>CM070521.1:20349530-22749530 GCA_036346375.1 Guadua angustifolia
GATAATAATAATATTTAGCTACTTTTGGAAATACGTAGTTCACAAACGATTATAACGCATAGATTAAATTAAAAATGCATAATAATAATACATTTATAGGCTAAGATACAACACATTCGTAAGATAAAATACATAAGCTACGTTACATTTATTCACTACAACATGCAAGCTAATTCTCTGGTCCATGCCAACCAAACATCTCGTGGAAGTAATTCAGTGCACGATCACGTTGAAAAGATGATTGGAGAGGCTTAACCAATTTATTAGAAAACATCTTTCAAATATTTGAGAAAAACCGTTAAAAGCCTTAGAAAATGGTGACAAAATGCTACAACATATGACTTGTACAAAAATAACAAAATTCAACCTAATTTTTTCACCGAACTTTTAAAAGATCTTAGTATTGTTTTTAATTCTCTCAAAACTATTTTTAATTTTAGAAGTTTTTTTTCTCTTTAATCCACCTCCAAATAATAATAATAATAACAATACAAATACATGCAATATATACATTGCATCTCTCCTCCAACACGCAGCACGAAGCGCTCTCCTCCAACAGCGATGCTGCATGAGCACCTGCCATGAGCAGCCTGGGGCCAACGCTAAGGCGATGTTGGCCGCTGGGCTGTCGCTGCTAGTCTTTCACGAGTTTTCGCTCTCTCTCTCCACGTGATCGCTTCTCCTCTCTCGCCGATTTCGCGCTTCGGCGCGTTGGAGATAGCCTTATTAGCTCCTGGGTTGTTGCAACCATCGAATGGCCTCTGGATTTAATTGTATAAATGTCCGCATATTATTTTTTTTCTATTTTTACACTTTGATATAATTCTCATGCGTGCATGTAATGGCACTATAAGAGAATTTATCGAGACAAATGTAAAAGAGAATGTGATGTATTAGATTAGTTTTTTTTTCGTGGAATGGTAGTAATGTGATATTAGGGTATGTACAAAGCCATTTAATATGACGTCTCTTAGTGATGAGGTGGACATGCTTCGCTGATGTGGCAGGGGGAAAAGTGAAAAAATGTTAGAGTCGACTCTTGGTGAAGAGACGACTCTTCACAAACTCCTAGGCAGAATTAGAGAGGAGCAGTATTAAATAGCATGTTGGCTCTTGTGTATATCCTTTGTATATGCGTATCTTTTTTGTTTAGAAGAATGTGCTAAGAGACACTCTTGACTCTCCATTGTACATGCCTTAGTCTTTGTCCTTCTATGGGTGACTGTTTTGTAAGACAAGTAGTAACTCCTTTTAAATGCGATCCTCTTTCGATTTTACGGTGCAGCAAGCTTTCTGTTTTTTATACCAAATTATGGTGTGATAAAGTAGCATACAAAAAATTATGTGGGCATAAAGAGGCATTATTCCACGAGATTGCACGGTGCCAATACCTCGAAGCACATGTATCACACACACAAAAGGGTATACGTGTAAGATCTACAAAGATAACCCTCACCAAGAACTGAGTGATTTCATTTGTGCTTGTAGTTTAAACTGTCTTTCTCACTAAATGTCATTGCTTCATACAAATGGTGTAAATCTTTTGAAAGAAGAAATTGTAGTGTGGGTTTCGGTCTGGGGGCATGGGTTTTTGCCAAAATTGGTATGAAAATTTGAGGGTGAAAGGACGCTAGCAGTAGCAGTAAATGGGATGAATACATAGCCGTTGGAGGGAGGGGAGGCCCAGAAAGGGATAAGAAGCCATTTACGCCCATTTCATCTGGGTCAGTCAAGTCATTCAATCCCTGCCATCGTGCTTCAGTCAGCGCAGCTCAGGGCAGAAGACATCGCATTATCTATGCGGTGCCCACTAACTTGTTTTTTTTCATTCAAGCCCTGCCATCGTGCTTCAGTCAGCGCAGCTCAGGGCAGAAGACATCGCATATCTATGCCCACTAACTTGTTATTTTTTTAACATCTAGTCTCCTCACATCCTCACATATAAATGTATAAATTTGATCTACTCTTTTACCATGAAAAATATGGTAGGTGACATATACTCCTACCATCTTTAGGGAGCGTGGAAGTTGGCCAGCTCCGTGGCAACACGAGTGAGTACGGCAGCAAAAGAGCAAGCAAGGGAGGAGCTTGCTGTCGCGTCCAATAGCACGGAAATCATCCTGCCACGGTAGGTCACATTGCTCCTACGGCCGATCGAGCTCTTGGAGTGCTAGCTAGCTTCTACGCTCTTTAAGCGCGGCAGGAGATAGGTGTTTCCTGTCACGCATTCTCTAGTGGGGGAGGAGGCCAAATTTATACATATATACGTATACATACGCGAGAAAGCTAGATTTATAAGAAACGAGATACAAGAAGTTAGATAAGAGATTATTTCGCTCAGGGCATGGCATGGCCTGGTCCTGATGGCCGTCTACTTTTTCCTAGCTCAGCTCATTCATGAACATCAATACCGTCATGGTTGTTCGTCTTGGATCTCTTGACGCAGGTTAGAAATGGTATACTCTGCCTTTGCAGTCGACATATCTGAAGTTGGTCTTGTTGTGTGTTTTTGCCAGTGAGGCACAAAGACGCCGTCCATAAATTTTTGTGCGTAAAACCTCTCATGTTAAGAGAACCGAGCCATAGCTCAGAGGCTGAGGTTAGAGGTAAAAACAGATTAGATACGGACGGATAATAGCTCTATTATATTTATTTTTATATTTTTTTTGATACGGATACAAATAGTCTGGATATGAATACAAATACTGGATATGTTGAATACAAATCTGAGATAGAATATGAATCGAATTGGATACGGTTTCAAATATTTATCAGAACATGATAATCCCTTAAATTGTTCATAAAAAATCAACAAAACATATAACTAATTGATTTGATCAAAACATTATTGAAAATTGAATAAATATAAGCATTTTCATTCACTTAGACAATAGTTAAATATATACCATGTCTCAAACAAAATTATGTAAAACTTAGTTTATCATACACATATGATTAGTTCATCATACACATATATCAAAATATAAAATGAAGGTAATCCTTGCTCGAGAGATACAAATGGAAGCAAACACATAATACACTAAAAGTTTGATAATACTTAGATACCATGTCTCCAAAGAAAGTATATAATGGTTACATGTAAGGACCCAAGATTTATATTCTTTGTTGAATTATATTTAAAATAATAAATTATGTATTTATGAGTTTTTATGCATTTTTATCTACTTATTTAAAATATTTTTTATTAAGAATAGCAGTGTTTGAATTTTGAGAAAATTTAAAATCTAATAAAATCTTGAAAATAATTTTTAAATGTTAGATTGTGTCTCGAACTTTCTCAAAAAATTTCATAATTTTTGGAGTTGGTTTGCTAATTTTAATAATTAAAAATTTCTTTATGGATTAATTAAATTAGAAAATGATTTCAAAATTAAGAAACCTTTTTTTACAAAAGATTAGCCTTGGCCTAGCCCACATGCATATCTAGATATTTTACCCATCAATATTTAGATTATCGGAATCTATATCGGCCGTATCCGACAGATAGTGATCTACCAAATCTGTATCGGTATCCGACAAAAAAATCTGTATATGTATCCAATCTGATACTTTTTAACAAATATCCAATCCGACAGAATCCGTATCCAAAAATTATCTAGATCAGTTAGAAACTATCCGATTCGTTTTCATCCCTAGCTGAGATTGCCATCAAGTGACACGTCTGCCTGTCTAGTGCGTCTCACTAGTAGTGTATACACAAACGTAGATGTTCGGTGGGACAAACAGGAGATCAGAGCCTTCAATTAATTATTTAGTATGAGTAGAAGACGCGCACATATGTGTATGCGTTTGGTGCGTAAGCGTTGTTGTATGCATCTGCTTTGTACCTAAAAAAACCAGGTCATGTCGTGATTTGTTGTGTCGCGCTTTGAGTCGAGATCTAGTTAGCTACATGGATTTTTACTAGTTTTAGAAAGATTTTGTTGTTACAGCTCCAACAAAGATGCCTTCAATTAACTATAATATATAAAAAGGAATAGCAGGGCTTCAATACTTTTTCTCTTAATATAAGTTGTATAATTCTTCAAGCAAACGAAAAGATAAGTAATTACCATCTACTCTTTATTTATGTTTTAATATTTATACAATTATTAAAAAGAAAATTATAGAAGCACCTCTTAAAAAAGAGGAGATTAAAAGTTAGTATAAGATGAAGCCTAGAATACACACATGCAAATATGAGTACATATCGAGGACTTACGAATCAAGATATCCGATCATCAACACTGGTGTGTGGGTGTAGCGTATGCTTGCAGTGTTGGGAGCAATAGCATCGAGCAAGGTTAAAATTTTCGGCGAAATTTTGGATTTTAGGACAGCGCAAAATCCGAAGTACCGATCGAATTTAAAATTTTGAAAAAATTTGAATTTGCTACAGTAATTTCAGAAATTTCAGGCAAACCGGGTGAAATTTCAGGTTTTGAAATCGGATTTTGATGTTTTAGGGCCGGATTTGACCGGAATTAGTCCAATAACCCTTAAGAAAGTCATCTTACATGAAAATTTGTTGAAAAACTAAAATTTTGAGATATTTTAAAATTTATGCAGAAATACTATCAGATTTTTATAAAATTATACAAGCTTGATAATGATCTAAAAATTTATGGTAGCATCTTTGGTAGTGTAGGATCATATAGAAAAATTTTCAAAATAATTGAACTTCATTTGTTACCTTTAAAAAATCAAAAACAAAATGGACATAATTGGGACAGTAAACTTATTAGATTTTTCTAAATTTTCTCCAGTGTGATCATGATCTAAAATTTTTATGACAGATTAAGAATTACCACAGTACCATTATATAAAATTTTCAAAAAAAATCAACTTTTTTTGTTTTTTTCAATGAAATCTATAAAACAATTGAACTTCATTTGTTATACTATATTGCAAAAACCAAAAGAATAAGAATATAAATGCTACTGTGCCTTGTAAGAATTTTATAAATTCACTAGAGTGTGATCATAATTCAAACTTTTTATGAGATCTTAAAAATTTCCTTATCACCCTTCTGTAAAATTTTTGCAAACTTTAAACCTTGTTTTATCGCTAATGCAAATCTATGTATTGATTATCAAGCTTTTATCAGTATGTAGCACTGTCAGAATTTTTGGAACTTCTTCAAGCATGATAATCATATGAACTTTCATAAAAATATTATTGATACATCAGAACCTTCCACAAAAATTTCCAAAATTTTCCGACGTGGTTTGAACTATTTTTCATTCCGTTCAAATTTACTGGTAAGACTTTTATCAAGATAGTAGCACTATTTGAATTTTTAAAAATTCTTGAATCTTGATCACCATCCAAAAATTTTATCGAAACATTAATGATTCATCAGCATCATGTACAAAAAATTGCAAAATTTTCTAACATTGTTTGTACCATTTTTTATCCGGTTCAAACTTGCCGGTCAACATTTCATCTGGATAGTACCAATGTTTGAATTTTTAAACATTACACAGACCTGATAATCATCTGAAATTTTTATGATAACATTTTTAATGTGTCAGAAACCTTAAAAAAATTAAAATTTTTCAACATCGTTTGAACCATTTTTTAATCGGTGCAATTTTGCCAAAATTTCAAAAATTTCGGCCAACATTTTGGAAATTTCAGTAGTAAAAAAACCGAATTTGAATTTTTCTTTTTGTATTTTGAACGGATTTCTTTCGAAATGACAAAATTTTGTGGATTTCGGCCGTGGGCAAAATTTGTTCCTTGGCAACGAGTGATAGATAGTCGAATTTTTTTTAAATAATACTTTTTTTATTCAAAATTTCAAAAATATACCGCCAAAAAAAAAATTACAGAAATATACCCCTGTCACCCGTTGGACGGACGACAGAGGCCTAAATAGCAAAATAAACGGGCGACAAGAGACCACGTCACCCCCTGCCTCTTGTCGCCCGATGAAATGGCGACAGGAGTCGAAACGACCCCTGTCGCCCGATGAAATGGCGACAGGGAGTAAATCGACGGATGAAATGGCGACAGGGGAGGCGCACGCCCCTGTCACCCGATGAAATGGCGACAGGGATGTTTTTATAAACCTGTCGCCCGACACTGTAGCCATTTGTGCGCTCGGTTTAGAATTTGAGAGAGAGAGAGAGAGGAAGAGGAAGAGGGGGAAGAGGAGAGAAAAAGAGGAAGAGGGAAGGATTCTGCGTGACTATTTGGAGGTAAATTTCTGTTGTTTACTTTTTTTAGCAGTAAATGATGGTATATTAGAAATAGTTTTAGACCTAGGTAATTTGATATGTTACGGATAGATTTAGCGAATTTAGATATTTTTTACGGATAGGAGTATGTCGATATAGATTCATGGAAATGTAGTTAGATGTAGGTAATCTATATGTTGTTAGGAATGTAGATGTTTTTTACGGATAGAAGTACGTCGATATATATTTTTAGGAATTTAGATGTTTTTTACCGATAGAAGTACGTCGATATATATTCTTAGGAATTTAGATGTTTTTTACGGATAGAAGTACGCCGATATATATTCTTAGGAATTTAGATGTTTTTTACGGATAGAAGTACGCCGATATATATTCTTAGGAATTTAGATTTTTTTTACGGATAGAAGTACGCCGATATATATTTTAGGAATTTAGATGTTTTTTACGGATAGAAGTACGTCGATATATATTTTTAGGAATTTAGATGTTTTTTACGGTTAGATATATATTTTTGTAGCATGAAGGTATAGTTATGTTAGGTGTCACAGATTTTTTACGTAAAATAATTAATTTGTGGGTGAATGAATGGATTCAGCAGATATGATGTAATCGAGTTCCATTTAGAATCTATTATGGAGAGGGGGTTGTAATCCATGGTTTGGAGGGTGCAGATCTAAGTAACATGCAGTATGTGGACAGAAGTTTGAGTAGGGTCGAGGAGCACACATTTGCTTCTGTGTTGAAATGGTTGTATTATACTTTTCGGATGGAACAAGAGAAGTGCGAGTTGAAGGTATTTTGCCTATGTAGTATGCGAAACGACCCTATTTACTGGGAGCTAGTTGAGCTGAAGGGAACCGCATCGTGGAGATCATATGTGAGGGGGGCAGAGCAACGGGGATGGAATCGGGTGCTTTTAGTGCAAGCATATGAGAGGGATGTTGCCCTCAAGCAGCAGTTGGACGCCGGTGAGTGTAGTCAGCCTCAAAATGAGCTCAGTTTCGGTGACACCGAAATTGGGGGATCTAGCCATGAGCAACATGTTCAGCAATGCAACGATGACATCATTTTCCAAAGTGTCACCATGTTGAGTTTCGGGAGAATGATGAAAATGTTGGCCAAGAAGTGCGGGGACTGGTAGACGAAGGTGAGCAAATTGATGAAATAACAGCTAGGATGGAAGAGGAAGACCATGAGTACAACAGAGCAGAAGAGGAGGACGATGATGTGTCGGATGAGGAAGATGGAGGTACGGAGCCGCTTGTGCCAGCCGAGTGGACCACGCAGCAATTTGATAAAGCTGGTTGTCAATGAAAGCAACGATATACCTTGGCAGTATAGTGATAATGAGGTTAGGCCTAACATTATGTACCCGACAAAAAAGGCTGTGCAGGATGCCGTGAAAGATTGGACTCTATCATTAAGAAGGACTTTCAGGGTTAAGAAATCCACCCCAACCTGCTACGACGTGGTGTGTGAGATCCATGGGTGTCCGTGGAGAGTGCACGCGTACAAGCCCAAATGGGGCACCCATTGGCTATGTTCGAAGGTTGAGCAGCATACATGTATGACTGAGGAAACCGTGATGGCTCATAGGAACCTGTCATCCGGGTATATCGCGAACATCATGTACACAGAGATAGTGGAGAACCTGAGTTTTGAGCCCCGTGCTATTATCCGAGCGATCGAGAATAGATATCAGTACACAATTAGCTATGGGAAGGCGTGGAGAGCGAAACAGAAGGCATTAGAAATGAGGTTTAGGAAGTTTGAAGACTCGTACCATAACCTGCCCGCACTGCTCAGTTGCATTCAGGGAAGAAATCCTAGGACCTACTATGATTATCAAGATTGTCCGTCAATCAAGTGACCAACTAAAAGGCATCTGAGGAGAGTGTTCTTCGCATTCGGAGCTTGCATTAAGGCGTTCTATCACTGTCGTCCATTGTTGTGCGTGGACGGCACATTCTTGATCGGGAAATACAGAGAGCAAATACTAACAGCTGTGGGCATCGATGGGAACAACCAGATTCTGCCTGTTGCCTTTGCCTTCGTAGAAAGTGAGAACTACGAGAGTTGGTTGTGGTTCCAATGAAACTTGAAGATCGGGGTGGTCAAAACTCGTCCAGATGTGTGCGTGCTGCATGACAGGTATGCTGGTTTGCTTAGTGCTATCAACCAGCTGCAAACAGGGGAAGAGGAGCCATTTCCATGGCCTGACTTGCAGAGTTGATGGTGCATGAGGCATTTGGGTGCAAACTTCTATAAGTAATTCAGGAACAAGCAACTGATGAACATGTTCAAAAGACTATATAACCACAACCAGGAGAGCAAGTTCCGAACTCTGTGAAAAAATCTTGATGACCTGACAAGGAAACACAAGGAGCAGACGAACAACACTAGTGCCAGTGGAACACTGTCGGGACCCGGATATGCAAATCCAAACCCTCAGGTATATCTTGCACTAGTCCAGATCACGCTTAGTGCACAATTGGAAACATAGATGACATATCATTCCATACATCGAAATAACTAAGAAGAAGCAAATTATTATTGAATAAAGCAAACGACCTTATGGTCAAGGTTCATACACCAATGCCTCTTGGCTAAAGAAACAAATAAACTATTGCAGCGGAAATAAAATAACTTGGGCCATTCGACATGCCACAGCAATCGTCTGGGAACGCCTTCCTAGTCGGCGTAGTCTTCATAGTACTCCTCCTCTTGATACTCATTACCGGTCCTTCCTCAAAGAATCGAACAACGGGGGCATAAAGCCGTGAGTACAAAACGACTCAACAAGCCGTAGGGAAATGATGCAATATATTTCATGCATGGCTTGACAAAGGATAGTTATATGGTTCATTTGCGTAAAGCAATAACTTGAATTTAAATACACTAAATAGATTGAAGGCGTTCAATAAAACAATAATAAATAATCGATAACTCAATGGTAGACAACATGAACGGAATGACGAGGCATCACCCTACATCACTCAAACAAGTATCAACCACACAATTCAATAGTATAGCTTGAGACAACAAAACAAAGTGAACTCCCGCTCACATCCCAACCATTCCACATTTCAAGAAAATACTCTATACCCGTGTGAAATCCCTCAGCTTGTCCATGACCGCGACATGGCTATTCGAATAGTTTACACTCTGCAGAGGTTGTACGGCTTTACCCACAAGACATGATCATCCCTTAGTGCCAAGCGCTAAGAACACACTTCCTTTGGTGTGTCGGTAGAGAGATCACTACAAAGCCTTTACAATGCATGTCTAAACCCAAGATGCGCCTCTAAGGTTTAGCCCCTGGGGCCCCTCTTGAGCCATGTGAGTCTACCCGTCCATCTCGGACCCCACACCAATAACTGGCAATACTCAAGTCTGGACATTGCAAATTAATCAGCTAGGTCCGTCCCATACCGAACTTGTGGTTGCACGGTTAGGCCCAGTTCAATGGCGCACAAGATTAAGTCATTAAATTGTCTCAGGCAAAACAGCCACATCCCAATGTGCTAAACAGCACCCCCTTTACTACACGATCAATTGCCTGAGGGAAACATTTTGTTCAACCCAAAACCAATGGCCTCCCCTGCCATGGTTCAACAAGTTTTACAACAGTGGTCAACAGCCACAATTCAATATCTCATTAAGTCAAGATTAACATTAGTTCACAGGTGATATGAATCCCATCGGACAACTAAGCATGGCTAAGCATAGCTACGATAACCCAATCTTTGGTACTATGGTTATGTCCAACTAATAATGTCCCAACCTATGGTTAACAATGGATACATGGCATCTCAATAATCAAAGGGCATACTCAAACAGGTAAATAGCTACTCCCATAAACTAGCATTGTTACACAAATAGCATGCAATTGTACAAGACAAAGTACTTTTGCAAACATGGGTTCAATATGATCAAAGGTCTACGACTTGCCTTGTTGTTCAAGTGCTGATTCTTGGTCTTCGAAGTCTCCGTTCGCTCCCTCGGGGTTCGCGTCTACCGAAAAATAAAGCAATGAAACAAAATAAATACAAAACAGAGAAGAAAATGAGCTCAAAATTGAAAATAAATGGTTCTAGAATGTAGATCTTGATTTTTCAAAAATTTAGAAATTTGAATCACTCCAATCGGAGTTCGGACGAAGGAGAACGGGCCCGGAAGATTTAATTCAGAGAAAATCAGAAAATTTCGGAAAGGGTGACACGTGTCGACCGATTGGCTGGAATTTTCGGTTTTCAGAAAATCAGAAAAGAAAATAAAATTTCCGGTGACATGTGGGACCCACGAGTCGAGACTCGATCCACGGTGAACCAAGCGCGAGGCGACATTCGGGTGATGTGGCGCATCGCAGACGACGCGTGGCATGACACGGCTTAGGGCTAGGGTGGTGGCGGACGCGTCGCTAGGTTCGGACGTGGCGTACACGGGCGCATACATGGCGGTGAGACGCGGCTGACATGGCGGCACTGACGTGGGCTAGCTACGCGGCAAAATCCGGAACGTCGGATCCGAATCGGACGGCCACAGGGTAAGGAAGCGGGCGGTGGTGACGCGGCCAGATCAGATGCGTTGACGGACGATCCGACGGCCAGAGCTTCGCGCGAGCGACGGCGAAGAAGCGGCGCGACTCACCGGACTTGGGAGAGACGACGAAGGTTTCGGCGAAATCGGGCCGGAGTGGACGGAAGAAGTAGCGGGTCCGGAAGAGCTCGACGCGACGAGTTCGATGGTGCAACCGATCACGGCGAAAGAAGACCAACGGCGAAGAAAACCGCGACGGAAGGTGCTCGGGACGGCGGCGCGACTTCGGGCGTTCTCCTGATGGCGATGTCTCGGGTGACGAGGAAAGAGGCGGCGTGTACGGCGTGGAACGGGAAACCTCGGACTGAGGTCCTCGGGGACTTAAATAGCCCCGGGAGGCATGCCAAGCGTGAAGACCGAAGGCGGCGCGGCTAGGGTTAGGTTTCGGGGTGGCGCCATGGTGACGACGTGGCTTGATCTGGCCGAACGCTGTGGCGCGGACGGACGGCAGGACGCAGCGGATGCGGTGGCCGAACTGGGCCGAGCGGATGAACAGGGAATGGGCTGGGGCAAATTCGGCCCGAAGAGATTTTGGAAATTAAAAACGTTTTTCGAATTAATTTAAATTCCAGAAATTCCAGTAAATCCAAATAAATTCAAATAAATACCAAATAAATTCAGAAAAATCTCTAAAAATACAGAAAAATTCCTTGAAGCACAAGGAACCCAATAAAAACTGGAAACCTTTAATTTGACGCATAGATTAATCAAATTTAATCTTATAATTATTAGAAAATTCAATTTAAGCTTTGATTAATTCGAGAAAAATACGAATGGTTCATTTTTAATTTAAAACATACCAAAACTCAAATTTTTGGGATGTTACAAACACAGGAGCGGTAAGAAGCCTCTTTTCCCCGCCAATAGAGGATGAGGCGACTAACCGGTAAATCGGAGGCAAAGGCCAATCAAATGTTTCTGATTTGGATCAAGCACGAACCAAAAGAGAAGTGGTCACTGTTATATGACACACATGGTGCCAGATACGGTGTGATGACTACTAACTTTACAGAAGTTTACAACTGGGAAATGCGAGGGATGAGGTGTCTTCCGTTGGTAAGAATTATCGAGGGAGTGCTGAGGGGTACAACCAAGTACTTTGTGGACAGGCATGCAGCTGCTGACATAGTAATGAGAGATGAGAAGTTCTTGTACTCTTCGATGATCACTAAATACATGGATGAGAAGAGTCAGAAGGCGGCCAAACATAGAGCTATCAAAGTTGGTGCACGGACACTACGCTTCGAGGTGATCTGCAGGGATAAAGGAAGGCATCGAACCAACCAGAGGGTTGTCACCCAGGAGTGCATCTTACAGGCTGAGTGCAAATACTCGTGCAACAAGCCATACCTTTTGCATAGGCCATGTTCTCTTGTCATAGCCGCATGTGCTTTATTTGGAATGCAACCTGGTACATACCTATCTGAATATTTTTATGAAGGAAAGGGTGATGGCAACTTGGAGCGAGCAGCTTTATGGTTATGGGGTTGTGGGTTCTTTCACCACAACTCCTAGTGTTGATGAAAGATTCTGGGTCCCTGATTTTGGTGCAAGAAGAGGGAAAGCAGGGCGTCGAAAAACAAGGCATATAACAAATGACATGGATGAGTCAGAAGCTGACAAACACGTGAAGAAATGCTCATTGTGCAACCAATGAGGATATACGTTCAAGAACTGCGAAGCACAAAACGAAGAAGACGAAGGAGGAGATGGTCACCTGACGGTGGGGGAAAGATCGTCCTCTGCGAGGATTGCTACATGATGCCATCACACCAGATGACAAGCAGTTTGCATTATCATATGTCATATATCAAATTTATATTTCATCGATGTAACGTGTGTTGTATGAACTCTGTTTTGTACCTAGATGTTGCGAGTGTTGTGTCTTGACAAATTGTTGGAACTGTTTTGATATATTGTAATGAGCTTCTCCGTTTTTTATGTGCGTATTTATTTCAATATATTGTTGTGATGCTTGTGTAGTTGTACGTACTCTTTTATTTACATATGTGTTTCAGTTCTAACTTTCATTTTTGTAATTTGCAGGTATGGCTCACCAGCATGGAGATGACGAGTGGCCGTTCGAGTTGCTGGACCCGGTCGTCGATCGTGGTCACCGTGCCCGCTTCGCCACTGCTGTCCCAGAGGAAGGAGGGGACCCTGTGCAGCTGGGCGTCCTTCGACCTAGGCCAGCGCAGCACTCCTGGACGCTCGATCCACGTTGGATCCCCAGGTAACATATCAGTATTTAAATTTGTAAAAATGTTTGTTCTAGCACTATGACTAGTGTAGCACTGATATTAATTACATGTTTCTGTTTCTTAGGCTTCGAGCTTCAAGGTTGCTGCCCCTCGCCCGGATGATGGAGCACTTGGGACACCGGTTCCCGTACGACCGGTCGCTGATCACCGCTCTGGTGGATTGGTGGAGGCCGGAGACGCACACCTTCCATCTCCCTGTCAGGGAGATGACGATCACTTTGCAGGACGTCTCCTACCTCCTTGGCCTCCTGATCACCGGTGAGGCTATGGTACCCCAGGACGTCGACCCGGAGTGGCGCCAGGAGCTACTGCAGAGGTTCGCGGGTGTACTACCACCTGCCGTGTACAGGACCTTCGAGCACACGCACGGATCGACCATGGGCTGGCTTCGACAGTTCGTGGTACGCAAGTAGCCTTTAAAACTAAATTGTGTACGTACTGCTTAAAATAACAAGTGAGCTTTATTTTACAGCGTGAGAAGATCATCGAGCCAGCGGACGAGCAGAGCCTCAGCCACCACCTAGAGGCATACTTGCTGTGGCTCTTCGGCTGGTGCATGTTCACGACGTCCCATGGGGATAGCGTGGACAGGCACCTGGTGCAGTTCGCGAGGCAGATCGTGGACGCACCCCTTGACGGCATGCCACAGTACTCCTGGGGCTCGACCATGCTGTGTGCCACCTACCGTGCACTCTGCGACGGGTGTGCACGGATCGCCGATAACGTGACCTTCGAAGGATGTCCACTGCTGGTACAAGCTGTGGGCATATGAGAGGTTCAGACGGCGTTCGAGATCGACCTGCGACCTCTAGAGCATGCAGGCGGTGACGTCGACGGTCCGACCATGGGCACCATCTGGTGGCAGCAACGGGTAAGATATTGCAATCACGATTTTGGTACTTTTTATTTAACTTTTCTGAGTACTAAAGGTTACGTTCTATCGTGACTATAGCCTAGGTGGGCGACACGTCGCAGAGTAGCCTACATGCGCCGTCATTGCGTTCGACCACCTCCTTGATGACCACGTGACGCTGACGCCAGACGCGACGCTAAGGTAACCGTGTGACGGGTGGTCTTCCACCCTTTGCACACGAGACGCGGAGTACTGGCTCACCTGTCGGTTCCTCGTGTTCGATGTCCAGGTCGAGGGTTACGCTGTCCATCGTGTGATGAGGCAGTTTGGTCTACGGCAGTGTTCGGTGCACGCATTTACTATGCGCCCCACCCGATCCACACGTAAGTTCCCTATATCGATGTTTTTATAATCATTATGTGTAATGCCATCTAATAACGCTATATTTATTTCTTACCCACAGGCAGAGTAGGAAGGGCACACCTAGGACCACCCCCTGGCACTTACGTATGGTGCCTTGGGTTGAGGAGTGGGGAGGAGCCCTGGAGGACGTCTCACGCCGAGGTCGCGCCAGACGACCCTGAGATGTACCGACGCACTCAAGAGTGGTACACTCCTCGGACTCGTCTGCGTTTGGTACGTGTCGACCCCGATCCTCCTAGACACGTTCCTAGGGTGGTAGACACGTACCCCGCCCATACGGACTCGGTGGCGCTTTGCCGACGCGTTCGTCATACCTTCGATGCAATCTTAGTGATTCGTAATTTATTTTGCTAACTAATTCGTAATTTATTTTGCAGAATGATGTACTGCTCCATCACTACCAGGAGTTTCACGGCTTATTTTCTCGGCTGACCACCGGAGTTGAGGTGACGAGAGAGGAGGTTACCTCTTACGTCGGGAGGTTTCTAGACAGCTCGAGATCGCCCTCGAGTTGTCGGGATGCCGCGTCCCTACCGACTTGGCTCACGGCGTGCCGCTTAGCGGAGGCAGGGTGTAGCAGGTACATCTTCATGATGCTATCACGCAGAGTGCGAGAGGCACGCTCAGAGTAGCGCCACGCTGTAGGTGAGTACTGAAATGCACTTTTCATGTGTTACAATCGCGTATTACAATGCTCTAAACAATTCTTCATTTGCTACAGGCTCGCAGGCACGGTTTTTCTCGTGCGCAGCTGCACCTGCTCTTGACGACTACGAGGACCAGGGTGATGATCCAGATCCGGTGGACTACGAGGACACTGTAGCAAGGTTCCTCGTCAACACAGATGAGGCTTGGTCATCACAGCTGTATGGAGCGCCACCACCGACGCAGCCTACTCAGCCCGAGTACGCGACGCCTCCAGCTAGGCCGCAGAGGGTCCATCGCGCGCCGATGTAGTTGACGTACTCGCAGGGCCAGGTTCGAAGGAGGAGGCCTCCCCAGAAGCGGGGCCGACAGCAGTTTCTTTTGATTTTATTATTGGTAGTGTATTATGTACTTAGTTAATCATTTGAAATATGTTGTACGAACAATTGCATTTGCATTCTTTGTAATTTTAATCTTATGTACTTAGTTAATCCTTTCATCAGCTTTGTCACACACCTAGTAGCTTTATCGGTGAAACGACAACACTCGCACCACGCCGGTGAAACGACAACTGTTGCACCACGCTTTTTAGATCGAACGACAACACGCCGCACCCAATTTTCGGTGAAAGCGACAACACGCTGCACCCGCAGATGAAACGACAACACGCCGCACCCCGCCGGACTAAGTGGCCACGATTTTCGCGGTTTCATGGCGCGAGTGCCTTTTTTGATTTTTGGAACTTTGTGCCGAGGCAATGCCTGGCCAGGTCGCCCATAGATAAGTGGTAGCGCATGTTGCGTAGAGCACTCGTGATTTTTTTCGTAATTTTTGGGCCGTATCCGGTGGGCCCCGCGAGGCTACGAAAACCTCTAAGTGGCCACGATTTTTGCGGTTTCGTGGGCGCGAGTGCCTTTTCCAATTTTTGCAACTTCGTGCCGAGGCAATGCTCGGCCAGGTCGCCTATTGATAAGTGTTGCCCACGTTACGTTGAACACTCATGATTTTTTTCGTAATTTTTGGGCCGTATCCAGTGGGCCCCGCAAGGCAAGGAAAACCCCTAAGTGGCCACGATTTTCGCAGTTTCGTGGTCGCGAGTGCCTTTTCACATTTTCGCAACTTCGTACCAGGGCAATACCCGGCCAGTTCGCTCGTAGATAAGTGGTAGCCCACGTTGCGTAGATCACTCGGGATTTTTTTCGTAATTTTTGGGCAGTATCCAATGGGCCCCGCGAGGCTACGAAAACCCCTAAGTGGCCACGATTTTCGCGGTTTCGTGGCCGCGAATGCCTTTTCCGATTTTTGCAACTTCGTACCGGGGCAATGCCCGGCTAGGTCGCCCTTTGATAAGTGCTGCTCACATTACGTAGATCGCTCATGATTTTTTTCGTAATTTTTGGGCCATATCCGGTGGGCCTCGCGAGGCAAGGAAAACCCCTAAGTGGCCACGATTTCTCCGATCAGAAGTTACAGCGGAAAATAAAGTAGACAACACTCTTCATTAAGACATAAAACTAGGATGCGAAAATAATGGTTACAACTTAACATCTACTGAATGGATCGAGGCCACTTCCCCCTCGCCCATGCCTCCGGTGGGACTTCTCTGGCACGACGTGCCCTCTCTCATTTCCTCTCTCTCTCTCTCGGCCTCCTCCTCCGCTTCCTTTCGACATGCCTCCTCGCGTGCGGCGTCACGCTGCGCTTGAAGTGCTTTGAACTCCTGTTGCGGTTGGCTTCATCAAATAGCCTTTGGTCCTCGGGGTTGATCTCCATGTCATACCCTTGCTCAAATTCACCACGATGGCGGAGGCATCGCATGAAACATAAATTAGCAATGTTTCATTTACAAATATTCTGAAACAAATATGATTATTACCGGTTGGCGATTCTTGAGACTCTTCTCCGTGGGTCGAATTAAGTGATTCGGCACATCCAATACCTCCTCTTCCAAGTTGGAATTTCCCAAGAATAGACAAGCTGCAAGCATCTCCGACAGCACATCGGTGGGACAACTCTGAAAGGTACTGAAGAGGTCTGATGCAGCGATGTTGCGCGCCACTCAAGCACCTCCCTCTTCTTTCGCCTTCCCCTTTCCCTTTCCACTTGCACGCTTCGTCATTTTTTCCTCTTCTACTTCGTTTCTCTCTTCTTTTCTTTCTTCCTCTCTCTTTTTCTACTCTTCTTTGGCTGGATGATTGAAGAATTGGATGATTGAACACACTGCCGGACGATTGCTTAAATAGAGGGAAGTGCTGCTATCGCCATATGGTTGGGCGATAGGGGTGCGCGCTCCTGTCGCCCAACCATTCATCGATTTATTCCCTGTCGCCATTTCATCGGGCGACAGGCCTCCTGTCCCCTGTTGCTCGTCCAACGGGTGACATGGGTACATTTCTGTAATTTTTTTCGGTGGTATATTTTTGAAATTTTGAATAAAAAATATATTATTTTAAAAAAAATCATAGATAGTCTGGCAGAGGGACGACAAAGGTAGTTCCTTCTTGCACTGATTCGACTTGGACAAAAAGCCAAATATACTAGTGAACAGTTTTACCAAGATGTATTAGATGCTTGGGAGTAAATCGTGGCCACCAGGAAATGCCCATAGAAGATCCGGATGTTGAGATTAATGAAGGCAGCCGATTGGACTGAGGTAGGGATCCTCTACGGTAGCCGCCATTAGGGATGAAAACGGATATCCGAATTTGTTCACAAATTCGACATTTTTAAATAGATATATAACGATTTTGGTTTTCATTTTTTAACACTTTAGCAAGCTCATTATAAAAAATAAGATTATAAAATTAGATAAAAAAAATTACGCATTATTTGCTTCCCATAAATAAAAAGGTGAAAAAATATCCGAATCCGTATCCGATTGATATCCGAATTTTGTTTCTATCATTTAAATAAATATATAATGAATTTGAGGTTCATTTTTTATGAATTTGAATAAGCTCAACACCACAAACAAGAATATGAATTCGGATAGAAAATTCTATGTCCTATTTGTTTCCCATTGAAGAACAAAGACAAAAAAATTGATATCCGAATTACTATCCGTTTTCATCCCTAGCCGCCATCTTCATTTTTCTTTGTGCCCTGGAAGAAGATGAAATTTTACTGTGTTTAGGCTACTAATCTACGGGTGCTGATCGTTTCAGTTATGGTTTGGTCCTCCGATACCGTCTGCATACGTTGGTTTGCAGCTGTGCTGTACATGTGATGCACTTGCGATGATGTGAGAAATCAAGAAGATGGGATTTAGGAAGTGTTGAGTTTGCAAGGTACAAAGATTAAGACAGCTACACAATCAAGAGAAAAGATGAGAGAAATAAACTTGTAGTTTCTACTTGAATACTGTGGGAATAGGTGAGAGTACTGTTTCTGATAATGTTAGCGGAAGATGCGATGGTTATTTAATGAAGGTGTGATGGTTATAGTGAAACATCAATTATTTCACAATAATTGATTAGCGGAAGATGTGATGGTTGCAGTAAAACATCAATTATTTCAAAATAATTGATTAGCGGAAGATGTGATGGTTATATATAGTAAAACATCAATTATTTCACATTAACGCATTATACTATGCAACAAGATACGTATTGGCCACATAGAAATAATGCAATTATATTTGTCATTGGAATTTTTATACTTTTTTTTCTTGCAAGTGTCATTACAGAACGAATTCTTGATATTTTTTTAGACCAAGATATCTCTTTTTAAACATACAGTTGGAGTTGATAAGTTGAACCCACGCATAATCTTTTCTCTTTTATACCGTAAATATCATGTAAAAGCTCTTCCGTACCAATTATAGTACTCTTTTTATCCCATGGGCTAGAACTTCTTACATAAAAGGATTTTTGAAAGACCACATGGAGGTCTATCTTTTATAATGAGTAATTGACTATGTTTTGAGAAAATTGTGCTCGAGTTTAAGTTTGTTTTGAATTTTATTTTAAATTTGAAGCAATTTGAGAATTGTCAGGTCAATGACGGCACTACCAACCTTGTAGGAGCGGTAGTGCCAGCTGTCGGAGCTACCAGCCAAGCGCGCAGTAGTGTTTTTACATAAAAGTGTTTTCTTTGGGGTTAGACAAAGGCAACACTACCAGTCATTTAGAAGCGGTAGTACCATGGATGCGGTACTACCGGCCTCCAGTGATAGTAGTTATTTTTCAGAGAGGTGTCTCTTAGAGCTGATCAGTGCAAGCGACACTACTGATCAACTAGGAGTGGTAGTGCTGGGGTGTGATACTAATGGCCCTGGGTAGCGGTAGTGCCAACTTTACTGCTACTCGAGCTTAATGTTTGCATTAATTGTTGATTAATGCATATTAGTGTGAACAATGCTATTTGATGTGTTGTTTGCCTGTGTTGGTTGTAGAACTTCGGGACTAGGTCATAGAGAGGCAAAGGTGAGACCAAGACTAGGCTACGAGAGCTGAAGTTCAAAACAGTTGAGGGATGCCAGAGGATGACTGAGGCTGGGAAGTGGTTGCAAACCAGAAAGACAAGAAGCCGGAGCGTGAATCACTGGTGATGGACATGGTGGGAAACAACATGGACTAGGACTAGGCTCAGGGAGGAGTTGAGATCCAAAATTGTCAAGCAAGCCAGTGCCACCATGGTAAAGCGGTTAAGAACATGTGGTGCACCAAGTGCATTAGGTCTGTTTACAAGCGAGGATGGTTCCGAGGAGCCCGGACGCATGAGAAGCTTGGTAGAAAATCATGGGACCAAGTGGAAAGCAACGAAGTACGGGCGATGTTTTGAGGAAAAGGAAAACCGGTCATGGAATAAATTGGTAATTTGTCCAATACTAGCGGCTGAGGCAGTTTGGAAAATCATGGTAGTGGCCTAAATGGTTTAGGTCACACTACAGTGATGTTGGATGCAAATTCGGGCTCATAGAGCGAATTTGGTGTCAATGTAATGGCCGCTTTGAGAAGCGTGCTTATGTGATTAGAAAACCCGTTAAGAATGTTGAGTTTCAGGTTAGTCAATGAAAGAGTGGTTGGTATCTACTTGTGTGTTCAGATCTAGGGTTAGGGTTGCCTCCACTATATATATAAGGTGTAACAGCCCAATTTTCGCTAATCCGGTAAGTGAGGCTTGTCATGCTAACATCTTCCATAATGTCATTACATCCTCATTTAATTATAATCATACAAGTGTTAGGACATTCATCTTGCATAAAGAGGGAGTAACAAAATCCTAACAATCATTTTCCAAAACTGCACACATGTTATTTTCACCTTAGTCAATGACATGTGGGCCATGATCACAAGAGAAAGGAGAGTAGGCTGCACATCTCTACCATACCATGTTTTACTTTACTCACCCATACCCACTTACCCAGCTAGTCAATGACACATGGGACCTACCTTGCATAGGAACTTGTGGGCCGCACAACATATCCATGACTTTTCTCACTCCAATCACTTCTACCCACTCTTTTACTCACTCTATGACATGTGGGACCTAGCCCCACATGTAAGCATGAGTGGGCAGCCATATATATAAGACTCTCCACCTTGTTTTATCCTCCCCTACTGCTCATTTGTTTCATCTAACACCTGAAAATAGCAAAGGAGTTCTTCCCTAACCTCTTGCCATTCTCCCCCACAAAATCCACTCAAATCTTGAGTTTGAGCTTGTGCATGCTATACCACTTTGAAGCCAAGGTCAAGAGCTTCAAATCCATCCAAATGAATTCTTGAGGAACCAAGTTTTGGGTGAGTGGTAATCAATTTTCATTCTTCCATGTTCTGAAATTTTGGCTATTGCAACTCATTTTCTTCCTCTCTATGGAATCCATCATCACACCTTGAATCGGGTCGCGCATGTTACATCGAAGCTTGAGGAGGAGGGCTAGTTGCTGTTGCAAGCACGAGCAAGCGAGGTCATCGTCGTTTACACGAGCTAGGAGGAGACGAACCGCGAAAACCGGCGTTGCGACACTTTTCATCGTTTCCTCGCCGAAACCAACCATTACCAAGTGCAAAAGCGACCTCGTAGTGGTAAGGTTCTGCCCTAGTCCATCCCTTTTAAACCCTAGCCCATTCCTTTGAAGGGTAGAGGACAATAGTCACGTAATCGTTTTGAAACAGAGAAGCCCAGCTCGGATAGTCTGAGGTTTCACTCGGACATTCCGAACCACTCGGATACTCTGAATAAAGGTTCGGATAGTCCGAATAGGGCTGATTTGGCTTGACCGAGAGGGTCTGCTCGGACATTCCGAGGTAACCACTCGGATAGTCCGAACCACTCGGATACTCCGAATGCAATTTCGGATAGTCCGAACATAATTCAACTTCAGACCGAGAGGGTCCACTCGGACATTTCGAAGTGACACTCGGACTCCGAACATAATTCAATAAAAGCCCTAAGACTTGAACTTTTGACGCAAGAACTCAATTAGTACTTTCATATTATGATTAGTATTACACATCATGAGCATTTCATGCATCTTTTAATCATGTGCACCATTTGAATTCTTGATTTGGTGTTTATGGATTTGGATGTTCTCGTTAGGTGTTGACGCTTCGGAAGGCACTCCCGAGTACGACTACGCCTTCGAAATCAAGAACGAGCAGCAAGGCACTACTTTACTCCTTGACCATGATTGCTCCTACTATTTGAAATTTACATTTTTGGAATTATTTTATCAATTGCATGCTTACTTTCAACTACAATTATGATTGGGTAGAAATCTTAGCTATTACCACATTGTGATGTTATTCCCTTATCATGTTCTTTCCATGTCCATTGTCGCCCTAGGTGGTTGGTTTATTACTATTGTATATTGGTTCGCATTTAATTGCTTAGCCATGCTTAGAACATCGTTAGAAACGCGATAGATGGACTTAGTCCATTGGTCATGATGATTGAGAATTATTATGATGATGATGGTTTCAAATGTTAGTTAATGAGTAGAGATATTGGTTAAGGACCTTAATGATTGAATCCTGGTGACGTCTCTTTGAGTAACTATCGTGCGAACCACACGCCGTTTATGGGATCGGCGTAACCAAGTACTTGTGTATGGCTAGGGTGTGTAAACCATGTGCACTCGAAATTCCTTGAGCTTAGTGGAGCGTTAAGGAATGACCGCCGGAATTCCTTGGGCTTGGTGGAGCGCCAAGGAATGTCCTCGGAGTCCCTCGAACTTTGTTGAGTTGGGGATGTCCAACAACGGGTGTACTCCTTGATCCACACACACCGGGCACTGGGCACGCGGGATCAAGGGTCACAGTCATCCGGATGGTTTAGATACACTACCATGCATCTTTGGAAAATGGTTTGTCACGTTCACCTCGATCGACACATCCAAGGAAATGTGTTAATAGCTTGGTTTCTGAGTGTGGCGTGTCGTGTGGGTAAAGTCGTACCTCTGCGAGTTTAAACTATTGAATAGCGTCCATGGTTAAGGCGATCGCTTGGCTGTCGATCCTTTGGCGAGTATTAAGGACTTGGTAAGAATAGGATGGGAGTGGGAAAAGAGACACAAGTATTGGAGTACTTGTGTGTGTGTAGTCGAACATGAGCGATGGAACTCATGGTTCGGAGAATGCTTGAAGGCATGGTACAAATGTGATTATGATGATGTTATATTATGTATTAGATTTTGCAAATATTTACTAAATGCAAATTCTTATCAATCTATACAGCTTACGATTTATCCCAAATATTGCTTTATACTGAAATTGCCATTTTGCCTTCCTTTGATGTATCAACCACGTGTAGTTAGAAATCAACATGCAATGTATATTATTGTGCGAGTACAGTTTTTGTACTCAATCGGATTGTCCACTTGCTGCAGGTGAGGATGAGGCACTGCTCGGGGACTTTTACCGGGCAGATTTCGACAATTCTAACGTTTAGTCGCCGTTCTTGCCCCAGTTGGTTGCCTGAGGGTTTGGGGCATGCCATGCTGGCCCTTTTGTTGTTTATCTTATGATTTCCGCTGCTACTTGATGTAATAACTCTAAATATGTCGTTATGGACAGCAGTCCTACTTTTGTAATGTAATAATGTTTATGCTTTCGATAATTGTGTATGTGTTGTGATGTCAACTGTTGGATGAGATTGCTCGTGTTGGCGAACTACCCTAGGACCAACACGGGTATAATCGTGGAACGCCCGAGGTTCTCTTGATTCACTTGAGATGTACCGCGCATTTGGGTGAATCAGTGGAGTCCCGGGGACGGTTCCCCACATAAGGAGATATAGTAGGAAGTGAGACTTGAAGCCTTCGTCTCTAGACACTAGATTAGAGTTTCCATAAGATTTTGGTTATTCTTGTGTGAGTGTGAGTGCTCCTTGGGAGCTTTGATCTCTGGTAAGAGGCTTTGTAATCATTCATCTTGCTTTAAAATAAAAATCAAATTTGTGCTCAAGTTTTTGTCTCAAGTTTTGATCTTCTTCTTGCTTTACTCTTGATTTTTTCTTATGGTTTCTTTCTTGCTTGATCTTGTGATGCTAAGGATGAATGATTGATAGATGTATCCTCTATAGATCATCTTTCAATTCTCTAGACAAGTCTCTTATTTATCATCCAAGTTTCTTCAAGAACCGTTCTTAGGTTAGAAGGATGATTTTGAGGTAGATTTTGATCTTGGTCATTTGGGAGTAATTTTTCTTTCTTGCTGGGACATATGGGAGGTCATTTAAGATTATCTTGATTGTTAAATCCCCACGAGCAAGCTCAGAGTGAAATTTTGGGATTTGACCTTGTTTTGGTGCAACCTTCGGTATTTTTTGAAAAGGGTCGGAATTTTGGCATCAATCCTTACGATTGAAAATTGAAATAGGTTTCTGACATCATTAGGAAGGTGCATACAAGGTTTCACAAGTTTGAGATCACTCAATCAAAAGTTACATCAACTTTTTATTTGAATTTGTGCTGATATTACCGTTTATGGCGGTAGTACCGACCCTACATGGGCGATTGTGCTGATCTCGAGCTAAAAACTCTAAAAATTAATTTTTTCTGCTTCTATTTGATCTCTAGGGGTTTTAGCTTAGTTTTTTAGAGTAAAAACTGATTTGTGATCTTTTACCCCTTTGATTATCATTTCCGGTCCCTCAATTTCCTCTCTTTTTTACTTGGTGTAATTGAGGACCATGTGTCCAGAGTCCAGACCATCTCTTTTCCGTATGCTACAGTCTTATACAGCTCATTAAGCCTTGATATCATGGGCACAAAAATGCCTACAATATAACGAATATTCAGGCTGGTCTGCCTCATTTTGTGCTTTTCCTTTCTTTCAGATAAGCTAAGTTAGTTAGCTCTAGATTGTCTGTCTCATTGTTACATCAGGTTATAAACTCGATGCATCAATCTCTCACGCGTAAATTATATATTTTGGTTTATGAATAAACCGAGCACTTTGGATCATTAGGATAGTACATGAACATTCATGTGGAGTAGCTTTCCCGTGTCTCTTTCTTCTTCGATCTACTTCTGTTTGGAGACGAACATTGTGTACATCTTTTTCATAGAGGTGATTGTGAACGATGGTTAGGACTACAAAGAGAGGCGATAGCTAGAAGTCGTAGATAAGAATGGTTTTATGCAGATTTGTCTTTCCTTTTCTTTTTTTTTTTGACAACGATTTGTCTTTGCTTGTTGGAACTTGGCAAGTAGCTAAGCTCTGCTGCGTTCAGCCAACCATGAAAACATCCTAAGCCAAAAAATTATTAAAAATAACATCCTCGCGTGGATATACATTTGTCAGTAACTGATTATTCCAACGAGATGCTCTTTGGGGTGTAAAAAAATAAAATATTAAATAATAATTTGCACGTGTCTACCACTTGTAGTCAGAATCTCGTATGGTCCAACCAACAATTTCCAAATGGAAAAACACATAAACTTTTTCCATCGAGGAGAACGGCATGTTTGTCTCCGGTACTCCGGTTCCTGTTGTGGATATGTAACATCCCAAAATTTGGTTCATTTTTAATTTAATGGTTATTTTGAATTTTTGAGAATTTTTGAAATTTATTTGGATTTAATTGGAATTTCTGGAAATTAATCTTTCTTTGGAAATTAAATCAATAATGAATAAGATTTTGCAAATATAAATGAAATTATTTTATTTGAGTCCAAAATGTTCCAAAATATTTTCTGGAATTTTTCTAGAATTTTTCTGATATTTTAAAAGTCCCAAATGATTTATTTGAATTTCTGGAATTAATTTTATTCGGAAAACCGAGAAAAACCATTGAACAGTATTGGGCCGAGCCCATTACTGTGCCGCCGCCAGCCCAAATTAATGGAACCCTAATCGGCATCGCGCACGCACCGTCCGATTTGGATTGGATGGCTCAGAGGGAACCGCGTCGCTTACGCTTCGGCAGCCATCGATCCGTTGCCACATGTAAGGCCGAGATTGCGCCACGTCGCTCACCGACCGTTTCTGGAATCGCTGCCGCTGCGCGTTACCGCCGTGGACTCCGCGCGCCATTAACACTGGCGTGTAAATTCTTCCGCTTCATTACCTGGCGCACTGTGTAGACCACTTCCTTCCGCGCATTTTGCGACCTCTCACGCCTCTCGAGACACACCATAGCGCCCACACGAGCTCGCCGAAGTCCCGAGACCTTTCCGCCGTGTTTGCACCGCCGCCGTTCACTCTCCGCCACGTTGGAGGTCGTCGTCGAGTTCTTCGCACCGAGCCGCGTCGACTTGTCTACTTCTTGTCGCCGGAGAAGCCCCACAACGCCATCGCCGCATCGTCTTCTTCCTCTCCGGCAAGTCTTGCACCACCGCGACATCACCGCTGAGCCGAGCTTCGCCGACCGTTCGATCTTCAATCGCCAGCTCAAATCCTGCCACGTCTCCATTCAACAGTAAACCCCATCTTTATTTCTTGGTCGTTAGATTTAATCAACGGTCTAGATTGCATAGTGTAGAAACGTGTTGATTCCATATTGACCGTTAGATCTAGATCCAATGGTAGCCGTGTTGCCGTGTGTTGTGCACCGAGTAGCCACGTAGCTAGTCACATTGCGTGACTTAGGTTCAATCCAGGCCATCGGATTTTGAATTGACGGGTCTGATTTCGCCGCGCGCCGGGCCAATCCCGAGTTGGCGTGTGTCGCATAGAAACCGAAGAGTCGGCGTCGCTGTCTCGGTCGACGTCACCCGATTAACCGTAGCCGTCCGATCGGGATTCAATGGTTGCGGTGAAGCCACGTGTCGGCTCCAGGGTACACTTGAACCGAATCGCTGCATCAATCTTGGCCGTTCGTTTTGAATCGGACGGATGAGATTGGATCAAGTTTCGGTTGATAGTTTTGCGCCACGTGTTGCATCCAGATCGTGCCATGTGTCATGCTGACGTCAGCAGCTGACGTCATCAGTGGGACCCACATGTCAGTCGTGGTATTGTGGATGTTGACGTCATCTGTGATGTCATCCGTGACGTCATCAGTGGGGCCCATGTGTCAGTTGATGTACTGTTCCGTAGACCGAGCTCACGGTGGACCAAACCCAAACGGTAGACTAGGTCTATGGACCGGCTGACGTCATGATTGCGCAATAATTCGATTTTCTTTAGAAAAATAATACGGTGGAAATTCAATTCAGTGATGACATCATGCTAACGTCATATTTCCGAATTTTTCGTATAAACATAAATAAAGAAATTCGGTTTATTCTTTTTAATTGATTTTTAGACCTCAAATGACTATAACTTTTGCGTTTTAACTCTGATTTGAGTGATTCCAATTTCTAAAAATTTGTAAAATCAAGATCTATTTATTGGTGAATTTTATGGAATTTTTAGAGTTAATTTTGCTCTCTGTAAATTATATTTATTTTGTGTATATTTATTTTGAGTAGACGTTGATTTGTAGGAGAGCTTTGAGGGGGAATTTCCAGCGCAAGACCAAGCTCCAGACCAGGATCAGCCACTGTTTGAAGGCAAGTTATGCGTTGATCATTTTGCTCCTAAGTTTTGAAAATGTATTTTGATTCAAACTATACATGCTAATTTAATTAAAAATGAATTTAATTAATTTGGGTGAATTAGTTTATCAACCTATTTGTTATTGCTACCTTGTCACTAATATTTGTATGCCATGATTCATTTGTTGCCCTAAGTTTGGTAATATTAGTTGGTTGATAATATTGTGCCAATACGGGAGGCTAGACCATGAATAGTGCTTAGTTGTGCAATTGACGAATAACCATTTGAAATGTAAATATAATACTGACTAAAGACTTATGCAATGTATTTTGATGATATTGTGATAATGCCACGTGATGAAGTGGAAATGTAGAGACCTGTGTGGTTCTACATGAAAGTTGAGTTATTGTTGGCATGTGTTGCTCAGTAATCAACTGGGATAGTAAAGGATTTAGACTGGGGCAAGTGGCAAGTGGCTTTGTGCCAGGTGGGCCTTCATGGCATTTGGGAGGGTTTAGTGTTGTGAGGGCTGTGTGCCAATTTTGAGAGAAGGATGTCTTGCCTTGGTCAGTTAAGGACTTCACCTTGCAAGCCTTTGACCTGAGTCACTCGTACAACCACATGTCTGAATGGGAAGACCTAGTTTAGTAGGATTCTGATATCTCACCTTTGATATCTCAGGGTGGCAGTTACACGGGGGTGACTGTATGGGGGAGCGTACCTGTGTTATGGCTTGGTACCCATCTAACGGTGTTCGCTTGTCCTATACTTCGGCTCTGTGTGAGGGGAGTGATAGTGAAGGCAACCCGAAGAGGTTCCTAAGTTGAGCTAGAAGTCTCTGAAAAGCTTTGTTACGGTCAATCACTTGTGTGGTGAGCGATTGTATCTTGTGGGTAAAGTGTACAACCTCTGCAGAGTGTAAAAACTATTCAAATAGCCGAGTCTACCTAATTGGACAAAACTCGGGGATTACAGTCAAGGGGTAGATCTTTGAAAATAAAATGGGATAAAGGCTGTATGCCAGGGATAATAGTGAAATTTGATTAAGGATTGTGTGTGCAAAATTATGCGGAAAACAATTGGAGAAACTTATTATATTATTATGGTTTTGCTGCTTTATATCTAAATAAAAAGTATGTTAAAATATTGATACAATGCAAAATAACCAAATGGACCATTCCTTTGTAACAAGCCATGCATATAGTAATAGAACTGCATTCTGTGTATGACTTGTTGAGTACGGTGTGTACTCACCCTTGTGGACAACAATTTACCAGAGGAGGAGTCTACGTCTGCTTGGGAAGAGGAGTTTGCTTGGGAGCCAGAGAACTAGGGAGCAAGCCTCGTCAAGGTGCCTGTGGCAAGAGATGGATCATGACGATGTTTTATTTTCTGTTGTTGATTTCTTAATACTCTGGTTAATGTAAGCCCTGCGTGGCAAACTATTGTAAGGATACCATAAGGTCGTACAACTCGTTTACATACATGTTTGAAGTACTCTATTATTATTCCGCTGTGTATGATTGTGGTACTTTAACCCTGTTTAGCCTGTGTGCATTAACGTGATCCTGGACTAGTGCGGAATACACAGAGGGTCCGAATTTGCAGATTTGGGTCCCGACAGGATAGATCAACACTTACATTAGTCATTGACTAGATTAATGTCCGTGCGTTGCTACGAAAAATAAAATTGGTAACGAAACATAAAAGTCAAGCAATAGAAGAAAATTATGCCACAAGATCAAACATCTATTTCTCCCGATTATAAAAGTTTTTATGGTTTCTTCTCCAGTATGAATTAAAACCAAATATATTATACGTAGCAATATATATTACCAATCTCAAAAATCAATCAATCATTTTTATCTCTTTTTGCAATTTATATTACCAGCTCATGTTCCTCTTCCTCTCGCCATGCCTGCAGTGCACGTTGTGGAATCCACCTTCCTAGCCGCCCACTTCGTCGTGCATGCCATGGCCGCGTGTTCAGTCACCTCGGAGAAAGGGCTCGCCGCCACCACCTAGTCTTTGCACCTCCGCGTCTTCTGGATCGCCACCGCCTTTGGCGCCGCGCTTTTCTCCGCTTCGGCAGAGGTCTGCTGCGCCGACGGTTCGCTGCTCTTCCCAGATGACCCTCTCGCCTTTGCCGGCCTAATCGTCTCCATGTCTCTGGCGTACCTAGTCATCATTGGCTTCACCAGTCATGATGTTGGAGCCTATGAAGGTGAACCAGAAAACACCAGTGTCGAGGCGCCCACCACGCCGTGCGCCGCCGCGTCGTTCCTCTCTCTCGCGACGTTCAGCTGGATCAACCCGTTTATCTCCAAGGGGTATGCCAATGACTCTCTCACCGCCGATGACGTCCCACCCGTGTTGCCGGGCAACCTCGCCGAAGCATCGTACGCTTTGTTAACGTCCAACTGGCCGGCACTGGGGTCACGACACCTGGTGGGTGTCACGCTGGCCGCTCTTCGCCGGCGCGATTACTCGACCACGGCGCTCGGCCTCCTGCACCTCGTGGCCATGTACGTCGGTCCGTCACTTATTGATCAGTTCGTCGAGTTCATTCGCCGCGGTGGCACGACATGGGAGATCCCTGATTGATTCTGTGAAACTGTACAGCATATATAGAGTCACTACAAGAAACAGTGAAAAATTCGTGGGTAAAAAAAAACCCACGAATTTATTGATTTAAATTCGTCGGTTTTAGAAAAACCCACGAATTTAATTAAATTCGTGGGCCACATGCAGAGACCCATGAATTTAATTAAATTTGTGGGTTTTTTATACTGGGCGCACGAATTTAATTAAATTCATGGGTCCCTATTGCCCACGAATTTAAAAAAAGGTTAACCCTGGCCGCCCTTCTCTTCTCTCTTCTCTCACTCTCTCTCTCTTCTCTCCCTCTCACCACCCTTGCTTGCCGCCTCCCCCTTGGCCGCGCCCCGCCCTTCGCGCCCTTGCCGCGCCGCACGCCATGCCCGCCGCCCTCGCCCCCACGCCGCCCCATCCTCCGTAGCGACACCTAATCCCCCTCTTTCCCTCATGTTTTTCCCTGAGTGACCCTCGGGCACTGCCACGCCGCCGGTTCTACCTCAAGCCACCGCCTCCTGCGCCTCTCGGCTCGGCGCCGCCGCTTCCCCACGGCGCGCTTCTCACTCCACGCTTCGCCGCCGCGTCGCGCCTCGGCCTCGGCCGAGGCTAGCCTGCTGCCCGCACCATCGCCCGAATCCGGTGGTCATCTTCGCTCATCGAGCCTTCCATGGCTCCTCCTTGCAAGTCCGTGCGGGTCTCTCTCGCCCGAAGCCCATGAGCTCTTCTCCGTGGTCCCGAGGTGAGTAACCTTCTCCTCTCTTTCTCACTCTACCTCCTCATTTCTCCATTCCTCACTCTCTTCTTCTCTTACTCCCTTTCCCAGGCCACGGTTGCTCGGTCGGCGTCTCGCCCGGTTGGCCTCAATCACCACCAGGCGTCGACATTGTGGTTCTAGTCGATTGTTGCTGAAATTGTATGCTTAAAATTTGGTATACTTCTTTCTGGTGTATAAGGTATGTATATGATCCAATCACTTGGTCCTCTGTGCTTTGTGTTCACCAGGTAAATATGCATATGTATGAGTTTGTGAGAATAAGAATCAACGTATTGCAATTTTGTGTGTTGGGGTTATTGACTTCTTGATGTATATGGATTCCTATTGACTCTAATCTCTTGTGTCAAGATTGAACCTATATGTGTTGATCCGGTGTTCGACTTGTATATATATTAGTATATCCTGTATGCACTAGCATCACCAATTTTATGGTGCATCACATTTCCTTGATGCGGCTTGTTAGACGTGGTCAAATCATATTGCATTGTTATTAGTTCATCGGTGGAACATTACTTGGACTTATTAAGTGTGTTGAACCAGTTGAGATGGTATGTATACATTCGGGGCTTTTAGACGAAAAATTGTGGTTACTAGCTTGCAAAGTGTATATCGATTGTTGTGTATGCAAGCATTGATACTAGAAGTCCGAATCAATATAGATAACTCATAACTCCTTTCAATATGAACAAGTATCTTTCTTTCAAGTTACATTGATATGTCATATATGTAAATGTTTATATAATTATGAATAGAAATATTTAGTTTGAGTTGGTGTCACTCAACTTTTATAGACAAACTATGTTGTTGTTTTCCAATTTTCTCTTGAAGTTTTGAAATTTCTCATTTTCACTTTGTTCTTTTTCTTACACCTTAGTGTTATATACTAAGAAATGTTTTTGGTGATGTTAAAATGCTCACCAGTCCTGTCTTGCTTCACATTGAACAACAGATGTGTTAGATTCATAGATTGTAATTTTTACGGCATGAGATAATTTGTCCCCACGCATAATAAGGACGAGAATGCGATGGAGTCGGTGTCAAGGGAAATTCTATTTATCAAAGTTGGGTACATATTTATAAGTTTGTTTGGGTAGATCAACTCTTGATTAAAAATATTAAGTTGTATATGACTTAAATAGTCCCATTGTTTGATTCTAGACTTAGAGGCAATGGCTTTTTCGATCTTGACCTCATTTTATTAAACATTGGTTTATGCTTGACAATTTAACAATCTCACCTTGCTATTATTTTGTCATGTTTGCAAATATTGATTCTACTACTTAATGCATATTTTCAAATGGAGTTATATCAATTCACGAGATTCGTTTTTCTTTTCTTTTCATAAAGAGACACTTTCATTATTCAGATGATATGTTGTGGAACTCTGAGTATACACTTTGATTTCTTTTAATTATATTGCTTTCCACATTACATCCTTTTACTCATTTGCATCCACTATATTCCTTGTGCAGAGTTGATCTATATTCTCTTGGATGGTTCTTTACTTAGCATTCCCATCTTGACATGGAAATAGCATCCTAGCCTCATGGAACTCTAAATAGAACTATTTGGTTCAAGGTGAAGATCTAGCATCATCTTTGTCTTAGGTTAATGGATAGTTTTTAGGATAGTGGACAGTCTTATATAGTGGAAATGTTGCCAATTCTCCTGCAGAGATAGAACTGTAATTCTGAGCAGACTTGTATTTTTGTATTAACATTAGTTTGTATCATTAGTAGTCAAACAATCCAACAATAAGCGTTGCCATGGTGAAAGACTTGTGCGAAGCGGTTTAGCGATTGACTGCTTTTAGGTACTATGACATTTTAAATTAAACAAATTTTATGTATGATATTGTTGTGATGGGTTCTTGATTTGCTCAATGACCTTGTAGCTACTCGTGCTTTCCTGAAGTTTCATGGAGACTTCATTATCTCCGCCAGCACATCAATGCAAGCGGTGTTCGCAGACCTTGTCTGGAAGTTCTCTTAAGGATCGTGTCTTGTTTGAAACAAGGGTCAATAGTGAAGTGGAATCTGCTTTGGCCTTGTTGAAAAAAGTGGTGGAAACATCGATGGTAGAAATGCATTTGGCCTTAGTGCTCTTCACCTTGCAACATGGAGAAATCATCTTCCAATCGTAAGGAGGCTCCTAGATCTTTGGTCTGATCCGATTCAAGGGTTTGTACCACACATCTACACCTTTATGCTACATAATCTTTGGTGCTAGTTAAGTTTTTAGGGCTACTATAAATGAAGAAGGGCTCGTATAATTGTATAGTTTATGTTCTGCTTTAGTATTTGAATTATGAACACTATTTAACTGTCTTTGCGTTAACATTAATGGAACTCTAGTTCTTTATGAGTTATATAGATGTGCTTTTGACAACTTGGATAAAATGCTCTTGCACAACTTTTCTCCTACTGGTGTATTTTTTCCGTACCTTTGTTTACTTTGGATGTAATTGATTGCTACTGAATTCATCACATCTTATGATTCTTAGAATATGATCGTTGTATCTTGTATGCGTTTATTTGAAAATTGACCAATCTGCTTAGCTCTTAGGAATGGCTGCACATTGATTTTAATTTTCTGTTCGAATTCCTTTTTACCTATCTACTTCTAGGAAATTATAGAGGCTGTGCATTCTGAGGGGATGATAGATGATATGGGGTAGGGTAATATGAATAATAGCCTCAAAATGAAATGAAGGCATAAAGTTCAACTCCACATTCAAGATTTAGATGATATGGGGTAGGCTAACTTTTTCTCTCTATACTTCTAATTTGTAAGTTTTACTTCAACATTTAGTTAATATACTTCAAGACCAGAAAGACAATTAGAAATTGTATGGTAGATTATACAATCATGTGGCGATTGAGGAGAGGCAACAAATCATGTGCCCATATCTGCTGTGGCAAGTTCACCGGCAAACTGGGACATCACAAATCATTCCAATTATTAAAAAAAATCATCTTAGTATCATCCAGACAAGACTGTTATGTTTTTTACAGATCCATCATATTTTTGGAGTTTTCTTGGGATTCAATTAGACGGATTAATTTGTCCATTAAAATTTTCCTTATTATAAAGGAATAAGTCCTTTTTACACCCCTCAACCATTGCATGGGTCCAGAAAACAATATGATACTCCAAAACCATTCACTTTTCACCCCCAACTATCAAAACCAGTGCAAAACGCCCCAGTAGAACTCCTTATATGGACTCAGGCAATACTTGAGGCCTTAAGGGGACACACGTTCCTACCTGTAAGTCTCAACACTCATGTAGAACTCCTTATATACTCATTGAGCATCAAAATTGATGTCTATCAACGTGGATATTCTACATTGTACCGACATGTTATTCGATGTTTTCACATCTACCAATCATGATTATATTTTGATTAATTTTTTTCAATGCTTTTGACTTCTTGCTTATCTAGCTTTCATATAAAGGTGCATATCACCCATGTATGCTATACAAGCCCTAACAAAATGTAGGTACATGTCTTATGATATTCATGTGATCACATTGTATTATAAATTGGCAGATCATGCATAAGATTTTAGTAGAAATACTTAAAAGGACTAATGTCATCGATATTAATGGGTTAAGGGACCAAAATCGACAAATGTTGCGTTTAATGTTCAAATTCTTTTTCGAGGAAGTTCTGGGACCATCCTTGTATGTTTGACCTTATTTGACTGGAAGCAAGGGCCATATGTAGAAAATACGTATTGTCAACACTACCATAAGGTCGCTGAAGATGGTATTGTTTTGGGTTTGCGCCGCTATCGATTTTTCAGTAAGTTTCTCTTTTCTTGTAATGCAGAATCTATTTAAATTTATGATCAAGTGTGGCAAGTTGATGAATGTGTGCAATGTAGACATGATTTTTGCATTTTATGCTATTCCACTAGAGTAAGTGCTTTCTATGCTTTTGGTTTGAGAGATTGATATATATATTATAACCGCAAATGTTTTTTTGTCTTTGAGTGGATGTCCTATTTACAAGAGAGGTCATGCGAAATTTTGTACATTCGGTGACTTAGTTTAGATGGAATTGCCTCCGATACTATCGGGTGCTCGGTGTCCGATCTCACGACGAGGTCCGCCTTCTTCCCACCAGATCCTATTCTTGACTCTTTTATTAACCAAGTTGTGCTAATGTAGTAATCTTCTCTGTTGTCAGGTTTTCTTGGACATTGTTGAGAGGATTCACACCCTGTAAGTTGGTTGATAAACTTTTATTATGCTGTCTTGAATACTATTCTAGAACCAAGTTTTATTTATGAATGAATAATCATATAGGATTTGCAGTCTTTGTATTACGAGGTGGATCAATACTTCTGTGGGCCTTCCCATTAAACATGTTTGTGAAGCAAGTTGGGAGGATGATTTGTCACTAATTATCGACTGGATGAAAATGGTACCTTTAACTTCGCCTTGAATAACTTGGCTTTGTGATTTGTGGTTTATTGGGAGGTGGTTATATTCAAATGCTATTCACAACCAAACCTCCTGTTCCCCATTGTGAAGACCAAATCTAGTTACTTTGTGATCTGTAAACGCTCATATTTGTTTGAACGGATAAGATAATTCACTCTTAACAAATTAATCTGTACTTATCATTACATCTCATGTTTTCTTTGCATTAGTTAGCCTTATTTTACGTGTTCAAGCTCTTGACTTAAAACATTATGTAATTCGTGTGCATATGTCTTGCTCGCACCATGACTTGTTTTACGTGTAAAGTGAAGGTATCCTATTCAAGATCTTTGGGGATGGATATGGGTTCACACAGGGAACTTTCTTTTGACTTATTATGTTCTTGAACTCCACACATCTGTGGTTTTCGTGAAGGTTCAAAGCGAAGGATCTTGGAAGAGACCAAAACGTAGCTTAAACATAAGTATATTGCTTGGTGGAGGTGCTATGGTATGTCTATTGATTTCCTACATTCTTGTCACACCAAGACATGAGCAGTCTTGATTGTAAGTGTTTTAATTATTATTTTGTGAATTCAGATAAGTTCACATGGTGTTGATGGTGAAGAAGTACATCTTACAATGCCTTACGAGTGCGAAGTGTCGACTTAGTAGTGACAAGTGAACTTGAGCACAAAAAGCGTTTGGGTATCTATCCTCTTGCTTTGATATGGTTTTAATATTCTAGATCCGCAAGTATGTCTTTGTTTATATTAGTTTTTAAATGTCGACCTCGGCTTAGATTGGTATCTTGTGATGTTTGTACAGAGATGATTCGCCTATACGATATAGATTAGCCATCGGAGACGAGGAAGGTCTTGAGCTCTCAAAAATACTGTCGATTTGAAGAGTGGGGATTTGGTTGCTTAAGGTTGTACCATGGATCGGTGGTCGTATCATCTCGATGACACATCTTCCTTCGGTATGCTTCATCGGGTTATATGAATAATGGATTCCCATTAGTTTAGTAATCTGTGTACTAAGATATGCTATTTGAGAAATAGAGATTGCCTTGAATTGTTGTTGATCTGCGGGTGCGAATGAGTGAAAAAAGGTAAAATTGAAGTTGTTCTGAGATCCTTTGAAGTTTGAATATGTGGCTGCACTGCATGTATATCCTTGATGATTTCGAATGAATTGTAAATAGATCTAGCAATTATTGCTTTATTATCGTAAGTATCATTTATACTTGAATAACTTGATCTCTGTAGATTCCCAGTGGCTTCATAGCAAAATTGAAATCAATGGTTATGAAGAATACAGTGGGATTGAATATTTCATGGTGTAGTAGTTCATCTTGTGTGTTACTTTGATTGTTATCAGTTATCCGTCGACCATTTGTCAAGGAAAGCATTCACTTCGTTTGGTTTCTTGTAGGCACTTGACCTTATAAGAGGAAAGAATTAGTTTAGTTTGAATTCGTTTAGTTTCAGAATTAGTTTAGTTTACTTCATTTGGTATGACAACTGAAGTTAACATTTTGATTGAGGCTATTAACAGATTTTGCTAAGTTTTACATTTAAATAAGTTTTCAGATTTTGCTATAACACATTGCATCCATGCTTGTTGTGATATCATGAAAGTTGGTGGTTGTGTCTCTTGTGTACAACACATAGTAGCATACTCATAATGTCCGAACCGTCCACATGTGCACCACTTAAAAAGTAGTGGTTATTAGCAAAATATATAACTAAATGTGTTGTAATAACACTAGTTACCCCTTATCTGAAAATTCAGTCCTAGCTTATCTTTTACTTTCAGCATTACTCCTTTGTTGAAAAATCATTAATCTAATTGCCATTGTTTCCAAAGCTCAACACATTTTGTTTACTTCTTTGAGGCTATTTGTATTCTAACTTCTAAGAACATTCCTATGGCGAACTGGCGTTCTCTGTGCAACACTCAGGTTGCCTGCAAGAGTTATTTAAGACCTGGTTTATCTGCAAAAGTGAAAGATTGTGATAGGGATCATGCTCATAGTGATGGAACAAGTTCTTCATGTAACGTGAACAAAATGGATAATGCACCAAGAAATAGGATTCCCTCCCAGGAAAGTATGCATCAAAAGTGGCACCCTGGATAATAACAGCAGTCATCAACCTGCAGGCATCAACTCCTGTACAAGGGCTTACAAGAGCAGTCATGTGGTGCAGGCAGATACTATCAGAACAACAAATCAATGCAGTTTTACTAGAAATGGTGCTGAATTATGCGGTCGCTCATTCGATAACATGTGTCCTGATGATAAGTTAGATGCCATGGATGATGATGAGATTTTGGCGGTAGATCAGAATAGTTTACCACAAGAACTCTCTGATATATGTAAGCATGGTTTCAAGGTAAGTCAAGTACCAATTAAATCGGGCGGAGTCTGTTTAAAGCATGTTAGGCGACAAGTTACTACTAAACTTGTGCAGCTAGCTTTTTGCCCGAGGCAAAGAATCATTTGCAGGAGATGAAGGATCAGTTGATTGCAGTATGCAATGAACTTATTGATGGTTCTGGTAAACTCAGCCCTCAACATTCGAAGAGCTTCGTCAAAAGAGGTTTGTTCTTGGTTCTACTAATTATTATTTCCTTGTTTATTAAGTATCTCTGTTTTACCGGCATTAATCTGATGTTTGTGATGGTTTACTCTGCGAGTGCATCTAAAGAAACAAATTCATTCGCTTGAGGAGTATATCTTTGAGGTCAACCTATGATGATGAGAGCAGAGATCACACTCTATGGCATCCACACCGCTATCTGGGATCATTACCCCCTATGACCCCAAGAAACACTTTTGTAATGGATACTACCGATTCCAATCTTCGGTTTACATCAGAATGAACCTGGAATGTTGGTGCCAAGTATGTCTAAGGTGTTACATGTCTACTTGTGCGTGTGCAACCATTTAATGTGAATCATATTGTCTTTGTTCGATCATGCTTTCATATGTATGTGGCCAAACATCAACACTTTGTTATGTTACCATATTCATGTGTCAAACAAATCACCTTGCCTATTTGCCAATGAAGAAATGGAATTCTTTTGGTTGAAGAGATTGATATATATATATATATTATAATTGCAAATGTTTTTTTGTTTGCTGAGTGGATGTCCTATTTACTAGAGAGGTCATGCCGAAATTTTGTATATTTCGGTGACTTAGTTTTTGTTGAATTATGATCCAAATTCAGAAGAAAGCTAACTTCTGTCGGAGCGGAGCGGAGGCCCGTCGCGAGTTGATCGTATATATGTTCATTGCCTTATATATGTTCATTGCGGACGGATCGTTGTTATTCTTGACCTAGGTCATTGCCTTATATATGTTCATCTTGTAAGCCGTCATGAGTTGATCTCTCCGTGATTTGTAAACACTCTTGAAAATAGTGAAGTTTGCGGCGGTGTCGTGGTTTTTACCCTTCGCATTGGAGGGTTTTTCCACGTTAAATCCGGTTCGTATATATATTATTCTGATTTTCGAGTTTGGAAAATGGGCTAATGCTTCTTTGCTATAATTTGGGTATCAAATTACCAAAATAATGATCGGTGACATCAATGAAATACAAACTGGATGGGTAGTCAATCACGGGATATATATATATATATATATATATTTGTATAATGGCTAATAAATTAAGTGGGCCATATAAAACCCACGAATTTAATGATTAAATTAAGTGGGTTTATTCATTACGAATTTAACTATAAATTCGTGGGTTTTATTCAATTTACCAATTTAATTAAATTCGTGGGTTTTTACCATACACGAAATTAATTGTTAAATTCGTGGGTTTTTTCACCAATTTATGATTAAATCGTGGGTTTTCCTAGTAACCACAATTTAATTTAAATAAATGGTACCCACAAATTTAATTGATTAATTTAAATCGAGTTAAATTCGTGAACTAAATTGACGGTTTGCCCACAATTTAACTTAAATTCGTGAGTTTTAACCTAAATTAGTGGGTTTTGGCCCACAATTTTTCCTGTTCTTGTAGTGAGTACAAAAGGAATAACTGGCCGACTATTAATTACCAGCAATAATCAAGGATTTTGCTATAATAATCAGCTATATTTAGAGAGATCTGGCTGACTGTAAATTAGAAAAGAATAATTAACTATAATGACCGACCATTATTAGAGATATGGCGGGGGCTAGGAAGAACGGACCGCTGCCACCAACTGCAAATTTATATTAGTAGAGATTCACTAGGGTTAATCTGATGTTCCAACGCATCGAGCTGTAGGAAAGTAAAGAGACATGCACGACAACCTTCTACCTAGGAAACTACGACTAACATCTATCTATTATATTATTAAAGCAGAAATAAAAGAAGCCATCACATTCGCTCTCAAGGCTAGAAATTCCCACATTAATCGGAGGAAAAAAGAAATATCTACACCGTTGATCGTGGTGGGTCCAGATTATAATAGTTTAGATTAATAAAAAGAGTTTGTATCATGTACAATATAAGAGTTTGTGTCACGTACAATACAAAAATAAATGAAATTCGAATAAAAATAAAAAATTAGAAATTTGATTTCTATACGATTAAAAGAAAGAGTCCAAGCACGATAAAAATTTGGAACAAAAATAAAAGATAATCAATAATCTAATTTTCATATGAACATCAAAATAAAATTGAAATTCAAAATAAAATTTTAAAAAATTCAGAATAGAAAAAAATAGATAATTAGTAATCTGATTTTCATAAGAACATCAAAATAAACTGAAATTTAGAATAAAAATTAGTAGTTGGATTTAAATACGAATTCCAACATAAAAAACTGAAATTCAGAATAAAAAATTAAAAAATTAGGAATTTGATATCCATACGAACATTAAAATAAAGAGTCCGGTAGAGTATAATAAAAACCAAAATTTCCTATAAAAATAAAATAAAACTAGCAATTTGAAATCTATATGAACATCAAAATAAAAATAAAATTGAAAACAAAAATAAATTAAAAATTAGTAATTTGATTTGTATACTGAATACTAACCTAAAACTAAAATTTAGAATAAAAATAAAATAAAATAAGCAATTTAATTTCCATACGAACTCTAAAGTGAAGTAAAAAAATACCAATTGGATTTGGATACGATTCCAACCTAAAACTAAATTAAAAAAATCTATGTCATTTATGATCCAACAACACACAAATATAATTTGAATACAAACAAACAAAAAAGCACAAGAATTCCAATTCAATTTCCATGCAAATTTCTAAATAAAATCTCTAATAAATATAATCCAGTACAAAAATTAAAGAAACATTATCTATTGGATTTCTGTATGAATTCAACAAAAAAGAACTAAAATTTGGAACAAAAATAAAATAAAGCCGAAGGAGCCAAAAGCCACGATGATAAGTGGTGTGCGTCTGCATTGTTGAAGAAGTCAGTAGCAAAAGAAATTTGGTGATAGGGAGATCCTGATAGAGAGAAAATAAAGCTTTGCATAGAAGACGAGTTACTGAGGATATATATCCATTGGGTAGCTAGAAATGTGCCATCATTGTTGAGAGATGTATGCTTGTTGTTAGATAACGACTAAACCAAACATGCTAGCATCATAGAAGATAGGACGTTATTGTGTTAGTGAGGAAGCAACATCGTTGAGTTGGCAAACATCGAATAAGAAAAGTGACTGATATGGGACAAGCGTAAATCAAGCATACATAATATCTTACATGTGTATATGCATGCATGAATTCGTTTGAATCAAAACAAGTTGCAAAAACCTCAAAAGTAGAGATGACGCTACTCTATGGAATAGGCTTGAGGCCACTGGTGAGAGCATGAGGCTGTCTCTGATAGGGATAATCAATACTTGTACATGTATGCATTGCATATTGATATCGTAATGTTTAGCATTAAGTAATAATTGAAGAGAAATAGAATATAGTTATACGATAAAGTATTACATTAAAAGGGTAGCAGTTGAGAGGGATCGATACAAAATTAGGCTTACTATTGGCGTTTGAAGCAGAAAAGTTGTGAGGCGATCAATAAGAAATATAAGACATATGGTTCTACAGGGAACCAGCGTGTGAGGAAGATACGTTTAAAGTAAGTCGCCCATCATGTATTAGTGTATACGTGAGTAATGTACTCTAATACCATATAAAATAATCAGTATATTACTTGAGATTAAATAGAAGTACATGTGTTGCATATATTTTGAAAAAAGAGTTACTAACGAAGAAAGAACATGGGTATATAGCTATATGATCTAAGCAAGATGAAAAATTGCTACGTTTCTAAGAACCCCAATAACTTATTATTCTCAATGATTTTCTTCTATCAAATCTTTTACTTCAATTACATCTGTTAAGTTAAATTTTTCTTAAAGCTTCTATTGTCATTTCTAAAGTTTATGATGCCTTAAAGTAATGTTTAGTATTATGTAATAATTAAAGAGAAATAGAATATAGTTATATGATAGAGTATTACATTAAAAGGGTAGCAGTTGAGAGGGATCGATAAAAAATTAGGCTTATTATTGGCGGTTGAAGTAGAAAAGTTATGAGGCGATCAATAAGAAATATAAGACATATGTTTCTACAGGGAACCAGCGTGTGAGGAAGATACATTCAAAGTAAGTCACCCATCATGTATGAGTGTACACGTGAGTAATGTACTCTAATATCATGTAAAATAATCAGCATAGTACTTGAGATTAAGAGGTACATGTGTTGTATATATTTTGAAAAAAGAGTTACTAATGAAGAAAAAACAGGGGTATATAGCTATATGATCTAGGCAAGATGAAAAATTGCTACATTTCTAAGAACCCCAATAACTTATTATTCTCAATGATTTTCTTCCATCAAATCTTTTACTTCAATCACATCTCTTAAGTTAATTTTTTCTTAAAACTTCTATTGTCATTTCTAAAGTTTATGATGTCTTAAAAATCTAAATAGTCTACAAAATACGTTAATATATTCTCAAGCATATAAGTTATATTATTTGATACTACAAACTGTTAAAAAAATCTAGCCGCGCAAATGCGTATTTGCACAGGTCATCCTGCTAGTTAACTTGAAGATGAAAGTTAATTGGAACTTGGAAGTAGCCATCAGGAAACAAAATACTGCTTACGTTTTTTTTTTTTGGAAAATAACTGTATTTTATTTTTTGAGATGTCAGCAGAGGTAGCATACGCTGCATATCCCTTGTCATCCTCAGGAGCCCTTGGATTTTAAATGGACGCTTGATATTAACCAACGTGGATAAGGTTATAAAAAAAAATTCTAAATTTCTCGTCTAGTCGATTGATCTATCCATCCAAATTATATTTGCCAAATGTGATATCGAAATGAATGTGATCTGCTTTTCAGCTATGGCCCGTGCAACTCAAATATTGAGTCAACAAATTAACATGGACAGAAAGCAACTAATAGTAACATTTGCCCTTAAAAAAAAGAAACTAGCAGGAACATGCAAGCATCAATCGGAGTCCATGTAATGTGCAAGACACCAGATTGATTCGACTGTTCTGAAGTTTCTAGGGCACCGCCTCTTTGCATCTCGATCACATCACAGGAGGATATGCATCAGTTCAAAAACAATGCTCCACAAGAATGTGCATTTTTGGAGACACTTGAGCTCATTGCCACCGCACACTTCTTATGGGATCTGATTTCACTGTGGCATGACAGCAACTATAGCATCATATCTGGTGTCTCTCTGGCATGATATCAGAAATGGTATCTATCTGATTTCTCGGTGACATGACAGCCGCATCACATGATCATTGGATGAGTTCTATTCTTAGGGAGTGTTCTTACACTGAAACACCTCACAACATGCTGCTAATTTCAGATTGAGTCCATCTCAATGCATAAATAACAATGACGGTATTATCCAGAAGAGGGGCATACAACATATCTTGAATGTGAATACAAACATCAATACAGATCATATAACCCCCTGCTATGATTTTATCTGAAAGGGCGGCAGTAATCCAGCCCAGCAATTCCAGAAAACACATAACTACACAAACTTAAAACATTCAAATACGCTAAATATAAAAATATAACTTTTTGAAGGAAAGGAATCATCTGTAGATTCTGTATGACCAACTAGGTGCTGTCACTGAAGCTCTTTGCTTGGACAAACAGCCATCTTCGTCTTGACTGCATAAACTGTATTACCAACAGATTCTCTACAATCTTCAAACTTCCTCAGAATGTGCCACCAGGGAAGATGAAACTCAGTGATTTGTATATATTTAGGTATTGTATGATGTTGCCTACGTAAGAGAAATAAATTGATAAGTAACAAGCATAATAGAAGATGAAATGATTTTATAATAAGAACCAATCTTCCATTACCTGATAACAACTACATATACTTGGTGCAATCTTGCCATCCACCCTACTTTGCAATTTTGGTACTCCTATTCCTGCAGAAGCATAAAAAGGGCGGTAAGATTACAATTTGACAGAGGAAATAAGGAAAACAGGAGAAACATACACTTGGAATGAATGGATATCCTTGCGGAAGTTCTCTAGTTCCTCTGGATCAAACATGCCATCCTTAGAATAAGTGATACAGATAAAACAAATTAGTAAAACACTTGCAAGGTGCAAAAAGGAAAGTTTCATAAAGGTGGAAGTGTGTGACACACCAGCTGGGTCAAATCTTCTCCCAGATTTTTGTTTTGAAGAAAACAGTGGATAAAGTAAAGAACATATATACCACATTCATCCCCATTTTGTTGTGGCACCTGCAGAGTTGTTTTAAGTACCATGATAAGAAATTCAAATCAGAAGCAATGATGTAGAAGCTAAAAATACACTCCAAGATGTTAAACACTGTACCTCAGGAAACTCAAGATGGATTTCATTTTTGAACTGCCCAATCTCTTCCCGCTCTTCATTTTTCAAAATATCAGCAATGAATCTGATATACCGGCAAAGAAAAGCTAATAAAGCTAGGAAATTATAAGCATAATACAAGGTTGCCATTTATGTGCTATCCATGGATTCCTGAAGTTCATTCCCACCGCTAAGGCTCAAAGTACATGAAATGTTTCTGGTTGTTTCAACAATATATTGCAGCATACCCATATAGACAAAAAAGAATACACATCTTGTTTTTAATATTTTGAATTGCCTATAGGCATAACCATACTATAGCAAAATATATAAACATATCATCAAAACGACCCTTTTTATAATTATGTTGGGGGTTTAGAGAGAGGAATATCAGACCTTTTGATGGCCGATCGCAACCTCGTTGGATTTGTCGTTTTAAGTGAATCCAGCAGCAGCATGCGTGGGTTTGCCTCACCAAAGTTGCATAAGACAAGAAGGTTCCAGTGTCCCCTATAGTCAAGAAAGTGGAAATTTTATGTATATTTGACAATCATAAGTGATTCCACAAAGTATTAATGAGAGTAACCTACCAACAAACAATAGGCACAAAAACATATTGTCTTGAAAATATTTTCTTAGCCTTTATCCATTTAAGGACGCTTGATTTATTCCGTTGTTGTACATGTTAAACCATAACGAATCAAAATATGTATAAGCACTCTTCTTATCTTCATCTATGCGCTTCCAGAGATCCCTATGCACAAAGTTATAGCAGCAAATAAGAAGGCCAACTAACCGACAAAAAAAAAAAAAAAAAAAAAGAAGACAAAGGCAGAACATACTCCAAGTATAATTCAAAAATATCAGTATCCAACTTGTCTTTATTTGTTTTGTCCCTCCTGCTACTTGCAATGCGGTTTGAGCTTCTTTCAGTTCTTTCTGGGGGAACAGCATCATAAAAGGAGGGCAATACATCTTTGGACCTCCCAGACACCTTCACTGCTGGCCTTCTACTTGTTCTAGAACGCTTGCTTTTGCACTCTACACATGATAAAAATAGAAACAACATTAGAACTCAAGATACACACTCATAATCTATTAAACACAAATCTCATGTAACTAAGTTCTTAGTTAGTCATGCTAAAAGTGTAGCCAGAAGTTCCTCTGACATTCATCATATGTTTTGCATATCGCAAGTAGATCCACCATCAATAAATCACATGCATGATGCATTTAAAATTCATTCCTTACATGCATGATGTTTTGTTACTCAGTTTAGGAAATTGTCTTACAAATCATATTTAGTGGCAAATTGAAATCAAATAAGATATAGGACTAAGCATCTAGCACAATTAACAACCAGTGATCATGTTTATAGTTTAGAGGGTCAGTTTTTTTTTTCTATCAAAAGAAAATGGCAAAACTCTGGTTCATACATCAGAGAGAGAGAGAGAGAGAGAGAGAGAGAGATTCCAGTTTCAAACAAGAAATTATCCCTTCTGTAGGTTTCATCCTTTCTCTCCAAACGTTATCTTTCCTTTTTATCTTTGCAACCTTCCATTATAAGAATCCTCGCCATGTTCTGAAGCGTGACAAACACTCATCCAGGCTAAAACACTGTTCTATTATGCCGGCCATACATCCAAAGCAACCCAAAAAAAATCAACACAAGCACACCATCAACAATGTAAATGTTCCTACATGCAGGAACAGAATGGGAATGGTGAAGTAAACTACTACTGCACTAAAATGGTCTTAGCACAAGCATAATGAGCATAGTTATGTGACACTCCAGAAACTAACATGCAAATGAGCAATGGTAAACTAATGAATAATGATATGATCAGATTTCCCAAGACGCAAACATTTATCCTACCTACAACACACAATCTTAGTAAAAGAAATACACGAAACTAGCAAACTAATAATCTGATCCTCTTAATCAAGTTGCACATGCAATCTTTTCATTTACAACTTCCAATGTATGAGATAAGGCACCAGCCTAAAACTTGATCCTCCAATGCATTAGGGTACAAATCTTATAAACCAACACAAAAACCACATATCTAAACCCATAACCTGCAGAAATAACCATATCTTTGAGCAAAACACATATGTTAACAAAATAGTAATTTAGCCACTAATATAGAATGTGGAAACAAATCTAAGCAACCATTAGACTAATAGCATTTTTATAATTAACATCCAGAATTAAACCCTCAGAATTAGTATAGCTAAGAAATTCTAATGATTTATAAAACTCCTCCAAGTTTACACCATAGTTTGGTCTGAAATTCTGAAAACAACTAATAAGAAACCCAAGCAACTTGAAAACTAAAAAGATCTTAGAAGATGCTGAAATAAAAGGAAGTGAATTATGAACAGCGTGTAAATGTTAAAAAATGGCGGCAAATGAGGGATCACACCACCGCTAAGTGCTTAAATGCTACGTAGCCTTCTTTGCTGCCCTATATGTGGTTAAACTAGTATAAAAACAAACACATTTATGTATACAAGATCTATACTAATTATAGACGATATACACATCAAAACAATAACGTGAAGGCTCTACGCACTAAAATGTTACCTATGCAAGAACCAGATGGCAAAACCGAGCCATGAAACATGTAATCAGCGTTGTTCGGGAAACGAATCGCCATATCCCAACATGACCGACAATCATAGGCCGCCAAAATGGTGCGATAGAGCAATGGATATATTTAAAAAGCTTTTGCATATGCATATGCAGCTTGAATGGCCTTGTTTAGAACCAGATACTAATCCTAAAGATGTAGCCCTTTAAATAAACAAAAGGGTGCACAACACTTTCAAGAAATCTTGAGGCACCAGCGAACCTAGAAATCCCTGTCCATTTCCAATAAGCTAACCAAGAATAAATCATCTAATCAAACCAGGGAGCTGTCTCTATCTTCAAAAAACCATCAGAACCAGCACGAAGTTTAACTAGTAAAAAAAATCTGAGGCACCACCGAGACTAGAATCCCTGTCCATTTCCAGGAAGCTAACCAAGAATCAATCATACAGTCCAAACAGGGAGCAGTCCCTAATCTCCAACTAACCATCAGAACCAACACGAAATTAAACTAACAAAAATAAAACTGAGGCACCAACGAACCCAGAAAGCCTAATCATTTCCAAGAAACTAAACAAGGAGCAACACATCTAAACCCAAACAGAACAGCATCGGCCTCTATCTAACCAACCAAACAAGCAAAGCGCAGCACTAACCATCAAATAGCGATCACGGAACCAACCAACAAACAACCAAATAACCCTAACGCCATTCCTCCCCACCGCCAGCAACAATCAGATCAAGAAACGCCCCCAAGAACCACGACGAACACGCCTAAAAACAGTACAGGAAAGAAAAGGGGGGAGGCGCTCGGCTCACCATCGTCGCTGTCGAGGTCGATGGTGACTGCGCTTCGGCGGGGCATGTCGGCGGAGAATGGCGAGCGACTCCTAGGGCTGGGCTCCATGGATCCGGGGGGATAAATACTGCGATGGGAGGCTCAAATTTGGGAAGTTGGTGGGAGGGACGAGGGAGCGAGGCTGCGAGGGTCCTGCAACTCACTCCTGCTTCTCTTGCTTCTTTCTCCTTCGCAACCTCCTCTGGAGCAAAGCGAACGGACGAGAGGCAGGGCGTCGACACGTGGACGGCTGTGCTTCTTTCTGGGTTTAGATAGTACGCGATGCGAGCCGTTGGATCTGGGTCCGGACCGACTTGACAAGTCGCGTGCGTCTGCTTGGGCCTGCACGTGCTTTACTGGCTGCGGTGTGCGTGGCTGCGGAAAAATTGGGTGGGCCATTGGTACTGGAATTAAAATTACTTCTATTATAATAATTAATAAGTTTAAAATTAAAATAAGTTGATTTCAAACCAAAAAAGTTAATCAAAATTGGCTGAACAGTAGCTTGTTAAGTCAAATTTGAAATAACAATTTAAATGATAAATAAAATGAGTTTATGTTAAACTATATCAATTTTGAAAGAAGCTCGTTGAGCTCGACAGTCAAATCGTAGACACGCGGCTTCATTGCAAAGAAAAAGAAAATGTTTTTCCACAGGAAAAAAAGGAAAAAAAATACCATGCCTTCACATAAACAGTCAACTGATGGACCAAGTAGACATGGGTACTAGCTTAGAGGTGCGCACTCAAGCTAGACTCTTTTGGGTCGATCAGAGGCATGACAGCACGCAGTCACGATCTCAAGTCGGCCCAAGCCGAATTGGGTCGTGCTTAGCCGGCACATACATTATAGCACGGCCTAAAGGAACAAGTTGGCCTAGAAGGAGGGTGAATGACAACTTTTTCAATTTTAGTGTTTAAATTATAGAACAACTGTCAAACTCCAACAACTAGGATAGCAGAAGTAATATAAAAGAATGGAGAATTTTGAATAACAGGAAGGCAAGAACAAGTAATGAGAATGCTTAGAATGTAAACAAGAGATACAAGAGATTTTATCCCGTGGTTCAAAGCCTGTCTCCTAGTCCACGTTGGAGCACTTCTCCTTGAAGTATAGCTCCCCCACAAGCTAGTCGCAGTAGCTTTGGGTTTTCACTATAGCAACTCTTTCACCACTCCGGTGAGGTGAGTGTAACACCCCAACTCCCCACGGAGTCCGGAATGCTACCAACTCCCAAATTCCTTTGAAAATTTGCATGACACCTCCTCTAAAACTATGGACATCCACTCGTGAGACAAAAGAATAAATAGCAGTTGTATATCATATCGGTTACTCAAATAGAATGAAACCATCTAATGGTCCTTAGGTAATCGATCATACATCCAACCGCAATTAACCGCCTACACAAGCGGTGATCAACACATTACACTAGCATTAGTTACAACGGACTTAACGAAACAATTGAATTGGTTGTTGGTGGCCAGAAGTCGTGCGTGCTCTACTCCCATCCGTGAATCGGCTTCAAAGTACCTAAAACAAGAAACAACAAGCGTGAGTCCAAGACTCAACAAAAGTGCAACAATATATAAAAAAAGTAATGAATTCAAGCGAGTTACTTTTAATCTAGAATTTAATATAGCCATTACTAAATCGAAATCAACCAAATAAAAGAAGCAATACTACCTCCACTTACCACAACCAATTCGAAAGCATAACTAAATCTTACCCTGCCTCAATAACATTTCGGATGAGTCCACGCCTTAATCCTCAACTTTGTTATTCCCATTCTCATCAATCCCATTTATCGGTTACAACACACAATGCAATGAAATGCGTTTATGCTTTCATGCTCAAGTGCACAACATACAAAGGAAGACTCTCATACCCATATATCATAATCAACTCATTAAGCGTGATTCATCCTTATTTAGTGCAATGCGGGTGCAAATATGCCATATCAAAAGAAGAATTCATATCCATACACCACAAAAGAAGAATCTCATATCTATACAATCACAATCAATGCATAAAACATGATTCATCATTGACAATGCAATGTAGATTGCACATATACCATACCAAAGAAGAATTCATATCCATACCCCACGAAAGAGAAGAATCTCTTATCTATCGTCACAATCAATGCATAAAACATGATTCACCATTGACAATGCAATGCAAATTGCACAATTTCCATGCACATGATGCATCATACATGCTCATCTCCTCTTTTAGCGCATACCGGTATGGCCGAGTGCACACCCGTCGGTGTGCACCCTCTCTTTTCCCTTCCACCCCGTGGTGGAGGGTGCCTACTCTTACTGACTCGCTCCCATACAACCACGTATATGGGACTACGAGGTAGGACTTTCGCACTTACTACATGTAAGCACAGAGGCCCGCATCAGAATGGGTCGCCTCTTCCATCATGAATGCACAAATGCAATTGACATAAACCAGTTTGCAAATTACACTCATTTCTCACACTTGCATAACCATAGCCAAATACATAAACATCAGCCACTCACATCCATAAAATTACCATTCACATCCTCAACACTCATAATCGCATTCGCAACACTCAATAATCACATTCTCAACACTCGTAATCACATTCGCAACACTCAATAATCACATTCTCAACACTCGTAATCACCTCCTCAACAATTTATATTCATTCTCACATCACCATTTCTCGAGTAATTCTTGATTCCATCCATCTTGATCATAAATAAATCCATTTTAGCAATCCAATTCCATACTTTTAGTATTCCCACTAGCCTATCAATCTAGTGAAGGTAAATATGAAAATAAGCTTTAGCAAGACGTCATCCACGGCATCTAGGCGGAATTCATTAAACATCGCACATAACATTCAATCCAGGATGCAGCATAAATTCATGATAGCAAGACATATAAAGTTCATCAAACAAATCATAACACGTTCAAACAACGATATACTTGAATCGATTACTTACCCTTTTCATTAAAAGACAATTACCTTACTAAACGAGCTTATACACACGAATGCAACCATCGAATTGACATATATGTAACACAAGCAATGAACTAAATACTGCAAGAGATATACGGTTTGCACTTGCCTTTTCCGACGGAAAATGGAGTGGAAGTGGAGTTCTTAGCTTCGCATGACTTCCGGGATTAACGAAAGCTTTGAATTTAGAACATATACACACAATATAACTTACGGCAACAACCCACCTAGACAAAATCACTGGAACTAGTGCCATTTAAACTCAAGAAAATGCAACTTGTAAACATATGCCCTACTCTGTCTAAAATACAAAAGCAGTAGCATTCATTCCATTGCCTAAAATACAAATTGGCCACATTGCATAGAAGGTCAAGATATAATCATGTAAATGAATTCGGGACATCGACACGCATTTAACTTTAGCATTAGCTAAACCAAGAATTATGGTACAAGTATGAGACCATCCAAACTACCCATCTATGCAAGCCTCCAACAATTCCATCAGCATAAATGGAGATACCAATGCAATCAAAATTAATCAGATGGCAGTAAATAATTCTTAACTCACACATTTGAAGTGAGCCCAACAAAAAGTAATAAGGATGACATTACAGGGCGCATGTACAAATAACTCACATATGCGTATATATATATATATATATATATATATATCATTCCATAAACAACAACACGTAGAATCCTCAAGAATCTAATACCGGTATACATAAATATTGTGTATGCATCAGTAACAAATCCACATATGCAACACATACGCAAGTCTTTAGTGATCACAACATGACAACAGGGAAAAGACAAACACCAATGCAATCATATTTAATCAACTAGGATCCAAAGACACCACGGATGGGCTCATTAACCAAAGATTCACAACTAAATGTGTCATACAAGTACTCATGGATCATTAATTAGAAACAGTGTAATACTCTAATATAATCATCCTAGACATTTCATCGAACACCTGACATGCAAGCAAAATGGGTCCTCACTACCTAGGGTTTTACCTCAAGCTCTTCTCATGGAGGGATGAGGAGGTGGAGGAGAGGTTACTGCGGGAGGCGCCGCGAGGCGGCGCCGGGCGCCGGAGGAGGCGTCGGAGGTGAGGTCATGATCATGGCCGGGCGCAAAGACGGCTCGAGGAGGGCGGGGTCGGCCGGGCAGCCTTGAGGCGCGACGCGAGCCGGAGGCAACAAGAAAGGGCTGGGCCGGGCGCGAGGAGGCCGGGACGGCACCGTGGAGGCCAGGGGGCGGCCGTGCATTGAGTCGGGAGGAGCGGTGGAGCAAGCTTAGCGGAGAATCTTGCCGAGTGGCGCTCAGAAGCAGACTCGTGGAAAAGCTAGCCTTGGCGAGGATGGGCAGAGGCGGGCTCACCCAAGCACCGCAGACGGGAAAGAAATGAGGGAAGATCTTTGGTGGGAAGAAAAAAAATCAACATGGCAGAAAACGGGAAGCATTAACAGCCACAAAAATCCAAGAGAGAGAGAGAGAGTGGAGAGGGGAATTTCCAAAAACACCCCTCCCAAAACCAAAACCTTTAGCACTTAACCTCCCAAATGGAACAAACGCCTCGGAGAAAACCTGCCAGACGGCCCCAGCATGCCCGACTGAAGGCACAAAGGTTGGGGTGAGGTTTCGCAATATTACAGTGAGCTCCAAACCTCTCACAGCAAGGTGACCTTCCACAATCTCCTTTGGACATGTCACACCTTTACTTCCTCCAAGCCGTCTAGAATCACAAGAATTCAAAAGTAATAGACTTCTACACAAACCCTGTCTCTTGATTCACTTCAGCACACACTCTAGACTTAAGTTTGGAGCTAAAAACTTAAGGAAGTGTTAAGTTTTTGAGTCCAAGAGTGAAGCACAGTCTTCTTATGAGAATGGATGCTCAAAGGATGCTAGAAAAACAAGGAGATCAAAAAGTTCTGAGATAGATGGCTTAGGAAATGCTTATTTAAGCATTTGGACAGAAAATAACTGTTACACCTACCACTGTGACCGTTGTAACGTGTTAGAGTGTCAAAATTCAGCTTAACACATTTGTCATGTACTTAGTGAAATAAGCTAGCGATACTGATCCTATGTGCCCCGGACCAATAGGGCTTGTTTATGCCAGACCAAAAAATTTGGTCCGTCGTACATGGGAATAGAGGCGGATTTTGGTCCGGCGAAGGAATGAGATTTCAACATGAGCGCCGGACCAAAATATTTGGTTCATCGTAAATGGGTTTTGCATGAGTAGAGTAGGAATGGACATTTTGATATGGCATGAGTTAACCGAGATAATTGCTTTAGCCTCGGATTGAATTTTGTGAAGGAGCAATTTAGTCCGTCATGAATATAATTTGCTCGGTTTGATTTTGAGCGAAGAATTTTACTTGCCATGGACCAAAGAAATAGAAGACAAGACTTTGGTCCGGCGAAATGGTATGACTTTTATATGTACGCCGGACTGAGAAATTTGGTCCGTCGGAAATGGGATTTCATAAAGTTTTAATATGCAGACCTATTTGGAACAAGGAGGAATTAATTGAGAGAACTACAACTGCGCCGGACTAAAGTAATATTCTTCATAGCTTAGACATTATTGACTTAGTCATTAACACCAAAAGACATAACACTAATATTGAATAGAGAACTTAGGGGGCCTAGATACTATCAATCTCCTCCTTTTTGGTGATTGATGACAACATACCTTTGCTAAGTCAATAATATCTTAAACATTCTGCAAAACAAAGTTAGCTTGATAGAGTATTATGCAGAAGTTGCAGTAGGTACTCCCCCTTAATGGATGCATGATCAGAACTTTATAATCATGACATATCTTGACTATATTAGATCCTTAATATTTATTATCAATTTTTCTTATTAACAGTTGAAGATCAGTTCAATTTGTGTTCAGAAAATATCAGAGCATAAGGGAATAGAACAAACTAGCATAGTATGAACTGAATTAGAAAGATACTAAGCATTAGGTCATTAAACTACATCTCAAGTTCATTCAGAGCACACAAAGTTAGTTCAGAGCAATCAAAGTTTACAGAACTAAATATCTCTCAACACAATCCCCTTTACAAGAAGCAGCCCAGAGAAAAGGACCTATTTCTACTAGGAAGGGCTTAGATCAGAATTCTCCCCCTTTGGCATCAATTGCCAAAAAGGGTTCACTTGCGTCTTGAGAAGGTCCTCTTGAGCTATCTGATTACTGAACTCTTGCGAGGAGGGGAAATAATTTGCAGATCATCATCATCTGTTTTTGCTTGAGCTTGCGGAGATGGCTCTGGGGCCATGGCTTGATCATGCCAGCTCAGATTATCTGAGTCACCAGGCTGAATAGACATGTTGTGAAGATCTTGTTGTACTTGGTCTAAAGAATCACTGATGACCTTCGTAGTATCATTTATTTTGATCAGATTGTCAGCAAAGAAGTTTTGATTGTCTTCAATCCTCGTGAACACACTTTCAACGTTGTTCATATGAATGTTTAAATTTTCACCAATCCAATCAAGTGACTCACAGTTACTCTTGAATGCAACTTCTCCTTGATTGCGAAGAATCTTCTGATGTGAATCCATTTTCAGGTTCATGTTATACAACCTATCTTTCAGAAGATTCTGGTTAGTGTTAAGCTGTTCAATCCATTTTCTTAAGTCCTATTGATTGCTTCTAATTTGATCAAATCTGCTATAGATGTCATTTCTGAATTTGGCTTGGTCTTCATATTGCCTTTGCATCTGTGATTGGACTTGATCATTGTACTGCTGCATTGCTCTCATGCTCTCTTCATGTCTTAGAGCAGCAACTCTCTGATCCTCTTCATATCTGTCTTGAAATCCTCTTTGATCTGCATAATATTGCTGTTCATAAGAAGAGAACCATGTTGGTTGATTGTCAAAGATATGTTCCCATCCTGGAACTGTATACTGTTGAGCAGGCTCAGAATGAGCTTCAGAAGGTGCAGGAGGGTATTGAAAGTCAAACAGATTTTGCCACCTAGGAAAAGTATCTTGCTATGCATGATCTGGGTAGGCTGCAGGAGGTGGGGGAGGAAATTGTGAGTCAACTCCTTGAGGAACTCCAGATCCTCCTGCCTCATGATCATGGGCTCCAGGCCTGAATCCTTGATCTTCTACAAATCTTGTAACAGCAGCTAATTGTTGAAGATGATGAATTTGTTGCTCTTCATCATGGGATTGAGCAACTGAACTAGATAGCACCTGTGTTGCAGCATCATCTCCAAAGGAGCACTCCTTGTCATTCCAAGAACCTCCTCCATATACTTCAGTTGGTGCTACAGAGTGTGAGTGTTCTGGAGTAAATGCTGGAAACTGAGTGTATGTCCTTGGAGAATAAATAGAATTATGATGACTTGTTGCTTTGCTTTTACTGCCACTGTGAGCACTAGGCTCTTTGCTCTTTCCAGATTTGCTCTTGCTGCCACTGTAATGACTACCATAGGCTTGAGATAGTGGAGACATATGGCTATTGCTTGCACCCCTTGGTGATGCAGAGCTTTCATCATGGCTCTGAGAATGGTAGGAGTGAAGTGACTGATATGAATAGTGACTGTAACTGCCACTCCCTGGAACCATAGAATTTCCACCAATACTGTTATTCTCATCATTATCCTCATTATCAGTACTTGGTTCATTTTCCTCCGCAGACTCATATTCATGCACAATTTCCATGCTTGGTTGATTTTCTCCCTCTTGCTGATGAGGCTGAGCTAGTTCTTCTTCTTCATTTGGTTGATCTTGTTGCAGCCTATGAAGAAACCCAGATATTCTAAGTGCTTGCCCAGTGGTTTGATGCATAGTGTACTTCTTGGGAAAACACTTAAAATCTCTGTTCAGTTCTCCTTGACTTATGATACCTTGTGCTAGCAACACCTGAGTGATCTGCTGAGCAAAAGGTAGGTGACTTCCCATTTTTCTATAAATAGCCTCTTCTATTTCACCAAATATGTAATCTATGATGTCAATAGGTTGTCTTGACAGGATTAAATGGAGCAACCAAGCCAAAGTGGGAGTTACACGTTCCTTATATCCAGATTTTGGGAAGATGGTGTGTCTTAATAGCAGCAACAACACTTTAGCTTCTTCCCGACAAGCAATTGACTCTATTTGGATTGAAATTGGCCGGTGATTGTCGGCGTTTATTCGGCAATAATGAAAAGGGGCTACGCGCTGGACCCAAACTCGATGGTAGCACAAGAACACCCGATGTATACAGGTTCGGGCTCTCACGGCGGAGATAATACCCTAGTCCTGTGCTCTGGAATTATATGTGGCTAGCTAATAGCTGATGAGATGTTCTGTCTTGTCTTTGAGGTGCCCCGTCCCCTCCCTTTATATAGTAGGGAAGGGCGGTTACAATATTGAATTCTACTCGGATACGAAATAGGAGTTTCTATCCTGAACTCATATCGGTTTGGATTACAATCATCCTTTGCCCAATACGATTCGGCTTCCTCAGCTAATGCCTATCCTGGTTCTTCATGTTTTGCTCGGCCCAAGTGATCTTGGTTTTATCCCATCAATATGATCCAAGTTACTTTGGTTGGGCCTTGATGGATCGCAGTGGCCCGGGACATACATATCCCACAAGAGCCCCGAGTGCTTCATGATCGAATGTCGCACTTGTTCTTGAGTCTTCGAGTGCTTTTTAGCCGAGTGCTTGTCGTTGGGTAAAAGAGGTCACGAAGAACTCGCCAAATTTTCTTTATCTTGAGTGTCTTTGTCGGGATTACCAGCCGACTAATTCCTTGTATGTTCCAAGCTTTTAGCTTTTAAACAATCATCTTTATGGCTTTTGATTTTGTTCTTTGAGCCTTATCGACTTGGCCCGGCATGAGGCATACCGTAAGAGGGCGTTGTTTACGAGTGGTACCCATTTACTCCGTGCATTACGGATTTTCGGCTTTTGGGCCCATCTTGGGGCATACCACTTGTTAACTTGATTCTTTTTGGGCCATTAGCAATTATATACGTCGTGCGTACTGCCACCTCCCCTGAAATGCTCCCTAGGCGGTTTCAAGGTTTTGGGAAGGGTAGTGCGATTTCACTTCGGGCGAGAATCGCGCCGCTTCATATCATCTGAACAAATAGAGTGGCTTTGTACCGCTGCTACTTGCCCTTTGTTCCCCATCTTCTTCTCTGCGCGACCTCTGCTGCTAGGAATAACTTTTCTCGTTACCCTAGTTTTCGACGATCACGAGGAAAAAGAAATGTCGCCTCCTTCTCCCACAACCGCTCCTCCCTCGCCTCGACCAAAGATTGGGCTACTTGGTGACAGACGGAGGAACTTTGGAGGATTTGGTTAGCATTGGTGTTTTTCGCCCTTGGTGATGCTTGCCGCCGCCCGCCCAAGCAGTGAATTCTGCCCTACTCCTCATCCTGAAGAGGCGGTCATCTTTGAATCCTTTTTTAAGCGCGGACTTGGCCTTTCGGCATCCCCCTTTCTTCGCGGAATTCTCGAGTTCTATGGAATCGAGCTAACTCATCTTAACCCTAACTCCATTCTTCAAATTGCTGCCTTTGTTAACCTTTGTGAGGCTTATCTTGGCGTTCGGCCTCATTTTAATCTTTTCCGCCATCTTTTCCTCCTCAAGCCTTTCCCCAGCAAGAATTCTCCCAAGACGGTTGGCGGCGCCGGGTTTGGTGAGGAGGGCATGAAAAATCTTATCTTCATATTCCTTTAAAACCTCCAATAAGGGTTGGCACCAAGAATGGTTTCTTGCGCCAATCTGACCCCCATTGCACCTTTTCTTTGGGACACCACCCAAGCCTTCTCTGTTGGACATTGCTTCCCAAAGACAACGGAATGAACCAAGTGGCTGATCTCCTGGGGTGATTGCGAATTAAAGGGGATGGGCTTCTTGGTATGGTTGTTGTTGCCAACCGCACTACGAATCCGGCCCCTCAAGGACCGAGTTCATCCAGGCATGAATATGAAGGGCATGATGACCGACGCGGAGGTTTCGATGAAATTTCTTCATGGCGTTCTTGATCGTGGTGCGATTTCTTCACCCCAAGCGAGAAGATCGTCGTTCCTCGAAACCCAAGGCCTTTTACAAAACTTCATCCTGCTCCTTCGGTAAGAGGTTTATATGGTATTTCCATGTTGATCTGTTTTTGGTTTTACGGGACTTTGATCTGAATCGTATTCTTTTTTTTTGAACTTTGCAAGAGCGAGAAGCCTTTTTTCTCCGACGCGCGCTTCTGAATTCCTGTTCATAAGAGTGATAAGCGGACCTTTCTCGGCGTCGTCCTCCACATTGTACCTAAGCGAGTAAAGTAAGTGCTCGATGGTGATCCCGTCGGAAAGGGAAAAACCAATTATTAGGGAAGCTAAGAGGAAGCGTCGGCGAGCCATGTACGTCCATTGGTGGCCCATGATTCGTGACACCGCATGACTCTGTGCCTCCTCCCGACTTCTTCCTCTTCAAGTCAATCCTCGAAACACGAAGTTTCCGAGCCTCGAGCCGTCTTGCCACCGAGAGCATGGCTTCGCTCGCGACGTCCGTGGTGTTCTGATGATAGTCCTCCTACCGGAGGGTTTGAAGTCTTGAGGATAACAAGGTCCAACAGGTTGGATTCCCTCGTCTCCCCTTTCTTGCTCCCCTCTGGATCATGTCTTGATCGCTATTTTTGAGGATCTGTTGAAGAAATTCTTCATGAGGAACCGGTTTGAGGCCTCGTGGTTGCTAATGGAAGCCGGTTGACGCGAGGGTGAGATGCCGATCGATGTTATACCTCCAATGACCCCGAGGCGATGTTATGCCTTGACCCTCGAGGCCGAGTGCCTCCGGAGCCAAGTGATACCTGTCGCCTTCTCTTCTTGGCCGATTGCCCATACTCTGCCTTCTATCGATGCATTTGCTTTTACGCTGCCGAAGCTCCTTCCATCTCTTCTTGCGGTCACCCCACGCCGAAATTCCTCGCCGCCTCGCCGAGATCTCCGTGCTGGGCGCGTTCCTCGATGACGAAGGTGACTTGGTCCTTTTGGATGGCGAGATCGAGAGCGACCTTGGACCTCATTTTTTGAAGTCGCTTTCGCGAGTGCAGCGTCTCGGCAAGGTGAGTTGTTTGCGCCGTACTTGTCTTCTTTTCTTCGTGAAGCTTGATATTGCTCTGTCATCTCCGGTAGCTTGTCGGCGTTGCCAAGGACCGGAACTATCTTCTCCAAAAGCTATTCCCACGGATGAAAATGAGGAAGGACTATTTGCGAGAACTTGAGCAAGTCCGTAATGAATTTGGTAGACTCACACGCACCATGCTGAGAGAATCGAGATGAATTGGAGGGACTTGAAGTCGTATCCGATCCCTTGAGGCCGAAGCTAAACTTGATCGGTCTTTTCGGCGGTAATTATTCTGCTCGAATGTTTTGAATCGGCTTTGTCCCTCGCCTTACGATGTCTGATCGCCTTTTTCGTGATTTCGGGAGAAATTCAAGCCTCTTCCTCCCAAAATGCAAGGCGAATCAAGAGTGAAATGGACTTAAAGAAGCGGTGTAGGTGACAAGGGAATTAGAAGGTATATTCTTGGTCTTGTCTTCTGTCTTCGTTGTCATTATATCCTGCTAGTCTTTGAATTTATCCGACTGGTTTATTGCAGTGCACCGAGTCAACTCGCAGGCTCAGTACCGGGTACTTGACGAAAAGATTCGGAGCGCCGAGGCAAGGACCGATCACCTCCAAGCGGCCTTGGAGAAGGTGTTCTTGGTCTTGAGTCCCGATGAAGCTGGTACCAAACAATGTCCCCATGACACTAGTATTACAATTGAGAGGTTAGAGAAGCTTCTACGAAGTTTTCCGCGACTTGGAGGATGTTGCAATTGTGAGTGCCGACCAAGTCTTTGGCGATTACAAGTCTCTTTATCCTCGGGTGGAGCTAAAGGCTGTCCAAGAGGGTTTTGCCCGGCTGTTGATGATGGCGAGCACTTGCCCTCATGGATGAAGTCAAGAATCTTGCTTCTTGTTTTGGTGAAAAATCTAGACACAGGTCCTTTGTGATCCTCCGTGTGTCTTGAACTGCCTTGTGTCGGGTTCAAGCTTTGTTCGATACTAGAAGAAATATTCCCGGACCAATTCTCTTTATGAATTGTTTAATCCTTGTCTTAGTGCGTCTGTTTGAGCTTGGGCCTATTGAGCATTTCGCCATCTTGGGCAAATCCATGTGCTTTTGTTGCAATTCGACACGACCTTCTTGAGATCTGGCGACGGCCCGCCCGAAAGGTGAACCGTCTTCCGCCTTAGTGATGAGCGTCGATTCGAGCGAGTTGAGTCTCTCTCGAGACGGCGTTGCCTTGTATAAAAGCGAGTTTGGCCTCGGGTCTTGCATTTTGCGGCAAGACTATCATCTTCATCTGGTCTATTCTTCTTCCTTCCGCCGGAGTTTCTTTGAAGTGCTCGCCGCTTTCGTCTTCTTGATTTTTCTCCTTCTTGTGCTGTCAAATTATATCTTAATTTGGATCATCTTTCTTCGTGAGTTCTTCTCTTTTCTTCATGGATTCTTCTTCTTCTTCTCGAGGATCTCTCTCCTCTGCCCTTTCTCCCGAGTCGCCGGGACCACGGCCGCACCATGGCTTGCGAACCTCATCTTCAATTTTGGAGATGGCCCAGAGCCCGAGGATGGGAATCTTAGAGCTCTGGGCGGAGTTTGATTTTGCAATGGCGGAGGCGGCGGAGCGGGAGGCCGTCGCCCGGGACACCACCGCCGTCGATGCTTTGATCGAGGCCATCCCTAGGCTTATTAAAGCCAGGGACGCCCTCATTGAAGCCGTCGGGCGGGTGCGCCGGGCGTAGGTGGGCGTAGGGATCAGAAGGATAGCCTCATTTTGTAGTAGTACTTTTTGCTTGTATATATGTCTGATTAAAAGATGCTAAAGTTGTGGACGATGATCGTCTTCTTTGTAATATTGATTTGATTGCAGCTCTTCCTTTCTTTTTGGTTCTTGGCCAACTTTTCCGAGTGATTTTTCTTTGTGCTTTTGAGCCTTGTGCGATTAAGCGCAGCCTTGAGCGACGCGAGTTTTTTCCTCAAACGTGCTTTTCAGGTGACTAGGCTTCCTTCTAAGGCTTCATAGTCGAAGGTTCGAAGCACTCGGATCTAGTTGTGATCACCAAATAAAATTGGAACTGGCTTGCCTGCGGGATTGCACATGTGCAACACCATTAGGTGTAGCCCCCGACTTACTGCTTAATTGAGGAACAATTGAGTAGCTAGTCGATAAAAATAGAGAACTCGGATACACAGTGCTGCTCTCGTACAAGTATTTTCTTCATTATGGTTGCGCATGCGCAACACTATTAGGTGTAGCCCCCGACTTACTGCTTAATTGAGGAACAATTGAGTAGCAAGTCAATTTAAGCTAGGTTTGACACCTTTTTTGGACTTCTTTCAAGAATAAAAACGACGTAGCTGCTCTATATTCCATGAATTGCTGATAATAGCGCCATCTTCTCGCTTAAGCCTGTAGGCCCCTGGACGCGTTACCTCATCCACAATGTAGGGGCCTTCCCACATTGGCGATAACTTGTGCTCGTGCTTCTGGTTCTTTATCAGAACCAAATCGCCCTTGGAAAATGCTCGGTTTCGGACGTTTGGCCGTGATCTGCGTATAGAGAACTGAAGGTATCTGGCCGCCGGACTCAAACGACCTCCTTGCCTCTTCCAACTTATCAATATCTTCCATTCTGCTTTCTTCCGACTCGCCTTCCCTGAAGCTCCGAACCCGAGGAGATCCAAGGTTAATTCGATGAGGTAAGGCGCCTCCGAGCCATAGACCAAAAAGAAGGGTGATTGCCGGTGGATCTGGCTGGGGGTTGTTCTCACCCGTGAATCTTGATGGCGATTCTTTCACCCATCTGGTGGCGATGGCTTGAAGCGATCGAAGATTCTTGCTTTTAGGCTTTGCGACACCATGCCGTTTGCTCTTTCCACGGATCGATTGCTCCTTGGGTGAGCCACGGAGGGCAAATTTTGATGCCGAGCTTGTCACACCAGTCTTGAAACTCCTCTCCTCGGAATTGGGTTCCATTGTCCGTTATAATCCTGTTTGGTACGCCGAACCTTACCACAATTTCTTGGAAGAATTCCTTGGCTTTGGCTGCCGTGATGGTAGCCACAGGCTTTGCTTCTATCCATTTAGTGAATTTATCGATGGCGACGAAGAGATGGGTGAAACCTCCTTGAGCTTTCTTCAATGGACCGACCATGTCAAGCCCCTAGACTGCGAACGGCCAAGTATGTCGGTATTGTCTGCGGCTTACGGCGGTGCGTGTACTTGGCGAGCAAAGCGGCATCCTTCACATGTTGGACGATGTCTTCTGCGTCGGATCGGCGGTCGGCGAAGAAACCTTGTCGATATGCCTTGCCCACCAAGTGTGCTTGATGCCGCGTGATGTCCGCAAATTCCCGAGTGGATTTCCCTGAGTAATTCCTTTCCTTCTTCTGCTGATATGCATCGCCTTAAAACTCCAGAGGCACTTTTCCGGAATAACTCTTCTCCTACCACCACGTAGCTCTTGCTGCGCCGCGCAATGCGCTCTGCTTCTGTTCGATCTTCTGGAAGTTCGTCTTTCAATAGGTAACGGAGAAAAGGGCCGTCGATGCGAGCGATGACCGTGACCTCTTCCTCGTTCGTTTTTTCTTCTGACTTGTTCTGCTCCTGCTTTATTGATGGTTTGTAGATTTCTTCGACGAAAACACCAGTCGGAGCGATGGCCCGAGTGGATCCTAATTTTGCCAATTCATCAGCTTCTTCGTTGTCGCGACGGAGCACATGGATGAGCTCGATCCATCAAACTTGTCTTCTAGCTTCGTACCTCTGGCGGTATACCGTCATGATGTCTTCCACACATGACCAATCTTTTTGGACTTGATTGATCACCAGCATGGAGTCTCCTCGAATTGTTAGCCATCGGATACCCAGAGATATCGCTATGCGAAGTCCGTGGATGAGTGCTTTCAGTATTCGCGGCGTTGTTTGACGGGAAGTGGATCTGCGGAGGGCGTATTTTAGGCGCTCACTGTTGGAGAGATGAGGACCACTTTGCTCTGCGCGGCCGAGCATGAGAGATCCGTCAAGTACATTGTCCAATATTCGGCTCTTTAATGTTTGTTGGTGATTGCGACTCTATCCATTGGCGGTGAAATCGGCAAGTACTTGAGATTTTATCGCCGTCAGTGGCTTTGAAGGATACTTGAAGGCCCCAAGCTCGACCGCCCATTTCGCGATCCTCCGGTGGCTTCGGTTGTGGAGTATATCCCCAATGAGAAGGTGGTGACCACCGTGATGAATGCTCTTGGAAGTAGTGCTTGAGTTTGCGGGAGGCAAGCAACATGGCGTATAGTAGTTTACGTACTTGTGGATAGCGTACCTTGGATTCTCCCAATACTTGTTGAAGTAGGCAGGTCTCTGGACTTCTGGAGGTGCCCGCTTCCTTCCGCTCTACCACAATTGCCGCTTGTGACTCGTGAGTTGTTGCGGCGATGTAAGCGAAGGGTTCTTCGGTATTGGAGGAACGAGCAGTGGAGATGACAAAAGCGTCTTCAATTCTTGAAAGCCGGTGAGCTTCAGCGGTCCATTGAAAATTACCTTGCTTCTTTAGAAGTTTGAAAAAAGGCATTCCGCGACCCTAGTCGGAGATGAATCTGCCGAGTGCCACCATGCACCCGATAAGCTTTTGGGCGTCCTTCCGATTGGTGGGCTTCATCTTCGAGATTGTATTGATTTTTTCGGATTTGCCTCGATGCCTCATTTGTGAAACAATGAATCCGAGTAATTTCCCGACGGGACTCGAAGACGCATTTCTCGGTTGAGCTTCATTTTGTAGGACCTTAGGCTTTCAAATGTTTGATTAAATCGATATGAGGTCTTCCTTTGCCCGTGATTTGGCGACAACATCATCAACATATGCTTCCATGTTGCGCCCGATCTGGGAATGAAAGCACATTGTTGTATTGCAGCGTTAGTAAGTCGCGCCCAATTCTTGAGGCCAAATGGCATTGTGGCGTAGCAAAAGGCTCCGAGCGGAGTGATGAGCGAAGTTTTGATGCAATCCTCCTCCTTTAGCGAATCTGGTGATATCCGGTAGGCATCCGAGCTAAGGAGTTCGCATCTGTAGTGGAGTCTACCACTTGGTCATCTGAGGCAACCCGAAAGGGTCTTTCAGGCGAGCCTTGTTGAGATCGGTATAATCAACGCTTGTCGCATGACTTTTATTCTTTTATGAACAAATCTTCGGGTTCTTGACCAATCGAGATGGTACACTTCTTTTATAAAGCCTCGCCGCCAATAACCGTGATCTCCTCCTTGATAGCTTCCTTCTGTCTGAGCAAACCCACGAGCCATTTGCTGATGGGTTTGGCCTTGTCGTCGACGTTTAAAGAGTGCTCGATCACCTCCCAGGGGACTTAGGGCATGTCGGATGGTTTCCGCGAAGATGTCCCGATTGGCCGGAGGAAGGTGACGAGGGCGTCTTCCTATTTGGCGGTGAGGCTGTCCCAATCAAAAAGCTGTTTGGTTGGAGCTAGATGGGTCGAGGATTATCTTCTTGATCCTTCATCGCTTCAAACTTCGTTTTAGCTTTGTTTCTTGGTTGGTACCTCTCTTCGTCTTCTTGATGTGCGTCTTTATCGGATCTTCTTTTCGTAAATGCGCTATTTCTTGAGCTTCAGCCATCTCGCAGCTTTCTTTGTCGCAGATAAACGACCGCTTGACATCGCCATGTACGGAGATTATGCCCCTCGGTCCTGGCATTTTTAGGACGAGGTAGGTATAATGTGGCACGGCCATGAATCTGGCCAAGCCGGGCCTTCCCAGGATGGCGTGATATGCCGTCTGGAAGTCAGCTACTTCAAAGTTAAGGTACTCCGTCCGGAAGTTTTCTTTGGTTCCAAACGTAACCGGCAAGGTAATTTGGCCGAGTGGAATGGAAGAGGTTCCGGGGATTACCCCATGGAAGGGTGATGAGCCTCGCTTCAACTCGGAGCGAGGGATCTTCATCTCGTCGAAAGTTTTAGAGAAGAGCACATTGAGTCCGCTTCCTCCGTCGACCAGCACTTTCTTGAGCTTGATGTTGCGAACCACTGGGTCCAATACCGGCGAAATCTTAGAGTGCACGGATGTGGTCTGGATGGTCGGAGCGACTAAAAGTTATGGGGACCTCAGACCATTTGAGGTACTGAGGTACAGCTGGCACGATGGCATTGACGTCTCTTTCAGTGAGCTTCTGCTTTCGCTTTGACTCATAGGCCATCGAACCTCCATAGATGTAATTGAGTTCCCGTTCCATTTTTTGATATTCTCCGTCATCATCTTCAGGGGGATCTTGTTTCTTCTTTTCTCCTTCTTTTGCTTCGCCTTTTATGGTGTATACGACTCCCTGGCAAACCTTCTCAATGTGAAGCAATCCTTTGCTGCATGTTTACTATTTGGGTGAAAGGGGCATGTCGCCTCCATCACCGTTTCATAGTTGTCGGTCCGTGGCGCGCTGCGGTCTTGTTAAATTTGCCGCCACTCTTTCTCCGAGCTTCCGCTTTACGTCACGTTGCCTTGGCGACTCGGTAATCCTTTTGTCCTTCGACGCGGGCGTCGTCTTGTCGTTCGGCGAGGCATCCGGCCGTTGCATACCGATCCGCTAGCTCAAACATCTCCCTTACGGTGGATGGCGGCTTCGAGACATCTTCTTGATCGGTCGAAGTCGTTGGCGCCCTTCCGAATGCCGCGATGGCTGCTGCCTCGAAATGTCACGATTGTATTCTTCTTCTCGCATGAAGCGTCGGATGAATTCTCGGGCGCCTCGCTCTTCTTCTGGCGCGGTTGGTATAGGTCCCATTCTGCGTTCTCGGTAAACCAAGTGCCTTGAAAATTGGTGATGAAGTGTTCACGAGTTCTTCCCAGGAGTCTATGGAATTTGCCGGGAGCCCCGTGAGCCATGCTTGAGCCGATGAAGTGAGCATGACCGGGAGATAATTGGCCATCACATTGTGATTTCCTCCAGCGGCCATAATCGCAAGGGAGTATACTTGGAGCCAAGCTTCTGGGTCTCTTTCACCATCGAATTTGGTGATGCTTTTTGGGTTGAATCCTTCGGGCCAAACCACTCGGCGAAGGCGAGGAGTAAAGGCCCGAATGCCCTCAATAGGGCCATTGCCTCGTTTTTGCGGAGAACGTCGGTGAGGCGACCTAGCTCGGTGGCCCTCACTTTCCCCTCTGTCATGGTGGCGGCGGTCTTCACGGTCGTCGTGGCCAACGCCAAAACGCTCATAGTCATTCTACGCTGCGGCGCTCTTCATCTTCGCGATCACGCTTTGGCGTTCGGGATCTGCACGAAGGTCCGCCAATGCTATGTCGGCGTCCTCTCCTCGTCGAAATTCCCTGGCGGGCGGCTGCGGGTCGATATTCGCTTTTCGGCTGAGCCGACCGGGCGAGTACGAGATGGCTCTTTCTCCTTGGCGCCTCTTGGTCTTGCTGGATCGCCGCCGCGCGCGACCATAGCTTGACACAGGCTACGACGGAGCGGGCCGGCGTTGTCCGCCCGAGCAATGGTGCTGTGGTGTCGAGAAGTGTCTTGGAGGCGGCGATGTTCTCACGAGGAGTATGGAAGATCGATTGGTTCCCTACCTTCGTCTGCAGGATTTCTTCATTCACGCTTCTGACCTCTGTCTTTGGAGGAGTCTTCGCAGGTTTGCTTGATCATGATGGTTCTCCTTCAGAGCATTTGCCGCATCTTTTTGCGGAAGGTCCGCTCGATCACAAAAATCTTTGTGAAAATTTGGGAGATCTCCTCCTCATCCCTGGATCGAGGTGCATGGAGATGAGTCGCAAGAGCAATGAAGTCAGTGGTTTTCTTGTGTATCGACCACTCGGGGCTCATCATTAGTCGCTTTTGACTCAAGACGAGGATCGCTTTTGGCTTATCGTCGAGACGGACGATGGCCATACACAGTTCGATCCGAGTGGTTGGTCGGCTAAGAGAGCCTCAGTTGGTTCCAGATTGGAGTTGATCCGAATCGAAATGGAGAGACGGCCAAAGTTGTCGGCGATGAAATCCAAAGCTTCCGGCGAAATACCGGCGGCCAAGATGGTCATGCTCCGAAGATGGCCATCGAGCTTTGTGTGATTGATCCTAGCGCAGCCCCTACCGCGCGCATAACCGCCGACGCTTGTTCTGACAATAATAATGAAAAGGGGCTACGCTACTGACCCAAACTCGATGGTAGCACAAGAACACCCGATGTATCTGAGTTCGGGCTCTCACAGCGGAGATAATACCCTAGTCCTGTGCTCGAATTATATGTGGCTAGCTAATAGGCGATGAGATGTTCATCTTGTCCTCGAGGTGCCCCGGCCCCTCCCTTTATATAGTAGGGAAGGCGGTTACAATATTGAATTCTACTCGGATACGAAATAGGAGTTTCTATCTTGAACTCATATCGGTTTGGATTACAATCATCCTTTGCCCAATACGATTCGCTTCCTCGGCTAATGCCTATCGTGGTTCTTCATGTTTTGCTCGGCCCAAGTGATCTTGATTTTATCCCATCAATATGATCCAAGTTACTTTGGTTGGGCCTTTGATGGATACTTGGTGGGCCGGGACATACATATCCCATGCAGTGATATCCCTATATATATGAGCGAAACTTGTAAATCGGCATATCACCAACTAGCCTCCATCACGACTGACGGAAGCGCTTTTGTCATGAATTCTTGTCCTGTTTAACATTTGGCTTGATGCACCAATTGCAGCTTCAAACTGAGGTGACCACACTTTTCTGATTTTTCCATCTATGGTGAACATGACATATCTTCTTTGCTTATTTACCAAAAGAGAGGCATATAACTCTAGGGTTCTGCTGACACTCCATGGAATGGTCTTATTAGACATCAGATAGGCTAATCCAGGATTTGAACTAATGCAGTCAAATAATCTAGAGGACCTAGAAATAGAGTTTACTTAATCCCACTCCACATACTGGTGATTTGAAAAAGCTGACACTAAAGTTCATTTTCTGTCTCTTCTATTCTTGTATCCAAAGAATATGCTCTTTTTAATATTGGTTAAGAAGAGTTCATTTGGAGCAGGTCTCAGATATAGGAAACCAAGTCTTCTCATTTACTAGTCTTATTGCCCTTAATTTCTTTCCTCCTAGAGTAGCAAGTGTTTCCCAGTTCAGTGTATCAACTTCATCAACCAATTCGATATTTTCAGAAGATGACTCACTAGCAGGCTCATAGTCACTATCTTCTAAAGAGGAATCTGTATCTGCCACTTGTTTTCCTTTTCCTTTCTTAGGATGGGGTGTGACCACTTTTCTATTAACTCTACTAGCTGTGTGAGTGTCTTAGATTAAAACTGGTTCTTGAGGTTGTCTAGATAAAGATATTCCAGGAGAAGAAGATGTTTTCTGCTTTTTCCCTTTGACCTTTTCTACAATTTTCTCAATCAGTCCTCTCTTATCTGGATTCTTAGACCTCATACTGATAGACTGGTTTAACAATGAGAATGCCCAAATCTAACTCACTGAGAACCTTTTCAAAGCACAAATGACCAGACCTAAAAGGAATTAAGAAATACAGTCTAAGTTCTAGGTCTAGGGTTTGACAGGAAGCGAAGGGAGAAAAACTAGGGAAAACTTACTGATTCTGAGAAGAGCTTCTTGCGCAAGAAGACCAGAGGAACACCGTTGTCAAGACCCAATTTGGGATTGCTTCGGTGGAATGAGGGATTTCTGGTCTTGGGAGATTTTCGCAAGAAGGAACAACAATTGGGGAATTTCTTTTTTGGTTGAAGTGAGTTACTGCAATGAATGTGGGTGAGAGAGAGAGAAAGAATCTGGGTAACTGGCGCCTGTAAATCTAGGAGGTTGGAGGGGACAAGCGTCCATGATTTGGTAGTGGTGGGACCCACGAAGTAAAGCAGACTTGAAAAGTTACTAAGGGTCCTGAAATCAAGGAGCAGGGTGGCATTAGATAAGTCGTAAAGCAATAGATAAGATTTTGAACAAATTTTGTAATGAGATGAGCAAATTTTTAAAGAGGAGTTCAAATTCATTTGAATTTAGATGAGAAGCAGTCTTAGGGATATACACAAACATTCCAGACTGATTTAAGTTACAAACAAAGAGTTTGCCTTTTACACCGGACCAAAGTTTTATAGGATTTAGTCAGTTATGGACTTAATCAAGTTTGGTTCGTGGTAAAGGAGTTTTGCTCTGGACACAAATTGAAGCAAAATTCCCTTTAGCGTCGGACCAAATTAGTTGGTCCGTAGTGAATTGGCTCTTTCTTTTGAACTTGGTCCGTCGCAAATGAGTAACTCTTAGTCCTCTAAGATTGGTTTTAGTCCACAGTAAACGTGTATATCTCTGAAAATTAAGAGATATAGCTAGATTCCTTTAGATTTTCAAAGATCCACTAGAATTAATCAAAAGAAACACAAAAGATGGATCCTGATAAATGTTATAGAATAAGCAATCAGAACACCGGCAAACACACAATCCAGAGAAGAACTTGAGTACTTAAGGTAATGTTTGAGTTTTATTTCCAACTGAGCATTTGTATTTGCAACAAAAGCTCAACTGAATGACTCAAGTGCTGAATAGGGATACTGTCGTGCCCCGAATTTGCAAATCCGGACACTCTGTATATTTTGCACTAGTCCAGAATCGCGCTAGTGCACACAGGCTTAACAGGGTTTAAAGTACCAACAACATACACAGCGGAATAGTAATAAAGTACTTCAAACATGTATATAAACGAGTTGTACGACCTTATGGTCATCCTTACAATAATTTGCCACGCAGGGCTTACATAAATCAAAATCACTAGAGTTCAACAACGGAATAATAAACGTCGTAGTGCTCCATCTCTTGCCACAGGCACCCTGACGAGGCTTGCTTCCCTAGTTCTCTGCTCTTGATGAACTCCTCTTCATAAGCGTGTAGTAGTCTCCTCCTCTGGTAAATTTTTGTCCGCAAGGGTGAGTACACACCGTACTCAACAAGTCATGCACAGAATGCAGTTCTATTACTACATACATGGCTTGTTACAAAGAAATGGCTCAATGGGTTATTTTGCTTTGCGTCAATATTTTAAATTACTATTTATTTAGATGTAAAGCAGCAAAACCTTAATAATGTAATAAGCTTCTCAATTGTTTTCCACATAGTTTTGGACACGCAGTCCTTAATCAACTTTCATCATCAATCCTAGCACACAGCCTTCCACCCCATTTCATTTTCAAAACTCTACCCCTTGACTGTAATCCCCGAGCATTGTCCAGTTCCGTGGACTCGGCTATTCGAACAGTTTTAACACTCTGCAGAGGTTGTACACTTTACCCACAAGATACTGTTGCTCACCACACAGGTGATTGACCGTAACAAAGCTTTTCAGAGACTTCTATCTCAGCATAAGAACCTCTCCGTGTTGTCTTCACTATCACTTCCCTCACACAGAGCAAGTATATGAATGAAGCGAACACCGTTGGATAGGGTACCAAGCAAGCACAGCACGCGCTCCCCATCTGATTACCCCGTAATCGCCACCCCGAGGTATCAAAGGTGAGATATCGAATCCTACTAAACTAGGTCTTCCCATTCAGACATGTGGTTGTACGAGAGACTCAGGTCAAAGGCTTGCAAGGTGAAGTCCTTAACTGACCAAGGCAAGACATCCTTCTCTCAAATATGGCACACAGCCCTCACAACACTCAACCCACCCCCCAATTGCCACACAGGCCCACCTGGCACAAAGTCTCGGTCCACTTGCCCCAGTCTAAATCAATTTCCGTCCCAAGTAGTTTAACAGTGCAACACATGACCGTAATCATCCTTCATGTAGAACCACACAGGTCTCTACATTCCAGCATCATTACCAACAAAATTCCACCTTCTATCAAAATGCATTCACTATTTCTTTAGTCAATATTGCTTTTGTAATAAAAAAGACTATTCACGATATTTGCAAAGCTAAGCAACTATTTACGGTCTAGCCTCCCGTGTTGGCATGTCATTACAACCAACTAGTATTGTCCACTTAGGTTATCAAAGTAATCATGGCATACGAATATTAATAAAAAGGTGGACATAACAATTAGGTTGATTAGCTAATTCACCCAAAATATTTAAATCTATTTTTAGTTGAATTAGCATGCATAGTTTGAAACAAAATACCTTTTCAAAACTTAGGAGCAACATGGTCAAAACACAACTTGCCTTCAAATAAGTGCTGGTCCTGATCCGGAGCTTGATCTTGTGCTAGAAATTCTCCCTCGTAGCTCTCCGGTAAATCAACGTCTAATCGAAATCAATATACACACAATAAATATAATTTACAGAGAGCACATTCATCTCTAAAAATTTCATAAAATTCACCAATAAATAAATCTTGATTTTACAAATTTTTAGAAATTGGAATCACTCAAATCGGAGTTAAAACGCAAAAGTTATAACCATTTGAAATTTGAAAATAAATCAAAAAGAGTAAACCGAATTTCTTTATTTATTTTTATACGGAAAATTCAGAATTATGACATCAGCACCGAAACTATTTTTCCACCGAATTATTTTCCTAAAGAAAAATCGAATTATTGCGTCAGCATGAACAGTACACTCACTGACTTATGGACCCCACTGCTGATGTCACTGATGACGTCAGCACCCACAATACCTCGCCTGACATGTGGATCCCACTGATGACGTCAGCTGCTGATGTCAGCATGACACGTGGCACAATCTGGTTGCGACACGCGGCGACGAATTATCAACCGAGACTTGATCTAATCTCGTCCGCCCGATTCAAAACGAACGGCTAGGATCTAAGTGACGTTTCGATTTTAATCTAACACGTGTCTTCACCGTGACCGTCGGATCATGATCGGACGGCTGAGACCAAATCGGTGACATCGACAGGTCAGCGACAGCTCTGATGCCTCGATTTCTACGCAACACGTGTCAACACGGGACTGGCCCGGCGCGCGGCGAAATCCGATCCATTCATTCAAATTCGGACGGCCTGGATTGAATCTCATTCACGCAACACAATCGGCTACGTGGACACCTCTGTGCACGACACGTGGGCGAATCTAGACCATCCGCCACCGAATCCGACGGCTATAATCTAGCACAGCTTGAGCACACGTGGGCAATCTCGGCTTCGAGCACGTGGCAAAATCTAGACCACACATCCACAGATCTACGGCCTAAATTGATTCAATCCTACGCTATCAATGCAAATCTAATGGCTATGGTTAACTAAACTACGTGGCAAGATGTGAACTATCTGATTAAAATCTAATGGCCAGTGTTTGAAGATGGAACTCACTATCGATGCAGCGACGTGGATGAATCCGGAGCGTCGCTTGAAGATCGTGACGGTGGACGAAGCTCGGCTCGGCGGTGATGTCGCAGCGGCTCGGTCCTCGTCGGAGATGAAGAAGATGACAATGGCGTCGGCGTTCCGGGGCTTCTCCGGCGACACGAAGTGACTCCACGGACGCGGCTTGGCGCAAGGAACACTCTGGTGGCTTCAATGGTGGCGAAGAGTTACCGGAGAGGGCGCAAACACGACGGAGTGGTTACGGAACTACGGCGAGGTCGTGCAGAGACTACGGTGATCCTCGGGAGGTGTGAAAGGTCTCAAAACGTGCGGAAGAAGATGCTTTATACAATGCGCCAATTAATGAAGACGGAAAGGGAACATGGCGGCGGCTATGACGTGCGGAATCCACAGTGGTAACGCATGGCGGCGGCGCTTCCATTACCGCAGACGAAGCGACGTGGACACATCCGGGACGTCCACGCGGCGGAGATCTAACGGTGCGGTGCGGCAAAGCGGCACGAGCGATTCTCAGCCGTGCGATGTGGATCGGACGGTTGAGAGGCAGCGGCGCTAGGGTTCCCTCGGTGCGGGCCGACGCGGGCTGGCGGCGCGGGTTTAGTTGGGCCGACCTGATGGGTTTCGGCCCAAACACTGTTAGAGGATTTTTAATTCTTTTGCGAATAAAAATAATTCTCGAAATTTATTTAATTCATTTGAGGCTTATAAAATATCAAAAATTCTAGAAAAATTCCAAAAAATATTTTAGAACATTTTGGACTCAAATAAAATATTTCCATTTATATTTTACAGAAACTTAATCATTATCTAATTAATTTCCAAAGAAGATTTAAATTCGTAAATTCCAAAAATTGAAAATAACTTATGAAATTTAAAATGAGCCAAATTTTGGGATGTAACAGATACTTTGATGATTTTTCAACTAGATTTTGAACAGGTCAGATTTTGACTTAATTACTATATTTCAGATAAGACAAGTAAGAAGCATAGAGAGGTAAGACTTATAGCAACATTTTCTCAATTTTAGTTAAAGAGACTTATTAAATTTAGAAACATAGCTTTTTACACTTAATTCAGCATTTTGATTTTATTTGTTCACAAAGTGGGTATCAAAAAGTGCATTACTGGCAATCTTGGCTTCTCCTTAATGTGACAACGTCAAACAACATTTGAATAGGCAATAATATTTAGTTCATTTCTCAATTTTGAGAATCTAGCCTCATCAAGTGGTTTAGTGAAAATATCAGCCAATTGATCCTCTATTCTTACATAACTAAGCATAATGTCACGTTTAGCAACATGATCACGAATAAAGTGATGTCGGATTTCAATATGCTTAGTTCTAGAGTGTTGGACCGGATTGTTAGCTATTTTCACCGCACTTTCATTGTCACACAACAGAGGCACATTATCAAATTTTATGCCATAATCTAGAAATTTTTGCTTGATAAAAAGAATTTGAGCACAGCAACTGCCAACAGCCACATATTCGGCTTCGGCAGTGGAAAGTGTTACTGAGTTTTGCTTTTTAGAACACCAAGAAACTAAAGATCTACCAAGCAAATGGCAACTCTCTGAGGTGCTTTTACGGTCAATTTTGCAACCGGCATAGTCAGAATCTAAATAGCTGAGAAGTTCAAATGAAACACCTTTGGGGTACCACAACCCAATACAAGAAGTAAACTTAAGATATCTAAGTATTCTTTTTACAGCACTAAGATGAATTTTCTTAGGAGCAGCTTGAAATCTAGCACACATACATACGCTAAACATGATATCAGGCCTAGATGCTGTCAAGTAAAGAAGGGACCCTATCATAGACCTGTAGAGTTTTTGGTCAACAGACTTACCTCCCACATCTTGATCAAGATGTGTATTAGTTGCCATGGGAGTTTTGATTGGCTTGCATTCTTCCATCTTAAACCGCTTGAGGAGGTCCTTGATGTATTTTTCTTGTGAAATGAAGGTTCCCTTCTTTAATTGCTTGATTTGAAATCTTAGGAAGAATGATAGCTCCCCTATCATAGATATCTCAAACTCCTTGGCCATCATGTCACCAAACTCCTTACAATAGGAATGATTAGTACATCCAAAGATGATATCATCTACATATATTTGGCAAATCATTAATGCACCATTGATTTCTCTTAGAAATAATGTTGAATCAACTATCCCAATTTTGAAATTCTTATCTAGTAGAAAATCTCTAAGTCTTTCATACCATGCCCTAGGGGCTTGTTTCAGACCATATAGTGCCTTAGACAATTTGTACACATGATTAGGCAGATTTAATTCTTCAAAACCAAGAGGTTGTTCAATAAAAACAGTTTCATCAATGATACCATCTAGAAATGTACATTTCACATCCCTTTGAAAGAGAGTGATATTGAAATGCGAAGCAAAGGCTAAGAGAAATCGTATAGCTTCAAGGCGTGCCAGAGGAGCATATGTTTCTCCATAGTCCAGCCCTTCTACTTGAGTAAAATCTTGAGCTACTAACCTTGCTTTATTTCTTATCACCACACCATTCTCATCTTTCTTGTTCTGAAACACCCATTTTGTACTAATGACATTATGATCCTTTGGGCGCTCCGTTAAGTTCTAGACTTTGTTTCTTTCAAAGTTGTTAAGCTCTTCTTCCATTGCCATTATCCAATCAGCATCTTTTAAAGCTTCTTCTACTGTTTTAGGCTCAATGCAAGAAACAAACGAGTAATGTTCATAAAAGGAAGCATACCTAGAACGAATTTGAACCCCTTACTAATTTCCCCAATGATTTGGTCTGTTGGGTGATCCTTTGCAATTGTGTGATGACTCTTGATAAAGATTGGTCTGTCTTGGTCTTTTTCTTCATCTTCTTCTTGAGTTCCATCATGAGGTACCGTTGATGGTGTAGGCAGATCATCTTTATCTTCCTTGGGCTTTATATCACCAATTTCTATTTTTCTCATTGCTTGCACCAAGGCATCATCACCTACATCATCTAAATTCTCATGCTCACCTTGTGAGCCATTAGATTCATCAAATTTAACATCATAGGTTTCTTCTACTAAGCCAATTGAATTATTGAATACTCTATATGTTTTAGACTTAGAGGAATAACCTAGCATGATGCCAGTATCACATCTAGATTGAAATTTACCCAAGTGAGTTCTCTTTTTGTAGATGTATACTTTGCAACCAAATACACGAAAATAAGATATGTTAGGTCTTCTACCTACCAACAGTTCATAAGGAGTTTTCTTTAGAAGTCTATGAAGATAAAGGCGATTAATAGCATGACAAGTAGTATTAATGGCTTCAGCCCAAAAAGCATCAGACGTACCATATTCATCTAGCATAGCCCTAGCCATTTCAATGAGAGTTCTATTTTACCTCTCAACCACACTATTTTGTTGAGGAGTATAGGTGGCTGAAAGTTCATACTTAATTCCTAATTCATCACAATATTCAATTATGTTGGTATTAACAAACTCAGATCCATTGTCACTTCTGATTTTCTTGATGGGGCAATCAAATTTATTTTAGGCCCTTTTTGCAAAAGACTTAAAAATTTTCCAACTTCACTTTTGTTTGGCAAAAAAAACCCAGGTAAACCGGGAGAAGTCATCTACTATAACTAGGCAATATGAGTTACCACCAATGCTAGCATATGAGGTGAGGCCGAACATATCCATATGCAAGAGCTCTAGTGGCCTAGTGGTGGACATGATACTTTTGGTAAGATGAGAATTAGCTACCTGTTTGCCAGCTTAGCATGCACTACATAGCTTATTCTTTTCAAATTTAACATCCTTCAGACCCACCACTAGCTCATTTTTGAAAAGCTTTTTGAGGTTAGACATACCTACATGCCCAAGACGCCTATGCCAAAGCCACCCTAGAGAGACTTTAGCTAATAGAAGTCGAGATGCATGAGGAGTTAGATTTGAAATCAACTAAATAGAGATTTTGAAATTTGAAACCTTTGAAAATAAGCTTTTCATTTTTATTAAACACGGTTACCCCATCAATTGAGAAGATACAGTGGAAACCAAGATCACATAATTGACAAACCGAAAGTAAATTAAAATTTAAGGATTCAACAAGTAGAACATTTTCAATTGAATGATCATTTGATATGGCAATCTTACCAATGCCTTTTACCTTTCGTTTGCTATTGTCTCCAAAAGTAATCTTGTGACTGGGGTCATTTTCTCCTTCAATTGAGGTGAACATTCTTGAGGTCCCGGTCATGTGTTGTGTGCAACCACTGTCTATTACCCAATGCCGGCCTCCACTTTTATAGTTCACCTGCAAGATCATTTCTTGACTTTAGGTACCCAAATACTTTTAGGTCCTTTAATGTTAGTTTCAACAATTTTTGTGCCAAACGGATTTAAAAGCATAGCTTTGGGCACCCATACAGCTTTGAGTTTCTTATCAAGATTTGAGGGACCCATATATTTTACATTCATTTTGCCCCTAAAATCCTTGAACAACATATAATGAGCATCTACCACGCATTCCCTTTTTATTTTAGCCTGGGAGACATTTGCAAGATGATAATTTTTAGATTCATGATTTGATTTATGACAGTAATAGCATTGTGTGCCCTTCTTGACAAAAATCTGGTTAGATTTAATAGTCCAATTTTCTTAGACAAGACTTTAGGCTTATATCCTAAACCTTTTTTTGCCTAAGTTGGACCTTTGTTCAACCAAAATTTTGTCAAGGGTGGCACTGCATAGAAAGCATTTCTCAAGACTTTTATCAAATCTTGCCACTTTGGTTTTCAGTTCTTCATTTTCAATCTTAAGCTCCCTAGCACAAGATGCGTATTTGCACTTTTCATCACAGGCACTAGATAAGCTAGAAGCAATATTTATATCATTGAGCAAATCACAAGAAATAGATGTCGGGACCTGAATCTGCAAATCCGGACCCTATGTGTATTCTGCACTAGTCCAGGATCACGCTAGTGCACACAGTCTCAACATAGATGAAATATCACAATCATACACAACGTAATAATAAAAGTAACTCAATTACAAAATATAAAACTATTGAACGACCTTAAGGTCGGCCTTACACTTGAGAGGCCTTGATAGTTTTAACTCCAAATAGGTAAACAGCAGCGGAACGAGGAGCGTTGGTGAATCCCATCAATATGCCACAAGCAACTGACAAGGTTCAACTCCTAGATATTCGCCTCCTCGTAGAACTTCTCCTCCTTCGAAATTGTAGTCATCTTCTCATCTGATGATTTGTTCTGATGATTTGTTGTAAGCAAGGGTGAGTACACACCGTACTCAACAAGTCATGCACAGAATGCAGTTCTATTACTACATGCATGGCTTATTACAAAGGAATGGTTCATTGGGTTATTTTGCATTGAATCAGCATTTTAACTTATTATTTACTTAGATAGAAAGCAGCAAAACCATATAAATATAATAAGTTTCTCAAATTGTTTTTCCACATATTTTTGACACATAGTCCTGAATCAAATTTCACATTTATCCCTGGCACACAGCCACTCATCCCCATTTTATTTTCGAAAATCTACCCCTTGACTGTAATCCCCGAGCTTTGTCCAATTCCGTGGACTCGGCTATTCGAATAGTTTGTACACTCTGCAGAGGTTGTACACTTTACCCACAAGATATAATCAACTCACCATATCAGCCGTGAATCGCCATACAAGAGTATGCGAATGAGCGATCATAACAAAGCCTTTCAGAAACTTCTAGCTCAACCTAGGAACCTCTCCAGGTTGCCTTCACTATCACTCCCCTCACACAGAGCCGAAGTATAGGACAGGCAAACACCGTTGGATGGGTACCAAGCTGTAGCACAGGTACACTCCCCCATGCAGTCACCCCCGTGTAACTGCCGTCCTGAAGTATCAAAGGTGAGATATCAGAATCCTACTAAACTAGGTCTTCCCATTCAAACATGTGGTTGTACGAGTGACTCAGGTCAAAGGCTTGCAAGGTGAAGTCTTTAACTGACTAAGGCAAGACATCCTTCTCTCAAAATTAGCACACAACCCTCACAACACTCAACCATCCCAAATGCCACGAAGGCCCACCTGGCACAAAGCCACTTGCCACTTGCCTCAGTCTAAATCCTTTCCCACCCCGGTTGATTACTGAGCAACACATGCCAACAATAACTCAACTTTCATGTAGAACCACACAGGTCTCTACATTTCCACTTCATCACGTGGCATTATCACAATATCATCAAAATACATTGCATAAGTCTTTAGTCAGTATTATGTTTACATTTCAAATGGTTATTCGTCAATTGCACAACTAAGCACTATTCACGGTCTAGCCTCCCGTGTTGGCACAATATTAACAACCAACTAATATTACCAAACTTAGGGCAACAAATGGATCATGGCATACAAATATTAGTGACAAGGTAGCAATAAAAAATAGGTTGATTAACTAATTCACCCAAATTAATTAAATCCATTTTTAATTAAATTAGCATGTATAGTTTGAATCAAAATACATTTTCAAAATTTAGGAGCAAAATGATCAACGCATAACTTGCCTGGCCCTTGCGATTTTTACTATTCTTTACTCTTTATCTTTGACTCTAGATCTTCAATCTTCAATCTCCACTTTCTTGCTCTTCAGCTCCTTGGAACGACTTCCGAGCAACGCATCTAACAATTAAAGAAGAAGCAAATACAAACCAACTCAAAAGATAAATCGAATAAATCCCAAAGTGAGAATGGATAATATTGGATCACAATGGCTTAGATGAATTTAGGAACTTGAATGGGTTAGATCAAAGATTAGGCAAAAGAGGATGAGCTTTCGAAAAATACACCGAAAAGGAAAAGACTGATAACTGAGAGGGAAAGAATAATACTCCAAAGAATATTTCATTTGAAGTCGTCATCTTGATTAGACAGACAATGACATATGGGTTCTTGATCTATAGACCGGGTCCATAAAGATATATTAGTTCACGATGGACTAAGCTGATGCTCAAAGTTGACTTTTGTTGACTAAGTAGATACATAGTCAAACAAAAGAAGGATAAACTGATAGATTAGATATGGGCACAAGGATATGACATATGGCCAATGGTCTATCGACCAAGTCTAAGAACGATTTCCCAATCAATGGCAGATTAGATTTTCAAAGATAAGACAAGGACAAGTAGGGTTGACATCCACTGCGATTCGATATGGGGTTCAGTCATACATCGATGAAAAGGCTCGATGATGACAAGACAGCGATGATAAGAAGACGGGGCTAAACTCAATGTAATAGGGTTAGATCACATCAAGGCGATAGAAAAGATAATAATATCGCACTAGGGCCTTTACTTGCATGCACACATGTGATGGGAGCAAAGCGTTAACGGCGGGACGTTAACGACGAAACGTTAACAGCGGGACGTTAACGGCGGAACGTTAACGGAACACTCATGAGATTACAAGGTGGCGACCATCGGTTGAAAGATAGGGCAGCGAGGTCATGACATGGCTCAAGTTTGATTTGAGATCTGCGGGGTACACATATTGTGACGCAACAACAAATTGGACCAAAGGTTAAGTCCGGGTTTGAGCGAAATGATTCAAGGATAGATACACTTGACATAGGGTAGAACGGTAGGGTTGGCTCTGCGATTAAAGGTTATCAAGGATGGCGAACCAAAACGCGCACCGATATGAAGGACTAGGCCAAAAGACGACGGGTAGATTCTAGAACATGGCTTTGACGGCAACCGGGGATCAAATGAACTTCACCGATGGGCAAAACAGAGGATAATGATCTATTGGACACAATGACATGGCCACGACAAACCAAAATGGTTGGCCGCACAAGACGACGCGCGGCGGTAGCAAAAAGGCGACGGGTAACGAATATTAAAATTTTCGGAGGATGGAACAACAAAGGGAAAGTGAGCACCACGTAGAACGCGGTGACACGACTCAACGGTATAGCCAAATTTGGCGGCAACCCAACGGATTGATCACAAACTGCCGATGAACGGCTCCCGGAGCTAATAGATCAAATGGTCACAACTATTAAAGTACTGCATGAAACCTAACCAAATTTTACAGAGAGCTATATAGGATCATTTGGCACAATATGACGTGAACGGATCAGAGTTTTACCTTCTGGATCAACTGGGAACGAGTGACGAAGATTTCTGCAGTTGGAACACAGTCTGCGCGGAGAAGATTGATTTTTCTGCGCAAATACCGCGGACAAAACCTTGAGTTAGGGTAAGCACTGCGTAGAGGACATCAAGATGAGTCTACAAAAAAAGATTCACGATCAAATTCACAAAAACAAAGGAGAACATGTAGAAACAAGATTTGAGATTGGAACGGCCATAACTTTTGATTCCGCAGATGAAACTGCATAAAATTTGGAGGGGAGACATATCTGACTATTAGGCACAAGATGACGCAGTTGGATCTCAGAACAACTCACCCAGATAGCGAGGAACACGATGCCAAAACCGGCCGACGAGAGGGGCGCCCGGGAGATGAACCAATCATGGCACCCTTGACTTCGGTTTTGGAATTTGGGGAGGTGCTCTGGAGGTGGGAGGACGTGCTCTGGACTTTATGGGGCAGGTGAGGAGTCATGGCACCCTTGAATAAGCTTGGGAAGTTGAACCAATCAAGAAAACTTGAAGAAAAATCGAGATTGGACCAAAAACGACACGGATCAAACACTGGCCAAGAATGAGCGATAATAGGCCGCCAAAGCCTTTGTTCACAAGATTTTTCCAGCGATTTTCCAATAAAAATAATTTTAGCAATTCAAATAATTCATTTGAGGCAATAAAAATGCCAGACAAATTCTAGAAAAATTCTAAAAATTATTTTGGGACATTTTGGAACTCAAATAAAATGTTTTCAGAAGAACTTTATTTACACTTTTGAAATATGTAATTACTTTAAGTAAAAGGCTTAGTTTAAATTAATTCCAAATAAATTCAAAAAATTCTAAAACAAAATATAAAAAAAATCCTAGAAGCACAAGGAACCCAAATAAAACTGAATTCCTTTTAATTGAAGTTTATATTAGTCAAATTAAATTGTTTTGACTTTAAGAATCTCTTGGAGTAGCCCTTCTTGAAATGCTTCTTCTTGGACTTGTCATGAGCCTTCTCCTCATATTCATCATCTTTGCCTTTGTACTTGCTCTTCTTTTTAATTTTGTTTGGGCACTGAGCAGCTATGTGTCCCTTTTCATTACACTCAAAGCAGATAACATTAGTAAGTGGATTTTTCTTTGAGTAGTAAGAATTAGACCTTCCTTTGTATTTTCTCGTGAGTTTGTTGGCTCTTCTCATGAGCAAGGCTAATTTCTTTACATCCTCATCTTCATTATCACTTAACTCTTCTCCATCTTCATCTTCGGAAGAGTCCTGTATTCTCTCCTTGGCCTTGAGAGCAATGGACTTCTTCTTTGCAGCATCCTCTTCAGCTAAGGTAAGCTCATGCGCTGAAATTTTTCCAATAGCTTGGTTGGTGTGAGTCGCTTGGGATAACCACTGTTGGACAAGTAAGTGATCAAGCTGTGATAGGCCCGAGGTAGCACTCTTATCATATTCCTGCATACCTCAACATCAGAAATTTTAGTTCCTAGAACTTTAAGCTCATTTACAATTGGATTAAGCCTAGAGAACATGTCATTAGCATTTTCATGAGGAAACATTTTAAATTGATCAAATTTTTCTCTAATGACAAAGTATTTTTCTTCTTTTACATATGAAGTTCCCTCATGAATTTCTTGCAAGGTTGTCTCGATATCATAAGCAGAGGTAAGATTACTTACTCTATCAAAAACTTCTATACTAAGACAGGAGAATATAACATTTCGGGTTTGAGCATCATACTGCATATTTTGAATCTCACCAGGGGGTGGTGTCGATGTTTGTTATCAGCAATAATGAAAAGGGGGCTAGGCGCTGGATCCAAACTCGATGGTAGCACAAGACACGGGAGTTATACAGGTTCGGGCTCTCGCGGAGGAGATAATACCCTAGTCCTGTGCTCTGAAATTATATATAGTTAGCTATTTACTGATGAGATTGTATGGTGATGTTCTCCCGTCCCTCCCTTCATATAGCAGAGGAGGGCGGTTACAAAGAGAGTCCTAGTCGGATACAAAGTAGGGATTATATCTCCTGCACCTATCCGTTTTGGCAACGGTTTATATTACAATCGTATCGATCCTACCTAATCCGGCTCGGTGGCCATCTTCAGGGCTTTCTTGTCTCATACGTTTGGCGAACCCCGATAGCTTCTATTTCTCTGCAATGCCCAACCCAGCCTTTGGTCGATTGGGCTCTCAGATTTGCTTTCTAGATACCCGGATGTATACATCCCACAAGAGCCCTCGAGTGCTTCAAGGATTGATTTCTTTTGTCGACTTCCCGACCGTCTCTGCCACCGTGAGTGCTTCGTAGTAGGGAAGGAGGTCGTAAAGGACTCAATAGAATTCCACGTGTAATTATTTCGAGTGGTTGCCGACCCAATTTCTCAGGTCAGCACACGACTCGGTAGGGAGAGTATCTCTACTCAAGTTGGCTTTTAGCAGAGTGGTACCTGTACACCAGGGTGCGGGTTTTTTCAGAAAATGACACCCAATTCGTGTGTCTTTCAGCTCCTGTGTATGACATGTGGGTCCATCTGAGTCTATGACAGTGGGCCAGGGTGTCAAATACCAAAAAAACGAATTTTAAAGGTGGCAAGTTCTGAAAACTCTCCCAGGGTGCACAGTTTTTAGCCTATCATGAGGCGTACCTCTAGAATTTCTGTTTTGAACCATTGTTATGATATCTGATCCCGTTTTAAACGGTATCCAGCATATGACCTGACATGAGGCATATCATAAGAGGATGTTTCAATTTGAAAGGTATCCAAATTCCGTCCGATGCGGTCATTGGCCATTGGCCCATCGTGGGGCATACCGTTTCCCAAATTGGTCTTTCGGCCCAATTGTGCCTATGTACAGTGATTCACTACATATGGCCACAGGCCCATCTTGAAGCGCGCCCTAGGGCAACCCCAAGATATGCGGAAGGCGAAGCGTTTTCCCACTCAAGGTGAAAGTTTGCATCGTTTCCTATAAATATGAGACTAGGTGCGACTGAGACGGCTTTCTGCGTACTATTCTCATTTGTCCCCTCATCTCCGCATTTTCAGCGCTTCTCTTGCAACTTCCGCCGCCAGGGTTAGCATCTCTTGCCTCTCCAATCCAACGCAATCGCAAGCTTCTTTTGCCCAAAAAATGTCTTCTTCTCCCTCCACAAACGCTCCTTCATCCGCCTTGGCCAAGGATTGGGCCACCTCTGTGACGACGGATAAGCGACTGGAGGAACTAGTCTGCGCCGATATTTTTCCCCCATTGGTGATGCTTTCTGTGAAATCATGTGCTGAAAAATTGGCTGAGTAATGAAATTGGCATTGCAAAGTGGTTGTGATATGGCATGTGTGGTGCTTGTGCATATGCTGGTGATAGCATGATGATGATTTTGCTTGATGCAACACGCTCGTGTGAGTGGTTGCATGGATTGACTTTGAGTCAAGTCGTGGACTTATGCTCGGAATTGTTTGATATGCTGGTGATAGCATGATGATGGTTTTGCTTGATGCAATGCACTCATGTGAGTGGTTGTATGGATTGACTTTGAGTCAAGTCGTGGACTTGTGCTCGGATTTGTTTGTGTTGTTTGTTCATGCGCAGGTGTTGCTCGAAGGTGAACGTGGTCGATGACGGGACCGAAACTAGGTTCATGGAGGAACTGAGGTTCGGGACTAGGTTCAGGGAGGAATCGAGGTCTTGATGGTCGAGGATGTCATGTGGGACGTTTGAGCTAGAGAACATGCATATGAAGGCTAGTTAGTCACGTAATTACAACATGTGGGCTATACAATATGCGTGCAAGAGTTGTTTTTGGCTATGTTGGGCCAGGTTGAGATGTATACGAACTCTTTCCATGTGGGAAGTGGAGTTGTATTCAATCTCTTTATGTTTGCTCTGTATAAATAGGGGGAGGTGTCTCCTATATATGTAGAGAGCCAGGTTTTAGGGTTTGTACTCTTTTGTTTTAGAGTACTGTTAGACAAAAAGAAATAAAATATCTTTCTTACGACTCGAGCGTCCTGCGCATTGCGGCGAGGGCTTTTCCGGCATTTGGATTTTGAGTCTCTGATTACTTCTGATGTTGTGGCTGCATGCAACTGCAAGCTTTAGCACCTTGAGGCTCCCTGGCTACTAGAAGTGTTTCACGTGCATGCAAGAAGACCTGCGTTAATTTGGACCGTTGTTGATTCACGTTTTTCCGTCATTTGTTGCTTCGATAATCTTGCAAAGGTAATATCTCTTGATTCGTAGATCCGATTGGATTGATTCTTATTGGGTTAGATTCATAATTGAATCTAGTGTTTACAGTTAAAATTTCACATCAATCCAACGGTGGGATCATTAGTTAATCTTGATTGAGTTTGGTCCATCACTGTTAGATAACAAATTATTTTAATCAACTTGCGAAGGTCATAACTTTAGATCCATAAATCTGATTGATCTGATTCTTTTTGTGTTAGCTGTGAAATTAAGTCTAATTTCTGCAGTTAAAATTTCACATATATCCAATAGTGGGATCTCTAGAAATTTCTATTTTTATGAACTAGTCGCCAGTCTACTTGCCTGGTCACCCGACTGCTCTCCTGGTCGCCCAAAGCCCCAAACTGCTCGCATGGTCACCCAAACTGGTCGCCCAAGTGCCCTACTGGTCGCCCAAATGCCCTACTAGTCGCCCAAGTGCCCAAACTGGTCGCCCAAGTACTCTACTAGTCTCCCAACTGCATAAACTGGTCTCTCAACTGTGTGAACTGGTCTCTCGACTGTTTACCATCTGTGTGAACTGGTCTCTAAGCAATTTGAGTTTAAATTGGGGTGTGTTAGAAAAACAAAGTTCAAAAATTTGATTTTAGCTTCTGCGTAATCATTCACCCCCCTCTGATTGCTACATTAGTATATTTCGATCCTACAAGTGTATCAGAGCCTGGTTTTTCTAATTAATCTTAACTGGTGATTAGAAACTATAGCAATGGATAGGTATTCGACAAAACCTTGTATTTTCGATGGTGTTGATTTTCAGTTTTGGAAAGCAAAGATGGAAGCATACATTCAAGATCAGGGTTTTGCAATCTGGGAGAAGGTATACAAGCCATATCAAGTTCCTGAGAATGATGAAGTCAATGACACCAATCGAGCACATGTTGAAGCAAACAGCAAAGCACGGAATTTGATCATCCAAGGATTGGGAAGAAGTGACTTCGACCGCGTGATCCATCTCAAGTCTGCATGTGAGGTATGGAAATCTCTTTGTGATTACCATGAGGGTTCTAACACTATCAAAGAGGTTCATCAAGATATATATAAGAAAGAATATATGCGATTTGAGATGAAGCCTAGTGAGTCACTAGATGATTTCTTTGCACGTTTCAATAAGATTCTTAGCAATTTACGTGCTGTTGAGGTTTTCTTTGATGAGGCTACTAATGCTAGACAACTGCTTGGTGCATTAGACATGTCTATTTGGGAGATGAAAGTTACATCCATTAGAGAATCAACTGTCATGAGTAAACTTACTGTGGATGTTCTTTTCTTTAAATTAAAAACTCATGAATTGGATGTTCTTGCCAGGAAGAATGACAATAAATCAATTGCATTGACCTCCCAGTCTAGCATGTCTCAGAATAATGCTTCTTCAAGTTTTGCTTTGTCTTTCTTGTCTTCACTAACCGATGGACAGATTGAAGAATTTTCTGAAGAAGACTTGGCGCTACTCTCTTCTCGTTTTAATAAAGCCTTACAGAATGTGCGAATGAGGAAGAGAGTTGGTGGTGGCCCTCCAAGATACTATGAGTGTGGTGATCTCAATCACATTCGTCCAAATTGTCCTAAACTTGCAGGTGAAGCATCAGGGGAAAAGAAGGACAATGATAAAAGAAAAGAGAAGAAGAAGTTTTCTCCAAGCAGTAGCAAGAAGAGAAACTTTGTAAACCGTAAAGTTGTCCACCGAGTCCTTTCTGTTCTTGAACAAGTCAATTTGAGCGATGTGGATTCGGAGAGCAGTGAAGATGACACAAAAGGTCCAAGCAAGCATGAACTGACAGGGTTGTGTCTCATGTCTAGGAGTGATGAAAGCTTCACCGAGGATGATCACGACAGTGACTTCAATGAGGTAGAACCTTCTTATGATGAATTGGCTATTGTTGTTGCTCGTCTTGGTAAATTGCTTGATAAACGTGACAAGAAAATTAAGAAACATGATGTTCTTGTGGAATCTTTGAATGCTGAAATTGATAGACTTAAATCTTTGATTCCTGATGATGATGCTTGCAAATCATGTGACTTGATTTACAATGAGCTCACTTCACTCAGAAAAGAACATGCTTCTTTGGTTGAGCAAGTTAATGCTTAAAAGAAGGAAAATGAGAAACATGTTAAAAATGCTAGCTGTTCAACTACTGATTTGTATGATTCAACTCCATGTTCTAAATGCTCCATTCTAGAATTGAAGTTGCATGATGCAAATGCTAGGGTTTCTCAAATGACAAATGCTCTACTCACTCATGAAATTCTTTCATGCTCAAGTTGTCGCAAGCAAAAAGGAAAAGTGGATATTCTCTGTAATAATTGTTTAACTCTTTCTCGAAAAGTTGATTATTTGGAAAAATCTTTGGAACGTTTCACTAAAGGAAAGAAAAACCTAAACATGATTTTGGATCAATCAAGAGTCAACACTCATAACAAAGGTTTAGGTTTTGATTCTTATGCTCATCATAAATCACATGCTCCCACTGTTGTTAAGGCACTTGAAAGTGAAAATTTTGAAATTGTCAATGAGCCTAAGAAAATTGTTTTTAAGTCTGCTGGTGTTTTGCCTTCTACTGTGATGAATGCAAATGTTGCTTCTGTTTCTAAAGTTAAACATCATGTTAAGTACACTTGCACTCATTGTAGTAGAGATGGACATTTAGTAGATTTTTGCTTTAGGCTAGCCAAACAACAAAAGAAAGAAAAGGCTAAGGCTAGGTCTAATTTCAGACAGGCACGTTTTACTCCTCAGTTTGTGCCTAGGGTGATGCAAACACCTTTTGTTGCAAGAAACACGGGAAAGAGCAAATCTGATTTTGTGAACAAGCATACTCGTCGTGTGTCTCAGTACTGGATTCCTAAACATTTTATTTCTAACCCTAGTACCGAGGCCTCGACACTCTCTGTTTTTATGTAGACTTCTCGCGCGAGGAAGGAGAACTTTTGACTAGTTGATTTCGGATGCTCACGCTACATGTCCGGTGATAAAAATTGATTCTCCTCCCTCACTCGTGCATCTCGTGCTGAAAATGTTACTTTTGGAGATGCTTCTTTCACTTTTTTTGTGGCAAAAGGTTCAGTAAAGCTACTACATCTTGTCACGGTTGGACCTTTTCGTGTTCAATCTTTTGGAAGCAAATGATGCATATGTTCAAAGGGAGAGTATCTTTGTTGATGATGATGATGTTGAAGATGAAGTATTGATTCCTATTGTACAACCAGTTGTAGCACCTTTGACACCTACAGCTGAGCATCCTCAAGCCACAATATCATCAGTGCATGCTGAAATTGAAGAAGGAGAAGGAGAAGTTTCTGAAGTTGCAACTCTTTTGCACATTCAAATGAGACATCCACCTAAATAGATGATTGGAGATTTAAATGAGAGAGTCATCTGATCCAGAAACCATGAGGAAGGAATTTGAGATGAGTATGATGGGTGAATTAACTTACTTTTTGGGACTGCAAATCAAACAAACTAAGGAAGGTACCTTTGTTCATCAAAGTAAGTATACAAAAGATTTTCTTCATCACTTTGAGATGAAAAACTGCAAGCCGATCATGACACCCATGGAAGGCACTTGCACACTTGATCCGGATGAAGATGGTGAGATGGTTGATCAAAAGGAATATAGAAGCATGATAGGTTCACTGTTATATCTCACTGCATCAAGGCCGGATATTCAATTTGCTGTGTGCTTGTGTGCTCACTTTCAAGCTTCCCCACGTGTTTCACATCGACAAACTGTCAAGCGGATTTTCAGGTATCTTCATGGTACTCAAGATTTTGGTATATGGCTTTCTGCTTCCTCATGCATTAGTTTAAGAGCATTCTCTGATGCTGATTTTGGAGGTTGTAGAATTGATAGGAAAAGTACATCTGGCTCATGTCACTTCTTGGTTAATTCTCTTATTGCATGGTCATCTAGAAAACAATCTTCTGTTGCACAATCAACTGCTAAATCTGAATATGTGGCTGCTGCTAGTTGTTGTTCTCAAATTCTTTGGATAGTAGCTACACTTAAAGATTATAGGGTTAATTTGGATAGTGTTCCTCTTTTGTGTGACAACACTAGTGCAATATGCATTGCTAAGAACCCTGTGCAACATTCTAGAACAAAACACATTGAGATCAGATTTCACTTTCTTAGAGATCATGTAGAAAAGGAAAATATTGTGCTTCATCATGTGGATACTGAACATCAATTGGCAGACATTTTCACAAAACATTTGTCTTCTTCTCGTTTTGCTTTTATTCGGGGAGAACTTGGGTTGGTTCATCCAATGGGATATTTTTGAGGGGGAATTTTTGAAGTTTTTGTAATATTTTGTAACATGCTTTTTATTTTGTGTGTTTCTTAAATGAAAAACAAAAAAAAAATGAAAACAATGAAAAAGTACTGAGCATTGTATTTCATACACATATGTCATTTGAAGCCATGTTTATGTTTCAAGATCTTTGCAACTTCATGATCATGCACATATGGTGCAGTTTATGACATGACTATTTAAATGGAATGACAACTTGAATTAAATCTTGTCATGGTTGAAGTTTCTTGGCTATCTTGATCCTGCTCAAAAAGTGCTAAATATGAAAGTTAAGTGCTAAAGTTGATAAATGCAAGAACAAGGTTATGTACTATCGCACTTCTTTACGAGACTGCTTATCATTGCACTTTGATATGAACTTGGAAGAAGTTGTGTATGACCGTAACCATGAAACCTTAAGCTTGTGACTGCTTGGCATGGTTGAAAAGTAAGGCTAATGGTGCATGTAATTCCTTGCAATTGTTATTATTGCAATCAAATAATGAATCAGTTTTTCAAGCACAAATAAAGTGCACAAAAAAATTCAATGTTTTCAGGTTTTAAGATTGTTGAGAAAGGGAGATCATGTCATGCAAAAAATCGTTAATAGTACTTGATTTCTAGTTATGCTTACTCTACATTGTTTATGTGTAGATTTGAGGGTGCAAGTACTTTTGATAGCATGACTCGGTGATAAAATTGTTACATTTGTGGATGACCTATAATGCTCAGTATGTAAAAAAAGGAAAAACCAAAAATAAACAAAATTTTTTTTGTTCTCTTTTTTGTATTCTTGATGAATCCATTGTCAAAGGGGGAGAATTTGGAGTCAAAGGGGGAGAATTTTGGACACATATTGCACATTCACACACACATTTTTCTTCTTTTTAGAGGGAGATTAGTTCTTCTTTTTAGGGGGAGATTTTTCACTTTATTTTTTGGTTTTAAAACAAAATTTCTTAAAACTTTTCTTGTGAGGTGAATGCCAATGTTCAGTTCTCAATGGTGTTGCCAATGTTTTCATCAAGGGGGAGATTGTGAAATCTTGTGCTTAAAAATTGGCTGAGTAATGAAATTGGCATTGCAAACTGGTTGTGATTATGGCATGTGTGGTGCTTGTGCATATGCTGGTGATAGCATGATGATGGTTTTGCTTGATGCAACGCGCTCGTGTGAGTTGTTACATGGATTGACTTTGAGTCAAGTCGTGGACTTGTGCTCTGAATTGTTTGATATGCTGGTGATAGCATGATGATGATTTTGCTTGATGCAATGCACTCATGTGAGTGGTTGCATGGATTAACTTTGAGTCAAGTCGTGGACTTGTGCTCGGATTTGTTTGTGTTGTTTATTCATGTGTAGGTGTTGCTTGAGGGCGAGCGTGGTCGATGACGGGACCGGAACTAGGTTCATGGAGGAACTGAGGTTCGAGACTAGGTTCAGGGAGGAATCGAGGTCTTGATGGTCGAGAATGTCATGTGGGACGTTTGAGCTAGAGAACATGTATATGAAGGCTGGTTAGTCACGTAATTACAACATGTGGGCTGTACATGCGTGCAAGAGTTGTTTTTGGCCATGTTGGGCCAGGTTGAGATGTATACGAACTTTTTCCATGTGGGAAGTGGAGTTGTATTCAATCTCTTTATGTTTGCTCTGTATAAATAGGGAGAGGTGTCTCATGTTTATGTAGAGAGCCAGGTTTTAGGGTTTGTACTCTTTTGTTTTGGAGTACTGTTAGACAAAAAGAAATAAAATATCTTTCTTACGACTCGAGCGTTCTGTGCGTTGCGGCAAGGGCTTTTCTGGTGCATGCAAGAAGACCTGCGCTAATTTGGACCGTTGTTGATTCGCGTTTTTCCGTCATTTGTTGCTTCAATCATCTTATGAAGGTAATATCTCTTGATCCGTAGATTCGATTGGATTGATTCTTATTGGGTTAGATTTATAATTGAATCTAATTTTTATAGTTAAAATTTCACATCAATCCAACGGTAGGATCGTCGGTTAATCTCGATTGAGTTTGGTCCATCACTGTTAGATCGCAAATTATTTCAGTCAACTTGCGAAGGTCATAACTTTAGATCCATAGATCTGATCGACCTGATTCTTTTTGTGTTAGATGTGGAATTGATTCTAGTTTTTGCAGTTAAATTTCATGTATATCCAACAGTGGGATCTCCGAAAATTTCTATTTTTATGAAATGGTCGCCAGTCTGCTCGCCTGGTCGCCCGACTGCTCGCCTGGTCGCCCAAGTGCCCTACTAGTCGCCCAAGTACCCTACTGGTCACCCAAGTGCTCAAACTAGTCGCCCAAGTGCCCTACTGGTCGCTCAAGTGCCCAAACTGGTCACCCAAGTACTCTACTGGTCTCCCAGACAGGTCTACTGGTATCCCAACTGCATAAACTGGTCTCTCAACTGTGTGAACTGGTCTCCTGACTATTTACCATCTGTGTGAACTGGTCTCCAAGCAATTTGAGTTTAAATTGGGGTGTGTTAGAAAAACAAAGTTCAAAAATTTGATTTTAGCTTACGCGCAATCATTCACCCCCTCTGATTGCTACATTAGTATATTTCGATCTTACACTTCTTTCGCCGACTTCTGCGGGTGAATCACCCCCACACCTCGTGACCAAGAGGTGGTTGTCTTCGAATCTTTTTTTTTTGCTGATTCGGCCTTCTGCTGCGCTTTTTTTTGGTCTTCTTGAATTCTATGAAATTGAATTGACTCATCTCAATCCCAATTCCATCCTCTAAATTGCCATTTTTGTTCACCTCTGCGAGGCTTTTCTTGGTATTCGCCCACATTTCAATCTTTTTCACCATCTTTTCCTCCTCAAGCCTTTCCCCAGCAAGAATTCCCCCAAAGCAGTTGGAGGCACCGGATTCCAACTGAGGGACAACTTGAAGAGGTCCTATTTTGCCATTCCCTTCAAAACCTCAAATATGGGCTGGCACCAGGAATGGTTCTATTGTTCCAACCCTAAGCCTTCCCTGCCTGCTTTTTCCGGAGCGTCACCCAAGCCCTCGATCAATTGGACGTCGCTTCCCTCGGGTGATGGGATGGACCAGGTGGTAGATCTTATGGGGATGATTACTGAACTGAAGGAGAACGGACTCACCGGAGTGGCCATCGTTCTTAGCTTTGGCTCCCGCCGAGTTCAGCCCCTCAAGGAGCGAGTTCACCTAGGATATTAACATGAAGGACCGACCGATCCCACTCGGGCTTCTTTGCTCCGAGCGTCCAGATTGTCAATGACAGATGCCCAAAACCCTTCAAAAAGTCAAACCCTCCACCTCCAGTAAGATGCCTTCTTGTCTCCCAAGATTGGGCTTTCTAATTCTTGCTTGGCTGTGATTGAGCACGTGTCTTGTCTATACCTGCAGGGCCGTGACGCTTTCTTTTCTGATGCACCATTGCCCGAGTTCCCTGTGCACAAGAGCGTCAAGCGAAAATGCCCTGCTTGCACCTCGCCCCGACTCCGAGTGCCAAGAAGAGCAAGGCGAGTGAAGCTGAAGATCCCTTGGGAAAGGGTAAACGTCCAGTCGTCCACAAACCCAAGGAGAAGCAATCGGCGAAAACGAGATGCTCGATCAGAGGTTCAAGGATTCGACTCAAGAATCGCAAGGACCTCCTTCCACAACTTCCTCATCTTCAAATCAATCTGCGGACCCCGAGGCATTAGAGCCCCCAGCCCGGCACTCGGCCGGCAGGGTGCCTCCGTCCTCGCACCCGATTGGAGACCCTCTGTCCCCCGCTCCAGATGCGCAGACCGGTTCTTCTGTCGGAGGTCCTTCTGCCCGGAAGGGCTCGGGGTTTAAAATAACGAGATTCGGCAGGTTGGTTTCCTTGTTCACTCTTTTTTATTCTTCCGGGTCATGTCCTGACTGCTTCTTTTTCCAGAAAGCCTACCGCTAAGATCCCTGCGGATGCGCCGCATCAGGAGCCCCAAAGGGCTGTTGCTGAAGATGCTTCAAGTGAGCCGGGAACCAAGGCGCCAGCCGACGCCGTGCTGACCGCCCCTGGTGTGATTCTGGAGCTAGCGGCAATGATTCTTTCGATCCGCCTCAAAGCCCGTAACACCGAGGTCAACTAAATCCGAAAGCGACCCCATTTGTTATTTCTTCCTATCCGATTGGTCCGATTGTGCCTTCTTCTCCTACCGCTCACCCTTCACCTCCGCTGGAAGAACTCCCCCAGCCTCCTCGCCATTCGACTCTACCAGAAGAACTCCCCCAGCCACCTCGCCATTCACCTCCGCCAGAAGAACTCCCTCGGCCACCCCGCCCGAACTCTCCGGTGCGGGTTGCATTCTTCGACAAACATGGCGATGGGATATCCTATGATGATGAAATAGCGACCACAAGCGCCTGTCAAGCATTGGCCATTGTGAAGTCCCTGCATCCACGAGTGGAGCTCGCAAGCCATTAAGGAGGGCTTCGCCTGCACCGTTGACGATGATCAAGCGCTTGCCCTGATTGACAAAGTTAGGGATACCGCCTCTGCCTTAGTTGAGAACTTGGATTTGGGCACCGCGTAGACTTCTATTTGTTAAAAACTTGATCTGTAATTATTCTTTTGCGCCTTGGGGAAAAACCGTCTAGTGATTGGGCCATGTTTGGCTTTTAATTGTTTCATTATGTCTTCAGTAGTTTCTCGGATTTTAATGTTTGCATGCGCTGCGCCTGATTTGATATCCCTTGACCGTGCATCCTCTCGGCCGCTTCGAGGTCTGGTGAGGGCCACTTTAGCTACCTGCACTTGCATTTATTCTGAACCGTTCGGTTTCCGTGCCTTGGGTATATAAGTATGTCACCGCTGCTTGAGCGATCACCCCCGTCCTACAACTTTTCTTCGCAACCTTCAACATTCTTTTTCTTAAACCTCCGATGGCTTCTTCGTCCCAATCTTCTTTGTCTGGCGGTGAGGCTCCACCATCTCCCCCCCCCGGCGGAGGAATTGATCTTTGATTTTGGAGATGAGGCTCCATCGGCGCTTGATGAGGAGGAGGACCCTCTAGCCGAACTTTGGGCCGAATACGACCGCGCTCTAGCCCAACTTGCGGAAGAAGAGGCCGTGGCCCGCGACATTGCCGTCGTTGACACGCTGCTCGAAGGAGTCTCGAAGCTTTTCAAGGCGAGGGACGCCCTTATTGAAGCAGTAGAACGCGCGCGTCGGGCGTAGACTTTAGGTTCCTACAAAATCTTATGTAATGTTCGAACCTAAGTGATTGTAATAAAATTTCTTCCCTTTTGATCATGGCATTTGCCCGAATGGCTCTCATCCTTTTCCGTTTAAGCACTCTGCCCAACTAACCTAGCCCCCAGGCGTCGAGCTCAAGACATGGCCATTTTTCCGTGCACACTTTTGAGTAGCTAGGGTTCGTTGTTCATGGGGTCAGAGTTTCACAGTTTAGAATCAGCACACTCGGACTTGGTCACGACCGTTAGGAAGAAGAAACAGTAAATGACTCACAAGAAGGGTTGCGCATGCGCAACACTATTAGGTGTAGCCCCCGACTTACTGCTTAATTGAGCATCAATTGAATAGCAAGTCAAGAAGAAAAAACTGTATTCACAAACAGCATAGCTAATGTACAATATTTTTAAGAGTAAAAATGACGTAGCTGCTCTATGTTCCATGAGTTGCTGATGACAGCACCATCGTCCCGCTTAAGTCTGTAAGCCCCCGGGCGTGTCACCTCGTCGACGATGTAGGGACCTTTCCAGCTTGGAGAAAGCTTGTGCTTGCTCTTTTGATTCTTTATTAGGACCAGATCACCTTTGGAGAAAGCACGGCCTCGAACATTCCAGTCGTGATAACAACGCAGGCCTTGGAGGTATTTGGCCGACTGGATTGCTGCGAGTTCCCTGGCCTCCTCTAATCGGTCGATATCTTCTATCCTGTTCTCCTCTGAATCGGCCTCCTTGTAACTCCGAACCCGAGGGGATCCAAACGTCAACTCGGTGGGTTTGGCTTGAGACGATAAAAAATTCTTGCCGTACACTAGGAAAAAAGGTGACTGCCTGGTGCTCTGGCTGTTGGGAGTAGTTCTCAGCCCCCAGAGCACCGAGGGCAATTCTTTTCCCCATCGAGTGGTGTATAGCTTGAGACGATAAAAAATTCTTACTTTTAGCCCTTGTAATACCATGCCGTTCGCCCGCTTTGCCTGACCGTTGCTTTTTGGATGAGCTATGGAGGCGAAGCAGATTTTGATACCGAGCCCGTCGCAGCAGTCTTGAAATTCTTCACCTCAAAATTGAGTTCCATTATCCATGATGATCATGTTTGGTACGCCGAATCTTACCACGATTTTCTGGAAGAACTCCTTGGCCTTGGCCGCCGTGATTGTGGCGACAGGCTTTGCCTCAATCCACTTGGTGAATTTATCAATGGCGACGAAGAGATGAGTGAAACCACCTTGAGCCTTCTTCAATGGGCCGACCATGTCGAGCCCCTAGACTGCAAACGGCCTGGTGATTGGGATGGTTTGCAACTCCTGTGCCGGCACGTGTATTTGACGAGCGAAGAACTGACATCCTTCATAAGTTCGGACAATGTCCTCCGCATCAGACACGGCAGTCGGCCAGAAGAAGCCTTGACGATAAGCTTTGCCCACCAGGGTACTTGATGCTGCATGATGCCCGCAAATTCCCAAGTGGATTTCTCTGAGGAGGTTCTTCCCTTCTTGCTTTGATATGCAGCGCCTCAGGACTCCGGAGGCACTCTTTCGGAAGAGTTCTTCACCGACTACCACGTAGTTCTTGCATCGGCGTGTGACACGCTCTACCTCTACGCGGTCTTCGGGGAGCTCATCCTTTAACAAATAGTTTAGGAAAGGAGCTGTCCAGTCAGGATTGATGACTAAGATTTCTTCTTCGGCCGGTGTTTCCTCTGATTTGCTTGGCTCCTGTTGTTGGCTTATTGAAGGTTTGTGGAGCTCTTCGACAAATACTCCAGCCGGTACTGTTGCCCGACTGGAGCCTAGCCTTGCAAGCTCGTTTGCTGCTTCATTATTGCAACGGAGCACGTGGATGAGTTCCAGCCCGTCGAACTTGTCTTCGAGTTTCCTTACTTCTTGGCAATATGCAGCCATATTGTCTCCGATGCACGACCAATCTTTCTGCACTTGTTTAATCACCAACATGGAGTCGCCCTGGATTGTCAGCCGTCGAACACCGAGGGATACCGCGATACGGAGTCCGTGGATGAGTGCCTCATACTCGGCGGCATTGTTTGACGCTGGGAAATGGTGTTGAAGGACATATTTCAAGCGCTCACCTGTCGGGGAGATGAGCACCACCCTAGCCCCCACGCCGCTGAGCATGAGGGAACCATCGAAATACATTGTCCAATACTCAAGATCTTCAGTAGTCGTGGGGGTTTGCAATTCTACCCACTCGGCGGTGAAGTCGGCGAGCACTTGGGACTTTACTGCTGTCCGCGGCCTGAAGGAGATTTTGAAAGATCCAAGCTCGACCGCCCATTTCGCAATTCTCCTAGTGGCTTCCCGGTTGTGGAGTATATCCCCAATCGGGAAAGAGGTGACCACCGAAATTGAATGCTCTTGAAAGTAGTGCTTGAGTTTGCGAGAAGTAAGCAATACGGCGTACAACAGCTTTTGCACTTGTGGATACCATACCTTAGATTCTCCTAACACCTCGCTGATGAATTATACTGGCCGCTGGACCTTCTGAAGGTGTCCTGCTTCCTCCCGCTCTACGACGATTGCGGCGCTGACTACATGAGTCATTGCAGCAATGTAGAGCAAAAGGGGTTCTTCGGGCATTAGCGAGACCAGCACCGGTGGCGATGACAAGAATACCTTGAGCTCTTTGAACGCATGCTGTGCTTCAGCCGTCCACTGAAAATTGCCCTGCTTCTTCAAAAGTTTGAAAAAGGGTATTCCCCGCGATCCTAGGCGAGAAATGAACCTGCCGAGTGCCACCATGCACCCTGTGAGCTTCTGGACGTCTTTCTGGCTAATCGAAGGTTTCATCTTCAAAATTGCATTGATCTTCTCTGGGTTTGCTTCGATGCCCCGCTGTGACACAATGAATCCAAGCAGCTTTCCTGAGAGAACTCCAAAGACACACTTTTCAGGGTTAAGCTTTATCTTGTAAGCCCTTAAACTTTCAAATATCTCAGCCAAGTCGGATATGAGGTCCTCCTTCGCGCGAGATTTGACGACGACATCATCGACATATGCCTCCATGTTGCGTCCAATTTGGGTGTGAAAACACCACTGTATCGCGCGCTGATAGGTTGCAGCAGCGTTTTTCAAACCGAACGACATTGTGACGTAGCAAAATGCCCCAAACGGAGTGATGAACGAAGTTTTGATGCAATCTTCTTCTTTTAGCCTGATCTGGTGATACCCTGAGTAGGCATCAGAAAGCTAAGGAGTTCACAGCCTGTCGTTGAATCTACCATTTGATCAATGCGGGGCAGCCTGAACGGATCTTTCGAACATGCTTTGTTAAGATCGGTATAATCAACACACATGCGCCAGCTTTTATTCTTTTTGCGAACAAGAACTGGGTTCGCTAACCAGTCAGGATGATACACTTCATTTATGAAGCCTGCTACTAAAAGCTTTGTGATTTCTTCCCTGATGGCCTCTCGGTGATCCTGAGCAAATCATCAGAGCCGCTGCTTGATAGGCTTGGCCTTCTCGTCAACATTGAGAGAATGCTCGATCAGCTCCCTAGGAACACCGGGCATGTCGGAAGGTTTCCTCGCAAAAATGTCGGTTGTTCAAGAAAGGTGACGAAAAGTCGTCTTCCTATTTGGGGTTGAGTCCTGTCCCGATCAAAGCTGTTTGAGCCGAGTTGGACGGATCAAGGACTACCTTCTTAGTCAGCTCGTCAGGTTTCATGCTTGTCTTGACTTGTTTCTTGGCCGAGACTTCTCCTTCATCTTGCTGATGTGCAATCGCTGTCGGATCTTCTCCCCGTCATTGCCGCCTCTTGAATTCGGCCATCTCGCAGCTCTCTCGTCGACTTGAACGATCGCTCGATGTTGCAGCAAGATGGAGATGATTCCCTTTGGCCCTGGCATCTTCAAGACGAGATAAGTGTAATGGGGCACAGCCATGAACCTGGCTAGGCCTGGCCTTCCCAAGATGGCGTGGTATATCGTCTCGAAATCAGCCACCTCAAAATTGAGATATTCCATCGAAGAATTTTCGGTCCCGACATGAACCGCAAGGTGATTTGCCCGAGTAGAACTGAAGAGGTCCCAGGGATTACCCCATGAAACGGTGATGAGCCCCGCTTTAGCTCTGAGCGAGGAATCTTCATATCATCGAAGGTTTTGGAGAAGAGGACGTTGAGTCCACTCCCTCCGTCAACCAGCACCCTCTTGAGTTTAACACTATGAATCACAGGGTCAAAAACAAGAGGATATCTACCTGGATATGGGATGTGATCCGGATGATCCGACCGGTCAAAGGCAATCGGGACTTCGGACCATCTGAGGTACTGGGGGTTGCTGGCATAACTACGTTGATGTCCCGAGCGGTAAGGTTTTGCTTTCGCTTGGACTCATAAGCAGCCGAGCCCCCAAATATGTAGTTGAGCTCACGTTCCGTCTTCTGATACTCGCCTTCATCATCTTCAGGGAAATCTTATTTTTTTCTTTTCTTCGTCTTTTGCCTCGCCCTTGGCCGGTCACTTTCTGGACTCCTTGGCAAACCTCCTCAGAGTGAAGCAATCCTTCGCAACATGTTTCCCTTTGGGATGGAAAGGGCAAGTTGCCTCCATTACTGCATCATAATCATCTGTGTGCGGCGCGTGATGTCGGCCTTGCTCGGTCGCCGCCACCAGTTCTTCAGGCTTCCTCTTCTTATCCCGCCGCCCAGAGGACTCGGCATGATCCCTCTTGTCTTTATGCCGCGGGCGGTTGTCTTGACACTCGGCCAAAGCATCCGAGGCTGTAGCGTAGCGATCTGCCAATTCAAACATCTCCCTTACCGTAGTCGGCGGCTTCCTGGACATCTTCTTAATTAGATCTGGGTCGTTGACGCCCTTCTGGAATGCCGCAATGACTGTAGCTTCGGAGATGTCCCTGATCGTATTCTTCTTCTGCATGAAGCGCCGGATAAATTCCCGGAGTGTTTCGCTCCTTCTCTGGTGAAGCTGATACAGGTCCCATTGAGTCCCAGGTCACTCATAAGTGCCCTGGAAATTGGTGATGAACTGCTCATAAAGATCTCCCCAGGAGTCTGTGGAATTCGCCGGAAGTCCGGTGAGCCAGGCTTGAGCCGAAGGGGTAAACATGACCGGTAAATAGTTGGCCATTATGTTGTGATCGCCTCCTGCTGCCATGATCGCAAGGGAATAAACTTGCAACCAAGCTTCTGGATCTCTTTCTCCGTCGAACTTGGTAATGTCTTTAGGGTTGAAACCTTCAGGCCAGACCACTTGGCGAAGTCAGGGAGTGAACGCTCGAATCCCCTCGATTGGTCCATCATTGCAGCGTTGCGGGGAGCGTTGAGAAGGTGATCTAACTCGGTGGTCCTCACTATCGCCTTTATCGTGGCGATGATGGCTTCTGTGGTTGTCCCGGTCATCATGGCGGATGTCGAAACGTTCGTAGTCATCTTTGCGCCTGCGGCGCTCTTCATCCTCTGAATCCTGCCGCCTAGCATTCAGGTCTATGCGGAGATCACGGCTAATGCTTTGCCGGTCGTCTCCCCCTCGTCGAAGCTCTAATCGGCCACGCACGGCCCGACGGCGAGCTGTGTTGCTGCTGTCAGCCTGAGTGACTATGCGGGTACGAGAGTGTTCCTTTTCCCCTAGTTCTTCCTGATGTTGCTGGATTGCTGCCGCCGTTACCATGGCCTGGACTTGTGCCATGATCGGCGCAGCTGGGCTGTCGGAACCAAGCATTGGTCCCAATGTGTCGAGGAGTGTCTTTGATGCGACGATATTCTGCTGAGGAGTATAAAAAACCGATTGGTTCCCCATCTTCATCTGCAAAATGTCTTCATTATCATTGCGGCCCCTACCCTGGAGAGACTTTGCGCGGGTTTCTTGACGAAGCGCTCGCCTCTGCGAAAGATTTGCAAGATCCTTCGTTGTTGGGAATCACCGCAGATCCTCGACACGAAGATGCGCGAAAATCTCGAGAACCTTCGCCTCTCTCAATCGGCGACAATAAGATAAGTCGGGTGACCTTTAAACCGAGTGGTTTCTAGCGTTCTTCACCACTCAGACTTCGCTCGCCCTCGCCAAACTCGACACGACTTTTGGCTTATCGTCCGTGACGATGGCCATGCTCAGATCTCGATCCGAGTGGTTGGCCGGCTAGGAGAGCGACGGAATCACTTCCAGATTGGATCTGATCCAAATCCGAAAGGATGAGTTTGCCGAGATCGTCGGCGATGAAATCCAGACTTCCAAAGCGGAACGTCTGGGAGGGAGCGAAGGTGACCATAACTACGCCGAAGATCACCATCGATCCTGCTGAGATTGATCTTAGCACTGCCCCTACCTGGCGCGCCAACTGTCGACGTTTGTTGTCGGCAATAATGAAAAGGGGGCTAGGCGCTGGATCCAAACTCGATGATAGCACAAGACACAGGAGTTATACAGGTTCGGGCTCTCGCAGAGGAGATAATACCCTAGTTCTGTGCTCTGGAATTATATATAGCTAGCTATTTGCTGATGAGATTGTATGGTGATGTTCTTCCATCCCTCCCTTTATATAGTAGAGGAGGACGGTTACAAAGAGAGTCCTAGTCGGATACAAGGTAGGGATTATATCTCCTGCACCTCTATCCGTTTTGGCAACGGTTTAGATTACAATCGTATCCTACCTAATCCAGCTCAGTGGCCATCTTTAGGGCTTTCTTGTCTCATACGCGCTCTACAAGAACCCCGATAGCTTTATTTTCTGCAATACCGACCCAAATTTTGGTCATTGGGCCTCATGAGCACCGACTTTTGTAGATACCCGGATGTATACATCCCACGGTGGGTTCACCATACACACCGCCTCGGCCATGATACGTGAGGCAGAGGGTTTTCTGTGACCTCCACACATCATACCCGACAACCTCTAAATAGCATCTCATTCTAATTTTCCAGTAAGCATAATTTGTACCATAAAAAATTGGTACTCTTCCTACACTAACAGTTGCAGATCCATTTCCCTCGGCAATTTACCAAGTTGATTAAGCTTTATATGGTAAAAACTTGCTCTGATACCACTTGAAGGAATAAATTGGCCTAGAGGGGGGGTGAATAGGCAACTTTTTCAATTTTAGTGTTTAAATTATAGAACAACTGTCAAACTTCAACAACTAGGATAGCAGAAGCAATATAAAAGAATGGAGAATTTTGAATAACAGGAAGGCAAGAACAAGTAATGAGAATGCTTAGAATGTAAACAAGAGACACAAGAGATTTTATCCCATGGTTCAGAGCCAGTCTCCTAGTCCACATTGGAGCACTTCTCCTTGAAGTATAGCTCCCCCACAAGCTAGTCACAGTAGCTTTGGGTCTTCACTATGGCAACTCTTTCACCACTCCGGTGAGGTGAGTTCCAAACCTCTCACAGCAAGGTGGCCTTCCACAATCTTCTTTGGACAGGTCACACCTTTACTTCCTCCAAGCTATTTAGAATCACAAGAATTCAAGAATAATAGACTTCTACACAAGCCCTGTCTCTTGGTTCACTTCAGCACACACTCTAGACTTAAGCTTGGAGCTAAAAACTTAACTTAAGGAAGTGTTAAGTTTTTGAGTTCAAGAGTGAAGCACAGTCTCCTTGTGAGAATGAATGCTCAAAGGATGCTAGAATAACAAGGATGTCGACGATCGGGATCGTCAACCGCAAGAAAAGAAGTAGGGGTCAGAGAGTTTATGGGACCGAGCCGGCTCTCGCCAACAAAGGAAGGAAATCGATCGCGGTGGTGGCCTGGAGCAAGGCGACAACGAGCACGAGACAAGAGTTTATACCGTTCGAGCCCTGTGAAGGTAATAGTTTCTACTCTGCCGCCTTTGCGGCGGTGATTCTGCTATTTGGGTGTACTGAGCAATGTTTACAACTCAAGATAGTAATGGTGATCCCTAGCTCGAGCCGCCAAGGCAGTCAGGTTGTCTTCGTGCTCTTGGAGCTCATGCGCCCTGGTCTTTATACTTCCTTTGCACGCGAACGGCCGGAAGCGATCCTCGAAAGGGGGCCTTCAGGCACCTTGAGGGTCGGCAAGAATCGCCTCGAACTTTGCCAAGACTGAGTCATCCCCACGACCCGCTCTCCGCAACCGTCACCAAATGCGATCCGAAATCCTAGGGCGGACCAGGCTTCAGCGAGACCCCGCCGAGCTCGAGGTCGAGAGGTGCCGAGCTCGGGCCGCCAGGCCGAGGTCGAGTGCCCCAAGGCACCTCCAGTCGCGGTCGGGGCCTTCCGAGCTTGGGATCCACGACCGCCTCGGCCGGCCAAGGAGTACCTAGCCCTCGCTGCCTAGCCCCCGAGGCTCTAGGTCCTGAGGGAACCCTCGAATCCACCTCGAGCCTTATTCTTGAGACGGAAAAACCTTCAGAGGTCTTGACTCCTTGGTCGAGGCTCCATGAGACCACAAGGCAAGTCTTTTGGCCTCGACACCGGGCGACCTTCTGACTTTCGATGTTGGTACGGATGTGAACGGTTGGTGGGCACTGGCGCGCCTCGACCAGAGCCCAAGCCTTAATCACACCGCAAGTCATAGTTGGCACGCCTTTTAAGGCGCCAGGATGGATTTTACCGTGTTAAGGTTCATAATCCCAAATACCACATCTTCACAAGAAGAAAAGCTCTCGCCCTTGAGCCCTTTGTTTTCCAAGCCCTCTCGCCCGAAAGAAGGTCCTCCTTCCTCGCACCAAACCAACGCAACCGCCATGGCCAAGTTAGGAAGGAGCACTGTCAAGACTTGAGGATGAAGGAGCTCGAGTCCCCGGGCTGCTAGACCTGCTTCAAGGTATACCGCCAGTAACGAGACCGAGCCGACCCCAAGGATCTATGAGATCGCCTCGCACCGAGCATTATGCCCTCTTTGGCCTCGCGGACCCCGAGAGTGAGTTCGTCATGAAGGTCCTCTCCACCGTGACATCGAGCTCATCAACTGTGCCCAACTCGTTCTTCTCCCTACCATCTTTTCCCATCTATGCGAGGGTTTTCGGGATCCTCCCGACTCTCGCTTCTTCTTCCAGACTTCAATTTCTTCCGCCTCGGAAGGACCCGTGGTCGGATGCCTCTACTTCCGGCCATGGTCGGGCTCAAGTGTTCTTCCCAAGTTCCAACCCGGGACTCCTCTCGGCCCGTGGAACGAAGCGTTGGTTCTACTCAAGAGGGGCGAGGCCTAACGCTTAGTGTACGAAGGGACCCCATCGCCAACCGCAAGAAGGAGACCCCGAGTCGGGACGACCTTGAGGTCGACGAGGAGGCCATCGCCTCATCCATATCTCGCGCTAACCGCGTCTCAACGGGCAAAGCGACACAACGACTTCTCAAGGAACCGTGTGTCCTCTCAAAGTGAGGGAGCACCCGCTCTTCGAGATCCAGGGGTCCGAAGATGCACCAGCGAAGGCACGCTCTAGTAAGTCTTTTGCCTCAAGGTTCCGCTTATGACTCCTCCGATCTTCTTGATGTACCGCTTGTCTTAAAGGCCGAAGAATCCCAGGTCTCCGCCAGATGGTCGAGATGTTCGAAGTCGGCGCGACGAAAGTACGCCATCGCAACCCCGTCCCCGAAGAATGTACTGGCCGAAAGGACGAGGTAAGTCACCCACCAAGTGCTCGAGTCTTATACCCACGAAGCCCTTCCCGAGCCTCGCCGCACGCGCAGCCCATCAGAGTTCTTCGACACGGCCAGAGGATGTTCCGCACCTGGCAAGGCGGAGCAGAAAGGAAGAAGCGACTTCCACCCACGGACTAAGCCGGACGGAGGCGAAAAATGCCATGTCGAGTGGGGGGATCATGCCACGGTGAGGGCCCTTCTAGTCGAGCCCCGAGCTTATGCTTAGCGCCTTGCCACTTGACGAAGTTTTCCTGCGCAAAGAGCAGGCCATGGCTGCCGCCAGTCTTCGAGTACCTCCGCCTCAGACCTCGAAGCTGAACCCCCATCGCCAAGGTGATGCGGAGTCTGCTCGACCCCGAGACTCAGCCGCGAGGACACGGAAGCGTGGCGCCCTCCATATCGGGCAACAAGACCTTCACGACCCTCGACGAGGAGGAGACTGGTGACCTAGGTGAGCCCCCGCCAAGACCCTGGGCTTGCGCCACCCCTTTGTATTTTTCCGGCTTAGTGTATGCTTTTGATCGCAGAGCTTGAGCGCCCGAGCTCAAAACTTGCCCGTTTTGACGATGGCTCGTTGTCCGTGGTGATCCGAGTCCGAGGAGGAGAACGCCGAGCCGGTATCACGCACATCGTCATGGGACACGACTGGCCAGCCCTTGGTCGGTGAGTTCCACCAAGGGGCCGACGACTCGTCTGAAGAAACGAGCCAGCATGGTCAACATGGATCACGACACGGCGCAGGCCCACGACACGAGCATCTTTGCCGACGGGCTTCCCAAGCCCCCGTGAGGGAGGATACTCAGGCCTTGAGGCCACGATCGGTGGCCTCAAGACCCCACCACCACGGCCGCCTGCATTGAGGTCGCGACCTCACGGTCACCGGGTGATCGAGTCACAGAAGCTCCACTGCACCTCCCACCACGATTGAGCCGAGCGCCGAGGTCGCAAAGATCCTGTGCCACGGAGGTCGAGAATGCCGAGGCGGATCCCGGCCGCCATCCCTTAGCCGAGGCGAAGCGGACCCCGTCTGTGGAGATCGGGCTGCATTGCCGCTCGCCTCCCCGTCGGCTGCCTTAACCCACCAAGGAGGCAATGGATAACTGGCGCTCGGGCGAGGACTCGTAATCCCGCCCAAGCGCGCCATCGGTGGTCGTGGTCGATCTCGCAGCACGGCATGGCGGTTGACGAGGAGGAGGAGATCCTCGCGATCGTGATTGACGCACGTGAGGACTTCACCCAAGACACCGAGGGGCGACTCACGAGGTAAGGGTCCTCCCGCCGACTTGTGAGCTCGCAGCTTTGACCTCCTTGTCCCCTCTCATTTTCGGCCACCCTTTTCGCCGTGGAAGGTGATCGACCATGCCTCTCGAGGGCTACAAGGCCTCCGAGAGTATCTTTGCCGTCAGGCCGAGGGTCTCCTCGACGCAGCTGGAGGCGCGGAGGTTGAGCGCGACCGCCTGGTCTGCACCATTGAGGTCGAGCAGGGGGAGCTCGAGCAGAAGGCCCAAGAGCTCGATGATCTACGCCGGACGATGAGGGCGCAGGAGATAGTCTACGCCGAAAGAGCTCGAGCGACCAGTGGTCTCCAACACGACTTCTGCTTAAGGCCGTGGAGCAGAGCGCCGCGACGCTCAGCCCACGGCGCCGAGGCCGAGCTGCCAAGATCAAAGCTACTGAGAAGGCTTCATGAGGCGCCGACTCCCGAGCTCAAGGCCAAGATACTCCGGCTCGAGGAGGAACTTGGGAGCGCCAACAAGACACTTGAAACCGAAAGGTGCCAAGGTCAAGGACTCGAGAAGGCCGCCATGGAGCGAGGCACATTCTAGGATTTAGGGCGCCCCGAGCTCGAGGCCAAAATCCTCGAGCTTGAGGGGAAGCTCGAACGCGCCACCAAGGCGCCGAGGTCTAACGCCTAAAGTCGAGGCGCTGGAGAAGGCTCCCGTGAGGTCGCCCTTGGGCCCGGACTAAGGTCCCCTGCTCAAGAAAAGCTCGAAAAGGCTTGGGAAGCAAGGCAAGAGTGCCCGCCCACCAAGACTAACGACGCCGAGCCGTGGATGCTTCCCAACAAGCCTCCAGCCTGTGGTGAGATCGCAACCACAAGGTAAGAGTGGCCCAGCCGAAAGCAGAAAAGCTACCAGCGAGATGGCCGATTCTGTAAAAAAAAACATCAAAGAGCAAGGAATGTACTAACAAAAGTGGTTTGTTTTTGTGTACAAAGAAACCTCGCCCCTGTTGTAAACCAGAGCTTGGGGATACTTGAAGTCTTCCTTGCTTTGCTTATTAGTCGCTCCCTGCTTTCTAGGTCGTGGCGCCGATAGGGTAGCCTTACCCACTTCGGTGGGTCCGAGGTCGAGCGACGTGCTCGGCACAAGACTTAAACATGGACGAGAGGCCACAACCCGCAAAGTGGAGGAACACCAAAGGTAGATGGGCATGAAGCGACATCGTTAGTGCTCGAACGGTCCTTGCGACCATGCATATCGCTTCGACGGCTAAAGCGGGCGAGGTTCTCACTTCGAGCCCGAGCACGAGGGAAGAGCTAGATTGCGAAGAGGTTCGGCTTACGTTTAGCTCGTTCGCTGGCGGTGAACATCAAACCTGCGTCGCTTAGACCAGGAGCGAATGTGTTTGCGCACGAAGGTCGTGTTCGAAAAAAAAAACGAGGAACCGTCGAAAAAGAAATAGTAGTAACATAAGTGGAAGCAGACAAATAAAAGTGAAAGACCAGCTTTATTGAAATGTGAGGCATAGGGTTTACACATAAAACTTCCGAAGCTGATCTATATTCCACGAGCTAGAGAGCTCTCTGCCGTCGGGCATCGCTAGCCAGTAAGCCCCTCGAGCGATCTGTTGAAACAACTCTATAGGGCCTCCCATCGCGGGATAACTTGTTGGTGCCGGACGAGCTCAGAATCCGCCTCGGGCTAAGTCCCCAACAAGGAGCTTCCTAGGTCGCATCACCGAGACGCATGTCTCACGAAGAGTTTGCGGGTAGTGCGCTGATCGTGGCAAGTGCACGCATCTTACTTCTTCGCGAGGGTGAGGTCGAGAGACCGTCAAGGCCGGTCGACTTGGTCGACTGCCGACTCGGCAGAGCCCAACAGTGACCTCGGGAGGCGTGATTCGCGCCGGCATCAACACGAGCCGAAGGTGTGGACCCCTGTGGCTCGGCTTTGTTGTGGTACGAATAGACCATAGGACGCGGGAAGTTCGCCCACCAGTGCCTTGCCAGACGGCCGAGCTCATCTCGCGACTCGTTTTTGACGCCTCGACGATTTGTCCGCTGGCTCGCTCTGCCGCCTCCGCTGTTCTGGGGTGAGCCACCGGTTAAGCATATTTTGATGCCGAAGTTCTCGCAAAACTCCGGAACAACTTCGGTAAACTGGGTACCGTTGTCAGTGATAATTTTGCATGGAACCCCATACCTGGTGACCACGAACAAGCGGAAGAAACGAACTGCCGCCCGGGCAGTTATGGTCGAGACCGGTTCGGCCTCTATCCACTTGGTGAAGGTGTCGACAGCGACGAACAGGAACCTCTTCCCCCCGGTTGCTTGAGGAAAGGGGCCGAGAATGTCCAGCCCCCATGTCGAGAAGGGCCAGGCGAGCGGGATGGTCTGGAGCGCGTAGGCGGGCTGATGCGACTTCCGGGCGTGAAATTGGCATGCTCGGCAGGTGCGGACGATATCACGAGCATCCTGAAGCGCCGAAGGCCAGTAATACCCCATGCGGAAGGCCTTCCCGACCATTGTCCCAGACTGAAGAGTCGCGCCCACGAGGCCCGAGTGAATGTCATCAAGAGGTACTTACCCTCCTCCGTGGAGATGCACCGCGTCGGGATGTGCGGATACATTGCGTCTCAGAAGCTCCCTCGACGTGTCTGCAGCTGATCGCCTGCCGCTGATCCGCTCCTCGGTAGGGTCGGTGGCGTGTCGCCCGCAAGGAAATTGTGGATGGCCTCGCCCAGAGGGGTACTTTCGACCACAGTGACACGACCTCTCGGTCGGAGATCGACGGACGCCGCCGCGTCTCGTGATGACATCGGGTGGGATATCGTCGCCGAGGAGCCGAGCTTGGAGAGTAAGTCCGCGCTGGAGTTGTCCTTCCTAGGGATGTGCTTGATCTCCAGGTTCTGGAACCACTTTTCCATCTTGCGTGCCTCGGCGAGGTACTTTGCCATCGAGTCCCCCGAGCACTGGTAGTCCTTGTTGAACCGGTTGATGACGAGCCGAGTCGCCCTTCACGACCAGACGGCATACGCCTAAGGCCTTGCAAGCTCGTAAGCCGGCCAAGAGGGCTTCGTACTCCGCCACATTGTTGGTCGCTGAGAAGCCAAAACGAATTACGTACCTCAGCTTGTCGCCGCGCGGAGTGAGGATAAGGATCCCAGCCCCCGAGCGCTTGAAGGATCTCTAGCCGTCGAAGAACATGACCCAGGCCTTTTCCTCTTCGACCTGAAGCTCAGGAGCGGGCTGCGACGTCTGCTCGACCACGAAGTCAGCGAGCACTTGCAACTTTATGGTCGTGCGTGCCACGACCTGAATGTCGAACGCCGCTAGCTCCATGGCCCACTTGGCGATTTGCCCGCCGCCCTCCGGATTCCTCAGGATGTCCCCGAGCGGGAAGTTGCTTGGGACGACCATGGAGTCGCGCTCGAAATAGTGCCGAGCTTGCGAAGCCATGAGGAGAGCATACAACAGCCTGTGCACTCAAGGGTAGCGCCTTCTGCCGTGCAAGACCTCGCCGACATAATAAATGGGCGCTACTTTGAGACCCCTGCTCGCCACCAGACGGCACTAACCGCCCGAGGGTGGCGCGAGATATAGCAAGAACTTCTCACCAGGTTGCGGCGTTGTAAGGAGGGGTGGGGACGACAGTGCGCTTCAGATCGTCGGCGATCGTTGGGCCTCGAGTCCACTCGAAGCCCCGTGCTTGGCGTAAGGTTTGGAAGAATGGGAGCCCGCTTCGCCGAGCCTCGAGATGAACTCGCTGAGGGCGCTATGCGGCCAGGTGAGGCTTTGCACCGCTGATCAAGGTCGGGACGCCATCTTCTCGACGCCTCGATCTTCTCCGGTTTGGACCAACCCCGAGCCCCCGATCATATAGCCGAGCACCCATCGGACGCCACCAACACGCACTTCTCGGGGTTGAGCTTGATCTTGTGCTGCTCAGTTGGCGAAGGTCTCCTCGAGGTCGCGAACGGGTCGCCCTCGGCGGGCTTTTGACGATGATGTCATCCACGAGACCTCAAGGTTCCGCCCGACCGCGCTCGAACGCCCCGGGTCATCGACGCCGAAAAGTGGCTCCCCGTGATTGCGCAGACCAAAGGACATGGTCGTAGCAATAGGTGCCGAATGGTGTGATGAAGGCCGTCTTGCTCTTCGCCGTCGACCGCCACTTGATCTGGTGGTATCCCGAGTAAGCGCATGTAAAGCTCAACATCCCGCATTTGCGGTGGAGTCGACGATCTAGTCGATCGCGGAGCGGGAAGTTGTCCTTCGCAAGCCGAGTTCAACCCGTATGGTCGACGACATTCTCCACTTTCCTCCTTTCTTACGCGACGATGACCGGTTGGCTACCACTGAGTAGTTAATCTCACGAATGAAGCCGCCTTCAAGAGCTTATCAAGGTTCTCCTTGATGACCGCGATTTTTTCCGGAGAAGCGATGCACGTTTTTTGGCGCCTGGTCGGGAGCCGGATCCCACGGCAGTTTTGTGCTCAATCACCTCCCTTTAGACGCCGCATATCGCGGGTTCCTGCTTAATATACCCTTGTTGGCGCGAAGGAAGGTGGCGAGCTCGAGTTCCTATTTGGAACTCACCATCGGAGACGTGGACGCTTTTTGGGCGGGTCGCTCTCGCCGAGCGGCACGGCCTTTGTTGCCCCGCTAAGGCTGGATTGCCGCCTTCTGGCGGGCGTTCTTCGTCGTCTCCTCCTGACCGCGCTGGGGCAGCATGCCTGCAAGAGCCAAGGCCTTGGTCTCACAGCCATGCGCCGCTTGTAGGTCGCCCCGCACAGTGATGACACCATTGGGGCCAGGTAACTTCTTGCACCGATGGCCATAATGGTTGGCAGCCATGAATTTGACCAAGGCGGTCGCCCGAGGATGGCGTTAGACGGAGGTCACCTCGACCACCTCGAAGGTGATCAACTCGGTGCGAAGTTGTCGAGCCACCAAGGTGACGGGCAAGACAACCCGCCCCTAAGGGGTGGTCGAACTCCCGGGGACTATCCCAAGAATGGTATGGTGATGCTTTGACCTTCGACGGGGAATCGTGATCCTCGCCGAGGCCTCCCGCTAAAGAAGTTAAGAGAGTCTGCCGCCATCGACCATGACGCGACCGACTGTGGTGTTGCTGATGGTCGGGGTCACGACCAAGGCGGTCTTTAAGTCTCGAGCCATACCTGGGAGAGCATCCTCCGGGGAGAAGGTGATGGTGGCCCCGGCCCACTTGTAGGGCTGTTCGGTGGGCTTCCCAGCGGCGACCTGGTAGATGGTACGTGCGGCGGCCTTGACCTCGCGCCTGGACTGGTAGGCCGACGAGCCACCGAAGATGACATCGATCCGGTGCTCGCCTTGCTAGAACTCCAGGTCGAGGTCGTCGTGCCATGTGCGCAAGCATTCACCCGGTCGGGTGGTCGTCATCCTTCTGGAGCATGGGCATCTCACCCGCCCATCGAGAAGGCGTCTAGCAATCTCGCCAAGCCTGCAGTTCGCAGATCGTGGCGGCCTGCATGGAAAAGACAGAACTTTGTTTCGTCATATCCGCGTCCCTCGACCCTGGCCGCCGAGAGCATCGTACGCCGGGACCGCACGTTAGCCCTCTGCTGGGCTGGTTCTTCGCTTTGGTGTGGTCGGGGTCAACCTTGGCGAGGCTTAGAGTCCTCCCGAGCTTGGCCTCGACCTCGAGGACCTCGCGTTAGCCATCCGTAGAGACGATCACCGCGGTAGCCCTCCGCCACCTTTGCGATCGCGCTTCCGCTTCTTGGTGGTGGCGCTTTGGTGGCGCCCACGAATTGGACAGGCCGGCCTCGCTTGGTTCTGCACCAAGCTTACCTTGGTCGTAGTCGCTTTCAGCGGACGGCATCGTCCTGCGTCCGCCGCATCGCCCGCCATGCGAAAAGTTTGTTGACGCCGAGCCTCGAGGTGATCTCCGTGTCTTCGTGAGACATCGGTCATGGACCCGAACTTGAAGGCCTTGATGGCGGCCTCGTCGAAATGCTCGATCGGGTTCCTTGTGCGGATGAATCGCCGCACAAAGTCGCCAAGATGGCTCGTTTCTTCCCCTGGATGACACGATCAGTGTCTTTCTCCGCCCGGCCGCTCAGAATAACTCTGGAAGTTGGAGAAGGCGATGCTCGATCTGGCGCCACGACCAAGGAGCCAAAGCTTCGACAAAGCGAGTCCTAGCGGCCCCGCCCGTAACGATCCGGAGGTAGTTCGCCATTCTGAGCTCGTCCCCTCGCCGCCGAGGATAGCGGTCGAATAGATGGACAGAACTCGTCGGGGTTCTGGTCCCATCGGCGCCGATCAACAAGAAGTTGAACCGAGCCGCCACCGACGCGACGAAGGCGCCGAGTACGCCATACCGTAGGCGGGACGAGTGCACGCCGGTCGTGGACAAGATCCTGCGCCGCCGGACTTCGAGTCGAGGTCGCCGGGCGTCCGACCTCGGCGGAACGACCATGGTGCCGAGCACGGAATCACCTGGTTGGTAACGCAGCGTCCCTGACCTGCGCGCGCGGGCGAACGCCCGGGAGAGGTCCGCAGACCGATCGACTTCGGGAGCGCTCGGCCAGTTCGTCTGGTTGGCGCGGTGCCGTCGGACGCCGAGCGTCTGCGTCTGAGCCTCGCCCCGAGCTTGTTGTTCGGGGCTAGCTCTGCAGAGGTGTCCGGCTTGCCGATGGCGCGACGTGTTATCATTACTTCTCGGGAGCGGGTCCTCAGTGTTGACTTCGATGTCGCTGGCGAAGGTGCCACCTCGCGCACTCGATCGAGTTCTTTGGCCAGACTCGCCAAAGAGCTCCGACCTCGCCCCTATCGGGGTTGGCTATGACCCGGCGAGAAGCGTGAAGCGCCCCGGTAGGGGGGAGCCCGGTGGCTCGGAAGATGTCTTGGCTTTCTCGGGCCTCCGCGGAGAGCCGTTATAGCTTGGTTGATGGCAACTCGCACCATCCGCGAAGCGTCTTCCGGTCTGCGGATCACGGCCATCGCATCTCTTCGCGCGCTTGACCGTCCGCCGCCAGAACGCGCCGCCGAGCGGCGGTGGTGAGGGCATGAACAGGACACGGAGTCGGAGTTCGCTCTCGAGGAAAATCCGCCGATGAAGGGCGCCATAGTCCCGAGTCTTGGTGTCGTTCTCGCGAAGAAGCAAAATAACGAGGCGCCACGGTGGGCGCAATTGCCGACGATCGGGATCGCCAACCGCAAGAAAAGAAGTAGGGTCGAGAGTTTATGGGACTCGAGCTGCGTTCTTTCGAACGGCGAAGGAAATCGATCGCGGTGATGGTCGGAGCAAGGCGACAACGAGCACGAGACAAGAGTTTATACCGTTCGAGCCCTCGTGAAGGTAATAGTTTACTCGCCGCCTTGCGGCGGTGATTCTTGCTATTTGGGTGTACTGAGCAATGTTTACAACTCAAGATAGTAATGGTGATCCCTAGCTCGAGCTGCTGCGTGTGCTGTGTTGTCTTCGTGCCCTTGGAGCTCATGCGTCCTTGGTCTTTATACTTCCTTTGCACGCAACGGCCGGAAGCGATCCTCGGAAAGGGGGCCTTCGTGCACCTTGAGGGTCGGCAAGAATCGCCGCCCGAACTTGTCCAAGACTCGAGTCATCCCCACGACCCGCTCTCGGCAACCGTCGGTCAAATGCTCGATCCGAATCCTAGGGCGGACTGGGGCTTCAGCGAGACCCCGCCGAGCTCGAGGTCGAGGTGCCGAGTCAAGGCCACAGGCTCGAGGTCGAGCGCCCATAGCGCTGACCTGTGTCGCGGTCGGGGCCTTCCGAGCTTGGGGATCCGCTGACCGCACTCCGGCCGGTCAAGGAGTACCCAGCCCTCGTCAAAGGAGATGAAAAAGTTCTGAGGTAGATGGCTCAGGAAATGCTTATATAGGCATTTGGATAGAAAATAGCCGTTACACCTACCACTGTGACCGTTGCAACATGTCAGAGTGTCAAAATTCAGCTTAACACGTTTGCCACGGACTTAGTGAAATAAGCTAGCGATACTGATCTTATGTGCCCCGGACCAATAGGGCTTGTTTACACCGGACCAAAAAATTTGGTCCGTCGTACATGGGAATAGAGGCGGATTTTGGTCCGGCAAAGGAATGAGATTTCAACATGAGCACCGGACCAAAATATTTGGTCCGTCGTAAATGGGTTTTGCATGAGTAGAGTAGGAATGGACATTTTGATATGGCATAAGAGGTAGATGGCTCAGGAAATGCTTATATAGGCATTTGGATAGAAAATAGCCGTTACACCTACCACTGTGACCGTTGCAACGTGTCAGAGTGTCAAAATTTAGCTTAACACGTTTGCCACGGACTTAGTGAAATAAGCTAGCGATACTGATCCTATGTGCCCCGGACCAATAGGGCTTGTTTACACCGGACCAAAAAATTTGGTCCGTCGTACATGGGAATAGAGGCGGATTTTGGTCCGGCGAAGGAATGAGATTTCAACATGAGCACCGGACCAAAATATTTGGTCCATCGTAAATGGGTTTTGCATGAGTAGAGTAGGAATGGACATTTTGATATGGCATAAGAGGTAGATGGCTCAGGAAATGCTTATATAGGCATTTGGATAGAAAATAGCCGTTACACCTACCACTGTGACGGTTGTAACGTGTCAGAGTGTCAAACTTTAGCTTAACACGTTTGCCACGGACTTAGTGAAATAAGCTAGCGATACTGATCCTATGTGCCCCGAACCAATAGGGCTTGTTTACACCGGACCAAAAAATTTGGTCCGTCAGATATGGGAATAGAGGCGGATTTTGGTCGTGCCAAGGAATGAGATTTCAATATGAGCACCGGACCAAAATATTTGGTCCGTCGTAAATGGGTTTTGCATGAGTAGAGTAGGAATGGACATTTTGATATGGCATAAGAGGTAGATGGCTCAGGAAATGCTTATATAGGCATTTGGATAGAAAATAGCCGTTACACCTACCACTGTGACCTTTGCAATGTGTCAGAGTGTCAACATTCAGTTTAACACGTTTGCCACGGACTTAGTAAAATAAGCTAGCGATACTGATCCTATGTGCCCCGGACCAATAGGGCTTGTTTACACCGGACCAAAAAATTTGGTCCGTCGTACATGGGAATAGAGGCGGATTTTGGTCCGGCGAAGGAATGAGATTTCAACATGAGCACCGGAGCAAAATATTTGGTCCATCGTAAATGGGTTTTGCATGAGTAGAATAGGAATGGACATTTTGATATGGCATAAGTTTAACCGAGATAATTGCTTTAGCCCCGGACTGAATTTTGTGAAGGAGCAATTTAGTCCGTCGTGAATGGAATATGCTCGGTTTGATTTTGAGCGAAGAATTTTACTTGCCACGGACCAAAGGATTAGAAGACAAGACTTCTATCCGGTGAAATGGTATGACTTTTATATGTGCACCGGACTGAGAAATTTGGTCTGTCGGAAATGGGATTTCATAGAGTTTTAATATGCAGACCTATTTGGAACAAGGAGGAATTAACTGAGAGAATTACAACTGCGCCGGACTAAAGTAAGAGAAGGTGGAAATCGGTCCGGCGTGAAAGGGAAACACTCGGTTAGGGTGAAAGTCTTTTAGCGCTGGACTTAAAAAGATTGGTCCGGCGGTAACAGGTTTTTGGCTAAGATTGCTCTAGACTTAACAAATAAAATGTGAAGTTTTGTCTGGGGAGAAATTTAGGTTGAGGGAGGAGTTTTAGATTCAAAGACTGATGATATAGAATTTTTTAACTCCAAGTAGTTCTAATTAGTCTTAGCTTTGTGAACCAATTTACTAGCTTGTGCACAGTCCCCCTTCATAGTACGGCCAAACTAAAATAACCCAAGTTACTTGGCTTGAATCACCTCCCAAGCCAAAAATTAGTAACAAAAGAACTTAACCTTGTCATTTCGGTAGACTTCCTGATGCTCCACTTAATATTCTTCATAGCTTAGATATTATTGACTTAGTCATCAACACCAAAAGACATAACACTAATACTGAATAGAGAACTTAGGGGGCGGGCCTAGATGCTATCACGGCCGTGTCGAGTCCGATGACCTAGAGCATGAGAAAGAAGCTCAGTATGAAGATCACCGACCCATAGAACGTGAGCGTTATGGACATACTCAACAGCATGAACGCCACCCCACAGTCAGCATCTGAGAGAGACGGGTCAGCTCTCTCTCTCACTTGTCTCTCTCAATTTCTCCCTCGCTCATCCGTCTCTTTCAATCTCCATTACCTCTCTTCCTCACTCTCTCGTTGCCCTCTCTCCCACTCATGTTCAGCACATCCCCCTCGTTTTAAGAATAAATAAATTTTAGTTCTTTTTTTATAATATTTGTGCCTACTGTCTTAACTCTATATATCTCTGGTTTCTTTCTTCTAGTCACATTAGTGCAAATGGGTTAGGCCTAGGCTGGCACGGCACGAAACAGGCATGAAGTGCTAATGGGCCGTGCTTGGACTCGCCGAAGGTGAGTCGGGCCGACAAGACGCAAGACGGTGGCAACAACGGACCGTCATGACCTAGCACCTGTTCGGTACAAAGCACGATGGGCTGGTCGGCCCGACTCCAAAGACGACGCCCACCTCTATACTAGCAAGATCAACAGTCAATAGATGGGCCAGTGGTACTAGCAGGGAATCAAATCAGCAAGAAACATGGTTTAGATATCTAATTCTGCAGAGGTTTAATGGATGATTAGCAACAAACTACCTCTGAAGGCGCTGGTTGTCGAGACAGGAAGAAGCATCCCCCCATCCACAGCAAGGATTGAAATTTCATATTTCAGGCCCCACGAGATCTAAATTACCGGCAAGAAAATTGAAAATGCATAGTAACTCATAAGAAAGTGATCTTCGATGATAATTTATTGAAAAAAAATTATTTTTTGAGACATTTGAAAATTTTGGCAAGAATACTATTGGAATTTTATAAAATTGAAGATGTTTTATAATGATATGAAAAATTTATTGTACTATCTCAAGAAGTCTAGGATCAAATGGAAAATTTTATAAAATATTTTAACTTCATTTGTTATCTTTTAAAAATAAAAACATAATCAAAGATAAACGAAGTTAGTAATAGTGTTGGAATTTTATAAATTATTTCAAGTTTGATCATCATTTGAAAATTTTATGGTAACATTAGTGATGCATCAAGACTATCTATAAAAATTTTCAAAATTTTCTAGTACGGTTTGGACCATTTTTCATTTGGTTGAAATTTATCGGACAGCCTTTAGTTGCACTGTCCAAATTTTTAAAATTTCATAAAGCATGATAATCATTTAAAGTTTTATGAGAACATTAATGATGCATCATAACCATGCAAAAAAATTTTCAAAATTTTCTAATGTGGTTTGTACTATTTTTCATTCGGATCAAACTTGCGGTCAAGTGTTTTTCAGACAAGAGCAATGTTCGAATTTTCAAACATTCCTAAAACTTTATAATTATCTGAAATTTTTATGGGAATATCATTTATGTGTCAGAAACCTTAAAAAAAATTTAAAATTTTTTTGATATCGTTTGTATCTTTTTTTGTTCAGTTGAAATTTGCCAAAATTTTGGCAATTTCATCCAAACTTGCAGATTTTTGGCCTAATTTTGGATTTTTTGATTGCAAATGGACCGGATTGAATTTTGGTTTTTGAATTTTGTTTGTGATATGTTCTAAATACGAGATTTTGGTAAAATTTCAAATTTTGGTCCCAAGCGAGATTTTATCCGAAAACGAAATTTGAATCCTTCTACATAGCTCGCTCTGCTCCCATCCCCAATTCTTCTGAGCAAGGTTCCAAAAACCGGTAAGATTTCAGAAATCTTGGGTGAGATTTCAGATTCTGGCCGGAGCCAGGATCCAAAATCCAAGCTGGATAAAAAAAAGTAAAAAAATTAAATTGTTATAGTAATCTCGGAAATCTCAACGAGCTTTCACCAAATCTTATCGAAATCTTAGGTAATTTGACCAAAATTTGAATTTTTTAACTGAATTTGACCAGATTTGGCCTAATAACCCTTATGAAAGTTATCTTCCATGAAACTGAATTTTTGAGACATTTTAAAATTTTGGCATAAATACTGTTAGATTTTTATAAAATTTTAAAAGATTGTTCATACTCTAAAAAAATTATGGGGATATCTTTAGAAGTGTAGGATGATATAAAAATATTTTAAAAATAATTGTACTTCATTTTTATCTTTAAAAATAAAAATATAATAAACATAATTGAGAAGTAACATTGTCAAAATTTTATAAATTAGCTTGAGTGTCATCATGATCCAAAATTTTTAGGAGAGCTTAAGAATTGCCGCAAAACCCTTCTCTAAAATTTTCAAAAAAGTTTAAAATTTTTTTTGCTCAATCAAATATATGAATGCATTGAACTTCATTTGTTATCTTTTAAAAATAAATAACACAAGGAACATAAATGGTACATTAATATTGTAAGAATATTATAAATTCACTGGAGTATGATTATGATTCAAAATTTTTATGAGAGCTTAAGCATTGCCTTATCGCTCTTCTCTAAAAGTTTAAAAAATTCTAACCTTTTTTGGTTTGCTCAAGCAAATATATGTATTGATCATTAGGCTTTTGTCGGAACGTAGCACTATTAGAATTTTTGAAATTTCTTGAAGCTTGATCGTCATCTACAAATTTTATGAAAATATTTTTGATACTTCAGGACTATGCACAAAAATTTCAAAATTTTCTAACGTGGTTTGAACCATTTTCCATTCAGTTGAAATTTACCAGTAAGGCTTTTATCAGGACAGTAGTAATGTCAGAATTCTGAAGCTTGACAATCATCTAAAAATTTTATGGAAACATTATTGATGCATTAGGACCATCCAATTTTTTTTTTGAAATTTTATAACATAGGTTGTTCCATTTTCATTCGGTTCAAATTTGCCGATTAACATTTTATCGGAGACGAGGCAGCAGTACAAATTTTTTTAAAAATTTCAGTCTTGATAATCATCTGAAATTTTTTTAAAAATATTATTGATGTGTCAGGACCATCCACAATAAATTTTAAAATTTTTTGATATTCTTTGGACTATTTTTTGCTCGGTTCAATTCACTAAAATGTCGGCAAATCTTGCCGACATTTCGGCAATTCCGAGTGAAATTTCGGTGCAAAAAGGATCGGATTTGAATTTTGCTTCTATATTTTGTCTAAAATTATGAGATCTCAGTGAAATTTCGGATTTCGACTATCTCCGAAATATTAAACGAAAACGAGATTTGAAACCTGCTGGCGAGCTTCGTCTCCTCCCTGTCGTCTCGTTTTCCTTTGCTCATTGCTCTTGTTCGCAGTACAAGAAGCAGCAGTTGTTCGTTTACAACCTGGGTAGTAGATCTGGATGTCCAATTCCCTTTGGTTATCTGTTTCTTGTGAAGAGTCCGATCCCAGCCCAACAATCTGTTTGTTGGGCCATCCGAGAAATTGGCACGACGTCTCCAACTGACGGGCCTGCGCAGGTTCACGCAACTTAAAAAGAACCTGGGCCAAACCTGGGACCTCTGACATAAAGTAATTCTGTCTGTTAGCCGGTGAAGTATTTTCAACTTTCCCCGATGGAATCAATAATCAGCTTATCATAGTTTACCCGCGATAGCATGTTGGCCGCGGAGCTCTGCCGCGTGTGTTCCATAGCATAGCGGTGGGCAGTATGGTGTGGTGTCAAACCTTCTACCCACAACTTAAGAGTGCGGTTAGACACGAGTTAACCAAGTGATGGTTAGCGTCATCGGTTCGCAAGTTGTTGATCAAGTAGCAGTTGGTGTCATCGGTTTGTGCTATTATCATTGGTTGTTTGTAGCTAGCTAGCTAGTTACTCCCCTTCTCACACCGTGAAGATCAGGCAACCCTCTTAATTAAATCTTTCGTACGGTTCGAAGAAAAAAACTGGACTAAGGGCAGTTCCAACCCATAGTTTCTATGAGCAGTGTCTAGAGGAGAGAGAGAACAAAAAACCAATGCATAGTTTTCCAACCCATGGTTTCCATGAGCAGTGTCTAGAGGAGAGAGAGAGCAATAAACCAATGCATGCACTACAAACACACGGTCGGTCGTGCGAAATGCCCAACCCTATTTTGCTCGTTTCTTATGTCTTGATACTCGTGAAGACCCAGTTTCTTGCATGAGACATGGTTTCTTAGTTTTTCCTTCTCTTTCCTCCTTAATTCCTATGCCACATCAGATTTTTGCTTAGTTGGCAGCATAATTAATTCTATGGACACCAGCTGACGTGGAGGGTTGGGACTGCCCTAAGACGATAAAGTCGCTTTCATGTCTAGGTCTTTTCTTCAATAGTTATATTGATACAAATGTAGATTTATAAAATTTATTCATATACACCAAACTGGAAAATTTGTGGTTACAAACCAAGAGTGAAATATGAGTTGACAGTGCATGTATGTAGATCATGGGTTGGTGTGGTTACAAACCAAGAGTGTGATTTGTCGTGCAAGTTATGAGTAATATCCTAAAGTTTGTAAAAAATTTTTAGCCACTGACAAATTTATATGTGCGACAAATTTGGGACTTTAAGTGGACAACTATAGAGATATACATGAAAATCCTCCAAAGAAAAGCTGAAAATGTATGAATCAATTCTTCAGCCTTCGAATTGAAGCTTGCTTTCTTTCTTTCTTTTTTTAAGATAGTACAAGCATGCTTTCAGAAGAAGCTTTCCAGAGTTCCTAATGAAACAATATATATGTTAGCACAACTTCGCTTTTTGTTGGTGGACTCGCAAGAAAATATAGATTTGCAAATTCATCAACTATGCGCGCGGTTGGTGGTATAAGGATGACAATTAGATGGAGATATCTACGCAGTTTGCAACTTATTTTGTGCTCATTCTAAAGAAAATTATACATGCATGTATATTGCGTCTGCTTCCTCTTTCTAAATTGTCCCCCAAATATATGCATCTTTCGGGTAGAAATATGTAAGATGATATGGAGGTCACCCCATGGTTTGTGAGCGTTTCGGAGCTTTGGTTTGATTTTGGAGAGTTTGCTGATTTGGCGTTGTTGTTAGGTCAGGAGCAGTCTGATCGATTTGTGGGAGCAGTTAGACCGGCCCTGCGCTTCTATCAGGTGAGTTTCAGGAGAACTGGGCTTTGGTAGCCTATTGGATTTTTCCAAGAGAGCATGTTGGGTTGAGGGTTCAGCAGTCAGACCGGTCCCCTGATACCGAAGTTAGTTTGGGAGAAATGGTTGCGGTCAGACTGGCTGTTGATTAGAGGACTGATTGCCTACGGTCTGATGACATGGAAGCCTCAATCAGAACAACAATGGTTTTCTAAAGTGCAGTGAGCAATTTAGTGAGATGTTTTGAGTTTGAGTCATGGCTTGGGATGGGAGCCATGGGTGGGTTGTGTTCAGTTGCATGATGGATGATTTGACTAACATGAGCCAAGTATATGGAATATTTGTGCTTAGAGATGGTTGCTTGGTCTTTGAATGTGCGGGTTCATTGGAGAGTGGTGATGGTCGGGAAGACTAGAGCTAGGTGGGAGAGCTGAGGTCCATGCGGTTGCATAAGTCTAGACAAAGCTATGTGCCTCAAGCAGAAGGGACAAAAAAGATAAGGATCATGCAGAGTCAAGTTGGTGCATATGGCCTACAAAGTGACTTGAGGCCAATGCAAATAGAGATGGTTTGGTGGGACCTAAATGCACAAAGACTTGACAACAAATCATTGGACCCCAAGGGCTACATGTCAAGGCATGCAGTAATGATTTGGTGTGAAGGATAGGTTTCGGTTTGCTTGGAGGTGAAGAAAATGGAATTGATATGGTGGAGGGGCATTTTGGTAAATTGCTCAATACCATAAAAGTGAAGAGACACTAAACCACCATGCATGGAGAAGTGGTTTTGGTCAAGCAATGGAGGATAAGACAAATGGAATGGGTTATTGGACCATCATGTTGAAGAGCACATTAAAAAGCGTGCTCAAGTGTGAAGTGAATAACTCATTATTTGTGGTTATCAAGTTTACCCATATGCAAGTTCATGATATCCACTAAAAGTAGATCAGATCTAGGGTTTTAGTGGTAGGGAGAGGGATGCCTCCCCTATGTAAAGAGATGAGAGTGTACAAGGGAGATTAGGTTTCTTGAGTCTTATGCTTATAAATAGGTTGAGAGGGTGAGTTTAGAACATGGTGAAATCATGAGTTGTGTGTGCTCTTAAGTGAGTTGTTGTCCACTTGTGAGACTTGAAGTTGAATTAGTGATCCCAATTCTCTTCCATAGCTCATACTCAAGTTTCTTGTGGTGCCTTTTGTGATTTGCTTGGTCTTGCTTGTGATTTGCTTGAGTATTTATCTCCTCTTGATCTTGCTGGTTCTAAGCGGTAGAGAAACCTCTTAGAGGTTAGATCACATCCTTCTAGGCATCATCTCTAGAAAGTTCTTGGAGTTGCTTGGGTTTTGGCTTGGAAATCAATTTTGGGTATTATGCTTGTAGGCGTTTTGACTTGATCTCTTGTAAGGTTTTTATTACTAGGATGTGTGGGAGTTCATCTAATATCATCATGACCACCTTTAATCTACGAGCAAATGTTTGGCTCTAGTTTTGGTTTTTGCCTGATTTTGGTCCATCTTTGTTTTGAAAGAAAAAAGGTCATAACTTTGGTAATGACCTCTTATATTTTTTATTGAAATAGGTTCCTAGACATCCTAGAGAAGGTGTGTGTTAAGTTCCAAATCATTAAGAGACTTAATTTGAAAGTTACATTATTTTTTGTTTGTTTGAGTTGTTGTTTCCAAATGGGAGAGGTCAGGTGGCTACTGTAGCATTGGTCAGATTGGTCATGAGCAAGATTCCAAAAACCGGTAAGATTTTAGAAATCTCAGTGAAGATCTCAGATTTTAGCCGTGGATGGAATCCAAAATCTCAGGTAATCGCTGCAATCTCAGGTAATTTGACTAGAATTTGACTTCTTTTACCACATTTAACCGTATTTGGCACAATAACCCTTAAGGAATTCATCTTCCATGAAAATTTATTTAAAAACCAAAATTTTGAGACGTTTTAAAATTTTGGTAGAAATGCCGTTAGATTTTTATAAAATTATACAAGATTGATAATATTATAAAAAATTTATGGTACTATCTTTAGAAGTGTAGGATCATACATAAATTTTTTTAAAATAATTGAACTTCATTTGTTAGCTTTAAAAAATTAAAAATAGAATGAACATAACTGAGATAGTAACTTTGTCAGAATTTTATAAATTTTTTTGAGTGTGATCATGATCAAAAATTTTTAGGACAACTTAAGCATTGCTTAAGAACCCTTATATAAAATTTTTAAAAATTTTAAACTTTTTGTTTGCTCAATCAAATGTATGGATGCATTGAACTTCATTTGTTATCTTTCAAAAATAAAAAACACAAGGAGCACAAATAGGACAGTACTATTGTAAGAATTTTATAAATTCACTGGTGTGTGATGATCAAAAAATTTTATGAGATCTTAATAATTTCCTCATAACTCTTCTACAAAAGTTTCAAAAATTCTAACCATTTTTTGTTTGCTCAAGCAAATCTATGTATTGATCATTAGACTTTTATCAGAACGTAGCACTGTCAGAATTTTTGAACATTCTTGAAGCTTTATCATCATTAAAAAATTTATGAAAATATTGATGATACATGAATACTATCCACAAAAATTTTAAAAATTTTCTAATGTGGTTTGGACCATTTTTCATTTGGTTAAAATTTGTTGGTAAGGCTTTTATTAGGACAGTAGCACTGTCTAAATTTTTAAACATTTCTGAAAATTGATCATCATTTGAAAATTTTATAGGGATATTAGTAATGCATCAAAATCATGAAAAAAATTTAGAATTGTTCTAACTTGGTTTGTTCTATTTTTCATTTAGTTCAAATTTGGGTTAGAGATTTATCAGGACAATAGCATTGTCCAAATTTTTAAAAATATCTCAGGCTTGATAATCATATGAAATTTTTATAGGAACATTAATGATGTGTAAGGACCCTCCACAAAATATTCAAATGTTTCGCTTGGTTCAATTTCACCGAAATCTCAGCAAATCTTGCTGAGATTTCGGTAATTCCAGGCAAAATCTCAGAAATTTCGGTGCAAAAAAAGAACCAGATTTGAATTTTTGTTTTTGTATTTTTTCCAGAATTTATCCGAAATTCTGAGATCTCGGTGAAATTTTGGATTCCAGCAACCTCTGAGATGTCAACTGAAAGCGAGATTTGAAACCTCGGTCTTGAGCGATCAGACCGGTTTCTAGTTGGAGGTCAGACAACGCAAAGGTGAAAAGGCTCCTTTTGCTTGGTTTGTGTTAGGAAACTTGGCGGCCCACGAAGGCCCATTTTGGCCCATCAGCCGAAACCCTAGGCGAGGACTATAAATATAAAGGAGGGTTGACCCCATTGTACACTCATGCAATCAGAAATAATAGATCAGTTCCTCCCACCTCTCTGTGTCTCTATTCTATACTTTTCAATTTGTCAGGGAACCCCGGACTATTCGATAGCGAGGTTCCTCAATACGTTATCAGCACGAGTCTCTACCGCCGACGCAGAATTGAAAAGGTAAGATACGGGGATTGATCTAATCTCACGTAAGAATCCTTCGTATGCATCTACGTGGCACGAAACTATAATTTGCATGCGATTTTCTTTCTTCTTTACAATTTGCGTAGCACGAAGCTACTGTACTGTACAACTCGAAAAAAGGGGGAATCAGCGTTCGAAGCATGTTGACACTGTCGCCGGTGATTTGCTATCTTCCCGGCCCAAAGCCGCCGTGAATCACCGTCTGGGCCGCGCCTCGACATCTGCGCCGCGCCGCAAAGACTCCATTGGCCCCGCCTTGGCCTCACGCCCGCAACACGACGCCTCCTCGGCTTCCACCCACAGCGTCTTGGTGACCCGCTTAACCTGGCTGCATCGCCGCAAGCACGACTCGGTTTTTCCTTGCCCGCAGCGCATCGCCGACGCCTCGGGATCTGCGCTCGTAGCGCACCGACCCGCCTCGGCTCCGCGTTGCCGTTCGCCGTCGCCTCGGCTTCGAGCATGAAGCGCCGCCACCCGTCGCCTCGGCCTCGCGCTCGCAGCACACTGGCCCGTCGCCTTGGTTTTCGTACATGAAGCGCGCCGCCTGTCCCCTCGACATCCGCGCGCGAAGCGTGCCACTAATCGCCGGACCGCCGCACCGGCTCGCCTCCAGCATAGCGCCTTGCGCCGTCTTGCCTCCGTCGTGCCTCGGCGCCACCACCGGCTCGCCTCCAGCGCGCACCTCGGAAGTGCCGCCGATGGTCCGCCTCCAAGCGCGCCCACGAGCCTTCTTGCTGCCCACCTCCTTGCGCCGCGTCCGCGCCGAGCCCAGCGGATCTTGACCTCCGTCGATGGACCGCCGGTCTCGTCGGTGCGGTGGAGATCATCTCTCGTGTGCAATGAAGAAGGCTGGCGTGAGAATATGACCGAACAGGAGAGAATCTAATCCGGTTAAATCCAAATTGGGGGGAAAAGATAGTATTGCACCCGGGGTTTTTTTAGGGGAATTGTTTTCCTTTTTTTTCCAAAAATCAATAAGGAAATTCGAAAAAATATTGAAAAATAACAGGAAAATTATGGAAAATTGCTAGAAAATTCCAGAAAATTATTTAATTATGGTATTAATTTTTTAGCATTCCTTTGCAGCATTGATGAATGTTTTTATGCATTTTGCAATTATTGCTCTCCTCTTTTACTTTAAATTCATGAGAATTCAAGCACGCCGCACGAAGTGGCCACCGCCGTGCCAGGAAAGCCGCGTGCACGAAGCCGATCGCATGCGCGCATGAACCCGATCGCATGCATGAAACCAATCGCACGAAGTCGATCGTGCGCATGAATCCGATCGCATGCATGAAGCCAATCGCATGAAGCCAATCACGTGCATGAATCTGATCGCATGCACAAAGTCGATCATATACATGCACAAAACTATATCTATGAATCTTTGTGAATATTTATGAATCTTGAATTTATTACTTTCTTTAGTTTACTGGAAATTCATGAGAATTTAATTTATGCATTTATGAATCTTGCAACCACTCTCTATTAGATTGCACGAAGTAATCTAATGAAAGAATCTTATGAATATGCAAATGAATAGCATTGTCAAACGTGAGTTTGAAGAATTGGCCCCGAATGGTCAGAACTATCTCACATGGGCACCAGATATGAAGATCGTGCTTAGGAGCAAGAAGTTCCGAACTGCCATCGGCCTAGGGTCCTCGAAGGACGCGTAACCTACTACCGAGCAGAACGATCAAGCTTTGCTCTTCCTCAGGCATCACCTCTCAGCCACTTTGAAGAATGAATATATGGTTGAGGAGAGTGCACTTGAGTTATGGATCGCACTTGAGCGGCGAGAAACTCAAGTCCACCATCTTGCCCCAAGCACGCAGCAAGATTGGGTTCGCTTTGAGGTTCTGGACTCTGAGCGATGTCCGAGTACAATTCTACCTTGCACAGAATTTATTCCAATCTCTCTCTATGTGGCAAGAAGATCACTAACGAGGAGAAGAATCCGGTTCAGGGAAAGTCCAAAGCATGAATCGCATTATTAACATCTATTTTAGATTGTGGTTGTTAATGAATTTTGAATAATGAATTGTAAGCTCTCGAAGAGCATACCTTTTTTTCTCATGAATGAATATGTAATTTATCCTTTATTTCAGTATTCTATTTTTGTAAGCAATATTTGAATTATTTTGCCACTGTCTAATTGGAATTATATTTCTTTTATCTATAAATCGTGTAGCACCCAAATGGAGGAGATATGTATTGTTGATAGTGGCACAACAAATACCATCCTAAGAGAGTCCAAATACTTCCAGTCGATCACGAAGAATACTGGAAGAATTACTACAATCGCAGGAAGCGATTCTTACATAATAGGTTCTGGAAGAGCCACAATTATACTGCCAATGGGTACAACTTTGGTAATTGAAGAAGCCCTTTTGTACCCTGAGTCAACGCGCACTCTCTTAAGTTTCAAAGACATCCGCGCCAATGGGTTTCACGTAGAAACAAATGAAGAAAAGGGCAAAGAATACTTGTGCATCGTAAAGCATGCGGTATGTGAAAAAATGATATTAGAAAAATATCCCTCATATGAATCTGGGTTGTACTACACGAAAATTCATGCACCCGAAGTGTATACTTCTTTGAAGACTGTCTTTAGACGCTCTGAATTATTTTCTTTATGGCATTGTAGATTAGGTCATCCTGGTCTTAGAATGATGAGAAATATAGCGAACAATTCACAGGGTCATGGCATTAATGTTAGGAATTTCCTGAATCATGAAGATTTTGTGTGCCCTGCATGTGCCACCGGGAAATTAATAACTAGACCCTCTATTATGAAAGTGTAAAGTGAAATCCCTGCATTCCTGGAACGTATCCAAGGGGATATTTGCGGCCCGATTCAACTCTTGTCAGGGCCATTTCGGTATTTCATGGTGCTTATAGATGCTTCCTCGAAATGGTCGCATGTATGCTTGCTGTCAACCAGAAACCATGCATTTGCAAAGCTGATCTCGCAAATCATTCAGAATTAAGAAAGCATTTCTTGATCATCGTGTGAAGTCCATCCGAATGGACAATGCCGGCGAATTTACTTCAAAGGCATCTGATGATTATTGCACAGCAATAGGAATAAAAGTTGAGCACTCTGTACCGCACGTCCATACGCAAAATGGACTAGCCGAAGTACTAATAAAGAGGATCAAATTCATTGCGGAACCGCTCTTGCGAGTTGTAACTTGCCCAACACTGTTGGGGACACGCTTGATCTTACACGCAGCAGCTCTCATCAATTTCAGACCATCGGCCTACAACATCCATTCACCTATGCAGCTAGTGCAAGGAGTTATCCCGATGATTTCCCATCTTAGAAAATTTGGTTGTATGGTGTATGTACCTATACCACCCCCACAACGCACTGCAATGGGCCCTCTCGCAAGTCACGGGATATCGTTGGTTATGAAAGTGCATCCATAATCGGTATTTGGAACCCATATTGGAGACTTGCATACAACCCGATTCGGTGATTGTATCTTTGGCGAGGACCGTTTCCGTCATTAGGGGAGAAATCAACCTTTGGATGAAAAATCTTTGGGAAATCATATGGCATTCCATTGGGATCCCCGCATGATCCAGCACTAATGAAACAAATCAAGAAGTCCGAAGATAATTGATTTGCAAAACTTAGCGAATGAACGCCTAATTATTTTTGTGATCTGAAAGGCGTGATTAAGTCGCATGTACCGTAAGAAATGCACCGAGAGGTGGAAGTACCAAAAAAGCGAAGGTATCCCTCATCTGTTCAGAGGCTTCAAAGGAAAAGGACGAAATCGCTTCTCAAACCCAAAGTACCCGGAGGCGCTCGAGAAAAGCGGGCAAGAGGACTTACCACGACCAATCACAAAGATGCCCCAAGGAAGGAAGGGAGCAGTTGAGACACAGCCTTTGAAAGAAGCCTATGAAAAAGGCAATTCCAAATTTGAACCTTCCATTGCAGGAAGCCACCTGAAACAATGTGTGCGCACACATGGGCGATGAAAAGCTAAAGGAACTTGCTCCTGTGATAGGAAATAGCAGTGAAGAGCAAGTAGAAGTGCATATAGCACCCCATGATGAAATGGCCATAAATTTTGTAATAACAGGAGAAAACATGAATGGAGCAACAACCAATGTCGATGCATACTTTGCAGAGAAGATCGCCTCGATCATTGATCATGATCCCAAGCCTGCATCTCTCGCACAATGCAAGAAATTGTTAGATTGGAAAGATTGGAAGAAGGCAATCACCGCAGAGTTAGTCTCACTAAACAAAAGAGAGGTGTTTGGGCTAGTGTGCCACACGCCTCCCCATATAAACCCCATAGGTCACAAATGGGTTTTTGTTTAGAAGAGGAATGAAAACAATGAAGTTGTAAGATACAAGGCAAGACTCGTTGCTCAAGGTTTCACTCAACGTCCTGGGGTTGATTATGAAGAAACCTATTCTCCGGTCATGGGAGGAATTACCTTTAGATATTTGATCTCAATGGCAGTCAACTTGAAGTTGAAAATGAAGCTAATGGATGTTGTCACAACATATTTGTATGAAAATTTGGATTCCGAGATAGACATGAAAGTACCGAAAGGTATTCCTATCCCGAATCAAGATAGAGCAAATAGAAATCTGTACAGTGTGAAATTGGAGAAATCACTGTATGGGCTAAAACAGTTATGAAGAATGTGGTACAATCGCTTGAGTGACTTTCTCTGCAAGAAAAGCTATACGAACAGCGAAGATTGTCCATGCGTATTTATACAGCGATCGCTGAACGGATTATGTATAATCTCCGTCTATGTAGATGACTTGAATATCATTAGAACGGATGAAGAAATTGAAGAGGCATGCTCATACTTGAAGTCTGAGTTTGAAATGAAAGACTTGGGTAAAACTAAGTTCTGTTTAGGCTTGCAGCTTGAACACTTCCAAGGAGGAATCTTGGTACATCAATCAGCCTACACGTAGAAAGTGTTGGAAAGATTTGGTTTTGAAAAATCATATCCTGCGAAAACCCCAATGGTCGGAAGGTCACTCCAAGCAGACCAAGATCCATACAGGCCTAGAGAAGAGGGGGAGGAAGTTCTAGGAGCAGAATTCCCATATCTGAGTGCAATTGGAGCGCTCGTGTACCTTGCAAATAGCACCAGGCCAGACATTGCATTCGCCGTGAATCTGCTATCCCAGTATAGCGCAGAACCCACCAAAAGGCATTGGAAAGGGGTTAAGGACATCTTCCATTACCTACAAGGAAGCAAGGACCTCAGTCTATTCTATGGAAATATTAATGAACTAAGCTTGGTCGATTATGCCGATGCTGGATACCTATCAGACCCGCATACTAGAAAGTCCCAAACGGGATATGTTTTCCTTTGTGGAGGAACAACAATTTCCCGGAAGTCGTCTAAGCAGACTCTTGTCTCGACGTCGACAAACCACTCAGAAATCATTGCCTTGTATGAAGCCTCCCGTGAATGTGTATGGCTTTGAAGAATGGTTCACCACATCCAGAAGTCATGTGGTTTGAACATTGAACAATCTCTCACGATCATCTATGAAGACAATGCAGCTTGTGTTGCTCAAGTACAGATGGGATATGTGAAGAGCAATCTCACGAAGCATATCAACCTCAAGTTTTTCTATGCTCATGAATTGCATAAGATGAGCGAGATTAAGTATGCATACTAAGTCATGTGAAAATCTCATGATTTATTCACTAAGTCACTCCAAGCATCTACTTTTAAAAGGTGCGTTAAAGGAATTGGGATGATGAGACTTAGAGAAGTGCAGATTTCAAGGGGAGATATTTCACATACTCCTACATAATTCTTGAACTTGAAGTTTGAGTACCCAACGTGATCTCGAAGATGAAACATTGAAATTTAGGTGAATTGTACTGTTTTTCCTTAGTTTTTTGCAGAAGTTTTCTTACATAAGGTTTTAATGAGGCAATTCGTGCAACACAATAAGCGTATGCTATGTACTCCTTCTCCAAGTATTTTTTTCCACTGGGTTTTTCCTGGAGTTTTGATGAGGCATATGCATCTCGCGGCAAAGGGCTAAGGGGGAGTGTTAGGAAACTTGGCGGCCCACGAAGGCCCGCTTTGGCCCATCAGCTGAAATCCTAGGTGAGGACTATAAATATAAAGGAGGGTTGACCCCATTGTACACTCTGTTGAAAAAGATGCGAGGATAAGAGCAAGATTCTATTGATTATTCCAATTAATAGTATGAAAAACATTACATAATTCAATAGAAGCATAATTGACATAATCATAGAGATGAAGTAATTCATAAGACTAATGTCAATTGCTATATGAACCATGTCTACAAAACCAGTTTGGTTAATGATTTTGTGCTCTCAGATTTTTGGGTGAAATTGAAGATTAGATCTTCAATCCAATCACAAATCTGCTAGACAATCAATTAGCAAGTTAGGCCTCAAACTCTTACCTTCCTAATCATGCATAACAATGTGTTTAAAATCTCAGCTTACTGTTTAAATGTTTTAAGTTTAGATTTCAATTGAAATCAGCTCACTGACTGCCAGCAATAATGTTCAGATCAGTATTCAAATGGTAGACTAACCGAACCAGTATAGAAGACAATATTCAAATCAGTAATGAATCTATATACTAACCGAATCAATATACATAAATCAGACCAGCAACTGATCAAGATGCTAACCGAGTTAATGACCAATATTCAGATTAGTATCAGATCAGAAGTACTAATTGAATCAATGAATATAGAGTAACAGCTAGCAGTTCAACTAATTAGATCAACTGAACTTAGAACAAGCAGTATGATAATTACTAACAGACAACAATCTGAAGATATCAGAAAGCTATAGCAAGTCAGTAATGAAAGTTTAGCATGCAAGACTAATAGTCTAAGGCCTAACTCACAGATTAATTGTCATACTCATTAAAACTACCCAAAATCATCACAGAGCACACCAATTTCAGTCCCACAGCAAGGAAAGCAATCTGAACTGAAAATACTCACTGAATGAATAGCACTCAAAGCTATTATGAAGATAAGGGCAAGGCGCAATGCAGATTGCTGTCCCAGAAAACCAATAGCCACCGCAAGTGCCACGGAAGAAAAAGCTAGGTTTGGAGATACAATGCCCGACTGCTGATCGTGACACACGGCTACAAGATTGAGCTTCACACGGCCGCACAAGAATAATTTCCTCAAGCAAGAATCCTCCACAAGAACTACTGCAAGAATCAATCTCACAGCCAACAAGCGTAAAGCCAAATGATTGGGAGCACCAAACCGGAGCGAAGCTCTACTAGCCAATGACCGAACTTTGATCTGGACACCACCTCACCGACCAATGCGGTCTGTGCGAACCAAGTGGAGAAAAGAGATGGGAAGGAGATGTTCTTACTACATTTATTACGGATGAGCAATGGACCAAGTATATATAGGGAGAGGTCACTGAAGCCATAAGCGAGCACGACTTAGTCTCTTCACCGGTGGGAGAAGCACTCACATTCCTCCGAAGCACGGCTACTCCCAAGGATCTAGCCATCATCGCTTTGAAGACCAAAGCGAGCTCATCCCAAAAGCTTGCTTGCCGCCGCAAAACCAAACACAGAGAGGACTAAGTATTTCCTTCGGTGACACTGCCGAATGCGCTAATGGGTTGATCCCTTGTCCCAACGAAAGAAATTTGCCGTTCCACCAGAAACATCAATTTTTCTCAACAATCCCCACTAAAATTGATGTTGAAGAATTGATCTTGTTTGATATACAGTAGTTTGACAATGGGTACCTTTCGGATTTGAACCTAATGTCTAGTCACAAGTATTTCGTTTCTGCACAGACGATGGAGGACTAAGGCCTTGATCCAACGCCTTGGTGTGAGAAACTTCACACTCGTAACACTCTGCACATGACAGCTTATTGCTTAGCTCTTGGGTTAGGACTTTCCGGTCATGTCCTAGTATCTTTATTCATGAATATCTTCTGGAAGCATACCCACACCTCCATTAATCGTGACCTCACGATTATACTCATATAGGTGAGTTCTCCAAGGAATCCTGTAGGACAACTCCTTTTTCCACTCGGCATTGAACTCATTAAGAGCTTGAAGCTCAACCTGCCATACAGAAGAGCACCGCAGCTAATGGGACCCTTAGATGTGCTCTTTAGATCACACAGTTTGTTTTCCTAGAGCCTTATTCACGGGATCTCCGCTCACCTAGGATAGGTTATCACCGATGTGATCCTCTCAAACGGGTATGAGCCCCATTCCCTTAGATGCTGCAAGAATGACCTTCGCGCCATTCCTTTAGTGAAAGGATCGGCCAAGTTCCTTCGATTGGATGTATTCTGACAATAACACCCGTCTCTCTGGCATGCCTTAGCGATTTTAATCGCCTCTTTATGTCTTGACAACTTCATATTATCCTTACTACTCTTCACCTTCACCAAGACGGTTTGGTTATCGCAGTAGGTAAGGATAGCTGGAATTGGTTTTTCCAGCACTAGTAGGTTAGAAAGGAGTTCTCTAATCCATTCTGCCTCTACAGCTGCTAAGTTAAGTGCTACTAACTCGGCCTCCATGGTGGGCCGTAAGAATGGTGCATTTGGAAGACCTCCACGTCTGGCCCCACCTACTAGAGTGAAAACATAGCCACTCGTAGCCTTCATGTCATCCGAGTCACTTATCGATTCAGTCCTTTGAATCCTTCTAGGCTGTAGGATGACCAGAATAATGTATTCCCAAATTCATTGTTCCTTTTAAATATTTAATGACTCTTTCTAGTGCTATCCAATGATCATCTCCTGGGTTGGATGTGTAACAACTCAACCTGCATATAGCATATGAGATGTCTGGCCTAGTTGCACTAGCTAAGTACATCAAGGAACCAATAATTTGTGAATACCTGAGTTGGTCATTACCTTGACCCAAGTTCTTTTTAAGTTTAGTGTTTGGATCATAGGGTGTGGCAACTGGCTTACAATTTGTAAAGCCAAAGCGATTCAACACTTTGTCCACATAATGGGAATGAGATAAAGTAATCCCATTCTCACCCTTTATAAGCTTAATGTTTAAAATCACATCAGCTTCACCCAGATCTTTCATATCAAAGTTCTAGGAGAGGAACAATTTTGTTTGATTAATTTCATCCATATTGGTTCCAAACAATAGTATGTCATCTACGTATAAACATAGAATGACCCCTTCACTCCCTCTGAATTGATAGTACAAACATTTGTCGGCTTCGTTTACACAAAAGCCAACTGAAGTAATTGTATTATCGAATTTCTCATGCCATTGCTTGGGAGCTTGTTTTAGACCATATAAGGATTTAATCAAACGACATACTCTATTTTCTGTCCTTTTACCACAAATCCATCGCTCTCGCATATAAATCTCCTCGTCCGACTCTCCATTTAAGCGGTCTTTACATCCATTTGATGTACTAGGAGTTTATAAGAAGTCGCCGATGCAAAACTTTACTTTCGGATTGTGGGTAATCTCGCCATAAGAGAGTAAGTGTCAAAATAGTCTTCGCCCTCCTTTTGCGTAAAGCCCTTAGCCACCAATCGAGCCTTGTACTTTTCAATAGTACCATCAGGTCTACGCTTTCTTTTAAAGATCCATTTGCAGCCCACTGGCTTGTACTCTGCATCTGGCGATGCATATGCCTCCGGAAGGCTTCGTGGTTCATCATCCACGACATAGGTGACATAGTCATCGCCGAAGGACTTTTCAGTCCTTTGCCTCTTACTCCTTCTCAACTCCAATTCTGGAGCCGTGTCATCCACTCTAGAAGGAATAGAGTGTTCATAAGAACCATTAGGCGTGCTATCTTCTTTTGTTCTCATAGGAAAGATATTCTCAAAGAATGTCGCGTCACGGGACTCCATTACATTATTTACTGCAATGTCTGAAACCTCGGATTTGACCACTAGAAATCTATAAGCTGTGCTCTGATGAGCATACCCAATAAAGACACAATCCATAGTCTTTGGACCGAGCTTTCTTTTCTTCGGTAGAGGTACATGTACCTTAGCCAAACAACCCCAAGTCCGAAGAAATGACAAGTTAGGTTTTCTCCCCTTCCATCCTTTATAAGGTGTAACCTCACGATTGCGAGGTGCAACCCTATTTAGGACATAATTAACTGTGAGAGCAGCATCACCCCACCATGAGTTAGCCATACCTGAACTTTGTAACAAAGCATTCACTAAGTCACAAATAGTTCGGTTCTTTCTTTCAGCCACTCCATTGGATTGAGGTGAGTATGGTGGTGTAAACTCACGTATTATACCACTTTCTTCACAGTATCGAGAGAATTCCTTAGGAATATATTCTCCTCCCCGGTCTGACCTTAATTTCTTTATTGTCTTTTCTAGTTGATTTTCAACTTCAGCCTTATAGATTTTAAAGCATTCTAGTGCTTCATCTTTGGTTTTGAGTAAATAGATGTAACAAAATCTAGTTGCATCATCTATGAGAGTAAAGAAATATCTTTTGTCACCTTTAGTTATTATACCATTCATTTCACAAATATCGAATGGATTAATTCAAGAGGTAAGGTGGTTACGCCCTCAGCAGTATGAAAGCGGTTTAGAAATTGCAAGCTTGAACACATACCTCGCACTTGTGATTTTTCTCATATTTATATTTAGGAATAATCTCCATCTTGCTCAATCGCTCAATGGCTTCATGATTAACATGACATAAACAGGAATGCCATAAATCAATATTATTGTCATGATATGAAGACTGAAACACATTTATATTATTATCAAGAGTTGAAATGCGGAACATGCCTCCGCAATCATAGCCTTTTCCTAAGAACAAACCGAATTTGGTCAACATGACCTTATTGGATTCAAAGACTAATTTTATTCCTTGCCGGCACAGCATTGACCCGCTCAATAGATTGCGAGCCATAGCAGGTATATACAGTACGTCCTTAAGAACAAGCGTCTTGCCTGAAGTCAGCTCCATACTTACTTGTCCTATACCACGCACTGCAACTGTTGCACCGTTCCCCATTAGAACGGTTCCACTTGCTGCACCCTGAAAAGAGGAGAAACAAGTCCGATCAGTGCATATGTGTCTAGTAGCACCTGTATCGATCCACCAATCAGTAGATGAATCGCCATAAAGGCCAAGGTGCGTACCTTTGGTGGAGGTGCACCTTTGGGATCTCCGGTTTACGCAATGACCACATGCACCTGAGCCTTAGCCGCCTTTTGTTGTTTAGGCGTTGGCCCCTTTCCTCTTCGATTACGGCACCGATTGGCTTTATGGCCAGGTACGCCGCAAACGAAGCAGACAATCTCCATCTTCTTCTTTTTCATGTCTTTAGTCTTGATATTGTTCATAGGAGATGGCTTCTTGATTTTCTTCATATTCTTGCCTTGGGTCTTGTGCTCAACAAGATTAGCCTGAGCAGAAGTCTTTATCTCTCCATAGCTATTTTTGGACTTCTCCTCGACATTAATAGCGGCCGCCAGTTCTCCAACTGTTAGCCGCTTGTTTAAGTGTTGACGGGCTGTGACAAAGTCACGCCAGGAAGAAAGCAATTTAGCTAGGATCACATTTACCTGAAAACCCTCTGGAAGAACACACTGACCTAGGTCACGTACGAGGAGCTGCAGTTCATGAATTTGCTCCATGATAGATCTGCCTTCAACCATTTGGTAATTCAGATATTTAGCTATGATAAAAGACTCGTTCCCATTATCGCTCTCGGCATATTTCTCATTGAGTTCTATCCAAATTTTGCGTGCCTCCGTGAAATTCACATACACGTCAAAAAGCCTATTTGATAGGATGGCTAAGATGCGGGCTAACGCCGAGGTGTTAGCCTTCTCCCAATTGGCCCTTTTTGCAGTCATGCGATCTATCTCGGCCTTGTCAGTCACATCTTCCCCTGGAAGGGGTGGCATCTCTTCGTTAATGGCCCAGAACAATCCGAGCTCAATTAGCCAGAGCTTCGCCCTAGCCTGCCAGCGTTTAAAGCCGGCCCCATCAAAAATATCAGGCTTAATTGCGTCTGAGGACACAGAAGCCATTGATGATATTGGTTTTCTGGATTGTTGAAAAAGATGCGAGGATAAGAGCAAGATTCTATTGATTATTCCAATTAATAGTATGAAAAACATTACATAATTCAATAGAAGCATAATTGACATAACCATAGAGATGAAGTAATTCATAAGACTAATGTCAATTGCTATATGAACCATGTCTACAAAACCAGTTTGGTTAATGATTTTGTGCTCTCAGATTTTTGGGTGAAATTGAAGATTAGATCTTCAATCCAATCACAAATCGACTAGACAACCAATTAGCAAGTTAGGCCTCAAACTCTTACCTTCCTAATCATGCATAACAATGTGTTTAAAATCACAGCTTACTGTTTAAATGTTTTAAGTTCAGATTTCAATTCAAATCAGCTCACTGACTGCCAGCAATAATGTTCAGATCAGTATTCAAATGGTAGACTAACCGAACCAGTATAGAAGACAATATTCAAATCAGCAATGAATCTATATACTAACCGAATCAATTTACATAAATCAGATCAGCAACTGATCAAGATGCTAACCGAGTTAATGACCAATATTCAGATTAGTATCAGATCAGAAGTACTAATTGAATCAATGAATATAGAGTAACAGCTAGCAGTTCAACTAATTAGATCAATTGAACTTAGAACAGGCAGTATGATAATTACTAACAGACAACAATCTGAAGATATCAGAAAGCTATATCAAGTCAGTAACGAAAGTTTAGCGTGCAAGACTAATAGTCTACGGCCTAACTCACAGATTAATTGTCATACTCATTAAAACTACCCAAAATCATCACAGAGCACACCAATCTCAGTCCCACAGCAAGGAAAGCAATCTGAACTGAAAATACTCACTGAATGAATAGCACTCAAAGCTATTATGAAGATAAGGGCAAGGCGCAATGCAGATTGCTGTCCTAGAAAACCAATAGCCACCGCAAGTGCCACGGAAGAAAAAGCTAGGTTTCGGAGATACAATGCCCAGCCTGCAGTCATGACACACCGGCTGCAAGATTGAGCTTCACACACAGCCGCACAAGAATAATTTCCTCAAGCAAGAATCCTCCACAAGAACTACTGCAAGAATCAATCTCACAGCCAACAAGCGTAAAGCCAAATGACTGGGAGCACCAAACCAGAGCCGAAGCTCTACGAGCCAATGACCGGAACTTTGATCCAGACACCACCTCACCAGCCAATGCAGTGCGCAGAACCAAGTGGAGAAAAGAGATGGGAAGGAGATGTTCTTACTTCTGTTTATTCTGGATGAGCAATGGACCAAGTATATATAGGGGAGAGGTCACCTGAAGCCATAACTGAGCACGACTTAGTCTCTTCACCGGCCGGAGAGAAGCGCTCGCATTCCTCCTGGAAGCACGGCTACTCCCAAGGATCTAGCCATCATCGCCTGAAGACTAGGCGAGCTCATCCCAAAAGCTTGCGCAGCCGCCGCAAAGCCAAACACAGGAGAGGACTAAGTATTTCCTTCAGTGACACTGCCGAATGTCCTAATGGGCTGATCCCTTGGCCCAACGAAAAAAATTTGCCAGCCCACCAGAAACAGCAATTTTTCTCAACACACTCATGCAATCAGAAATAATAGATCAGTTCCTGCCACCTCTCGTATCTCTATTCTATACTTTTCAATCTGTCGGGGAACCCCGGACTATTCGATAGCGAGGTTCCTCAACAGTTTGGTCTCTTAAATCATTGTGCTTGGTTTGGATGAGATTAGACCGGCGTTCAAACTGCGGTCAGACCGGCTCATAGGCTGTGGTCAGACCGTAATTGGGTTTTCTGCTCAGTTTTTGGTTAAGTATTCCATTGTGAGTGTTGGACACCCATCTGCGTAGCTTCTCATGGCTGTTAGAGTGAAAAAAAATCTTGAAATACTAGGAGGGGGAAGGGGAATTTTAGGGTCTCATTCGCTTCCATGTTATTGTCGGCCATGATCCTACAAAACGCAATGCTGGTTAATTGCAAACTCTTCTTTTTGTTTCTGGTATATTATATAATGGAAAAGGATTTCCACGTTCAGAGTAAATTATTCATTGGGTACTGCATATCAGATTAAAGTCACACTCGTAGATATGCCTTTCTCTTTGGAAGACAAACTTCTTTGTGGCCAACCTTTACAAGCAGGCCGAGAGCGATGCGTTGCTAATAGGGTATAAGAATAATGGGACTCGTTTGCTTTTCTAGACTTATTTTATTTTTCTATAATTATTTATCACACTGAATGTTATCGTTATCTAGCCACTACCAGAAGACGACAAATAAAAATGTCAAAAAATCCTTTTCTGATTAAAAAACTGAAAAAAAGCCCATGGATTTTTTTTTTAAAAAAAAGAGCTCATCGGCCCGAGATGAATTATCATCGCTAGATATGGCATCAAATATGCATATACAGTGGAATGCTAGCATTCCTTCTGTTGGTGCGCATCAGTTGTCAAGCTACACCGTAATGTTTCGTTTGGACCAGGAGAATTTGTTTTACCAATTCCTACGATAAATCAATCGTTTCTGGTAAAATTTCTACATTTCAAACATACGAGAATATGCATGTGCTACATGTGAAGGTGTAGAGACCCCTATTTTCTGTATAATGTGCGAAAATGAGAATCTATGTGCATACAGTACTAGCCCCATGATCAGTGGTTAGTACACACATTTACAACAATTGGAATCATAACCATACATTATATGTCTAAATCGGAAGCTATTTATACATTATATTTTTACAATTCAGAGTAGATAGCAGTAGAAGAAACAAAAGTCTTATAGTGTGCCCATTCAACCCTCAGGCAACTGATAAGGCATAATGCTTACAAAGATCGCTTTACTGAAGTTCCCGCAACATGCGACGAAAAGTATTCTTCGGAGCTTCGTTTTCTTATCCACTTAAAACAACATAATAAGTAAGGTTGGGTACTTTCATACTCAGCAAGACTTAAGTAGTATTTGCAACATGCGATGTCTGAGCTATATCAAAGGAAGCTTCTCTGATTAATTTGCATAAAACGATATTGAATTTGTAAATCAAGTTGCAATTTAGAAACGAAATTTGTAAAAGCAAATTTAACTGATATAAAAGTAATAATTAAAACATAAGTAATAACTCACAGTCCTCCATGACGTGAGCTTCGAGATGACAAATACCTGCCAACACCATTCTTTGCCAAAACGAGGCAAAACAGATGAAACCAACCATTTGGAAATAATAAAATATCTAACTATGTGATGACTTTACCAAGTGCCCTTGACCGTAGGCGCGGCTAATTGATTAGATTTACACTCTGCAGAGGTACATAACTTTACCCATAAGTCATGACATTTCTCTTTTCTTTTTGCTGCATGTTTCATGCACCTTTGGCGTTGTAGGCTTGTAGCCAAAATGTTCATGACAAAATTCTTTACATTATCTAGATTAACTTTGCACTAGTTCGATGACGATAAACCCTTACTATGGTGGTAGAAGATATTTGTACTCTTGGTTTAACAAATGGTTTCACATCCCACTGTCCTACTTCTCTCCAAAATAAGGCGGACATCGTTATATCGACAAGCGTTGTCCCCATCACCGTGATGTGGGTGTGTAACATCTCCATTTTCAGTCTTCTTGTCAAAAACTAATTTAAATTAATTAATTTAAAAGTTTGGATTTCTTCGGTGTTCTAATTATCCTGGTAGTCCTTATCTTTCTGAAAATGGAATTTATTCCATTATTTTTCGCAAGTCAAAATCCAAAATTTCTTCCTCACTCAAAAATTCCATTTTGAGTTCCAAAAGTCTCCAAAAATCCCAAAACCTATTGTATTAGGTTCCAAATACTCTATACTATTTTTGGAAATTTTTCTAAGATTTATAGAGCCCCTTTGCTATTTTATCTTTCGCGCTTTAGTTTCTTCACTATTCAAAATCATGTGAATGGGAGTGAGACACCTTCCCTGCACTGTTCATTATCTCCTACCTTCGGTCATTGTCCAGAGCACAATTGTTTCTTTTCTTTCTATAGAAACCTCCACTTCAATCATTAATAACTCATTCATTTCCGCACCAAATTGAATGAAATCAATTGCAAACCGTCGGCATGAACGCAAGGATTCAATTACCAGCCATCTCCCTCCCCAAAACCTGTTGAAACTGCCGCATTAGGCATTCAAACCGGAGTTAGTGTTCATGCTTTAACTCGGCCGTTTCTCCGTCTCTTCGCGTGCTTCCACCATCTATAAAAGCGTCTTACCTTCCTCTGCGCCGTGCTCACCTCCCCACACTGTCCCTCAACTCCATTCTTCTGGATTCTCACGAAAACCATCGCCGGACGTCGTTCAAAGACGTCGCCGTGTCATCTTTTGATCCGGTGAGTCAATTGAAGTTCCGTTCGCGTCACAGTGTGCGCAATGTTGCCACGATCTAAAGACCTCAAAAATATTTCAGGTTTCGTCAAGAATTGGCTCTGGATTTCACATTTGAAGTCGCCGGTTGGAGCTTCGTTCATCGTCAATTACTCTCAATTCGGTAATTCCCTCCAAAATCTGATCTCACCGTTGGATTCGCGTCATCGAGACCTTTCCGGTGCTCACCTTTCCCAACCCCGCCACCTCCCACCACGGCGATTCCCCAGGTCAAACTCTACGTCTTGTTATGGAGGCGAGGGCACTGTAGCTTCATCGAGTACGTTAGCTACAGTACTATTTTTCTTTTTTGCGGATTTTCCTTCCAATCCAACTTCGAAACGCTCGTTCTCTTCCGTCGTAACTCCGAATCAAGTGATTCAAATTCCTAAATTCATAAAAATTCAATACCTTTCTGCCAATACTAATTTTATAATTTTTATATATTTTTTATTTTATTTTATTTATTTGTTGTCTCGTTTTACGCGTAGCTGAAGAACTCGTCGAAGCCGCCAACGCCGTTGCTGAGCATCAAGACTTCGATACCCTCGCTGTTGCTGAAGGCAAGTCTCCTTGATACTTGTTGAACCTATGATTTAAAATGTTTTACAATGTTTTTACAACATGCATTGCTATTTATATAAAAGTGATGTTAAATATAGGATGGTAGTTATTCCTAATTTGTTATCACCTCCTTTGACATTGAAATCCATGAACATTTGTAACCCTAGGATGATGTGATATATCATGATCATGTTATGGTGTGATATACGTTGTTTAGTGCACTAGATGTACTTAGTTGCGAAATTGATCAAAATACCTACGGGTGGGATACATCGAAACTATTGTTTAAATGTGATTTGAAAAATTATAGCAATGTAATTGCTACTATTATTTGTAAAATAAAAATAAAATAAAAATGGTTTGGACTTGGGCGGAATGGAATATCGGGTGGGTGCGGATGGAGCACTAGTTGTTAGTTGTGCAAGTACCGCCCCAAATCAATTAAGGACCGACTTTTGTGATTGTCCATTCTAAGCATAACCGTATAACTACATGTCTAAATGGGTATGACCTGGCTTAATAATTTGTAGAAATCTAACTTAGACTCACCAGATGGTGGAATGTGGGAGCGGATGGAGGCAAGTTGTTTTCCCCACAGCAGTAAGAGGGGTTTACTGTCTTTGGGTGGATAGAACCCTAACAGCGGTGAAACCTCAGCGGGTGGAGTCGGCTTAGATTGATACATTGTAAAGGCCTTGTCATGATCTCTCTGCCGGCACACCAAAGAAAGTGTGTTAATAGCTTGGCATTAAGGGAAGATCATGTCTTGTGGGTAAAGATGTACACCTCTGCAGAGTGTAAAACTATTAGAATAGCCGTGCCTACGGTCAAGGACAAGCGAAGAATGCTTTCATATTGGTAGACTATGCTTTTGTTTTAAAACTGAAGTTTTGGGATTCGGGAGTGATTAGAACTCTCGGATGTGCTTGCGTTCAGGTAAAAGATACTGTTCCAATCAACGAATAACCAAAAAAAGAAAGTTCACCATAGACTCTGCTATAATTGCCACAAATCTAAGTAGTTTGCCAGCAAATGCCCTCAAGGAAAAGCAATCGCATTGGTTCAAGTCAATAACAACTCCGTCCCTATCAAAGCCCAATGCCAAAGCCAAATCAAGGAAGTTAGGAGCCGTGAGTTTACTTAGTGCAATGTCGTAAACCTACCGGTGAAAGTAGAGGGATTAGTAATATATTCCATGTAAAAGGTTCCTTGTTGGAAGAAATGAAGCAGGAAGGATTGATACATTAGAATACCGAGTGTTGGAATGAAGAAGCAATAATGGGGAAACGATGAGTTAGATGTTCTCTAAGAGTATTATCATGATACATGTGCAACGGTGGCTAGTTAGGAGTACCCAGCCTGAGCTTGTTAGATCGAGGATTTGTCATTTTCGGAAAGCACTTAGTTATACTAGACTTATTCTAGGAAGTTGAGAATTCAGTGCTTATTAAGAGAGTAGAGTTCCAAGCAAATCCTATTGGGTTGGATATTTAGGTTATTCTTCAAATTAAGGGGATGCCCAAGCCTAAGGCTATTTCTGAGAGATGTATATCGATGATAGTTTATGCTAGCCAACTGATGGATAACAGTGTGGAATTTGCCAACTAGAAGATGCACCAGTTGTTAGAGAAAACCTTGATAAATTTCCTAAGAATTTGTCTAGCATGCCGTCATATCAGAAGATCAAGATCGTGAGCGAATTAGTGCCTGATACAACCCAATAGTGTAAAGACAATGTCAAATGTTTTTAATGAATTAATGGAAAATGGAAAGGCATGACGAAGAATTACTAGGAAGAGTTTTGAGAAAGCTTAGTGCGTTATTTGTGGTTAACAAAAAGGAAAATAGAAGATCGGAAAAGTGCAATGATTAATGTTTTAAATAAAGAAAGGGTCAAAAACAAGTATCCAATATCAGGATCGACAACATGATTGGACAGTTTAGAAGAGAATTGGAATTTCTTTGGGACAAAATTTCGCTTAGGCTATCATAAATTTAGGAATTAGGGAAAGATGTTTCTAAGATTGCGCTCTCTACATAAATGATATAAGTTTTGGTTAAATCTCCTGGATTGACCAATGCCCCGCATACTTCATGAACATGAGGACTAAGGTATTTAGGGATTACTTGGATAAATTCGTAATTACCATATAGATGACATTCTAGTATACCCTAAGACAGGAGAAAAACATGCAAAACCTAGAAATGAGTTTTTGCGAGAACAACGGTCGTACGTTAAGTTCAACAAGTGTGACCCCTGGAAGAAAAAGGTCGAATTCCTTGGTCATATAAAGACTGCTAGAGGAGTTGATGTCAAATCAAGCACGGTAGAAGTGGTGTTATATTAGGAGCAACCAAAGATCGTTACTTAGAGTTGAAGTTCTAGGAATGGCAAGATATTATCATTTGGTTCATAGAAGGGTTTTTGACAACAACTAGACCTTTTATATGATTGTTGAAGAAAAAGGTTGCATGAGCGTCGAGGTGTGGAAAAAGTTTTGGAAGTTGAAGAAGCGGTTAACACCAACACGTGTTAGTATTACTAGCTGTCTTGAAAGCAGTTTTGACAAATATGGTGATGCTTCTAGGCATGATGAGGGATGTGAATTGATGCAAAGTGGCAAGGTTGTTGCCTATGCAATGATGCAACCGAGACAACATGGGGAGAAGTACCCTACGTATGACTAGGAGTTAGCTATCATAGTGCACGATTTGGAAATATGGTGTCACTATCTCAATAAAAATAAATGCGAACCATAAGATTCTAAATTACATATTTACTCAGTTAGACCTTAATATGGAGCGAAGAAAATGGCTAGAAATAATCGAAGATTCTAGTGTCAGAATCCATAGGCATTTTAGTAAGGTCATTGTGGTAATCGACGTTTGAGTTATGAGGCCACAGTCTTGAATAGGTGATAATAAGAAGTCAACTAGGGTTATGCAAAAGAATTCGAGAAGTCGCAATCGGAGATGTTCGATAAAGTTTCATAGTTACCTTGAAAATAAGACCAATATTAGAAGATTAGATCACAAAAAGATGAAGGGGGATGAAGTACAAAATCAAGTCAAGGAAAGAAGAAGACTTAGCCAAGAAACAAAATTTTGAGTGATTAGGATATCATAAGGAGTTAAGGTCGAACCGGTGTCTTGGATAGGAAGATCTTAAGTAGATGATATAAGGAAGCCCATGATTCTAAGTAATCGATTCATCCGAAAGTGCGAATATATTACGTCTAAAGGAAAAGTTTTGATAGCCTAAGGAGAAGCGTGAAGCTATTGGATATGATACTCGATGTGATGAGTGTCAGAGAATAATGGTAATGCAATAGAGACCTAAAAGTTCGTTGCACTCATTATACATCCCTGAGTGGGAAATGGGAGGCAAATCATTAAAAGGATCCCTAGTATGAATTAACCATAAAGGATACGAATTCGGAGGAATCATCATTGATTGATTGACCCAAGTTGCTCACTTCGTCCCAGTAAAGGACGATCTATCCAAGAGACCGATTAGCAAAGTTGTACATATCAAGGATTATGTGTTTGCATGGTATGCCCAAGAAGATTGGGACAGATCAAGACAGATAGTCAAACAGAAATAGTAAATCAGATTCCGGAAGATATCTTGAGAACTTGTGTGCGTTAGCTTACGCCATGTTTTGGGATAAACGCTTGTCATATGCAGAGCTCAGTTATAACCATAACTACTAGGTTAGTTGCAGATGTCACCATTTAAAGCCTTATAGGGTCGTGCCTATCATACCCCGTTGAATTAGAGAAAGCGGGAGAATGTTCGATATTAGGCACGAGATTCTCGGGAAGGTGAAAACCCGATTGTCATGGTCGAGAAAGACGAAAAAACAAGCCGATAAGTTATCTTGACAATCGTCATCGTGATTTGAGCTTTGAGCCCAATGATTTCGTATATCTTAGGGTTACTCCTCTTAAAGGTGTGAAAAGGTTTCAAGTCAAGGGAAAACTTGCACCTAGGTATGTTGGGCCATTTAAGATCTTAAGTCGTCGAGGAGAGGTTGCATATCAGTTGGAATTGCCACAATCATTAGCAGGAGTTCATGATGTGTTCCATGTGTCTCGACAAGAAATGTCTTAGAGTGCAGTGAGCAAACAGATTAGAAGCAATTGAGTTCTTTGGAGGATCGACTTATAAAAGCTGACCTATTAAGATTTTGGATGGAATAGGCGCAGAACTAGAAATAAATCTACTACGCTTTTGTAGAGTTCAATGGAGTAATCATTAGGAAAATGAAGCAACCTGGGAGTGTGAGGAAGATCTGAAGACCGAATTTCCAAATCTATTCTCTAGTTAGCCCTAAATCTCGGGGTCGAGATTCTGTTAAGGCGGGGAGGTTTGTAACATCCTAATTTTTGGCTTTTTGTGTATTAAATATTATTCTATCGCAAATTATGACTTTTGTGAATTTCCTGGATTTATTGGAATTTCCTGAGATTTATTTGGATTATTTTAAAAGTATATTGCTTCCTGTCGAAAACTAAATATAAAAAGATAAGTTTAAAATAAAGACTGCCCAAAAATATTTTATTTGAGGATAGAAGGTCTCGAAGTATTTCTGGAAATATCTATTTCTCTCCGGATTAAATCGGAATAGGAATCGATTGATTGAGCCGGATTAGGAGATAAGTGATGTCCGTCGAATTTGGGTGCGGTTCGGATGGTGTTTTATTTGCATGAATTCGGTAGTAGATCGAACTTCGTGGAAGCTCTTTCCGTTTTCTCCAGGCGTGAAGCGGCTTGGACTTTAGCGTCGCGGCGAACTTGTCTAAGTCTCGGAGTTCTTCTGTCTGGCGGCGAAGACCGGTAGGCGTCACCGACTTGACCTCCTGCCTGGCTGAGTCGTCAGGACAGGACTGCTCCGGCGGGAAAAGGACTCATGGCCGCACCACGGCGAAGAATTCCCTCGTAAATGTGATTCAAATCTCAGTGGCGCCAAGTCTTGATGGCTCGGAAGTCTTTCGAGCGGGAGGCGCGACGTGGCGAATCAAATCGTTAGGCGCCACGCCGAAGGCCGATGTGTTGGGATTTCCTCGTGGCGATTCCAAATTCGAGTTAGGGATGGCGCCAATTCAGCGAGGACACGAGTCCGGCTTAGGCGGGAGTAATACGTGTGCTCGGCATATTTAAACAATAGCGTGGCCTCGTCGAAGGAACCAAGCGATTTAAAAGAAATCGCCAGAGGAAGCGCGGCAGAATCGCGAGGATAGCGCCGAGAGATTTTCGAGCAAGTCGCGCCATTGCTCGGGAAAAGCGAAGAATTGCCGAGTTCCGAGTTGCTTGTGATTTAGTTTTAAATTTATTATTCGCCTATTCACCCCCCTCTAGGCGACATCCCCATCCTTTCATATATTTTCACACAATCGGATCTTAACATGAGGCAGAGAAGATGGCTAGAGTTAATCAAGGATTACAATATTGGAATTCACTATCATCCAGGAAAAGCCAATGTGGTGGCAGATGCCTTGAGTCGGAAAAGCCATGGTTTAAATCGATAATAGCAAAAGATCGGTCGATCTATGTAAAGAATTTGAAACTAAAATTTGGAAGTTGTACGGAAGGGTATTTAGCTACTTTGGAGGTTAAACCGACCCTAGAAGAGCAGATCGGGGAAGGTCAAAAGGATGACAAAAGATTGAGAGAATTAAGTCCAAAATGGATGAAAACTTAGCCAAGGATTTGAGAATAGATGAAGCGAGGTACTTTATGGATAAAGAAGCGAATTTGCGTACCCATAAACCTGAATTGAAGCAGTTGATTTTGGAAGAAGCGCATGATTCCAAGTATTCAATTCACCCTGGTAGTGCTAAGATGTATTAGGATCTAAAAGAAAGATTTTGGTGGCCGAACATGAAGAAAGAAGTAGCCGAGCATGTAGCATTGTGTGATGTATGTCAGAGAGTTAAAGCAATGCATCAGAAACCAGCCGGATTGTTACAACCACTAAAGATAACAAAATAGAAATGGGAGGAGATCGGGATGGATTTCATCACCGGTTTGCCCAGGACTCAAGGAGGATATGATTCTATATGGGTCATAGTAGATTGACTAACAAAGGTCGCTCATTTCATACCCGTGAAGACAACCTACTCAGGAGATAAGTTAGCAGAATTATATATATCGAGAATTGTTTGTTTACATGGTGTACCCAAGAAGATAGTATCGGACAGAGGTACTCAATTTACCTCGAGATTTTGGGATAAGCGCATCTGACTATGGGTACCGTCTGAATTTTAATCTGCATACCATCCATGAGCAGATGGTCAGACCGAAAGAGTAAACCAGATTCTTGAAGATATGTTAAGAGCCTGTGCTTTATCGTACACCACATCGTGGGACAAATGTTTATCATATGCCGAGTTTAGCTACAATAATAGCTATCAAGCTAGTTTAAAAATGTCTCCATTTGAAGCTTTATATGGTCGTTCCTGTCGAACACCATTAAATTGGAATGAGACGGGAGAACGTCATGTTTTTGGACGGATGTACTTTTAGAAGTAGAGGAGAAGATTTCTCGATTAGAGAAAGGTTGAAGGCTGCACAATCAAGGCAAAAGAGTTCTGGCGACGACAAGCGCCTTGAGTTGAGCTTTGAGCACGAAGATTATGTTTATCTCGAGTCACGCCACTCAAAGGAGATAAGAGGTTTCACGCTAAAGGAAAACTTGCTCCAAGATCGTGGGTCCATTCAAAATCTTGAGCATAAAGGTGAAGTCGCATATCAATTAAATTGCCGCAATCTTTGGCGAGGGGTGCATAGCGTATTCCATGTATCTCGATTAAAGAAATGCCTTGAGTACCAGCAGAGCGCAGACACCTCTAGAAGAGGTCGAATTACAAGAAGATCTAACCTACAAAGAATATCCCATCAAGATCTTGAACCACGCTGAGCGAAACAAGAAACAAATCCATTCGTTTATCACAGAGTTCAATGGAGCAACCACACGTAAAGCGAAGCAACCTAGGAACGTGAGGAAGACCTAAAGAAAGAGTTTCCCCACCTCTTCTCTAGCGATCCACGAATCTCGGGGCGAGATTACTGTTAAGAGGAGGTTTGTAACATCCCAAAATTTGCTTTAACTGTATTTACGTTATTTCGAATTATTTGAATATCTAAAATTTATTTGGAATTTTTGGAATTAATTCGAATTTGAGCTTTATCGAATCAATCTGATAAAATAAAGATCATTCGTTTCACATGTACGTTAAAATTTAAAATATAGTTTAAAATAAAAACAATTAGAAAATAAGAAAGTTTCTTTCAAATACCCTCAAAAACTTGTTTATAGATTTAGTTTGTCGATTTTATAAACAATCGTACAAGTGTCTGATTCACTAAAAGAATTTTTGCGAAAAATTTATATATCGAAAAATCACGAAACCAACTTCGTTAAGTTCAAAATATTCCCTAGTATTTTAGAGAATTTTTCCAAGATTTTTAGAGCTCTTTTGCTATTTTATCCTAAACGCATTTTGCTCCAATACTATTCAAAATACGAGATTCGATCAGACGAGGACGTGCAGAAATGGAAGGACTTTATTGCGGGCGCCATTTCCGTTTTCCTAGCCGTTTCCTTTTCTAGCCGCTTCCTCCATGCATGAATCAAGACTACGACGTTTCCTATTACTAGCATTTTCATTTCCCAGCCGGTTCATTCCTTGCGATTCATTTCCAGCCGTTTCTTCTATCAGTGCGTCGTTTCTTTTCTAGCAATGCATGCATGGACGTTTCCTTTTACTAGTAACGCACGAACACTTGTTTCCAGCCATTGCTCATTTTCTTGCATGCATGAGGTTCAGCTGTTCCTCATATTCTACCCAGCTGTTATTTTTTTCCCTGAATGCCGGAATCACTAAGGAAAGGAATTTACTCTTCCGTTTCTATGTGCATGGTTCTTGCAACGTTCAATTCATTTGCCATATATATTGATGCTCACGTCGCCAAAGGATAATTGCACCAGCCGTTTGATTTGCTCTCTCAATTTTCCATACATCCGGATCCAATAAATCTGCTACCTTCCTTTTTGCCGAGTTCTTTTCTTCCTTCACTTCATCTTCTTCTCATACTTCCTGTCGACTGCATTTTCACGACCATGCCGCTTTGGCTTCTTGCCGCTGCTTTCTTTCGTCGGCGACGCCGCGCTCCTCTCGTCGCCGCCGCCGCCCTTGCTTTCGTCGGCTGGATCGCTTTACTTCCTTCCGTTGCCGCCGCGTGGACTTCGCCGGCCTTGACCGTTCTCGGCCTCGCCTCTCCTGCATTCGGCGTTCTGTGCTGCTGTCCGTGCCAACGGTACTCTCTTTTTCTCTTCTTGCGCTTATTCTCTAGGATTGGCTGATCTCGTTTAAGTATTGAGCATGTATACATAGATATAAGATGGGCTGAGCGCTTGTATATATATACATGTTGTTAGTTTGTAGGTATATTTACATATATATTTCTTTTGGACGTTGCATGTTATATGTAATGCGTGCGCATGAACATCTTCCGTGAAAATCGGTGAACATCTTTCATGATCATCAATGAACATCTTATCTGAATTAAATCGCTTTGGACTTACGTGAACATCTTCCATGAACTTCAACACTGCGTCACGCATTGCTACTTGCCGCCGCCGCCACCGTCGCGGTAGCGCGCGACCTCCGCGACGCTGCTCCGACTAACCGCTTTTATCCTGGCCTTTCTCGCGTCACGTGTAAGGAACCAAGCAAACAGAAGACAATCGTAGAGAAGAATCTTGATGTCGTAAATTTGTAACTAAATTACAATTTTGTCTTTTTGCTACAAATTAGTTATAAGTCTAAATCACATGCAATAAGTTTTATAAATTAGTAAAATTAATACCTTCTCACAGTAATTTTATGAAATTTTATAAATAAATTTATCTTGTTAAAATATTCAAGGAAAGTTCAAATTATGAATTTTGCAGCTCTCAAACTATCGTTCAAAAATGCCAAAATAAATTTTATAAATCTTATAAAATGCTGAACTAATTATCTGGAAGTTTTGATGAAGTTACGAATTAGTTTGATTTGTCATATTTTCGAATGTGTTTGTACGTTGTTTTACGTGTTTAATTGGTTCTTTATGCATTACGCATAGGCGTTGAAATTTGTATGAGGGCTTGATTTGAGGATCAAGCTCGAGACCAAGACTCATTTGCTTTTGAAGGCAAGTTATGCTTTGACCATGTTGCTCCTAATTTTTTAAATATACTTTGTTTTAAACTATGCATGCTAATTCAACTAAAAGCGGCTTTAATTATTTTGGGTGAATTAGCTATCCAACCAAATTGTTTATGCCACCTTGATATCATTTGTATGCCATGATTCCTTGATAACTTAAGTTGGGTAAATTTTGTTGGTTGATGATATTGTGCCAACACGGGAGGCTAGGCCGTGAATAGTTGTAGCCATGCATGTCGTGAACCATTCTATTTGGATTACAAAATCAACACCGACTAAAGAATAGTGAATGCTTTTTAATGAAATGTGGAATGATGTTGGTATTAATATTGGAATGTAGAGACATGTGTACATGAAAGATGAATATGAGCATGTGTTGCCTTCGTTAACAACTTGGGGTGGAATTGATTTATTGGGGCAAGTGGACCGAGGCTTCGTGCGGAGTGGGCTGTGTGGCAATTGGGGGTGGGTTGAGTGTTGTGAGGGCTGTGTGCCAATCTGAGAGAAGGAAGTTTTGCCTTGGTCGATTAAGGACCTTACCTTGCAAGCCTTTGACTGAGTCTCGTACAACCACATGTGCGAATGGGAAGACCTAGTTTAGTAGGATTACGATGTCTTACCTTTGATACCTCGGGGTGGCGATTACACGGGGAAGTAGCTATGCGGGGGCGATGCTGTGCTACGGCTTGGTACCCTATTCAGCGGTGTTAAATCGGTCCTATACTTGACTCTGTGTGAGGGAAGTGATAGTGGAGGCAACACGGAGAGGTTCTTAAGTGAGGTAAGTCTCGAAAAGCTTTATTCTGGTTAATCGCTTTTGTGGTGTCTTGTTGTATCTTGTGGGTAAAGTGTACAACCTCTGCGAGTGTCAAAAGCTGTTCGAATAGCGAGTCTCTGATCTTGGACAATGCTCGGGATTACTGATCACACTACTACAAAAACCACATTACAGACGGTTCACAAAACACATCACAGACGGTTTTGTGAACAAATCATATCAAAATGTCGATGATGACAATAGGTCATCAAAAGCGGTTTTGAACCGTCGGTAAAATTAACATCACGAGCGGTTCTAGGCTAGAACAAATGCGTGATAAAACTTATCACAGACGGTTCTGGCCTAGAACCGTGCATGATGAGCCCTATCCTGAGACAGTTCTAGACTAAAACTATCTGTGATAAAATCGACACACTTGTTCTAGCGGTAATTTAAAAATCTTGACCTCTGTTCTAAGCACGCAACTTCACATCTTAATACTACTAATACTACTCTCGCCTAATTACTACTCGTGTGGTCTTCCTGGACATTTTAACACCACATGTGTGGTCTTCCCAGAGGTCACCCATCCTATTACTACTCTCGTCTAAGCACGCTTAACTTGAGTTCTTATAAGATCCGATATTTTAGTGGTGATATGATAACATCGACATATTATACCTCCTCATCCTTTTAACCCCGTGAAGTACCGAACACCGATTTTCAATTATTTCAAATTAGCAAACTATGGAGGTAATTAGTAAAATTTAAAGCTTTCAAATTTATTTTTCATACTTTTGACTATTAATAATGCTTGCAATATATGTGCTCTTACTATTCACGGAACATGTAAAAACATCATAACTTTTGACTCGTACCTTCGATTTTGGTGTTCTTGAGCTTTCCGGAATCATCACACGATGAGCTCTCCGATTATATTCTTTTGGACACCGATTCTAGTTTGCAAATAAGAAATCCGAGCACTTTTGTTAAAATATCCATATCACAGACGGTTTTTCAAAACCGTCTGTGATCGTGCGTCTGATATAAGTCAAGGGGTAGTGTTTGAAAAATAAAATGGGGGAATGACTGTGTGTCAAAGGAAGATGTTTAGGGACTGTGTGTGTGTCCAAATTATTGTGGAAAACAACTTGAGAAATATGATAGTTATATGACTTTGATGCTTTCTGTCGACGATCGGGATCGCCGACCGCAAGAAATGAGGTAGGGGTTAGTACGTTACGGGACCCGGCGGTGTTTAGCTCGAGCGGAGGAAGAAACCAGAGCGTGATGATGGTGAGCAAGACGACAACGAGCAAGAGACAAGAGTTTATACTGGTTCGAGCCCCTGTGAAGGTAACAGCTCTACTCCAGTCGCCTTGCGGCGATGATTCTAATTATATTGGTGTACAAGAGGGTGTTTACAACTCAAGATAGCAACGGTGATTCCTAGCTCGAGCTGCGGTGTGTGTTGCGTTGTCTTTTTTCTCTCCTGGAGCTCATGCGTCCTTGGTCTTTATACTTCCTCTGCACGCAACGGCCGGGAGCGATCCTCGGGAAGGGGGGCCTTCGTGCACCTTGAAGGCCGGCAGCAACTGCCCCCGGACTTGCCGCGCACTCTGAATCATCCCCACGACCCGCTCTCTGGTAACCGCCAGTCAAATGCTAGATCCGAAATCCTAGGGCGGACCAGGGCTTCAGACGAGACCCCGTTCGAGCTCGAGGTCGTCTTGAGGTCGAGCTTCGAACACGTCGCGCTCGAGTCGAGCACCCAGTAGCGCACCAGTCGCGATCGGGGCCTTCCGAGCAGGGATCCGTTGGCGCCGCCGCGGTCAAGAAGTACCAGCCCTCGTCGGCTAGCCCGAGGCTCTAGGTGGGAGGAACCCTCGGGGCGACCTCGAGCCTTAATCTCGAGATGGAAAAAAAACTTCGTAGGTCTTGACTCCTTGGTCGAGGTCGGGCGGAGACCACAAGGAAAGTCTTTTGGCCTCGACACCTGGCGACCTTCGGACTTCTCAATGTTGGTACGGATGTGAATGGTTGGTGGGCACCTGGCGGTGTTCTCGACTCCGTCGCCCGAGCCTTAACTGCTCCCGTCGAATCGCGGTTGGCACGCCTTTTGAGGCACCGTGGACCGGATGTGGTCGTGTTGCGGTTTATAAGTCCAGCGCCACATCGCCCGTCGAAGAGTTCTTGCTCTTGCGCCCTTCGTCTTCCAGGTTTTCTCGCCCGAACAAGGTTCTCCTTTTCCCTCCAGACCAAACCAGCCACAACTGCCATGGCCAAGTTAGGAAGGAGCACTCTGTCGGACTCGAGGATGAGGGAGCTCGAGTCCACAGAAATTTCTTGGACCCGTTAAGTATGGCGGCTAAAGAACGAGGTGAGCCGCACCTCAAGCAGCAGATAAATGCGCACCGAAAGCACTATGCCCTCTTTGGCTTGCGGACCGGAGAGTGAGTTAAATCGCGAGGTCCTCTCGATTCGACATCGAGCTCATCAATCTGGCGCCAAACTCCGTTCTTCTTCTCACCGTCTTTTCCCATCTATGCGAGGGGTTCACAGGGATCCTCGACACCCTCGCTCTTCTTCGATGCCAGTCTCTTCGCTCTGGGAAGGACCCGTGGTCGGATGCCTCTACTTCCGGCGTGAGTCGGGCTCAAGTGGGCCTTCCCCAAGTTCCAACCTCGGGATTCCCTTGGCAGTGGGCAGCCAGTTCTACTGAAGAGGCGAAACGGACGCCGATGTCTGAAGGACCCCCATCGCCAAGCGCAAGAAGGGACTCGGTCGAGACGACCTCGAGGTCGACGAGGAGGCCATCGCCCTTATTCATATCGTGCCTGCAGCGGTCTCAGCAGGCGGCGATGCTAGCGATTTCTGCGGAACCGTGTGTCCCCTCTTAAGCGGAGGAGCACCCGTTCTTGAGATCGGGCGATGATCCGACCAGCGAGGGCGTCTGGTAAGTCTTCTCGCCTCAAGGCACGGCTTGTGTACACCCACCGATCATCTCTTGACAACCGCTTGTCTTGCGGTCTTGAAAGAATCACGGTCTCTGCCGGGATGGTGAGATATTTGGGAAGCGGCGTATGCGAAGTACGTCATCGGCAACCCGTCCGAAGAATGTACTCCGCCGAAAGGGCGAGTAGGTCTCCCGACCAAGTGCGAGTCTTTTGCTGCGAGCCCTTCTGAGCCGCTTTGCTCGTAGGCCCACCGAGCCTTTCTTGGACACGGCGAGGATGCTCCATTTACTGGCGAAGCGAGCAAGAAAGGAAAAACAACCTCCACCGGCCGGACTAGGCGATGGGAAGCGAAAAATGCCATGTCGAGTGGGGGACGCGCCACGGTAAGGGCCCTTCTAGTCGAGCCCCGAGCTTCGTTTTTAGTGCCTTCTTTGTTTGTGAGCTTTCCCTTGCGCAGCAGCAAAGCGCGACTGCCGCCGCCAGGTCTTCGAGCACTCCCCCGCTCCCAGGGCCTCGAGCACGAACCCCCGCCGCGACGGGGGATGTGGAGCCGGCTCGGACCCCGAGACCTCAGGCCGCGAGGACATAACCTGGCGCCCCTCGGCATCGGGCAACAAGACCTTCGCCGACCCTCGGCGAAGGAGACTAGTGACCCAGGTAAGCCCCCGGCATCCCGGTCTGCGCCGCCCCCTTTGTATCTTTCTGGCTTAGTGTATGCTTTTGATCACAGACCTTGAGCACCCGAGCTCGAAACTTGCCCGTTTGGCGATGGTCATTGTCCGTAGAGTCCGAGTCCGAGGAGGAGAACACCTTCGAGCTGGTCCGTCGCGCCCTCGTGCGGACAAGACTGCCGTCGGGGTCGTCGGTCGACAGGGCCTCGATGATTGGACGATGAGGAACTCGGCCCGCAACCGGCGTGGATTTTGACCGGCGAGGCCCATGATCACGATTGCTGCGATCGACTCTCCGGCGCCACCGCGAAGAGGGCGCCAGAGCTTGGCCGTGCGAATCGACGCCCGAGCTCCCAGACCACGGCCGCTCCAGCACCGAGGCGCGGTGCCCGGGCTGGAGGTCGAGCCAATGGCGGACCGACGCCGCCCCTCGGAGCCGGAGGCAGGTGGGGCCCCGACCGTGGGGCGGGACCAGACGCCGTCGCGCCTTCCCGATCGTCAGCAGCGGACCACCGGAGGAGGTGACGGACGACGAGGCCGCCCCTAGGCGGTAACTCAAGATCCTAGCTCGGCGCGCCGGTAGCGGTCGAGGTCGACCTTGACAACTGATGCGGTGATCGGCGAAGAGGAGGAGATCCCCTTAATCGTGTCGGCGATAGTGAGGAATTTACCGTGGCGCTGGAAGACCACCTCGCAAGGTAAGGGTCTTCCTGCGCACCTCGTGGTTGGAAGTCTGAACTCCTTGTCCTTCTCATTCAGGGCCTCCTTTCGTTGTGAAGGTGATCGACCATGCCTCTCAAGGGCTTCAAGGCCTCAGAAACCTGTTGGCGATGTAGGAACCTCTGAATCGATCGGTAGCGGGAGGTCGAGCCTTGAGCTCATCCAGTCAATCGAGGTCGAGCAAGGGAGCTCGGCGTAAGGCCAGAGCTCGGCGATCTGCGCCCGACGATGAGGCGCAAGAAGTGACCCATCTTGGTGGAGCTCGGCGGGCCGGGGCCTCGACGCGACCATAGATATATGGCCGTGGAGCAAAACGCTGTGATCGGCCAAGGCGCTCGAGGTCGAGCGAGCCAAAGTCGAAGCTCTGGAGAAGGCTGCCGCAGAGCGGGCGCCTCCCTTACCGGAGGCGTTCGCCGAACTCAAGGCCAAGATCCTGGAACTTGAAGAGAAGCTTGGTCATGCCAACAAGGCGGTCGAGGCCGAGCGGGGCAAGGTCGAGGCATTGGAGAAGGCCGCCGCTGAGGTTTCTTCTGTGGCGAAAGCGTCCCCCGAGCTCGAGGCCAAGGTCTCGGATCTCGAAGGGAGGCTCGAACGTGCCAAAAGGGTGGCGGCGAGCGCGATGGCCCAGCTCCAAGACGAATGGCGCCGAGCTGCGGATGCCTCCACGGTGGCCCTCCAGAGCCAGAGTGAGCTATCGACCCTGAGGGCCAAAGTCGCCGAGCTTGAGCAAGAGAAGCTCGCCCGCGAGATGGCCGACCTGTAAGAAACGTTAAAGAGCAAGGGATGTATCTAATAGAAATAGATCGTTTTTGGTGAACAAAGAAACCTCGTCCCTGTTGTAAACCCGTAGCTTGGGGATACTTGCAAGTCCTTCTTGCCGCTGTTTGTCGTGCCCATGCCACAGCAGGTCGTCTTGGCGGTAGGGTAGCCTTACCCGGCCCGTTGGGCCCGAGGTCGGCGGCGCGTGCCTTGGGCACAAGGCGTAAATATGGATGAGAGGCCACGACACGCAAAGTGGAGAAACAACTTCGCAAAGGTAGAAGGACACGGGCGGACATCGTTAAGTAGATTAGTGCTCGAGCGGCTCTCGCGACCATGCATATTGCTCGGCACCTAAAGCGGCGAGGTTCTCGGCTTCGAGCAAGACACGAGGAAGAGCTAGATTGCGAAGAGTTAAACTACGTTTAGCTCGTCTGCTGGGGGTGAACGTCAAACCTGCATCACTTAGACTAGGAGCAAATGCGCTACGCATGAAGGTCGTGTTCGAAAAACAAAGGAGGAACCACTGAAAAAGAATAGCAGCAACACAAGTGGAAGCAGATATAAAAAAGGGCAAAAATGAAAGACCAACTTTATTGAAATGTGTGGCATAGAGGTTACACATAAAACTTCCGAAGCTGATCTATATTCCACGAGCTAGAGAACTCTCGCCATCGGGCATCGCTAGCAGTAAGCCCCGTGCGATCTGTTGAAACAACTCTATAGGGGCCCTCCCACATGAGGATAACTTGTTGGTCTTGGGACGAGCTCTGAATCCGCCTCGGGGCTAGGTCCCCAACAAGGAGCTTCTAGGTCGTCCGGCCGAGGCGCATGTCTGCGAAGAGTTTGCGGTAGTCGTTGATCGTGGCGATGCACGGCATCTTACTTCTTCTGCGAGGGTGAGGTCGAGGCCGTTCATGCTCAAATCGACTTGGTCGACCAAGTGACCTGGCGAGCCAGCGTGACCTCGGGAGGCGGGGCGGCCGGTCCAAAGCGAATTTGGAAGGCGTGGACCACGTGGCTCGGCTTGTCGTGGTATGAATAGACCATAGGGCGGTGGGAAGTTCGTCCACCGAGCCTTGCCGTATCGGTCGAGCTCATCGCAACTCGTTTCTGGCATACTGGGCAATTTATGCATTGGCTCGTTCTGCATTCCGTTGCTCTGGGTGAGCCACGAAGTGAAGCATATTTTGATGCCGAGTTCCTCGCAAAACTCTGGAACAACTCACCGTAATGGCGGGTACCGTTGTCGGTGATAATTTTGCATGGAACCCCATACCGTGACCACGAACAAGCGGAAGAAAGCAATGCCGCCGGCGATTATGGTCGAGACCGGTTCGCCTCTATCCACTTGGTGAAGGTGTCGACGGCGACGAACAGAACCTCTTCCCCGGTTGCTTGAGAAAAGGGCGAGAATGTCCAGCCCCATGTCGAGAAGGGCGGCGGCGGGATGGTGCGGAGCGCGTGGCGGTGATCACGACTTCGGGCGTGAAATTGGCATGCTCGGCAAAGTCGGACGATGTCACGAGCATCTGGCGCCGAAGGCGATAATACCCATGCGGAAGGCCTTCGACCATTGTCTGTCTGAAGAGTCGCCCCTGAGGCTGAGTGAATGTCATGTAGTAGGTACTTACCCTCCTCCGTGGAGATGCAGCGTCGGGATCTGGAGACATTGCGTCTGTAAGCTCCCCTCGACAAGCGTGTCTGGACTCGCCCGTCGCAATCCGGCTCCTCTCGGCGGTCGGGTGGCGAGTCACCCGGGCAAGAAATTGTGGATGGCCTCGGACCTCGAGGACCTCATGGCCAGCCATCCGCCGAGGCGATCACCAGCGGTAGCCCTCCGCCACCTCTGCGATCGCGCTTCGCTTCTTGGTGGTGGCACCTTGGTGGCGCCCACAGGTTGGACGGGCGGCCTCTGTTTGGTTGAGACCAAGCTTACCTTGGTCGAAGTCGCGTTCAGCGGGCGGCATCGTCGCGTCCGCGTCGCTGCATCGCCCGCCATGCGAAAAAAGTTTGTTGATGGCCGAGCCTCGGCGATCTCGAGTCTTCGGTGAGACGCCGGTCATGGGCGGATCAGGTTCCTTGTGCGGATGAATCGCCGCACAAAGTCATGTGATGGCTCGTTCTTCCCTGGATGACACGATCCGAGTCTTTCTCCTGCCCGCCGCTCGTAACAACTCTGGAAGTTGGAGTGAAGGCGTTACGGATCTGGCGCCACGACACGAAGGGCAGCTTCTAATTAAAAGCCAGTCCTAGCGGCCCGTCCGAAGCGGTCGGAGGTAGTTCGCCATCAAGCTTCGTCCCGCCGCCGCCGGGATAGCGGTCGAGTAGATGGACAAGAACTTCGTCTGGATTCTTGGTCCCATCGAAGCGCTCGATCGTATGAGCTTGAACCGAGCCGCCACGTGACGTCTGTGACGAAGGCCGTCGAATCGCCATCTGCCGTAAGCGGAGGTCGACGGCGCGACGCCGGTCGTGGTCATCGCCGACAAGATCCCCGCTGCTGCCGGTCTCGGAGTCGAGGCTGGCTCGGCGGCCCGACCTCCGGTGAGAGCGACCATGGTGCTGGGCGCGGGAATCACTGGTTAATGCGCAGCGATCCTAGACCCTCGGCGCTGGGCGAACGTCCGGGAAAGGTCCGCGAACTGCCGCCGGTCGACTTCGGAATGGCTTGGCTCAGGCCTGGTCCCGGTTGGGGTGGTGCCCGTGGGACGCCGGCGCGTCTGCGTCAAAGCCTCGTCTCGAGCCTGTTGCCCGGGGGCTAGCTCCTGCGCAGGAGGTGCCCGATCTGGTGATGGCGCGGCGATGTTATCATCACTTCTCTGGGGGGCGGGTCCCAGTGTTGACCGATCTTTGCGGAGGTGCGACCTCGGTCGCGGCCGATCGAGTTCCTCGGCGAGGCTCGGCCAAAAGCTCGACCTCGCCCTATCGGGGTTAGCCATGACCCGGGCGATAAGCGGAGGCTCCCCGTGGGGAGCTGGGTGGCTCGAAGATGTTTGGCCTTCTCTGGGCCTCCGCCAGAGAGCTATTATGGCTTGGTTGATGGCAACTGCACCATCCGCGGCGTCTTAAGTCTGCGGATCACGGTCATCCGCTTCTCCTCGGCGCCTTGACCGTCGCCACGAGCGTCTTTGCTCGAAGCGGCGGCGGCGAGGGCGTGAACGAGGACACGAGTCGAGTCCGCGCGAGGAAAATCCGTCGATGAAGGCGCCATGCTCTGGAGTCTTGGTGTCGTTCTGCGAAAAAGCAAAACGATCGGGCCCCACGGTGGGCGCCAGCTGTCGACGATCGGGATCGCCGACCGCAAGAAATGAGGTAGGGGTTAGTACGTTACGGGACCCGAGCAGTGTTTCGCTCGAACGGAGGAAGAAACCAGACGTGATGATGGTCGGAGCAAGACGACAACGAGCAAGAGACAAGAGTTTATACTGGTTCGAGCCCCTGTGAAGGTAACAGCTCTACTCCAGTCGCCTTGCGGCGATGATTCTAATTATATTGGTGTACAAGAGGGTGTTTACAACTCAAGATAGCAACGGTGATTCCTAGCTCGAGCTGCGGTGTGTGTTGCGTTGTCTTTTTTCTCTCCTGGAGCTCATGCGTCCTTGGTCTTTATACTTCCTCTGCGCAACTGCCGGGAGCGATCCTCGGGAAGGGGCGCTTCGTGCACCTTGAAGGCGGCGACAAGCGCCCCGGACTTGCCGCGCACTCTGAATCATCCCCACGACCCGCTCTCTGGTAACCGCCAGTCAAATGCTAGATCCGAAATCCTAGGGTGGACCAGGGCTTCAGACGAGACCCCGTTCGAGCTCGAGGTCGTGCGGGGTCAAGCTCGGGCACACCGCGCTCGAGGTCGAGCACCCCAGCGCGCACCCAGGTCGCGGTCGGGGCCTTCCGAGCTTGGGGATCCGTTGGCCGCACGCCGGCCGGTCAAGGAGTACCTAGCCCTCGTCACTTTCAATCTAAATAAATAGCAGTTTAAAATATTGATGCAAAAGCAAAATAACTAGTAAAGCCTTTCCTTTGTAATAAGCCATGCATGTAGTAAATAGATATGCATTTGTGCATGACTTGTTGAGTACGGTGTGTACTCACCCTTGCGGACAAACTTACTAGAAGAAGAAACTACACCTGCTTATGAAGAGGAGTACGTTGAAGGGCCGGAGAACTAGGGAATCGAGCCTCAGTCAGCGCGTCTGTGGAGAAGATGGAACATCACGAAGACTTATTTTATTCCATTGTTGAACTTTGTTACTCTGAATATTGTAAGCCCTGCGTGGCAGATTACTGTAAGGGACCATAAGGTCGAACAACTCGTTTATATACATGTTTGCAATACTTAATTATTATTCCGCTGTGTATGATGTGATATTATACCCTGTTAAGCCTGTGAGCACTAGCGCGATCCTGGACTAGTGCAGAATACACAGAGTGTCCGGATTTGCAAATTCGGGGCACGACAGAGACCCTGAGAAGCTCAAATATGTAAAAGCATAAAATTTTTGAACTATGTTTTGCAATTATCAATAAAGCCTAATGTATCCATTAATAAAGACAAGTACATCATAGCATACAAAATAATAAAATATTTTGTATAACTCTGAACTGGGTAGAAAATTATTTATGTAAAAATATTTAGGGTTTATTATAGAAAATATCTAAGTTATGTCATGTGATAAACAAATAACCTAGAACTGATATAATTTTTAAATCCCTATGTTAAGAGGAACTCAAATATATAAAAATAATTATATTTTACTTTGATATGCACCATTTTCTAATAAAATGTAATCTCAATGTATAAAATAGTTAAATAATGGTAACTTATGCAAACTAATTTTGATTTGAATAAAGTTTATTTTTATATGATTGTATGTTAGTATAAAACCTAAATTTTCAAAAAGCACTCAAGATTTTGATTAAAACACTATTTTGCATGAAAATGTCATCATATGATTATGGGTGTGCACATGCATGTATATAAATGTATACACTTCTAGGATCATCCCCTACTAACGCCAAGAAAATGAGTTAATAATCATGTTTAGCGTAGTCACAAACTTAAAATGAAATCCGATTCCCGATAACGTTAATTTTGTGATCATTTAAGCCTTTTTGGTGGCTTACAAAACCTCACATCTATATTGAAATTTTGTAAAGAATAGCTTAGAAATGATATTTGGGATATGGACTACCCTAATATCTAAAAATATTCTTATTACAACTTGTTTTTCAACTAAATCCTGCTAGTTCAATACCTCTAAGTGTTATGGTTATCGGAAACGCATTATATGAATAGTTGAACTTAAGAAACATGTAGATAAAATACCTATGCCATAAGAATCATTGTGTAACCATGTAAATACAGTCAGTAGCTTTATTTTTCAGATCCCAACATGTATAAATCATTCTTGCATGCAAAACACATAAGGCTAAGTACACTACACATTACTAATCCAATTCTTCATGACAAGAACTATAATACCGTATAAGCTGTTTCAATGATAAATAAAATGTATCGTATAAATCCTAAAATTTATAAAATAATCTTAGGAATGCTCCCCAAAGTACAGACTACCTTGTTTTGAAGAAGTAATCTCATTTCATCATACTCTGCATATAAATCTTGTTAGCAAAACAACCCTAAGTATTATGATCTCTAAAATCCGTAATATGTGTAAATGAACTTACTAATAAATGAGAAATCAATAATCAAGTATTTATATCACCAGAACCTTCTTAAAATCCATGAATATATAACCGGTAACTTAACATAACAGGTCTAGCATATTCAAAACTAATTCTTATGCAATGTTAATTAAGAAATGAGTACTATTCACATATATATATCATACAACAAATTGATTAATGTTTAATTCTATTAATCCAAATAATTTTTTCATATTGAATTCGATATTATAAATATAAGAATACATAATTTTATCTTCTTGAATTCGTAAAATAAGAATAGATAATCTATAAAAGAAATCGTGTATCGCTCGACCTGAAAGTTGTTAGTGATAAGAACGTATATAAATATATATAATCAACTGAACCACTATGACGTGAAGTCCTTCAACCCAAACCCTAAATCACATCTGTTTTCTATAATAAGTCTTTATTTGATTTTTTGTCTGTCTTCTTTTTGACCTTATTAAAGATTGTTATTTGCTATATTTCCGTTGAACGATATGTAGAACTAGATGTCATTAACTCCGTCGTCGACAACGCCGGTTACAACAACTTTGTCAAAAATGACAAATAAGCAAGGCATGCACCCCTTTGAACATATTGATCCTAGTATTTAATTTTTCTTTTGTTTATCAAATGATTTCATGCTTGCGTTTATTTTCTGTAAATTCACTATTTTGTGGTACTGATAGATATACCTATTGTCTTATGAAACTTTCTTAATAAGTATAGGCATGTGAACCTTGATAACCATAGGAAAAGGTTAGACAATACGTAATGTCAACTTGGGTATATACAAAATTATCCATACTTAGCCATGCTTTAGAACCAATGTTGTATATGATCAGATTAAAATTTTTTCTTGAGAAATTGAAAATGTTAGTTATGACATGTTGTTGATTGATGGTATTTTGGCTAAAAACTCAAAATAAAATTATGGTTTTGATGCAGGCAATTATTAGCAATAGCCGGTTGTGTAAGGGATGTATTTGTACGTAGTGTAGGGAGAAGTATTGCCCATGTCGGATTAAGGACCGAACATAGTGTTGTGTGATCCAAGATAAATCCGTACAAACCACAAGTGCTGGGATGGGGCAGCATTAAACTAATTAAGTTATTTAGTTTAACTTTGCACTTTGGAAGGCCGGAGTAGCACAGGCATTGCTTTCTAGGTTTACATGTAGGGGTTTTTACTTACCAATGCAATGGTGTACGCCATGCTATGTGGAGTTCCATCATTTCTATACTCTGAGTTCTACCATAGTATGGATTATTGTCACCGGGCTGATGCAAAGTTAACCTAGGTAATGTAAAAGTTTTCATCATGAACATTCTGGCCACACGCCAAAGGTGCGTAGAACATGCATGAAAAAGAAAAGGTTATAACTTTTGGGTAAAACTGTACACCTCTGTAGAGTATAAATTTAATGAATTAGCTGTGCCCACGATTATGGAAAACTTGGTGAACTGACACATGTTAGATGTTTTGTTATTTTTAAAAGGGTTTGGTTTCATTTATTTTGCCACGTGTTGGCAATGAGTGGATATATGTTGGCAAAGAAATAGTTATGGCAGGACTGGATTATTGGCTTATTCAATGCTCGCGAAGGGTTGTGAGTATTACTTATGCTTTACTTATTTTCTTATCAGCAAACTTGCTTTTACAAATTTCGTTTGAGAAATGGCAAGTTGATTTACAAAATAAATTCCACTTTATGCAAAATTAACCTAGAAGCCTCCTTTGATTTAACTTGCATTACTGCATTTGCAGATACCACCTTAAATCTTGTGGAGTACGAAAGTATTCAACCTTGCTTACTATGTTGTTTTAAGTGATTGTGAAGCTTCGAAGATTTCTTTTCATCGCAAGTTGTGGGAATATCAATGAAGCGATTTTTTCTAGGGATTTATGCCTTGTTAGTTGCCGGAGGGTCGGATGGGCATACTACAAGACCTTGCTTCTTTTGTGCTGAACATACGTATACTCTGAGTTGTAAGATTTACTATGTATAAATAGTTTCCGCTTTATTAGTATGCTGTATGATTGTGATTCCAATTGTTGTAAATGTGCGTGTACTGTATGCGCATTAAATTTTTATTTTTGTATTTTACGTAGAAATGAGGGTTGTTTCAAAACTAGTACTATATATACATGAGACCTTCTCATTATTCTAAGCTAGAAGAGAGGGTTCTACAATAGACAAAACAAAAAAAACATGCATGATTTTTTTAATGATCACACTACTATCGAACTGGCCTTCAGTACCGGTTAAAAATGTTTTTTAGTACCGGTCCATCCGTGACTGATGTTCAAGGGTATCAGTCCCGGTTCCCTCACCCGGTAGCATCAATCTTGGTTGGTGCCTCCAACTGGTACTGATGAGCTTTCAATATATATATATATGTGTGTGTGTGTCCACTAGCTATTATATTATATTATATTATATTATATTATATTATATTATATTATATTATATTATATTATATTATATTATAATATACATATATATTATATATATATATATGTGTGTGTGTGTGTCCACTAGCTATTATATTATATTATATTATATTATATTATATTATATTATATTATATTATATTATATTATATTATATTATATTATATTATATTATATTATATTATATGTCTGCATACAACTTTAATTACAACTAATGTATTATATGTACACATATTAGTTCTTACATTAGTTGGACATTTTTAATGTCACACAAGGACTTCATTTCTCATAAGGTCACCCATCCTATTACTACTCTCCTTCAAACACGCTTAACTTCAAAGCTCTTATAAGATCCCATACTTTTGTGGTGGTATGATAACATCGATATATAATGCTTGATGGGGGCGGGGTTGCCGAACTTCCGTCGGTGGAGGATAAGTCGATTAGGCGGCGCGAGACACACACGATCCGGCTTCTTGATCGACGATCAAAACCCCGCAATCGCAGCACCACGCGTCCTCGGTTATCAACCGCGCTGCCGGTTGACCTCGCCACGAAGGCTAATCCTGCCAATGAATCGAGAACGCAAGCAAGAACAAGAAAGATGCAACTGAAATTGCAATTGAGGATGAAGCTCACGAGTTGGGGTCTCACAAACCGATGAACGGCGACACTTTTCAAGACAGAATTAATCTAAGCAAAACCCCAATCAAACCCTAGCGGCGGCTACTAGATATAAAGGCTAGGGGACGTCCTAGAAACCCTAGACGCGTCCGTGATGGACTCCAACACGATACATGGGCCAACGGCCCAAATTGGTGACGCAGCACCCTGGGACAGATTCTGTTCACCAACTTGCAATGCGAATTCCTGTCGACTCCGAAGTCCAAATGACCTGAAACTAGGGCCATTGGAAAGATTATCTCCTTAGCTTTCGAGGCATATGTGGATCATCGAAATCGGAGCCCGTTTGTGGCCTGGGCGACGATTTTAGTGAGCACTGCTCCTGGTGGCCGAGGTAGTCGACTCCGAGATGAATTAGGTCTCCGACTTGACTTGGACACCCTCCTTGCCTCCCTCCTGACCCTTGCTGGTTTCCAAGGCCTTCATGATCCTCTCCAAAATTCCTAAGTACAATATAATCAATAATTTCATTAGGTAGCATACCATCCTCACAAGTATATGCACGAGTACTTAGGAACGAGCTCACCTGTTGATTCAATTGCCGTGCTCGTGCTCTTGTGATGGGTCCTTGCATCGCAACTAGAGGAGTCTCGGGCGTATGCATAGGAGTGATGTCCTCATCATCCTCCCCTCTTGAAGTGGAGTCGTCCTCGACTCAAGCTCATCTTCTTCTCCCATGAGCGGTTTCAAATCTGCAATGTTAAATGTGGGACTAACCCCAAATTGAGGCGGCAACTCAAGTTTATATGCATTATCATTTATTTTCTCAAGTATCTTGAAAGGACCATCAGCTCTAGGCATTAATTTAGATTTTATCAATTCTGGAAAACGATCCTTTCTCAAGTGTAACCATACTAAATCACCCGGTTCAAGTTTTACCTCCTTTCTACCTTTGCTTCCCGCAATCCGATACCTTTCATTCATCATTTCAATATTTTCTTTAGTCTTTTCATGTAATTTCAAAATAAATTCAGCACGTTCCTTAGCATCATGATTAACTCGTTCACCAGTAGGTAAAGGTAATAGATCAATAGGAGCACGGGGATTGAAGCCATACACTACCTGAAAAGGACTTACCTTAGTGGTGGAGTGGACCGCCCTATTATAAGCGAACTCAACATGCGGCAAACACTCTTCCCACATCTTCAAATTCTTCTTCAAAACAGCCCTCAACATAGTAGATAATGTACGATTTACAACCTCGGTTTGGCCATCGGTTTGGGGATGACATGTTGTTGAAAACAAAGCAGCTTGGTCCCCAATTTATTCCATAGAGTTCTCCAAAAGTGGCTCAAAAACTTGGCATCACGATCTGAAACAATAGTAGAAGGCATACCATGCAAGCGAACGATTTCTTGAAAGAAAAGGTTAGCAACATTAACAGCATCGTCGCTCTTATGACAAGGAATAAAGTGAGCCATCTTAGAAAATCTATCGACCACCACAAAAATACTATCCCTCCCCCTCTTGGTCCTAAGCAGTCCTAAAACAAAGTCCATAGATATATCCTCCCATGGAGTGCTAGGAACAGGAAGAGGCATATATAAACCATGTGGATTCAATCGTGACTTAGCCTTTTGACATGTAGTGCAGCGGGATACAAACCTCTCAATGTCTCGCCTCATCTTCGGCCAAAAGAAGTGAGCGGACAGCACGGCCTCCGTATGACCCATCAAACCTCCTCCATGAGCCTCCTGTATCAAAAGAAAACGAACGGATCCAACTGGAATGCATAGGCGGTTAGCTCTAAACACAAATCCATCATTTATCACATATTTATCCCATGTTCTTCCCTCTTTGCAATGCAGCAAGACATCTTTAAAATCAGCATCATTAGCGTATTGTTCTTTAATTGATTCCAATTCAAATATACGACAATCAAGTTGGGACAACATGGTATATCTCCTAGACAAGGCATCAGCAATCACATTATCCTTTCCTTTCTTGTGTTTGATAACATAAGGAAAAGATTCAATAAATTCAACCCATTTAGCATGTCTACGATTGAGTTTCACCGATTGCGAATATGTTTTAGCGACTCATGATCGGAATGAATAACAAATTCTTTGGGCCAAAGATAATGTTGCCACGTTTCTAAAGATCGCACAAGAGCATACAATTCTTTATCATCGTGGAATAATTCAAAAGCAGGACCACTCAATTTTTAAGCTAAAATAAGCAACAGGTTTTCTATCTTGCATCAAAACACCACCAATTCCAATCCCACTAGCATCACATTCAAGCTCAAAGGTCTTATTAAAATCAGGAAGTTGGAGTAAAGGTGCATTAGTAAGCTTATCTTTCAAAAGGTTGAAGGCATTCTCGTGCTTGCCCCCAATGGAACACAACTCCTTCTTCGTCAATTCATTCAATGGGGCTGCAATGGTGCTGAAATCCTTCTAAGCGGCGGTAAAATCCGGCAAGTCCATGGAAACTCCGCACTTGTGAAATCGTCGTGGCGTTGACCAACTCTTAATCGCGTGCACCTTGGCTTCATCAACCTCAATTCCTGCGGAGTCACAACATAGCTAAGAAAGCGATACTAGATTAGCTTGCAAAAAGTGCACTTCTCGAGGTTACCAAATAAGCGTGCGACGCAAAGCATCAAAAACAACACGTAGATGATCAAGATGTTCATGTAATGACTTGCTGTAAATCAATATATCATCAAAATAAACCACCACAAATTTCCCAATGAAAGCTCAGTAAAACCTCGTTCATTAAGCGCATGAAGGTGCTCGGTGCATTAGTTAAACCAAAAGGCATGACTAACCACTCATACAATCCAAACTTGGTTTTAAAAGCTGTTTTCCATTCATCTCCCAATTTCATTCTTATTTGGTGGTATCCACTCATAAGTCAACCTTAGAGAAAAGTATAGAACCACTTAACTCATCAAGCATGTCGTCTAGCCTAGGAATAGGATGGCGGTACCTTATTGTGATATTGTTAATGGCTCTACAATCTCGCATATGCGCATAACCGCCATCTTTCTTAGGAACCAAAAGAACAGGGACAACACAAGGACTAAGGCTCTCACGTACATACAGCGGTCCAAAAGATCTTGGACTTGGCGCTGAATCTCCTTAGTCTCCTCGGGGTTGGTCCTATATGCAGCTGGTTTGGCAAACTTCGCTCCGGTATCAAATCAATTTGGTGCTCAATCCCTCGTATGGGTGGGAGTCTGGAGGTATCTCGGCGGGAAAAACATCCTCATACTCCTGCAAAAGGTTAGTGACAGCGAGGAGGCAAAATCTTGGCGAGATCATCCAATGAAAACAAAGCATCTTTGCATAGCACAAGATAGCACAAAGCATCATCACTAATTGCAGCAAGATCAGATTTTGTAGCAAGCAAGGCGGATTCCTCAATTTAATTTGGTTGGCTACATGCTGAATTTCAGATTTCTCATCAATGGGTTTCTTGTCATTAGCAATCCGCTCCCTATCGATTTAACAATTTCAGTGGGGTCAAAGGTAGAAGTGTAATTTTCTTTCCTTATGCATAAAAGTGTATTTATTACTTCTCCGTGGTGAAGTGCATCGATGTCATATTCTCATGGGCGACCCAATAAAAGAGAGCAAGCTTGCATCGGAACCACATCACAATCAGCAAAATCGAATAGGAACCAATGGAAAAATGAACCCGAACTGTTTGTGTTACCTTAGCTTTGCGGAATCATTGACCCTTGAATGTGGTATGGATGTGGGTGCGGCGTGTGGTCAAGCCAAGCTTCTTGACCAAATCTGTACTCACCAAGTTGTTGCATTGCCGGAGTCAATGATCACGCAGCGCTCGTCGGTTGTTGATGACGAAGAAAATCTGGAACAAGTTGTGGGCGCTGCTGCTCGGCTTGCTCCATCAGGCGCTAAGGACACGTTGGACAATGATGGACTGACGCAGAAGTATCCTCGGCGCCAAAGGTGGCTTCATCATCAACCTCATCGTCATCCACCTGGTGGAGTCGATCTCATCCTCAACATCGGAGGCGATGTAACCTCCGTCGTCGGTGGCGATGTATGCCCGTGGTGAGGCATTCTCTCTTGGCGTGTCAATCCTTGGCACTTATGGCGCGAATTCCGTCGATGTACGGCTGTGGAAGCGACGAGGAGCTCTTGGCGGTGTTGGCGGGCCGACTTCTTCGCTGTCCGTGCACGGCGGGCGGTGCCGTCGGTGCGGTCGTGTGCTTTCGTCGAAGGTGGCGGTGCAGCTGGTCGAAAGGTGGAAGAAGGCCATCTTCGCTTGTCCGTAGTCGTTCGGGCGTGAAGGTCTTAAGCATTGCTCTGCTCTTGGAATGGCGCCCCGCAATTCCTTCTCTGCTAACATAGCAAGTTGAAACAAGCGATTGACAGTTGTATATTCTTTATAATCAACAATATCCTGAATTTACGGGCGCAACCCACCGTAAAAGCAGCAATTTTATCCTCGGGTTCCTCTACTACCCCACAACGTAACATACCCTTTTGAAACTCTTGGTAATATTCTGAGCAGTCATACTACCTTGATCTAATCGTTGCAATCTCTTGCGCATATCACGTTGGTAGGAAGGTGGAACAAATCTATTACGCATAGCATCTTTTAATCTCGCCCAAGAATCGGGTTGTGGCGGGCATTTACTAGTTCATTCCACAGATTATAGCAAAATCTTTAAATTCACTAGTGGCTTGTCTAACTCTATGAATCTCGAACTAGATGGAATTGAATTTACCTTTCAATCGTCATCTCCCAATTTAAGTAAGCATCGGCATCATAACCTCCGAGAAAAGGATGGGATGGTGAATTTTACCTTAGCGAAAGGATCATCATTGCGGTTCGGTTATTACCTCCCATACCGTGATGGTTGCGGCGAAAACGGTCATGCAAGCAGGCGTCTCGTTGAGCGGCTCGGTCCTGGCAAGACGTTCTTTGCTCATCTTAAATCTCCCTCAAAATCACCATCCTCGTCATGGTCATTGTTGCCGTGGTTGACGGATGCATCTCCATCAACAGTCGCGGGAGGACGTTTTTCGACGGCATCCATCCTATCGGCAAGGGTGGAAACTCGTCGATCAATGCTCTCAAGGGTCTGTTAAATCGTCATGGCATGCTCCTTGAACATCGTTCTTATCTCGTCCAGCATGGTCGACAACTCTGAATGAAGGACACAGTCGCCGATGGTAACATCATCCTCGTTCCTGCCCTTCTTGCCACCTGCCATGGTTAGCACAGAAAAAGGACAGAGGGAAATACAAACACAAGTATTATGAGCCCTATGAACTACTAGGTGGGATCTCTCGCTCTCAAGCAATCTTACCAAGTTCTTACCCGGTTCTTACCAACACAGCGAGGGACGGTGCAACCGGTGGCTGGTTCGTGACACCGTGAGGGCGTGATGAAGCGATTGCAAGGGTCAATAACCTGTGCTGATCAGAAGGATGTATATGTGGAGCTGTAGGAAGGTTACATGTATTGAGTGGCATACAATGCAGTAACAGATAGTAATGCTGAATAAATGTCCAAAAGCACTTGCCCTAGTTGCTGGTCTAAATGTGTCCTTATTCTAGCTGCGGCAGAAAGCAAGGAAGGTATAGAAACAAGCAACAAGGCGTCAGATTATATGGACAGATATCAGCATATCAGCAAAACACTTTTATCAGGCACGGTAAAAAACACCTACCCTTGCTCCTGTCCCGTTTTTTTTTGCTCTTCGCTGCCTTCACAATTTTTTTTAATTTTTTTTTCTTTGATTTTTCTGATATTTTTCCTAGGATCAGGAGCACAAAGGTAGATAGTACACAAATTTTCAGCCTGAACAGATGTAAGATGAACCCGATATGAAATAAGAAGTGTTTTCCAAAAGCGTGCTGAAACTTGGCGACGAAAACTCAATCTTCGAGGAATTTCGCAAAAATAAATTCAGTGAAACTGACAAAGGTAGTGAGAATCGGATGTAAAATTTTCTGTAGATGTCCGTGAAAAAAAATTAGCCTAATTCGAGTCCGTATCACGAAAGTTATGGCCGTTTCTGAAGGACTCGGAATCGGGGTTTCTAAGCGGCACCTCTCCAAACTCAAGGGCGTATGGAGTGGGTATGGAGCGCGATGATCTGTGGTGGCAGGTTCTGTGATGAGGGTGGCGATATGGCTAACAGGAGGTGGGGATTAGGGTTTATGAAGGAGAAACCCTAACACAACTAGAACTCGGCGAGAGAACCACAAAACAATCCGAATCCAACAAGGACTCAAATAGCGATCGGTGATTGGATCGGTGTAGGATATGGGATGCAGCGGAGATGAAATACAACTAAATTAAGACCACGATCTAAACCAGCAACACGACTTGACTATGGACACGAACTCGATTACTATGGACTCAAAGCTGAAATTGTGCAAAAGGCTAGGCGTGGTTCTAGGTATGGTAGACTATGAGCGCAAATTTTTTTTTGGCTTTTTAAGTGGACTATAGGACTGAACATAAAACTAAATCAAACTACGGGAAAAGGCGAACCTGACGGTAAACCTTGCTCGATACCACTTGATGGGGACGGGTTGCCGAACTTCCGTTAGGTGGAGGATAAGTCGATTAGGCGGCGCGAGACACACACGATCCGGCTTCTTGATCAAGACGATCAAAACCCCGCAATCGCAGCACCACGCGTCCTCGGTTATCAACCGTGCGCTGCCGGTTGACCTCGCCACGAAGGCTAATCCTGCCAATGAATTGAGAACACAAGCAAGAACAAGAAAGATGCAACTGAAATTGCAATTGAGGATGAAGCTCACGAGTTGGGGTCTCACAAACCGATGAACGGCGACACTGTTTAAGACAGAATTAATCTAAGCAAAACCCCAATCAAACCCTAGCGGCGGCTACTGGATATAAAGGCTAGGGGACGTCCTAGAAACCCTAGACGCGTCCGTGATGGACTCCAACACGATACATGGGCCAACGGCCCAAATTGGTGACGCAGCACCCTGGGACAGATTCTGTTCGCCAACTTGCAATGCGAATTTCTGTCGACTCCGAAGTCCAAATGACCTGAAACCATGTCCATTGGAAAGATTATCTCCTTAGCTTTCGAGGCATCTGTGGATCATCGAAATCGGAGCCCGTTTGTAGCCTGGGCGACGATTTTAGTGAGCACTGCTCCTGGTGGCCGAGGTAGTCGACTCCGAGATGAATTAGGTCTCCGACTTGACTTGGACACCCTCCTTGCCTCCCTCCTGACCCTTGCTGGTTTCCAAGGCCTTCATGATCCTCTCCAAAATTCCTAAGTACAATATAATCAATAATATCATTAGGTAGCATACCATCCTCACAAGTATATGCACGAGTACTTAGGAACGAGCTCACCTGTTGATTCAATTGCCGTGCTCGTGCTCTTGTGATGGGTCCTTGCATCGCAACTGGAGGAGTCTCGGGCGTATGCATAGGAGTGATGTCCTCATCATAATGCGTCTCTCCTCCCCTTAACCTTATGAAGTACCCGAACACTGATTTTCAATTATTTCAAATTAGCAAACTATAGAGGTTATTAGCAAAATTTAAAATTTTCAAATTTATTTTCCATACTTTTGACTATTAATTATGCTTGCAATATATGTGCCATTACTATTTACAAAACTTGTAAAAACACCATAACTTTTGACTCGTACCATCGATTTTGGTGTTCTTGAGCTTTGCAGAATCATCACACGATGAGCTCTCCGATTATATTCTTTTGGACACCGATTTTTGTTTGCAAATAAGAAATCTGAGAACTTTTGTTAAAATGGTCATAACTTTTGACTCGTAACTCCGATCGGGGCATTCTTTGGCTCGTTTGAAAGATAACGAAAAGTCGCACCTAAATTTCATAAGCATGTGCCAAAATCAAGTGGTCGGATCCTATGGTTTGTGCGAGTGCGTGCGCAGCGACAGAATTTCATAAAAACGTCGTTTAGGCCCTTAAAACGGCCTCCGAAGTTTTGAATCTGTTTCGGCCATTCTTTTTAATTATTGTAAATGGAATATTAGTTCCAATTATTTCAAATATAATATTATTTAATTTCAATTCTTTTAAATTAGAAAGCAGGAGAGGTAATTAGCAATATTTAAAATTTTCTATTATTATTATTTATGGCGGTTTCAAATTGGGAAGAATAAGTTTAAATTGGGAATTAGTACCGTTCATTACGAACCGTGCATCGATGTAACATCATCGATACTGTTGGTGCCTTGAAGCCAGTACTAAAAAGCCCTAAATACCGGCTCGCCATGGCTCTTTAGTACCGATTCATGATGTAACATTATCAGTACCGGTTGATGCCTTGAACCGGTACTAAAGAGCTCCCGTAGCCTAGTAGCCATTGAATCGGGACTGTTGTAACCGTCAGTCCCAATTCGAACCTAACTAGCACAAATGGACCGGTATCAAATGGCAATTCTGTAGTAGTGCCAGTAGACAAAACTTGACCCATTGCCCAGTCTAGCGGTTAATCGTGCACCTCGTGCCTAGTTTTTTTAATGATTTTGGACAATCATTTCCGGAAACATGCATGATTGGTCTAATTTTAGCGATCTGACACTAGTATATATGTCTACCCACACTCCATAAGTGTGTGAGCTACAACCACACACTGACCAGCAAGAAGCCATACATTGCCCATAACAAGCTCATGGCCTCCCTGACTTCCCTCCTCCTTGGCTCCACCTTCCTCATCGCAGCCGTCGTCTATTTCCACCGCTACGACGCCGGCAGCAACAGCGGCGCTGTCACCACCCACCTCCACTGCTACATGCACGACGACTACACCGGCCGGCGCCCGACCGCCATGCGCGTCGTGTCCGGCCGGTCTCTGATCTCGCCGGCCAACCACACCGCCACGTCCTCGCCGCGTCAGTTCGGCGACATCGTGGTTCTGAACAACGCGCTGACAGAGGGTCCCAGCGGCAGCAGCTCGCGCGTGGGCACGGCCCAGGGGTTCGCCGTGCGGGTGTCGGAGGGCGGCGTCGTGTCGGACCTCACGCTGCACCTCGTCCTGGAGGCTGGCGAGCACCGCGGCAGCTCGTTGACGGTGAAGGGACGCATCGACATGGATGCGACGGTGCGCGAGTCAGTGGTCATCGGAGGCACCGGCCGGTTCCGGTTCGCGCGGGGGTACATGCTGACCAAGAACTACGACTACAGCCTCGCCACGGGCGGCGTCGTCGAGATCGACGTCTACGTGCAGCGCTAGCTACCTAGGCGCGAACGCGTGCATGCGTTTGATTAATTTGCGCGCGAGAGAGATCGTAATTCGCCCGCATGCATGCATGTTTGCTTGGCTATATTTTCTCCGTGTTTCAGGTGGTCGTTAATTACTTGTGTATGCGTGCACATGCATGGTGTGTTTGTTTCTTTTCTAGAAGTAGTAGTATTGTATAATGTTTGATGACCTGTTACGTCGTCAGTTGCATGGTTTAATTATTTTCACAAGCTAGCTAGTTTCCTCCTAATTTTGGAAGATTAATTGTTTCTAGCATGTTTACTTCCCGGCCGCTTCGTCAATTAATCTCTCTTTCCTTTTGACGCGACCTAGTTCACTCCTCTGCTGATCACGGTTCGAAAGTACAAATTCCCATTCGAAATTTTTTCAATTTTTGGGAGTTGTGTGACCTAGCTGAGGGTATATATACTAGATTAGTAGGGGAGATCATCGAGGGAAGACGATGTTCTCAAATCATATCATGGATGAAGATCCTTTGGATGATCATGCTGATCAGGCAAAAGATAAAAACACTGTGACCAGTTCGGCTACTTCTGCTGGAGTGCATACAAAGAATGGCTCAGTCGTCTCCAATGTTCAGCAGGTTAAACATGTTCCCTCTACCTGCCTGGGTCCTCAAGCTGGAAGTTCAGCTGGTGGTCTGGGAGAAACACATCAGGCCAAGAATAATCGCATGGGTTCTAATTCTGGCTCTGCTTCTTCAGTTGGTGGTCTGGGAGGAGTCAGTATAAAAGATGGGCAGTCTGGTGTTGTCTCCAAGAGTAATGTTCAGATTGTTTCCAAGAGTATTGCTGCGTCTTGCACAGATGTGTCTTTGGGAATTTCTCCGGTTGCTAAGGACTGTTCTCAGGTGCAAATGACTACATCTCGTTCAAGTAAGAGGTCGGCAGCTGTAGTGGACCAAAATGTATTGGAACGGGCTGAAAATTTGAAGGCAAGGATCAATCTGGATGGAGAAGGTATTAATCAACTTACCCCTTTTAATTCATTTACTGATGATGATATTATAAGGAAGGTTAGTGCGGTTGGAATTAGTTTGGGTAACTCTGATGATGTGATCAGGGACAATGTTCAGTCTTTAAAATGTTTACAATTTGGGAGGGGTGGAAACACGATGTCTTCTGTGGAGGGGCGGGACATGGTTGGGTTGTGCAATAATAGTGAGGAGTGTTTTTCTAATGTCAGTGACTTAGATTTAATTGCGGTTGAATCCTTCTGTGAGGAGGTTGCTGATGGTTTTAGTGCGGGTGAGTTGGAATACATTAGTGATTCACAAACTCATACCCGAATAAATAAATCCAATGCTAAGAAAGGGAAGAAAAAAGGAAAGAAGAGAGAGCAAAATTACTCGATTTGATAATGAAAGGTGTATTCTGGAATTGTAATGGGTTAGCTGACCCAAAGAAGTTCAAATTTTTATCGGATCTTTCTTTAGAGAAAAACTAAGATTTTATTGCCTTATCGGAGACAGGTAGGAGGGAGTGCTCTCAGCATTTTCTTAAAAATCTTTGTGCTGGGAAAGATTTTTTGTGGCATTGCAAACCTCCTATTGGTAGATCTGGTGGCATGTTAGTGGGTGTAAATCTGTCGTCCTTTGATATAGGTGAAATTGAGGAGGGGAATTTTTTCGTGAAATTTAAGGTCAGGAATAAAAGTGATGGCTACCAATGGTTATTGGTGTGCGTGTATGGGCAACACAATGAGGTCCGAAAGAGGCGTTCGATGAGATGGTGCAGCTATGTAATAAAGAAACTATACCTATGATTATAGGTGGTGACTTTAATATCATTAGGGGTCCATACGAAAAAAATAATGCGCATTATAATGATAGATGGCCTTTTTTGTTTAATGCAATTATTGATGCTTTTAATCTTAGAGAACTAGAGATGTCCGGCAGACAATTTACATGGGCGAATAATTTATCTAATCAAACTTTTGAGAAACTGGATAGAGTACTAGTTAGTGCGGAATGGGAAATCAAATTTCCTCATTCTACTTTACTAGCTCTTTCCAGAGAATTTTCTGATCACACTCCCTTATTCCTTAACACTGGAGACTCGTCTACGGCGAGCAGCCAATTCCAGTTCAAATTTGAACTTCATTGGTTTCTTCGTGATGGGTTTTTTGATATGGTTAAAAATAACTGGGAGTGCAACGTTTGTGGGTATATTGCTCTTGAGCGGTGGCAGAATAAGATCAGACGTCTTAGACAATATTTAAGGGGTTGGGCGAAAAATGTGAATGGCACATATAGGAAAGAAAAGAAATTGTTGATGGATAAGTTAGATGCTTTGGATAAGAAAGCGAGTGTATGTTTCTTTCGCGGATGAGCTAAATTTGAAGCATACTCGCATGAGAGGTTGTCTAGTTTATTCTTGGCGGAAGAGATAAAGTGGTATCGGCGTGCCAAGGTGAAGAACCTTCTCGAAGGTGATGCCAATACCAAGTTCTTTCATTTGGTGGCTAATGGTAAACATCGTAAGACTAGAATTTTTCAATTGGAACAAGAGGAAGGGATAATATATGGTGATGCTAATTTAAAAAAGTATATTACCACATATTATAAAAAATTGTTTGGTGCACCTGACTCTGTCCAGCTTTCGTTAGATGAAACAAGAATAGGTGACATATCTCAAGTTTCAACTCTGGAGAATGAGGCGCTAACCTCCAGGTTTGATGAAGATGAGGTTAGGAGGGCTATCTTTCAGATGGAAAGGAATAAGGCTCCTGGTCCGGATGGATTCCCTTCAGAGTTTTATCAAGTTTTTTGGTCTGTTATCAAAAATGATTTGATGGCTCTTTTCGAGGAATTCTATCGTGGTACTCTAAATCTTCATAGTTTGAATTTTGGGAATATAATTTTGTTGCCAAAATCTAGGGACGCTAAGCAGATTCAACAATACCGGCCTATTTGTTTGTTGAATGTCAGTTTTAAGATATTCACAAAAGTGGCTACAAATCGAATTTTGCAAGTGGCTCAAAAAGTCATTAGTCCCTATAAGCGGCGTTTTGCGAGGAGAATATTATGGAGGAAGCGATTATTACGCATGAGACTTTGCATGAGTTGCATAAGAAGAAGCAGAATGGAGTAATTTTTAAGATTGATTTTGAGAAAGCTTATGATAAAGTAAGATGGGATTTCTTACAACAGACGTTAATAATGAAAGGTTTCTCGACTAGGTGGTGCGCTTGGATTAATTCTTTTGTTCAAGGTGGGAACGTAGGTGTGACGGTTAATGATCATGTGGGATCTTACTTTCAGACTAGAAAAGGCCTTCGTCAGGGTGATCCATTGTCCCCAATTCTTTTCAATATTGTGGCGGATATGTTGGCTATCATCCTGGAAAGAGCGAAGGAAGACGGTCAAATTAAGGGAGTGATACCCCATTTGGTAGATGGGGGTTTATCTATTCTCCAATATCTTTGATGATCTGATCATTTTATGGACCATGACACGGAATGTGCAAAGAATATGAAACTTCTTTTATGTGTTTTTGAGCGACTTTCGGGCCTTAAAATTAACTTTCATAAAAGTGAAATTTTACGCTTTGGTCAAGCAAAGGATTATGAGGAGTATATTCGGTTTGTTTGGTACGTAAGTTAGGATCTTTTCCTTTTCGATACCTAGGGATTCCAATGCATTATAGGAAGTTGAATAATCGTGATTGGGGGGATGTGGTTCAGAAAATTGAGAAAAAATTAAGTGGCTGGAAAGGTAAATTGATGTCGGTTGGCGGGCGGTTAGTGTTGATTAATTCTGTGTTGTCTAGTTTGCCGATGTTTATGATGTCTTTCTTTGAGATTCCGAGGGGAATTCTGAAAAAAATTGATTATTTTCGATCTCGGTTTTTCTGGCAAAATGATCAGCACAGAAAGAAGTATCGGCTCACTCGATGGGATATCCTATGCCAGCCAAAAGAACAAGGGGGGTTAGGAATCCTTAACCTTGACATACAAAATAAATGCTTACTAAGCAAGTGGCTGTTTAAGTTATGTAATGAGAATGGGATGTGGCAGCAGTTACTTCGAAATAAGTATTTAAAAGGCAAAACTTTAAGCCAGGTTGAAAAGAAACCAGGTGATTCCCAATTTTGGAGTAGTTTAATGGGAGTAAAATCTCAATTTCTAAGTCTGGGTTCCTATATCCTTAAAGATGGGACACAAGTTAGGTTTTGGGAAGATACTTGGTTGGGTAATGCATCCTTTAAATCTCAATTCCCCTCTGTGTTTAATATAGTGAGGAAGAAGCATGCAACAGTGGCTGAAGTCCTTAGTTCTTCTCTGCTAAATGTGTCTTTTAGGAGATCCTTAGTGGGGAATAATCTTAGTATCCGGGGACTCTAGTTGCGAAAGTGATGGTTGTGAGTTTACATGGAGGGCAGATTATTTTAAGTGGCATCTCCATAAAAGTGGGGTGTTCTCGGTCAAATCCATGTATAGATATTTGGTGAATAATGGAATTCAGTTTCACGGGAGATTTGGCTTACTAGATTACCATTGAAGATTAAAATCTTCTTATGGTACATCAAGAAGGGTGTGTTATTGACGAAAGATAACTTAGTAAAGAGGAATTGGTATGGTGATAAGTCTTCTTTATTCTTGTAGTACAACAGAGACTATACAACACCTCTTTATTGACTGTTGTTACGCTAAATTTTTGTGGAGAATAGTATACATGACTTTGGGTATTGGCCCACCTGTAAATATTCAGCATTTATTTAATGGTTGGGTGAATCAGGGGGGGTCTCATCAGGTTCCTGTATTACTATTAGGTGCTGCAGGGCTTTGTTGGGCATTGTGGCTCACCAGGAACAATACCGTTTTTGACAAGCGTTTACCAAAATCTTTCTTGCAGGTCTTGTTCAGAGGAACGCACTGGCTACGCACATGGGCCAAATTACAGCGAAGTGAATCGACAAAAGAGGATCTTATTGATGTTTGTCGTCGGTTGGAGTCGGTAGCTTTGCAGTTGTTTGCAAATTTTGGTTGTATACGTGGCTAGAATTGCTTATCTTGTTTGATGTTTTGGTTTCCTTGTTGAAGCGGTGTGTTGATTTGAGTTTGTAATAAGTGTGGTGCGATTCTCTCTTGAGGATGAAGCCGAAATATAATTTTCCATTATCTAAAAAAAAACCAGCAAATATCTCATTGGGTTCTCGTAAAGAACAACTCTAGAGAGGAAGATAATATGCTTAAGCGGCGCCCATCCTTGATGGGATTCACGATATTTATATTGAAGCAACGATTACAACTAATCTCACAATTACAACCGATCTCCGATCCTAAATGTCGGGGACGTGCCTAAATGCATGGTAACAAACTGAACACCGTCACCATGGACTAAGTGCTAACTATACTGCATTCTAACAGCCTCCCTCAATCACAACTTGGGTTGCTCAAGTTGAGATTGCGACAATTGGAGACAAATGACGCTCTTGACAACGGCTTGGTGAAAACATCCGCGAGCTGATCCTTAGAAGAGACAAATCTCACCTCCATTGCCTTCCACGCTACTTGCTCTCGAACAAAATGAATATCAACCTCAATATGCTTGGTTCTGGCGGTGTGAAACATCGGATTCGATGTCAGATAGGTAGCACCCAAATTATCACACCACAATAGGGGTGACCGACTTTGAAACACACGAAGCTCCTTCAGCAGGGACTGAATCCAGATCAGCTATGCGGTCACATTTGCTATTGCTTTATATTCAGCTTCAGTGCTTGATCGTGAAACCGTTGATTGCTTGCATGAGCTCCAGGACACAAGATTTGTGCCAAGAAAGATGGCATGCCCACTAGTCGATCGACGATCTGAAAAGGCGCTCAATGTAGTTGTTGGTGATTTCTGAATCTTCAGACATGTGCCAATTGTCCCTTGGATGTATCGTAGTATTCGTTTGACAGCACTCCAGTGAACATCAGTTGGTCTCTGAATAAACTGACATACCCGATTAACATCTAAGGATAGATCTGGTCGAGTGATGGTCAAGTACTGTAAACCACCAACAACACTTCTGTATTGTAATTGATCTGCCTCACCGAGAGGCATGCCTTGATCTCTAGATAGTTTTTCCCCTGATGCCATAGGAGTTGAGATTGGTTTATGTCGGCGTGTTTATGTCGGACAATAGTTCGAGTGTATAACCGAGTTTCGGTAGAGGGGGGTCTTCGTAGTTGTATCACTCTCGACTCTCTTTTCGTGATGAGCAGGGCAGGAAACTAAAGAACACACAGGGATTTACCCAGGTTCAGGCCCCCAATGCGGGTAACAACCATACGTCCTACTCAAGCTCTCGTTGCTCTAGTATTCCGCTTTTTCTTAGTTCGCCCGATCTTTCGATCGTTCGAGCTTTGGATCTCTTCTCTATTGTGAGCTAATCAACCGACCGACCGACCTCCTCCGTGCACACTAGCTCCCTTATATACTCTCGGGATAGGATAGGGTAAGTGGAGGCAGTGGTCTTACATTTATTACATTAATTGTGTCGAGTCCTATCGCTACTGTCCGTCTGAGCCTCTTTGTCTACACCATTGCTTGACATCTTTAGATGGCCCGAGGGGAGGGGTTCGGACGCTGCGTGACGAATGCCTGGTACACGCTTCTCCCTGGCTTGCTCCGGGCGGTGTAGATGGAACGAGAGTTGGTGGAGCAGGCTCAATCGGAGGGACAGATAATCATACCGTCAGGGAGCCATGCCTATTTAATGGCTTTCAGGCTCATTGTAATGGCTCCATGCGCATTTAATGGCTCGCATGCGCATTTAATGACTATGATACATCGTGATCCTGACGGAGGCTTCGGGTGGAAGCCTCCCAGCCCTGTCTGCGTGGATGACTGACAATGGGCCCACCTGCTCATCGGATGACCACGTGGCCTGGTCGCCCGACTGCTCTCCGAGTGGCCACGTGTCCTAGTCGTCAGGGGTCGTGGCCTGGTCGCCCGACTGCTCACCGGGCGGCCACACGTCCTGGTCGCCCGCCAAGCCTCTTTTCAGCAGGTTGAGTCCTTTATATAGGACCTTCTTCTTTCTATGTCTTGTGCACATGGTCCCACCTGACAGCGGTGGAGAGAGTACCCCGGTGTAGAATACACCGACAGTAGCCCCTGGATTCACCCTGGAGAGCGCCTTAGAAGATTTTGGAGATATTCTTTTGACCTTGGCACGGTCCTGGACGGGGCCCACTCCTGCACACGCAACCGTACAGATTCTCTCTGCAACCGTCGCAACTCTTCGAGTCTTATCGCCTCGCGCCATTATAATCTTTTTATGGACCGTTGGCTCATGGGGACGCGACTCCTCGTGTCCTGACGCCGCGCGCGGCTTATAAATAGGCATGTCCGCCTCTTCACGATCCGCACTCTTGTCGCTTTCGTTGCCTAGGCTTCTTGCTTCCTTCATCTTTTGCTTCCACATTGTGAGCTTCTTTGCCGCTACGGCACCAAGACAGTGCTCCGGCCACATGGCACAGCCGCTTCCCCCTTCGGTGATGGATGAGTCGCGGTTGAGGCATCGCCGCCTGCCCCGAAGAACCCTCGCCTCAGTGCGAGCACCGTCTCGCCAAAATGCAACCCCGGGGAGGTGATTACCTTCACCTGGGCGTTGGCGGCCGGCCTGATGCCACCTTATTTTGAGTTCTTCCTCACCGTCCTTCACTTCTACGAGATCCACTATCTTCACCTCACCCCCAACTCCATCGTCATCCTCTCCACCTTCGCATACCTCTGCGAAATGTTCATGGGGGTGATGCCGAATCTTCCTCTCTTCCAATACTTCTACACTCTCTGCGGCTCCACCGATGGTGGTGTCGTGGGGAGTTGCTATTTCCGCCTCTGTGATGGCTCAGCCTCCCACTACATCTCCCTCCAGATGAAGACCACCTAGAAAATGTGGCGGAATGAGTGGTTGTACATCGCTGATGATAGCGGTCTTGACATCCTGGAGCTGCCGTCCACATCGGTAGCTACCACCGACAACTGGGGATCCCTCGTCGAGGAGACAGTGGAACTCCGGTCCATGGTGGCCTTGTCGACCGATTCTTGGGCCTCCAAGCCAAAAGTCTTTGGTCGTTGAGAACCGTAGCCGCGGATTAGCCCCTGTGGCGACGCGTCGAGCCGACTGGCGATACACTGCAGACGATGACCTGACCCGCACGTACCCAGGCCGTAAGTCTTCACCCATTTTTTTGCTTGCTTTACCTTCGTGGCCAATGACTAGTTAGCGTCTTTTGTCTTTGCGGCCGAATTTGAGCGTCGCCGGGTCGAGCTTGGGTGGTCGGGTGCTACCGCAAATGCCGAGCAACCCGGGCTTCCTGAGCGAAGCCCAGCCGCTTTGTCGACTACCGCCGGCGGAGCGGCATAGGATCATCGCGTGCTTCCCCACGATGGACTCCACCGGGAGGGCTGCGATACCACCTCGTGCCCCCTGACGATAAGGGGGAGTCCAGGTCCTGTTGATGACCGGAGCACGGGAAATGGCGACCATCGGCGACGGGTCGGACCGAAGAGACCTGTCTTGCGGGCATCTCTTCTTCTTCCAGCCCCTCCGCGCCTATGAGCACGGAGGGGCTGGATCTTCTAAGCGTCGCCACGCCTTCCGCGGGAAGGGGACGCCGCGCCCCCTGCCTCTAGCAGCACGATGCGGCCCGACGCCGATCGACAACATAGCTGGGCCAAGGTGGGCTCGCGCCAGCGTTTCTTCCGACCGCCGGGCGCACGCCACGTAAGGTTCTTTTCTTTGACATGTTCTTACGCTTCGGGCGGCGTGACCCATCTTCTTGGTGTTTTAGGCGGACCCTCAAAGGCGATCTGGTGGTCGACGACCACGCCGTCTGCTACCACCAGGGTTGCTGCCCCGCCGCCGCCACCTGCCCACACTGGGGTTGCTGCCTCTCGCTTGGCCACTCCATCCGCTCCCTCAATGCTCGCCACCCGGCTGCCGACCTGGTCGCCAAACTTGCCGCGGCGACTTCCCTCCATGACAAGCAGACGGCGTCGCTGCGGGAGGAGTTGGCGTTGGCGAAGGTGGAGAAGACGTCCTTGGTGGCTCGAGCCGAAGCCGCTGAGGCGTGGACGAAGGGTGCCGAGGAGAAGTGCAGTGCGTTGAGTGCGAAGATGGGCCGCAAACTGCGCAACCTCGTTACCATGCTCCGTCCCGCCTTTAAGTGCATGGTCAGTAGCTTGCAACCGCTGGGGGTGACGGTGAGCGGTTCACTGGAAGAATCAGCGGTACATTATGCCCACAGTGTCACCCTTGTTGCAGAAGCCCTTGCCGGCCTGCCTGCCGCCTTGGCAGACCGCTCCACCCGGGAGGGGCGGGAAGTCGCGATCGCCACAGCGGGCTTCGTCCTGATGTGTTGTGCCCGCCGCGATGACTCCTTCGACCCCATGGCGACCGTCGCTGGGGTGGAGTCGACCTGCCGGGCACCGGTAGCGTGTGCGCGGAGATACGAGTGGGGCCGATGGAGATGGTGCCTCCGCCCGTCGATGCTGATGCCGAGGTGGAGGAAGAAGCCGGGGACGACGCCGGCGACATCAAGATCGCCGACGAGTAGCTCGGGCGACCGCTTTTGCCGTCTTCTTTTCCCTTTTTTCTTCTATGTAAACATGCACATAGGCCTTTCGGCCATTATGAATGAAAGTGCCTTGTTTTTACCTGTTGTCGGCTTTTACCTGTTGTCTGCCCTTGCGTGCGCTTGCTCGTGACTTGTTCGATTCAGCGCCAAGCGACCAGCCCCTGAGCACATTGCACGGGCCCTCTGGGTGACCGGATGGATCGACGATTAGGAGTTTTTTCTGCAGTCGCATAGAGCCACTCCAAACACGAGCGAAGGTTAAGCCACGCTTATTAGGAATAAACAAGCAAACAGGCACACAAAGCCTAAGTCCCTGCCAATGAGTGGGCGAGGAGCACACACTAGGTTGTCATTTTCCTATATCACCATCCAAAGCTTAATCCCTTGTAATTTACTGGGACTAGACCAGAGAACTACGAGGCTAGGGAGTAGGTCGCTTAGAGGCAGGGCAAATGGTGAGCGGAACATTGCCACGAAGCACCATGGTGGGCGGAGCATAGCCACAGCGCATTGTGCCACACACACCTACGCAGAAATTGGGGATCCAAAGGAGTTGCCAAGGGGTTATCAGGCTACTGGTACTCGTGACAACCGAGTGTGGCACAAATCCTATAGGCATAGGCAGGTTGAATGAATCAAAGTGATAATCGACTGCATACTGAGCATGTGGAGCCCAAGATCAGCTAGGGGAGAGTGCGACAGCTTACTAGCTGACCCGGGTCGAGGCCACGGAAAACTTACAGCATGCTGAACATCGCTCGCTAGGTTGTCACTTTCCCATCGCCATCTGGAACTTATGCCCTTGCCATCTTTGTGGGACCAAGCTAGGGAACTGTGTGGCTAGGGAGCAGGTCGCCAGAGGCGGGGCAAATTGTGGGCGGAACTTTGCATAAAAGCACCGGTGCCTTGCCTTTTCTTTGAACGCCTGTGTCGAGACTGGCCGAAGGCCGGGGTTCACGTTATTGCCAAGGAGCCGCCGGGATATCGTTACTCATGACAACCATGTGAGACGAGTTCAAGGGTAGAACTTCCGCAGCAACTCTATATTCTGGGAGTTCGCCAGCTCCCGACCATCTTCCGCGACTAAATGAACCACCCCGAGTCGAGAGACAGAGACCACCTTGAAGGGGCCCTCCCAACAGGGAGACAGTTTGTCGTGACCCGCCTGCGGCGGAATTCAGCACAAGATGAGGTCGCCTACTGCTAGTGTTCTCTCACTGACCTGGGTGGCGTGGTAGCGCTGAAGACTTTGCTGGTACCGAGCAGTACGTAGTGCCGCCTGATCTCGTAATTCCTCTAGGAAGTTGATGTCGTCTTGGCGCCGGTCTCCCTGGTCTTCTTCATTGAAGGACGATACGTGCTGCGAGCTCAAGGAGAGCTCGGAGGGCAGTACCGCTTCGGCTTCGTAGACTAGGAAGAAAGGAGTTTCCCTAGTCGCACGGCTTGATGTGCAAACACCGGATGCCGAGCGTGGCGGCGGCATGTAGCCCCACCAGCAACCCTTCATATTCAGCGATGTTGTTGGTCGTCTTGAAGTCCAAGACGATCAGGTACCAGAGGATGTCCCCGGTCAGGGAGACCAGGACAAACCCAGCCCTTGCGCCCTCGACCGGAAGAGTCAGTCGAAGAAGCGGGGTCCTGGGGAGCACGGTGCTTCTTGACCGAGGGTGGGCCGAGTCCACTCGGCGATGAATTCGGCCAACCTTTGACTCTTGATGGCAGTGTGCGAGCGAACCTTGAGGCAAAATTCGCATAGTTCTACCGATAACTTGGCGATGCGACCTTCGGTTTCTCGGTCGTGGAGTATCTCTCAAAGTGGGTAGACTGTGACCACCGTGATTTCTCATCCCTGGAAGTAGTGTCGGAGCTTCCGGGATGCCACCAAAACAGCATAGAGCATCTTACGGGCACAGGGATACGGTCTCGCGTCAGACTGACACCTTCTTGATGTAGTAGAGCGGTCTCTGGCGCCTTCCCTCTTCGCCACCAAAGATTGCACTCACTCTTTCTTTGGGGTAGCGCGATATATAGAAGCGGCGGCTCATCGGTGTAGGAGCAACCAGTACTGGGGGTGAGGAGAGGTACTTCTTCAGGTCTTCAAATATTTATTGGGCTTCAGGCGTCCATTCGAAATGGTTGGTGCTCTTCAATAGCTTAAACAAGGGGAGACTTTTTTCTCCGGGAGGTGATAAATCACGAGGGGCGATCAAGCAACCCGGCCGAACCTTTGGACATGCTTGAGTCTGGTCAGCGGCTTCATGTGTTTCATGGCCGCAACCTTGTCGGGATTGGCCTCAATGCCTCGATTGGACACGAGGAATCCCAATAGCTTCCCGGAGGGTACACCGAAGACGCACTTCTCGAGATTGAGCTTTAGGTGATTCTTCCTGAGATTGGCGAAGGTTTCCTTCAAATCCTGAATCAGTCCTTTGCTCTTTTCAGCCTTCACCATCAGGTCGTCGACGTAGACCTCGAGGTTCCGCCCGACTTGCGGTCGAAAAACGGCGTGCATGGCACGCTGATAAGTAGAACCAATATTTTTTAATCCAAATGGCATTCGAATGTACTAATATACACCAATAGGGGTTACAAACGCGGTCTTCTCTTCATCCTCCTTCGCAATGCTGATTTGGTGGTACCGAGTCGCATCCGGAATGCCTGACCGCACTACCGTAGTAGAATCCACGATCAGGTCGATGCGCGGCAAGGGGTATAGATCTTTCGGGCATGCCTTGTTGAGGTCGGTGAAGTCAACGCACATTCGCCACTTCCCGTTGGACTTCTTGACGAGCACGGGGTTGGTAAGCCATTCGAGGTGAATGACCTCCCTGATGATACCTGCGTGCAGCAGCTTCTCCACTTCCTCACGGATGGCATCCTGTCACTCGGGGGCCTGGCACCGAACCTTTTGTCAGACCGGGCACACCTCCGAGAGCGTCGCCAATTTGTGCTCGATCACCTCTCTAGGGAGCCCGGTCATATCGGACGGTTGCCAAGCAAACACGTCTACATTAGACCAGAGGAAGGTGATGAGCGCGTCTTCCTATTTGGCGCCAAGGTTGGCACCCAGCTTGACGGTCTTCGCGGGCTCGTCCTCGCTCAGAGAAACCACCTTAACCTCGCCGGGTGGACCGAGTGAGGCACGGGTCTTCACCAGAGGGACTCCCGAAGAGGCGGCGTCAATCCGCCTCGCACAGGTGGCACCTGCCAGATCCAAGGTTTGCTTGTCACAGCGCAAGGCCTCTGGCTTGTCCACATGGACGCTTACGGGACCTCCGGGTCCCGGCATCTTCACCACCATATAGGCATAGTGGGTGGCCGCCATGAACCTGACCAACGCAGGTTGGCCAAGCACGGCGTTGTAGGGGAGGTCGAAGTCGGCGACGTTGAAGTCCACCAACTCCGTGCGGTAGTTGTCCACGTTTCCGAAAGTAACGGGAAGGCGAACTTGGCCCAGGGGCATCGACCCAGCCCCCAGGGTGACTCCGTAGAAGGGGAGCACTGGCCGCAGCTCCTGCTCCGGGATCTGAAGAGCCCGGAGCACCCTAGGGGACAGGCGTCAATCAGCACGTGCCCGAGCTTCACGTTTTGAACCATGGGCGAAACCATGATCGGAAGGTGCCCTAGGCCGATCGTGCTCACAGGGTGGTCGGCGCGGCTTAAGGTGATTGGCTCCTCCGACCACCTCAGCAGCCTAGCCACCCCTGCGCTTGGTACGGCGGCGTAGACTTCCCTCATCAGGAGCTTGAACTTCGAGTTGGAGGCGTGGGTAGCCGAACCACCGTTGATGTAGGCCACCTATGCTCACTTCTTTGGAAGAAGCGTGTAGTGAGTCATCGCCCTTGTTGTCGTCGTGAGGAGGGCGATGTAACACCCCAATTTTTCCTTTTCTTGCATTTAAATGGTATTTTGAATTTTGGGAATTTCTGGAATTTATTTGGATTTATTTGGAATTATTTGGATTTATTTTGAATTAAACCATTTATCAAATTAATTAAATAATGGAAAAGTTAAAATAAAGTTTTACTGAAAATATTTTATTTGAGTCACAAATGTCTTAAAATATTTTTGAGAATTTTTCCAGAATTTTTCTAGTATTTTTAAAGCCCCAAATGAATTATTTTATTTTAGAATTAATTTTATTAGGAAAAGGATTAAATATCCGTGAGCGATCTTCGGGCGCATCTTTGTGCGGCCCGTTAGGAAAAAACCTAAGCGTGGCAACCGTTCGATCTTCATCCAAGGGCTCACGTTGCGCCCACGTCACCCAATCCGATTCGTCACGGATTCATGCATGCGCCGCCTGTGTGGGCCTCGGTTTCCGCGCTTTCACTAAGTCGAGGGCTATTTATTGCGCCACCACGGGTTGTGATCCCCACTCGCACAAGACCCACCGTAGTACACCGTGACGTCGCCGAGACCTTGATCTCCTCGCCAGACGAGCTCGCGAAGTTCCCGAGCCACCACCGAAGTTCTTCGCGTCGTTTAAATCGCCGGTGATTCTCGCCGCCGCCGCCACCTGGCGGACTCACCTCGTCAAGCCGCGTCGGAGGGCCACTTCTTAACGCCGAGGAGCACGGAAGCGCCGCCGCCACGTCTTCTTCCTCCGCCGGTGAAACCTCGCCGCCACGCCATCGTCGCCACGCCGAGCTCCCACAACCGTCCGATCGCGCATCAACGATCCGGATTCCGCCGTCGCCCCATAAGCGATAAACCCCATCTTCTAATCTCCGCCGTTAGATGCAAATCCGAGGGCGTAGAGAACCGTCGCTATTCACTATGTGCGTGTGGCCGACAAAGCGGACCCACACGTCGGCCGCCGCCGTGACTGCTGCACTGCGACGACGCCGCAAAGACGGACCCACTACGCCGCCAAGCGCGCGCGTGCGGTGGCGTCACCGATTGACGTCATCTCGGCGTCACGGTGGGACCCACTTGTCGCCGAGATAAGCCGAGTCGTCTTGGCGTCATCACGGGAGCCGGTCGGTGGCGTCGGCAAAAGGCCACGTGTCATTCTGTGGTGGCGACACGTGTCACCGATGACGCAATAATTAAATTTCCGAAAAGAAAAATATTTATTTAATTCGGTTTATTGATTTTAAATGTATTTTGAAACTTCAAATGCTTATAACCTTCGCTTTTAACTCCGATTTGAGTGATTCCAATTTCTATAAATTTGTAAAATTGTGATCTTTCTGTTTATGAATTTTAATTGAATTTTTGAGCACTGTTTGTCTACTGTTTATTTATTTATTGGTGTTTAATTGCATTACGCGTAGACGTTGAAGTGCCGAAGGTTTCGAGGAGAAGTTCGACCAGAGCAAGTTCAGAACCAGAACCAGCACTTTTTGATGGCAAGTTGTGTTTGATCATGTTGAACCTATTAGAGCAAATTATTTTGATTTAAACTATTGCATGCTAATTTGATAGAAATGACTTTGAATAAGTTTTGGGGATTAGTTAAATGCCTAGTTGCTGTATGCCACCTTGCCGTATATAATTGTAGGCCATGAATCCTTTGTCACCCTAGGTTATGGACTAATAGTTGGACATTAATAATTTGCCAACATGGGTTAAGTAGACCGAAGTAGTATGCTTAGCCCTGCCACGTGGACATTTTGTGATTTTGGAATACCAAAGTAAATATTGACTTAATGAGATATGGAACATGATTTGTGAGTGAGACATGTGTTATTGAGTTGATGATGGCACGTGGTGCAAGGGTAAAGAACCCGGGTGGGAAAATGATTTAGACTGGGGCAAATGGCAAGATGGTTTCTAGTGGGCCAAGAGTGGCAATCTGGGGTCGATTTGGTTTTTATTGGTTATGGATATTTGAGTTCACACTTGGTTAGTCTTGCCTCGGTCAACTAAGGACTTAACCTTGCGAGCATTTGAACCGAAGTCTTTCATACAACCACAAGCTCCGTAATGGGACGGGCCTAGTGAGTAAACCGGGAAATCTATTCTTAGTCTTGTCGTGGTGGTGTGGGGCCCGGAGGAGCGGGTGAGAACTCACATGGCGCAAGAGAGGGCCACAGGTGTGGTAACCGATCCCTCAAGTGTTGAAACCTTAGCGGCATCTTTGGTTTAGACGAAACTTTGGAAAGGCTTTGTTACGGTTATTTGCCTTGGTGGTATTTGGTGTATCTTGTGGGTAAAGTGTATAACCTCTGCAGAGTGTACAACCTATTGAATAGCCGTGCTCACGGTATTGAGCATCGCTTCGGTGATTCTGATCAAGGGTTAGATTTTCATGAAAATGACTTGTTTATGGACAATACTTGGGTTGAAGATGATGAACTTGATTTAGGATGGAAAAATGATTTACAATTGAAATGTTTGTGAAAACTACTATTCTATTCTTTGTTTTTTGCTTTGCAATCTATTATCAGTAAATCTTGAATCTTTGTCTTGCTCATGAACCATAGCCTATCCTTTGTACTAAGCCAAGCATGTAGAATATTAGAATTGCATTACATGCATGACTTCTTTGAGTGCTCAAAGTACTCACCCCACAACAACACAACTTCAGTTGAGGAAGAAGCAACACACCTTTCGGGAGGAGGAGTATCGAGGAGCCGAGCGAACTAGGGAGCGAGCCCGATCCATTACTGTGGCAAATTGGTTGGCGCCACGAGTTTATTTTATTTCATTTGCTTTTGAATGTTTTAATAAGTTTTTAAGCCATGAGGCGTATCTTTGTAACTTGACCATAAGGTCAATCAACTAGTTTGAGTATTTAATTAAAGTACTTATTATTTCGTTGATTATGACCGTGATAAGTACCAATGTTGAGATATGTGCACTAAGCGATCCTGGACTAGTGCTGAATACCAGAGGGTCCGGATTTGCACATTCGGTCCCGACAGAGGTGGTATCGAGCCATCTTGTCGTAGGGTGGCCCTTAGTTAGAATGGTCGTAGTGAGGATAAAATTATTTTCTAAAAAGTTAAAATGCGCCAAGATGATAATGCAATCTCGACTTATCCCTTCTTTCTTTCATACCCCTTGCTGAATTTAACACGTATTCGCTTTGTTTAAAATTTCTGAGTTTCGCGTGAGTGACCTTTGGCAGATGAGGATGATCCACTCTTTTGGTGAGCGCACTGGAGGGTACGCCGCGGAGCTTTGGCGTATGATGCATTCTTTGGGAGGTTATGACAGCCGATCTCTGGGGACTCATGAGATCGGGCAGATCGATATTGCACAGGATGTCACTATCACGGTCTCTGATGAGGGATAGGGCGAGGGCGAAGTCGTCCCATCCGCATCCACACCAGGAGGTTGTCATTTGATTTGGGATTCAGGAGACATCGCGTCTGGCGATGAGGCAGATTGGTCGTACCTACCCGTGGAGTTGGATGGCACGGTGTTTCGTCACCACCCGCAGAGACACTCGCTACAACCGAGAGCCCATAGAGGAGGAGGATGCCACGATCACCCACCGGCGGATATGTTATCGCTCAAGAGGATGTTATCGACGAGGCGGTTCAGAGGCTGCAGAGGTCTCGTGACGAGTTCACGCAGGTGAGGGTGCATCTGTTGCAGACTTGTGAGTACTTGGCCCCTCTATCCAGAGGATTGGGGAGCTGGAGACGGTACAGACGGACGAGCCGAACTGTCTTTGGAGCTACACGACCCAGACCCGGAGGAGCCACAGCAGGAGCCGCAGCCAGAGCTAGTGGAAGTGAAGTCGGAGCTAGTGGAAGTGAAGCCAGAGCTTGTGGAGGCCAAGCAGGAGCTAGTGGAGGTTGAGCCTGTGCAGGAGGCGCATCCAGCGGAGGATCGTTGGGATAGGTTTGTACCAGCACCAGCACACCCACCGGTGTATCCACCAGGAAGTTCCGGTGGGGGTTGGCTCGAGGAGTGAGCGTTAGGATTAGCAGTTGAGACTCCTGCATTGAGTCACGTCTTGGAATAAGAGTCACCCTTAGAGGCGTTTGACTCCAGAGTATTAGTTTGATTTGCTTCTTTCATGCTTGTGAGTGATCGGTATGTGTTGCATGGCCCATAGGCATTGTGAGCAACCATACCTCGATATTAATAAAGTAATAAAGTTAGATCTTGTACTACACCTTTGACCCCGCATAAGTACTCTATTACTTGTCTATTCTTATTTCCCTCTCGTCTCTAAACCATGGCGCAATCGGCAGATGGTGAACACTCGAGGCAACCAAGGAGGAAATGGGAGCGGTTCTCGCTCAGCTGGAAACATCGATGACGAAGGACTAGGATCTCAACCAGCACCGCCAGTTGACATACAGAATTTTGGGGCCTTTATTGCTGCACAGACCCAGTTAATGCATGCCATGATGCAGCAGATGCAGCAGGTCACTGCCCAAGCCGCCGCTGCCGCCCAAGTTAACCAAGTCAACCCAGTGCAGAGGCCACACTCGAGGCTGTCGGAATTCATGAGGACACGACCGCCTACATTTTCTGGGAATGCCAATCCATTGGAGGCAGATGATTGGCTGAGGACGATAGAGAGAAAGTTGCACATTACCCAGTGTGAAGGAAATGAGAGGGTACTCTCGCCTCATCGACTTGAAGGAACCTTGGTGAATGGTGGGAAAACTATCGGCGCTCATGAACACCCACAGGACATCGGTGGGAGGAGTTCACAATTGCTTTCGGCAGTACCATGTGCGAAGGCATCATGGAGCTGAAAAGGAGGAGTTTAGGGAATCAAGCGGGGCAATCAACCGGTCCGAAAGTATCTCAATAAGTTCACGTGGCGGCACGCCACGCTTTTGAGGATGTAGCAACGGATAAGGCGAGCGGTCTCGATTCATGAAGGGCTGAATTCAGGATGCGGTGGGACTCATAACCCACATTTTTCCCGACTTTGAGAGCTAGTAAACAAGGCGCCGATATTGGAGGACAAGCGCAAGGAGCCGGAGGACAACCGAAGCGCAGGATGGCACAAGAGGAGCACGCCCGAGGCGCAGCGCTTGAGGGTTACACCAAACCGGTTCTTGAGTTTCAACCAAGGAATGTGATGACAACGCCGCCACCAAGACGAGACCACGGACAAAATTTCGTGACACCAACACGGCTTGGGAACGCAGCATGAGAAGCGGCAGATCGGGGTGAGGCGTTGTTTCGTCTGTAATGAGCGAGGCATTTTGCCAATTATTGTCCTAAGAAGGGAGGAGGAGTGACACCAGTTCGCTTCAACCTCGGGACTACTCCAACGAAGACACCTGCGCTAGGAGCAAGCCGTGGAGCTACATTAACTGAGCCGCCACACGGCCGTAGTAAGGGGCAGAGTCAACCATGTCACCGCAGATGCAGTCTGAAAACATTGGACGTCATTGGGTAAGTTCTTGGTCAACTCGGTAGACTGCAGCTTTTATTCGATTACGAGCTTCGCATTCGTTTATATCTCGGATTTTTTGTGAACAATGGGTTGAAAATGGTGAACCTTAGGCATGTATTGCTAGTACAATCCGGGATCGAACTCCGATCGATGTAGGATGTTCTGGGGTAAAGTTGCTTATAGATGGAGCAGAGTTCTAGCAAACTTAGTGGTGTTAGATACCCAGACCCTAGATGTTATTTTGGGAATGGAGTGGTTGTCTAAGCACAAGGTTGTACTAGACTGTGGACGAAGAGTCATATCAGTCGAGAGCCCTTGTGGGAGAAAAATAGAGTTTCAAGCAACCGCCGTTCGGGATGGACAGTTGATGGTCAATAGTGTGAAGGCCGTTAGCATAGAAGATGTGCCAGTTGTCAGAGAGTACCCGGATGTATTTCGGAGGATTTACAGGATGCCACAGACGGGGACATAGAGTTTATGTCGAGTTAATACCGAACGCCCCGATAGCGAAGAGACCTTATCGGATGTCAGCCGATGAACCGGTCGAAATGAAAAAGCAGATTGAGGAGTTATTGGATAAGGGATTTATTAGACCTAGTTAAATGCGCCATGGGGAGCACCGGTTCTATTTGTCAAGAAGAAGGATGGAAGTTCTGGGATGTGTGTGGATTCATGAGCCTTAAATGAAGTCACTATAAAGAATAAGTACCCACTACCCAGGATCGATGACCTATTTGACCAGTTGAGAGGAGCTGGAGTTTTCTCCAAGATTGACCTACGATCAGGATATCACCAGCTGAAGATTCGATCGGAGGATGTGCCGAAGACCGCATTTTCGTCAAGATATGGACATTACGAGTTCACAGTTATGTCTTTTGGTTTGACAAATGCACCTGCATACTTCATGAACATGATGAACAAGGTTTTCATGGAATACCTGGATAAGTTCGTTGTTGTGTTCATAGATGACATTCTAGTTTACTCCAAGACCAGGGAAGAGCATGCTGAGCATCGAAGCTAGTTACGGAGAAGTTAAAGAAAACGACAACTTTTAAGCTAAGTTTAGCAAGTGCGATTTCTAGAAGAACAAAGTGGAATTCCTTGGACATGTAGTGACCGCCGAAGGGGTTACGGTTGATCCAACTAAGGTGGAAGCAGTGTTGCATTGGGAGCCACCCAAGACGGTGACTCAAATCCGAAGTTTCCTTGGAATGGCTGGTTATTACCGCCGATTTATTGAAGGATTCTCCACGATTGCGAGACCACTTACGCAATTGTTGAAGAAGGAGAAGAAGTTTGCATGGACGCCGGGATGTGAGCGGAGTTTTCAGGAGTGGAAGAAACGTTTGACAACGGCACCAGTGTTAGTTCTACCGGATTTAAGCAAGAGTTTTGATATATACTGTGATGCATCGCGCCAAGGGCTTGGTTGCGTGTTAATGGAAAACAGAAAGGTCGTCGCATATGCGTCAAGGCAGTTGAGGCCGCATGAGGAGAACTACCCAACCCATGACTTGGAGTTAGCAGTCGTAGTGCATGCCTTGAAGTTATGGCGGCACTATCTGATTGGAAACAGATATGAGGTGTACATTGACCATAAGAGTCTTAAATATATATTTACTCAATCGGATCTGAACATGAGGCAGAGGAGGTGGTTGGAATTAATTAAGGATTATAATCTGGAAATTCATTATCACCCCGGGAAAGCCAATGTGGTGGCCGATGCTTTAAGCCGAAAAAGCCATTCGGTGAACATGTTGGTGGAAGCAAGTCAGGTCGAGTTATGCAAGGAATTTCGGAAGCTGAAGTTGGAAGTTGTACCTAAGGGATTCTTAGCCGCTTTAGAGGTGAAGCCTACCTTGGAAGATCAGATTCGTGAGGGGCAAAAGGAAGATGTCAAGATTCAGAAAATTAAGTAGAAAATGGAGGAATGCAAAGCGAAGGATTTCAAGCTGGATGAGCGAGGTACATTGTGGATCAAAAATCGCATCTGCGTCTGACAAGAAGGAGTGAAGCAAGCGATTTTGGAGGAAGCCCATGATTCCAAGTACTCCATTCATCAGGAAGCACTAAGATGTACCAAGACACGAAGGAAAGATTCGGTGGCCAAGCATGAAGCGTGAAGTTGCGAGCATGTTGCGTTGTGCGATACATGCCAAAGGGTCAAAGCAATGCATCAAGGCGGCCGGGATTGCTGCATTCTTTGAAGATACCGAGTGGAAGTGGGAGGAAATCGGAATGGATTTCATTCTTGGTTTACCGAGGACCCGAAGGGTATGATTCTATATGGGTTATAGTGGACGGTTGACAAAGGTCGCCCACTTCCTACTGGTGAAGACTACCTATTCAGGGGACCGCCTAGCAGATTTGTATATGTCAAGGATTGTGTGTCTGCATGGAGTCCCGAAGAAAATTGTATCAGACAGAGGAACCCAGTTTACCTCGAGATTTTGGGATAGGTTGCATGAGGCCCTAGGAACCCGTCTGAATTTCAAGATCTGCATATCACCCGCAGACGACGGGCAAGCGTAAAGAGTTAATCGGATCTTGGAGGATATGTTGAGGGCATGTCGTTGGCTTATACAACCTCATGGGACAAGTGCTTGTCAGACGCCGAGCTTAGCTATAACAACGACTACCGAGCAAGTTTGCGAGATGTCGCCATTTGAAGCACTATATGGAAGACCACGTCGACGCCGTTGAGTTGGAATGAGACCGAGAGGCGTCATATGTTCGGGCGGACATTCTTGAGAAGTGAAGAAGCGGTAGCCATGATCGAGAACGGTTGAAAATTGCGCAATCAAGACAGAAGAGTTATGCCGATAATCGCCGCAGGATTTGAGCTTTGAGCTGAAGATTTTGTGTACCTCGAGTTACCCACTCAAAGGAGTTAAGAGGTTTCACACTAAAGGGAAGTTAAGCGCCAAGATATGTTGGCCCATTTAAGATATTAAGTCGAAGAGGTGAAGTAAGCGTGTCATTTGGAGTTACCGAGTCTCTAGTAGGTGTGCATGATGTGTTCCATGTGTCACAATTAAAGAAATGTCTCCGAGTGCCGAAGAAGCGAGATCTTGGTTAGAGTCGGTCGATTGCGAAGGATTTGACTTATAAAGAGTGCGGTGAAAATCTTGGACACGATGGATCGAGAAACGAGAAATAAATCGACCGCTTTTGCAGAGTTGATTGGAGTAACCATTCCGAGAGCGAAGCAACTTGGGAAGCTTGAAGAGGACTCAAGAAGGAATTCTCAACCTATTCTCGGTCATTACCTGAATCTCTGGTCGAGATTCCGATTAAGGGAGGTTTGTAACACCCCAATTTTTGCTTTTCTTGCATTTAAATGGTATTTTGAATTTTTGGGAATTTCTGGAATTTATTTGGATTTATTTTGAATTATTTGGATTTATTTTGAATTAAACCATTTATCAAATTAATTAAATAATGGAAAAGTTAAAATAAAGTTTTACTGAAAATATTTTATTTGAGTCACAAATGTCTTAAAATATTTTTGAGAATTTTTCCAGAATTTTTCTAGTATTTTTAAAGCCCCAAATGAATTATTTTATTTTCGGGAATTAATTTTATTCGGAAAAGGATTAAATATCCCGTGAACAGTACTGGGCCGGGTACTGTGCGGCCCGTTCCGGAAAAACCCTAGCGTGGCAGCCGTTCGATCTTCATCCAAGGGCTCACGTTGCGCCACGTCACCCAATCCGATTAAATGCCGGATTCATGGCCATGCCAGTGTGGGCCTCGGTTTCCACGCTTTTCACGGAAGTCGAGGGGCTATTTATTGCGCCACCACCGGGTTGTGATCCCCACTCAAAGACCGCACCGACACCAGTACGCCAGACGTCGCCGAGACGCCGTCTCTCGCCAAAGTTCCGGAGCCACCGCCGAGTTCTTGGCGTCGTTTAAATCGCCGCCGGTGATTCTCGCCGTCGCCGGCCACCATCGGACTCACCTCGTCAAGCGCGTCGGAGGGCCACTTCTTAACGCCGGAGGAGCGCGGAAGCGCCGCCCGCCACGTCTTCTTCCTCGCCGGTGAAACCTCGCCGCCACGCCATCGTCGCCGCCGAAGCTCCCACACCGTCCGTCGTCGCGCATCAACGACCGGATTCCGCCCGTCGCCCTATAAGCGATAAACCCCATCTTCTAATCTCCGCCGTTAGATGCAAATCCGAGGGCGTAGAGGAGCCACGTCGCTATTCATTGCGGCGCGTGGCGACAAAGCGGACCCACGTCGATCGCCGCAGGTGCATGCGCACTGCGAGACGGCGGCCGACGGACCCACTCGTCACCGCCGCGCGCGTGCGTGTGGCGTCACCATTGACGCGTCATCTTGGCGTCACGGTGGGACCCACTTGTCGGAGATAAGCGAGTCGTCTTGACGTCATCTTGGCGTCATCACGGGGCCGGTCGGTGGCGTCGGCAAAGGCCACGTGTCGATTACGTGGTGGCGACACGTGTCACCGATGACGCAATAATTAATTTTCGAAAAGAAAAATATTTATTTAATTCGGTTTATTGATTTTAAATGTATTTTGAAACTTCAAATGCTTATAACCTTCGCGTCTTAACTCCGATTTGAGTGATTCCAATTTCTATAAATTTGTAAAATTGTGATCTTTCTGTTTATGAATTTTAATTGAATTTTTTAGTACTGTTTGTCTACTGTTTATTTATTTATTGGTGTTTAATTGCGTTCTACGCGTGAGCGTTGAAGTGCGAAGGTTTTGAGGAGAAATTTGACCAGAGCAAGTTCAGAATCGAAACCAGCACTTTTTGAAGGCAAGTTGTGTTTGATCATGTTGACCCTTTTAGAGCAAATTATTTTGATTTAAACTATTGCATGCTAATTTGATAGAAATGACTTTGAATAAGTTTTGGGGATTAGTTAAATGCCTAGTTCTTTGTATGCCACCTTGTCAGTATATAATTGTAGGCCATGAATCCTTTGTCACCCTAGGTTATGGAATAATAGTTGGACATTAATAATTTGCCAACATGGGTTAAGTACACAAGTAGTATGCTTAGCCCTTGCGTGGACATTTTGTGATTTTGGAATACCAAAGTAAATATTGACTTAATGAGATATGGAACATGATTTGTGAGTGAGACATGTGTTATTGAGTTGATGATGGCACGTGGTGCAAGGGTAAAGAACCGGGTGGGAAAATGATTTAGGCTGGGGCAAATGGCAAGATGGTTTACTGGTGGGCCAAGAGTGGCAACTGGGCGGTCGTATTTGGTTTTTATTGGTTATGGATATTTGAGTTCACACTTGGTTAGTCTTGCCTCGGTCAACTAAGGACTTAACCTTGCGAGCATTTGAACTGAGTCTTTCATACAACCACAAGCTCCGTAATGGGGCCGGGCCTAGCCGAGTAAACCTGGGAAATCTATTCTTAGTCTTTGTCGTGGTGGTGTGGGGCCCGGAGGAGCGGGTGAGAACTCACATGGCGCAAGAGGGGGGCCCTGGGTGTGGTAACCAGTCCCTCAAGTGTTGAAACCTTAGCGGGCAGTACTGGGTTTAGATGGAACTTTGGAAAGGCTTTGTTACGGTTATTTGCCTTGGTGGTATTTGACTGTATCTTGTGGGTAAAGTGTATAACCTCTGCAGAGTGTACAACCTATTCGAATAGCCGTGCTCACGGTATTGAGCATCGCTCGGTGATTACAGTCAAGGGTTAGATTTTCATGAAAATGACTTGTTTATGGACAATACTTGGGTTGATGATGATGAACTTGATTTAGGATGGAAAAATGATTTACAATTGAAATGTTCGTGAAAAACTACTATTCCTGTTACTGTTTTACTGCTTTGCAATCTATTACTGTAAATCTTGAATGCTGTACTGCTCATGAACCATAGCCTATCCTTTGTACTAAGCCAAGTATGTAGAATATTAGAATTGCATTCTGTGCATGACTTGCTGAGTGCTCAAAGTACTCACCCCACAACAACACAACTTCAGTTGAGGAAGAAGCAACACACCTTTCGGGAGGAGGAGTATCGAGGAGCCGAACGAACTAGGGAGCGAGCCAATCGATTACTGTGGCAAATTGGTTGGCGCCACGAGTTTATTTTATTTTATTTGCTTTTGAATGTTTTAATAAGTTTTTCGCCCTGCGAGGCGTATCTTTGTAACTTGACCATAAGGTCAATCAACTAGTTTGAGTATTTAATTAAAGTACTTATTATTTCATTGATTATGACTGTGATAAGTACCAATGTTGAGACTGTGTGCACTAGCGCGATCCTGGACTAGTGCTGAATACACAGAGGGTCCGGATTTGCACATTCGGGTCCCGACAGGTGACGCTCCCCGAGCCGTTGCTCCAGTTCTTGCGCACAACCTGGCAATTATCCAAATCGTGCGTATTAGTGTTATGGATGGGGTAGAAGACCTTACCCCTGTTTTCCTGCCGATCGTAGCGGCCATCCTGCCGGTCGCGCTGATCGTCCCGCCATGGCTTGACACCCTTGTGCCCGTGCTCGGCGGCCAAGACCTGACCGGACTCGGCCGCCGTGCGCCTCTTCTTGTTTGTGGAACCAGGACCTTTCGAGGTTCTGGCCTTGCCTCCACCGCGAACGCCGTCCGCTCCGGTCGTCCGCTCCCGCGCCTCCGCCGCCCGAGCGCACTTGTGCGCTAAGGCAAATAGCTCCGACATAGTAGCGATGTCGTGGGTGGCCATCTTCTCCCGTATCTTGCAGTCTCGCACGCCCCTCTAGAAGGCGATGATGATGGACTGGCCAGAGATCTTGGGGATCATGTTGCGGCAGTGGCTAAATCGTCGGATGAACGCGTGCAACGACTCCCCTTTCTTCTGTTCGAGGGCATGGAGGTCATCCTCTACACCTGGCTGGACATAAGAGCCCTGGAAGTTGGTGACGAACTGTCGTGCCCCGAATTTTCACGGATTCGGACACTCTGTGTATACCGTACTAGTCCAGGATCACGCTAGTACACACAGGATAAACAGGTTGAAGTACCACAAACATACACAGCGGAGATAAATAATAACGTACTTCAAGCATAATATAGTCGAGTTACATGACCTTATGGTCGCCTTACAATAATTCGCCACGCAGGGCGATAAATATCATCAGTATCAAGTTCATTCAGCGGAAGCAAAATACGATAGCGGAACCACTACTAGCCACAGGCTACTGAGTGCGGCTCAACCCCCTTAGTCCTCCTGGCCTTCGACGAACTCTTCATTCCAAGGCGCACGGCTTCTTCTTCTTCGAGGTTTTTGTCGATGCAAGGGTGAGTATACAACATACTCAACAAGTCATGCACAATGCATATCTATTACTACATGCATGGCTTATTCCAAAGGAAAGGCTTAATTGGTTATTTTGCATAAAGCAGCATTTCTTTTAATCGGGTAATCCTATTAGATTAAAAGCGATAAAATCGATATTATTAATAATTAATTTTTTTCAATTCTTTCTCAAGAGTTTTGGCACTTTGACCCTAATTTCATTCATCGAGTTTACGCACACACCACCCATCCACATCTTTTATTTTTAAAATCTAACCCTTATTTGTAATCATAGAGCAATGTCCAATCCGCGGACACGGCTATTGAATAGTTTCACACACACACTCTGCAGAGGTTGTACACTTTACCCACAGGATCTGATCGTTCACCACCAAAGCGATTGATTGTAACAAAGTCTTTCAGAGACTAACACTTAGCTAGTGATCCTCTCGATGATTGCCTTCCTAACACTTCCTCACACAGAGCCAAAGTTTAGAAACGAGCACATACCGTTAGATGGGTACCAAGCGCGGCAGAGATGTACGCTCCCGTCTGATTACATTTTTGGTGTGCTTGTCACCCGAGTATCAAAGGAAAGATATTAGAAACCTACTTAACTAGGTCCGTCCCATTCCGGACAAGTGGTTGTACACGGAACTCAGCTCAAAGGCTCGCAAGGTTAAGTCCTTAATTGTCGGGCAAGACAACCATTTTATACATCTCGGCACTGACCTTCACAATCTTTTCATACATCCCATTGCCACACAGCCCACAGCGCGAAGCCTTCTTGCCACTTGCCCGGTTCAAATCATTTTCCCACCCCACTTTAACTTAAGCAACACATGCCATTTTCCACATCGGTTCATGAATAGCACCACACGGTCACTATCCGGTTCAATTCATGACATCATCGCATTTTCCAAAATCGTTCCATAATTGTTTAGTCAATATTCATTTGATATTTGAAAGTCATTCCACGCATACAAGCAAGCTAAGCGACTAATCACGGTCTAGCCTCCCGTGTTGGCATCATATTAGCATCCAACATATTTAAGCATCTTAGGGTGGACAAGGTTTGGGGCATATAAACATTTATAATCAAGGTGGCATAACAAGTCGGCTTTTAACTACCATTTCCCAATTTAATCAATAGTGGTTGTACTTAACATAGCATGCAATATGGAAATCAAAATATACTTTTAAAACTAGGCGCGAAATGATCAAAGCATGACTTGCCTTCGAAGAGGAGTTGGTTCTAGTCGAGGTTCTGCGACGGGTCTTCAAATTCTCCCTCGGCGAAACCCGGCGACTCGGAGTCTACTCGGCACAAGCAATCACACAATAAATATACTATCCAGACAGCAAGATAAATTCTAAAAATAAAATAAAAATCATCAATAAATAGCTCACATTTTTACAAATTTTTGGGCACTGGAATCACTCAAATCCGAGTTAAAATCACGAAAGTTATAGCATTTCTAAGTTTGCTGAAATTCAAATAAATAATAACCGAATTATTCTATTTAATTTCCTCTGAAAATCGGATTAATTCCGCGGCGACGCGTGTCGGCACGAGAATGAGCCACGTCACCTTCGGTCAGCGACAGGTGGGCGGATAGCGTCATCTTGGCGTCGGCCGGTATGGGTCATTACTTGCGACATGTGGGCCCCGATGAGCGCGACACAGGCCACTCGGCGGCCGACACAGCGGCGAAAAGCGTCGCCACAGCGGCGTTTAATCCCGCCGTTGATTTAAATCCAGCGATCGGTCGTTCTCGGCGATGCTTTGCTACAAGGCCTCGTGGCGCGCAGGGAAGCGATCGGATGAAAATCTCTGCTCACGATTACGCTACGGTTCACTATTCATCGCGACCGAAGCGGACACCGTGCCGTCGGATGGAGATCCAACGGCCACGGTACCAAGCGATTCACTATTGCTAAGCCTCGTGGCCTCATCGAGCCGAGCATCCAAGCATCGGCGGCCATTTTCAGCATAGCGGCCACGGCGGCGTGGACACCACGATGCGGTCGGATGAAGATCCAGCGGCGCAACCATACCGAGCGATTCACTATACATACCGACGTGGCTCTACGAACCTTACGATCAAGATCCTACGGACCAGATCTAATCCTACCTTTTACCGTGATTCAAATAAGCGACTCGTGGCCTCACCTCGGCGTCCGATGAAGATCGGCGATTCTTTGAAGCTCGCGAGGAGTTGAAGAAGAAGTGGTGAATGCGGTGCCGGACTTGGAGAAGAAGGTGATGGGCAGGCGTCTCGATGCTTCTCCGGTCGAAAGAGGTGGCGCGCAGACGCAGCTCGACACAGGGGACTTGGTGAGGTCTCGGCGACGGCGGGAACGACGAAGCGGCGGCGAACGGCGAAGAACCAAGCGCAAGGAATGGCAACTTCGGCGAGCTCAAACGCTCACTACGGGCACGAGAGGGCGCGAGAGAGGGGCAAAGCGGCGGAAGGAAGTCGCGCGTGTGGCGGGTATTTCTTCTGCGGACGAGCCTTGGAACTCGCGCAAAATCCACGACACGATCCGCATGTAGCTGGCGGCAATGCGCGACGATCGCCTCGTCGAGGTCGTCCGTCCACATCGGCCGTCCGTCGAGAATCAGCCAGCAGATTAAATCGTCGAAAGCGGTGATCGTCGCGACCGTTAGATCGAAGATCAGCGGTGGCGGAGCGACGCGACGATTAGGGTTTGCGCTTGACGGTGTTGGTAGGCCCAACACTGTAGCCAAGGATTTAGGTTTTTGCAATAAAGATAAATCCAACAATTCAAAGCATTTATTTGGGGCACTAAAATACTGAAAAATTCTAGAAAAATTCTAGAAAATATTTGAGCATTTTGAGCCTAAATAAAATATTAGTTTTAATTTTTGATAATTATAGTTTTCGGTATTAATTAATCAAGAGAAGAATGGTTTAAATAAATGTTTATTAATTTCAATAAATCCCCAAAAATTAGATAAATTCCATTAAATGCAATTATATGCAATTAAAGGTTGATCAATTTATAAAAATTCAAATAACTCCAAAATTTAAAAATTGGACCAAAATTAGGGATGTTACAAACCTACCCTTAATGAATCTAGTCCCGAGATTAGAGGCTTAACTATAGAATAGGTTTGGGAATTCCTTTTTGAGATCTTCTTCTCGTTCCCGGTGGCTTCACTTTACGTGTGGTTGCTCCTTTGAACTCTGCTGAAAGCAGGTTGTCTTGTTTCTTGTTTTCCGATCCATTGTATCCGAATTTTTATCGGTTGCTCCTTGTAAGTCAAGTCTTCACGTAGTTCAACTTCTTCCAATAGCGTTTGCTCTTGGGCACTCGGAGACACTTCTTGAGTTGCGATACATGAAAAACATTGTGCACTCGCTAGTATTGCGGTAACTCCAAATGGTGGCGACTTAGCCCTACGACTTATGATCTTAAATGGTCCTACATATCTTGGCATAAGTTTACCCTTTTGTGAAACCTCTGGACTCCCTTAAGCGGCGTAACTCGAGATACGTAATCCTCCGGTTCAAAACTCAAATCTCTCGGCGGTTGTCGTAGCTCTTCTGTCTTGATTGTGCAATCTTTAACCTTTCTCGATCGGTGCTATTTGCTCTTGACTTCTTGAAGTATGTCGGTCCAAGACACGACGCTCTCGGTCTCATTCCAATTTAGCGGCGTCCTACAAGGTCGACCATACAATGCTTCGAAGGTGACATCGAAGACTAACGATAGTGTTGTTGTAACTAAACTCGCATATGGCAAACATTTATCCCAAGTTGATGTATATGCTAGCGCACGTGCTCTTAACATATCTTCTAATATCTGGTTGACTCTTCGATCGCCCATCCATCATGCGGGTGATATCTTTGTCTTGAAGTTCAAGCAGGTGCCCATGGTATATGCAATTTATCCCAAAACCTTGAGGTAAATTGGGTACCTCTATCCGATACTATTTTCTTGGCACTCCATGTAAGCAAGCGATCCTTGCCATGTATAGCTCGGCTAACTTATCTCTGAATAGGTTGTCTTTCTTGGTATAAAATCGCGACCTTAGTCAATCGATCCACGATGACCCATATGGAGTCATAACCTCCTTGTGTCCTTGGTAATCCGGTAATGAAATCCATTCCGATTTCTTCCCATTTCCACTCTGGTATTTTCAGTGGCTGCAGCAGTCCTGCTGGTCTCTGATGCATAGCTTTGACTCGCTGGCATACATCACACAGTGCTACGTGTTCAACAACCTCTCTCTTCATATTCGCCACGTAACCGTTCTTTTAAATCTTGATACATTTTGCACTCCTGGGTGAATCGAATACTTGGAGTCATGAGCTTCCTCAATATTAGCTGCTTTAATTCCTTTTTGTTGGGTACACAAATCGTTCCTTCATCCATAATGTGCCTTGTTCGTCTAGCTTAAAATCTTTTGCTTGGCCTTCCTCCATCTTGGCTTTGGATTAAGCTTGATCTTCTCATCATCCTTGACCTTCTCTAATCTGATCTTCCAATATAGGCTTCACTTCTAATGTAGCTCTGAATCCTTAGGGAACAACTTCCAGTTTAACCTCTGAAGGTCCTTACACAATTCTCTCGGCTTTCTTCCACCTTGAATTTGGACCATGACCTTTCAGGCTCGGGCATCGGCCACTACATTAGCCTTGCACGGATGATAATGGATACCCATGTTGTAATCCTTGATCGGCTCTAACCACCTTCTTTGTCTCATGTTTAGGTCGATTGGGTGAAAATGTATTTAAGACTTTTATAGTGCATATACACCTCACACCTATTACCAATAAGATAGTGACGCCATATCTTCAGGGCATGCACTACAGCTGCTAACTCTAAATCGTGCGTCGGGTAATTCCCTTCATGTGGCCTTAATTGCCTTGATGCATAGGCTACTACCTTTCCATTTGCATTAACACACATCAAGGTCCTTGGCGTGATGCATCACGATGAATATCGAAACTCGATGCACATCGGTTGCACTAACTGCTTTGTCTTGATGTCAGTCTTTTCTTCAATTCTTGGAAACTCTTCTCACAATCCGGTGTCCAAACAAATTTCTTCTCTTTCTTTAACAATTGCGTAATTGGCCTAGCAATTGTCGAGAATCCTTCTATAAATCGGCGGTAATAACCGGCCATTCCAAGGAAACTCGAACTTGCTAAACTATCTGGCGACTCCCAATGTAGCAATTGTCTCAACCTTGCTTGGGTCCATCGCAATTCCTTGGCAATCATGACATGCCCAAAGAAATCTACCTTACTCTTCGAAATCGCATTTACTAAACTTTGCATACAAATTTGCTCCTTAGCTTTTCAACACTAATCTCAAATGTTGGGCGTGCTCTTCATCAAATCCTTGAATAAACCAAAATATCATCTATGAACACGACCACAAATTTATCCGGTATTCCATAAATACTTTATTCATTAAGTTCATAAAGTAAGCAGCATTTGTCAATCAAATGACATAGCTGTGAACTCATAATGTCCATATCTTGAGGAAAATCACGGTCTTTGGTATGTCCTCTGTCTTGATTCTCAATTGGTGATATCGACCTAAGGTCGATCTTGGAGAATACTCCTGCTCCTCTTAATTGATCGAAAAGATCATCTATCGAGGGTAATGGGTATTTATTCTTTATCGTCACTTAGTTAAGTCGCGATAGTCTATACACATCAGGAAACTTCGTCTTTCTTCTTAACAAATAGAACGGTGCTCCCCATGGTGGCGAGCTTGATGCGATGAATCCTTTTTCCAACAACTCCTCAATCTGCTTCTTCATTTCTACCAACTCTTGGTGGACATCCGGTAAGGCCTTTTTGCTATCGGTCTTTGTTCGGTACTAAGCCAATTCTGAACTCTATGTCTCTGTCTGGTGGCATTCTGGTAATTCCTCGGGAAAAACATCGGGTATTCACCGACCCTTTGGTACATCTCTTATCTTGTGAGTCTCCAAATTGTTCACTAGCATCATCCTCCTCGAATCGCCCTTGCTTGAAATTCCACTTTTCTATCATCGGGGCTCTCGATAGACACTACTCTGCGTCCACAGGTCTAATATAGCCTTATGCTTAGTCAACAATCCATTCCTAGGATAACATCCGGGGTTTGGGTATCTAGTATAATAAGGTTAAGCTAGGAACTCTACTCCCTTTATTAGTAGCTTAACTCCGAACACCCGACCTTAGAACGGAGTTACGATCCGAGATTGAACTAGGAGTGTACTCTTAAGGTTAACAATATCGAGATCATTTGTCTCGGCAAAATCTCGAAAGCGAGCGAATCTGAAGCTCTGAATCAAATAGTCGGCGGTGGCAGCTTTGAGTTGACTAGGAACTTACCGAGCACGACGTCCGTTGCGTTCTGGACTTCATCTGCGGAGATATGATTGATCCTCCCTCGCGTGAATGACTGCGGTGTAGTTCCAGCTTGTGCAGGTCCTCGGCTTCCTCCTTGGGTAGGGTCTTGGTTGGGTGTTTCCTAAATTGAAGCGCCTTTGGTGTCACCGCTCCTTTCTTTGGACATACGTTGGCGAAGTGTCCAGTCTCATTGCAATTGTAGCAGCGTCTTCCAGACATTTGCTGATTTCCTCAAGCTGGTGAGAGGCATAGAGTACCCTCTCGTTTCCTTCACACTGCGTTATGTGCAATTTCCTTTCGATGGTTCTTAGCCAATAAATGCGCCTCTAATGGTGGCATTCCACGAGAACGTTGGCGGGCGGCGTCGCATAAACTCGAACAATCTTGAATAGGGTCGTGGCCCATTGTTCACGGACTTTGATTATTGGCATCGCACTGGTGGTTGATCTGTTGTACCGTTGCCATCATAGTCGTGCATTAAGCGAGTCGTGCCGCGAGAAATGCTCCCAGATTCTGCATATCCTTTGGCGGTCTTTGCTGCGGTGGTGTGTGTAGATGCTCGCTGCCTCTGGCGCGAACCACCGCCTCTGCTCCGTTGTTGCGAGTGTTCACCATCATTGATTGCCGGTGGTTTAGAGATAAGGGGAAAAGAATAGGCAAGTATAGGAACTTATACGGGAAGCAGTGTAACTTAAAACGAAAATAACAAAAGGAACTTAAACATCCTAGCATATATAATAATTAAGTATGGTTTATCACATAGTCTAGGACTATGCAACCATCACGACAATCACAAACATCACATCAATTGTTCATTACAACATCGCATACTAATGTTTGAAATAAAAAGCGCGACTCAAAACAAGCTGAGTCCCAGCATAAAATTTGGACACTACAACTCGACAAATCATCACTCATTGAGCCAACCCTTGCGGCTCGCCGATCACGTAAACCGGCGGGTGAGTGGCATCGGGCAAGCCAGTCCCCATGCCCTCCCTTTGGTGTTGGTGAGGCACCTCGGCCTTGTGGCGGCAGCTCCTCCGGCTCCTCGTCGTCGCTGTCGAGCTCCATGGCGTCTGGCTCTCCGTGGGCGTGGGGCCTCCTCCAACTCAGCGATCTCTCGGGCCGGCGTGCATGCGGGTCTCCGCAGGCCTCCTCTGCCTCCTCCAAAGCACGGTACCTGCTGCTGAAGCTCCGTGGTCGTGGCGTCCATCACCTCCTCTGAAAGCCGGCCAAGCGACCAGTGCACAGCGGCGTCGTCCTCGAGTCAATCGAGCTGCGAGGGTCCACCGCGTCTTGAGTGCACACAAGCGATGTCCCACAGCTCGGCCGTGGTCCCTGCGATCCGGCCAGCGCAACTCGGGCACACCTCTGTATGCCCGCCTCGTGGCCTGGCTCGCTTCACCGTGAGGCGGCGGACGACTAGCAGCGTGCTCGGCGTACAAAGTGAGGTGGTCTCCCATCCATGGCGACCCGTTGACTATCCAAGTGCGGGATCGGTAGAGAGGGCGGTCGAAGCCTCCCAACACAGGAGCATCCTCGAGCTTCGGCGTAGCCTCCGTGGCGCTCTCCAAAAGAGTGGACCATCCGCATCTGCCAAAGCAAGCGTTAGTACCAAAGATTTTTAAAAGAGCATAAAAGTAATAATGAATCTGACGAGAGATATGAAGTAAGGAAGAAGGGGTAAGTCAAGATTTCTTTGATTATTCTTGCCCAAATTTTATTCTTTAGAAATTAATTTGGACTCCACCAAAATGGCGATTCTATCTAGGGTTAAGTCCTCACGATCGGTATGGCTCGATACCATCCTGTCGTGCCCCGAATTTTCACGGATTCGGACACTCAGGTATCTTAGTACTAGTCGAGGATCACGCTAGTACACACAGGATAAGCAGGTTGAAGTACCACAAACATACATGAGGAGATAAATAATAGCGTACTTCAAGCATAATATAGTCGAGTTACATGACCTTATGGTCGCCTTACAATAATTCGCCACGCAGGGCGATAAATATCATCAGTATCAAGTTCATTCAGCGGAAGCAAAATACGATAGCGGAACCACTACTAGCCACAGGCTACTGAGTGCGGCTCAACCCCCTTAGTCCTCCGGCCTTGACGAACTCTTCATTCCAAGCTGGCACGGCTTCTTCTTCTTCTGAGGTTTTTGTCGATGCAAGGGTGAGTATACAACATACTCAACAAGTCATGCACAATGCATATCTATTACTACATGCATGGCTTATTCCAAAGGAAAGGCTTAATTGGTTATTTTGCATAAGCGACATTTCTTTTAATCGGGTAATCCTATTAGATTAAAAGCGATAAAATCGATATTATTAATAATTAATTTTTTTCAATTCTTTCTCAAGAGTTTTGGCACACTGACCCTAATTTCATTCATCGGTTTACGGCACCTGACCACCCATCCACATCTTTTATTTTTAAAATCTAACCCTTATTTGTAATCAAAGCAATGTCCAATACGCGGACACGGCTATTGAATAGTTTCACACACACTCTGAGGCGGTGTACACTTTACCCACGAGGATCTGATCGTTCACCACCTGGCGATTGATTGTAACAAAGTCTTTGAGAGACTAACACTTAGCGATGATCCTCTCGATGATTGCCTTCCTAACACTTCCCTCACCAGAGCCAAAGTTTAGAACGAGCACATACCGTTAGATGGGTACCAAGCCGCAGCCACAGTGCGCTCCCCGTCTGTTACATTTTTGGTGTATGTCACCCCGAGTATCAAAGGAAAGATATTAGAAACCTACTTAACTAGGTCCGTCCCATTCCGGACAAGTGGTTGTACACGGAACTCAGCTCAAAGGCTCGCAAGGTTAAGTCCTTAATTGTCCGGGCAAGACAACCATTTTATACATCTCGGCACCTGCCTTCACAATCTTTTCATACATCCCATTGCCACACAGGCCCACAGCACGAAGCCTTCTTGCCACTTGCCCGGTTCAAATCATTTTCCCACCCACTTTAACTTAAGCAACACATGCCATTTTCCACATCGGTTCATGAATAGCACCACACGGTCACTATCGGTTCAATTCATGACATCATCGCATTTTCCAAAATCGTTCCATAATGTTTAGTCAATATTCATTTGATATTTGAAAGTCATTCCACGCATACAAGCAAGGCTAAGCGACTAATCACGGTCTAGCCTCCGTGTTGGCATCATATTAGCATCCAACATATTTAAGCATCTTAGGGTGGACAAGGTTTGGGGCATATAAACATTTATAATCAAGGTGGCATAACAAGTCGGCTTTTAACTACCATTTCCCAATTTAATCAATAGTGGTTGTACTTAACATAGCATGCAATATGGAAATCAAAATATACTTTTAAAACTAGGCGCGAAATGATCAAAGCATGACTTGCCTTCGAAGAGGAGTTGGTTCTAGTCGAGGTTCTGCGACGGGTCTTCAAATTCTCCCTCGGCGAAACCCGGCGACTCGGAGTCTACTCGGCACAAGCAATCACACAATAAATATACTATCCAGACAGCAAGATAAATTCTAAAAATAAAATAAAAATCATCAATAAATAGCTCACATTTTTACAAATTTTTGGGCACTGGAATCACTCAAATCCGAGTTAAAATGCGAAAGTTATAGCATTTCTAAGTTTGCTGAAATTCAAATAAATAATAACCGAATTATTCTATTTAATTTCCTACTGAAAATCCGGATTAATTCCGCCGGCGACACGTGTCAGCACAGGAATGAGCCACGTCACCTTCGGTCACTGACAGGTGGGCGGATGGCGTCATCTTGGCGTCGGCCACGGTAGGGTCATTACAGCGACATGTGGGCCCGATGAAGCGATACAGGCCACTTTCGGCGGCAAACCGCAGGAAAAGCGTCCGCCACGCGGCGGCGTTTAATCCGGCCGTTGGATTTAAATCCAGCGGTCGGTCGTCTCGGCGATGCTGCGCTACAAAGGCCTACGTGGCGCAGCAGAAGCGATCGGATGAGAAATCTCGGCTATTGATTCTGCTACGGTTCACTATTCATTGCTGCCGAGCGGACACCGTGCCGTCGGATGGAGATCCAACGACCCACCGTACCAAGCGATTCACTATTGCTAAGCCTCGTGGCCTCATCGAGCCGAGCATCCAAGCATCGACGGCCATTTTCAACGCATAGCAGCTACGGCGGCGTGGACACACGATGCGGTCGGATGAAGATCCAGCGGCGCAACCATAAAGCGATTCACTATACATACAAGCGTGGCTCTACGAACCTTACGATCAAGATCCTACGGACGAGATCTAATCCTACCTTTTCGGTACCGTGATTCAAATAAGCGACTCGTGGCCTCACCTCGGCGTCCGATGAAGATCGGCAGTTGGCTGAAGCTTCGCGAGAGTTGAAGAAGAAGTGGTGGTGCGGTTGCGGACTTGGAGAAGAAGGTGATGGCGCAGGCGTCTCGATGCTTCTCCGGTCGAAAGAGGTGGCGCGTGACGCAGCTCGACACGGGGGACTTGGTGAGGGTCTCGGCGAGAGCGGCGATTTAACGCGGCGGAACGGCGAAGAACCAAGCGCAAGGAATGGCAACCGGCGAGCTCAAGCGCTCACTACGGGCACGAGAGGACGCGAGAGAGGGCAAATGGCGGAAGGAAGTCACGCGATGTGGCGGGTATTTCTTCTGCCGGACGAGCCTTGGAACTCGCGCAAAATCCCGACACGATCCGCGGTATGCTAACGGCGGCAATGGCGCGACAATCGCCTAAATCGAGGTCGTCCGGTCATCGGCCGTCCGTCGAGAATCAACGGCAGATTAAATCGTCGAAAGCAGTGTCGGGCGGCGAGATTAGATCGAAGATCAGCGGCGGAGCGACCGACGATTAGGGTTTGGCGCTTGACCTGAGTGTTGGGGCCCAACAACATGTAGCCAAAGATTTTAGGTTTTTGCAATAAAGATAAATCCAACAATTCAAAGCATTTATTTGGGGCACTAAAAATACCGAAAAATTCTAGAAAAATTCTAGAAAATATTTGAGCATTTTGAGCCTAAATAAAATATTAGTTTTAATTTTTGATAATTATAGTTTCTGGTATTAATTAATCAAGAGAAGAATGGTTTAAATAAATGTTTATTAATTTCAATAAATCCCCAAAAATTAGATAAATTCCATTAAATGCAATTATATGCAATTAAAGGTTGATCAATTTATAAAAATTCAAATAACTCCAAAATTTAAAAATTGGACCAAAATTCGGGATGTTACACGAACTGGCCACACAACTCCGCCCAGGAGTGCACTGGCCCTCTCGGGAGGTTCATCAACCAAGAATGAGTAGAGCCCGCCAAAGCTGTCAGGGGATAGTTCGCCATAATCTTCTTGGAGCCACTTGTAGCCCGCACCACCGTGGTGTAGTTTTGTAAGAACTCCTTCGGGTTGGTGTTGCCGTCATACTTCTTGATGGTTGCTGGGCAGAACCTTTCCAGCCACGCGACGCGGCGTAGCCGGTTGGAGAACGTCTGGCACCCCACGCCGTAGGGGGAACCATGCAGCCCCCCTGAACCTCGGCCTAGAGGCCCCGCCGGGGAGCGCGGGACTTGGCTCCCGCAAGACTCGGAGGAGAAGGTCTCCTCTTCTACAGGAAAGTCAGGGTCGCGGGAGGAGTTGTCTTCTTTGGGAACCATCCGCTTACTGCAATCTTGCTCCTATGCTTGGCGACGTTGTAACTCGCCGTGCAAGTCACCTCCGCGCCCCCGCCGTCGCTCCTCTAAGTGAGCCCTAAGATCTTCATGGACGCTCCCCTCACACCTGGGGGACACGAGGGATGGTACTAGAGCCATCGCATGACCCCCCACGTGAGCGGGACCTGCGCCTTGAACGCCCTTTCCCTTGCTTCGCCCACCATGACCTGGGCGTTCCTCGCTCGGGTGGCTCGAAGCTTGCGTGCGCTCTGCACGTGACTTCGACCGTTCTGACGCCTCTACGTAGGGGTGGAAAACGAGCCAATTGAGCTTTTTTCCGAGCTTTCTTCGACACTAATTTATTCTTATTTATTATAGTCTCCTGTATTGTTTGAGACCCAACTTGGCCGAGCCTAACAAGCCGAGAAGTTGACCCTTGTTCCAAATCAACTAATTCTTACTTTAAAAGAAAAATAGAATGTAATCGAGCAATTTTGAAACGAGCCACAGAGCCACTCAATGAGCTTTTTTCCGACCCTACCTCTACGCGGAGCTGGGCCCTGTCCACGAGGCAGGCGATGTCCCGCCGCCATGGCGCGGCCGGGGTGTCGCCCCCAGCTCCACTAGCGGGTGCTCCATAAGGAGGCGAGCCGCATGCAGGTTTTGGTCCGGCGTGGCCTCCTCCATCGCTAACCGCCGTCGGACCGGCTGTGCTCCTACCACGGTGGGAGCGTCGCCGTCTTCTGCGGAAGGCATCGGAAGGCCCCGCTTTGATGGGGCCTTAGCTTCCATCTGCCATCTGCACTTGATGATCTCTTTGAAAGCAAAGGGTGAAAAAGCTACTACCACCCCTACTTGCGCGCTACTGTCGGCGTGTTTATGCCGGACGATATTGGTTCGAGTGTATAAGCGAGTTTGATGAGGGGTCTTCACAGCTGTATCACTCTCGACTCTCTTTTCGTGATGAGCAGGGCAGGAAACTCAAGAACACACGGGGATTTACCCAGGTTCAGCCTCCAATGCGGGTAACAGTCCTACATCCTGCTCAAGCTCTTGTTGCTCTAGTATTCCGCTTGTTCTTAGTTCACCCGATCTTTCGATCATTCGAGCTTTGGATCTCTTCTCTATTGTGAGCTAATCAACCGACCAACCTCCTCCATGCACACTAACTCCCATATATACTCTCGGGACTGGCTAGGGTAAGTGGAGGGAGTGGTTTTACATTTATTACATTAATTGTGTCGAGTCCTATCGCTACTGTCCTTCTGAGCCTCTTTGTCTACGCCGTTGCTTGACATCTTCGGATGGCCCGAGGGTAGGGGTTCGGACGCTGCATGACGAACACCTGGTACACGCGTCTCCCCGGCTTGCCCCAGGCGGTGCAAATGGAATGGGAGTTGGTGGAGCTGGCTTAGTCGGAGGGACATGTCATCATACCGTCAGGGAGCCACACCTACTTAATGGCTCCCAGGCGCATTGTAATGGCTCCATGCGCATTTAATGGCTCCCATGCGCATTTAATGACTATGATATGTCGCGATCCTGGCGGAGGCTTCAGGTGGAAGCCTCCCAGCCCTGTCTGCGTGGATGACTGACAATGGGTCCGCCTGCTCATCGGACGACCACGTGGCCTAGTCGCCCGACTGCTTTCCGAGTGGCCACGTGTCCTGGTCGCTCGGGGTCATGGCCTGGTCACCCGGGGTCATGGCCTGGTCGCCCGACTGCTCACCAGGCGACTACGCGTCCTGGTCACCCGCTAAGCCTCTTTTCAGCAGGTAGAGTCCTTTATACAGGACCTTCTTCTTTCTTTGTCTTGCGCACATGGTCCCACCTGACAGCGGTGGAGAGAGTACCCCGTTGTAGAATACACCGATAGTTTACAATTTGCCATACATGTTCTTTGAATCAGATCAAGAGCATATCTTCTTTGTGACAATACTACTCCATTTGACTCTCTCTTGACTTCAACTCCCAAGAAGTATTCAAGTGGACCATGATCTTTTACTGCAAAGTCAGCCATTAATTGCTTGATCAATTTCTCAGTAGCATTTGATGAAGAACTCACAATAATTATATCATCCACGTAGATCAACATGTACATAGTAACACCACCTCGACTGAACATAAGCAGGGATGTATTAGCCTTTGAAGGTGTGAAGCCAAGTTCCTGCAATCTATTGGTGAGTCGAAAGTGCCAGGCTTTTGGTGCCTGCTTCAACCCATAAAGAGCCTTCTTGAGACGACATATATAATTAGATGGTTAGCTTGGATCTTCATAACCAGGTGGCTGCCTCATGTATACCTCTTCTTCAAGGATTCCATGAAGAAATGCATTCTGTATGTCAATTTGCCTCATATTCCATCCTTGTGAGACTGCAAGAGATAGAACAATTTTAACTGTTGTAGGCTTCATAACCGGACTGTAGGTATCAAGATAACCAAGTCCATATCTTTGTTTGAACTCCTTGGCCACCAGCCTTGCTTTAAACCTGTGAACTGTTGTAAGTTCAACCTTCATTAGTTATGGTTTTGGTGTTAATGACAAATCTAATCTTGTGTTAATGACAAATCCAATATTGAGTTTATCCCCTAATGCGATAGTGTTATTAATGACAATCTTATATCGAGACTAACATGTTTGTTTAGAATATCTTTGTTTAGTCTCATCGCATTGAAAAATGGAAAACCCAAGGTATGTATGCGTATTCATTCTAGCATTAATTGCATACCTTGGATACAAGTTAAAGTATGAATGTCCCTATTGTATTAACCACAAACGTGCATCATGTTTCCCAATCCACATATTACATGGATGCACATATTTAGGGGGAGTTTGTAGTTTAACTTGAAAGTCTCTTTGTATTGATCGATTAGTTATTGACACACATAAGGATCAAGACAAAGAAACTAAATCCTTAGTATATGTTTGAATTGCCTAGTTATAAGTATACTCATGGCAATATAGGATATACTCCAATACGATCAAATTGGATATGTGCATATTATGTCCAAGTCAATTATATCTATGCACATATACATGTGGAGTTTATTCTATAGTTGATGACTTAAGGTAATGATCATTTCCATACAATTTACATATAATGGATCATTACTTTTCATCAACATGAGTATATGAAAACTTGTGTAGTTAATATATACTCATATCAATTTAAATGATAATTTAAATTGAGTTCATTTGTCTTGTTAATTATTAAAGAACATTTCATCATGTGTTGATGGTGTTTCTTGTTTAATTGAGGACAAATGAATAGTTCTTAAGTATATTTAAGCATGTGTTGCATTATTATACTTAAGACACAATTAAATCATTTCAATTGATTTAGGTTGTGCTCAATTGATCTAGAGGCATCCATTATGTGTTAATGGAGTGCAAGAGATAATTGAGACAACCATGCATCTTGGACTAACTATGTTTATGAGTTGTGATTGAGTTAGGTCCAAAGATGGATGAGATGATGAGAACGGGACAAGGACGGCATCATGAGTTGATGGGCGTCAAGAGTGGATCCCGAAGAGGAGTCGAGTAGAGATCCCGGGGGAGTATCAAAGTGAAGATCATAAAGACCCCAAAGGGGATTGCTTGTGCGCGGCGGCGAAGGTATAATTAGATAGGCTAAGGACTTTTATAGTCTTTGAGTCTAAGGTTTTATCGCCGTGCTATTAAGAGGGGTCGTTCCCTTTGCTTGAGCTTCATCATGTGTTGGTGATCTCATTCCGCGTCCACTCGAGCTCAAACCATTTGGATTTGGTTTTTGCATGAGAGTTAACCATTTGGCATGTGTTGCGAATGGGTTAAACTTATGCTTGGTTGTATTTAGTTTTCGCATTATGCTTTGATTTGCATGTGTTGCAAAAAGTGATAAGCTAGTGCGTTGGCTTTTGCGTGAAGTTCACTTTTGCATGTGTTGCATTAGTTGAAGCTTCATGCTTTGGTTTCGCAAAACAATCTTTCTAAAACCATGTGGTTGCTTGGAGCTAAGTTTTGCATGTGTTGCAAAAGGAGAGAGCTCAAGCATGATTTGGTGTTTATGTGTTTGTATGGAGCTAGAGGCTGCATGTGTTCGAGTAAAGAGTTCATCTGATTGAAATGGTTTTGGTTTGAAGTTTGGTTTAAGTATTGCATTGAACTAGAGAATTGCATATGTTGCAATTAGAGTTCATGCATCTTGATGTGATGTTGCTTGGAGCTAGACTTTTGCATGTGTTGCAAGAGTAGTGCTCAAGCATGAAAGTATGTTTGATATGGTTATTGCGTTAGTTGCAAGTTAGTTGTCGAATAAGCGAGGTTTATGAGTCAGGAATCCGAGCATGTGAGTGGGGCTTGCAGCGGTGTTGGCATGTTGACCGGGTCTGTGTTGACCTTCACATGGCTAGGGGATTAATCTCATAAACTCGAGTTTGATTTGTATCGTTTTGCAAATAGTTCTTGAGTTGATTGCGAAATGTGTTTTGCAATTTGGTTGAAATTCTTTGAGCATGAGCTATGTTGGTGCAAATGTGTTTTGCGTGTGTATGATCATGTGTTGATCATCTTTGTGGCTCAAAGAACAAGTTTGGTTTTGGAGAAATGAATTTGGAGTTGAAATCTGGATTTTCTCCTGTGGGCACTAGCATATGCAGGGGCGGTAATCTTATAAGCTGATACTACCGGCCTTTGGTTGGTGGTAGCTTTTTGGCGTCGTGCTTTCTTTGTTGAGTGTTGGCGGCACTACGCGATGTGTCGCCGGTAATCTGCGGAGGTCTTGGTACTCTGAACTGGGTTGCAGTAGCTATTTTTGAGAGGAGTTGTTTTTCTTTGGTGGGCAAGGCGGCACTACTGCCGTGTGGGAGCGGTAGTCTGTAAAGTCGGTACTCACTGCCGCGCCTCGGGCGGTAATCTCGATCAAATGACCGATTAGCCGACCGTGAGAGACTCTGATACGGTACTCTAAACCCTTAGAGGCGGTAGTCTTAGTAAAGGCTGTTTTTGCCCATTTAGCCCCAAGCGGCTAGTTTTCTTGGTGGGGCTATATATACCCCTTGGGGGCTTAGGCGATGGTTCTTTGGTGTTGTTCTTTGTGTGGGAGGGTTGTGCATGTGTTGCTCTTCTCTCTTTGCTTCTTGAGCTTAAGAGTGAGACTAATTGCATGTGTTGCAATTAGTGAGTGGTTTGAGAGCCTCTTGTGCATGTGTTGCACTTGAGGAGGCCTTGTGCATGTGTTGCACTTGGTGATCACCGAGGCGCATTTGTTGTGCGGTGAGGTTCAAGCGAAGGGCGGCTTATTACTCTTGGTGGTTGCCGACTCCTAGGCAGGCGTGGCGTCGTCTTGTGAAGCTCTCAAGGTTGTGAGAAGCCCGCGAAGTTTGTGAAGGTTCGGGTTGAGCCTACAGCGGCGTGAAAACCACGACTAGTGGAAAGAGGCGGGTGCTCGAGCGGGAGCCGGTCCAAGTGTGGGCTAGCCTCAACGTGGACTAGGGGAGACCGGCAAGTCTCCGAACACCACGGAAAAACATCGGTTGTCCCTTGTCTCTTTACTTTCAAGTATTTACCTTGTGCATATTATTGATTGCTTGAATGTATTAGAATTGCTTAGTATTAATTGATTGTTCAATTTAGCAATTCTAGTGTAGAGACTTATTTTAGATAGTGCACTAGTGAGCCTAGTTGATTTAGGCTTTAAATTGTCAAAACCTATTTATCGCTTCCGCATATATCTTTGATTAGGTTTTGACTTAGGGGTGTATTACGGCGAATTGATTAGAGAGCGATTAATTTTGTAAAACGCCTATTCACCCCCCCTCTAGGCGCATCCTCGACCCTACAAGTGGTATCAGAGCCACGGTCACTCTCATTTTAGGCTTAACCGTCTAGAGAGTAAAAAGGATGGCAAATAGAGGTTTAGTGCACTCCACCGATTCATATATATTTGATGGATCTAATTATGCTTCATAGAAATTATTTATGATTTCGTATTTTAAATCCTTGAGCCCACAAATATGGTGGATCGTAGATGTCGGCATTTCTTCTCCACTAAATGAAATTGCTCCAACTAAAGGAGAGGAGAAATGTCTACATCTCGACGCTCAAGCTACTAACGTTTTATTTAGCATTGTGAGCGTAGATATATTTCATCTCATATGCAACCTCTCGAGCGCTCATGAAATGTGGATAAAGCTTCAAGACAAATTTGAATCATCCATGTCATCAAGCGAGGATTGCATTGAGGTGGAAGTGTCGGTTGACGATTCAACATCAACATCAAATGATGAACCGGCATCTCCATCAACCTCAACCTCCGCCTCAAGCGACGACGAATCTTCACTTATATCAAAAATTCGTTGCTTCATGGCAAAAGGTATAAATGAGGTAAGTGATGATGAAGATGAGCCCTCCTACGATGAATTGATGAATATGCTAGAGGAGCTAAATGAATTTCTTGGAAAAGAGAAAAAGAAATATAAAACCTTGAAGTTAGAACATGAATCACTTCAAAATGATTATGATGTTCTAAAAGAAAATCATGAGAAACTCCTTTTCAAGGAATTTAGTAAAGCTAGTGTGGATATTGCCACTCAATGCAATTTAGTTGATGAATTGTCTCACTCAATTCCAATCATAAACAATTCATCGAATAAATGCATATCCACCTCTAGCGATGATTTGCCTTGTTGCTCTAATGAAGTTGTTTCAAGTTCTTCTATGTGTTTAGATACTAATCTTGTAGAAGAAAACAATGAGCTCAAGGCTCAAGTCATTAAGTTGGAAAATGACTTGAAGAGGTGCGTTAAAGGAAAAGCCCTCCTCGACGAAATCTTGAGCAAGCCAAGGGCGCCTCAAGACAAGCGAGGACTTGGCTACAACTCCAAGAGGGAAAATAGCAAGACGAGGCACAATGCGAGACACTCGAAGACTATCAAGTGCTTCGCTTGCAACAAGAAGGGTCACCTCGCCTCCGTGTGCCCTAATCAAGTGGATAACAAGGCCACAACATCAACAATGAGGCAAGCGAGGCAAGGAGCAAGTCAAATCGGTCAAGAGAGGACCAAATAGCGTGGCGATGCTTCAATTGCCGGAAAAGGGACATTCGGTGAGGATTGTCCCAAAGGTATCACTCCTAAGCCTATTCTCATTAATGAAAATTATTTGCTTAGGAAGGACAAGAATGGCAATGTGTTTGCCAAGCTTGTCAAGCCCCTATGCCGACTAAAATGATATTCATTTGCATAGGAAGAACAATTCTAGAAATGTGTTTGCTCAAAGTGCTAAGTTTCCTAAGACTATGCAAAATCATGAAAATCATATGCTTAGGAAAAATATCTATAGCAAAACATTTGCTAGAAATGTTAAATCCTCTAAGCGTTTTTATTATAATGATTATCATGTGCTTAGAAGGAATCAAACTAGGAATGGATTTGTTAAGAATGCCAATACTCCTAAGCCTTCTCAATTCAATGCAAATAAATCGCTTAGGAGTAACAAAAATAGCAAATCCATTGCTAGTCGTGTTAGTCAATTCAATAATGTTAAAATTAGGACCATTTGGGTTCCTAAATCAATTGTGACTAACATTGTCGGACCTAACAAGGATTGGGTACCAAAAATCGCCTAAAGGAATTTTAGGCAATAAAGAGATGGATTGGACGCTTGCACATCAAGAGAAGAAGGATTACATTCGTCTACAAGTGGTGTCAAGCATGAAGACAATCATGTCCATCATAAGCCAATGCCATCTCGGTAACAAGTATTTAAATTGATCCTTATGCTTTATAGCCTTGTGTAGGTTATATTGAAATGATTAGTGTAAAATCAATTTAGATTACTTGTTATGGCCACTTGCTCTCGCCTCTTATCTATTCTCTTATTGCAAATCTTGAGCAAGTTTAATAGTGGCACATTTAGGGGGAGTGTTAATTCATAATCATGTGTATCACATCCCTACGTGTGCCCATATTAATAAGTGCAAATATATATATTTCAAAATCAACTATTTAGCCAAAAATCAAAATTTTGTATACTATTACTAATCTTGTGAAAAACTAGTTGAAAAATATATACAAATGCTTTCAAAAGGTTTTCAAATGGTTTTGGCTTTACAAAAACTAATTTCAAAAGAAAATGAGTTTTTGGCCCAAATACTAGTTACTAGTATCTTGATTTTGATTTAAACTTATAGTTTTCATAGAATTAAAAGTAAAAGGATTTTGAAAATAATTCCAAAATGAAAATCCTAGAGTTGGTCATTCTTAACAACTTTTGTACTCAAAAGATTTTCAAAAGACCAACTTATCAAAAGTTATTTGATTTTGAAACTCGCCGAAAAACTATACTTGACCCTTAATGGTCATATCATTGCACTTAGTGAGTTTCTCCATTTGGATCCATTCTTGTGTAGAATTGTGATTCAAAAGGGTATTCTAGACTCATACACAAAATTCAAATCCATATATCTTACCCCTTGCTTTATTTAAAGTTTTGTGTTGTTTGGAATTTGACTTTGCTTCTTCAAAAGGATTATTTAGATTAAAAGTCAAAATTGTATTTAAATAACCCAAATTTGTGAAAAGACTTGTAAAAGTATTCTACTATGTATTTCAAATGTTTTACAAGTTTTCAAAATGAAAAATCTTATGTTGAAATCTAATTTGGCTCAGAAAGATTTGATTTGATCCAAAATGGCCTATTTAGGCATATAGCTCAAATGTTGGCATTCGAGTTGGATTTCATCATAAATCTTGGCTATACACATTCTTGATACACCTATCTAAGCCATGGAAAAAGAAATTGCATGAAATCCAAACCGAAGTGCATTTCGAGGCTTTTCGTGAAAATCGATTTTCGTTTTTGCCTCAAAGCGCAAATTGCCATATCTTTCAAAATAAAATTGATTTTGAGAAAATTCTTTTTGCAAAACCTTCTAATTGGTCCAAAGTTCATCTCTGCAAAATTTCAAATTATTTGGACTTCATTTGAATCGATTTCGCCAAAATTTGCAAAAGACTGAAGTCTCGGTCATCAGTCGGTAGTACCTTCCTTACCATGAGTAGTAATCTTAGGGTTCTTGCGGTACTACCGGCCTGGTAAGCGATAGTACCGCCCCGCAGAATTGGTTCTGTTTTTTCAGGGTTTTTCGAGTGTTGCTTTGGGATATCTTTTGATTGGAATTTGATTTTTCAAAAATTCCTGTTGATATAATTTCTTATGATCCCAAAGTTTATTTTGGCAAAATTTCAAAAGTTTCTCGAATTACTTGAAGGGATTTCCAAGTGGTATCAGTTATGAGCATTTTAATTAATCTTAAAGCGTGATTTTCACTTGATCTTTCGAGAAGACTAAACTTGCGCAATTCAAATGCAAATAACTCCATGTTTCACCTATTGAACATCTTGGGGAGTTTATTTATTGCAAGTTTTGGGCACTTAATTGCTTCCAAGTGATATCATGCCTTTGTTTTGCTATGATACTCATTATTTGTGATCTTATTAATCCTTCTTGAGTTTTCGATACCCGTAAGTATATTGCTCTGAGAATATTGCTCTGATACTCATCGATTTTATCGATTATTCTTTCAAGTGGTATCAATCTTTGTGATTTGATCCTAAATGGTATCAAATGGAGCCTTTATTCATTTCATATGCTTACAAGTGTATCTTTGAGCTTATCTTTTCTTTAAGTGGTATCTTGGACTTTATTGCTCATTTTCTCTAAGTAATAAAGGAATTCAAATAATCAAATAGTATGTTCAATTTCTTTTTTAAGTGGTATCATTGAATTCAATTATTTCCTACAAGTGGTATTTCATTACCTCTTTGTAGCATTATTGCGATACCCACATTTTTAAATAAGAATTTCCTCTCAAATTAGAATTGTAAGTTCAACCACTTAAGACTTCTCTGTGTGAGATTCTTTATGTGTTGTAATTCATAAAAGAGGAAAATCTCTCGTTGAGCATTGGTCTTCAATCAAATTTGGAAATGCTCATATCTTTTTGTTCTTCTAGCAAGCCCTTGAGATTAAAATTTACAAGTGGTATCTTCTTTCTCAAGTGGTATTTTTTTTGGGTTCCTCGTTTACCCGGTTAGGCAATTTATTGGATTCTTTAAGAGAATCATGTTGAAAAATTGCAAAGCCTAATAAAATGAGGAGTGATTTATTTGAATATATTTCAAATAAACCGTGTGATACCCTTACTTCGTTTTTCATGCTTATCTTTACAAGTGGTATTTGTTCTACAAGTGGTATCCACAAACCTAAATATGGTCTCTTTTCGAGTTTTCTTTCTTTTTAGACCATATTTCAAATAAAAACTTGTTTTACTTCTTGAATGACCCTTCAAGTTTTTATTTGGCTTGAAATTTCAATTTTTCCCAAGGTCATAAGTGTTTATTTCAATTCTTGTATGACCTTCATTAAGAAGAGATAATTTTATGGGGGAGAATTAGGAGCTTAAAAAGAAATTGTTAAATGCCAAAAAGGGGGAGAATAATTGAATAATCAAAAGGAGAAATAATTCGAATATTCTTTTAAGATGGTTTATCCATTTTTGGTGTTTAATGCCAAAAGGGGGAGAATTAGGAAGCTTAATGTCATTTGGTTTAAAAAGTAAGCTTAATATGATTAAGGGAGAGAATTGATTCTCATATGCATTCAAAAATTGTCAATGATTATATTGTTTAAAATCTGCATATGCATTCAAATAGCTTAAATTCTCTCGATATGTTAGTTTTAATCCAAATGTGCTAATTAAGCTTGGATTTGTCATTAATCACCAAAAAGGGGGAGATTGTAAGTTCAACCTTCATTAGTTATGGTTTTGGTGTTAATGACAAATCTAATCTTGTGTTAATGACAAATTCAATATTGAGTTTATCCCCTAATGCGATAGTGTTATTAATGACAATCTTATATCGAGACTAACATGTTTGTTTAGAATATCTTTGTTTAGTCTCATCGCATTGAAAAATGGAAAACCCAAGGTATGTATACGTATTCATTCTAGCATTAGTTGCATACCTTGGATACAAGTTAAAGTATGAATGTCCCTATTGTATTAACCACAAACGTGCATCATGTTTCCCAATCCACATATTACATGGATGCACATATTTAGGGGGAGTTTGTAGTTTAACTTGAAAGTCTCTTTGTATTGATCGATTAGTTATTGACACACATAAGGATCAAGACAAAGAAACTAAATCCTTGAGTATATGTTTGAATTGCCTAGTTATAAGTATACTCATGGCAATATAGGATATACTCAATACGATCAAATTGGATATGTGCATATTATGTCCAAGTCAATTATATCTATGCACATATACATGTGGAGTTTATTCTATAGTTGATGACTTAAGGTAATGATCATTTCCATACAATTTACATATAATGGATCATTACTTTTCATCAACATGAGTATATGAAAACTTGTGTAGTTAATATATACTCATATCAATTTAAATGATAATTTAAATTGAGTTCATTTGTCTTATTAATTATTAAAGAACATTTCATCATGTGTTGATGGTGTTTCTTGATTAATTGAGGACAAATGAATAGTTCTTAAGTATAATTAAGCATGTGTTGCATTATTATACTTAAGACACAATTAAATCATTTCAATTGATTTAGGTTGTGCTCAATTGATCTAGAGGCATCCATTATGTGTTAATGGAGTGCAAGAGATAATTGAGACAACCATGCATCTTGGACTAACTATGTTTATGAGTTGTGATTGAGTTAGGTCCAAAGATGGATGAGATGATGAGAACGGGACAAGGACGGCATCATGAGTTGATGGGCGTCAAGAGTGGATCCCGAAGAGGAGTCGAGTAGAGATCCCGGGGGAGTATCAAAGTGAAGATCATAAAGACCCCAAAGGGGATTGCTTGTCTTGTGGCGAAGGTATAATTAGATAGGCTAAGGACTTTTATAGTCTTTGAGTCTAAGGTTTTATCGCCGTGCTATTAAGAGGGTCGTTCCTTTGCTTGAGCTTCATCATGTGTTGGTGATCTCATTCGCGTCACTCGAGCTCAAACCATTTGGATTTGGTTTTTGCATGAGAGTTAACCATTTGGCATGTGTTGCGAATGGGTTAAACTTATGCTTGGTTGTATTTGGTTTTCGCATTATGCTTTGATTTGCATGTGTTGCAAAAGTGATAAGCTAGTCGTTGGCTTTTTGCGTGAAGTTCACTTTTGCATGTGTTGCATTAGTTGAAGCTTCATGCTTTGGTTTCGCAAAACAATCTTTCTAAAACCATGTGGTTGCTTGGAGCTAAGTTTTGCATGTGTTGCAAAAGGAGAGAGCTCAAGCATGATTTGGTGTTTATGTGTTTGTATGGAGCTAGAGGCTGCATGTGTTCAGTAAAGAGTTCATCTGATTGAAATGGTTTTGGTTTGAAGTTTGGTTTAGTATTGCATTGAACTAGAGAATTGCATGTGTTGCAATTAGAGAGTTCATGCATCTTGATGTGATGTTGCTTGGAGCTAGACTTTTGCATGTGTTGCAAAGAGTAGTGCTCAAGCATGAAAGTATGTTTGATATGGTTATTGCGTTAGTTGCAAGTTAGTTGTCTTGAATAAAGCGAGGTTTATGAGTCCGGAATCCCGAGAGCATGTGAGTGGGGCTTGCAGCGGGTGTTGGCAAGTTGACCGGGTCTGTGTTGACCTTCACATGGCTAGGGGATTAATCTCATAAACTCGAGTTTGATTTGCTTATCGTTTTGTAAATAGTTCTTGAGTTGATTGCGAAATGTGTTTTTGCAATTTGGTTGAAATTCTTTGAGCATGAGCTATGTTGGTGCAAATGTGTTTTGCACGTGTGTATGATCATGTGTTGATCATCTTTGTGGCTCAAAGAACAAGTTTGGTTTTGGAGAAATGAATTTGGAGTTAAAATCTGGATTTTCTCCTGTGGGCACTCTAGCATGTCTGGGCGGTAGTACCATAAATGGTACTACCGGCCTTTGGTTGTGATAGCTTTTTGCGATCGTGCTTTCTTTGTTGAGTGTTAGCGGCACTACTGCGATTAGCAGGTGTCGCCGAGTAATCTGGGAGTCTTGTACTACCTAGAACTGGGTTGCAGTAGCTATTTTTCGAGGAGTTGTTTTTCTTTGGTGGGCAAAGTAAGGCACTCTCTGCCGTGGGGGCGGTAGTACCATAAAGTCGGTACTACAGCGCCTCAAAGGCAGTAATCTGGATCAAATGACCGATTAGCCGGCCGTTGAGACTCTGGCGGTACTCTAAGCCCTTAGAGGGATGAGTAATGCATAAAAAGGTATTTTTGCCCATTTACGCCCCCAAGCGGCTAGTTTTCTTGGTGGGGGCTATATATACCCCTTGGGGGCTTAGGGCGATGGTTCTTTGGTGTTGTTCTTTGTGTGGGAGGGTTGTGCATGTGTTGCTCTTCTCTCTTTGCTTCTTGAGCTTAAGAGTGAGACTAATTGCATGTGTTGCAATTAGTGAGTGGTTTGAGAGCCTCTTGTGCATGTGTTGCACTTGAGGGAGGCCTTGTGCATGTGTTGCACTTGGTGATCACCGAGGGCGCATTTGTTGTGCCGGTGAGGTTCAAGCGAAGGGCGGCTTATTACTCTTGGTGGTTGCCGACTCCTAGGCAGGCGTGGCGTCGTCTTGCGGAGCTCTCAAGGTTGTGAGAAGCCCCGCGAAGTTTGTGAAGGTTCGGGTTGAGCCTACGGCGTGAAAAACCACGACTAGTGGAAAGAGGCGGTGCTCGGCGGGGCCGGTCCAAGTGTGGGCTAGCCTCAACGTGGACTAGGGAGGCAAGCAAGTCTCCGAACACCACGGAAAAACATCGGTTGTCCCTTGTCTCTTTACTTTCAAGTATTTACCTTGTGCATATTATTGATTGCTTGAATGTATTAGAATTGCTTAGTATTAATTGATTGTTCAATTTAGCAATTCTAGTGTAGAGACTTATTTTAGATAGTGCACTAGTGAGCCTAGTTGATTTAGGCTTTAAATTGTCAAAACCTATTTATCGCTTCCGCATATATCTTTGATTAGGTTTTGACTTAGGGGTGTATTAGGGCGAATTGATTAGAGAGCGATTAATTTTGTAAAACGCCTATTCACCCCCCCTCTAGGCGCATCCTCGACCCTACAACTGTGCCGTTGGCTTTTCTTTCGATTTTGTACACCCATCGCCTGTCAATCAAATTGATTCCTTTCTTTGGAGGAACAAGGCCCCATGTCTCGTTCCTGATCAGTGCTAAATACTCTGAGTCCATTGCTTTTCACCATTCTATGCTTGCCAAAGCTTGCTAGAGGCTGCACGGTTCTAAAACAGTAGAGAGTGCTGTTGTTGGAATCTCACCAGTAACAGAGCCAGCAAACCAGCGTGTATTTTCTGAATATCTAACAGTTCCATCTGTGAACTCCTTGGGTTGTCGCAATATTATCACAAAGTCGAATCCTCATTTGGTGCTGTGTATTTGTAACTAGGCGCTGATTTGCCTCAGTCTCTGCTGAATCATTCCAACCAAGCTCTGAAGCTTCACTTGTACAGACAGGGCTATTTTCTGAAGAACCTACAGAAGAGATACTAGTATCTGAAAGGTCAGCATTAATCACAGGGCTAGTTTGTCCATCACTTACATATGGACTAGTAATTACTAGTTCATCAGAGGGAGATTGTTGAGCAGAATTAGAGAGGATCAAAGAATTTTTAGTGTATTTGGTGTTCTTGGCTAGCATAGGTAAAATGGTCAGATGATGTGATGAGTTGGGCAATTGAGCACTACTTGTCAGCTGGTTGGTAAATGGAAACACTGACTCATCAAAAACGACATCATCAGATATGTAAATTCGACCTATAGACTGATTAAGGCACTTGTAACCCTTGTGTGACTAACTGTATCCCAGAAATACACATCGCTTGGTTCTAAAACTGAGCTTCTTGGAATTGTATGGGCGCAGATTTGGCCAACAGGCGCAGCCAAAAACGCGAAGGAAAGAGTAATCAGGCTTGTAGCTAAGAAGTTTATGTAGGGGAGTATTATTTTCAATAGTATGGCTAGGCATCCTATTGATCAAGAAACAAGCAGTGTTAAAAGCCTCATCCTAGAAATGCAGAGGCATTTGTGATTGTGCAAGAAGTGAAAGCCTGGTTTCAACAATGTGTCGATGCTTCCTTTCTATGGTGCCATTTTGTTGGTGAGTATGGGGACAAGAGATACGATGATTAATGCCTGAATTTTTGAAGTAGTTGTGTAAACGATGGTATTCGCCACCCCAATCAAATTGGATTGAATGAATTTTGGCATTGAGTAGCTGTTCTACTTGCTTCTGGAACTGAATGAAGACAAGTTCAACATCAGATTTGCATCTGAGAAAATAGATCCACACAAATTTGCTATAGTCATTGACAAAGAAAACATTATATTTGGAATTATTTATTGATGGGAGAGCTGGTCCCCAGACATCAGTGTGAATAATTTTTAGAGGAAATGTGGATACATGAGGTGAAGTTCTGAATGGAAGTTGATGTGCCTTCCCTTGCTGACATGCATCACAAATCATAGAGGAAGAAACATCTGTGGCTACAGCTACATTATTTTTGTGCAAGACCTGCCGAACTACTGGAAAAGCAGGATGCCCAAGTCATCGATGCCACTACTCCTGAGTCACTTTGGCCGATAGCAAAGCTTGACTGGACCACTTATTTGGGAGTACATAGAGTCCATTTTTACACTTGCCTGTGAGAAGAGTGTTCTTGGTTGCTCGATCCCTGATGAAAAAGGAGTTGGGATGAAACTCAACAAATGCATTGTTGTCTGATGTTATTGATTCTAGGAGCATGAAGGATGTGATTTAAGTGAATAGGTCAAGTTGAACCAGTAATACTAGAATGGCCAATGTGAGTGACAACAAAACCTGCTCCATTTGCGACTTGAATCTGATTCCTCCAGTGTAGTGCTCCTTTGTAGTCAGGCGCTCCAAATTGTTGGTGATGTGGTCTGTTGCTCCAGTATCCACATACCAATTGGGGTCGAGGGAGTAGTTGCCACCGTTTGTCACCATTGCAACAACCTTAGTGGTTTCCCCACCTTGATAGCTATGGTCAAAACGATGCCAGCACTGAACTGCATCATGGCCGACCTTGTGACAGACCAGGCACACCACATCTCGTGGTGGTCCTTGACTGGTGCGGTCGCCTTGATGAGGACGCCCATTGCGCCCTGCTTGAGCACAACCACTGCCTCTGAATCTCCCTTGTCCGCTTTGGCCTTGACCACCACCACCATAGCCTAGATTTCTATTGACAGTGTTAGCAGATGATACCTAAATGACGGTGTTGTTGTGCTCCTGGCGCATCTCGAAGCTCAACATATGCGCGTAAATGTCGCTGATGGTGTAGGTGTCAGTCCGCGTGGTGATGCTTGTCACCAATGAGTCATATTCAGGGCTGAGACCACGTAACATATACGTGATCAGCTCTTCATCCTCGAGCGACTTGCCGATGGCAGAGAGGAGGATGGCGAGGCACTTCATCTTGTGGAAGTAATCAGCAATGCTGAGGTCTCCTTTCTGAATTGTAGCAAGTTGCATTCAGATCTGCATGATGCATGTGCGAGAGCTCAACGCATACATCTTCTCTAGTGTACACCAGACATCGTGTGAGGTGGATATGACGATGACATTGCCGAGCACATCTTCGGTGAGAGAGGAGAGAATTGTGCTCAGAACGAATTGGTCCTGGTGGTACCAGTTGTTGTATTCTAGATTGATGGCGATGCGGCTGCCACCTCCTTCTTTGCTGGACGACACGGTGATCGTCTGGCTTGGGCAGTTGATGGAGCCATCAATGTAGGCGAGGAGCCCTTGACTTTTGAGATAGGGTAGAAGTTGCGCCATCCACAGTAGGTAATTTTCATGCGTGAGCTTCACATTGATCGTGTGGTGGAATGTGGCGTTGGCAGAATACCAGAGAAGTTTGAGGAGGAAGGAGAATTAGCCATGATGGCGGATGCAGGGGAACCAATCATGGCGGAATCGCAGAGTTATTAGATCGCTAGGCTCTGATACCATGTAAAGAACAACTCTAGAGAGGAAGATAATATGCCAAGCGCGCTCATCCTCGATGGGATTCACGATATTTATAAGCAATGATTACAACTAATTTCACGATTACAACGGATCTCTGATCCTAAATGTCAAGGACGTGCCAAAATGCACGGTAACAAACTGAACAGGACGCGTATTGTCTGCCGTCACGGCAGAGTGCCGTTGAGGCACTGCCGCGTGGGCCTCACGCTACGCGGGCCGGCATGGCAATGCCTCAACGACACTCTGCCGTGACGGCAGAGAATCTGCGATCAACTGAACATGGTCACCATGGACTAAGTGCTAAGTATACTGCATTGTAACATTCTCACCGCCTTTTGGTAGGCTGGTACAGCTGTGACCAGCTTAATGGGGGCCGGGGCCGGTCCCTCCATATAGGCATATATTCATCTCTCCATTACTTCATTAATTTTTGTTGGCACTTTCCAAACGCACGTATACAGACAGACCAAGTTGTTCATGCATGTGTGGGCCAATCTGATCTTCTATCGGTTTGGAGTCATGCATGTACTAGTTAGTATCTAGCTACAAATCTGATATTCAGGACGTGCATTGTAATATCTTAGCTGCTTGCTTGCTCTACCGTGCGCACTTCTGAATTTTATCCTCAATGTCTCCGGCCGGCCAAGCTAGTACAACGTACACGTCGATCTCCACGACGCCGCCCTTGGCGAGGTCGTAGTCCAAGCTCCTGGTGAGCACATACACCCACGCGAACCGGAAGCGACCGGTGCCGCCGACGACCGCACCGCCGCGTCCAAGTCGATGCGGCCCCTCACCGCGACCGAGCTGCCGTGGTGCGCGCCGGTCTCCAGGACGTGGAACATGCTCAGGTCCGACACGATGCCACCTGGGGCCCTACGTCAGGGCGTTGTTGAACACGACGATTTTGTCGAACTGATACCGGTTGATGCCTTGAATCGGTACTGCGTAACCCTCGTAGCCTAGTAGTCGTTGAACCGGGGCTGTTGTAACTGTCAGTCCCGGTTCGAACCTAACCGGCATGATGGGGCGGTATCAAAGGCCAATTCTGTAGTAGTGTGACGTCCTGACGGTGACAGCGACAACCTGTGCGGCTTCTAAGTCATACATTACATACTGGTCATGGTCGATGGCTCACACTTTTTCCCTAATCTATATGTACATACATAATACGTGCAAGTTTTTACATACAAATTTTAAAGCTTGAATTAGTGCACTCATTTCTATTTTGTAGAAGATTGATATCCCCTCAAGAACTTACAAAACAACAATCTCAACAAATTACGAAACCACTTATGCCAGTAGTACTAAACAGAAGTTATAGCGGATGATGGTAGATTATTAGAGACCCAATAGGCTGCTACCAGTTCATATGTACACAATATTATATCATATAAATGTGATATATATATATACTGACTATTAAGTATATATATTTGTGTTCTATATTGTGAACGAATGTGATGTATAGTATAAAATATTTGTATTCTATATATATTGTGAATGTTATATACATATTGTGTTTAATATGCACTATATATTGTGAATGTGATATATTGTGTGTAATCTTTGTTGTTTTTAAGAGGATGTACAAATGCCTAAGCCCTCATCACAATTGATTCTTGCTCAGAACCGATTGTGATATGCCCCTCATCACAATCAGATCTGAGCTGAAAGCATATTGTGATGACTATTCAACACTATCGTGTGAAAACCAACTATAATAATATTTTTTCAATACTATTTAAGTATATACTATTACTAAAATATCTACATCATTATCATATTGAAGAATAGTCCAACCGGTCTACATCTTAAAGAATAGTCCAATCGGTCTACTTCTTACTGGTTTTCTGAACTTACATCTGATAGCGAGGTTGCTCCCTCGTTTTGAACCTACTAGGATTGTTTGCACGTTGTAATATGTCGTGTGCGTTATTTTTTTTATAAAAATAATTATATTTTTTTTATCGATGTTTTTTTTAAATTATCGAGAAAACATGCGAAACGATTGAAAGAATACAAATGCATCTATGATTGCGCTAAATCGAAAGATCCTTTCTATAAAAAATAACTGGAATGATCTAAACGTCACTACGTTTTTTTCAATATTATTTGGTATTGCGCTAAATTGAAAGGTCCTACATGTAATTACGCTTTTTTTAGGGACCTACACGCAAAAAAACAAAACGAGCCGAGCCAGTCGGCCTACGTTATTTTTTTTGTATTCATTTAGAGTCCTTTCACGAAAGATTCACGATTTTTCTGAACCAAAAGGGACGATTACGGCACGTGCGTTGTTTTTTTCGAAGAAATAATTTCGTATTTTTCGTCGTAGTTTTTTTTAATCATTGAAAAAACGCGTGAAATGGTTGAAAAGATACGAACGTTCCTACGTTTTTTTACCATCTATCTGGGGTTCTCTCACGAAGGATCCACGATTGTGCTAAATCGAAATATCCGGCTTGGCTCAAACGCACGGTAGGCTCGCAGAAACAATATCTTTTTTTTCAACGATTTTTTAAAATCGTCGAGAAAACGCAAGAAATGGTTGAAAGGACACAAACACATCTGCGATTGCGCTAAATCGAAAGGTCATTTTCATGAATAATAACCGAAATGATCCAAACGTTACTACGTTTTTTTGTATTGCACTAAATTAAAAAGACATATATATAATTACGTGTTTTTTAAGAGATCTATATCAAAAAAACCAATAACAGAACCGTGCATGCACCTGCTCGTGCTGTTCACGTAAGTAGCAAACCAACAGCCAATTCATCGGGAAACGACTTTTCTTGGAACCTCGAAAGAAAAATGTGGTCCCCCGCGGGCGAAGCCAACCAAACCCAAACGAAACTTTTCCGACACTACAAGGATGCTGACCGATCCGCGAGTCAGCCTTCACAAAAACTAGGATTGTTTGTACGGTGTAATATATCGCGTGCGTTATTTTTTTCGTAAAAATAATTTTATTTATTTTTCGTCGGTGTTTTTTTTAATCACCGAAAAAATACGCGAAACGATTGAAAGAATACAAACACATCCGGGATTGCGCTAAATCGAAAGGTCCTTTCTGTAAAAAATAACCGGAATGATCTAAACGTCACTACGTTTTTTTCGATATTTTTTGGTATTGCGCTAAATTGAAAGGTCATACATGTAATTACGCTTTTTTTGAGAGACCTACACGCAAAAAAAAAAAACAAAATGAGCCGAGCCAGTCGGCTTACGTTATTTTTTCTTGTATTCATTTAGAGTCCATTCACGAAAGATTCACGATTTTTCTGAACCGAAAGGGTCGATTACGGCGCGTGCGTTGTTTTTTTCGAAGAAATAATTTCGTTTTTTCGACGTAGTTTTTTTTAAATCATTGAGAAAACGAGCGAAATGGTTGAAAGGATACGAACATACCTACGTTTTTTTTTGCATCTATCTGGGGTTCTCTCACGAAGAATCCACGATTGCGCTAAATCGAAAGGTCCGGCTTGGCTCAAATGCACAGAAGGCTCGCGGAAACAATATCTTTTTTTTCGATGATTTTTTAAAATCGTCGAGGAAACACAAGAAATGGTTGAAATGACACAAGCATTGCGCTAAATCGAAAGGTCATTTTCATAAATAATAGCCGAAATGATCTAAACGTCACTATGTTTTTTTGGTATTGCACTAAATTAAAAGGATCTATATATAATTACGTATTTTTTATGAAACTTATACGTGAAAAAAAACCAATAACAGAACCGTGCACCTGCTCGTGCTGTTCACGTAAGTAGCAAACCAACAGCCAATTCACTGGGAAACGACTTTTCTTGGAACCTCGAAAGAAAAATGTGGTCCCCCGCCGGCGAAGCCAACCAAACCCAAACAAACTTTTCCTACACGACAAGGATGCTGACCGATCCGCGAGTCAGCCTCCAGTCACAAAAACTAGGATTGTTTGTGCGGTGTAATACATCGCGTGCGTTATTTTTTTCGTAGAAACAATTTTATTTTCTTTCTATCGGTGTTTTTTTTAAATTATCGAGAAAACACGCGAAACGATTGAAAGAATACAAACATATCTGTGATTGCGCTAAATCGAAATGTCGCTACGTGAAAAATAACGGAATGATCTAGCGTCACTCGTTTTTTTTATATTTTTTGGTATTGCGCTAAATTGAAAGGTCCTACATGTAATTACGCTTTTTTTGAGGGACCTACAAGCAAAAAAACAAAACGAGCTGAGCCAGTCGGCCTACATTATTTTTTTTGTATTCATTTAGAGTCCTTTCATGAAACATTCGCGATTTTTCTGAACCAAAAGGGCCGATTACGGTGTGCCCGTTGTTTTTTTCGAAGAAATAATTTCATATTTTTCGACGTAGCTTTTTTTAAATCATTGAGAAAACGTGTGAAATGGTTAAAAGGATACAAACGTACCTACGTTTTTTTCATCTATCTGGGGTTCTCTCACGAAGGATCTATGATTGCGCTAAATCGAAAGGTCCAGCTTGGCTCAAACGCATGGGAGGCTCGCGGAAACAATATCTTTTTTCGATGATTTTTTAAAATCGTCGAGGAAACGCAAGAAATGGTTGAAAGGACACAAGCACATTTACGATTGCGCTAAATCGAAAGGTCATTTTCATGAATAATAGCCGGAATGATCCAAACGTCACTACGTTTTTTTGGTATTGCACTAAATCGAAAGGGCCTACATATAATTACGTATTTTTTGAGGGACCTACACGCGAAAAAAACCAAAATAAGCTGAGCCGGATGGACTACGTTATTTTTTTCGATATTTATTTAGGGTCCTTTCACGAGAGATTCGCGATTTTTCTGAACGAAAAGGTCCGTTTCGTAAAAATTTCACGACATAATACATGGGGCGCGTTTTTTTTAAGAAATAATTTCGAATTTTTCGGTGTAGTTTTTTTTTATAGTTGAGAAAACACGCGAAACGGCTCAAAGGATACGAATGTAACCACGTTTTTTTTTGCATCTATCTAGGATTCTCTCATGAAGGATCTGTAATTGCGCTAAATCGAAAGGTTCGGCTCGGCTCAAACGCACGGAAGGCTCACGGAAAAAATTTAGTTTTTTCATCGTTTTTTTTAAACCATCGAGGAAACGTAAGAAACGGTTGAAAGGACATAAGCGCATCCGCGATTGTGCTAAATCGAAATGTCCTTTTTTGTGAAAAATAGCCGAAATGATCCAAACGTCACAACGTTTTTTGGTACCTATTTAGGGTCTTTTCACCAAAGATTCGTATTTTTTCTGAACTAAAAGGACCTATATGTAATTATAGATTTTTTTAAGAACTAAAATGCAAAAAAAATATTTTGAGCCACGGCTAGCTCGACTCAAATCACTGGGAGCGCGTGAAATCTCCCGGAAATAGGATAGGTATTATTAAACTATCTACATCATATCATATTAAAGAATAGTCCCATGTCGGCAACAATCCTATACTGGGCCACTAGTTTTTACATAATTATCTTGGGGTCCTTCGAGCTGGGCTGCAGGGCGCTTGTTTGCGCTTATTTGTTCCTCAAAGGAAACATCTCCTATAATGTCCTCTAGAAAGGAAAAACAAACAGAAATTTTACGGTACATTGTAGTGATAGCATATAGCGGATAGTAAAAATCAAATCTGATAGCATATAGCGGATAGTAAAAATTAAATCTAGCTGTTGATTTATTAAGAGCATTTCTACTGCTTTAATACTATAAGAAGTATAAATAAATTCTAGCTAATCTGCTCTATTAGATCGAATTAACAACTCATATTGAATTTTATGTACCCTAGAAGAGCTTAAAAAAAGCTCCTATCAAACCACACCTTGTTGGCGACTGCTGCCCTGAGAAATCGCTGAGGTAACTAAGAGTGTGTTTGGTTGCTTGTACCAAGTGGTACATGTATGAGATGGTTTAAGAAAAATGTCATCCATATGTTTAGTTACTTGAATAGAACTATTCTGTTCTGGACGGTATGATATAAATTTGAGAAATATTTCATATAGATGCTGAACCATATCATTCACCCAAAACAATGGAACCAAATGGTAAAGGACCATCCCATCCTATTTAATTTCATCCCACCAACCAAACACACACTAAGGGTAGCTCCCTTGGTAGATCCTCTGGGAGACTACCCGGCTCGCGATGGTGGTAGTTCCGTCATCGGTGGCATCGGTTACACAGACATGTCTGACGATTTTCAATCAATTCAAGAAATTTTTACTATTGTAGCCTGCTAATTTTTTTAAAAAAAATTAGCCCTAGTCAGAATTTTTTTACAGATTTGGCCTCATGCCCTCGCAAACCGCGCCTAGGAGGCATTGTACAAGCAAAGCAGTGGACTGGGGGCGCTGCAATGCCCCTAGTCCAACACGTGGCGGTGAAAAACAAAAAAAAAGAGAGGGCTGCAGCATGCAGTGTTTGTATGCAATTGTTGGGGTATTTGTATGCTACTGATATTTTCGAGTTTTTTTTCTATGAAGAGGCTTATTATGAAAAAAAAAGCCTTTTAATTTTATCAGGTTTTATAAATGCATTACAATAGAAAAAAATTATACGACAGTTAGTTCTTAAAAAATCGTATGCCAGCTAGTTCTGAAAATCACAGGTCCTACCACAAATATTTTAAGAACCCATATTCTACCGAGAGGCACAATATAACATAATATATTTGAGCAACCATATTTTACGGACTCAAACACCGTTAATAATTATGCAGATCAAATTACCATCAATAATTCTGCAGACCATCAGGCAATATTTTTTGTTAGTTTTATTATTGCCCAAAAAAATATTAATCCCGTCAATAATATTTTACAGGCAATATTTTTTATTAGTTTTATTATTGCCCAAAAAAAATTAATGCTCTCAATAATATTGCCTATAAAAAAATATTGCTTGACGACTCGCAGAATTATTGATAGTAATTTGATCTGTATAATTATTAACGGTGATTGGGTCTGTAAAATATGGTTCCTCAAATATATTGTGTTATATTGTGCCCCTCCGTAGAATATGGGCCATCAAAATATGTATAGTAGGACTTGTGATTTTTAGAACTAGCCAACGTACGATTTTTTCAGAACTACTTGCAGAATTATTTTTTCAGAACTAATCGTCGTACAATTTTTTTCTATTGTAATGCATTTATAAAACCTGATAAAATTAAAATGCATTTTTTCCATAATTAGACTACTCATAGTAAAACAAAAAAAAACACTGTAGTATACAGCACTCCTAGTCCACTGCATGCTGTAGTCCTTTCTTTTTTTTGTTTTTTGCCGCCACATGTCGGACTGGGGGCATTGCAGCGCCTCTAGTCAGCTGCCTTGCCTGTGCAGCGCCTCTCAGGCGCGGTTTGCATGGGTCCAGAGATCAAATCTGCAAAAAAATTCTGACAAGACTAATTTTTTTAAAAAATTAACAGACTAGAACAGTAAAAATTTCTCAATTCGACAAAGAGACTGTCAAACTAACAGGCCACTCGAAGCTTTATTAATTTCAAAAGAATTGTGGAGGAAGATGTGTTGAGCATATAAAGTAGGATACTGTTAGTACATTAGGACAAGAAGTGAAAGAGTACTAAATGGCGTGAGCTCTTCTTCTAATCACGTACATCTCGATAGTTACAGGCTTACAGCCTTTATTTCCGTCGTCCTTCACATCAATCACTCCAGATCAATCCACGTCGTACTGTTAAACGTGAAGGACTCCAGATCAACCCACATCGTACCGTGAAGAATCACGTTGTACGATGGTTACAGCCTTCGTTGTTCGCGTTTGAAGGACTCCAGATCAATCCACATCGTACTGCGAAGAATCTCGTACGTCTCGATAGTTACTGTTAGGAAACCTGGCGGCCCACGAAGGTCCGCTTTGGCCCATCTACCGAAACCCTAGAATAGGACTATAAATAGAAGGGTTTCGGTGTATCTGTAGAGAAAGCGATAAAATTGAGTCATCCGTACATTACGTCTCCTTGTTATTTGTTTATTCGATCGTCGGAAACCCGGACTGGCGTAATGAGGTTTACCAACGCGTTATCGTACGGCCTCTACCACAAGCGAGAAGGATCGTCGACAACGAACGAACGACTACTACCGGCGATTGATCGCTGATCAATCTGCATCGATTCGTCCCACGTGGCGTCACTCAGTTGCGAAAAATCCACGCGATTTCATCCTGCGACAGTCTACGGAATTCGCTCGTAGATTGAATCGAGAATCGAAAGGTGAGAAACAGGAAGAATCCTACGCATACATTTACGTGGCACGAAGCTGCGCTTGGCAAGCGTTTTTCTTTGTCTTTCTTTCGTTGCTACAGTACAATCACATGAAAAAAAAGGAGAATTGGATCGCCCGGCTTGTAGCACGAAGACTACTGCCACGGCGCCCGGCTTGAAGCTCCGGCCCTCCCGGCACCTCGGCGCACGAAGCGCCTCTAGCCACCGCCGGAAGTCGCCGCCGCGCCCGCAGCGCCGTCACCCGGATCGCACTTCATCTACCGCGCGCGCCTCGAAGGCATCTCCGCCGCCGGCTCCGTGCCTCGAAGGCGCCTCCGTCACCGCCGCGCGTCTCGAAGACGCCGCTGCCGTCTCGGCCGATCCGGCTCCCGCGCCACGTCTTGAAGCCGCCGCCATCGCCGACCTCGAAGTCGTCGCCGCGCATCGGCTCCCGCGCCCGCAGCGCCGCCTCCGGTCTACGTGCCCGCAAAGCGCCGCCCGGCCGATCCGATGCGCCGATCCGCCCGCGCCCGTGCGCTCGACAGGACCGCCGCGCTTGAAGGCCCGCGCCGCGTCTCGAAGACACCGCCACCGCTGGCCGCTTCGGATCCCACCGCGCGCCTGGCCGCTTCGCCTCGGCCCGCGCTGTCCACACCGCCGCCAGCCCCGCAGGCTCGTGCCGCCATGCTTGAAGGCCGCCAGACGCTGGCCATCGGACGCCGCCACCGGTCGCTAGCCATCGGACGCGCACACGAAACCGAGCGCTCGCCCGCGCCGCCGGCCGTTTCACCGGACGCATCAGATGGACTCAGGTCCAGTAAAAACAGGATTGAAATTCGGTTCAAACCGGATAAGTAAGGAAGGAAGGAAATTACTTCTTTGCCCTGGGTATTTTTTCCGAACTGGCGTGATGAATTGCTAGAAGCTTCATACGCTAGCAATTTTCCATTAAATCCATGTGGCCAAGTGCCCGAATGCACTAATGAAGGTAATTCAGTAGCCAAATTGAATTCAGAATTTTCTTTCTTTTATTTATTCTTTTCCGAAAACAGAATTTAGAATTCGGAAAATTAATGAAAAATAACATGAAAATTATGGAAAATTGCTAGAAAATTCAGAAAATTATTTACCTATGGTATTAATTTTCTAGCGTTCCTTGCAGTATTTATGAATATTTTATGCATTTTGCAATTATTGCTCTCCTCTTATCTTGAAAATGCATGAAAATTCAAGCCGCCAGACGAAACTGACCTTCTTGCGCCAGAAAACCGGCAGACGAAGCCGATCGTATGCACGCCTGAAGCCGATCGCATGCACGGCCGATCGCATGCATGAAACCGTCGCCTGAAGTCGATCGCCGCGTATGAAACCGTCGCCTGAAGTCGATCGCGCATGAACCGTCGCGAGAATGAAACCGTCGCACGAAGTCGATCGCGCATGAATCCGATCGCATGCATGAAGCCAATCGCCGAAGCCGATCGCGTGCATGAATCGATCGCATGCGAAGTCGATCACATACATGCACAAAACTATATCTATGAATCTTTGTGAATATTTCGAATCTTGTATTTATTACTTTCTTTAGTTTCTTTGGAAATTCATGAGAATTTAATTTATGCATTTATGAATCTTACAACCACTCTCTACTAGATTGCGAAGTAATCTAATGAAAGAATCTTATGAATATGCAAATGAATAGCATTGTCAAACGTGAGTTTGAAGAACTGGCCCAGAATGGTCAGAATTATCTCACATGGGCACCAGATATGAAGATCGTGCTTAGGAGCAAGAAGTTCCAAACTGCCATCGGCCTAGAGTCCTCGAAGGGCGCGTAACCTCTTCTTGAAGCGAGCGATCAAGCTTTGCACTTCTCGGGCATCACCTCTCGACCACTCTGAAGAATGAATATATGGTTAAGGAGAGTGCACTTGATTATGCCTTGCACTTGAAGCAATTCGAGAAAACTCAAATCCACCATCTTGCTCCAAGCCGACAAGATTGGGCTACTTTGAGTTTCTGGGACTACTGAGCGATGGTGGCGTACAATTCTACCTTACACAAAATTTGTACCAATCTCTCTTTATGTGGCAAGAAGATCACTAAAGAGGAGAAGAATCGATTCGAGGAAAGTCCAAAGCATGAATCGCATTATTAACATCTATTTTAGATTGTGGTTGTTAATGAATTTTGAATAATGAATTGTAAGCTCTCGAAGAGCATACTTTTTCTTTCTCATGAATGAATTGCAATTTATTCTTTATTCCAGTATTCTATCTTTGCAAGCAATGTTTGAATTATTTGCCACTGTCGGATTGGAATTATATTTCTTTTATCTAGAAATCGTGTAGCGCCCAAATGGAGGACATATGTATTGTTGACAGTGGCACAACAAAAATACCATCTTAAGAGAGTCGAAATACTTCCAGTCGATCACGAAAAATTTGGCGAAATTACTACAATCGTGGAAGCGATTCTATATAATAGGTTACGGAAGAGCCATAATTATATTACCAATGGGTACAACTTTGGTAATTGAAGAAGCCCTCTTGTACCCTGAATCAACGCGCACTCTCTTAAGTTTCAAAGACATCCGTGCCAATGGGTTTCACGTAGAAACCAATGAAGAAAATAGCAGAGAATACTTGTGCATGGTGAAGCACGCGGTATGTGGAAAAATAATATTAGAAAATTGTCCCTCATATGAAACTGGGTTGTACTATATGAAAATTTATGCACCCGAAGTGTATACGTCTTTGAAGACTATTTTTAGAAGCTCTGAATTATCTTCTTTGTGGCATTGTAGATTAGGCCATCCTGGTCTTAGAATGATGAGAACTATAGTGAACAACTCACAAGGTCATGGCATTAATGTTCAAAATTTCCCAAATCATGAAGATTTTGTGTGCTATGCATGTGCCACCGAGAAATTAATAACTGACCCTCTGTTATGAAAGTGCAAAATGAAATCCTTGCATTCCTGGAACGCATCCAAGGGGATACTCGTGGCCCGATTCGGCCCTTGTCAAAATTTGTTTGGTACTTCATATTGCTCATTGATGTGTCCTCGTAATGGTCACACGTATGCTTCTTGTCAACAAGAAACCATGCTTTTGCAAAAGTGATCTAAGTAGATCATCGAAATTAAGAATGCATTTCGATCATCGTGTGAAGTCCATTGAATGGACAATGCCGAAGCAATTTACTTTCAAGGCATTTGATGATTATTGCTGACAACGAAATAGCGATTGAGCACTCATGCCGCCGTCCATACATAAAATGGACTAATTGAAGCACTAATAAAGAGGATTAAATTCATAGCCCGACCGCTCTTGTAGAGTTGTAACTTGCCCAACACTTGTTGGGGACACGCAGTCCTGCACGCAGCAGCACTCATCAATTTTAGAACATCGGCCTATAACATCCATTCACCTATGCAATTAGTGCAATGGGTTATCCAGAATTTCCCATCTCGGAAAATTTGGATGCTTGGTATATGTCGAAATCCGCCTCCTGACCGAACTAAAATAGGCCCTCTCATGAAATGCAGGATATCGTTGGTTATGAAAGTGCATTCATAATCGGTATTTGGAACCCATATTTGGAGACTTGCATCTGACCCGATTCGATTGATTGTATCTATTGACGAAGAATATTTTCCCGTCATTAGGGAGAATTAGAACCCTTGAATAAGAATCTTGGGAAAATAAGCATAGAGAATTCCGTACATGACCCTTGCACTAGTTAAGAAAATGAAAGTCTATGAGACTCTTGAAGTATACAAAAGCGCCTTATCATTTTTGTGATATGAAGGAAGTGATTAAGTTGCATTACTAGAAGTAATGCGCTTGTTGAGGGTTGCAATACAAAAGAGAATTCATGGTACCCTCAACTTTGTTCTAGGGCCCCGAAGAAACAGTGATCTGGTTCCTCAACAGAAGTGCAGGGGCCTTTGGGGAAAAAAGGGAAAGAGGACTTATTACAACCAATAACGAAAATGCCAGAGTAGAGAAGGGGGCAGTTGAGACCTAGTATTTGGAAAGAAGCCTATGGAAAAGGCAATTCCATATTTGAATCTTCCATTGCGAGAAGCCATGGAAACAATGTGTGCGCACACATAGGCGATGAAAAGCTAAAGAACTTGCTCATGTGATGGGAAATAGCGATGAAGAGCAAGTAGAAGTGCATGAAGCACCCCATGACGAAATAGCCATAAATTTTGTAATAACGGGAGAATCACTGAATAGAGCAATAGCCAATATTGATGCATACTTTGCAAAGAAGATCGCCTCGATCATTGATCATGATCGAACTGCATCTCGCGAGAATGCAAGAAAAGGCTAGATTGGGAAGATTGGAAGAAGGCAATCACCCTTGAGTTAGTCTCTCTGAACAAAGAGAGGTGTTTGGGCGATGTGCCGCCGCCTCCCCATATAAACCCGTGAGGTCACAAATGGGTCTTTGTTAGGAAGAAATGAAAACAATGAAGTTGTAAGGTACAAAGTAAGGCTTGTTCGCAAGGTTTCACTCAACATCCTGGGGTTGATTATGAAGAAACCTATTCTCCGGTCATGGGAGGAATTACCTTTAGATATTTGATCTCAATGGCAGTCAACTTGAAGTTGAAAATGAAGCTAATGGATGTTGTCACAGCATATCTGTATGGAAATTTGGATTCGGAGATATACATGAAAGTCTGGAAAATATCCGGTCCCAAATCAAGATAGAGCAAGCGAAACCTATCTGATGTGAAATTAGAGAAATTCTTGTATGGACTAAAGCGATCGGGAAGAATGTGGTACAATCGGCTGAGTGACTTTCTCGCAAGAAAGGCTACGAGCAGCGAAGATTGTCCATCGTGTATTTATACTTGATCCCGAATGGATTTTGTATAATCTCCGTCTATGTAGATGACTTGAATATCATTGGAATGGATGAAGAAATTGAAGAAGCTTGCTCATACTTGAAGTCGAGTTTGAAATGAAAGACTTAGGTAAAACTAATTTCTGTTTAGGCTTGTAGCTTGAACCGTCCAAGGAGGAATCTTGGTACATCAATCACCCTACACGCAGAAAGTATTGGAAAGGTTTGGTTTTGAAAAATCATATCCTGCGAAAACCCCAATGGTGGGAGGTCACTCCAAGAGACCAAGACCCCTCTGAGCCTAGAGAAGAGGAGGAAGTCTGGGAGGCGGAATTTCCGTGTCTGAGTGCAATTGAGCGCTCATGTACCTTGCATATAGCACCGGCCGGACATTACGTTCAGTGAACTTGCTAGCAGTCTGTGTGAGAACCCACCAAAAGGCATTGGAAAGGGGTTAAGGACATCTTCAGTTACCTTCAAGGAAGCAAGGACCTCTGCCTATTCTATAGAAAAATGAATGAATTAAATTTGGTTGGCTATGCCGATCTTTGAGTACCTATCGGACCCTTATCTTTGAAAGTCCCAAAGCGGGATATGTTTTCCTTTGTGGAGAGCAAGCAGTTTCTGGAAGTCGTCTATGCAGACTCTTGTCTCGATGTCGACAAAACCACTCGAAATCATTGCCTTGTATGAAGCCTCCCATGAATGTGCATGGCGAAGAATGGTTCACCACATCCGAAGTCATGTGGTTTGAACATTGAACAATCTCCCACCATAATCTATGAAGACAATGCACTTGTGTTGCTCAATTATAGATGGGATATGTGAAGAGTAATCTCCGAAGCATATCAACCCCAAGTTCTTCTATGCTCATGAATTGCATAAGATGAGCGAGATTAAAATCTTGCATACTAAGTCATGTGAAAATCTCGTAGATTTATTCACTAAGTCACTTCGGCATCTACTTTTGAAAGGTCGTTAAAGGAATTGGGATGATGAGACTTAGAAGTCAGATTCGAGGAGATATTTCACATACTCATACATAAATCTTGAACTTGAAGTTTGAGTACCAGCGTGATCTTGAAGATTAACATTGAAGTTTGAGTGAATTGTACTCTTTTTCCTTAGTGAGTTTTCACGAAAGTTTCTCACGTAAGGTTTTGATGAGGCAATTAGTGCAACACAACAAGCGTATGCTATGTACTCTTTCTCCAAGTATTTTTTCCCCTTTGGGTTTTTGGAGTTTTGATGAGGCATATGCATCTCATGACAAAGGGCCAAGGGAGTGTTAGGAAACTGGCGGCCCACGAAAGCCGCTTTGGCCCATCTGCGAAACCTAGAATAGGACTATAAATAGAAGGGTTCCCCATTGTATACACACAAGAAAGCAATAAAAAATTGATCATCCAGTACATTACTGTCTCCTTGTTATTTGTTTATTCGATCTGTCGAAACTCGGACTACACGATAGTGAGGTTTCTCAGCGATTCTGACCTTTACTTAGTAAATGGTTCGCGTTTGAAGGACTCGAGATCAATCCACATCGTCTTTGCGAAGAATCTCGTGCGTCTCGATAATTCTGACCTTTACTTAGTAAATCGTTAAGCGTTTGAAGAATGTGCAGATGAAACCACATCGTCTTAGTGAAGTTAACGCCGTCGTTCGATTAAGTGGCTATACTTGATTATTATTGAGTTTTTAATTGATAAATTTTGGCGTAATATTATTTTATTTATTATTTAAATAGTTATTTGAAATTCGAGCAAACGACCCACTATCGAGCAGAACCCGTTAACTTTTTTCGCTACTTAATGAATTCATTTCAATTTTAAATCTATTATCTCTTTGTAGTCGAAGAAATGTTGATTCGAGCTTTAACAACCCATTTTGCCGCCCTATCGTCAATATCCCCGACTTAATCAATGGTGGTAGGCCTTGCCTCCAATTAATTTCGGTGAGTTCAACATCTCCGATGAAGAGCGAACAAATGATGTGCGTTTGCGTTTAGTCCAACTAGATCTGTTCGAAATTTTCTTTTCTTGCAAGACGAGATTGTAATCTTGGGACTTTGTATTGTTTTACTATAATATAAATTAGGGAATTTCCTTCAAAAAAATTCACCTTTGTATTGTGATGATTTCAATCTCTTGTTAATCGATCTCCAAGGATATCACTATCTTCAACGATTATATGACCTCAAAATAAAAAGAAAAGAGATACTTAAAATTTAAATTTGAATTTTAACCTTGAGTTGAACTTTGTCTTTTAAAAGCTTTTAATGGTAAAAAAATAGTGAATCTATTCGGGTTCCAAAATCAAACAAATACAAAATTACTACTTAAATACATTAACAAAGATACTAGCATAGACACAAGGCCAACCATATACATACATACTCAAATTTATTGATAATTATATCATCTTCACCAAAAATATAGCACTTATTATACAAAAGTGAAGGCAACGATTGCAATTTTAATCTGATCAACATACATCGGGTGACATATTCTTGCTCTCAAACTTCCATATGAACCACAAGTCCAACCATTTATAGTACCACAACTACATTACATTTCTCAACTATTACAAACTACAATTGGGCCGGTCTTTACAAATAGATCCCTCTTGTCTTTTCTTAGCAAACAAAGCAATAGCAGTGCCACCATTTTCTTGCCCGCCTCACGGTAGTGGCATGGGAGGGCTTGCATGCACACCCACCGCCTATCCCTACCGCCTTGATTACCCCTCAACCCATAGTTTTTGGGCAGCGGATCCTCTGCGGTTATTTTTCTCTGCCGTTGGGTCACTGCGGTGGGCCTTTTACTGCGTGGGACTCACTGTCGATGACCAGCGGCAAGCTGCGAGAGGATCTCCGTCCTAGTTTTTGCCCAAAACACGGTTTCACTGACTAGCAATATCGGTTATGATAGCGGTATAAAAAAGCAAGTCATGATTCGATGCGCCATAGTCTTCACTCCTTACCATCCAGCCATACTTACGGCGATCCAACGCCCTTTTCATTGGCCTCTATAATAAAGGTGGGCATCGTCTTGATTTGATGCAGCACAGGCTCATCGTGCCGGGCGGAACCGTCTTGGGCAGAATAGCCCGTCGTGCCGGTGTGCTATGCCGGGCGGTGCTTCGTTTTAGTGAGCCTAGGCATGGCTATTTGTGCTTCGTGCCTGCGTCGTGCCGTACTGGCCCAGGCTCGGGCCATTTATACTATTGCGATGCGAGGAAAAGACCCGAAGATGTACGTAGTTGATTTTTAAAAAATACGCCTTATAAACTACTAGTAGTATTGTTGCAAAATAGAAAGATATTATTAGTAGTATGATTCTAGCAAGATACCTTCACATTTTTGCTACCACTGAAAGCTATACACCGATCTTGTTTTCTGGCATTATTTTGAAAGATCTTTTTTAGTTATTGCATCCGTCTACTTAGTTCGAGCAGGGGGTTTGAATGCCAATCAATGGATACTTAGGAAGAATGTACTAAAATTTTCCCTAAAAAAAATCAATAAACTTACAAATAGCAAAATCTTTTCTTTATACTACCCATGTGCCACTCCTAATATGCATGCTTTGATCTCGACATATAACAGTGCCCTTCCTCTCTGTCAGAGACTGTTTGCATACATGCACTTTCCTTAGTGACATTCAAAAAGAAAAAGGGAGGCAAGCTCTAGTGGGAAGAAAAAGAGGGAGAGGGGAGAGGGAATCTAAATGTCAATCACGGATTCACGGGAAATCAGGCGTCTGAATGTTTTCAATACAATGTCTCTTTTGTTGAAAGACAATGGACACAATTTAAATGCGTGAGACCAGCGGTAATGGACACAAATATTGGGGGAAAAAGAAGCAAATTTTATTAAATCTTGAACATGTACAGAATTATTGCCTCATTAAAACCTTACACCCTAGTGTGGGGTACCCTCGATGAAGAAAAAATCTGATAACTCACGTATATATACATAGACTATCAGAAATTTGAGATTATCAAAATCGACTCTGGCGTCCATGATCTCCGGGATCCTCGGTGATGTTGTATCCTGTCATCTGCACACTCCCAATCTTTGAGGCATGTAATTCCCTCAACCATCTCAAGTCTGAGAGATGACCTCCTCGGTTCAAGTATCCTTCCCAAACTGAAAGTGGATTAAAGCGAGGCAGTGGACAGGAATCATAAGTACACCCGTGCAAAATGGGATAGCACGGGTAAATCGATAGTTATTCTTCCACCACAAGAGCAAGTTGAGTTGATTTTCCTCGTCCATGTCAAGCTCGGTCTCCACAAAAGGTGATCGAGGTAGTGGTTGATCTCTACCCGTGTATTCCATTGCGACCAGCTCAGTGTTTCAAAAGACGAACTAGAAGACTTGCCTTTCAACTTCTTCCATATACTTGAAGTGGTCGAACTGCCTCGTGCTTGTTGCGTTATTGAGGTAGATCTTCGTGCTTCACTTCTGGTGCCAAACTTCTCGTAATATTTGTCGAAAAATTTGAAAAACTAGTTATAAACATGAGTATAGGCCTCGGAGAAATCAAGATCGAATGTCTCACCTATTCCCTTGAAGGCGCCTTGCAAGTCAGAAAATTTTCTCAGAGAATCCAAAATGACAGCAAAATAGCACAGACGTGGAATAGCTTGAAAATATTTAAATTTTTTTTGCTCCATTGGTTCTATAATGTGGTGTAAAATATAATTATCTCGATTTTCTTTAAAAGCATTAGCAATGAGCCAAAGCCACTCGATGACTAAAGAAGATGTTGGGTAGTACACACCGGATAATTGATTAGTTGCATTGTAAAAAAAATTTAAAAAATTATGAAAATGACTAGCAAGTTCCCAATCCACTTCAGTAACCAATGCCTCACAATTATTACAGTTGACGAAGACAGTGATAATGTGCTTGTAGTCTTCGCACCGATGCAGTATAGTATAAGTTGAGTTTCATCTAACCTTCATATCAAAATTGAATCTTCTCGGTTCCTTATTGTTGGCCCTGCAGTACTCTGAGAACTATGCAAACCTTATGGGTGAATTTGTAATAAAATCGATAGCACTGTGTATGCTCTCTAAACTAGGTTTTATTACAACCAAACCTGTCTGCATAATGAGATTAATAATATGGCAGACGCGACAAAACCTCTAGCATAAGTCTCCAGATGTGGTGGGAGATGCTCCATAGCCGTCGTGTTAGCTGATGCATTGTCAAGAGTGATGGAAATAATTCTACTTTCTATTTTAAAGTCATTAATAACCTCGAGTATACGGGCAGTGATATTTTCTCTGGTGTGTGACTCGGACATTAGTCTAAACCCTATGACTCTTTTATTTAGGGTGCGTTTGGTTGGGTTTATGAGGGTGAACCGAATTGTCCCATACAGGATTTGGTTCTGTCTTTACGTTTGGTTGGTTGAACGGAACCATTGGTATAGGATGAGATGGTACAGATTCTTAGAATATTCCAAAAAGATGCTGCACCATCCTGTACGGGAAATTTGGTCGAACCAATCGATCCAGGACAAGATCGTTCAATCACATCATCCTTCAAACCAACCTCATTCCTTAATCCAATCTCATCCCTTCAACCAAACATCATCTCGTACTATTCTGTATCATTTCATCCAAGCAACCAAACAAAATCTTGTATCATTCCATTCAGACAACCAAATACCTTCCCCGTACCATCTCATCCAGAATCATCCCATCCATCTTGTACCATCCTGAAAGTGCATCTAGGCCCCGTAGTGATTTTGGTGATTAATGACAACAAGATTAAGTGACTAATGAGCTTTATGAGTATTGTGAACAGATGATTACGCTCATGGGAAAGTCACTTAAGGAAAGAGGTCCCTCAAATTCGAGAAGAAAGAGCGTCGGTTAAACTCAATGGTTGTGTATGCCTTTTAATTTTTATTTGAGTTTAAGGATTGCCGTACTATTAAGAGGGATTTGGCAAGAAATAGTTTTAGAATGATCCAATGTGCTCAAGGATGAATCCTAGTCTAAATATGGGTCAATGTGTAAAGTCTTGGGGGCAAAAAGTTCAAAATGGTTCGGAGTATCCGAATAAGCGTTCGGAATGTCGAGCTGGCCCCTCGATCGCTCGAGCAAAATTTGGTTGGAATGTCAGAAGCATGGTTCGAATATCGAGCTAACCTTCTCTGTTGGTGGAAGTCTTTTTGGTTCGGAATGTCCGAACATGTGTTCGGAGTATCCGAGTGAACCCCCTCGGTTAGGGTTAAGTCATTTTGGTTCGGACTATCCGAAGTGTCGTTCGGACTGTCCGAACAGTGCGTTCTGTTGCCCTAATCTTATTTGGTTCGGACTATCCGAACCGTGTATCCGTATACGATTCCAAATGGTTGGGACTATCCGAACAAGGGTTGATTTGTCAGAAACAGATCTCAGGCTGAAGTGAAAAATGGCTAGTTTTGGGAGGCTTTAAATACCTCCCCAACTCCCACCTACCAAAGTGCCGGTGCATTCAATACATTTTAAGAGCTCTCTCACTCTCTCAAGCCTAAGTGTTTTCTCCTCACTCAAATCTTTGATTCTTGAATCTTTAGAGGAGGTCAAGTGGAAGATTGATAGATCTAGTGATTGTGGTTCATCTTGAGCACGTGGTTCATCCTAAGCGGATTTCTTGCGAGATTCTTTACTCTTGGAGGTTGAGGACTCCTGGGCGGCTAGGAGTCACCGGTGAGCCCCAATCTTTGTGTGGGGCCTTGGCGGGAAGTTTGTGAAGGTTGAATCCACCTCCATGAGGGAAGGATTCAAGAGTTAGCGGGTGAGTGCTTGGTGCAACACCTAGAGGACAAGGGTTGAAAGAGACCCGGCTTTGTGCGCCTCAGCGGAGGCGTAGGATCCTCAAGGATCCGAACCCGGGGAAAAATCGGTTTGTTTCCTTGGCTCTTGAATCTCTCACTTACTCACATTGTGTAGTTAAATCTTTGGGGATTCAAGGGTTTAATAGATTCTTGAAGTAGATCTTGGTGGAATTTCACTACACGCTAGTATTCTCGGTCTAGATACATCATTTGAACCTAGATTCATACTCTAGATTTGCTAGATTCATTTTCTAGGGTTCTTGTGCTCGAACCTATTGGAATATCCGAAATTAGGTTGAGACTATCTGAACCACTCGGACGGTCAGAAGTTAATTTGAATATCGAAGTTTAAATTTCGTTGCGATTTAAAATTTGTAGCGCCTATTCACCCCCTCTGGCGACATCTCGATCCTTTCAATTGGTATCGAGCCAAATCTCCGTAATTTGGCTTAACAGCTAGGAGAATCAATATGTCGCAAGAAGATAAGAATCACGAAGCCCATGACCAAGATAAGGGCACGGGCTCGTATTAAGAATTACAATTCCATTTGATTATCGTTCCTCGGTGTCCCAAGCTCTTCCTCATATGTCTCCGTGCCCTCCGTCGGCGCCTCATTTGATGGCACTCACTATGCGGCATGGAAACATAAGATGAAGATGCGCGAATCGCTTCACCCTTCTATTTGGAAGATTGTGCAAGCAGGTTTCAAGCCTAATGATCCGATAATCTTACTCCCAAAGAAGACAAAGATCAACACTTCAATGATTTGGCGATCAATGCCTTATTCAGCGCCTTGAGTGATTCGAGTTCAAGCGAGTCGATGGACTCGAGGAAGCAAAGGCTATTTGGGATAGACTCCTAGTCGGTCATGAAGGAGTGTCAAGCGTCCAGAGAATCGAAGATAGAGCTCATTATTGGTGAGCTAAGCGGTTCTCACTGGAAGATGGTGAATCATACACTAAAATGTTTGACCGCTTTGATGGTGCTCGTAAATCAAGCAAGAGGTCTTGGGTGCACCGATCTTACGGACAAGGCCGTGGTGAAGATAATACTTGGCGTGATCATTCCTACCAACCGCAACCTTGTTCAATTAATTGAGACCGGCCTAACCCGACACTTTGACACCTCATGATGTCATTGGCGGCTCATGATGGATGAGATGATGGTAAAGGAAGCGAAGTGGTTGAAGAACTCAAGTCGGGCAAAAGAAAGGCATTGCCCTCAAAGGCGATCAAGGTAATACGCCATGGCGAAGAGAGTTCAAGCGAAGGCGAAGAGTCATGTGGTCCATTGGCGAATGAGGACATGGCTCTATTGTGCGAAGATTCAACAAATTCTTTAAGAAGAAGAACTTCAAACAAGGAGGTCAATTTAAGAGTTTTGGAAGAAAATCAAAGGGTAGACACTCCACCGAAGATGCTATGAATGCTTGGTGAAACAAGCCATTTCATTCTTGAAGTGTCATATAAGGAGAATAAAGATGAGAAGTCACACAAGAAGGACAAGCAAGGAGCAGGACAAGGAGAAGAGTAAAAAGTACAAGGGCAAAGGTCGGTGCCTATATTGGAAAGAGTGGAACTCGACACGACTCAACTCGACTCGACTCGAGTCAAATTCCGATGAGGAAGGAGGAATCGCCTCCATCGCCATCGCCGTGCCTACCACCTCAACAACGTCGAAGAGCCTCTTCGACGACTTGAGCGATGACGACGACAACGCTCCTATGTGCCTCATGGCGAAGGGGCATAAGGTATCATCAAAAGACTCCATTCCCTCCATTGCTAATGAATGTCTAGATGAGCACTATAGCGATAGTGATGATGATGATGTTAACACCGTGCTTAAGTCTATGAAGAATTTTGACATTCATAAATTAAACTTGCTCTTAAAAGATATTGAAAAATTGGAGTAAGTCGTAGAACAAAAGGAAGCTACTCTCGAGGCTCAAGAGGATTTGCTTATCCTCGAAAAGGAGAAAAATCGTGAGCTAGAGAAGAGCTTATCTTTTGAAAAAGGGAAAAATGAGGAATTGGTTAAGAACTTAAAATTGACCAAATCCGAGGTGACTAGTCTTGAGATCACCTACGCTTCACTCGAAGATGAACTTGCAAAGTCAAAGGATGCTTGCAAGGCTCTTGAGTTGAAGCTCGTTGATCTCAAGAATAACCCTCCGATTACCTCAATCATTAGCTCCAATTCTTCTTTACCTTCTCACGAGCAATGGATCGCTAGATGCTACAACGTCAATATTGATACTTATGCCACTAACCTTGAGACATTGCAAGTGTTAGCATTTGAAAATGAGAAGCTCAAGGGATGCTCGAAGATGGACTTCAAAAAAGTCCTACAAGGCAAGTAAGGGACTAGAGGAGTTCTTAGGTAGCGACAAAGGTAGCGCTATGAAGCATGGGCTTAGATACACTCCACCAAAAGGGAAAAAAGAGCAATATTGTGGTTGCTCCATTAAACAAGCCCATCAATTTGTTAAGAGCAAGGAAAGCGCTAAGTACAAAACTCACTCTACATTCTTTGCATCTTATGTACTCAAGAAAACTAACTTAGGTCGGGTAGTTGCTTGTCACATTGGGGTAAGCCCAAAGATAACTCTTATGTCGCGATCTATTTGGGTCCCTAAATCACTTGTTACTAACGTCGTGGACCAAAGCAAGTTTGGGTACCAAAGAGTAAAAACTAAATTTCATTTTGTAGGCCTACAACTCCGGTGGATCAAGTTGGATCTTGGATAGCGGATATCGCATCATATAATGGGAGAAAGGGCAATGTTAAGCTCATTTGGGCGCCAATGGAGCGAATAGTGAAAGCATCATTTTTGGCGATAATGGAAAAGGTGAAGTAGTAGGTTTAGGTAAAATTCTTATTACAAATGATTTCCATTTGAACAATGTTTTGCTTGTTGAATCACTAAGCTACAATTTGTTGTCCGTCGCTCAATTGTGTGAGGCGGGGTACAATTGTGTGTTTAGCGATAAGGGTGTTGTCGGGGATTGGCTACCTTTGTGCAGAATGCGACCATCGGCTCGGAACTCGCCGACCATGCTCTTGCGGTGTCGCCGCGAGGCCGACCTTGACTAGCCCGGCTCATGGAACTACTCCGCCCGGGCGAGCCAAGCCAGGGGCCATGACAAGCGACGTGGCATTAAATGCCGCGGCTCGAGATCGCCGCTTGGAGACTCTGTTGCCTGCAGTCTGCGCCGACTTGGGTCGGCGCACCCACTGCACCCGTCGTGGTGCTGGCTGGCAGCCTTGCTACCGCCCCGTCTCTGCGATAGAACGCCCCTATAATTCTTGACTTGTCTCCTGTAAATTCCTATAAATACCCCTGGCACAATGTATTAGGGGTTGGACCTTTGTCTTGCACCCACACTTGCACACCCCGCTTGCTCACGGGAGCCCCTAGCGTGATCGGGCCCCGGGCAAGTACTTTGTAACCCGTTTTCGCATACTAGTGCAATCCTTTGGGCGTGGGTTATTATCTCCCCAGAGGCCCGAACGGTAAAAGCGTCCCCGAGTTCTCCGGTTGTCCGCTTGCCTCGACCCGCAGCTCATGCGCCCTTGGACGTCTGACCCTTGTGGGAAAGGGGCTGAAGTTGATCCTCATTAAACAAATAAGCTCGGTGAAGGACCCCTGTCCCGAATCGCCCGGCAGTGGCGTCGTGCGTGGGGATCCGGTGAAGTCCTCTGCGAGAATCACGAGGATGCAGAACTCGCAAGACAACCAAGACCTTTGCGTCTTCAGCGGCGTGAGAGGACAACGACAGCGTACTCGCGGCGATGGTGTGGGCGGTGCGGTGACCAGAGGGCCACGAAGCAGAGTCTTTCCCGGTGGCTGCGGCGAGGCGATTCCTCGCCCGATCGAGATACCCTCGTCCGTGGGGAGAGTCCGTGACCGGAACGATCCCGATGCTCCCGACCGTCTGGAGCTCAGCCGGGGGACGCGGCATATGACACCTCCTCGGTCGTGTTCGCGGTCTGGTGCCCCGCGATGTCAGCGTGTGGGGAGAAATGAGATCGGGAGGAGCAATCTCGGGGATCTCCCACATCGCCGACATAGTGCGGCGGCGACCATCACGGTGTCCCGGGCATGCTCCGTGGCCGACCCAGTCAGCCGGAGGGAGGATCACGGCGCCGGGCGGCGACAGCCCACAAGGAGACCGGCGATTATCACTCCGGGGAACACGCTCGCCACCGTATCCCAAAGGTCGCCTCCGTCGCTCCCAGGCGCGGCGCCCGCACCATGGCGGCGGTGCGTGCGACCTCTAGAGCCTCTCCAACCTGCGGTTGGCGGCCATAGGAGCCTTAGTGGCGAGAACCTAGAAATGCTGCGCCAGCGACATGGGCCTCCTGCGCCTACCGGGCGTTCGAGGCTCGGAGTGTTTCCGGGGCCAGCGCCATTCCCGGCCGGTGTCCCCGAAGCCTGCTCGGGGACCCGCGAAGCGAACATCGGCGTCACGAGGCGTTGGGCGATCCCGACCGCCCCTCGGGCTCGCGGTCATGTCACCACCCGTCGCGGCGTTCGCGTGCTCCACCTCGAACTGCCGTCGCCCGGTAGGGCGTGTTTTTCGCCTCGCCTTATGCGCAAAGACGCTTGGGCCGGTCGCCACGATCGCTCGCCGGAGCCGCCATGATGGGCGGCATTGGTGCGGGCTTTCTCGGCGACCCTCCGGAAGTCACGTCGCGAAACAAGTTCAAGCCCGCCACATCGGCGCTTCAGCGGGACTTCGAACCGGACGAGTTTCTCTCCATCTACTCCACCGCCATCGAGCGGCGGCGAGATGAGGGGTCATAGTCAACTACCTCCCCTCGGTCTCGGCGACTCGCCGAACATGGCTCTTCAACGAAGAGAGGATCAATCCGCTCATGGGGGCGACTCTCTGAGCCCTGCGAATCAAACTTTCAAAGTTGCTATACGCCGGCAAGACAGCGCGACCTCGGCGGCTGATCGGTGATAAAAAGCGTTACGTGATTTTGTCAAAGGTTCATCAAGGTGAGAACACCATTCGAACATCTCGGACGAGGCGATGGTCCGGGCCTTCAAGTTCGAGTCCGCGACGTCCGCTTCACACAAGACTTGGAGATCCACGGGACTGTCGACCAGCGAGTTGTTCCGTATGGCCGATCGCCACGCCAACGCCGATGAGGTCGTACAATGGAAGAGGCGCTCGGCGAGGGCAAGTTGCCGCCCGGCCGGGCTGGAGAGCTCTCCGAGCACGAGACCCTCGGGTCCGGCGTCAAAAGGCAAACAAAAAAAAAGTCGCGGGCCGCTGATCTGATGTGGCGTCGTCCGCCAGCAACCAGCGCCCGCCGGCCGAGGCAGCGATGAAATGATCATGATCGGCAGCGCTTGCAGGCGCTTGTGACGAGCGATCTGACCAAACCAAGCGGCCGAGTCCGAATGACCAAGAAAGCGGCGGCGAGGATCGCGGCGAAGGCGCCAATGACGCATCGCCGCCCCTCCACCAAATGTCGGCCACGACCTCCGCAGCTGCGAGAACTTGGGCGTCTGGCTTGGAGAAGTTCTCTGAGGCGAGGACCCTGCCGACTCTCCCGAGCAAGGGAGAGTGGTAAAACAGGATCCCACGGAAGGCAGCGGCGACATGGCTTATCAGGAGCCCACAATCACATCGCCGTCATATTCGGGGCTCCTCGGCCTACAAATCCGTAGGGACTTGAAGGAGGCAGCGGGAGGTTGGCCACATCGCCCAAGGCAAGCCACCCGTGCAACAGCTCAGGTGGTCTGAGCTGCCTATCACGTTCTCCAAGGATGATTGTCCCCTTGGAATGACTAAACCCCAGAAGCTCCCGTTGGTCGTAAGGCCGAACCATCGACCAACATAAAAAGTCGGTAGGGTTCTCGTCGGCAATGAAGCTCCACGGACCTCATATCTGTTAAGGTCTGGGCGAGATCTGAGTCCCTCGTTCTAAGATCAAGAACATCATTGTCCGTTCTTTAGGATGCGTCCCGGCACCTCGATCAAGCCTTTGGGCGGATCGTCTTGCCGTGACCCGGGGACACCATGAACTTCGGGACCGAGCTAGTCAATTTGAAGTCGTGGACTTGGTCGACCCTACTCGCGCCATTCTTGGCAGGCCGGCCCTTTCTAGGTTCATGGCCGCCCGCACCACGCCTACCAATGCTGAAGGTCCACGGGCGGCGTCATCATAAAAAGCGACCACAGGCGGCCTGAGCTGCGATGAGAAGTCCCTCGACATGGTCGAGGCGGCTGCCCTGGCGTGGCTGGACAGAGCAGGCGCCTTCCCGACCTAAAGTTACCCTCCGGCCGGGGAGAAACCAAAAGCGGTCCCCTCATCGAGCCGACCAGCCAAGGTTCTCCATTTGGGGTCTTCCTTAGACCCCAAATAGGAACTCGAGCTCATCACCTTCCTCAGGAGAACTTCGGGCGTGTTAAGCAGGGGCCGTCAGATATGCCGGGGTCCCAAGGGAGGTGATCGAGCACGAACTAACCGTCGGCTTTGGCAAAAGACCCATGCGGCTGAAGCTCGGCGATTTTCCCGGAAAGCAGCAATAATCCGGGAGGAACTCGACAAAGCTCCTCAAGGCCGGCCGTCCGAAGCGGGGCACCTGAGTGGTAGCAAACCGGTCATCAATCAAAGAAAGGGGCAAATGGGCGCATGTGTAAACCACCACACCGCTTGAACGGCTGCGTGCCCCAAGGACAACTTCCCTTTGCGGCGCATTGACGGTTTGGTAGGCAGCGACGGCGGAGTCGAGTAATGAGTTTTTGGATGCCTATTGGGCTATCATCGAGTTAGCTTGTTTCGGGGGCGAGGAAGACTTCCTTCATCACGCCCGCCGGCACGTTACGCTACGACCATGTCGCCGGCTCTGCGGGCGAGCGAGCGACCTTCGGCGCTTGATGCAAAGACTTTCGGTAGCGGATAGGCCGAACACAGGAAGTTTATGTAGGCGATATCGTAGTTAAGACTAAAATCCCCTCGGGCCGCGTGTCAGGCCTTGAGAAGACCTTTTGTAACCTCAGAAGGCATCGAATAAAGCAACCGAAAAGTGTGTTTTTGGTGTAAGATCGAACCAAAATACTCGGGTACATCATCGGACGCGAGGCATCGGTGCCAACCCGGAGAAGATCGAAGCCATCGAGAGGATCGTCCCGAGATCGGTAAAGGAGGTGCAGACCACGGCCGGACGAATAGCATACTGAGCCGCTTCATTTCCGTTCGAGGCGGCGCGGCCTACCCTTCTTTAAAGGCGCTCATAAACACGATGGTTTCACAGATGACGAGGCTAATCGTTCCCTCGTGGAGCTAAAGCGGTACTGTCCGGCCCCGATCTTAGCCACACCGAGGTCGAGGAGCCACTCTTGTTGTACCTCGCGGCAACGCGCCCGGGCCGTAAGCGGTCTTGGTGGTAAGCGAGAAGGGCGGCGTCCGTGTACTCGTCGGCGAAAGTGTTGCCGCAGGCCAAAGGCGTTACCTAGAGGTCGAAGCTCTTATACTGTTGCTTTCGTAGCCTCGAGGAAGCTGCGCCACTATTTCCAAGCGCCGCGAGTCGTCATCGACCGACTTTCCACTTAGGAGATCTAAAAACGGGCGCCCGGTATTGGGATAGCGAAGTGGGCCATGGAACTAGCGAGTTCGATATCCACTTCTCTGCCGCGCCGCGATCAAATCTCGATTCTAGCGGACTTCGTGGTGGAATGGGCCGAACCCGGTAACCCACCACCAAGGACCATGAATATGAGGCGGTCATTTGGACCATGTGCTTGACGGGTCGAGCTTCGAGCGCTCGAGTGGCGTTGTATTAGTATCCCTCGAGGACCAGCTCGATACATCATTCAATTACACTTCCCATAGCGAACAATGCGGCGGATCTGAAAACCTCTTGGCTGACCTCTGGCGTCAAAGGCGCTCGAGTCAGCTGGCCGTTTGTGAAAAGCGATTCACGGTGGTCGATCAACCAAGTCAACAAGAATATCGGTGTTCCGATCGCTCAATGGCGCTTTACTTGGTTGAGGTCGGGAAGATGGAGCGGTACTTCAGAAATTTGAAGTACTCTACATCCCGGAAGGATAATTCACTGGCGACCAACTTTCCAAGGTCGGTTCCTTGCGGATGCCGCGCCCTCCGGGCGCTAGTCGGCTTATCTGCACAAGCCCTCAATTCCCTCGTAGAGGAGGCACCAACACGGATGCCGCTTGACCGGGCGCTAGCCGAAACATCTGCAAAGCCCTCCATTCCCTCAAGAGAGGCGCCAGAGACAGCGGCGGCGTCTCCTTCCTCGAGCAAAGCGCGGATTGGATGGCGCCATTAGGTCAATATTTAGCCCACAGGACATTGCAGGAAGAAGCTTGGCGTTCATTGCAAAAGCGGTCATCCGTCTACAAGCTAGTAGGCGGCGCCTATATCATAAGGGCACTGGAGTCCTCTCAAGTGCATATCTCGAGAAGAGGGCAGTTCCTCCTCGAAGATATCCATGAAGAGCGTCGCGAGCCCACTCGTCCTTCGGACGATCGTGAAGCAAGCGTTCGGTTGGGATACTATTGGCCAACGCGCTGAAACGGCCTTTCCGAATGTCGTGGCGACTTTGTCCGGCGTGCGATTTCACGCGCGTAAATCCCACCGGCCAGCGTCTGTAGCGCAAACCATCCCTCTCATGGCCATTCTCGACACAGAAGTGACATTCTCGGGCCTTTCCCGCGGTTGAAAGGGTTGCAAATTCTTGCTCGTCGCCATCGACACTTTCTCTAAGTGGATCGAGGCGAGCCGTATCAACCATCTCGGCTCAAGCGGCCAAGCGGTTTTCGCAGCAATGTGGTGACACGCTTGGTACCCAATCGCCTCATCACGGAACAACGGCACCAGTTCACCGTGTGGCTGTTTCAAGCCCTCTGCGAAGATATCGGCACAAAATCGCCGCCTCTGTAGCTCACCCGCGAACAGCGGAGGCGTAAAGCGGGCCATGACCAATTACTCAAGGATCAAGAAAAGAGTCTTGAGAACTTTCCGACAAAGGCGGTTCGTGGGTGGGCGAGCTCTCTTCCGTCCTTTGGTGCGTGCGCACCACCATAAGCCGACTCTGGTGAAACACCCTTCCGGCTCGTCTATGGTGCCGAGGCCGTCCTTCCGCCGAAATCGTACTCGGGTCACCAAGTGAACACTGGCCGGCGACATCCACCAAGAAGCGCTTGGCGTCGCCTTGACCTCGACCTTGTCAAAGCTCGTCTAAAGGCGCGACTCGATCGGCCGTCTACCGACAAACCCTCATAAACTTCGCGGCAAGCGCGATCGCCCGCGCCTGCGGTCGGCGACCTTGTCTGCGGCGGATTCAGGACACATCGAAGGCCAACAAACTCTCCCCAAATGGGAGGGACCATTCACGGTCATTTAGGTGTATCACGCCCGAAACATTCGCCTCGATAGCGGAGGATGGCCGCGAGCTCGCCGATTCATGGAACATCGACCCGACTCGCAAATTCTCGTCTAAAAAGCTCTCTGCGTTATATTGTAAATTAGCGACCTTTTGCATCGAGAACGCGTTTGTTAGCCTCAAGCGCTCTCGCTTTCTCGTGCAAGGTGCATAGCGCTACTCACCATGTCCGTCCACCATGCGCGCGAATGTTAAGTGTCCGGACACGTTCGTTTTCCCCCCGACCTAACCTCGCTGTCGCCGGATAAGGTGGTCGGAGGGCCAGCGCTTTCTCTCATCTCTCTGCGAAATGGACTCGTACTCACGTCCTAGAATGTCGACTTCCATTCGCGCGAAACTTCAGGTAGGAATGAATTAGCGCTAAGACATTTTTGCGCAAAACACGGCTCGCCTTGAGCATTGTTTGCGTCGCAAGTGGTTTTTGGCCGACTAAACCGGCTCGCGTAGCTCATACTTCGGCCTAGCCCACACTGCGTCTATCTCGTAACTTCTTTTTGCGACAAAAGCGATAGAGGACCAAGAAAAACATCATCACGGCGCATCATTCAAGCAAATATCATTACATTTCCAACGGCGTATAATTTTACACGGTGTCGTCCTCTAAGCGCCCATGAGAGCTTCACTGTAGTGACCACCTTAGTCTCGGTCGATCACCTTCACGGGCGTCGCGACCTTTGCGGGCCTCTTCGGCATGGCTGCTCGACCGTCTTTATCTGGTCGGCAAGGGTGGCGGCCGTCTCTTGCTGCCCGCTCGGGTCGGCCACCTTGACTTCGAGGCCCCGAGCATCTTCTCTTGCTCAAGCCTTTGCTCGAGCCCAAGGGCCTTGTCGGGATGGCGGCCAGATCCTTCTCAATGGCCGCCCTCTGCTTCCTTGGGTCTAGCTCCTCCTCGGGCGGTAGCGCCTCAAGCTCGGCCGCCTTGGTCTCAAGGGTCGGGCATCTTTGCTTCTCCTGCTGAAGCTCTTGCTCAAGCCCGAGACCTTGCTCGGCTTAGAGAAAGCGCTCCTCCGCCAGAACTGCGGTCTTTTTCCTTTGCTCCGGCTCTTGCTCGAGCATGGCACCTTCTTCTCGGGCGGCAAGGCATCATCCTGGGTCTGACGGGCGGGGACCTTTCTTGCTCGAGCTCTCGCTCAAGACCAAGGGCATGCCCTTTGTCTCGTGACCTTTTGCTCGCCTCGCAACACCTCTTCACCATTGTAGCATCTATGAGCTTGAGGTCGGTCACCTTTTCCTCTAGCCTCGTGACCGAACCCGCTTTCTTCGTAAAATTGGGCCAAGGAGGCGGGGACGATCAACACCTCTTGAAATTGGCTAGGAGTCGTTTTGAGAAAGTCGCCAAAGAGGAAACTCTAAGCAAAACCCCACAAAAATCGGAGAGGAAGGATCATCGTGGCGCATTCCTTACCTTAGCAACGTCGGTCTTGTGAGTTTACGGAGCGCTCAAAAATCTCCCTTTGAATATCATCAGAAGCCCGGCAGGGGAACGTCTGAGCAGGAATCCTTAAAGAGGCGGGTTGTCCGAGGATGACGAATCTTCCCCGAGAGCTGGCGTTCGCCATGGGGCACTAGACCCCCACTCTGGCGGCGCTCTCGCTCGAGGATCGCTTTCGCTATCGAAAGGAGTCGCTCACTCGGCGAGCACCCTCTCGTCTCGAGCAAAGCGCCACGCCCGGAACTCCATACTGACAGGCGGTCTCTTCGACCGTCGCCCACAGGTCGACCTCCTCGCCTCCCTCAGTTCCCCGGCCATCACAAGGTCTGCGGCCTCGGGAGCAAGCCCTCTAAGGCATGATATCGCAAGCTCATAAGCCATTTTGCGGCGGTCAGGGAGGGCCCTCACGAGCTATCAGCATACGTCGGAGAGTGGGGTTAGCTCGGCGCACAAGACAAAAGCGAAAAGAAAAATCAAAACAAGGATAAAAACCGCTCACCTTTGGCGGGCCTCGCCGCTGCCGTGGTAGGTCCGCCCGCCGAGATCACCGGCTCGGCCCTCTTCTCGGCGGCTGGGTAATCTTCGCCCGGCTTAGGTCGACCGCTTCCATGTCGGCCTCCTCTGGCGTTGCCTCGGATGCTCGGGTTCCGCCAAGAAACCGCCCGACCGCGATCCCGAACTCCCGAGCCTTAGAGGCTCGCGCCAAGTTGGTCGCCGCCTCGGCGACTCCTCCTCGGCGCCTCCGCTCGTCTGCACCATTCGCCGATCAATCGCCCCTCGCGCGATTTGTTCGATTTGAACTTCGAGCTATAATTCTTGACCAAAGCCTCAGCGGCTTACCTCCTCCTTCCGGTCGGTGTACTCGAGATGCCGCCGGAGGGTCCCCTGCAGGCTGCGTGCCTCTTCGACGCCGGGTGCTAGCCGGGCGCGGTTAGTCTCTTGCTCCTTCCCTTTTGCCTTAGCGCGAGCGCGAGCACCTTACGCCGCCCGGCTTTGGCTTTAAGGTCGGCTTCGCCAGGCTCGAGGCAAGCTTCTCCGCCGAAGGGGCAGCCCGTCTCACCAAAAGCAATCTGGTCCCCGTGCGAAACGCCTGCATTAAGACTCGGATGCTCTCCCGAGCATGAGGGGGAGACTCTTACGCTGCCCTTTCGAACCGTTCGGCGGGACTGGCGTTCTTCTCGAGCTCCTTGCCCTTGGGGTCCGAACATCTCGCGAGCCCTCTTCTCCACCCGTCGAGTCCGGGGCCGGTATCGGTCGCGCAAAGATGTCATCACGAGTCCGAGCGGCGCAGATAAACAAGACTATCACGAGTCGAGAGGGCATACCGAAGTCGACTTCACGGGTGAGGTCGTCCCACCCGGTGATTTCGATGAAGGATGCTCTCTCCTCGCGAGGGATATCCTATTCCGGAGAAAGTCACGACGATGTCGCCCGAAGAGCCCCATGGTCGTTGCTCGTGGATCCTCATCAAGATCCGCTCCTCATCGGGATCGGTGGCGGTATGGCGTCTCGATGGCGGTAGCCTCTCCGTTATAGCGCAGGATGTCTGCGGCTTCATGAGTAGAACCAATAGTCGGCCCAGCCCGCGACTTGAGTCCTTGAGAGTAAAGATGGGGAACTCGTCGTGCGGGCGAATGACACAATGAAATAAAGAGAGCCGGTGGGGAAGACCGCCGGTCTTGATTGTAGAAATGCAAGAAGAGGCTTGGCGTGGGAAGGTACCCCTAAGCCTTCACGAGAGGTGGGCTAAGAGGTTCAACACAAGGATGGAATTGGGGTTGGATGGGTGAGCTCACACCGCATTGTTCGAAAGCCGTCCCCAAGGAACCCGCTCTCAAGTGGCGGAGCCCGTTAATGGTGTAGAGGTCGCACGAGACTATCTCATAAATCGTCGCAGTCTTTGGGCTCCTCGCTCTCCGGATCCTCGGTATAGGCGTCTAAGTGCGAGCTCCTCAAAACCGGAGCCTCTCGCCGTGATCTTGCTCGCCCGAACCGCGCCATGGGAGGACTCGGAAGATGAGGCTGCTGCGATAGAGAAGGAGCTCGGAGGTTCTCAAGGGTCTTTGGCGGAGTTCTTGCCATAAGCAATAAGAGTAAAGGATGGAAAGCGAATGAAGCGTCACTTGATTATTTCTGGCGAGGAGCCGAAGGGCCGGTAATGCAGCCAATTGCCGATTAAGCAGCGTGGCGATACGTCCCGGCGGTCTGACCGGCAGCGATCCCGAAGAAATCGCCGAAACAGCGCCCACGGCAGCAAGGGAAGGAACTGCTCAATTTTCCGCACAGACCTCACGGCGCTATTTTGCTCGGGCCCGGCCGAGCACGCTTTCGGTCTCATGGGATCGCACCTTTTCGAGCATGGTTGCTCGGATGCCGTAGCGATTCTTCGCCGCTTCGACTCCAATCCTCTATAAAGTCTAAGAGGCTTAAGGCGGAGGCCTTGATGCGGGCCTTTTCACCTTTAGCCTCGGGGCTAGGCGTCGGGGATTGGCTACCTTTATCTTAATGCGACCATCCGGCTCGGAACTCACCGACCATGCTCTTGCCCGTGTACGCTCGAAACCGACCTTGCTAGCCAGCTCCGGAACTACTCCGCCCGGCGAGCCAAGCCCGGGCCCGCGACAAGGCGACGTGGCATTAAATGTCACATGGCTCGAGGGATCGCTTCGCCGGAGACTACGCCGCCACGTCTGCGCCGACTTGGTCGGCGCCCATCGCACTCCACGTCCGTGGTGCCGTGGCCAGGCTTGGCCTTTGACCGCCCGCCCTCTGCGAGAGAACGCCTGTAATTCTTGACTTGTCTCTGTAAATTCCTATAAATACCCCTGGCACAATGTATTAGGGTTGGACCTTTGTAATCGCACCCACACTTGCACACCCGCTTGCTCACGGGAGCCCCTAGCATTGATCGGGCCCGGGCAAGTGCTTTGTAACCCATTTTCGCATACTAGTGCAATCTTTGGATGTAGGGTTATTATCTCCCCATGAGAGGCGAACCAGTAAAAACGCCCCCGAAGTTCTCCGGTTGTCGCTTGCCTCGACCCATGAGCTCATGCACGCCCTTGGACGTCGACCCCTTGCGGAAAGGGGCTGAAGTTGATCCTCATTCGACAAGTAAGCTCGGTGAAGGACCCCTGTCCCGAATCGCCGACAGGTGTGGATGTCATTAAGAGGGATGATGGTTCAATAGCTGTTAAGGGATGGTTGAAAGGGAATCTCTATCTTGTAGACTTCACTACGGATAGAGTTAACCTTGAAACTTGTCTTATGGCTAAATCTAGCATGGGTTGGTTATGGCATCGCCGACTCGCCCATGTTGGTATGAGGAACCTCCATAAACTTCTTAAAGGCAAACACATCCTTGGATTAACCAATGTTGTCTTTGAGAAAGACAGGGTGTGTAGCGCATGTCAAGCTGGGAAGCAAGTTGGAGCTACTCATCCCGCGAAGAACGTGATGACCACCTCGAGGCCATTGGAGATGCTTCACATGGATCTATTCGGCCCTATTGCCTACATAAGCATCGGAGGAAACAAGTATGGGTTAGTTATTGTTGATGATTTTTCGCGCTTTACTTGGGTATTTTTCTTGCATGATAAAAGCGAAGCTCAAGGAAGCTTGAAGAAATTCATGAGAAGGGCTCAAAATGAGTTTGAGGTGAAGATCAAAAGAATTCGGAGTGACAACGGCACCGAATTCAAGAACACTGGGGTTGAGGAGTTTCTCGATGAAGAGGGCATCAAGCATGAGTTCTCGGCTCCCTATTCCCCTCAACAAAATGGGGTAGCCGAGAGGAAGAATCGGACCCTCATCGAGATGGCGCGCATGATGCTTGATGAGTACAAGGTCTCCGACATATTCTGGGCGGAGGCCATCAACACCGCGTGCCATAGTACCAACCGTCTGTATCTCCACAAGATTTTGAAGAAGACGGCGTACGAGCTCCTCACCGGCAAGAAGCCAAATGTGTCCTACTTCCGAGTCTTTGGGAGTAAATGCTACATTCTCAACAAGAAAGCTAAGTCTTCTAAATTTGCTCCTAAAGTAGATGAAGGATTTTTACTTGGCTATGGATCAAATGCCTATGCATACCGAGTTTTCAACAACACCATAGGTGTGGTTGAAATTTCGCGTGATGTGACATTTGATGAAACTAACGGTTCTCAAGTAGAACAAGTTGATCGTGCTGTGATTGATAGGGAAGAACCCCCGTGCGAAGCAATCAAGAAACTGGTAATTGGAGAAGTAAGACCGCTTGAGCAAGATGTAATTCCAAGCACTTCAACTCAAGATGTTCATGATGCGACGATGGACGCTCCGGATGTTGCTCCCTCTTCCTCAATTCGAGCTCAAGACGGCTCAATGCCACTCAAGATGATGAGGGTCCAATCCAAAGAATTAATGCAACGTGCATTCTCATCCAAGAGTGCATCAAGCGCGCAACGAGATCATCCGCCGACAACATCCTTGGAGACATTAACAAGGAGTATCTACTCGATCTCGTGTTGCAAATTTTTGTGAATTTTACTCCTTTGTTTCTTCTCTTGAACCGCTTAAGGTAGAAGAAGCTCTCCAAGATCCGGATTGGGTGATGGCCATGCAAGAAGAGTTAAACAATTTCGAACGAAACCAAGTGTGGAAGCTTGTCGAAAGGTCCAAACAAAATGTTATTGGAACCAAATGGGTATTTTGGAACAAGCAAGATGAGAACGGAATAGTGACGAGAAACAAAGCCCGATTAGTTGCTCAAGGCTTCACGCAAATCGAAGGTTTGGATTTCGATGAAACATATGCTCCCGTAGCTAGGCTTGAATCTATTAGAATATTACTTGCCTTTGCTACTCACCATGATTTTAAGTTGTATCAAATGGACGTAAAAAGCTCCTTCTTAAATGGACCACTTTCCGAAATGGTCTACGTTGAGCAACCACCCGGCTTCGAAGACCCGAACCATCCGGACCACGTCTACTTCCTACACAAGGCTCTCTACGGACTTAAGCAAGCTCCGAGAGCGTGGTTCGAGTGTCTTCGCGATTTTCTCCTCGGTCAAGGTTTTATAGTCGGAAAGGCCGACCCAACTCTCTTTACTAAACATATTGATGATGATTTATTTGTGTGTCAAATCTATGTTGATGACATTATCTTCGGATCTACTAATGAACACTTGTGCAAGGAATTTAGCAGGATCATGACTAAGAGATTTGAGATGTCCATGATGGGCGAGTTAAAGTTCTTCCTCGGCTTTCAAGTCAAGCAACTCAAGGAAGGAACCTTCATATGCCAAACAAAGTACATCAAGGACATGCTCAAGAAGTTTGGTATGGAGAACGCCAAGCCAATCAAGACGCCAATGCAAGCCAACGGGCATCTAGACCTCGACAAAGAAGGTAAACCAGTCATCCAAAAGGTATATCGCTCGATGATCGGTTCTCTACTTTATCTTTGTGCATCTAGGCCCGATATTATGCTAGTGTGTGCATGTGTGCAAAATTTCAAGCCGCTCCTAAAGAGTGCCACTTGGTGGTCAGAAGAGAATCTTGAGATATTTAGTGCACACTCCTCACTTTGGGCTTTGGTATCCAAAAGGTTCATCATTTGAGTTAGTTGGCTATTCGATCACGGATTATGCCGATGTAAGGTGGATAGGAAAAGTACTTCAGGGACATGTCAATTCTTAGGTAGATCCCTTGTCTCTTGGTCCTCTAAGAAGCAAAATTTCAGAGCTCTATCCGGTGAAGCGGGTTTAATATATAGCAAAGGAGTTGTTAGCCCAATTGCTTTGGATGAGACAAACGCTAAATGATTACGGCCTAACCTATAACCATGTTCCACTTTTGTGTGACAATGAGAGCACCATAAAAATCGCCAACAACCCCGTCCAACATTCTCGTACAAAGCATATCGATATCCGCCATCACTTCCTAAGAGACCACTCCACTAAAGGTGATATCGATATCCATCATGTGAGCACAAATGACCAATTAGCCGATATATTTACCAAGCCACTTGATGAGAAAAGATTTTGCGAGTTGAGGAGTGGGCTAAATATTCTAGACTCTCGCAATTTGGCTTGAAACGTGCTCACTTTGATTGGTGATTGCAAAAAGTCTTTTGAAAATCTTACTTGTGTTATTTCTCTTATCTTACTGTGTTTATTGGTTTTTGATCTTCGGATCCTGTCAATCATCCTGTGATCATGGTTTGAACTGTTGCATGGCGTGCTGATCACTTGATGACTTGACTCATTAGGTCCTCTCATCTATTTCTCGCTTCGGAGTCATTCCTGCCTTTGTTTCTATGCCATCCTGAGAAAACAATTCGGACTGTCCGAAATTCCATTCGGACTATCCGAACTGGTTCGGACTATCCAAACTTAAGTTCGGACTGTCCAAAGTGGGGTCTCGGGCTTTTTAAGCCAGCCCGAGTTCCTTCTTCATCTTTTCTTCCTTTTCACTTCCCATCTCAATTTCTCTCTCCTCCAAACCGCCCCTCCTCTCGGATCTCGTGTTTTGGCCAAAGATTTTGCGGCTTGGGGGCGCCAAGACCTTCCCCAAGGGCTAGGGACTCCTCTCCATCAAGCTTGTGCCCTAGTTTTGCTTTGGGAACTGGTTTCCTCATCTCAAAAGGTTGGTTTGGTTCCTCTCCAAATGTCGATCTTTTCCTTGTTTTCTTTGAGAATCCTTGGACTCTAGATCGCTCTAGACCTTGCTAGGATGATCCTCCGTGATTAGCTCTTAGTTTTGTTGAATTATCATCTAGGTTGAGGAATTTAGGGTTTATGAATCATCACCTCGGAATGTCTGGGTCTCCATTCGGAATGTCCGAAGTCTTTTGGACTATCCGAATGAAAACTTCGGACTATCCGAAGAAATATTCGGACTATCCGAAGATAGTTTCGGACTATCCAAAGATTGTGATCTCATTTGAACTCTTTATTTCTCATCTAGGTCATAATTAGAGTCTAATCTCATATCTACCCTTGTATACCTTTAGGATGGATCCCTCTCAAGGTGGCAACCCTCGCTCTAGCCAGTCGGACATTGATGCGGCTCGCTCAAAGAAGGCTAGGCATGATGTTCCCGCCGGTGGCTCCTCGGCGGCTCCTGTTGATTCCCCTCAAGATTCCCCTCCGGAATCTCCTCTTGCTCAGTCAGCTGGAAGACAGAAGCGTCAAGCCATTCGCAAGAGAAAGAAGTCTACTCATAAAGGTGCTCCAAGTCAAGGTGGTGGTGAACAAGGGGATGAGGGTCAGGGAGGCAGTGGTGCTGAGGATCTTAGGGCTGCCATGCCTAGGTTGAGGGCTGAGAAGTGTGCTACTCAGCGCAGGGCTGGAGAGCTGATTGGTCCTTTGGAGATTCACCCCGCTCGCCGTGCTACTCCAATGGGTGTGACTCCAAAGAAGAAGGTGGACTATTGTATTGGGCAAGAGAGAGGCAAAGAAGTCTCGCCAAAGACAGAGTCGAGGATCCATTGTTGTATTTACAAGAAGACTATGTGGACAAGCGGTTCTGGAATCACTTCCAACAGGATTTCTATGATTCTGTGATTGCTGAGAAGAAGAATCCAGTGGCTTTGATGCAGTACATTGATTGGGATTACATGGCACAGCAGGAGGACTCTGTCTTCAATTCTGTGATTGCTGCCTGTGAACGCCACAATTTGAGGGACATCATGTCTTTCAAATGCAAATGGAATAATGAAGTTGTGGCTCAGTTCTATGCGACCTTGTATGTTGACACAGATGCCGAGAGCACCATGTGGTTTATGGTTGATGGGCTGTACTATGCAGTGACCAAGGCTCAATTTGCTGACTGCATTGGTTTTTCCTCTGAGGGCTGGGAGAATCTGGACAAGCTGCATGTGTTAAACTCCAAAGAGTATTAATGATTTGACTCCTCAGATGATGACTCTCGTAACTTCAAGCTAGGCACCACAAAGGTTTGAAGCCTTTCTATGCTATTATGTACAAGTTGTCGAGGAAGACCTTGTGGCCCAAGGAGGAGCGCCACCAACATCGGTTCCTACTCTAGGAACCCTTTTGAGGATTAGCGAGGTTCTAGGCCGCTTGATGTATTTGACTTTATTTGGCAAGAGATCCGCCTCAACTCCCTCGGCCGCGTGCGATTGCGGATTCGCTCCATACGTGATGTGTATGGTTGAGAGCATCTCGGTTGTGGTTTGCTATGATGTGGAGCATGTGCCGCATCAGTGTCCGTGTGATCAAGGCTCCACCTCCTCCAGCTCAGCCATCCCTCCTCCTTGGCGCCCACTACTGTGTCGGGTGCAACTTCAACGAGGCCCTCTGCAGTGATCCTTCCTCCCCAGCGGCTCCATAAAGAACATGCTTCGTGCTATTTTTCGCCTTGGGATCAAGAACCACAAGAAGATCGACAGATGAATGAGAAGATCACCGACACTCGCCGTCACCAATGTGATCAAAGGAAAGCTCAATTTGTCATGTTCTCGAGGAGTCGAGTCGAGTCGATTCGCGATCGTTGATTCGGCGACCAGCGGCTCTTGACCTTTCCGCCACTTGGCGCGCCATCGGTGACGATGAGGGCGACTCAAGATAAAGCTTGGCTCAGACAACGACGGCAATGATTTATTTATGACGGCAGCGAGGAGTAACCTCTTTGGTGTCTTGATGCCAAAGGGGGAGTGAGGGTCATTAGATTTATTTATTGGTTGCTTGCTTATGTGCTTGATAATTGTTAGTTGAACCTTTGTTGCTTATACTCGTTGGATTGGATGCTTGTTGGTTGTTGATATCGAACTATTTGCTTAATTCCATTTCTCGTTTTCGTTACATTTGTGTGATGCCATGTCATATTTGTTTATGCAAATTATCAGTTATATATCTTGCTATACTCTCTTGAAAGCAAGAATTTAGGGGGAGCTCTCGCAAATTTTCCCGTAAATATGTGCATTTGATATTCCACTTAATTTATTTCAATGCACACATTTAGGGGGAGATTCCCTGTGTATTTGGTTTTCCAAATACTCTCTCATTTCAATTTTATCTAAATCTAATCGTGTTGCCATCAATTCACCAAAAAGGGGGAGATTGAAAGTGCATCTAGGCCCGTAGTGATTTTGGTGATTAATGACAACAAGATTAAGTGACTAATGAGCTTTATGAGTATTGTGAACAGATGATTACGCTCATGGGAAAGTCACTTAAGGAAAGAGGTCCCTCAAATTCGAGAAGAAAGGGCGTCGGTTAAACTCAACGGTTGTGTATGCCTTTTAATTTTTATTTGAGTTTAAGGATTGCCGTACTATTAAGAGGGATTTGGCAAGAAATAGTTTTAGAATGATCCAATGTGCTCAAGGATGAATCCTAGTCTAAATATGGGTCAATGTGTAAAGTCTTGGGGGCAAAAAGTTCAAAATGGTTCGGAGTATCCGAATAAACGTTCGGAATGTCCGAACTGGCCCCCTCGGTCGCTAAGGCAAAATTTGGTTCGGAATGTCCGAAGCTTGGTTCGGAGTATCCGAGCTAACCTTCTCTGTTGTTGAAAGTCTTTTTGGTTCGGAATATCCGAACATGTGTTCGGAGTATCCGAGTGAAGCCCCTCGGTTAGGGTTAAGTCATTTTGGTTGGACTATCCAAGTGTCGTCGGACCGTCCGACAAAGGCGCTCGCTGTTCTAATCTTATTTGGTTCGGACTATCCGAACCGTGTATCCCGTAAGCCTTGATTCCAAATGGTTGGGACTATCCGAACAAGGGTTCGACTGTCCAACAGGCTCTCGGGCTGAAGTGAAAAACGGCTAGTTTTGGGAGGCTTTAAATACCTCCCCAACTCCCACCTACCAAAGTACCAGTGCACTCAATACATTTTTAAGAGCTCTCTCACTCTCTCAAGCCTAAGTGTTTTCTCCTCACTTAAATCTTTGATTCTTGAATCTTTAGAGGGAGGTCAAGTGGAGAGATTGATAGATCTAGTGATTGTGGTTCATCTTGAGCACGTGGTTCATCCTAAAGCGGATTTCTTGCGAGATTCTTTACTCTTGGAGGTTGAGTACTCCTAGACGGCTAGGAGTCACCGGTGAGCCCCCAATCTTTGTGTGGGACACCGCCGGAAGTTTGTGAAGGTTGAATCCACCTCCGCAAGGGAAGGATTCAAAGAGTTAACGGGTGAGTGCTTGGTGCAACACCTAGAGGACAAGGGTTGAAAGAGACCCCGGCTTTGTGCCGCCTCAACGGAGACGTAGGATCCCCTCAAGGATCCGAACTTCGGGAAAAATCGGTTTGTTTCCTTGGCTCTTGAATCTCTCACTTACTCACATTGTGCTTACTTAAATCTTTAGGGATTCAAGGGTTTAATAGATTCTTGAAGTAGATCTTGTGAATTTCACTACACCTAGTATTCTCGGTCTAGATACATCATTTGAACCTAGATTCATACTCTAGATTTGCTAGATTCATTTTCTAGGGTTCTTGTGCTCGAACCTGTTCGAATATCCAAATTAGGTTCGACTATCCGAACCACTCTGACAAATTCAGAAGTTAATTTTGAGTATCCGAAGTTTAAATTTCGCTTGCGATTTAAAATTTGTAAACGCCTATTCACCCCTCTAGGCTTACATCTCGATCCTTTCAATTGGTATCGAGCCAAATCTCCGTAATTTGGCTTAACCGCTAGGAGAATCAATATTTCGCAAGAAGATAAGAATACCAAGCCCATGACCAAGATAAGGCACGGGCTCGTATTGGGGTTCAATTCCATTTGATTATCGTTCCTCCTGTCCCAAGCTCTTCCTCATATGTCTCCGTGTTCTCCGCCGAGCGCCTCATTTCGATGGCACTCACTATGCGGCATGGAAACATAAGATGAAGATGCGCTTGAGATCGCTTCACCCTTCTATTTGGAAGATTGTGCAAACAGGTTTCAAGCCTAATGATCCCGATAATCTTACTCCCGAAGAAGACAAAGATCAACACTTCAATGATTTGGCAGTCAATGCCTTATTCAACGCCTTGAGTGATTCCGAGTTCAACCGAGTCGATGGACTCGAGGAAGCAAAGGCTATTTGGGATAGACTCCTAGTCAGTCATGAAGGAGTGTCAAGCGTCCGAGAATCGAAGATAGAGCTCATTATTGGTGAGCTAAGCCGGTTCACCCTGGAAGATGGTGAATCATACACTAAAATGTTTGACCGCCTGATGGTGCTCGTAAATCAAGCAAGAGGTCTTGGGTGCACCGATCTTACGGACAAGGCCGTGGTGAAGATAATACTTCGCGTGATCACTCCTACCAACCGCAACCTTGTTCAATTAATTCGAGACCGGCCTAACTTCGACACTTTGACACCTCATGATGTCATTGGCCGGCTCATGATGGATGAGATGATGGTAAAGGAAGCCGAAGTGGTTGAAGAACTCAAGTCGGGCAAAAAGAAAGGCATTGCCCTCAAGGCAGTCAAGGTAGTACGCCAAGCAGAAGAGAGTTCAACTGAAGACGAAGAGTCATGTGGTCCATTGACGAATGAGGACATGGCTCTATTTGTGCGAAGATTCAACAAATTCTTTAAGAAGAAGAACTTCAAACCAGAGGTCGATTTAAGAGTTTTGAAGAAAATCAAAGGGTAGACACTCCACCCGAAGATGCTATGAATGCGTGAAACCGCCATTTCATTGCCAGTGTCCGTGATAAGGAGAATAAAGATGAGAAGTCACACAAGAAGGACAAGCACCGAGCAAGGACAAGGAGAAGAGTAAGAAGTACAAGGGCAAAGGTCGTGTTTATATTGGAAAGGAGTGGAACTCCGACACCGACTAACTCCGACTCCGACTCGAAGTCAAATTCGATGAGGAAGGAGGAATCGCTTCCATCGCCATCGCCGTGCGTTTACCACTCTCAACAACGTCGAAGAGCCTCTTCGACGACTTGAGCGATGACGACGATAACGCTCCTATGTGCCTCATGGCGAAGGGCATAAGGTATCATCAAAAGACTCCATTCCTCCATTGCTAATGAATGTCTAGATGAGCACGATAGCGATAGTGATGATGATGATGTTAACACCGTGCTTAAGTCTATGAAGAATTTTGACATTCATAAATTAAACTTGCTCTTAAAAGATATTGAAAAATTGGAGTAAGTCGAGAACAAAAGGAAGCTACTCTCGAGGCTCAAGAGGATTTACTTATCCTCAAAAGGAGAAAAATCGTGAGCTAGAGAAGAGCTTATCTTTTGAAAAAGGGAAAAATGAGGAATTGGTTAAGAACTTAAAATTGACCAAATCCGAGGTGACTAGTCTTGAGATCACCTACGCTTCACTCGAAGATGAACTTGCAAAGTCAAAGGATGCTTGCAAGGCTCTTGAGTTGAAGCTCGTTGATCTCAAGAATAGCCCTCCGATTACCTCAATCATTAGCTCCAATTCTTCTTTACCTTCTACGAGCAATGGATGCGCTAGATGCTACAACGTCAATATTGATACTTATGCCACTAACCTTGAGACATTGCAAGTGTTAGCATTTGAAAATGAGAAGCTCAAGGGGATGCTCGAAGATGGACTTCAAAAGTCCTACAAGGCAAGTAAGGGACTAGAGGAGTTCTTAGGTAAGCGACAAGGTAACGCTATGAAGCATGGGCTTAGATACACTCCACCAAAAGGGAAAAAAGAGCAATATTGTGGTTGCTCCATTAAACAAGCCCATCCAATTTGTTAAGAGCAAGGAAAACGCTAAGTACAAAACTCACTCTACATTCTTTGCATCTTATGTACTCAAGAAAACTAACTTAGGTCGGGTAGTTGCTTGTCACATTGGGGGTAAGCCCAAAGATAACTCTTATGTGCGATCTATTTGGGTCCCTAAATCACTTGTTACTAAAACAGGTGCCGAAGTCAAACGCTTCTTGAGTTCTTGGAAACTCTTTTCACAATCAGGTGACCACGTAAACTTTTTCTCTTTCTTAAGCAATTGCGTGAGAGGTCTCGCAATTGAAGAAAATCCTTCAATGAAACGGCGGTAGTATCCAGCCATTCCAAGAAAACTTCTGATCTGTGTAACTGACTTCGGTTGCTCCCAATGTAACACTGCCTCTACTTTCTTCAGATCAACAGCTACTCCTTCGGCAGTCATTACATGACCTAGAAACTCAACTTTCTTTTTCCAGAAGTCACATTTACTGAATTTTGCATACAACTGATTTTCTCTCAACTTTTCCAAAACCATTCTTAAATGTCCAAAGATGCTCTTCCTCGACTTGGAGTAAACTAATATGTCATCGATGAACACGACAACAAACTTATCCAAATATTCCATGAATACTTTATTCATCATATTCATGAAATATCACGGGAGCATTAGTCGATCAGAAGGACATGACCGTAAATTCATAATGACCATACCTTGACGAAAAAGCTGTCTTTGGTATGTCTTCAGTCCGAATCTTAAGCTGGTGATATCCGGATCGAAGGTCTATCTTTGAGAAGACTCCTGCTCCTCTTAACTGATCAAAGAGATCATCTATCCTGGGCAACGGATATTTGTTCTTTATCGTCACATCATTGAGTGCACGATAATCTATACACATCCTAAAACTCCCATCTTTCTTCTTTACAAATAATACCGGGGCTCCCCACGGTGATGAACTAGGTCTTATGAAACCTTTTTCCAATAACTCTTCAATCTGTTTCTTCATCTCCACTAGTTCTTCGGTGGACATCCTATAGGGTCTCTTGGCTATCGGAGCGGTTCCGGGTACAAGCTCAATTACAAACTCTATATCCCTGTCTGGTGGCATCCCAGGCAAATCTTCGGGAAAGACGTCCGGGTATTCACTGACTACTGGAACCTCTTCCATGATAACTGCCTTCACACTGTTAACCATTGGTTGATCTTCTCGAGTAACAAGTGCTTGAATCTCTACATTTTTACCATCTAGGCTCTCAATGGTAACCACTCTCCGTCCACAATCCAACACTGCCTTATGCTTGGATAACCAGTCCATTCCCAAAATCACATCTATGGTCTGGGTGTCCAATATGATTAGGTTCGCTAGAAACTCTATTCCACTTATTAGTAATTTTACCCCAGAATATCCTACTTTAGCTCGGAGTTCTGATCCAGGGGTTTGAACTATTAGCATATGCTTAAGTTTAACCACATCCAAATCATTTTTCATAACAAAAACTTGAGAAACGAAGGAATGAGAAGCTCCTGAATCAAATAGAATTGTAGCTAGCACTGAGTTAACTAAAGACTTACCCAAGATCGACATCTCGTGGCATTCTCGAGCTTCTTAGTCACGATGTGATTAACTCTTCCACTAACGGTGATTGTGGTGCGGCACTAGCTTGGCAGTACTCGACTTCCTCCTTGAGTGGCGTTCTAGCGAGTATTCCCAGATTAAAGCAGACAGAGTGACTACTCCTTTCTTGGGATGAACATTGGCGAAATGCCCCATCTCGTTGCGATTATAGCATCGTCTTCCGCCATCGGCAAATTTCTGGTGGTGATGATCCTTGCAGTGTCGTGGATTGACGACCAAGAGGTCTCTGTCTCGAGCATTGGAGCCCTTGTGCTGCTTCCTGGCTGAAATCGAGTGAACTATTGAGGTACCACCCTCGATCTCTGCTGACCCTGACGTCCTCCTTGCTGTGCCAGGCGACGCTTGCGATTATCATCCAATTCCTTACGTTTGTCTTCCAAAATTAGGGCCTTGTTCACCAACTCCCGGAAATCGGGGAATGTGTGAGTGATCACCCCACCAAGTCCGAGTTGAGTCCTTCATAAACCGGATCGCTTAGCCTTGTCCGTGGCTACGTCCTCCGGTGCATAACGAGCAAGCTGTGTGAACTTGTTCAAGTAATCGGCCACTGACTGGCCCCCTTGCTTCAAGGATCGGAACTCTTCTTTCTTGAGCTCCATCATACCCTCCGTTACATGATACTGGCGGAAGGCTATAGTAAACTCATCCCAAGTAATCTCCTGGGGATGCTCATGGGAAGCACAGTAATTCTCCCACCATTCAGCAGCAGTCCCTTCTAACTGGTGGGAAGCATACAGTACTCTTTCATTGCCAACACATTGAGTTATGTGCAGCTTCCTTTCGATTGTACGCAGCCAATCGTCAGCTTCAATGGGGTTAACATTCCCAGAGAAGGTTGGGGGTCTGGTCCTCATAAAATCTGACATCCTAGATTGGTGTCCATGGTTCATAGCCTGATTATTGTTGTTAGCTGCAGCCTGATTCTGCATCTGTTGCATCTGATGCATCATCGTCTGCATCAGCTGAGTTTGCGCGGTCAAGAAAGCTCCTAGGTCACCCATATCACGGGTGGTGCTGGTTGAGGATTTGATGCATTCTCTTGGTTTCCACCCTGTTGCGAACCGCTTCCTCCTGCTCCACGGCTTCCACGTGTGTTCACCATCTAAAGAACAAAAGATTTAGGAGAGAGGGAAATAGAGGAGACACAAGAAACTAGTGCAAGGAGTAGGTTTAACCCAAAAACTTAAGCAAACAATTACTTATCTTGGTATGGTCGCTTATCCAAGCCTAAAAGCTCACGCAGAATACATAACGCACACTTCGACAAACAAGGAAAACCAAATTAACCTAAGCACACAAGTCTAACGTCTAGAAAGGAAACACTCTAACTTAGGCAGACGCGACTCTCACACATGAGTCTCAACAGCTACTCAAGCACTGATTCTTCGAATTTCTTGAACACTTCATCGACACTCTTTCCTTGAGCTCGACGATTCCTGACTTCACGATCTTCAGGATTGGCAGCGACACCCAGTGCTTTCTCCTTAGGTTTGAAACAATGATAGCAATTTAGAACAACTCAGATAAGATCTTCATTTAAGACAACGGGCAAAGATAGAATTTTTCAGCAAGGAGAAAAGAATGTAAGAAGAAGATAAGTCAAGAACTTGTTATTCTTCAAGTTAAATTTTCTCTTTAGAAAATAATTTTGAAGTTCCTAAAGAACGGCCAATCTATCTAGGGTCAAGTCCTACAGTCAGTATGCTCTGATACCACCTCTGTCGTGCCCCGAATTTACAACTTCGGACACTCTGTGTATTCTGCACTAGTCCAGGATCGCGCTAGTGCACACAGGCTTAACAGGGTATAATATCACATCATACACAGCGGAATATTAAATAAGTATCTCAAACATGTATATAAACGAGTGTACGACCTTATGGTCAACCTTACAATAGTCTGCCACACAGGGCTTACATTATTCAAAGTAAGCATAAATAGCGTTGGAAAGTAAAACTGTGATGACCCATCCATCGCCATAGACGCCCCGACTGAAGCTTGCTTCCCTAGTTCTCCGGCCCTTCAACGAACTCCTCTTCATAGGCAGGCGTAGTCTCTTCTTCTGGTAGGTTTGTCCGCAAGGGTGAGTACACACCGTACTCAACAAGTTATGCACAAAATGCACATCTATATACTATATGCATGGCTCATTTCAAAGGAAAGGCTCGATTGGTTAATTTGCTTTTGCAACATTATTTTAAACTAATATTTAGTTAGATTGAAAGCATCAAAGCCATATAATTACTATATTTCTCAAATTGTATTTCTCATCTTTTTGGACACACAGTCTCTAGTCACATTTCTTTGGCACACAGCCCCCACCCATTTTATTTTCAAACACTACCCCTTGACTGTAATCCCCGAGCATTGTCCAGTACCGTGGACTCGGCTATTCGAACAGTTTTGACACTCTGCAGAGGTTGTACACTTTACCCACAAGATACAGTCAAACACCACAAAGGCGAGTAACCATAACAAAGCTTTTCAGAAACTTCTATCTTAGCCCAAGAACCTCTCCGTGTTGCCTTCACTATCACTTCCCTCACTCAGAGCCGAAGTATAGGATGAGCGAACACCGTTGGATAGGGTACCAAGCAAGCATGTGCACGCTCCCCGTCTGATTACCCCATGTAATCGCCACCCGAGGTATCAAAGGTAAGACATCAGGATCCTACTAAACTAGGTCTTCCCATTCAGACATGTGGTTGTACGAGAGACTCAGGTCAAAGGCTTGCAAGGTAAGGTCCTTAACTGACCAAGGCAAGACATCCTTCTCTCAGATTGGCACACAGCCCTCACAACACTCAAACCCCCCAATTGCCACGAAGGCCCACCTGGCACGAAGCCTCGGTCCACTTGCCCCAGTCTAAATCAATTCCACGGGTTATTCAAGCGGTGCAACACATGCGTGTCGTTTTCATGTAGAACCACAGTGTCTCTACGGTCCAACACCATTACCAACAAGATTCCACTTTATTCAAAAATCATTCCATAATATTTAGTCAAGGTTACATTTGTATTTAAGAATATCATTCACGTAGTAAGCATGACTAAGCAACTATTCACGGTCTAGCCTCCCGTGTTGGCACAATATATATCATCAACCAACTAGATTTACCCAACTTAGGTTAACAAGGAATCATGGCATACAAATGATATCAAGGTGGCATAAACAATTTGGTTGGATAGCTAATTCACCCAAAATAATTAAAGTCATTTTTAGTTGAATTAGCATGCATAGTTTAAAACAAAGTATATTTCCAAAAATTAGGAGCAACATGGTCAAAGCATAACTTGCCTTCGAAAAGTTGCTGATCCTGATCCGAAGTCAAATCTTGTACTGGAAATTCCCCCTCGCAATCTCCCGACAAATCAAGGTCTAATTAAAATCAACATACACACAATAAATACATTTTCCAGAGAGCTAAATCAACTCTAAAAATTCTACAAAATTCACCAATAAATAGATCTTGATTTTACAAATTTTTAGAAATTGGAATCACTCAAATAGGAGTTAAAACGCAAAAGTTATAAGTGTTTGAAGTTTTAAAATAAAGTAAAAAGAAATAAACCGAATTTTTCTATTTGTTTTTATATGGAAAATCCCGAAATTTATGACGTCAGCATTACTGTAGATGACGTCAGCACCGAGACGGATTTTTCCTCTGAATATATATATTTTCGAAAATTGTCTTATGACGTCAGCATCGGATTAATTTTCTCTGGGAAAATATATATTTAAAATAATTATAGCGTCATCATCACTATTTATGGCGTCGATCGCCAACGCTTTTTACCGATTTATTTATTCACGAAAATGAATTTATGGCGTCAACATAGCGTCATTGGCGACGTCGACATCAACCCCTTGGTCGACATATGGGCCCCACGATGGCGTACCACGACGTCAAGACGCGGACACGTGGCAGATTCTCAACGCGACTGTATACAACTCCTACGTACACGTGGGCATTCCCTTGGGCATGTGGCACTAATCCTAACCGTCTATTTTGATTTCTACGGTTGAGATCTAACGCGCTACTGTGCTGGTCTCTGATTATGGATGAACACGTGGACTCACCTCCTCCGTTGGATGTCGATCGGGCGGTCGAGGAAGCTCGCAATGTCGGCGAAAGCGCGGCGAAGACCGACGGCCGGAGGTGAAGAAGAAGACTTGCGCGACGACGTTTCCGTGATGCTCCGGCGAGGTGAAGTAGTCCCTCGGATGCGGCTCGACGCGGGCTTTACTCCGGAGGTCACGGCGACGGCGGAGGGTCACCGGAGTAGGTGCAATGCACGGCGGAAAGTCGCGAAACTTCGGTGAGCACGTACGGAAGCTATGGTGGTTCTCAATGCGTGAAAGGGCTCTACGGGTGCGGAACGAAGTGATTTATACTCCGGACTAGAAAATGAAGCGGACGAGTTAGTGCTCCGGCGTTAATAGCGACGGTTTCCACTCGGGCGCACGGCGGCGGCGACGTTTCATTCGCGCGGAGACGAAGCGACGTGGCTGCTATCCCACCGTCCGCGCGTGATCCAACGGTGGAGAATCGAGGTGGCGTTAGGGTTTCTAGCGGTGCCGCGAGAATAAACTCGGCACATTCTTTCCTCCCGGATTTTAATGTTTTTCGATTAAAATAATTCCGAATATTCATTTGAATTAATTGAGGCACTAAAAATATCAGAACAATTCTAGAAAAATTCTGAAAATTATTGTAGGACATTTCTAACTCAAATAAAATATTTCCACATAAATTTTATTAAAACTTGACATTATTAAATTAATTTCCAAAGAAGAACTAATTTACAAAAATTCAAATAAATCCAAATAAATTCCAGAAATTCTTAAAAATTCAAAATAAATTATAAAATTCAAAATTAGCAAAATTTGAGGATGTTACAAACCTCCCCCCATTAACAGAATCTCGTCCCCGAGATTCAGGGTTGGCTAGAGAAGAGGTTGGGAAACTCTTTCTTCAACTCTTCCTCGTGTTCCCAAGTTGCCTCACTTTCTGAATGATTGCTCCACTGAACTCTGCAAAATCGGGTTGACTTGTTTCTGGTTTCACGATCCATCATGTCCAAAATCTTCACTGGGTATTCCTTATAGGTTAAATCCTCCTGCAGTTCAATAGCTTCAATAGGTGCTTGTTCCTCTAGTACTCGAAGACACTTTTTCAGTTGCGACACATGAAATACGTCATGTACTCTTGTCAAAGACTGCGGCAATTCTAGCTGATATGCAACTTCGCCTTTACGACTCAGAATCTTGAATGGTCCAACATACCTCGGAGCAAGTTTTCCTTTCGCATGAAACCTTTTAACTCCCTTTAATGGTGTAACCTTGAGATAAACATAATCTTCTGGTTCAAAACTCAAATCACGACGCTTGGTTATCCGTGATAACTCTTCGCCTGGATTATGCAGTCTTGATCTTTCTCGAATTAATGCGATCTTCTCTTACGCATCTAAAAGTACATCTGGTCGAAGACATGACGTTCCCCCGTCTCATTCCAATTTAATGGCGTCCGACATGAACGACCATACAAAGCTTCAAAAGGTGACATTTTCAAGCTAGCCTGATAGCTATTGTTGTAGCTAAACTCTGCGTACGGCAAACATTTATCCCATGAGGTTGTATATGACAATGCACAGGCTCTTAGCATGTCTTCAAGTATTTGGTTAACCCTTTCGGTCTGACCATCGCTTATGATGATGATCTCATCTTCAAATCCAGACGAGTGCCCATTGTCAGATGCAAATTTTATCCCAAAATCTCGAGGTAAATTGAGTACCTCGATCTGACACTATCTTCTTGGGTACACCGTGCAAACAAACAATTTTCGCCATGTACAGCTCGGCTAACTTATCTCCTGAGTAGGTTGTCTTTACGGGTATGAAATGCGCAACTTTTGTTAAGCGATCCACTATGACCCATATAGAATCATATCCTCCCTGAGTCCTTGGCAACCCGGTGATGAAATCCATCCCGATTTCTTCCCATTTCCATTCTGGTATCTTTAGGGGTTGCAACAGTCCAGCTGGTCTCTGATGCATTGCTTTGACTCTTTGACATACGTCACATAGTGCTACATGCTCGGCTACCTCCTTCTTCATGTTTGGCCACCAGAATCTTTCTTTTAGATCCTGATACATCTTAGCACTACCGGGGTGAATTGAATACTTGTAATCATGCGCTTCCTCCAAAATCAACTGTTTCAACTCCGGTTTATAGGGTACACATATTCTGTTCTTTATCCACAAAGTACCCTACTCATCTACTCTGAAATCCTTAGCTAGATCTTCGTCCATCTTGGATTTGATTCTATTAATCTTCTCATCATCTTTTTGACCTTCCCTGATTTGCTCTTCAAGGGTCGGCTTTACTTCCAATGTAGCTAAAAATCCTTCCGGTACAACTTCCAATCTTAGCTTCTGAAATTCTTTACTTAAATCAGATTGATCTTCTATTGTCAATGAATTTAGACTATAGCTTTTCCGACTCAAGGCATCAGCCACCACATTTGCTTTCCCGGGATGATAGTGAATTCCAATATTGTAATCCTTGATTAACTCTAGCCATCTTCTCTGTCTCATATTCAGGTCCGATTGAGTAAATATATACTTTAAACTTTTATGGTCCGTATATATTTCACACCGATTTCCCATAAGATAGTGACGCCATATTTTAAGAGCGTGCACTACAGCGGCTAATTCCAAATCATGAGTCGGGTAATTCTGTTCATGTGGCCTTAACTGCCTTGACGCATAAGCTACTACTTTGCCATTCTGCATCAGTACACATCCCAGTCCCTGACGCGAATCATCATAGTATATATCAAAATTATCCTTGGTATTCGGCAACACCAAAACAGGTGCCGAAGTCAAACGCTTCTTGAGTTCTTGGAAACTCTTTTCACAATCAGGTGACCACGTAAACTTTTTCTCTTTCTTAAGCAATTGCGTGAGAGGTCTCGCAATTGAAGAAAATCCTTCAATGAAAGCGGCGGTAGTATCCGGCCATTCCAAGAAAACTTCGATCATGTATGGCGACTTGCTGTTGCTCCCAATGTAACTTGCCTCTACTTTCTTCGGATCAACAGCTACTCCTTCGGCAGTCATTACATGACCTAGAAACTCAACTTTCTTTTTCCAGAAGTCACATTTACTGAATTTTGCATACAACTGATTTTCTCTCAACTTTTCCAAAACCATTCTTAAATGTCCAGCATGCTCTTCCTCTGACTTGGAGTAAACTAATATGTCATCGATGAACACGACAACAAACTTATCCAAATATTCCATGAATACTTTATTCATCATATTCATGAAATATGCAGGAGCATTAGTCAGTCCGAAGGACATGACCGTAAATTCATAATGACCATACCTTGACGAAAAAGCTGTCTTTGGTATGTCTTCAGTCCGAATCTTAAGCTGGTGATATCCGGATCGAAGGTCTATCTTTGAGAAGACTCCTGCTCCTCTTAACTGATCAAAGAGATCATCTATCCTGGGCAACGGATATTTGTTCTTTATCGTCACATCATTGAGTGCACGATAATCTATACACATCCTAAAACTCCCATCTTTCTTCTTTACAAATAATACCGGGGCTCCCCACGGTGATGAACTAGGTCTTATGAAACCTTTTTCCAATAACTCTTCAACTCATTTCTTCATCTCCACTAGTTCTTGGTGGACATCCTATAGGGTCTCTTGGCTATCGGAGCGGTTCCGGGTACAAGCTCAATTACAAACTCTATATCCCTGTCTGGTGGCATCCCAGGCAAATCTTCGGGAAAGACGTCCGGGTATTCACTGACTACTGGAACCTCTTCCATGATAACTGCCTTCACACTGTTAACCATTGGTTGATCTTCTCGAGTAACAAGTGCTTGAATCTCTACATTTTTACCATCTAGGCTCTCAATGGTAACCACTCTCCGTCCACAATCCAACAACGCCTTTATGCTTGGATAACGGTCCATTCCCAAAATCACATCTATAGTGCCGGTGTCCAATATGATTAGGTTCGCTAGAAACTCTATTCCACTTATTAGTAATTTTACCCCTGAATATCCTACTTTAGCTCGGAGTTACGATCCGGGGTTTGAACTATTAGCATATGCTTAAGTTTAACCACATCCAAATCATTTTCATAACAAAAACTTGAGAAGCGAAGGAATGAGAAGCTCTGAATCAAATAGAATTGTAGCTAGTAATCGAGTTAACTAAAGACTTACCCAAAGACGACATCGTGGCATTCTCGAGCTTCTTAGTCACGATGTGATTAACTCTTCCACTAAGCGGTGATTGTGGTGCGGCACTAGCTTGGCGGTACTCGACTTCCTCCTTGAGTGGCGTTCTAGCAGAGTATTCCCAGATTAAAACGGACAGGAGTGACTACTCCTTTCTTGGGACAGACATTGGCGAAATGCCCCATCTCGTTGCAGTTATAGCATCGTCTTCCTGCCATCGGCAAATTTCCTGAAGCTGGGCTGATGATCCTTGCAGGTGTCTGTGGATTGACCCAAGAGGTCTCGCGAGCATTGGAGCCCTTGTCTTTGCTTCTGGCTGAAATCGAGTGAACTGTTGAGGTACCACCCTCGATCTCTGCTGACCCTGACGTCCTCCTTGCTGTGCCAGGCGACGCTTGCGATTATCATCCAATTCCTTACGTTTGTCTTCCAAAATTAGGGCCTTGTTCACCAACTCCTGGAAATCAGGGAATGTGTGAGTGATCAGTCCCACCTGAAGTCCAGAGTTGAGTCCCTTCATAAACCGGGACTGCCTAGCCTTGTCCGTGGCTACGTCCTCCGGTGCATAACGAGCAAGCTGTGTGAACTTGTTCAAGTAATCGGCCACTGACTGGCCCCCTTGCTTCAAGGATCGGAACTCTTCTTTCTTGAGCTCCATCATACCCTCCGTTACATGATACTGGCGGAAGGCTATAGTAAACTCATCCCAAGTAATCTCACAGGGATGCTCATGGGAAGCACTGAGAATTCTCCCACCATTCAAGGCGGTCCCTTCTAACTGGTGGGAAGCATACAGTACTCTTTCATTGCCAACACATTGAGTTATGTGCAGCTTCCTTTCGATTGTACGCAGCCAATCGTCAGCTTCAATGGGGTTAACATTCCCAGAGAAGGTTGGGGGTCTAGTCCTCATAAAATCTGACATCCTAGATTGGTGTCCATGGTTCATAGCCTGATTATTGTTGTTAGGCTGCTTTGATGATTCAGATCTGTTGCATCCGATGCATCATCGTTCGTGCATCGGTGAGTTTTGTGATCAAGAAAGCTCCTAGGTCACCCATATCACGGGTGGTGCTGGTTGAGGATTTGATGCATTCTCTTGGTTTCCACCCTGCTAATAACCGCTTCCTCCTGCTCCACGGCTTCCACGTGTGTTCACCATCTAAAGAACAAAAGATTTAGGAGAGAGGGAAATAGAGGAGACACAAGAAACTAGTGCAAGGAGTAGGTTTAACCCAAAAACTTAAGCAAACAATTACTTATCTTGGTATGGTCGCTTATCCAAGCCTAAAAGCTCTGCAACGCATACTGCACACTCAGCAAACAAGGAAAACCAAATTAACCTAAGCACACAAGTCTAACGTCTAGAAAGGGAAACACTCCTAACTTAGACAGACGCGACTCTCACACATGAGTCTCAACAAACTACTCAAGCATCGATTCTTGAATTTCTTGAACACTTCATCGACACTCTTTCCTTGAGCTCGGCGATTCTCGACTTCACGATCTTGAGATTGGCAAATGACACCGATCTTTCTCCTTAGGTTTGAAACAATGATAACAATTTAGAACAACTCGAGATAAGATCTTCATTTAAGACAACGGGCAAAGATAGAATTTTTTGAGCAAGGAGAAAAGAATGTAAGAAGAAGATAAGTCAAGAACTTGTTATTCTTCAAGTTAAATTTTCTCTTTAGAAAATAATTTTGAAGTTCCTAAAGAACGCCAATCTATCTAGGGTCAAGTCCTACGGTCAAGTATGCTCGATACCACCTCTGCGTGCCCGAATTTACAACTTCGGACACTCGTGTATTCTGCACTAGTCCGAGGATCGCGCTTAGTGCACACGAGCTTAACAGGTATAATATCACATCATACACAAATGGAATATTAAATAAGTATCTCAAACATGTATATAAGCGAGTGTACGACCTTATGGTCAACCTTACAATAATCGCCACAGGGCTTACATTATTCAAAGTAAACAAAAATAGCAAAGGAAAGTAAAACTTCGTGATGACCCATCCATCGCCACAGACGCTCCGTCAAGCTTGCTTCCTAGTTCTCCGGCCCTTCAACGAACTCCTCTTCATAGGCGGCGTAGTCTCTTCTTCTTCGTAGGTTTGTTCGCAAGGGTGAGTACACACCGTACTCAACAAGTTATGCACAAAATGCACATCTATATACTATATGCATGGCTCATTTCAAAGGAAAGGCTCGATTGGTTAATTTGCTTTTGCAACATTATTTTAAACTAATATTTAGTTAGATTGAAAGCATCAAAGCCATATAATTACTATATTTCTCAAATTGTATTTCTCATCTTTTTGGACACAGGTCTCTAGTCACATTTCTTTGGCACCTGACCCCCACCCATTTTATTTTCAAACACTACCCTTGATCAGTAATCCCGAGCATTGTCGAAGACGTGTGGACTCGGCTATTCAACAGCTTTTGACACTCTGCAGAGGTTGTACACTTTACCCACAAGATACATCAAACACCACAAAGGCGAGTAACCATAACAAAGCTTTTGAAACTTCTATCTTAGCCCAAGAACCTCTCCGTGTTGCCTTCACTATCACTTCCCTCACTCGAGTCAAGTATAGGATGATTTAACACCGCTGGATAGGGTACCAAGCAAGCATGTGCCACGCTCCCGTCTGATTACCCCCATGTAATCGCCACCCCGAGGTATCAAAGGTAAGACATCGAGGATCCTACTAAACTAGGTCTTCCCATTCGGACATGTGGTTGTACGAGACTCAGTCAAAGGCTTGCAAGGTAAGGTCCTTAATCGACCAAGGCAAGACATCCTTCTCTCAGATTGGCACACAGCCCTCACAACACTCAAACCCCCAATTGCCACGAAGGCCCACTCGCACGAAGCCTCGGTCCACTTGCCCCGATCTAAATCAATTCCACCCTGTGTTATTCAGCGGTGCAACACATGCCGTAATCGCTTTTCATGTAGAACCACACAGTCTCTGGGTCCAACACCATTACCAACAAGATTCCACTTTATTCAAAAATCATTCCATAATATTTAGTCAAGGTTACATTTGTATTTAAGAATATCATTCACGTAGTAAGCATGACTAAGCAACTATTCACAGCCTAGCCTCCGTGTTGGCACAATATATATCATCAACCAACTAGATTTACCCAACTTAGGTTAACAAGGAATCATGGCATACAAATGATATCAAGGTGGCATAAACAATTTGGTTGGATAGCTAATTCACCCAAAATAATTAAAGTCATTTTAGTTGAATTAGCATGCATAGTTTAAAACAAAGTATATTTCCAAAATTAGGAGCAACATGGTCAAAGCATAACTTGCCTTGAAAAGTTGCTGATCTGATCCAAGTCAAATCTTGTCTTCGAAATTCCCCTCGCAATCTCCCGACAAATCAACGTCTAATTAAAATCGGCATACATACAATAAATACATTTTCTAGAGAGCTAAATCAACTCTAAAAATTCTACAAAATTCACCAATAAATAGATCTTGATTTTACAAATTTTAGAAATTGGAATCACTCAAATAGGAGTTAAAACATAAAAGTTATAAGTGTTTGAAGTTTTAAAATAAAGTAAAAAGAAATAAACCGAATTTTTCTATTTGTTTTTATATGGAAAATCGAAATTTATGATGTCAGCATTACTGTAGATGGCGTCAGCACGAGACGGATTTTTCCTCCGAATATATATATTTTGAAAATTGTCTTATGAGCGTCGGCATAATTAATTATGGCGTCAAGATCGGATTAATTTTCTCTGGGAAAATATATATTTAAAATAATTATAGCGTCCTCATCACTATTTATGGCGTCGACGAAACGTTTTGGTACCGATTTATTTATTCACGAAAATGAATTTATGGCGTCGGCATTCCTATTTATGACGTCGGCAAGGCGTCATTCTTGGCGTCAAGCATCAACCCCGCCAGGTCTGACATGTGGGCCCCACCGATGACGTCAGCACGGACACGTGGCAGATTCTCAACGCGACATGTATACAACTCCTACGCACACGTGGGCATTCCCTTCCTTGGGCACGTGGCACTAATCCTAGCCGTCTATTTTGATTTCTACGGTTGAGATCTAACGCGCTACTGTGCTGGTCTCTGATTATGGATGAACACGTGGACTCACCTCCTCCGTTGGATGTCGATCGGGCGGTCGAGGAAGCTCGCAATGTCGGCGAAAGCGCGGTGAAGACCGACGGCCGGAGGTGAAGAAGAAGACTTGCGCGACGGCGTTTCCGTGATGCTCCGGCGAGGTGAAGTAGTCCCTCGGATGCGCTCGGCGCTGGCTTTACTCCGGAGGTCCGCGGCGACGGAGGGTCACCGGAGTAGGCGCAATGCACGGCGGAAAGTCACGAAACTTCGGTGAGCACGTACGGAAGCTATGGTGGTTCTCAATGCGTGAAAGGGATCTACGGGTGCGGAACGAAGTGATTTATACTCCGGACTAGAAAATGAAGCGGACGAGTTAGTGCTCCGGCGTTAATGGCGACGGTTTCCACTTTCGAGCGCCTGCGGCAGCGACGTTTCATTCAGCGAGACGGCGGCGTGGTCGCTATCCTTGTCTGCGCGTGATCCAGCGGTGGAGAATCGGCGGCGTTAGGGTTTCGGCGGTGCATGAATAGGCTCGGCCGTTCATCGTTCCTCCGGATTTTTAATGTTTTTGCGATTAAAATAATTCGAATATTCATTTGAATTAATTGAGGCACTAAAAATATTAGAACAATTCTAGAAAAATTCTGAAAAATATTTTAGGACATTTCTAACTCAAATAAAATATTTCCACATAAATTTTATTAAAACTTTACATTATTAAATTAATTTCCAAAGAAGAACTAATTTACAAAAATTCAAATAAATCCAAATAAATTCCAGAAATTCTTAAAAATTCAAAATAAATTATAAAATTCAAAATTAGCAAAATTTGAGGATGTTACAGTGGCCTCGCCTTGGATCGCGGGGACCACAGCGCCCTGCGGCAGGTTTAGTAAGAGGTGTCGAGGGGCGTCGCCGTCGGCGTGTCGATAGCGTAATCCTTCATAATTAATGACCGACACGAGGTGCGGAGGGAAACTTCGATCGAAGCCTTCCTCTCATTCTTGGTTGCCTCCGTGGCACGACGGGGCAGATGTCGCTTACCGCCGAGCCGCGATTAGCCGACGCAAGACGGCAGTCGCTCGCTGGCGAAGCGCGGATCGCCCACATGCTTGCGAGGAGCCATGTAGGCTCCTCGCCAAATGGCGGCGTGATCGCCCGGCTTGCCGCCAGAAGCCGAGAAACGCTTCGCTCGACGAGCGGCGTGATCACCAGTACTTTCGCCGAAGGCTATGAGGTCTCCGCGCGGCGGCGTGATCGCCTACCGCCGCCGAAGCGCGCGCGTAAACCACTCGCCAAATGAAAGCGGGGCGTGATCGCCAGTACGCCGTGGTGCCAAACTTCGCCAGCCTCTTTTGGGCCTATTATTTCTTCGGCGGAGAGGGTACCTCGGTGCAAAGTACACCGACAACTACCTCCTGTCCGTCCACAATTTCGACGGTTATGTCCATATGTTGCCAGCACCATGCGCATCGAGTGTCAGATATGGACGCCCATGCTAGCTGCATCAATATGTCGAGCTTCATGTTCGATGTGGATACCGACGCCCATCCTTGATGCACCGAGGTAGCGGCATTCGAGTTCGGTGCATCTGGAGTGTACGAGGCATCATCGATGCCGCGCGTGTCATCCAGATGATGGTCATCCATGCCGTAGTCTCCCATGCTGGGGAGAGTTGGCGTGGATCAATCTCTTGATCCTGAAGAAGGGGACTTGGAGAGCGGGGACGTGCTCTCCTGCTCTTGCACTTGTGAAACATTTTACTCTGCGATGGTAGAGTAAAAAAATAAAGCAAGTAGAGATAGATGTGTAGAATGCTGAGCAAAAATGAGCAAGAAGAGAGAGCGCGAGAGAGATGTCTTCAGACTGAATAAATCGTAGCCTTCGGGCTGATTTTATAGTGTAAAGATTGAAATGTCCATTACAAATTGAAATTGGATGAGCGCACGGCGTGCCTGCACGGGACGAAATTTGAAGAGCAGTAGCCAATAGCTTTATGTCTTTTTGTCATGTCCTCTCTTTCCTGTGATTCTCTCGTGTTCAAAATCAAACGGACGGGAGTGTGATTTTCTTCCCGAATCCCGTGATTCCCTCGAGTGTGAGCATCTATTCAAAATTACGCTGTTACCTTCACATCACGGTTATCTTTCTGTCTTTTCCATCGTTTCCAATATTCGAATCTAGACATCTGGTAAAAAAAACTCCCCCTCTCACTCAGTCACTCCCTCCCTCTCTCTCTCTTGGTCCTTGCACCCTTTTCCTTGCCTTGGCCCCCGGTTTTCCTTGCCCCGGTCCGGCCCGCGCCAATCTCTCTCTCCCGCACCACTGTCGGGACCTGAATTCGCAATCCGAAAACCCTCTGTGTTTTCAGCACTAGTTCCAGGATCAGTAACTAGTGCCCACAGTTAACAAAGATGAATATCACAATCATACACAACGGATTAATAAATAAATAATTCATCTTTTAATATAACATGTTGAACAACCTTAAGGTCAACTTACAATTATGAAGCCTAGATGGCTTCAACTCAGAGTAAAACAAACAGCAGCGGAACGAAGAACATCGGTGAATCCCATCAAAATACCACACACATTTGACAAGATTCAACTCCTAGATATTCGCCTTCTTGCAGAACTTCTCCTTCTTCGAGGACAAAGACTTCTCCTCAACTCGGTGATGTTTTGTTAAAGCAAGGGTGAGTACACAACCGTACTCAACAAGTCATGCATGTAATGCGTTCTATTACTATATGCATGGCTTATTCCAAAGGAATGGTGAATGGTTCTTTGCGATGGCGGCATTCACAAATAATCATAGTAGATAGAAAAGCGATAAAACAAATAATACCCATAATAAATTTCGTAATCATTCTCAAGTAAAACATTTCTCATCCTTAACCAATTTCCATATCACATTGTCTACATTCCCAACCTCATTTTATTTTAAAAACTCTACCCCTTGACTGTAATCCCCGAGCATTGTCCAGTACCGCGGACTCGGCTATTTGACTAGTTTTTACACTCTGCATAGGTTGTACACTTTACCCATAAGATATAATCAACTCACCACGTTAGCCGTGATTCACCATACAACAGTATGCGAATGAGCGATCATAATAAAGCCTTTCAGAAACTTCTAGCTCAACCTAGGAACCTCTCCGGGTCCATAAAGATATGTTAGTTCACGATGAACTAGACTCAGGCACAGTGATTAGATTTTTAAAGATAAAACAAGGACAAATGGGGTCAACATCTACTGTGATTCGATAAGGGGTTAAGTCATACATCGATGAAAAGGCTCGATATGACAAGATGGCGATGATGAGAAGACGGGGCTAAACTCAAGGTGATAGGGCTAGATCACATCAAGGCGATAGAAAAGATGATAACATCGCACTAGGACTTTTACTTGCTTGCACACATGTGATGAGAGCAAAGCGTTAACGGCGGGACGTTAACGACAAAACGTTAACAGCGAAACGTTAACGATGGAACGATAACGGCGAAACGTTAACGGCGGAACGTTAATGGCGAAACGTTAACAATGAAGGTGAAGCGATGACAGAACGCTCATGGAATAACAAGGTGGCGACCGTCGTTGCAACAATATAGCAGCGATAGAATGCTACCAAGGATGGCTAACCGAGACGCGAATGGATAACAGAGGGCTAGGTTGAAAAGACGACGGGTAGATTCTAGACTTGGCTTTGACGGCAATCGGGAATCAATTGAACTTTTCCGATGGGCAAAATAAGGGATAATGGTCTACTGGACACAATGGCCTGGCCACGTCAAACCAAAATGGTTGGTGGCACAAGACGACGCGCGGCGGCGGCAAAAGGCGGCGGCCGATGAATAAAAATAATTTCGGTAGATGCAACAGCAAAGGGAAAATATCCATCGCGTAGAACGCGATGAGACGATCTCAGCAATATAGGCGGATTTGGCGGCGACCCACCGAATTGATCACAAACTGCCAATGAACGGCTCCCGGAGCTAATAGATCAAACAGTCATAACTATTAAAATAATAGATGAAACCTAACCAAATTTTACAGAGAGCTATCTGGGAATATTTGGCACAATATGACACAAACGGATCTGAGTTTTACCTTCTCCATCAATGGGGAACGCGCGACGAAGTTTTCTGTCGTCCGCAACGCAGTCTGATCGGAGAAAAGAATTTTCTGTGCAAAATCACGAGGTCAAAACCGTGGATTAGGGTAGGCACCATGTAGGGGATATCAAGAGGAGTCTACCATAAAAATTTCACAGCCAAACTCGCAAAAACGAGGGACAACAGCCTCCGGCAAAATTTGATCTTTGGGCGGCCGTAACTTTTGTTTCCATGAACCAAATTGCACGAAATTTGAAAGAGAGACAGAGGATACCGTAGAGCACGAGATGACTTAGTTGGATCACCAAAAATCGCGACGAGCCAATCAGGAAAGCAACGCCAAAACAGGCCGACGTTGGGGGCGGCGCGGACTGCTCGGTGCGCCGGCGGTGCTCTGTTTAGAATCTTTTAGAACTGTTTCACAGAGGTGTTGCAGCCATCATGGGGGTGCTCCATAAGAACTTTGAGGATGAACGGAGTTCGGGAGCGCCCGGTGGAGCTCGCCGAATTTCTCACCGGAGTTGGGAAAGAAAGCTTGCCGAGGGAGATCCGTTGGGATTCTGATGCTGATCGTTGAGTATGATGTGTGGAATGAGGAGAGGCATCTAGGGTTCAATTTTCAGCTACAAAGGATCAATGGATCAACAGGAAAAGCTCGCCGGAGTTCGGAAAGAAATCGGTGGCCGAAGGTGCTCTGTTAGGCTTTTGCAAAATCTGATTTTACTGGATGTAGAGGACTGCAAGAGGAAGCTCTGGTAAAAATTTTAAATCAAAATAAGATCGAGAGTGACCAAGAGAGCTCGCCGAAATTTTCGCCAGAGTTGAAAATAATGGCTTATACAGGGAGATGCAGAACTTGGATGGGGAAAATTCCAATTAGGTTGTAAAGAGAACGCATGTAAGAATCTATGGTTCAATTTATATGGCGATCGGACCAGCAGATCATCAGAAAACGCTCGTCGGAGTAGATTACTAAAAACTGCTCCTGGAAACTGCCGGAGTTACTGTAGCGTTACTGTTTATTTAATCCGAATTACTAAATATCACCAATAAAATTGAAATAAATATCAAACGATCGTTCAAAAATCCATGAAAAATTTGGAACGTGACACACAGCCTTAGTAACACAAATAAAATATTATTACATAAAATAATAATTTTATTCATGTACAGTAAATACTTTTATATTGTTTTAAATATCTTTTTAATTTAGAAAATACTAAAACAACCCCAAAAATTCTAGGAAAATTCAGGAGTTTTATTAGGATATTTTGAGATCAACTAAAATATTGTGGTACCACTAAATATTTTATTTTATATCAACATATATTTTTATTTTGTTAAATTTTTCTGGAAGGCTTTAGGAAATATATATAATTTGACAAATGTAGGAAATTTCGCAGAAATTCCCTTAGGTTTATTTATATTAAATAAGATAGTTTTAGCAAAACCAAATCTTTTATTTTGTCACCAAACTATATTTTTAATTAATGAGACTTTTGGAAAGGTTTTGAAATCATGATTTAACAAATAATGGGAAAATTCACCGAAGTTCCTTGTGATATATTTTTTAAAATTAATTCTAGCTTAAATAAGGTTTTTTATTTTTTTAAGGAAATAGTTTTAAATTTTTCTAAAAATAGACAAAAGTCTTTTTCTTTTGAACTTTAGAGAAATCTAGAAAATAAAGAGGAGACAAATAACTTGAGACAACTGATAAAAATAATAATTTAAAATATTTTTTATCCTATTTTTGAAATGAAATTTTGGGATGTTACAAGCCTCCCCCCCTTAACAGAATCTCATCCCTGAGATTCAAGGCTGACTATAGAAATACGGTCAGGGGAATTCAACTCTTGGGCTTCTTCGAACTTCCAATCAACTGCACACTAGACAGGGTCGCTTCTGAACAGACGTTTGATAACATCCAAAATTTGTACGCTGCTCTTTGCGAATGCGATCCCCTTGCAACTCCACTTACTCCAACAGTATCTGCTTTTATGGCACAAGAAAGAACTTCTTCTGCTAAGGCTCTTGAAACACATCACACATCCATGCTGACATTTAAGCAACTCCATTGGTGGTTTCCTTACTGCATTCTGAACACTTGATTTTCGCTTCTCGTAGAAACCTGAACAAAAGTTGCATCGACAGCTAAACTTACTTGAAATTCGCGGTCTTGAGCGAGACTTGAACAAGCATTCCGGTTTGTCTTACACTATCTTTGTCGCTTGACTCTCGAGTATCGGCTTGAACTCTATTTCAATGGGTATTCCTTCACTTTGGACTCAAGCTTCAATTATTACCGATGTAATGGTATTGGTTTCTTTGGCATACTGCATGCGGCAACTAGAGTAATTCTTCAGGAGGACAATTATCTTGTGTAGTTATTAAACATACACAACAACTCTTTCTTTCGATATGATGGCTCATCCACTTTCTTAACTCAACCATAATGTAATAGACAGGTCCTCATTGTCTCCAATAAACTAAAGTTAACCTGATCACAACTTTATCTCAGGAACACTCTAGCTCCTCTTAATTGATTACATCTCCAGCCATGGACCCAAACTGTCTTTCACATGGGTAACTAACTTAACTCCAGGCATAAACATCTCAAGCATTGATTTCCAATATGATAAGCTTTATTAAAAACTTGGTCTTAGCGATGGACAAATTAACCATCAACATTCTGTTATAGGCACTTACGGCATGGCTTCATCTTGAACTACTTCACAATTCACTTTCTGGCGCAAGTGTCTCGGTAGGTAGAGGACTAGGGTTTAAGTGGATAGGTATAACACCTTTTTTCCTGGGACAACTATTGGCAAAGTATCCCGGCTCATTGCATCTGAAGCAACGCTTGACCAACATCTGTTGGCTTCCTCTTGACATGGTACTAATCTTGGTAGGGGTAGAGCTAAGATCGACGTGATCCGCAGTGATCACTTCCTTCTGAGAGCAGTTATTAGCGAGATGTCCTGGCTGGCGACAAGCAAAGCAAATTCTAGACAATAAGCTTCTTCCTTGCGACTTTTCACTTTGGGGTGGTGTTATGGAAACTCGACCATCGTATGGCTACCGGTGAAGGTGTCTCAAACAAAGTCTAAGCAGTACGACAACTGAGTTGTTGAGGGGCACTCCTCATTCGCTGTTGCGGTAGTCCTTCTTGACGAGCTTTCTGACGCTTGCAGTTGTCCTCTAATTCCTTGCACTCCTCTTCCAGATCAAGGGTCTTGTTAACCATTTACTCTTGCTTCAACTGACTCCTGGAGCAAGTTGCTTCCATAGTCTTACTCCTCACTTTTGGTGTTATAGTCTTTACTGAAGTAATTTTGGGAATGGTAATGGCTTCAGAGTTTGCTTGATCTTTCTGTGGGCGTTCCTTAACAAAATAACCTAACTCACCACAGTTGTAACATAAATGTCTTGGTCATCGTGCTGCGTTGTTGGGTCATTCTCTAGCCCAGTGTCCTCGTTTATCACACAAGAAACAGTTCCATGGTGACCAAGTATCACTGATTTCCTGAGGTTGACAGATAGGGTTGACATGTTTCTTCGTCGTTTCTCCACATGGCATAGCAAGTACGGATGGCAATCCTTCTCTTTTCGCTACTCTTGAGCAATGACTGCTCGAAAATTCTATCGCTGATGCTGAGTCATAGTGGTCACTATTGGATCTAGGGAACAGTGAGCTGGACAATGATCTTGGCCTTCACAAAGATAGCAGGTGATGTTGTTTATAGGACATTCTACAGGTTAGTGGCTTCCTTTACAGCTGGAACAATTAATTGCATGTTCATCAGCAGTGTGTCCTATTTCGCTAGAACAGATGCATGTACGGTCTTCTGATTGGTTTGGTTGACAACACTTCAAAGAACAACGTCCCGGTATGGTATCGGGTGTGGAGATACCATTCTTCCTTGTCTTATTGTGGTTTCACTGTCTTCTGATGATGTGAAGAGCCGACGAAAGGTGATGGTAAACTCTAACCAAGTGATGATGGTATGCTCATCCTTAGAGGTGGCGTAGAAACTCTTGCACCAGACTAATGCATTTCCTTCTAACTAGCACGTAGCGTAGGGAACTTTCTCTTTATCTTCACATTGCACCAAAGCCGGCTTCTCTTCTATGATCACGAAGCCAAATTTACTGCATCTCACGAGTGGTGATCCATCAAACATGGGCAATTTGGTCTTCATGAACAAGGTAATCTTTGACTGTGAACAGGAGGTTGCGACTTCAGTTGAGGAGGGATTGATGTTGGCTTGATGACATTCATCTGCTGCATCATTATCTCAGATAAGCAGAGTCTAAGCGGTGAACAATCGATCCAAGTTTTGAATTGTCACGGTTGGTGCGATTGGACATTCTTTGGTCATTATCTGCTTTAACACCGACACGATGGTAGCAACTGAACTAACGTGAAGCGCCCTAGAGTCCTTCGCTGCGATCGATCCTTTCCAAATGTTGACCACTCTAGGGTTTAGGTAAGAGGGAATAGCATAGATGAGGTTCATGAATCCTAGTGCGAGGGAACAGATTTAACCCAAAAACTTATGCAAACATTATTAATAACTTGGTATGGTTGCTTATCCAAGCCCAAAAGCTCACGAAGCATATCTTGCACACTCAAAGCAAACAAGAAAAACCAAATTATCCTAAACACACAATAATCTACAGATAAGAGGGTAACACTTCTATCTTAGATGCAGACCACGACTCACACATGAGTCTCAATCGCTCTGAAGAAGCTGGTTCTTCTAGCTTCGGAACACTTCATCGATCCACTTTTCCTGAGTTCAACGATTCCTGTCTTCACGATTTTCAGGATTGGCAGCGACACCCAGCGCTTTCTCCTTAAGTGTGAAACAACGATAACTATTTGGAATAACTCAGATAAGATCTTCATTTAAAACAACGAGGAAAGATAGAAATTTTCAGCAAGGAAAAAAGAATAGAAGAATAAGACAAGTCAAGAACTTATCATTCTTTCAAGTTAAAATTTTCTTTTTGAAAATAATTTTGAAGTTCCTAAAGAACGGCCAAACTATCTAGGGTCAAGACCTACGATAAGTATGCTCGATACCACCTCTGTCGGGACCGAATTGCATATCTGAAACCCTCTGTGTTTTCGGCACTAGTCCCGAGATCGTTAGCTAGTGCCCACGTTAACTACAGATGAATATCAAAATCATACACAACGGATTAATAAATAAAGAATTCATCTTTTAATATAACATGTTGAACAACCTTAAGGTCAACTTACAATTATGAAGCCTAGATAGCTTCAACTCAGAGTAAAAGCGAATGGCGGAACGAAGAATATCGGTGAATCCCATCAAAATACCACAGACATTTGACAAGATTCAACTCCTAGATATTCGCCTTCTTGCAAAACTTCTCCTTCTTCGAAGACAAAGACTTCTCCTCAACTGGTGATGTTTTGTTAAAGCAAGGGTGAGTACACAACCGTACTCAATAAGTCATGCACAGAATGCAATTCTATTACTACATGCATTGCTTATTCCAAAGGAATGGTGAATGATTCTTTTGCGAAGCAAACATTCACAAATAATCATAGTAGATAAGCGATAAAACAAATAATACCCATAATAAATTTCGTAATCATTCTCAAGTAAAACATTTCTCATCCTTAACCAATTTCCATATCACATTGTCTACATTCCCAACCTCATTTTATTTTCAAAACTCTACCCCTTGACTGTAATCCCCGAGCATTGTCCAGTACCACGGACTCGGCTATTCAAATAGTTTTTACACTCTGCAGAGGTTGTACACTTTACCCATAAGATACAATCAACTCACCACGTTAGCCGTGAATCGCCATACAAGAGTATGCGAATGAGTGATCATAACAAAGCCTTTCAGAAACTTCTAGCTCAACCTAGGAACCTCTCCGGGTTGCCTTCACTATCACTTCCTCACACCGAGGCGAAGTATAGGACCGGCGAACACCGTTGGATAGGGTACCAAGCAGCAAACACAGTATGCTCCCCATACTGATTACCTGTGTAAGCGCCATCCCGAGTATCAAAGGTAAGATATCGAATCCTACTATACTAGGTCTTCCCATTCGGACATGTGGTTGTCATGAAAGTGACTCGGGTCAAAGGCTTGCAAGGTGAAGTCCTTGCGGCACTGTGGCAAGACATCCTTCTCTCAAAATTGGCGATAGCCCTCACAACACTCAACCCTCCCAAATGCCACGATGGCCCACGGCATAAAGCCACTTGCCACTTGCCTCAGTCCAAATCCTTTACCACCCCAGTTGATTATTGCGCAATACAATGCCAACAACAACTCAACATCCATGTAGAACCACACTGGTTCCACATATCAACATTATCGTGTAGCAACACGTCACACCATTTCACAAACACATTTCATAATCCAATTGATCGATATTAACCTTTTATTTTCAAAAGACATGAGTTGCGTGGCATGGCTAAGCAATTATACTGCAGTCTAACCAACCCACGTTGGCAAGTAATAACAACCAACTAATAATCAACCATCTTAGGGTGAAAAAATGAATTATGGCATACAAATAATCATGGCAAGGTGATATTAGCAATTGGATTGAATAACTAATCCCAAATTAATTTAAATCATTTTAATCTTGAACTAGCATGCAATAATTTGAATCAAAGTAAATTTGTAAAAACTGGGAGCAATATGATCAAAGCACAACTTGCCTGGCACTTGCTATAAACTGCTCTTTACTCTTTTTAATTGATCTTTGGCTTTCTAAACCTTTGGCCCATCAATCGAATGCTTCGACTTCCTCGTCCTTCAGCTACTTTGGGTAATTTCTGGCTGACACGTCTAACAACAAAGAAGCACAAATACAACAAATCTCAAAAGGCAATTCAAATAAACTCCAATTTAATATTAGATTGGTACTGAACGGAAGGGATTCAATTTAGGAACTTAGATTTGATCGAAGATCGGATGAAAGAGAACAGGCTTTCAAAAGATTTATCGAGAAGGTTACGACTGATAATTAGGGAAGAACGAAGTATATTCCAGGGAATATCCTTCGAGGTTAATTAACTCAATTGGACAAATATTGACATATGGGCTCTCGATCTATAGATCGAGTCCATAAAGATATGTTAGTTCACGATGAACTAGACTCAGGCACAGTGTTGACTAAGTAGGTACACAATCAAACAAAAGAAAGATAAGCTGATAGATTAGATATAGGTACAAAGATATGACATATGGCCAATGGTGTATCAACCAAGTCCATGAATGATTTCCCAATCAATAGCAGATTAGATTTTCAAAGATAAGATAAGGACAAATGGGGTCAACATCTACTGTGATTCGATAAGGGGTTCAGTCATACATCGATGAAAAGGCTCGATGATGACAAGACGGCGATGATGAGAAGAAGGGGCTAAACTCAAGGTGATAGGGCTAGATCACATCAAGGCGATAGAAAAGATGATAACATCGCACTAGGACTTTTACTTGCTTGCACACATGTGATGAGGGCAAAGCGTTAGCGGCGGGACGTTAACGACAAAACGTTAACAGCGAAACGTTAACGATGGAACGTTAACGGCGAAACGTTAACGGCGGAACGTTAACAATGAAGGTGAAACGATGACGGAACGCTCATGGAATAACAAGGTGGCGACCGTCGGTGCAACGACATAGCAGCGATAGAATGCAACCAAGGATGGCTAACCGAGACGCGAATGGATAACAGAGGGCTAGGTTGAAAAGACGATGGGTAGATTCTAGACTTGGCTTTGACGGCAAACGGGAATCAATTGAACTTCTCCGCTGGGCAAAATAAGGGATAATGGTCTACTGGACACAATGGCCTGGCCACGTCAAACCAAAATGGTTGGCGGCACAAGACGACGCGCGGCGGCAGCCGACGAATAAAAATTATTTCGGTAGATGCAATAGCAAAGGGAAAATATCCATCGCGTAGAACGCGACGAGATGATCTCAGCAATATAGGCGGATTTGGCGGTGACCCACCGGATTGATCACAAACTGCCGATGAACGGCTCCCGAGCTAATAGATCAAACGGTCATAACTATTAAAATAATAGATGAAACCTAACCAAATTTTACAGAGAGCTATATGGGAATATTTGGCACAATATGACGTGAACGGATCTGAGTTTTACCTTCTGGATCAATGGGGGCAGCGCGCGAAGTTTTCTCGTCCGTCGCAACGCGATCGATCGAAGAAAAGAATTTTTTGCGCAAAATCACGAGGTCAAAACCGTGGGTTAGGGTAAGAACCATGTAGGAGATATCAAGAGAAGTCTACCATAAAAATTTCACGGCCAAACTCGCAAAAACGAGGGTGAACAGCCTCTGACAAAATTTGATCTTTGGGCGACCGTAACTTTTGATTCCGTGAACCAAATTGCACGAAATTTGAAAGGGAGACAGAGGGTACCGTAGAGCACGAGATGACTTAGTTGGATCACCAAAAATCACGAGGAGCCGATCAGGAACGCGACGCTAAAACAGGCCGACGTTGGGGGCGGCGCGGACTGCTCGGTGCGCCGGCGGTGCTCTGTTTGGAATCTTCCAAAACTGTTTCACAGGGGTATTGCAGCCATCACGGGGGTACCCCACAAGAAATTTGAGGATGAACGGAGTTCGGGAGCGCCCGGTAGAGCTCGCCGAAGTTCTCACTAGAGTTGGGGAAGAAAGCTTGCCGAGGGAGATCTGTCGGGATTCTGATGCTGATCTTTGAGTATGATGTGGGGAATGAGGAGAGGCATCTAGGGTTCAATTTTCAGCTACAAAGGAGCAATGGATCAACGGGAAAAGCTCGCTGGTGTTGGGAAAGAAATCGGTGGCCGAAAGTGCTCCGTTAGGCTTTTGCAAAATCTGATTTTACTGGATGTAGAGGACAGTAAGAGAAAGCTCTGGTAAAAATTTCAAATCAAAATAAGATCGGGAGTGAACAGGAGAGCTCGCCGAAATTTTTGCTGGAGTTGAAAATAATGGCTTATACAGGGAGTTGTAGAACTTAGATGGGGAAAATTCCAATTGGGTTGTAAAGATAACGCACGTAAGAATCTGTGGTTCAATTTAAAGGGTGATCGGACTAGCAGATCGTTGGGCAACACTCGCCGGAGTTATGACTGAAAACTGCTCCGGGAAACTGCCGGAGTTACTGTAGTGTTACTGTTTATTTAATCTGAATTACTAAATATCACCAATAAAATTGAAATAAATACCAAATGACTATTCAAAAATCCGGGAAAAATCTGGAACATGACCCACAGCCTTTGTAACATAAATAAAATATTATTACTTAAAATAATAATTTTATTCGTGTACAGTAAATACTTTTATATTGTTTTAAATATCTTTTTACTTTAGAAAATACTAAAACATCCCAAAAATTCTAGGAAAATTCAGGAAGTTTAATTAGGATATTTTAAGATCAACTAAAATATTTTGGTACCACCAAATATTTTATTTTTATATCAACATATATTTTTATTTTGTTAAAGCTTTAGGAAAGGCTTTAGGAAATATATATAATTTGACAAATATAGGAAATTTACGCAGAAATTCCCTTAGGTTTATTTATATTAAATAAGATAGTTTTAGCAAAACCAAATCTTTTATTTTGTCTCCAAACTATTTTTTTAATTAATGAGACTTTTGGAAAGGTTTTGAAATCAGGATTTAACAAATAATGGGAAAATTCACTGAAGTTCCTTGTGATATATTTTTTTAAAATTAATTCCAACTTAAATAAGATTTTTTATTTTTTTAAGGAAATAGTTTTAAGTTTTTCTAAAAATAGGCAAAAGTCTTTTTCTTTTGAACTCTAGAGAAATCCAGAAAATAAAGAGGAGACAAATAACTAAAGACAACCGATAAAAATAATAATTTAAAATATTTTTTTATCCTATTTTTGAAATGAAATTTTGGGATGTTACAACCACCTTACCCCGGTCCCTGTGCCCCTCTCACACTCTCCCTTTTCTCTCACTCCCACGCCACCCTCTCTCGGTCTCTCCCCCACCGACACTCTCTCGAGTCCCGCTCGCACGGCCGCGCCCCCGGCCCCTCTCGCTCAGTTGCTCACTCGCTCTCACTCCCTTTTCCTGCCCCATGTCCGCACGACCGCACCCCTCCGCCCTCCCTCTTTGCCTCTCTGGCTCTCTGCACCCTATTTGCCGATGCTGGCACGGGCTCCCTCTCTGGCTCTGGCTCCGACGTGGGCTCCCTCTCTAGCTCCCACGAGCCAGTACCTGGGGCACGATCTTGGACCAGCAGGCGTTAGTCTTGGCGGTCTTGGATCTTGGAAGCGCGAAGCACATTATGGCAAATGGCAGAAGACCAGTTAGGCGTGGCGTGGGCGGTACATGATGGCGTGCGCGCTGTGCTAGCATGTCGCCACCGTGCCGGGTTGGCATGGGCACAGCCCAAACAGCTGTGTCGGGTAGTGCCGCCCGTCGTGCCCTATTTTTGGGCCCAGCACAGCCCAAGTTACAGTTCTGGGCCAGCACAACACGGCCGTCTAACGTGTCGGGCCGAGCTTGGGCCATGCCGTGCCCTCCGTGCCTCGGGCCGGCCCACTAAGGCATGGCCCATGTGCCCAGGTCGACCTCTGTTAAAGAAAAGGGAGCTGGCCAAAAAGGGAAAGGGAAGATACAGGCAATTGTTTATCCCATTCTCCTACCATTATCCCCACATTTCTCTGCAGCTAGATTTTCAAAAGGTACCAACATTAGTCTCGAATATATGATTTCCCTTTTGTTATCATTTCCTAGAGATAAATACTAATCACTCATACTGATTGAAGCGTGTGTATATATATTTCTCTTTGATTGCATTGCAAACAACTTGCGAATCTATTATGAGTAAAGACTAAAGAATAGTCTAATAACATGTTGCATGCCCTGGTAAATCCCACTCCCCTCAGTTAGAAATTTCAATAGAAAGCATATTGTGGAACATCAATCAATTGAAAAAAAATTTACGTGTCAACAACAAAACTAGTGCATAAGTTCATTAAAATTGAGTAATATAAGTTGTCTTATTACATATGAGGCGGTACCCTACTGGTACTTGCCCTCGAAGGCATCGCACTGCCTCTTTTGCTCCCTCGGGGGCTAGCAGCTGATGGTTGTTGGGATGGGCCTTCACCCTTGGTACAGACTAAAAGAGGGTGTGAAGGCCGGGTCGCTTGTCGACGAAGAAGGCGAACTCTCCATCGTCGAGGATGATAGTGTGCCGATAGAGCGAGGAGTGCGAGCGAAGGCTAGGTCGATGAAGCCCTCATGAGCTTCACCTTGTTCTCCACCAACAGCATCTTCTCCCCCGACAGTAGCAGTGGCATCCTCTCCCATGATGGCGGCGGTGATACGTCGTCTTCTTTGACTACAGTGTTTTCTTCCCTGGCGGCCTCATCTTCCTCCTTCGGCCAGACCTCTCTCTCAATGGCCTCCCAGTCAATCTTGTCCTCATCATCGGAGATGATGATGATGATCCTCCTCGAAGAGACTACAGCCAATAGTGTAGGGGGAGGTAGTCTCTGAGGATCTCTACAGACGGGGATGATGGTGGAGTAGAAGCCATGAGTGCAGTTGAAGAACTAAAGCACTAAGAGCAGAAGGCTAGAAAGAAAATGTAGTGTGGCAGACAACTACAAGTCCTGCCTATTTCTAAACTTGGGAATGGGTCACACTGTAGCAACAACTCCATCAAGAACCGCTTTGGTCCCAATCCATGAGGTGTTTGTTGTACTTCCACACAAGTACGGAAACCAAAGAGACACCAAGTGATGACGTTGACTAGATGACACATTGCATGGAAGCTGAAGGGGCGCAAAGGCTACAATAATACCCAAATGTTGGAATGGGGTTTTGCTCCGACCATCCTGAGCGTATGGTCAGGGGCTACCATTTCTGATGCCCATGCTCTATTCCCTTCTTGATACAGTCATCAGGCATTGTGTCGGAGCTACATCTTGCATTTTCAATGCATACGCTCTACCCTCTACTCGATGCACTCATCAAGTAGAAGGTTGGGGGCTACATCACTCAATCTTCTCTTTACCTAGCTCCACTCTAGGGTCGATGCATCTATCAATAAGGGGTTGGGAGTCGCAATAGGTATCTTTGATGCTAATGCTTCACTTTTTGCTCGATCCAGCTATCAAGCAGGATGTTGGGGGCTACATCACGACCCTATGCTCACGTCACTCTACTCCCTACTCACTAATCTCATCAAGTAAGGAGTCGGGGGCTATAGGTAACACTGTACATTGCTCTATTTCCTGGTCAATATTGCTATCGAGCAGGGCCGCTGTAGGCACAATCTCTTTATTCCTTTTACATGCGATTTTTTTGCACGCATTTACATGATCACATACTTAGTATGTGCACAAACAAAACCGAAGGGGAGCCATGCCTAAATTTGACAATGAGCAATTCTATCCTGCGCGCACACGAACACTAGATTGTCAGACATCTAAAGCTCAGCGGACGGCACCTCTAGTCGATTCTACATACGTAGCTGAGCAAGTTTATGTTCGCTCCAAAGTCTAAGCTGGGTGGTCGATGAAGACTTGCAAAAATCATGTTGTTTCACTCCAACTTATATAGTGTTTATGTTATATATAGCATCTTCGAGTATACACTCGGGGGCTAAGTCATTTAATGAAAGTTTTTCTAGCCTAGTGTGCAGATACAATCAAGGATGCATGTGGCTACGAAGCTATTTAGTAAGTGTCTATGAGTGCTAAATCAGATTTGCATGTACTTGTGCTACTTTATTTCATCGACAAGGGGATAGTAGGAATGACACAATAGATAAGCAAATTAATTAGCAGTATCATATAAGGCCAGTGTAGCAAAAAAAGGTTCAACCATTATATAAGCGTGTTTAGGCCAAAGGACCCGAGCTAGCATCATCATCATTGCTAGTAAGAGACCACTCTAACTGGGCCATGAACTTCTCGGCAAGGTCTCCAAAGGACTCGATGCAGTCGGCAACTTTGCTCGCCACACATGCGAATCCCTCGTCCAGTATTGAGAGGTCCAGGATAGGATGGTGGCTTCTCACCAGGCCGAGCACATGGGAAGTTGAAAGATAGGCAGATGTGGTCATGTGCTCAACCGTCTCTGATTGCAGAGTGGCAAGTACCGCATCTACTACAGTCTTTTCGACTTCAACCACTTTCTTGCTAGGCTCTACCTTGTCTGGACTAACCTTGGCCTTGAGTAGCGTAGCATTGGTAGCAGTTATCTTCTTCTTCAGCTTCTCTACCACCATCCTCAGCTTCTTCGCTTCCACCTTTCGTTTCTTTGCTTCTGCTTTTGCAACCTTCAAATCGGCCCTGAGTGTCCCCAGTTCAGCATCTTTCTTCTTGATCACTTGTTGGTTGATGTGGAGTATATGGACCCCGGGTATCTGCATGGCAGGACGTGAGGGCCACCCGGGAGGGGATAGGCCAAGCCGGATACATGAAGATGGGTATTGCCCAGGAGGCAGGTCGCCATGCGCAACAAGGAAACCCCGAAGATGGAAACCAATCCTGCTTAGGGAGGATACAAATTGTAATCCTAACCGCTATCATATTTAACGGATAAGGAAAGAGATACAATCTCCACCTTGTAACCGATTAGGACTCTCCTTTGTAACCGCCCTCCTCCGCTATATAAAGGGGGGTGGGAGAGGGGGAGAGGAAGATACGACAGAAGATCTCATCAACTATTAGCTAGCCACATATAATTCGAGCCTGAGGACTAGGGTATTATCTCCATCGCGAGAGCGAACACATATACATCGGGTGTTCTTGTGTTACCATCGAGTTTGGGTCCGGCGCGTAGCCCCCTTTTCATTATTGTCGGTAACAAACGTCGACAGTTGACGGCCAAGAGCTGCTCTGTTTGTTGATAAGCTTGCTCGCAGAAGGATTTAGCCTCAAGCAAGGTATCCATAGCACACTATGAAAAGAAGCCAAGAAGCGTTAAAAGCAAAGCAAAGAATAAAGCAGAATGCAGAATAGGGTTGTTCATGGTCATGTACCTGAATCTAGGGCTTCATGATGGACCAAAACTTCGGACACACCTGTGAAGCTGGAGGAGATGGAACCATTTCTGTAGCAGGACCGCCGGTATGCACAGCAGGAGCCACCGGAGAGGTAGTTGTGATGATGGCAACCGTGCCAAGAGACGACAAGGTAGCTACGGTGATGTTATCAGCATTGCTGAGCACACACTTCCTACAAGAAATTCTCTACTTGACACCTTTGCAAAGAAAAAAGAATCATGGAGAGAAAGGAGAGGTGACTTACTTCACCAAACGAACCTCTGCCTACACATTATTCTTCTACGCAGTTCTCTTCATCAGGACTGGTATGGTCTCTGTAGCTGGCTTCTCGGTCGACACAGCCTGTGGAGGAGATGGTGCCAGTGGTTCACCAGCCGACGAAGAAACCTGCGAATAAGTAGTTACTATGAACAAAATATCACCTAAAAACGAATTCAACAAGCATTGCCCGATAGTGGTGTTGCCTGCTCGACCACCCTGGTTGATGGAGAGCCAACTCAAGGAGGTGTCTGCGTGGGAGCCACTGACTTTAGTACATCGGCCCCCTAGGCAGCCAACTGGTCGTCTAGCATCTATTGGATAATGTCAAAAGGAACTTCATAATATCCAAGTGAGGGAATGAAGATCACCTGGTTGATTTCGGCGATGAGGTGCAAGGATGCTTGGATGGTCGGTGGGGTGCTAGAGACATAGACCTCCTTACTCAAGGGGACTCAGCCACCTCTTGCTCCGGAGCCTCCTCACCATCACTTGGGAAGATGGTAGGTGTCGGATCATCCAAGGGAGAGATGGCATTGGCGGGGACAAAGCCCAATGTTTGATCATCATCTCTTGATGGCTCATCATCCTCTAGGCTGATGGCTCCCATGATCAGCCCACCTTCATCGTTGAACCTGGCTTCCTCAGAAAATACTGGGTTAAAGTATAAGGAAGATGCATGAACGATGCATTACAAACCATCACACAATACTCACCTCTAGCCAAGATTGGAGAGCGAGTATGCCTCAATGTGGCAAGCACCAGGTTTTGAGCCCTGGAATATCTTGCTCAGCCAGGAGTAGATATCTAAGTCTGACAAATATGGCAAGCTACAAGTCAGTTCACCACTCATTGACTAAAGTAAAAAAGAACAAGAGTATTACAAGTGCTTACTTCCAGAGTTCTCCTTGGTAGATTCACTGACCCCGGAGTAGTCCCAGGCCAAGTGATCCCAGCATTTTAGCAGACTCGATTAGCGCATGATGAAATCTCTCACTACATGGACCCAATTAGCCCGATCTCCCTCAACTCCTCGATCTTCCGGATGTAATAAGCGTTGCAGGCGGTCGAAGGAGGCACTTTCGTCCAAAGGTCAATCGATTTGGGGAGAAGCAGTCGATAATCTAGAGGGCAGTTCACAATGTCTGAAGAGGTAATGTAAAACCACCATTTCTTCCAGTTTGAATGCTAGGAAGAAGTTATGGGGATAGGAATACATGTACTCGACACTTCATTGCAGAGGTGGAAACTAGCACCCCCAATAGCATCATTTTTTGTCGCCCTCTTCAGATTGTAAAAAATAGTGGAATAGATTTGTCGACGTTGGGGAAACAGATCCCCCGCCGAGCTTACTTGTTGAATGAGGGATCAACCAGGGCCCCTTTTCCACGAAGGGTTTGCGTCCGAGGAATGTCGTAAGGGGGATGGTGCTTAAAAGGATGATGGACAAGAGATTTTATACTGGTTTGAGCCTCTCACGATCGAGATAATGACCCTACATCCAGTATCTTACTATTGCTTGTATGTTTCCAGGGTGCTTGCGTGAATCTGTTGTGTATACTTCCCTATGTGTGTGTTGCTTGTTAGCCTGTCCCTCCCCTAATCTACAACGGGGGTATTTATAGGTGACTGTGGCAATTACAACCGAATAACAAGCCATTACTGTGCCCGAATGTGGCCACAACTGTCTCCCTTGACTTTCGCCATGCTGTGTCGTAATTATCACCACGTCGTCTTTATGGACCGAGCACGATCTGCCGACCATGCTCAGTATTTTCCTTCAACTCTGGCCGACCACTGATCCCCTCCGATCAAGCACGCTCGGGAAACTAAGGCGTATGCTCTGGGATGAGCTCAGATATGGTCGATGCGGACCACCCGATCCACCGAGGATCTCCCTTGGGGATACCGCCCAAGGGAAGTATGGTCGACCAAAAAGCAGGTCTTGGGGTATGATGGTCTTTATGGAAATTATCCAATCCTCGACAAGATTGATGCTAGGCTTAATACCTAGAAAGGCCTTACAAAGATGGACAATACATTGAGCATGGTAATCGAATTGGGGCTTAGGTGGAAAAGTTGGATCTTGTAGAAATCAAGAACTGAGAGAAAGAACAAAGAAGGGAAACTTTGAGTCCACATCGGAAGATGGCCTCAAATACAGTGGTCTCATCCTCATTTTGAGGGGTGGGATACAGCTCACCTTGTGACGGCCTCCAATGGAAGAACTCTTGAGGAGGAACGAAGCCATGCTTCACCAATTTAGCAAGGCGCTTCTTCATCATCACCGATTTTGGCCACACCCTTTAGAGGGCCTTGTCCTCGAAGAGAACTTCATCACTAGGGGAAGCAAATGCGGTCGTCTCAGGATTTTTCCACAACGATAGGGGAACTCCACCATTGGCTGAAGGGTTGGATGCCATTCAAAAAGATGGGGGATGAATTCTTCGAAGGTGGCAGTGCTAGGGTTTAAGGAACACGGTGGAGGTTTTGAAAGTAAAATTGGAGGCAAAAAGGAGGGAATGGCTACAGTTCTAGATCTATGAGTTTATAAGCCAAAACGTTCTCTCCAGGTGAACGGTTCACTTCTCGTGGCATGGCGCCTCGATCGGCATGAAAAGAGAAATGATGGCACTACATGAATTTTGACATTGTAGACAAGAGCAATAAATACTCAACTACCCAATGTTTAGATTTTCTAGATTTTCTAACTCTGTCCAGAGTTGAGTTAATAAGTCAACATCGAGTGACTTGTGGCTAACCTATGGACTCAAGTTGGGCTGATGGCAAGGCGCTCGACCTGTCCCTACTTGTTACTTAGTGATTCCCAATCTACTCGAATCATTCAACCACAAGCCAGTGGGGCATTACTTGACGAAGCTAGAACTTGGCAGTAATCGAACAAGCGCTTGAACAGACCCTCCGCTGGGCAGAGTTCGAGGCCTACTGTCAAATATCTAAATATGGGGTATAGTTATGTACAGGATACGTGAAGAATATGTTCTAGTGACATATAGAAACTCCAGATATCACGGGCCCAATTCTATGAAATAAGATATATGCAGAGAAGGTAATTCCATATTAGGAAGGACTCAATCACTTTCCCGTTACGTGGAAACCGACTCGAGTACGCCTCATATCCAAGAAAGTTTGGATATGCTACAAAGATTGACACGACGATGGATTCCTCATCAATTACGATCTGGTATCCCAAGGTGACAACAACTCAACTTAAGGTGGGGCTATCCTGACTATATAAGGCCAGGGGTAGGTATCGTCAATGGGGACTTCTGAGGCAAGAGAGAAGACTTTTAGAGAGAGCTTTTATAAGACACAGAGCAATTAGGAGCCGATGTACCATGCTTCGTCAACCTCCAGCCATAGTTTAGCCATTGCTTAGATCCAATTTTCATTGTAACTAGGGCTAGCCAATTCGCTTTGTACTTGATACACCAATTTCATACATCATCCGCACAGGACGTATATAATATGTGTCACTGTCTTCATGCTTGACTCTGACATCGAATGTACCCATGATCATAAGTTTATTATCAAATTCTAACCTTTGATAGGCCTCTCTAATCTCCTGAGACCTCAATCTCTATAGTCATTTTCACTATGATTGACTGAGACGAGGAGGATACCATCTTGGCTTAGGTTCAATCGACTTTTGTATTTTACCAGCCAGATTTTTGTGGGTCACAAAACTTGATCCTTCTGCCTCTACATTGGCCTAACTTGGCACAGAAACTCTTTCTTGTATCAGCTTTTTATAGCCTTTATTGGGATGATCTCGTATTGGCCCAAACAATCTGTCCTTAGCCAATCGTCTCAGCTAATCATTTTGGGGATAATGCTCCATCAGGCAATTATATGGTGATGGCAAAGATGTTCCCCTCTCTCAAGAAAATTACCAAAAAGGACATCGTTGTTGAGCCCTCCCCAAATTCTCATGCCAATAAAGTTTATCTAGCTGATGCACAAGATAGCGTGGCCTGTTGCTTTTCCTTTCATACTTTTCAAGTAGTTGAGAGAATATTGGCTTGAGCTTATTCATTGGCCATTATGGTGAGATTTCTCCACCTTGTACCACTTGTCGATTTGTGGATCTCCCTTAATCTTGATAGTTCTGGAATTTCTACCCTCACACTCATTTTCTATCTGTAATGAACCAACTGAAATCTTTAGTGTCTCCTTGCCACTTGAAGTTGATTGGATATCAACATGCCGTGCCTTTTTTGGTCTCACTTGAGCAATAGTCGACAACGTTGACCATAGCTTTACACTACTACAAAAGGGGTTATATTATACACGTTGTCATTGACTATTTTTAATGAAAACTATCTGGGAAGGGGCTCGGACACAACACAGATAATTTTTGGCTAAAACCATTTGTGAAGAGGGGCACATCATAGACGGTTTTAGCCAAAAACCATCTGTGATGATCATTTCTGGTAAATAAGAACAAAGAGCCTTGACCTTCTTTGTATTTTTAGGGTTTCAAGTTATTTTTGAGGTGGCTACGATTGAGAGGTGATTTGTGAAAGAGGACTAGATTTGGAGGTGTAATTATAGATCCTTGTACTCGAGGTCATCTAAGGTTAGTACGTAACTACTTCAAATTTGCAGTATATTTAAGATTTAGCTTGGTAAAGAGGTAAATAAAGCTGGTTTCTAAATCTAGATTGGTGTAGATCCATTTGTTCTCTATGATGTAAGTAGTAATTGGTTCAAATTTACATTATATTTAAGATCTAGCTTGGTAAAGAGGGAAATGAAGCTGGTAACTTGGTGTAGATTCATTTGTTCTTTATGTTGTAAATTGTAATTGGTTCTAATTGTGTTATATTCAATATGTAGATAGTTACTTAAAGGAAGGTGATCTAGCCTAATAATTGGTTGTAATAGCATTATATTCGAGGTATATACATCTAGCTTGGTAAAGAGGGAATTGAGGATGGTTTTGATACAGCTTGGAGTAGATCCATTTCTTCTTTTTGATCTAAAATAGTAATTGGTTCTAATTACATTATACTCAAGACGTAGCTAGCCATGTGAAGAGAGAATTGAAGATGCTGAGTTTAAATGTAGCTTACATTTGTTTACATATGCATTCGTTCTTATGGATGTTAACAGATATATAGTTAATTGGCAAGTTGAAATGTAGCTTATATGTAGTGTATGTATGTGCACTCCTAGTGTACTTAATTCTTTATTTAACGCTTATTATTACATACGTAGTGTAGATGGACTGAAGCTGGATGTACGTTGAGAACCGAACAAGTGCCGAGTACATTAATGGTGTCTTTGCTTTTAGAAGAGCTGTAGAGGAAGATATGTTGAACAAGGGGATGGAGTTTATGCCTTATCCATGCATTGACTACAAGAATCTAAGGATGTTTCAAAACCCAGCGCAGATCGAAGCACACTTGATTCTAAGGGTTTTAGAAGGGGGCACACATATTGAACCAGTCACGGTGAAGAGCAGATATGCAGGGGAGCAAGTAGTACTAACATCATCTACAAAATCAACAATACTCTAGATATTATCGACACAGTGAATGATAGTCCGGATGACATGGACTGTACTTTCCATAAGGATAGGTTTCACATTGATAATCTGGATTAGATGCTGCGGGATGCAGAAGGGAACCGTGATGAGCGGGAGTATGTAAAATTCTGGGGCTTAATGGACAACTTAGACAAACCTTTATTCCCAAGGTGCAAGACCAAAAACACAAGCTTGTCATCCATGCTGGAACTACTAAAATTAAAGGCAAGCAACGGTTAGTCCAACAAGAGTTTCACGGCACTGTTAGGTCTATTAGCGGACAAGCTTTCGAAGGGAAATGAGTTGCCGACAACCACCTACAAAGTCAAGAAGGTTCTTTCTCCCGTGGGAATGAAAGTAGAAAGAATACATGTATGTCTGAACAACTATATCCTTTACCGCAAAGAGTACGCAAACTTGCATGTATGTCCAGTGTGCAACACATCCTGGTACAAGCATAAAGATAGATCAGATGATGATGATGAGGGCATCGAGGTGAAGAAAAGACCTCCTACAAAGGTGATGTGGTATTTGCCTGTAATTCCCCATTTGAAGCATTTGTTTGCGAACCAAAAGGAGGCAAAATTGCTTCTGTGGCACTCTGATGATCATAAGAATGATGGAATGATAAGGCACCCTGTTGATTTCACCCAGTGGAGAAACATTGTTAGGATGTTTCAAGAATTTGCAGCGGATCCGAGCAATATAAGGTTCAGATAGAGTGTGAATGGAATGAATCCTTTCAACAACATGAGCAGCTATTATAGCACTTGGCTCGTGAATCTTTGTGTCCACAACCTTCCTCCTTGGTTGTCTATAACATGAAAGTACATTTTACTGTCTATACTCATCCAAGACCCGAGGCAACCTAGGAATAATATTGATGTGTACCTAGCACCATTGGTGGAAGATCTGAACACATTGTAGGCTCCTGGAGTACAGGTGTGGGAATACTCACAAACGAGAGTACTTCACTTTGCACCGCTTGCTGTTATGCACCATAAAATGATTATCTTGCCTTAGCTAACCTATCGGGATAGAGTACAAAAGGAGCCAAAGCACATACTCCTTTGCTTGGATAATCTTGAGAGTGTGTAGTGAATCACTCCGCATAAAAGCGTATGCGTAGGCCGTCAGTAGATTCTTGGAGGAATCACTCATGCCACAAGATGAAGAAACAATTAGATGGAACGACCGAAGACGGTTTAGCTCCAAAGCCTTTAAGCAGGATAGACATTCATGATATAGTTAAGAACTTGGATGTTGTGCTTGGAAAAGAACGTAAATCGAGGACCCGTGAGAAGAGCATATGGAAGAAGAGATTAATATTTTGAGACCTACCTTATTGGGAGCTCATAGAAGTTCGGCACTGCATCAACGTGATGCACATAAAGAAGAATATCTATGATAGCTTGATTGGTCTCTTACTGAACATTAAGGGCAAAATAAAGGACTATTTTAATGCACGGCTTGACTTGGTCGATATGGGCATCAGACCTGAGTTAGCACTGAAAGAGACCGAGGCCCAAAGAACTGAACTATGCTAGTGCTTGCATGGTGTAAAAGTTTTGTTTGGTTACTCCTCCAACATGAAGAGACTTGTTTCGATGCAATATGTGAGTTTAACTAGCATGAAGTCTCTTGATTGCCTTGTACTTATGACACGGATGCTCCCTATGGCAATTAGAATTATCTTACTGATCAAAGTCCAGGAGGCTATCACAAGGCTATGTTATTTCTTTAATACAATTGCTCAGAAGATCATCAATCCCAATGGACTAGATGCTCTGCAGGTTGAAGTGGTAATAACTCTATGTAATCTTGAGATGTATTTCCCCCCGTTATTTTTCGATGTCATGGTCCATCTCATTATTCACCTTGTGAGGGAGATAAAGATGTGCGGGCATGTGTTCCTACGCAGTATGTACCCATTCAAGTGGTTCATGGGAATTTTCAAGTCCTATGTACATAATCGATCTCATCCGAAGGGTAGAATTGTCAAAGGTTATGCAACCAAAGAGGTCATCAAATTTTGAGTGGACTACATGGCCAAGGTTGAGACAATAGATGTGCCTCGATCTCGCCATGAGGGGAGCCTGCAGGGTATTGAGACCATCGGAAGAAAAGCAATCACGCCTGATCTAGCTACGTGCGCTAAAGCCCATTTCACAGTTTTCCAAAATATGGCTATTGTGGCCCCATATATCGACTAGCACAAGAACTAGCTATGGCAAGAGAATCATCCGGTAGAATCTTGGGTCATCGACAAGCATAACCTTCAGTTCAACAGATGGTTGAAGGAGCGACAACCCATCACTAGCAGTTTGTCAGGAGATATGTTGACATGGTTGGCAAAAGGGCTAGCATTTATGGCTGTCACATGGAAAGGATACGACTGAAATGGTTACACATTTTACACGAGAGATCAGAACATGAAGAGCATAAACTAGAACATCAGTGTTTGCATAGATGCACTGAGTATCACTGTGTCGACAAGGAGCTCGTACTTTGGGTTCATTGAGAAAATTTGGGAGCTCGACTACATACTATTCAAGATTCCCTTATTTTGGTGTCGTTGGGTTCATCTGTAGCACATGAAGGTTGACAAGTACAGTGTCAGAACTGTGGACCTCGAACGTGTCGAATACCAAGATAAACCATTCGTACTCACTAACTATGTTATTCAAGTCTTCTATATAACTGACCCGTCCAACAAGAAGCACCACGTGGTTCTTCAGGGAAACAGGAGGATTGTCAGAGTTGAGAATATGGTAGATGAGGCAGAATACAATCAGTTTGATGAGTTGCCTCCTATCGGTACTGGCGTCATGGTCCAAGAAGAACAACATGACAAAGCTAGCTACACACATGTCAATCATTGTGAATGGCTAATTTTTATACAGAAGAATAAGCAAGTAGAGTTATGATTAGGTTGTCATATTTATTTGAAGTGTAGATGTATGTGTTACAATTAATGGGATGTATGTACCTTTTATAATTAATGAGATGTACGTACTGTTTATAATTAATGAGATGTATTAATTATATTTAATTATTGACTTGAGAAAAAATTAACTTGATCAAAATTAAGAAATTAACTTGAGTAAAAATCTAATTTGGTAGTAGACGGAAATTATAAACTGTAAATGTTCATATTATATGTACATATTATACACTACTTAAAAATAGGCTTAAAAAACTGCTTGAAACAAAAGGCTTAAAAAACTACTTACCAAAATAGGTTTAAAAGACTACATAAAAATAAGCAGTCTTAAAATAATGTACTTAATGGTAACAAGGAAAAAACATCACAGACGAATTTCATTTTGAGCCGTTTGTGATAGGTAGAATCATAGACGGTTCAAAATTAAAACCATCTGTGATCCACTGCCTTGCCGTGCCAGGCCCTTTGTACCTTGGCCTTGCCGCACCCTAGCCCTCATCAAAGACTATGGAATATTACAATCGTCTGTGTTGTAACCGATCACGCAAAAATTGCTTTCGCTGGAATTCGAACCTGGGCCCTACGTTTGCAAGCCAAAGCTCTTGCCAACCGAGCTAAGTTGTGCTTGTAGGTTTATATACATAATTACAATATGAGGCATCTTGCATCATAGACGGTTCAATTTTTCAACTGTCTAGGATATAACCCCTTTTCCCCATCCCACTGACTGCACATGCCATTCGCTCTAATTCCCCCACCCCTCATGCCCTCGCATAAACCCTCACACCCTTGCCATTGCAATCATGACCTAACCCTAGCCTCTCGCCCTCGCTGTTGCCACCACACCCTCATGCCATAACCCTAGCCCTCACGCCCTAACCCTAGTTGTCACGCCCTAGCCATTGCTGTCGCCCTCACCCTGACACTCTCACACACTTGCCCTGCCCCGCACGACGAGGTGGTCAAGGCCGGGCTCGGTGGCCTCCACTCTTAGGAGTCGCAGGCCATTGTCGACCTCCACAACAATGCCCTCGTCACACTTCTCCACACCATGCCCTGCTTTTCGAGGTAAACCCTGATTATGCCCTAAGTCTGAGAATGCTACAACTGTGATGGTTGGGTTCATCTCTAGTTTATAGTTTTCCAGTTATGTTTGAGATCTAGATTTTGAGAAATGTGTCTATCTGCAATGAAGTTACTGAAAGGCCTGCAGAGGGAGAATGATCATTTACCTGTACTTTGTTGCAGAGCGTAGAATATAGATACCAATTACATTCTTCCTTTGTTATCATCAATTATATTCTTTATCAAATCTCTCTATAATTAATACTACATAAAGGAATTTAAGGATATGTATTTTGTTTAAAATCACTAATCCATATATGTACATAAATGAATAATGCTTGGGCGCAAAATATACAATAGAGTATTGTAAACATCATCCCTCCATTCCATAACGGCATCCCATCCCAATAACAACAGGACTTGCATTATCTTCACAGGAAGCTTGTAACAGAGCTATGTTTATATTGTAGCCACTGGTGTAGTGGAGTTAGGTCTTGCATTTTGGAAACCTGATGCTTGATCAATTTTTGCATGATAACGGTTCTGAGGAACCATGAGTTAGTGTTGTTCATACGGATGGTAATTGTGGTATGCTTGACGAATTCCAAATTAAGTTCAGCTTGTACCTCTACAAGATTGGTGGGACCTTTTTTATAAAATTATCTTTGTTTTTTACTAACACGGACACATATCTATCACTACTGGCTTCCACAAATGATTAATGAAGACACATTTTCTATTGGTATGGTATTTTTTAGTTGGTATGGTATTTTTTCTTGTCGAAATGTGGAATTTGTTGAGGATTGGTCTTGCTGTCTGTTTAGTTGAATATATCTTCATCGCACCTGCATTTTACTATGTTAGAACTGAATGGCCCATTTTTCTTTTATATCTTGGAGTTATTTCATATTATTTTCAAAGGCAGTTCTCTATTTTCTTTGGAGTTCCAGATTGCTCTCCCAATCTTCTGTTGCTTGTGGGAATCGCTCCGTGAGGATAGTGGTAAATTGATGATAATGATAATTAATTTTGTGAACTTGGCCTTGAACCATTAGACTTTACACTGTTTTGCTTAGTTTGATCAATATTACGTATCTACCATTGCTCACGGTCAGTGTTACTTCATTGTCTTCATAATGTCCTTTTAGTTAATTAGTTGACTACTGATTTGAATAATAATTGATTGGAAAAATTGCTAGCTAACAAATATGAACTTCATTTCACAATTCTCTTAGCAAATATTCAATTTGCTGATCTAAATGTATGTTCAACTGAATATAATCTATTAACAATGAGCTTGATTTTCAATTCTTTAATGTGTATGTTAAGGTGGTAAGTGTTCGAGGCCTTGTTCACTTAATTAATTATTTAGCCCATTTGTGATTGAGATTGAAGATTTAAAATCTTCACTCGAGCCCTATTTCTCATAAAAATATAAAACAAAATCATCATCAATGTTTGTTTGTTCCCCTAAAAACTTATAACTAAAATATCATGAATTGTTTTGTATATTATCACTTGTAAGAAATATTGATTCTCTTAACTTATTGTCGGGGATTGGATAAATTACCATGAGGACCATCAAACCCCGGCAGCCCTTCTTCGGCCGACCATGCTTCTCTGTAATATCGTCCCAAAGGAAGATCCTCGGGCGGACCGGCTGCTGACCATACCCATCCACGAGCATGCGGCTTAGTCTTTCGAGCATGGTTGCTCAGGCTAGCGGCCAAGGTCGGCCACGATCAAGGAAGATCCCCAAGCATGCCCCGAAGGTCATGCTCGGGTTATAAAGGCGACGTGGCGGCAGCTGCGATGGCCGTTACGCCACGATTCGGACCCATCACATCCACGACGTCGCGTGGCGAGAGTCAAGGGATGGTTGCTGCCACGCGAGGACACGTAAGGGCGTGACATTCGGATGTGGTCATCGTTAGCCACCTATAAATACCTCCTCAGAACACGCGCACCGGGGGGTAGGCCATGTACGAGCATAGTAATATCCATACTCTTTTGTAATCGGGCATATGCAAAACTAAGCCCTGCTAGGCCCTTGTAAGCACCCAGATAACACGCAAAGAAACACTGGACGTAGGGTTGTTTTCTCGATCATGAGAGGCCCGAACCAGTATAAAAATCCTCTTGTTCGCCTCCCTCTTCGGTAGCTTGACCTCCTTGCACGGCCTTCTTCAGACACTGGCCCTCCGCGGAAAAAGGGGCTCGGTTGATCCCTCAATCAACAAGTAAGCTCGGTGAGGGGTCTGTTCCCCAAGTGCCGACAGCTGGCGCTATCTGTGGGGATCGACTGGAGATTCCTTTTCGTGGAAAATCCCTGAAGATGCCAAATTCCCAAGACGGTCAAGACCTTTGCATCTTTGACGACGTAGAAGACGATGATATGTACTACGCCAGTGGAGGCGTGGCGGTTGTGACTGATCAAGAAGGTCACACTGAGCTCGGGAGCCTTTCCCCGGTCGCTGTGGCGCGAGAGCCTTTCCTCCGCTCGCAGCAGCTTACCCTCGCGGATGATGAGGAAGATAACAGCCTCTATGATGGCCTGGATATACCCGACCATCCTGAGCTTGATTACGAGACCTCATCGCAAGGAGACTCCAAGATGTCGCCCTTGCGGTCTCCATGCTCTCGCGACGTCAATATGGCGGGAGAGGTGGAAACCCCTGAGGTGGAATCCTCGGGAGCTACGCGTCGTCGCCGCTATGAAGCCGCCAAGAGCCATCTCAAAGCTTCCCTAGGGAGAACCCTGGCAAGTATCTGTCATTAGGCTCAAGAGGAGACAGGAGCCGGGGTTGGACCTTCAAATTACGCTCATGGCCACCAAATAAGATCGCCCCTTCCGTTCATGAGTGTTGAGCAGTTTGCGAATATGGCGGCGATCGTCTTGCGGCCTCCGGATTTTCCCGATCGGTGGACACGAAGCGATGGGCGCGGCCGTGGCGAGAATCTGGAGAAGCTCACCGTCGACATAAGGCTCTCAGGGTCCTCGAGCGGTAGGGAAGCCCGGAGTTTTTCCTAGGACGCTAAACCCCGTTTTCCTATTCGCTCCAGGCACGATGGCCCCGGGGTTACGCGGGAGACCTGAGGAAGCATGGACAGTACTCGCGATGATACTCGAAGCGATACCCGAGTTACGTTGTGGGGTCAGAAGTATGCTCGGTTTAGTCGTGGGCACGATGAGTTCTCGACCCCGGAGCGGTCTCCGCCACGCCGACATGGGGGACTATTCACTCGTCTCGGCCCCTGTATCGGAGGTCGTCGCGGCAATAACCCGCCACAAGCTCGAGCCACGGCTGGCAGGGAGGCTAGGGGCACCCACCTCGATGTACGGCAAGCACAAGTGCGCCGACCAAATCGCGGTGGCGAGTCGCCACCAAGTGGCCGTTTACGCACTTCATCAAGCGCCGCGGCACGACGCGCAATTGTAGGACTTGGACGTTCCGCCTGAGGCAGTTCCACAGCGGTAAGGGCCCTATGGCCATGCTCCCAAAGTAAGAAGAGAACGGTAAGGCAAAGGGAGAAGGGCCCGCAGTCAGCGGCAATAAAGATATGGAGTACCAGGAGCCTCGCAGTTATATTGCAGTTATATTTGGGGGCTCCTCCACTTACAAGCCTCATGGGGACTTGAGGGAGACGGCGCGGGAGGTGCGCCATGTTGCCTGAGGCAAGCCTCCCGTGCGGGCTTCAGTGGTCATTGCTGTGCTCTCAGGGCGATCGCCCCTTTGGAATGGCTAAGCCTCAAAGGTTCCCTCTGGTCGTGAACCTGACCAGGAGCTCGAACGTCCGCTCGACCTCGACCTCGCTAAAAGAGATGCGTGTAAGGGCGTTGCTGCGATCTGCCGTTTGCCTACAAGCTCTTCATAGGTACACGGCTAAGTCGGTTCAGCCAAGGACCTTGTAAGCTGGCGACCTTGCCCTACATCGAATACAGGACTCGCCAAAAACCAATAAGCTCTCCCCCAGATGGGAAGGTCCGTTCACGATCGTCTCAGTAACCCGCACGCTTGGCGGTGGGCGATGGTCGGGTGCTCGCGAGCTCCTGGAATATCGACCAGCTCCGCAAATGTTTTCTTTAAATATGTGTTTACCTTTACGTTTTGCGCTTTATCAGCTGTTTTTCCTGTAGAAACTCAGTTCCATTGCTCACGTGAAGTCCGTCACACTCAAGATTTTGTGAATGTTTTCAAGGTCACTGCCTGTTGATAAGCCGACTCAGTCTCGCACAAGGGCATACTTTTTCCTCACGATCTTGGTGATGGGACGAGCGCGTCGGGCAGGAACATTCGCTTCCAGGGCGTGGAGGAAGTTAAGGCCTCGCGCGTTCCTTTCTCCCGACCTAGCCCATGCTCGCAACTCAGAGGGATCGGTGGCTTGGTCGGGGAAGCAACGCGCGTATTTTTACCCCCTGCAAACAAGCTCGTGCTCGCAACTTAGGTGCACAACCTTCGTTCGCAGCGGGGGGTTAGTAGGAACGAGCTACCGAACTAACGCTTTTTCCTCAGAAAGGCCTGTGTCGCTGGTGTCTTGTTCTAACTCATGATTCTGTTTTGCCTATCTTCCGTACGATCGTCTTGCATTCGATATTTTGCTTTCGGGAATCGTTTCTATTTCGCGCCGAGCACGTTCGGACATAAATTCCATCCCCTTGCCCGATCAAGCACTCCACTCGGTTTTGTGCCGATCAAACGTTCTGCTCGAAGATCGATCACATTTTAAGCATGTTTTTCGAGGATACATTTAAATCTCCATGAGCAGACATTACGTTTGAGCACTTATGCTATTCCATGCCAAGGTTTGCCCGTACACAGTAGCACGAGTCCTCTCGTGACCTGCCCATTTCTTTCCCTGGACATTTGATCCGCATCCGGCATGCAGCAGTTCGAGCATACCTCGACTGGCAATTCCTCGAGCATTTGATCCATGCTCGGGATGTGATGGCATGAGTCCTCTCATGACCAATCAGTGCCTAGGCATCTGATCCATGTCTAATTTTCTCTGGATGTTTAATCCGTGTCCGGGATGCGGCAGTTCAAGCATACCTCGACCAGCAGTTCCTCGAGCATTTGATCCATGCTCGGGATGTGATGGCATGAGTCCTCTAATGACCAATCAGTGCCTAGGCATCTGATCCATGTCTAGTTTTCCCTGGACGTTTGATCCGCGTCCGGGATGCGGCAGTTCGAGCATACCTCGACTGGCAGTACCTCGAGCATTTGATCCATGCTCGGGATATGATGGCATGAGTCCTCTCATGACCAACCAGTGCCTAGGCATCTGATCCATGTCTAGTTTTCCCTGGACGTTTGATCTGCGTCTGGGATGCGGCAGTTCGAGCATACCTCGACTAGTAGTTCCTCAAGCATTTGATCCATGCTCAGGATGTGATGGCATGAGTCCTCTCATGACCAATCAGTGCCTAGGTATTTGATCCATGTCTAGTTTTCCCTAGACGTTTGATCCGCGTCTAGGATGTGGTAGTTCGAGCATACCTCGATTGGCAGTTCCTCTAACATTTGATCTATGCTCGGGATGTGATAGCATGAGTCCTCTCATGACCAATCAGTGCTTAGGCATCTGATCCATGTCTAGTTTTCCCTGGATGTTTGATTCACGTCTGGGATGCGGTAGTTCGAACATACCTCGACTGGCAGTTCCTCGAGCATTTGATCCATGCTCGGGATGTGATGGCATGAGTCCTCTCATGACCAATCAGTGCTTAGGCATCTGATCCGTGTCTAGTTTTCCCCGTGCATTCGATCTTCGATCAATGCATGGGATGGGGCAGTGTGGTTTCGTCCATAATCTGCTAGTTACCCTTCTGCTAGGCATCTGATCCATGTCTAGTTTTCCTTGTGCATTCGATCAATGCAATGGATGCGGCAGTGTGGTTTCGTCCGTAATCTGCTTGTTACCCTTCTTCTAGGCATCTGATCCACGTCTAGTTTTCCCTGTGCATTCGATCAATGCACGGGATGCGACAATGTGGTTTCATCCGTAATCTACTAGTTACCCTTCTACTAGGCATTTGATCCGTGTCTAGTTTCCCTGGGTATCCGATCCATGCTCGGGATGAGGTTGTACGGGTTCACTCGTGACACTGCTAGTCCTTTTTCATCATTGCCCTTTTGTAAGCGGCTTCGGTCTCGCGCAAGAACATACTTTTTAAATCACGATCTTGGCGGAGAATGGCGTGTCGAGGCGATGGCGGCGCTTGAACATCCTTATTCTAAGGTTTAGCTAACATCGCCAAACGCTTCGAACACCGCGGCAAGCACAGTCGCCGATCTTGCGCCGAGTGTCCGTCTTTGTAAGCCGATTACCATCATGATAGTTCTTGTTTGCATGACCACAGTCGCAAGTAGACACCATCTTGGTCGGTTCAGAGCCCTAGTCAGGTCCTCCTGTGCTTGCTCGTTGCGCGTTTTGGCGGGCAACCGCACGTCCTTCCTCGTCAGGACTATGCTAGCAAACTCAGGAGCATGAGTCAGCGGCGCTAAGGAAGTTAAGGCCAGACACGTTTTCCTCTGTCAACCTAGCCCATGCTCGCAATTCAGAGAAGTTGATGGCTTGGTCGGGGGGAACAACGCGCATCTTCCTAACTCTCCTGCGAACGAGCTCGTGCTCGCAACCTAGGTGCACGACCTTCATTCGTAGCGGGGCTTAGTAGGAGCGAGCTACCGTCCTAACATCCTTTTTAGAAAATGCGCTGGATTCATTATGACTCACATTTCTATTTTGTCTATCTTCCGGGCCTGTGTTGCCCATGTCGCACTTCTATTTGCCTATCTTTCGCATGTTTGTCTGGCATTTGTTTCTTGTAGATGATCACCAGAAGGATGCAGAAACAACAAAGGCACAAAACTAAAAGAAAATCCCGGGGGGGGGGGGGAGAATTATTCTTCATTCACACCGTTAAGGAGTACAAAAAAGGAGTTTTCCTCGTGCAGACCTAAGGCAAGGAGGCTAATTCCCAGGCCTTGCTCCTCTAAGCATCGCAGAAAGCTTCTGCCGCATCTCATCGAGCTTGGCCTCCAGCTCAAGCTTGGAAATCACCTCTCTATTCTTGGTGGCGTTTTCTTCGGCCTGGTGGCACCGCTCCGAGATCAGCAGGTCCTTCGCCTTGAGGTCGTCCAACCGCTGCCGAAGCTCGGCCACTTGGGCGTCCTACTTAGCACGCAGCTGGACCAAGACTTTGGGAGGGACCGTCGTCGAGTTGAAGTCCTTCATAGTCTTCTGAAGAACCTGCAAGCAGAGGAACCTTAGCCCCCCAGACTCAGAAGAAGAAGTTACCACGACAGGGAAGGAAATATGCTTACCCGACTGAGGCGCACGCAGAGGTTGTCTCAGAAGATCTTGATGACGTCCTCTCCCTGAGGGTCAGCAAGACTTCTCTCGGGCGTCTTCGGCGGGGAAGATTGGCCTTCCGCCCGGGCAAGGAGCTCGCCCACGATTTCCTCGGAATCCCCCTGGGCACGTGGTTTGCCCAGGGGAGCTATGTCATCCCCCCGGGCATGCGCTGCGCCCGGGACCTTCTTGATGTCCCCCTAAGCATGAGGTTCCCTCGAGGACAGCATGACTTCCACCTGAGTATGCTGTACGCTCGGGGGCTCCTCGCTCTTTTCCCGGGCATGTGGCTCGCCCGGGGACCCCGCGCTCTCTTGGACAGTCTTTTTGCCCAAGACCATGAGATCTTCTGCCTCCCCCTCCCGAGCATCCGCTGCGCTCAAGAGAGCCAGGAGCGTGCCCTGGGGGGTTGGTCCCTCCAGGGCAAGGAGTTCCTCGACTCCTTGGTCGATGTCGCCAACGGTCTCGTCCGTCGTCAACAGATCGACGGCCTCGCCCATCATGTAGTCGGCAAGGAGGGTGAGCTCCCTCTCTAAGACACGATCAAGGATCTCGTCAGCTATTTTTTGGCAATCCGGAAAGACCCTAGGAGCTATCACATCCACGTCAGCAGAGTGGGGGTATCTCGGATAAGAATAAGTAAGGCAAAAGACAATAGGGGAAGAAAAGAAAAAATCAAAGCTCGAAGGCTACCTTTGGCTAGCTCCTCGTTGTCGTCTCCGGCAGGGTTGGCCGCCGCCGCGACCACAAGTTTAGCCTTCTTCTCCGCGGTGTGGCTGATCCTCTCTAGGAGGGGGTCGACCTTCTCCATGTCAACCGCCTCCAGCGTCTTCTTCGAGCGCCCGCGTCTTGTTATGAGGGGCATCACGTCCTCGTCATCCTCCTCCTCGGGCTCCGCAGCCCAGGGGGCCAAGGTAGCTTCGGCAAGCTTGGCCTTGAGGTCGGCGAGCTCCTTTCTCATCGCCTCATGCTCGGCCCTCCTCGCCTCCTCGGTCGGCCTACTTTGCTCACTTGTCATTGTAAATGAACCATCACCACAGCTTCAGGCCTTACTTCCTTCTGTCGGCCAAACTCCAAGTCTTGGCGTGGAGAACTCTGATCGAGTCATCCGCCTCTTCGTTGGCCGAGTAGGGGGTGGCCGAGACTTGTCTCTTGCCCTTGACTTCTTGCTCTTGGCGGGAGGAGCACCCCAGCGCCCCGGTGGCTTAAGATCGACCACCGCCGCTCAGGGTGACCTTCTCGACAAAAGCGAGAAAACATCATAAGATGCTCGGGGCGCTTTCCATCGAGCATGAAGTTGAAAGAAGAACTTACCACTTCATCCGCTCGAGCACATTCTTGGAACACGCTACCGTACTCGAGTTCCTTACCCTTTGAAGTCTTGAACATCTCGGCGACCCTTCTCCACCCGTTGAAGCAGGGGCTGCCACGATCGTGGAAGAAGTGACATGGCGCAAAATTGTGCATGCAAAAGAAAAGTCAATCAAGATAAGGAAGCTTGCGATGCGCCTCTCGGGTGAGATCACGCCAACGAGACCTTGAAGAAGGGGTGTTCCCTCCTCCTTAGAGGACACCGGTTCTGAAGTCGGGCGATGTCGACCGGTGAGCCCCATGTTCGTGAGCTCAGCGATCATCATCAAAGCCGCTCCTCCTCGGCTTACCGCAATTGAGCACGGGGTCTCAACGCTGGGCGTTGCCGCCCCGGAGTAGTGGAGGGTGCTTCCCTCTGCCTTCCTCAAGTAGAACCAAAAGTCGGCCCAGCCCGACACCGAGTCCTTGAAAGTGAAGAATGGGTACTAAATGCGGTTGGTTGGACATGACGGAAATACAAAGAACCGATGGGGGAAGGACCACTGGTGCGGAACAAGGAGTAGAAATGGAAAAAAGGCTTGCCGTGGGCAAGACGCCCACGAATACCTCGCAAAGGTACAAAAAGATGGCCAGGACAAGGACAGAATTGGGGTTTAGATTGGTAATTTCGCACTCGCATTGGGCGAGCACAAACTCAAGGAACTCACTTTTGGGCATTCGAAGCCCGTTGATGGTGTAGAGCTCGCACGTGACGATCTCGTCGCCCTCCAGCGTGGGAGCCCCTTCGCCACGGGGGATCCGCCAGGTGCCCACGTCGAGGTACCTGAAGCCCTCGAGTGCTCACAGCCTCTCCTCGGTGATCTTGGTCGGGCCCAACTTCGCCAAGGGAGGATTTGGAGAAAAGGAGGCGCGCGCGGGGGCGAGAGGAAGTTTGAAAGATGGAGAGCTTTGGGATTTGGTTGCAAAATGCAGAAGAAGAAGGCCTCTGTCTTGTTCCTTGGGGCGATTATAGGCGGAGAGCAGGCAGAACCGCCCTCGCTTGGTTCCTGAACCGGCCTTGTGTGGTTTCAAAACTATCCAATAGAGGCACACTTTCCAAAACTACTCGAGAACTATACCCATGAGGCCAGCGAGGAAAAAAACCGTTCGACCGTTAAGCAGGTTCCCAAGCCCCATTTTGGTCGGGCCTAAAGTGAGATGGTCGGTCCCGCCAGAACATGGTCGCTTGCGAGTAAGGGTTGCTCGGGTGTTGCGATGGCGCTTTCTTTGCGGGATTCTAACTCCATTCTGAGCAAGCATTGCTCGGATCTTGCTGGCGATGCCCTTAGCGAGATTTGACCCATGCCAAGGTAGTTTTTCGCCACGGGATCCCAATCCCTCCTATGAGTCTAAAGGCTTAAGAGGAAGGCCCCTAGAAGATGGTTCTTCCACTTGAGCCTCAGGGGCTAGTTGTCGAGGATTGGATAAATTACCATGAGGACCATCAAGCCCTGGCAGCCCTTCTTCGGCCGACCATGCTTCTCTGTAATATCGTCCCAAAGGAAGATCCTCGGGCGGTCCGGTTGTGACCATACCCATCCACGAGCATGCGGCTTAGTCTTAGAGCATGGTTGCTCGGGCTAGCGACCAAGGTCAGCCACGATCAAGGAAAATCCCGAGCATGCCCGAAGGTCATGCTCGGGTTATAAAGGCGACGTGGCGGCTGCTGCGATGGCCGTTATGCCACGATTCGGGCCCATCACATCCACGACACCGCGTGGCGAGAGTCAAGGGATGGTTGCTGCCACGCGAGGACACGTAAGGGAGGGCGTGACATTCGGATGTGGTCATCGTTAGCCACCTATAAATACCTCCTCAGAACACGCGGACCGGAGGGGGGGTAGGCCATGTACGAGCATAGTAATATCCATACTCTTTTGTAATCGGGCATATGCAAAGCTAATCCCTGCTAGGCCCTTGTAAGCACCCAGATAACAAGCAAAGAAATACTGGACGTAGGGTTGTTATCTCGATCGTGAGAGGCCCGAACCAGTTTAAAAATCCTCTTGTTCACCTCCCTCTTCGGTAGCTCGACCTCCTTGCACGGCCTTCTTCGGACGCTGGCCTTCCGCGGAAAAAGGGGCTCAGTTGATCCCTCAATCAACAAGTAAGCTCGGTGAGGGGCCTGTTCCCCAAGCGCTGACACTTACCTTCTCTTAAATTTGCTTCTCTTAACTTACCTTGTCTTAATGACAAGATGGCGTCCCCTTATTCCTCATCGCCGAATCGATCTGATGAGGCACCCAATGTAGAAAATTAGAGGTGTGGTCCAAGAGGGCTTAGTAAAAGGCCTTAGAGCCGATACACCATCACGGTGGTCGATCCACACAATGGGCCCCCCTACTGCTCCTCCTAAGTGCGTGACAGCTTTCTGGACATTGTGCGGGATTGTTGGGTGTGAAAGGGTACACAACACTTATCCATCATGGAAGAGACTGACAGATGCGGAGTGTGGTTAATATTCACGTCGTTCAAGCTCCCACAAGATGCCATACCTGCACTACGATGGTTTGCATTGCTAGTGGGGGGTGAAGGCGTGAAAGAACTTCAAGAGTGTCCTTGTCAATAATTATGTTAATATGGAAATGACTCCATTCCAAAAGTACGGGTTCAACACCGAAGACATGTGGGAAAGATTTGTTGAGTTGAAGACGATGGAAGAATTTATGTATCAAAGTATGGCGCACAAGACCATCTAATCAAAAAACACCTGCCCACACAAACTCGGCTCAACTAGGTACATGGGCCAGATCACACAATGGACGAGGGAGGACGATGAGGCAATCCAAAAGGAGGTCACATCGCCATTTGCCTCGATCATGGACCCGTGTCCCTAAAACTGGGTAAGGGTGAGGTCACGTCCCACGTCTTCGCGTGGCATGTCTTTTGCGAACCCCGCTGATGAGGAAGTGTCCCAAAGCCTAATATCATTGAGCACAGAGTCTTCCAAGGGCTCTTTCACTTCAGATAGAGAGAAAGATTTACTCTTGATGGCCTTAGGAAACAAGGAGCACCGAATTCGCACCTTTTGGCTTAGGAGTTTTGTTCTCTGAAAAAAATTCCCATGACTCTATGCGTGCGAGTAGGAGCGAAGCAAAAAGCGCGGAAGAGCGACTGTAGCTATGATTATGGAAAGGGTTGAGGAAAGACTTAGATCACAGTTTGATAGTCAGTTACAAAGCTTTGAGAAAAGGGTGAAGCAAAGGGTGGTTGCGGAAAGGTAGGCACAGAATGTGTAAGCCCAAGAAGCACAAGCGCAGTTTGGCCCAATCAACTGCCGGAGTAGCGGCACATCTGCCCCTAAGACGGACATGGATGCATCCAGATTTTCTCCCAATGAAACCGGGGTAATATACATGTCTACAATGCTCCTTAGATTGACCTATTTGATGAGTTAGTTGATTAATTGTGTACCCTTACATAGGTGGCCACGCCGTGTAACTCCAAGTGAAGCTGACCAATGGCTTTATTCTCTTGAGGTTGCTTGGGGACGTACATATCCATCCAATGCAGGCGTGTTAGTGCACGGGCGTACTTTAGATCTGGGCTACGTGAAGGTCCAGGTCATCGACGCACATGAAATTTGCAATGCCGTCACGTTGGAGGTGCCCCCAAATGATGAGATCGTCACACTAGAGGATGCCATCAGCATAGTCATACAGTGGCCCAAGATCATACAGTGGCCCAAGAAGGACATCTCCTTCAATGCCTGCCCAGAAGCACCAAAATTACAAGCCCTACCAGAGCCACATGATGTGCCAGAACTACCAGCACTACTAGAGCCATGTGCTGGACTAAAGGAGCCCACCTAATTGGCTACCGTGTCCCATCAAGCACAGGCCAAAGCTGTAGTTCAGGCCAAGTCGTCTCTTGTGAAGATGAAATTTGTTAAGCGGCAAAGGCGTTGATAAGAACAAATCGAAACGACGAACCATGTTAGCCCATGACTTTCCATTTGCCCCATTGGCTCAGCAATTCAAGTTGGGATAGCCATTCATTATGAAAGAGCATAATGACATGCTTATATTAGAGTGCATTAGATTACAAGATTGGTACACAGAACAAGCTAACAAGCCGATGGCACAATGTGCATCGAGTATCTCGATCAGCTTCAATGAGGAGCATTTCTTACACCGTTTTTTGGATGACTTGTTCGTGGTCAGCTTCAGCATCCTATTTGATCTGTTTAACCTCAACACCCTCAACACATCACTCATGAGATGCTAGAAATTGTAAGTGTGTGCAATCACAGCGTACATTCATGTCCTACCGATGAATGTCAGATATACATGATCATTAATTTTATATATGTAGATGCATAATCATGGAAGCAAAAACAAGAGAACAACAGGTGGATTTCGTTAACCCACACATGGTGTCCAAGCAAATCAAGGATAAAAATTTAGAAGCCATCCGCGAGTACATGGAAAAATTATTGTTGGCTCAATGGGACAAAAATTCATACTTTTACCCCACAACACATGGTAAGTACTTCACCTAGTTGCTATACTTGTTGATTTGTACTATAGAATGCAGCTTCAAGTTAGGTTGAATGACCATGGCGACATACCTATGCAAGTACCATTGGGTTCTACTCGTAATTATACCAAGACAAAACCACGTAATTTACCTTGATCCCAAAAAGGGCTGCACGCACGACTTGAAGCCTATCGGAGATTTACTCAACACGTTGTTTGGTGTCTACAAAGCTCATGGAGGTCAACACAGGAAGAACCCGATGACGCTGAAGCATATTTATAAGCTTCCGGTATTATCTAGTATGCAATTATCCTTCACACTCTATAATAATACCTTTTGAACTAATTAATATATTATATTTGGCAGTGCCACTAGTAGCCAAAAGAGACTAACCAATTGGATTCTACGTTTACCACAACATGCAACTCCTCATTGGTTCAAAGAAGACCAACATCATAGAGGTTTGGCAATCTTACAATAATTGTTTCCACCTACAAATTTATATACACTCAAGACTTTACTCTTCCCATCGACAGGCTTGGTAATGCATTGAATCTCGTTGGAGCAGGTGACCTCCTCGATATCAGGGACAACTGCACGCATCTTCTTGATGCGTTAGGTAAATAATCCAAAAGGAAAATGACACCCAAGCTCGCTTGATGAGTTGTGAACTTGTTAGATACCGTTTGGATTAATTGTGAACCTTGTGCTGTAAATTTGTCATTTCTAGCTCTGAATTCAATGGTTTTTTGAATATATGAGTTGATTTCTGAAATGGATGTACTGTGCATTGTATTGTGTGATCAGAGTTGATTTCTTAAATGGATGCACTGTATGTTCATATGAGATATGATCACATTCCTAAATTGTATGTCATAATAATGCTGGTGATGTTTTGTACTGCCTTTTTTTAAAGGGCATAGCTAGCATTTTCTGAGGCTAACAAATAAATTAGAATTTAATAAAAAATCAAAAATCAACACCCTACACGGTTTTAAATAGAGAATCGTCTATGAAGAGGCCCACGTTACAGACGGTTCCAAATTTGGAACCATCTATAACAAGTGGCTCATCACAGACAGTTCTAAATTGGAACCATCTGTAATGTGGGCCTCTTCACAGATGGTTCTTATTTAGAACCATCTGGAATGAGCCCTCATCATAGACGGTTCAATGGAACCGTCTCTGATGATACTACATCATAGATAGTTCCAATTTGGAACCATCCGTGACAACTTTTTTCACTGACGGTTAGAAAACCGTTAGTGATGACTCTTTGTCATCACTGACACATCGATACAGACAGTTCACAAAATCATATGTGATGTATTTTATGAACCGTCTAGGATGTGGGCATGTCGATAGTGTTATCTTCATCCTTATTAGTATTAACATTAAACTTATCCTTGAATCCTCTATTATTAGAAGCCGACTTTCTTGGCCGGCACCCTATGAGGTAGTTGGCTTAATCGATAATTATTGCCACCAAACTTTTTACGTAACTTGAGATTAATCCTTGAAAAGCCAAATTGGCTAACAAATTATCGGGTAAAGTGACACTAAAACACCGATCTCTAACTTCCTAAATTTTTCTTTGTAAATGCACTCTTGATTCAACAAATTTCTAGCGAATGAAACTTCAGTTAGAAATTTGGAGTTTGAACTTCGAAGAAAAAGTACTCATGGAATCATCTTTCCAAATCATTCCGATGAGTGAGCCAATTTGGAGGTAAACTAATGAACTAGGTAAAAGATGCTCCTAATAACGATAATGGGAATAACCTTATTTTGAGCCCGTCGGATCGAGCAGTTTCACCACATTGTGAAATGAAGCATCTGACATGTTCTAACGTAGTACCAGAGTCAACCCCAGAAAACTTAGCAAAATCAGAAACTTTCAAATTATTTGGGTAAGGCATATGATCAATATAATTAGGATACAACTTTCTATAGTAGATAACCTTACCCTTTGGCTATATGCCAAATTGATCCCTCAACACGACAGATATTTGGTCAGCCCAATTAATATTATTAGCTGACATGATATTAGGGTTATGCCAATTATAATCACAATTGGCATTCTGCCCCCCGAGTGTAAGCTCGCGTTGCCGGTTTGATCAGAACTACAAAACCTCAAATATGTGACGGTCTATTTGTGTCGGTTTTTTTGGAACTGACACAAATAACATTTTTGTGTCAGTTCTAAAACTTAAAATGACGGGAAGACTATTTGTGCCGGTTTTTAATTGAAACTGACACAAAAAAAGCATTATTTGTGTCGGCTCCAATTAAAAATAGACACAAATAGTCCAATTTTTTGTGTCGGTTCTAGACAAAAACCGAAAAAATAGTAGTCATATTATTTGTATTGGTTCTAGCCAAAAACCGATAAAATAATATTTTCTGTGTCGGTCCTAGCCAAAAACCGACACAATTAGTCTTCGCCTCCGCACCGTTAGTAAAAACATCATAACTTTTGACTTGTAACTCCGATCAGGGTGATCTTTGGCTAGTTAGAAAGCTAACAAAAAGCTCCATCCAAAAATTGCTAAAGTCTAAAAATCAATAGATCTTTCAATGATTATTTGTGCGAGTGCGAGTGTGGCAACAAAATTCCAAAAAATAGAAAATTTTAAATATTGCTAATTACCTCTCCTACCTTCTAATTTGAAAGAATTGAAATTAAATAATATTACATTTGAAATAATTAGAACTAATATTCCATTTGCAATAATTGAAAAGAACGACCGAAATAGATTCAAAACTTCGAAGGCTGTTTTGAGGCCCTAAATGATGTTTTTTGAAATTCCATCGTTGCACACGCACTCACACAAGGCATCAAAATCCAACCATCTGATTTTCGTTATCTTTCCAGCGAGCCAATGAATGCCCCGATCAGATTCACGAGTCAAAAGTTATGGCCATTTAACAAGCGTGCTCGGTTCGTGTTGCAAACTAGAATCGGTGCCCAAGAGAATATAATTAGAGAGCTCATCGTATGATGATTCCAGAAAGTACAGGAACCACCAAAATCGAAGGTATGAGTCAAAAGTTATAGTGTTTTTACAAGTTTCATTAATAGTAATTGGCACATATATTGCAAGCATCATAAATAGTCAAAAGTATGGAAAATAAATTTGAAAGTTTTAAATTTTGCTAATTACCTGTATAGTTTGCTAATTTGAAATAATTAGAAATCGGTATTCGGGTGCTTCACGGGGTTAAGGGCAGGAGGGATGCATTACATGTTAGATGTGATCATACCACCACTAAAGTATTTGTATCTTAAAGGAATTTTGAAGTTAAGCGTGCTTGGCGCAAGAGTAGTACTAGGATGGGTGACCTCTCGGGAAGTTAAATCCACTGGATCTCATTAGAACTTCGAAGTTAAGTGTGTTTGGGCTAGACTAGTACTAGGATGGGCCCGTGTGAGTGAACCGCGTGTACGAACTTGCCAAATCTCACACAATTATAAATAATAACAGATACATTTTTTGTCATATTATTTGTATCGGTTCTAGCCAAAAACCGTCACACATAATATTATCTGTGTCGGTTTTAGCCAAAAGCCGACACAAATAGTCATATTATTTGTGTCGATTCTAGCCAAAAACCGACACAAATAATATTTATCTGTGTCGGTTCTAGCAAAAAATAGACACAAAAAGTCTTATTAGTGTTAATTTAAAAATTGACACTGATAATCCTCAGTGTGACTATATCGGTGTCGGTTTGAAAACTAACATAGATGTGTGTTCTAAACTAACACAAATGTTGGTTCTTAAGGTAGTGGATGGAGCTGATGTATATTGAGGAACGTGCTCATACCCATGGTTCCTCATAATTATCAGCTCTGGCAATGGGACAAAGGGTTCTGAATATGTTACTACCTTATATGGGGCCGGAAAGCTAGGTGGAATCAGCTCAGCACGTGGCATATACCTATTGGGCTCAATTGGTTGTGGTACCGATTATGAAAACACATAGAACGGAGCTGATGGAAGGAAATTAGCGGATGCATCTATCTTAGTAGCATCTATGAAGGATAGAAATCAATAATAAACTTATTCATGTACCTTCGAATTAGCAAAGTTAGGCACGAAATCGAAGGCACAGAATGTAGATAGGTTTGGGCTCTGGATGGAGTAGCACCCTACTCCTGTTGGGGTGACGTATGGAGTCGATGAACAGAGTACAAAGTAGGATGCCTAGCTCTAATTACAATGAAGATTGAACTTAGGGGGTGGCTAAGCTATAGCTAAGGGTTCATGAAGCGTAGTTCGTCGACTCTTAGATGTTCAACTCAAAAGGTCTTCACGTTTGTCTTGCTCTTGATGGGTTTTTGTCTAAGAATTGCTTGTCCTCCTAGGGATGCCTATCCCCATCCTTATATAGTTGGGATAGCCTTTTCTCAGGTCGCCTGAAATGGTTTTGTCTTCTAAATTCCAAGATCCGAAATTGTAACCATTCCCTTTCATTTTTCCTCTAGTCTTATTTTCAAAGCCTCTATCGAACTTTCTTAAACCCTAGTGTTGCTACATTCAAACAATTTGTCTGCATTTTCCTCAATGGTGTCCAGCCATTCAGCTAGCACCGGAGTTGCTCCATCAGTAGAGAATAGACCCGAGACAACCAAAGTGGTCTTCAAGGATAAGGCCCTCCAAAGTGTGTGGCAGAAATTGATGATGACGAAGAAGCGTCTCGCTGAACTAGAGAAAGATGGCTTCGTTCCTCCTCGGGAGTTCTTCCATTGGAGGCCATCACAAGGTGAGCTATATCCCACCCTCGAGAATGAGGATGAGACTATTGTGTTTGAGGCCTTTTCTAGCTGCAGACTCAATTTCCCCCCTTCTCAATTCCTATGCTCTATCCTTCAATTCTATCAAATCTAGTTTTTCCACTTGAGCCCCAATTCGATCACGATACTTAGTGTGTATGTTCACCTTTGTGAGGCTTATCTGGGCATCCACCCTAGCCTCAACCTGTTTCTCCACTTTTATAATCTCAAACTGGCAATGAAGAACATGGTTGTTGCAGTGCCGATTTTTATCTCTACAATGGTGTGTCGAATGCATATATTCGTAGTAGTCAGACTGGAAGAAACGGTGGTTTTACATCACCTCTCCAAACACTACGAACTTCCTTCTAGCTTATCAACTACTCTTACTTAATACAATTGACCTCTGGACGAAAGTCCCTCTTTCGACCGCCCGCAATACTCATTATGTCCAAAAGATTGAGGAGCTGAGGAAGATCGGGCTGAATGGGTAGCACGTCACTAGAGACTTCCTCACGTGCCGATTGAGCCCACTAAAGCACCAAGACCACCTGGCCTGGGACTACTCCGGGGTCAATGATGCCACTAGGGACAATCCTGAAAGTAAGTACTTAGGGTATTTGTGTTTTCTTTGCTTCAGTCGACGAGTGATGAACTGACTTGCTTTTTGTTAGATTTGTCAGATGCAAACATCTCCTCCATCTTTGTCGGCGTTTATTCTGAGCAATAATGAAAAGGGGCTCTGTGGCGGACCCAAACTTCGATGGTAGCACAAGAACACCCGATGTATCTGAGTTCGGGCTCTCGCGGTGGAGATAATACCCTAGTCACTGCTCTGGAATTATATGTGGCTAGTGATTCTTGATGAGATGTTACATCGATGTTCTCCTCCTTCTCCCCCACCCCCTTTATATAAGCGGAGGCGGTTGCAAGGAGAGTCCTAATCGATTACAAGGTGGAGATTATATCTCTTTCCTTATCCGTTTAATATGATAGCGGATAGGATTACAATGTATCCTCCTAAGAGGTCGGTTTCTATCTTACGGGTTTCCTTGCTTTGCGCGGCAACTTTGCCTCTTAGGCAATACCCATCTTCATGCGATCGGCTTGGCCTATCCACCTTGGGTGGTCCTCACGACTTTGCCATGCAGATACCGAAGTCCATATACTCCTGATAGCCCCGAGTGCTGCGATCGAATTGCGTGCCTTCTCACAGTGCATGACTCAAGTGAGTCAAGCTTCATCAAAGTGCTTCGATTCTTGATGTAGTTTCCGACTTGTTTTCCTTTCGGTAGAGTGCCCATTGTAGGCAAAGAGATCGTGAAGGACTCAATAGAGCTCCAGCGTTGAATTATATCCAACATTGCGGCGTACGGTTGGTGGCTCCTCATGGGGTATCTTAGTATTCAAGCGATATCTGAAGTCAAAAGCGCTTTTTCTCGCTCAAAGCGAAATTCAGCGCCCGCTTCCTTTAAATTCATTAAATCATGAGGTTCTTGTGGCGTCGTTGAGCGTTAGCGCCGCGTCGTATCAAATTTAGTAGCCACGAAATGAAATCATATATATCCGAGAACTTAGGCAAGGTAAAAACAATTCACTCGGTGTGGTGTCCGAATTGGTTTATGTATAATTTTAGAGTTTTTACTCCTTTTCCTTATTGATTTTGAATTCATCAGTGGTTTGACTCTTTTTGTATAAGCACTCTGCCCGACTAGTCTAGCCCCGAGCGTCGGAGTCGGCTCATGGCTCTTTCGAGCCGCATTTTGGGTGACTAAAGTTCGCCGTTCATGAATTGAGCCTCACAACTTGGAATTGCCTTTTCGGATTCATTTGCAATCGTTAAGTAAAGAACAAAAATACAACTCGAGAAAAAGATGTGCGCATCTTTACACTATGAGTGTAGCCCCGACTTCTTGCTTAGTTGAGAATCAACTAAGTAGCAGAATCAGAAGGAAAGTTACCAAGCGAACAATATTTCTTAATGTAGGAAGCAATAAATGACCCAAGAGTGTTGCGTTATCGCAACACTATTAAATGTAACCCCGACTTCTTTGCTTAGTTGAGGATCAACTAAGTAGTAAATCAAAAAATCAATAATTTTATTTATAATGACATAATTTGAGTAAACAATGACTTAGCTGCTCTATGCTCCATGTGTTCCAGAGACAATCGTGTCGTCTTTGCTCGTGGCGCGAGCATAGGCTTACTGTCGAGTCGTGGAGTGGCGCTCAGGCGTGGCGTGGGCTCTTAGCCGTGCGAGATTGGCGCCAAAGTATGAGCGTGAGCTCGTGGCCGTCTTGAGAGTTGGCGCTGAGTATGACGTGGGCTCTTAGCGTGCCAAAGTTGGCGCTCGGTATGACGTGAACTCTTAGCCGTGCGAAGTTGGCGCTTCGAGCGCCTTCGTGGCGTCTTGGAGGTGGCAGCTCTGGGTTGTTTGTAGTAAACAAAAGCGGTCGGAGGGTGGCGGTACTGACCCGAGTTTGAAATGTCGATGAATCGATCGATTAGAGCGCCCGAGTTTAGTGCCTCCATGCATTATATGTGTCGGGGCTTAATCCGACACCAAAATAGTTTCTGAAACAATAATCGAGAGAATGCGAGTAGTATATATCTTTTTGCGAAAACTACAGAAGTGATCCGAATAATAATTTTTTAAGCCACTCGGATATATATAAAAATTAATTTGCATATTTGAATGCATAATTTAAATATTAAAAAGACTTAGTTGTTAGCTCGCCGACTAATCTTGGCTTTGGTTTACAGTGGTTGCCGTTGTACACTCAGTCAGAATAATGAGCCCACTGGTGAAAACTCCTTGAGGTGGCCCGCTGTGGCTTCGCGCCTGTGAGCTTCTCGCGAGCATATGGCGAGCCGAGAACACTGCAGCGTCTTGGCCTTGATCTTCTTGCATCTCGTGGCGAGCCGGAGATCAGTCTGCCACGCTAGCCTCCCTGCCGTAGTCGAGAGTACTTGAGGCGGAATTTCTTCCGCGGCTGCTGGAGTATCTCGTCCACGTCATTGGCGAGCCACTTCACGTAGATGATGAAGTTCTGACGCGCCGGTTTGGAGGCATGGCGTGAGATGTGGCCGCTCTTCTGCGTTGTCCTTGGCGTCCTACTATTGGCGATGTAGTGTATGGCCACAGTGCTTTGTGGCGTCGTGGCGAAAGGCATGGATCGTCTGGCGTGGTTCACGCGTTCGGCGGCCGGAAGATGGAGCTATAAATCGCCGTCGGAGATGAGGATGATGAAACCCCTCTATCTGCCTCTTACGATCTGTCCATCCTTCGCTGCTTTGAAGATCGCCATCAAGCTTCTTTGTGATTGATCTAGCGCATCCCCTACATGGCATAGCCAGCTAAGCGTTTGTTCTGAGCAATAATGAAAAAGGGGACTCTGTGGCTGGACCCAAACTTCGATGGTAGCACAAGAACACACTGATGTATCTGAGTTCGAGCTCTCGCGGTGGAGATAATACCTAGTCTGTGCTCTGGAATTATATGTGGCTAGGCGATTCTTGATGAGATATTACATCGATGTTCTCCTCCTTCTCCCCCCCCCCTTTATATAGCGGAGGAGGCGGTTGCAAGGAGAGTCCTAATCGATTACAAGGTGGAGATTATATCTCTTTCCTTATCCGTTTAATATGATAGCGGATAGGATTACAATTGTATCCTCCCTAAGCAGGGTCGGTTTCTATCTTCTGGGTTTCCTTGCTGCGCGCAACCTTTGCCTCTTAGGCAATACCCATCTTCATGCAGTCGGCTTGGCCTATCCCCCCTTGGGTGGTCCTCACGGCCTGCCATGCAGACACCCGGGGTCCATATACTCCACAGTGGTCCATATACTCCACACATGCCAAGGAAGATGTTTCAGGGCTCAGAACCTAGCCCTTGCAGCGCTGAGCCATACTCGCTCGCCAACCCTTAGCTAGAGCTGAGTGCTGAATCGTGGCTTATAATGCATAGTTCGTGCATCTGTCATCCGCTTTAACCAAACATCTCTTCAAGAGGCCAAGTTTGATGATGAAAATGGCAAATTGAGGGAGTCAACAACCTAGATGATGAGCCGATTCGAGACGATCATCAAGCATTGGGCTCTACTCCCACTAATATCTTTCCTCCCTTGAACGATCCAGCGCCTATCATTGGCCCCAGCGAGGGTGAGGCGGCTCTAGAGCAAGAGGTAGCTGAGTCTCCTGGAGCGAGGAGGTCAGTGTCTCCAACACCCCATTGACCAGCTAAATAGCCTCAGACCTCATTGTCCGGTCTGTCCGACCAGGTGACCTTCAATCATTCACTTGTATGCTATAAGATTGCTTCCGACGTAATCTAGTAGATGTTGGATGACTAGTGGGCCGCTTAGGGGGCCGATGTGCAGAGATTATCGATTTTCATGCAGACATCTCCTTGAACAGGGTCTCTATCCACTAGAATGGTTGAGCAGGTAACACCACCATCAGTTAGAGCTTGCTGAATTGGCTTGCAATGGGTGTTTTGTTCACAGTAATCATATGTGTGCAGGTTTCACTGTTGCTTGCTAATCCTTGGCGTCATCTCCTCAACTTGGTGGTGGCGAGAAGCTTGACTATCGAGACCGGGCCGATCTGATGAAGATAGTTACCTGAGAAGAAAAATGTGAAAGCAAAGTTTTGGCTGGCGAAGTAAGTTACCTCTCCTTCCTCCCAATTCTTCCTTCTTCTTTTGGAGATGTCACGTAAAGAATCTTCTGTAGGAAAGGTGCATCTAGTGGAGCTATCGATGATATCGCCGTCACTGCCTTGTCATCTCTTAGCACGGTCGCTATCATCCCAGCTCCTGCCCCTGTAGCTCCAGCCACAACAACAGCTCCACCTCCTCTAGCTTCTCAAGCACCTCTGGAATATTGGTCAGTCCTGAAGCACTAGCTTTAGGTATGCGATTACACCCCTGCTTTATCCTCTGCTTTGCTTTCTTGACACCCCTTAACTTCATTTTATAGCGTGCAATAGATACCTTGTGCAAAGTTGAGACTTTCTACAAGCAAGCCCATCAACAAAATGAGCGGCTCATGTATTCTGCTCAGCAAGTGCTCAAGATGAAAGACAGCAAATTGGCGGCACTCAGGGCCAAGCTAAAAACTACCAAGGCTGAGGCCGAGAAGCATAAGGGAGAGGTGAAGAGGCTAAGCGTGGAGGCAAAGAAGCTGAAGGCGGAGGTAGATAATCTAAAGGCTAAAAAGCCACCGCTGATGCTAGTGACTCAAGGCCAAAGTTAGTCGAGACAAGACGAAAGCAGACAGGAAGGTGGTCGAGGTCGAAAAGACTACAGTAGATGCGGCACTTGCCACTCTGCAGTCGGAGACACTTGAGCACATGACTTTGTGCACTTGCGTCTTCGTCTTCCCATATCTTGGCCTAGTGAAGACCCACCATCGTGGTCTAGACCCTCAATTTTGAATGAAGGATTTGAGTGTGAGGAGGCGAGAGTTCTTGATCACATTGAGTCCTTCAAAAACCTTGCTAAGAGGTTAAGTAACCTAGGCTGGTGTTGTCTCTTCTTGGCCATCTTGACAATGCCGCTAGAATTTAGAATCGACAATGCCAATTATAATGTTGCCACTATGTCTTAATTACAATTAATTAATTTTCTTTTCTATAGTACTTTGCTTATTATTTCCTTATTGATGAAATAGAGCAACACAACTAGGTGCAAAACCGATTTAGCACTCGTAGACTCTCAGTAAGCAGCTTTGTTGCTAAGCGTGTGCCTAATTGTATATGCACACAAGGCTTAAAAAACTTTTATTAAATAACTTAACTCTCGGGCGTATACTCGAAGAGGCCACACATAATATAAATGCTATATAGGGTGGAGATTCTCCTCGTCGGACCTAGCACATGAGAGATTGGCCATCGAAGGTGGGGACTCATTTTCTTGTCGCTCACAGTCTTCACGGTCATGTTCTTTCCTTGGATCATGAAGGTTGTCACGTCAATCCCATCAATCATGAGAAATACGATCTCAAATATTCCTAGGGTGTCCCTTGTGGGGGTTGGAACGAGCTATCCTGGAGGGACGATGGCTAGAGCTAGCCACCACTGACCTCGAGTTGGTTGCTCAAGCGGTCTGAGCTTGCACTGCATCGAGTAGTGTTTTCATCTAGTCGAACACTTGAGTCATCGGGTTGCCCAGATCTAGTGGTGAAAGGGATTTCAACAGTATATGAGCTCACTGGAAATTTGCCTTAAGGGTACTAAAGATGTCACTATTGTGTCTCTAATGGGACACTGCTCCTAGGACATGGCTGGGCCTACCATTGTGGTCGTGTTGCTGAAGAATCTGCTATCCCTAGAAACCCGGCGCGGGTGGGGCGTTGTTGGATTATCGAGATTGAGTTGCTTTGACAGGTTAGCCACGATCCCGACTGTGGCTACCGTGGTTAGATCTCACTGATGATCTGTAGTGTTGGGAGCAACAACGTTTGCAGCTACCAGCGATGTAGTTGTCACCATTGCAGGATCTTGAGGCATGCATAGAGGGATTTGGTGTCCCTGACCACCTATGGTTTCTGCCCTTGGATCTCTTTCTTGGGAATTTTTGGTAGTAACACCATTGTTGGCTCCGGCCATGAACACACACTGATCTGTTTTGCTACTGCTCTAACAACTGTTCTAATTGCTGAGGCCATTGTTGTCACTGTCACTCTCCGTCTCAACGTACTTGAGAACGTTGGGCTCTATAGAGTCAAATTTCATGAAGCACACCTCTCGATGTGGGTCCTATATAGGAGTGGGACTAGGTGAAGTTGTTGTGCCCAAGATCTCTGCCAGACCCCCATCGATAAAGCATGGTTCTGAAGGCGATCTCAAATCTAACTATTGGAGCTCGGTCGATGATGGGGATTGAGCTGAAGTCGCTACAGAGGTCAACATCGGAGACTCTGTCTTGAACACACACCGAAGACATATCTAATCTGCAAAAATAGTTGAAGACCCCTACCTGGCATGCCAACTTTCGAATGTTAGAAATAGACAACAAACTTATAGTTTCGGGTAGCTTCAGATTAGCAAAGTCAGGCATGAAATCAGAGGCACACAATGTATGCAAGTTCGGGCCCCTGGATGGCGTAACACCCTACTCCTTTATGGATGACGTATGGACTCGATGAATAGAGTACAAAGCAGGATGCCTAGTTCTAATTACAATGAAGATTGAACTTAGGGGGTTGCTAAGCTACAGCTAAGGGTTGATGAAGCGTAGTTCGCCGGCTCTTGGATGCTCTGCTCAAAAGGTCTTCTTGCTTGTCTAGCTCTAGATGCCTTTTAGTATGAGAATTCCTTGTCCTCTTGGGGATGCTTGCCCTCGTCCTTATATAGTTGGGGTATCCTTTCCTCAGGTCGAGTTGTAGTCGGTTTGGGATAACAGATCATAGTCGTTGAGGAGTCCATCGTCACGTAATCTTCACAGCATACCAAACTTCCCTAAATATGAAGCATACTCGAGTTGGTTTCCTCATAATAGGAAAAAGATTGAGTCATTCTCTGTACGAAGATACCCTATCCGCGTATATCTTATCCCATAGAATTGGGCCCACGATATCCAAAAATTCCAGATGCTTGACTGAGCATATATGGTATAGTCTTTGAGTTTTCGGTGTATGCCCATATCCCATATTTAGATATTCGATAGCATTGGTATATGCTTAATAATGCATAACCACCCCATTCGGATGAGGGTCTCATGGCAGTATAAGAGTGTGTTGGGTTGTCATCATGGAAAAAGTTGGAATTGTAGCTGACGGTTTTGGTTCAACTACTATATTTTGCGTGTTTTGTGCTATTGAGTAAATAGGATAATTTGGCAAGACTTGAATTGGTTCGAGCAAGCTTCCAGGTGATGCCAACTCTTGAGCAATATTTTAACACTATTGGCTCTCATCAGCTTAAGGGTTGTGACCAAAGCCGATGATTTATTAATTAAAACATGATGCATAGATTGATTAATCATAGACGATAATTCGGCTTGTGTAGGCATGTAGTGACTTATCGGATTGTTGGTGATTCATACGTCACCTAGGGCATTCATAGTCGATAATGCTGCTTTCCAAGTGATGCCTCGTCGGGTCTTCTAGTAACAACTTAGCATCATCTCTTCATGTTAAACCTTCTGATCTTCATTTTCTTTGCATTGCTCTGCTATTAAGTCATCCAATATAGGGATGAATATTGCTTCAGTATTGAGATCAAACGACAGAATTGACTTTTCTGATGAAGACATTGTTAGTCCCACCGAGCGTCCCAAGGGTGTGTTAGCGCCAAAAACAAGAAGTGAGGTTTATCGGCCACAATGCACCTGACGAATAATGGGATCAACTGATCAGGGCATGCCAACTGATTTGATACTGTAATTGGTAAGATGAATACAAGACTCAAAGCCGATCTAGTGGAACAATTGGCTCAGATCTAATCAGCTAAAAGCCGATCAAATCAAGAGTAATGATAAGTGTAATTAGACTATTAGGGCTAATCAGATGGTAAAGGTTAGGGATGAAAACGGAACAGAAATGGTTGGTAAATGGCTGTTCTATTTCTATTTCCACTTTTTTACTGGTAATAGAAACAAAATTGAAAACCCCGAAAACAAATCTGACGAGATAGTAATGACGGATCACGGAATGGGATGGAGCGGATACGAAAATAAAAGTGGAAAATTTCACAACAACATAATACATGATCTATCCAAACGTAGGAATTTTGAATGATCCTTGGCCCTTGTCTACAAAAATTCCAAATTTGTCATGATACCAAATTTGATAAAATGATGGTGTTAATTGTCAAAGAATGAGAATTAACATTTCTTTTGTGATTCAAGGTTGATTTGTTTAGTTTTCCTCGCTACCCAAGGGTTTGACAAAGTAATTCCAACCTTTACTGAAGGTTAATAGTTCAATACAGAACAAAACACGCTGGGTATACCAGCTTGTCAGTGTGGAGCAAGACCAAAACAGAGTGTTACTTAGGGCTAAACAGAGACTACCATACTTCTTTCCTACATCTTAACACCACAAGTTCATAGTCCAGGACAGCAAAAAGGAAGTGTGTTATCCTGCTCCCTTCCTTCTGAATTTTTGCAGCCAATTCTTCACTATCTCAATCACACCTTCATTGCAACTCCTATCTTCTTCCAGAAACATTCTTCTCCATAACTTAGCAATTACACAGGAGGAAAAATTTATGGTCAGAGGTTCCAAGAGAGTTGCATAAGATCAAAATAGCATCACACTAGTGAAAACTACTACAAACAACCAGTGGCCTAGAAAACAAATATGAACATGCTTGGATGGAATAACAACTTCTAGAGTGCAGTAAAACATGGTGGATATAACTAGATCAGTAACAACTAGCTTCCGTCAGCCAAAGCTAGTCTCTGTTTCTTGTCGTTGATGGCCACCGCCGAGAGACCACCCCTCTCACCACCGCCCTGAGATGGCGAACAGAATGAGCGACCGCTGCAGGAACCGAAGGTCTTCAGTGCCTCACAGATGCTCAACAGGATCTGGTAAACCCAGCCCTGGTTCTTCCATAGGAGCCAATCCCGGCCGTCCCCGATCACGGCCGGAAGCTGGTATAGCTCTACCGTTGACACCACCACGCCTAGACATTGAGTGCAGCGCCAAGCAGCGAATCGCGTGCTTGGGCTTGCACCTATCACCTGATGTGGACATAGCGATCTAGGTCAACCGGACCGAGGGCTCGTGAGCTCGCACACGACTTGGTCACGGTGGCGGAGGGGGAGGCGGAGGCGGAGGGAGGGGTGCAGCGACGGTCTCGATGGGTTAGCGCTGGCACCGGCACTACCGCCATGGCCGGGGCTGAGAAGCTTCGAAGAGTTGGACGAGCGGAGGGACATGGGTGTGTCTGCAGTGGTGGACACAGAGGAGGCAGTGGAGGGGCGGGAGGTGAAGCAAATGAAGAGCTCCGTTCCGCCACCGGTGGCCCCTGGTCCTAGTGCTTCTTGTGGCGCATGAGGGGGGAGTGGTGTGAAGAGCTGACTGCTAAGACTGATAGTCTAGGTTTGCCAACGGGTTGGGCTTGATCGCCTAACCGAGTATTGGGCTAGGCCAGTTCGGTCAGAATTTTGATTTGAGTTATACGGAATTACTGTTCCGTTTCCGTTTCCGTAGGAACTAGCTCTACCTTATCCATTTCAGAAAAAAAATTTGGTTTCTGTTTCTGTACCGATGCTTTCTGTTTCCATTTCTGAAAATGGACTTTTGTTTCCAATTTCATCCGGAACGGTCCGAAAGTTTCATTTCCATTTTCAACCCTAGTAAAGGTAGATGTTTTCTAAAAAAACGATGTGCAACAAGATTACAGAAAATCAAACCTGATTGGAGTAATCGAAGTTGACCAACAATCTATGATGCGCAACTTTATTGATCAAATTAGATTACAAGAAATCTAAAATACAGAGGCTACTCCTAGTCGACAAGAGAAGTAAATGAAAGTAATGTGAGTTGCTTGATTCGATTGTTTTTTTTCTCGCTTGCCCTCGACCTCTTTTATAGCTATCAGCCGATTATATCCTTCTCGAATACACTACAAAATACGATCCGTATCGGCATCAACCCGGACAGTTTTTCCTAAAACATTGGTCATAACCAAAATTGGGATCTCTTTCTATATCCGATATCGGCTACAATATCTTAACCCTTAGCCTTATAATGCGTCCGTATTTCTGCCAAATCTTGGTACAAACAGTAACACTCGGAGCGAATGTGCCATAAATTTAGTTAACAACTCCCTGCAAATAAGAGAGGCCTTCCTCTGGAAGAAAAAAGAAAGAGAGGTAATGAATTAGCAAATTCACTGAAGCGTGTCGTCTGCCATTGAAAGAAAAGGTAGTGAAGCATGGTATTGTGCCATCAGGCATTCTCGAGATGCAGGATTGAGTTTTCGACTATTCAAATTGAGGCAGGAGAGAATATTTAAATTTCTCGCGTGATATTCGACTGCGTCAATTTCTTCTCGGATTTGGATCTCCAAAGTGCCGGTCGGTGCCATCACCTTCAGAACGGTTGAGGATTCACATCCGATCCGTCTTCGCTCGGCCAAATGCATTTAATTTACTCAAACGTATTGGTGGGGGTGGAGACAAGGGAATGGTTGGTGTCCGAGGTACGTGTCCCTTTCTGTCTCTTTTGTGTCAGTCAACGTGATTCACGTGATTGCTTATTGTTAGTACAACAAAAAGACACTGGAAAATTTTCTGGAATTCGTTATCCTCATGTCACTCAGCTCTCACCCTTTTAAAACAATGGTGTATCAAAATGAATATCCTGTGGCCATCGCATCAATCTTGTTTACACAGTGGACAATTTGCTTGGGTGATAATGGACAAAGTTATCTTAATGAACATGGCTATGCACATAAGTAAGCAAGATATATAACTTAGAATATTCGGAGGACAGATACGATACGCATTTCCTGACGACTTATGTGCAGTCGAAGAAGGGAAAAAGAAGAGATGGCATTTCTTTATTCCTAGTCACGATAGCAACTGGATCAGGTGCCACGTCTGTCTACGACCTACTCCGGTGAAGGGAGATGCGAGGTTGAGCCGAAATTAGCGTTGCATGCAATGGAAACAGAGTGCAGGAGCAGGACCGATCAGGATGTACGTAAGAAATGAATACGAGTGTCTGTGATAACATTTTTCTGCGAATATGTACAGAGAACTCCGATCTACTCAGTGTTTTTTGGGTTTTCGAAGCTATTTTTGAGGCGGCTGTGATTGAGAAGTGATCTGTTTAAAGGATATCATGGATTTGGAAGTGTACTTGTAGATCTTTTTGTTCTAGGTGTTCTATGGTTAGTATTTAGTTCTAATTGCATTATATTTAAGATCTAACTTTGTAAAGAGGGAATTTAAGAAGGTTTAGATCTAGCTTGGTGTATATCCATTTGTTATTTGTTATCTAAAGTACTAATTGCTCCTAATTGCATCATACTTAAGGTGTAGTTAGATTGTTAAAGAGAGAATTGAAGATTCTAAGTTTAAATGTGTGTGTGTGTGTATATATATATATATATAGGAAAAATATATTTTACTCCCAGGTGTAGTTACTCTCATCTCTGAAATACTACCTAAACGAACTTGAAATACTCTTTTATCACTTTGGGTATACTCATACAATAATTATAAGATACTCCAATGTGAGCCACATGAAAAAATTGCAAGGGAGTCCATGATTTTTAGCATATTTTGCAAATACCTTCATATATGCACATAAAAAGGAGTATGTCCAAAAAATATATATACCACCTCTGAAAAATGTACATACCACCTAGATGATCTTATATACTCGTATACTACGGCGTACATACCCTCAAATGCATGAGATACCCCCATACATTATGAGATACGGCATAGGGAGTAATTACTCCGGGGAGTAGAAAAAGGCTTCCTATATATATATATATATATATATATATATATATATATATCCATTTGTTCTTTGCGATCTAGAAAACTAGGTTGATAAGTTTAAATGTAGCTTATATGTAGATTATAGATCCGTTCGTTCTTTAGATCTAATATGGTTTATGATTTAGGGTAAGGTTTTAGCTAGTTAATTTATGCTCTAATTTAAGAATATGTGCATGTGCACTCCTATTGTACTTAATTTATTATTTAACACTTATTATCATATACGTAGTGTAGATAGATCGAAGCTAAATGTATGCTGGGAACTATGCGAATGTCGAGTATATCAATGACATCTCTGCTTTTTAGAAGTGCTGTAGAGGAGAATATGCTTAACAAGGGGGAGCAATTTATATTTTGTCCGTGCATTGACCGTGAGATTCTGAGGATGTTTTGAACGCAGTGCAGATCAAAGCACAGTTGATTCTAAGGGATTTCAAAAGGTGCTATACATGTTGGAGTAGTCACGGTGAAGAGCAGATTATACAGGAAGCAAGTATTATTAACATCGATGACGAAGTCAACGATTCATCGGATGATATCGATGGTACTTTCGATGAGGATAGGTTTCACGATGACAATTCGGATCAGATGATGTGTGATGCAGAAGGGAACTATGATGTGCGAGAGTTTGAAAAATTCCAGTGTTTGATGGATGACTCAAAGAAATCTTTGTTCTGGAGCTGCAAGTCCAAAAACACAAGCATGTCATCTGTGTTTGAACTGTTGGTCCAACAAGAGTTTCACAGCACTATTAGGATTATTAGCGGATATGCTTCCAGAGGAAAATGAGTTGCTGACAACTAGCTAAAAAGCAAGGAAGGTTCTTTGTCACTTGGGAAAAGAAGTAGAAAGAATACATGTATTTCAAATGACTGCATCCTCTACCGCAAAGAGTATGCAAACTTGCATGTTTGTCTGATGTACATGTGTAAAAATAAATTAGCTGATGATGACGAGGGCATCGAGGTGAAGAAAGATCTCCTGCCAAGGTGGTGTAGTATTTGCCTATAATTCCCTATTTGATAAGTTTGTTTGCGAAACCAAAAGAGGAAAAACGCTATATTGGCACCCGGATAAGCGTAAGAATGATGGAATACTAAGGTTCCTGCTGATTCCACCTAGTAGAGAAACATTGATAGGAGGTTTCTAGAATTTGCTGCGGATCTGAGGAATATAAGATTTGGATTAAGTACAGATGGAATGAATCCTTTAGGTAGCTTGAGCGGCCGTCATAGCACTTGACCCATGAATCATTGTACCAACAACCTTCCTCCTCGATTGTCTATGAAGCAAAAGTACATTTTATTGTCTATACATATCCAAGGCTCGAAGGAACATAGGAACGATATTGATATACACCTAGCAACATTGGTGGAAGATCTAAAGACACTGTAGGTTCCTAAGGTACAGGTATGGGATGCTCACAAATGAGAGAACTTCACTTTGTACTTTCTGTTATTCTACACTATAAATGATTATCTTGCCCTTGCTAACCTGTAAGGCCAGAGTACAAAAGGAGTCAAAGCCCGTACACACCGCTTAGATGATACCGAGAGTGTGCGGCTGAATCACTTGGGTAAAACCGTATACAAGCGTCACTGTAGGTTACTTCAAAGGAATCACCCCAAATCGCAAGATGCAAAAACAAATCAGCCAAACGAATAGAGACGATTCAGTTCCAAGGCCTTTAAGAGGAACAGATGTTCGTGATATAGTTAAGAACTTGGATGCTGTGCTTGGAATGGGATGTAAATTGAGAACCTGTGAGAAGAGAGTGCAGAAGAAGAGATCAATATTTTGGGACCTACCTTATTGGGAGCACATAGAAGTTCGGCATTGCATTGATGTCATGCATGTAGAGAAAAATGTCTCTGACAGCTTGATTGGTCTCTAACTGAACATTAAGGGCAAAACATAGGACGGTAACAATGCACGACTTGACTTGGTTGATATGGGTATCAGACCTGAGTTAGTACCAAAAGAGACCAATAAAGATGAACATACTATGAATCTGCTTGTTACACTCTGTCTAAAGTTGAGAGAACTGAACTGTGCCAGTTCTTCCATGGTGTGAAAGTTATGTCGGGTTACTCCTCCAACATGAAGAGACTTGTTTCAATGCAAGATTTGAACTTAATTGGCATGAAGTCCATGAATGCCATGTGCTTATTAAGGTCCGGGAGATAATCACAAGATAGGTTTATTTTTTCAACATGATTGCTCACAACATCATCGACCCCAAATAACTAGATGCTCTGTAGGCCACGGTGATGATGACTCTGTAATCTTGAGATGTATTTTTCTCCATCATTTTTCAATATTATGGTCCATCTCATTATTCACCTTGTGAAAAAAATAAAGATGTGCGAGCCTGTGTTCCTACATAGTATGTATCCATTCAAAAGGTACATGGAAATTCTCAAGTCCTATGTACAGAATCGATCTCAACTGGAGGGTAGCATTGCCAATGATTATGCAACCCATGAGGTAGTCAAATTCTGCTTTGATTACATCACTCAAGTCAAACCGATAGGTGTACCTCGAACTTGCCATGAGGGGAGGCTCTAGGGTATCAAGACCATCAGAATGAAAACAATCATGCCTGATCCGATTAGGTGTGCTTAACCCTATTTCACAGTTCTGTAACACATTGCTATAATGTCCCCATATATCAACGAGCACGCGAACTAGATACGAAAAGAGAATTCAGTGCGATAGGAGTCTAGGATCATGAGAGAACATAACCTTCAGTTCAACAGATTGTTGAAGGAGCGGCCCATCATTAGAGGCTTGTCAGGTGATACACTAACATGGTTTGTAAAAGGGCTAACATTTACAGCTGTAACATAGAAAATATATGACTTAAGTGGGTACACATTTTATATGAGAGATCAGGATATGAAAAGCACAAACTAGAACAGCGGTGTCTGCATAAATGCTTTCAATATCAGCTGGGTCGATGAGGAGCTCGTACTATGAGTTCACAGAGGAGATTTGGGAGCTCGACTATGTACTATTCATGATCCCCTTATTTTGGTGCCAGGTGAAGGTTAACAAGTACAGTGTCACTACTGTAGACCTCAAACGTGTCAGATACCAGGACGAACCATTTGTACTCGCTAACTAAGTTGTTCTAGTCTTCTATATAATCGACCCATCCTACAAGAAGTGCCACAAAGTTCTTCAAGAAAAAGGAGAATTATTGGAGGAGAATGTAGTAGATAGGGAAGAATACAATCAGTTTGACAAGTTGCATTCTATCAAAAATGGCATAATGGTCCAGGAAGAACAACATGAGGAAGCTAGCAACACATACGTTGATAACTATGAAGTGCTAATTTTTATACAAAAGAATAAGCAAATAGAGTTATGATTCAAAGTGTACTCTCCAGCATAATAAAGTTGCTTTTAATGAAATGCTCGAATGTCAAAACAGTTTTGTGTATACGTTTGATTTATTTAATCACTTCACCATTGTTTGCTGGGTTGATCCTCTGCTAGGTTACCTAAACATGGTTGTAAGTTAAATTGTTTTTATGACTAATTAATCAGGCATGACAATTTTCATGCTAGATTTGCACCATTCAACAACAGATTACCTAATGTCCTACTTTAAAGCTTACCTAACGTGAAGCCTACAATTTAATTTGTGCTACTTCGAAGAAAATATTTAATATGCTAATAAAAATACTAAGAACAACAAAACAAGATCTGAAATAAGATCTATCATTTGAAAAGGACAAAAACAACAAAGTTGACAAAAGGGAAACTTATGTTGGACTAAACATACACATTGAACTCTTCATTTAAAATAATTTAATTATTGGCAATGGATATTACCCCAATTCCTCTTTGTTTATATGTTCTACGTACTAACATTTGCTCAAATTCATTGGGGTTAGTTTAAACATGCAATGTTTATTTAATTTTTGATAGCTTCTGAAAGACCATGTGGAGATCCACTCATGTGTGTAATGAGTTATTATTGACATTGTTCAAGTAAGTAGTGATTGAGTTTGAGGGAGATTTGAGGTTTAAATCCAAATATGAAGCATTTTGAGTGTTGTCCAGCAAGGACGGTGCTACCGGTCTAGCATAGGCGATACCACTGGCTGGCAGTGCTATCGGCTCGATGTAAAGTGATAACCGGGCCAATAATAGCGTGAAAAAATTCAAAGAGGGTGATTTTTGGTTGTTTCGTAAAGGCGGTGCTACCGACATAGAGGCGTGCACCGGTCTACCATGGTAGCACGGACTCGATCCAGTGCATTTTTTCCAGAGAAGGTGTTTTTGTGATTTTTAAAGGCGGTCATACCGACCAGGGAGAGGTATAACCGGGCCGGCGGTGCTACTAGCCTGAGGACAGTAGAAACGGCTCTTATGTGCGGAATTGGATATACCTGATGATTTTGTCATGTTTATTGCATATCTTTTTGGACATTGCTATGTGATGGCTTTTTCTTATCTTTGATGGTTGTAGGACGTCGGGCTTTGATCATTGTGAGGCAGAGGATGACCGGGACTAGGCGAGGAGCGTCGGAGGTCCACACAGTTGAGGATGACCAGAAGATGATCAAAGACGAAATCGGTGCAAACCTAGAAGGCAAGGAATGGGTGAGATGCTAGCTAGGAGCTGCTCGGATCAAGAAGGACCATTGGATTGCCATCTAGATGATAAAGTAGCGGGTCTAGTTAGTATGCTTTCAAAAGCATGCAAAAACCCGTTATGTGTGTGGGTTTTGAGTTAACCCATGTATGAGTGAGTGAGTCAATCCTAACCCTTGATGGTGGTTCTTAGGGTAGAAGGAACTCATCCAAGGGTTGAGGGTGACTCAAGAGTTATATAAATAGAGGGGTAGGGGTAGCCTTCCCCGTCTTGATGGCTTTGAGGTTTTCAATGCTCCTTTGAGCTTTGCACACCTTGTTGTGATGCATTATAAACTTTCGTTACAGAAATCCAAAACATATTTCCTTATGCTTAATTTCTTTTACGCATTTACATTGTATCTTAAATTCCGCACTTAGATTCTTGCAATTTACATTTACGCAATTTGGATTTGCCTCCCCTTCTTCTACATACTTTTGCTTCTTGTGCCAAGGATGTTGATTGATGGATGAATTTTCTTTAGATCATATTCCAATCATCTAGGCAATCTATACATCTTTCTTGCTAAAAACCGGTCTTGTGTTCTTGAGTGAACCATTCTTGTTGATCACATTTTTGAGGTTTAGGACTTGTGTTCTTGCTTGCTACGATGTGTGGGAGGTCATCCGAGATTATCTTAATCATCAAAAACCCACGAGCAAGTCTTAGATCTAAGTTCTTGAGTTTTGCTCAAACTTGGTGTGTTGTTCCTTCAAAGTGAAAAAGGTTAGAACTTTGATGTCAATTCTTCCAATTAATTGTTGGAATAAGTTTCACACATCCTAAGGAAGACATCTACCAAGTTTCATGAGTTTTTGCCTAGCCGATCAACAAATTCCTCAAAAGTGGCTTTTTGAGTTCGTTTTGTTCTTCCTACTATTCTTGAGCCCAGTGTTACCGACCTCATATCAGTGCTACTGGACCCAGTGCTACTAGACTTACCCTGGTCATACCAAAGCCCAATGCTACCAATCTTGGTCTAGTGCTACCAGCCTTACAGGGTATTTGGTTCATTTCATTTGCTTCTTTTGATAGCTTTGGTTGAGGACTTGCTTGGAATATTTTGAGTGGGAGAAAATTTTATTTGGGATCATTCACCCCCCTCTGATCATTGCCTCGATCCTTCACTAGTAGTGCAAGTAGTTTACTGATTTGGCACATCTTGCTATTCTCTATTATTTTGTCCTATAATGATAATTTCTCATGTACCTGATTAGATGATATTATGGTTCATTGTTTTATGTTACAGCTACTTGAGCACGAGTGATCTTTTCTTGTTCATAATGTCTATAATATTAGGAACCTAAAATGGCTTTATCATGTTTTCAACAAATGTTAGTGATGAACCTATCTAATGAAGATTGTCATGGAGCTGCTCAAGCTTTGAGCTACAATATTATGCTTTGAGCTACATTGGTTAATACTTTTCACCTTGCAATACTTCATTAGATAAATTGCAACCTATGGTTTTATTAACTTTATCACTAATAGATTATAGAAACAACTTGTCGGTGTTTCGAGAAGCGAACAAATAAATTTGTAGGTCTAGAGGGCTACGCACTCCGCTCCTTGAATGGTTAGACCAAAAGACGGGAGGTCCAAGAGTTATCTTGGTTGAGGCGAAACGTCCCTACTCGGTTAGGTGGGGTGGTCGAGATGTTATTGATTGGTGTATCGTCAGTATTACAAGCAAGGAGCTGAGCTGGGCTCGGGGCACCTTGTCTTGCATGGGTTGCCCGAGTGGCTATGGGCGCGATCACAGGAACACTACATCCATTGCTTACTTCTCGTTTCGCGCCCCCCTCAGAAGAGCCATGCCTCCCTTATATAGCACAGGGAGGCGGTATAAGGAGGTTACAGGAGGTGTGAAAAAGGAAAAGATGGATGGAGCTCCCTCGCCTAGGAATCCGGTCTTTTGCCTCGGTTAATCAGTCATTTGGACTTGTCCTCGGGTGGTTGGGCGTCTCATATGGAGTCGGTGGAGACGCGGGTGTGGCTCGGTTCATCCCTCCGGAAAGCGGCCTTTTGCCTTATTTGTGTCGGGCCGGCGTCGGGTGTGTCGGCCTTCAAGCCGCCTCGGGAAAGGCTGCGGCGCTGGTCTTGGCAGCATGGCAGACTCTGCGTTAGCTAGGTAGGTGGCGTGAGAGGCAGGTTTCGATGATTTGTGTCGCTTCTTGATGAAAATGAAATACGGGCTCGCTCGGGGTTCTTTGGTCGGTTCGACCCGTTGGTGAACCAATCTGGTCGTCGTTGCGCGTGTTTAAGTAGGCGCAGATCCTATAGCGCTCGGTCGGACCACTTCTGGGTTGGCTTGTGGAGCCGAAGCATCTCGCGTGGGCTGGTTGGTCGTCCTTCAATTCTTTGTGAAGTCTGCTTCGGAGGCGTCCGAGCTTAATGGCGCGGTTGGGCCCCCTTCGAGTTTGGGTTGGTCGGAACCGTGGGCCTCAAGCAGAGGCTTCTTGTTCGGGCTTAGGCGGTGGCAGACCACATGCTCCTCTGGGCGGCTGGGGATACCTATGCCGGGTACTAAATCAATAGCCCGAGCCCCGGGGGTTAGAAAGCCGGTCGAGGTTCACCCTGCTCAATGGATCTGGTCAAGCATGCCGCTTTGATTCGGCCAAGGGTCTCCGTGCTTTAGGGTGACCGACCGGTTCCGTGATTTCGATGCCGTCCGGTCGACTTTGGTCGGATTCTGCCGGTGCGTGTGGCGCATCCGGTGGATGGAAACCCGGCGGATCGGAGCCGTCAGGAGTTTACCCTTCGCCTGAGCGGCTCCGGTTAGTGGATTCGTATTGGTAAAAAATCGCTGAGTACGCAAATGCATCGGTTGGCGGGCGGCCTCCTCGATTCTGGTGTCACGACCAAAGCGGGTTGGTTGCTCGGCTTGGTAAGGTATGGCATCCGGTGGATGGAACCCGGCGGATCGGAGAGCCGGTCGAGTCTCGTGTGCGAGGCGCCCATTTTGCGTCGTGATTCCGATGTACTGCGAAGTCGGCGTTGCGCCGAAATAGATAATGGCGCCCGTCCATGCCTTTGTTGAGCAAGAGGCGGTGGCGGCGTTCCCACGAATCGCCCCGTCCGCGCAGTGTAGGACTGGAGGGTGAGCTAAGCGTTTGCCATGCGTTGGCTTGAGCGCCCGTGCTCATGCGGTGATAAGCGGGTTTGTCCGAGTGGGCCTGGTGGCTTCGAAGAAGAGAACCATTTCGGCGGGCGTTATCCGTTCGCGAGCGTCAAACCCTCTGAGGCGACCCATGAGAACCTTTCTTTACTCAATCCGTGTCGGACCCAGTCGTCCGTCGACACAGAACTGCTACCATCACACCGTCGGCGGTCTCCGCTGGTGAGTGTGAAGTGTGGTCTCGAACACGATTAAAGGTGATTGGGTCGTCCGTCGACCCAACTAGAGGCCAGGGGAGCTCACCTTATCCTCGTCCCTCGCTCGATTTTTCGCTCGAGGCGATGCGTGTACCCACTTGGTGGCCGGCGCTCGGGCCCACAACCGTGGTCGAGTCGAGCATAAGTTGGTGAGCCTTTTCGTGGCTCTGGGACATGGCCTTGGCGCGTTCTTACGTGCAAGGCGGCTCTTCAAGTTCGGAGCGAGGCTCGAGGAGCCGTCGTCCTCTACCGTCACGAGGTCTTCTCGCTGGCTTGCCTGTCGAGGTGCGTGGGGGTGACCAAGAATCGAGGCGTAATCCGTTGAACCGTCGCGACGGTCGGGCAAGCAACGCCTGCGTTTCTTTTCGGGCGTCGTATGTTCGGTGGCGCTGTCCGGCGATGGGCGTTGCTTCTTATAAAAAGAAGGGGAACCAATTGGTCGGATTCCCGTGTTGTCTGTGCTTCCCTGCGAAAGAAAGAAAGGCGAAAGCGGCCGTGAGGAAACCAAGAAACCTAGGAGAGGATTCCTCGCCTCAGCCCCTTTTTTTCGCTCGTCGGTCTGCTCTTTTGGAGATGGCGTGGCGAGTGCTCCATCCTCGATGCTTTCGTGCTTAGCTTTGGCGAAGCTGACGATTTCTTCCCGCAGCGTATCCGGTGGAAGTCTTAGGCAGGGCTGCGTCCCCGGAGCGGCTGACGGCGAGATCGTCGTATCTGGCGTCCTTCTTGGCCTTGCTGGTTACGGCCTCCTCTCCACTCATTAAATCATGAGCTTCTTCACTTTACAAGGTGGGCGCACCATTTGAACCCCACGGCGTCTTTGCACATTGCGGTCTTCATCACTGTTGTGCGAGCCTTTCTGGGGATCGAGCCCCATTGGGCCCTCTGAGTACTTCTTCCATCTGTGACATTGAAGGAGAAATCGTGGCGAGCGCCTCGGCCGCGCCGATCAGTGGCCGCTTATCGGCTCTCGGTCAGCCGGGCGTCGAGATACATCGACATGAAGCTGCCCTCGTCGAGCAAGGATGGCACTCTGAATGGTTCTACATCCGAATGTAGGGGACAGTATACAGCCTTCAGCGAGACGGCGGCGATGACGAATGGAGCCGAGCCGGGCGGATGCGAAGGAAGAAGAAGGAAGATGGAGGTGATCCTCGGCGACTCGCTGACTCTGAAGGCGAGGCTGACGGTGTGGCCTGCTGTCCCGCACGTTCATGGCGAGGCGCGTGCAACCCCTCATGGATAGGCCTCACGCGATGTTCGAGTACGAGGGAGCATCTGACCCCATGAGGATGGAGCGTTTAGACCTCCCCTCGTCGGAGGTAGAGGCTCGGGTGAAGGCCGTCCTGGTCGTGAGGGCCACAGTGGTGGCAGGCGGCGCTCCCGAGCCCTTCTCGGTGGAAAGCCCCCCAAATTTGGTAATTGGGTGGCTCCCTTACTTTCCCCTGCGTCCTTTGTCCTAATTCCTTGCGGCTCATTCTGAATAGAGTTCCCGCCTCTTTCGAGAACCTACTTGGAGCATCCTCCGGGCATGGGCTGCTTGGGGAGAAAGAGATGAGGGAGAGGCCATAAAAGGTCAGTGCGAGTCAGCTCGAAAAAGCGCGAGGAGAAAGGAGGAAGGAGAAGAAGAAGGAGTGCTGGCGGCGTCATGCCTTGATGAGGAGATGTCTGAGTCGACCCTCCTCTCCTTGGTTGGTCTTGGGATCGTCTTCCGAGTGATGGCAGAAGATCCGATGATCCATCTGAGAGTATGACTTGGCCATCATCGGCGACGACCTCTTGGGGCGCCGATCACGGAGGTCATCGTCGAGTACCGGGCGAAACGCCTCTCGTGGAGTGCCCCGAGAGGAGGAGGGCAGCCCCTCTTCGCCAGGAGAGCCGCCAAGAAGCCTGTGATTGTTATTCGGCCTTGCTTTCGCCTTGATTAGTCTTGCTCCTTTTGTCATACGTGCCGATTTCGCTTGAGTACATACGATCGGCCCGTGCGTCTTAGGGATTTTGGAGGAGAGCTTGACAGAGGTGGCGGAATGCCGTCGGGATCAACGCTTGCCACTCCGTCGGTAGAGGTTGAGGATAGGCCATCGGGCCGAGCAAGTGGCGGAGGCAATGGCGTTGGTCGTGTGCGGCCAACGGCAGTAATGTTAGCGATTCGCGTCTGTGGTCGTGCAGTCGGCCGTGGAGTCGGTGCGCCACGAAGCCAGGCGACCATCGCCGACTCGCCGTCGGGATCGAGGGCCGGCGATGGTGGACGAGCCTTGCGCCGCCGATCGCTGAAATGCCGCCGTGATCTGGCTGGAAGCCTTGCCGCTTCCGTCGCCGAGGAGACAACCCGGGAGGAGTCGCGGTGGTGGTGGTGGTCGCCCGATTCGCGCCGGTGGCACGGAAGGCCTCGTCGTCGGTCGCGTTTGTCGGGACGACCACGAGGACCCCTCACCGCCACCGTCCATCTTAGTGTGGTAGCGGGCAACGACCCTGGCCAGGCATCGTTCACGCTAGATGACGGAGGCGGAGCTTGGGAGTGGGAGTCCTGGAGGAGGCTCCTGCGAGTTAAGGCCGAGATGGAGAGGATTCAGGCGAGCACTGGTCGGCTCCTCGGAGTCCTCGGCGCAGTCTTTGGGCCGCCGTGGGAGGAAGTCGACCGCGATTAATGGTAAGTCGCGTTCAAAATTTCCCGCCTTTTCAAATTCTCTTTGGATCTTGCATTGATGTCTTTGGCTAGTTCTGTTGTCTGTGGGCCTTCGGAGGGTAAGTCCGGGTTCCTCCGTCGCTGCCACGGCCAAGGGACGGACGTGGAGGATCATAACCAAGCCCAGACTCTGAAATTTGCATGAGGCGTAGAAGCCTTGAGGCTATTGGCTGAGTCGTGCGAGGAGGCGCCGGACGATGAATGAGATGGCCGATGTCTTGCGGGGAGGCGTCGATTAGGCGATCCTCATGGCGAGGGTAATGCTAAGTGGAGTCCTCCTAAGCGGAGGCCAGCAATGCCAAGGTTGTTGCTTTCGGCGGGCAAAGGCGGTAAAAACTTCGAGGAGGAGACTCGGGCCAAGCTCATCGCCATGACCGAATCATCATTTGGTAAGATGTTGTTATTAAGGCTGATTTGGAGGGTGGCGTCGTCGGCGTGCCTTCGATTTTGCCCGATTTTGAGTGCGAAGAATCTTGGCGAAATCGCGGTGGCGATTGGCGGTGGAGGCGTGTGGCGGTCGCGGGAGATGATGGCTCGGTCGGCGTGGAAAGATGGAGGCGGCAGGGAACGGTAGTCGCCCGAGTTGGTGACCGGGAAGGTCGGCGGGTGCATGCCAACCGATTGCTCGGGGCCGTGCGGGCACAAGTCCGCTTCTGACGCCGAGTTGGCTCGTGTCTTGCGAACACGTCGAGAAGTCGGTGAAGATGAGTCTGCCACAGGGCCCTTACGTCTTTGGTTAACGCCATGTCCTTCTATAATGGTATTAACACGGACAACGCAGCAGGATTGCGAGAACGGACCAGGAGGTCCATCGCCAGCATCCAAGTCGAGCCCCATGCCCAAATGATGTTGATCGATATCGCCATGAGTGTCCTCCACGGGGACTATGAATAATGTTAGACATTATTACTATTTTTGCCAAATGTAAGGAACCTTGATATATAGCGAATCGGAATCCGTTTTGTGCTTGTGAATCGGGAGTTCGTTTTACGTGTTCATTGCGACTTTGTTTTTATTCTTTCGCTTGGAGACCATAGCCACAGGAACCGCGGGATCCTTCGGGAGTAAGGCGTGTTCAATTTAGCGAAGGAAGCCACGAAGGAAGTGCTCGAACCGGGATCGGCGCCTATTCACGTTTCATGCGGGAGGCGGCTCACCGTGACTTGTGGCTCAGGTGTAGTCTGTAGCCACATAGCGCTACTTGAAACCGTGAGCCGCAGGAGCGTGGGTCATAGTGCTTGGTCGGACGGATTACGGGAGGGAAGGAGTGGTCGGTCGGCCAGCCGTCCCGTATGAGTATGAATAGCGTTGGAGAACAAATTCACATTTCATGCGGGAGGTAAGCTCCGTCGACTTGTGGCTCGGGCCAGTCTTGGTATTACCATAGCGCTACTTAAGAAACTTAGTATTTGGTATAATATCGATGGTGCTTGGGTCGGACGGATTACCTGCATGGAAGCCGAGTGGTCGATCGCCCACGGCCCGTATGAGTATGAATGGCGTTGCTCCGAGCCCCAAGTAATTGCGGCGACGTGGCGTGGTCTGGGCGCGTATTCTTGGTCCTTCAAGTTAATCGCAAAGGGGCGAAAGTCAAAGACTTATCTTTGTGGGTCGGTGCGTCGGCCTACTATTTGGCGCTTTGGTGCGGATCGAGGTTATCCGTGATAGGCCGGAGATCGAGAGGTCGCGTTGCTTCAGCGTGGGCGGCGCCTCACGTACTCTTCGCCGCTTAACCGCGCATTTAATGTGGAGTAAGATTTTAATGCCGTCGCGTCGGGCGCCAGGACGATGGGCGTGTTAGGGGAGTTCGCGGGCGCCGTCTGGCGGTTTTTGGTGCGTGAAACCACCCCTATAAATACGGGTGGGTAGTGGTAACTCACATCCGCCCAGACGTCTGCGTTCGCCGCCTTCTTCATCTTCAAACGCCTCCTCGAGGAGTTTCTTGCGAAGCACTATAGCGGCGGTGGCGTGATGGCGATGAGGCCCGATGGCGGGCGGCGAGGCCGAGCCACTCGGGTTCGCCGTCCAAGCGTAGAAGCGGAGGGGCTCCTCGGTGGTGGTGGCGAGGCGGGCTCGGCTGCCCTCGCAAGATTCTTCATCTGGAGCCTCCTCGCGGGTAGGTCCTTTCTGGTTGTTTTGGTGAGATATTGGGGCTTTGCCGAAGTTGACGTCCGTTTTTGATTTTGCCTCTGCAGGTCGATCGGCCCTAGCCTGGCGCCGATAAGCGCCAGAAGTAACTCGGCATGCCCCGTGCAGGGGAGTAACTGCTGGCGAGGATCGAGGCGGCAAGCATGGTGGAGCGTTAAGCCTTGATCGCCGCCTTGAGCACGAGTGTCGCGAGTGGGGTCTCTGCCCGCCCGGCGCGGGTGTGGATGTCTTTGGGCCTTGGTCGAGCCCGAGACGAGGCGGTGGCTCAGCGAGCGCGCTGCCGAGGGCGCTTAAGCGGAGATAGCTTCGCCTGTAGCGATTTCGACTCCACCTTGCGGGGTCCTCCTCTCCATGCTCCGCCACCTTACGAGAGCATGGGCAAAAACTGAGGCCCCAGGGGGTGGAGGTGAAGCAGGCCAGTTCAGCCCAAGTGGCGCGATCATGCCGGCCTGAGCCGCCGCAGGTATTGAGAGCCTGCCCGGCTCTCGAAACGCTCACGCTTCGTGAGGCGGAGGGTCGCCCATCCTGACAGCGGAGTATGTCTGGCGTCTTCGCTTGCCAGTCGTCAACTCCTTTAACTCGGTGGCGGTATCGCCTATATCAAAGCGCGATTCGGCTCGAGCACGGAGCTAGAAGTATGGGGCCTTGGCCGGGAATGGTGGCGGGAGCGCTGCATTGGAGGACTTCTGGACGAGCGAGGACGAGGCGAACAGGAGCTCGAGGCGATAAGGGCAGCGCGTCCTCGGACCAATCCTTAGGGGCCGATCTTGCGCTTCTTACCGAACTCACCATCATGGCGAGGCATCTCCGCGCCGAGGCCCTCCCGTCTTCTCGCTTCAACCCGTCGTTTGCGATTTTTTGTATTCCCTTCTCGCTCGAGAACAGTTTATGTTGAGCGCTTATGTTTGGCATACTGGATGGGACATCACGCATCTTTTGGAAGTGTAAAGTATTCCCTACCCGTATTTCTTTCCTTCTTGGGGCGCTGTTGTTGTCGTCGCTTGTGCGAAGTCGTTAGGTGCCGGTTGAAGCGCCGATTGATCGGGTGAAGACTTAGCCGTGAAAATTTTTTGTCGATCGCTTTGTAGGCCGCCCATGCATAGTCCGCTTCGCTCGTGGACCACTACTTTACTTGATGCGTGATCGGGAAAAAGCTGCTGGAGTTTTTTGAGAGCGTGGCCGTAGCAATAGAGTTGAAGTGGTCCTTGAAGAGGGAACCTTGATTTGTTTAGGCGCTATGTTATGAGATCGCTGAGGCTAGTAGCCCCGGCGGAGTTAAGGCTTCGGGCTCGTGCTAACAAGAACGCCGCGGATGAGAATTAATTCTTAGGGAAAAAAATTGCTCGAGCTTTTCTATGTTCCAAGCGTTTGAAACAACGCGTTGCCGCCGGCGTCTCATAGTCGATAGGTGCCGGGCGGATTACCTCCTGACGGTGAAGGACCTTCCCACGGAGGAGAAAGCTTATGCCCTTAGCGTTGGGTGAACTTGGCGCAGACCAAGTCGCCTCGTTGAAGGCTCCGACGCGGATCTGGCGACTGGCGATAAGCGCCTATAGCGCTTGGCGATATTTGGCGATCGGAGGATAGCAGCGTCGCGTGCTTCGTCGAGCCGGTCGGCGACATCTTCGCGATGAGTCGAGCCCGAGAGCTTGGTCGAAGGTTTGCGGCCTTGGAGCGCCGTACTCGAAGTCGGTTGGCAAGATGCGGCCGGCGCCAACACCAGAAAAACGGCGTGAACCCGGTCGACCGGAGTCGGGTGGACGCGCGAGCTCAAGGGCGGAGGGCGGCTCGGTGCCCATCGCCTCGCCGACTTCTTGATCGGTTGAAGATTCGCGCTTGAGCCTGTGAGATCATGCCGTTAAGCCTCTCGGCACTGGCCGTTGGTCCGCGGTGGGCGACGAGCGCCCGATCGTAGCGGATGTTGAAGTCGTCGCGAGAACTCGACTCTCCTTCCCGTAAGGCGCTTGCCATTGCCGGTGATGATGGAGTTCGGGACCCAAATCATTGAGCGATGCCGCGGAAGAAGTCGGCGCTTGTGCTGAAGTGATAGTGGCGGTCGGGCTTCGCCTCTATCCACTTAGTGAACTTGTCCACCACGGCATTTAATAGGTGCGTGAAGCCCCCAGCGCCTTTTGAAAGGTCCGGCGGTCGAGCCCCAGATTGCGAATGGCCCGCGTGATGGGGATCGTCACGGAGGGCTTGGGGAATTTGGAAGGTGTGTTCTTGGGGCAAAAAAATTGGCACCCTTCAAGTCGCGAACAATTTGCTCTCGGCATATCGCACGCAGCAGTCGGCCAATAGAAACCCGACGGAAGGCCTTGCCCGAGGGACCGTGGTCTTTGCGTGATGGCGCTGCGCCGCCATGGATGTCGAGTAGCACTCCTTGCCTTGGTCGGCCAGGCGCACTTCTGGAGGACCCTCGAGGACTTCTCTTGTAAGGTCTTCGCCGACGGGACAAAAGATTTAGCTCGCTGGCGGCCCGAACCTCGGCCAGTGCAGGGAGGTCCGTTCGTCGAGCGATCGACGTGGGCTTCCTCCAATCTGATTCGACCGTGAGCACGTTCGACTGGTCGGGTGGCGCTACACCTGGTCGATAGGTGGTTGGCTCGGCCGAGACGGGCGGTCCGGCCGCCTGCTCGGCGACTGGGTCCATCCGAATGGACGGTTGATGAAGGTCGTGGGCGAAGATCCCGGTCGAAACGGGTCCCTTGCCGGAAGCGAGATTGGCAAGGTAGTCGGCCTCGCCATTGTTGCGTCGGTAGCTGTGGTGGAGCTCGAACCCTTTGAACCTTTCTTCGAGCTTGCGCACTTCCGAAGCATCTGTTGCCATTACGTTGGGTCTCGGCTCCGAGGCCTTCATGACCTCGGTCGATCACCCGGCTTGGAATCGCCGTTATCGTGCAAAAACCTGACGCCGATGGTTAGGTGGCGATCCGGGAACCGTTGATGAGGGCTTTCGTGCTCGAACAGCGTTGTTCAATAGCGTCGAAGAAGCGGCCGACGGCGTATTGGAGCTTGTTGTCGAAAGCGGGGAATTGATAACGATTCAGTAGCACCGCCCGCTTCTTCGTAAGATCCATCAAAGTACATCGTCCTACATTCGGGGTCTTTGAGCACCAGGGGTGCCTGGGCTTCGGTCCATTCAGCAACGAAGTCAACAAGGGCTTGCGACTTGATCGCCGTCCTGGGAACGAATGAAATGTCGTGGCCATTGAGCTCGAGTGCCCACTTGGCTATCCTTCCCGAGGCATCGCGCCGCGGACAATCTCGCCAGGGGTGAGAAGTCCACAGCGAGAGCGGTGTCCGGCGAAGTAGTGGATCGATTTCCTCTTCGCGATTAGCACCGTGTAGAAGTAACTTTTGCACTTGCGGATATGGGCTTTTGACTCGAGAGCACTTCGCTTGATGAAGTAGACCGGTCTCGCACCTTGAGCGTGGCCTTATTCGCGCTTCGCGGCATTTAGTGTCGCGCACTCACGACTGGGTCTGGCGGCAATGTGAAGAGCAAAGGCTCGCATGGTATTTGGCGGTCGAGGCCAGGGGTGATGTCGAGGAAGGCCTTTAGTCGGTCGAGGCTTCACAGGCTTCTTCGTCCAAGCGAAGTGGTCGGATTTCTGGCGGCTTATAGAGCGGCATCAGCGTCATGCGGCGAACACGAAATGGCTCGAGGTGCGAGGCACGGTCGGCTACGGGCGCCCTTGAGATCGACAATCGGGCCCATTCTCATGATTCTTTGAGATCTTAACCGGGTTAACCGATGCCGCGCGGATATCATGAAGCCGAAGCTTCCCCTTAGGGGACCCGAAGACGCACTTCGGGGTTGAGCTTTATCTTGAAACCGTCGGGAGGTTCGCAAAAGTCTCTTCGAGGTCGGTGGCGAGGTCACCCGAGCCTTCCGTCTTAAGCGACGATGTAAATCCGCGTATACTCGGCGTTGCGGCGATTTGGTCATTGAAACAGCGTACATGCACCGTGGTATGTAGCACCGTGTTTTTAAGTCCGAAGGGCATCGTCGGTGTCGAAACGAGCCAAAAGGAGTGATGAAAGAAGTCACGGAGCTAGTCGGATTCTTTCATCGGGATCTGGTGGTAGCCCGAGTAGGCGTCGAGGAAGGAAGTGATTACCCGTGATGGAATCAATGACTTTAGTCGATCCGGGCAAGGGAAAATGGTCCTTGGGGCATGCCTTGTTAGAGCTCGTGTAATCAACACACATCCTCCATTGCGGATTCTTTTTACAAGAGACAGGTTGGCAAGCCACTCGGGTGGCGTACCTCTTTATGAATCCTGCCTCCAAAAGTTGGGCTACTTCCTCGCCTATGAGCCTCGCGTAGCCTCGTCGGGCGGCGTGGCGTTGGCGGCGGCGCGCTGCGCTAGGTCGGATTTTGAGGGTGTGCTCAAGAGCCTCCATTGGGATACTGGCATGTCGGAGGTCTTCCATGCGAAGACATCTCGATTCACAGGAGGAAGTTGGACGCGCTTTCCTGTTGGCGGGAGGCGAGACCCTACCCGCGCGGTCTTGGCTAAGTTTTAAGAGGGTCGACCGCGACCCTCTTCGTGTCTTGGCGGACTCGAAGGATCCAGGCCCGACTTGCTGGAGTAAGGATGGACGGAGGCCTCCCTTCGATAGTTAGTCGAGCTCGGCGACATAATGACCCGCTGAAGCAGTGTCATAAGCTAGCTTGGCTCGCGATTGAAGGCAAGATGAAAGGATGAGGCCACGGTAATGATGCCCCGCGGCCCTGGAATCTTCAGCTTCAGGTAAGTATAGTTCGGGATCGCCATGAACTTGGCATAACACGGCCTCCCTAGGATGGCATGGTAGGAGCCATAAACCCCACAACCTCGAAGGTGAGGTTTTTGGTCTGGGAAGTTCTCGGGCCCCCAAAGGTGGCAGGGCGGTCGATCGCCCAAGAGGGTAAACTTGCTAGCACAGGATGGACGCCATGGAAAAGCGCCTTACTTGGTCGCGGGGTTGAGGAATCCCTGTAGGCGTCGAGCGTCTCGGCGTACATGATGTTGAGACCCTGCCTCTGTCCATAGGGACCTTGGTGAGGTGCTTGACCCCACAATGGGGTCAACCGGCAATGGTGCCTTCGGTCGCGGGATGTGGTGAGGTGTCTGGCCGATCAAAGGTGATGGGAGACTCAAACCGAGAGTACCAGGACGCCGTGAAGTCACCGTATGCGCCAGCGGTGGGCGAAGCTTGCCGTCACTTGTGGGCGTGGCTCTCCAAGGCCACCGAAGATCATGAGACATCCGTCGGGTTCCGGGAACCCTCCGTCTGCCTTCTCCTCCCCGACCTCCGGCGTCGGGTCGCGCTTCTTTCCTTTACCCCGCGGTTGTGTGGGGTTTACAGAGGAAGAGCCTCGGGACTTATTGTCCGTCTCCGACTTGTGCTTGGCCGGGTACCGTGGTGTGACACGGGCTCTCCATCAATTTCTCGAAGTGGTGAGGCGCTGCCTTCTCTGCTGGGGCGAGGCGATCGGCGTTTGCGACCAACGTGGTCTCAGCAGGCCTGTTTTCCCTTCCGCCTCTGTTTGTCCGGAGTGGTCGGAAGGGCGGCGGAGGCTTCGGAGGCCGTTCTCGTTTAGCCTTCCTTTGTCGAAAAATGGCCCCACGGCCTCCTCGCGGGAGGCGTGGTTGAGTAACAATGTCGGCAGCTCCTTGGTGGTCCTAGGTTTGGCCTTAACCCGGCTTGTGGACCATGGCTCTGCGTTGTCAGCCGTAGATGAATACCCCCGACGGCGTCGGCGTCGCTGATGTCGGGGAGTTCATTGCACTATTGGGAGAAACGTCGGATGTAGTCCCGGGCGTTTTCTCGGTTCTTTGCTATGCGAGGTTTTGAGGTCAGGAGTTCCTGAGGCGCTTGTAAGTGCCCAGAAATTTCCGGCTGGCGTTCTTCAAGTCGGCCCGATTCCTAATAGTCCGGGGCGGTACTTTTCGAGCAGGCTCCGAAATGATCCGCCGAGGTAAATGGGGAGAGTCTTGAATGATAAAAGATCATTAGTAGCTCGCTACCGTTTCGTGACGAGCCGGTAATCTTGAGCCAAACAAGGGGTTCGTGGCCCGTGTATTTAGCTATAGTTATGGCGCCCGAATGGCGGTGAAATCAGCAGCGGATTTCGAGAATGCTCTGAGGTCTCGGGCCTTCCGCCGGCTCGGGCTGACGCTCGACGCCACCATTCCGCGGCCGCTAGACGAACCCTAACCTGCGGCCAACCTCTTCTTGCGTTGAGAGTGTCGTGGTAGTCGTGGCGTTGCCGAAACTGACCGTCGGCCGGTGTAGAGGCCTAGGGCCGCTCAAGCGTGGTGCGGTTTTCGCGGTTACGTGGCGTAGCAGGCTTTGGCGGCGAATGGGACCTCGAGTGATGAGCGTCGAGGGCAGTACATATTATGCACCGGCGTGCTCTATCAGCTCCGGAGGTCTTTGGTAGGTGGCCCTAACCTCGAGCTCGCCTTCGGCTCGGGGACTGGCCATGGCGAACGTGCGTACCGTGGCGGTTTTGACTAGGAAGAAACACGTGGCGAGGACCGATTCTTACGCCGATTGTCATTTTACTGGCGTCGCAGCGCCTTGTATGGCCGGCGCTGTGGTGGTGCGAGTTGGCTTGCAGCGGCAGGGTCGACCCTTGCCTTGCCAAAGTCGGCGCCCGCAACTCCGGCCTCCCGCTGGAGAGGCTCATCATGATGGGTGCGAGGAGACCCATCTTTGGTCGTCTTAGACGCCCGCCTCCGGCCTGTGAACACCAGGTGGCGGCCTCTTGGCTCAGGGAAGTAGCGGCCGACTCATTAGCTATATCGACCACGCTACATTCGTGTGAATCACGGTCCCTCGAATAGCTCAGCGTCGGCGAGGTCATTGTCGGAGGGTCTTGAGATTCGTGGAAGGAGGTCATGGCGTAGCAGGCCATTGCCAAATCTTGAGCCTCTGAGGCGGTGGCGCCGCCCTCGCCAGCGTAGCGTGGCTCCTCCCGAATGGCGCCCGGCCTCAAGTCGGAGGTTGTCGAGGCCATCGGCGACGAGGTCGAGCGCCCAGTGGGGCTGGTCTGCAGGGTGCGGCGTGAACAGGACGAGTTCTCCATTGTGAGTGAGTGGTGAAGTCGAGAACGAACGGATCCGGCTCAGCGCGAGCGCCATTGTAGGTTAGCGATGGAAGCCATCAAGAGAGACAAATGGGAATCAGGGGATCTTGATGACTGACGCGACCCTACTCGGCATAGCTATGCGGTGTTTAGAGCCGGCAAGTAAATTTGTAGGTCTAGAGGGGCTACTCTGGCCTCCGCTCCTTGAATGGTTAGACCAAAAGAGCGGAGGTCAAGAGTTATCTTGGTTCGGGTAGAACGTCCCTACTCCGATTAAGTGGGGTGGTGAATGTTATTGATTGGTGTATCCCGCCAGTATTACAAGCAAGAAGAAGGCTCGGGCTCGAGGGCACCTTGTCTTGTGAGGGGTTGCCGGAGTGGCTATGGGTGCGATCTGGGAACACTACGTCCGACCGCCTACTTTCGTTCCAGCCCCCCTCGAAGGGCCATGCCTTATATAACCTGGGGAGGCGGTTATAAGGAGGTTACACAGGAGTGTGAAAAAGGAAAAGATGGATGGAGCTCTCTACTCGCTGGGAATCCGGTTTTTGCCTCGGTGTGCGGTCATTTGGACTTGTCCTCGGCGGGTGGTTGGGCGTCTCATATGGAGTCGGTGGAGCCGCGAGGTGATGGCTCGGTTCATCCCTCAGGAAGCAGGCGCTTTGCCCCTGCGCTGTGTCGGTCCCGGCGTCGCCGTGTGTCGGCCTTGTAAGGCTGCCTCGGGAAGCGCGTGGCGCTTTGGTCTTGGCTTGCAGCGCTGACAGACTCTGCGTCGGCTAGGTAGGTGGATGGCGTAGAGGCTGGTTTCGATGATTTGGCGTCGCTTCTTGATGAAAATGAATGCAGGCTCGCTTTCGGGGTTGCTGGTCGGTTCGACCTGTTAGTCGAACCAATCTGAGGTCGTCGTTATCGTGTTTCGTAAGGCGCCCGATCTGTGGCGCTTCAGTCGGACCGCTTCTGGGTTGGCTTGGTCGGGGCAGAAACGCCCTCGCGTGGGTCGGTCGATCGTCCTTCCAGTTCTTTGTGGTCTACCGCTTCGAGGGCGTCCGACTTGTGGTAGCCGTTCGACCCCCTTTCGGTCCGGGTTGGTTGGTCAAACAAGTGGGCCTCGGCGGAGCTTCTTGTTCGGGGCTTAGCGCGGTGGCCCACATGCTCCTCTGGGCATTTGGGATACCTATGCCCTGGGTACTCGTCACAACTAAAAAGAGAAATGGGTGCACAAATTACTTAATCATCCCAATGTATGAAATAAAAGTGAACTATGTCAATAAGTTTATTGTGTACTACTTCACCTAGATTATTTTGTTATGCACTGTCACCTTTTAGACTTTAGAATGCCCAGAAATCTCAAGTGGCTAATTAAGCTTTTGCAAAGTCATTACATTTACGAAATTATGAGAAGCAAGCCACTAACCACATTATACAAGAAATCTATACTTGCTAGAAATCTGCATTTTTTTCTAATCATTTTGTTAAATAGTTAGAGTTAGACCATATCCTTTGAGCCTAACAAAAGCAATAGACCATATCTTGTTAGGGTGTGTTCGGTTGGTGTGGTGAGATTGAACCCTAGATGTATAGCCTTTCTAGTTTAGTACCTTGATAGATCAAGTGCATTGTTTGTTTGTGATATTCTAATACTTGTAACATAAAAGAGGTGGTTAACAAGGCTCTAATCATAAAAGACAAGCACTAAGAGTTGTATGACAATCACAAGTGTAGGATGGCACAGTAGGGAGCTCGTCAGGGACAGCAAAAATTGAGAGTTGCACCTCAACAGTTTATCAGATTTTAGCCCAAAGCTATTTTCATGACGTCATCTCCCGCTCCTTGTCCTAGTGGCTAGAATTTTCAGATACCTGTTTAGACCAATTTGTGTCGGTTTCTATGAAAAAATGATAGTGAAATGGTTAGATTTGTGTCGGTTTTTATTATAAACCGATAGTGACTTCACATACTTTTGTGTTGGTTTTTTCTAAAACTGATAGTTAAGTTCTCTATACATTTGTATTGGTTTTTGTTAAAAAAAATTGATAGCGAAGTGCTCTATATATTTGTGTCAATTTTTTTGAGAAATCGATAGTGAAGGAATAATATTTGTGTCGGTAAAGTTTATATTAGTCCCTTTTGTCCCTTTGATGAAATACTGAAAATTCAGAAGTTGCAGTCTAGTAAAGTTTATATTAGTATCAATTTTATGTGGGAACTGATTCAGATGACATGTCCTCATAATCGATTTTATATGGGAACTAATTCAGATGACATGTCATCAGAATCGGTTTTTTAATGGAATCGATTCAGATGACATGTCCTCACAATCGATTTTATATGGGAACTAATTCAGATGACATGTCATCAGAATCGGTTTTTTAATGGAATTGATTCAGATGGCATGTCAACAGAATCGGTTCTATATGGGAACCGATTTAGATGACATGTCATCGGAATCGGTTTTTTAATGGAACCGATTCAGATGACATGTCATTAGAATCGGTTCTATATGGGAACCGATTCAGATGACATGTCATCAGAATCAGTTTTTTATAGGACTAATTTAGAGGACATATCATCAGAATCGATTTTTTATAGGAACCAATTCAGATGACATGTCATCAGACTCGGATTTTTATGTGAACCAATTCAGATGACAGTCATCAGAATCGATATTTGACCCAAATTCAGATATTCGCGTCTAGGAGATAGATAATGAAATGTTTCGGTTCCCTAGCTATAGAATAGCTCCCCTCCATTTCAATCGTTCCCCTCCCCACCGCGCACCCCTTCCTTCCCCGACGCCTCCTTCCCCGATGTTGCCGCCTCCCCACTGCCGCCTCCTTCCCCCCACCGCCACCTCCCCCCACCAACGCCCCTCTTCCCAGTCCACTCCCCACCACCGCCTCCTCCCCTCCCCCACCGATGCCTCCGCCCTACACCCCCCACGCCAACATCGCCGCCTTGTCATGTGACCTCCGCTTTGCACAGTGTCACCCACCTCCTCTGCGCCTTTAGGCCACTCTGCCTCGTCCCATGCCAATGTCACCCGTCTCTAGAACACGCTAGGATCAGGTTCGATTTTTACCTGCACACAATAGAACATAAGAGGCGTATAGTGCTTGGTAAAAGGATGACACGTGAGCATGGTAAAAAAAATACTGCTTTGAGCAAGTGATCTTGGGAAGCCAGTGATTGCAAAGCAGTAGAGTTACATATTTAAATAAATCTAGCAATAGAACCTAGGAAAAGAACTTGAAACACCATACGGAGTATCATATAAATCATTTTTGTAAAAAGCCTGATTTAACCTACTAGTCTGCTCTATATTTTGCACAAAATTATAATATACAAGATAATTTTGGACAAGGCTCTCAAATAACATATGCCTAAAATTCATGGTGAAGGACTATAGCAGTAAGAATTGAATGTCATTCAATGACCTCTTTATGCTCAATGCTACTAGTGATTCGACTTGCGAAAATTGAGTCAGCTAGTTCCTAAACTATTGTTTCTAGACTTGAAAAGAGTAGCAAATTTGACATTTTAAAGTTTGCAGGAACTCATCAAACCAGTCCATAGTAGTACACTGTACAAGCTAAAAGCTTAAGAATTTAGTGCTTACTAACGAAATTGTGGGCTAAAGCTATAAATAAATTGTGCAATATGAGAACTCTTTTCCTTAACACCATGTTGTATAAAAGTCTTATCATGTGTAACTTGGCAAGCGGTGTGTACATGCCATATGTATATGAGATTAAGTTACTTTAGATACAATGGAATTTAATGCCCAGCTGGCCACTAATACCATGCATGCCAATATACATGGGGAGCCACCTTACAAAGTAGGCATGAACTTTGACTGATACATAAATATCTAAAAAGTTCATGCTTGAGTAAATGTCTAAATCTATGCACAAGGATGGTGCTTGGTGAAGGGATGACAAGTCTGTAGTTAACATAAATACTATTAGCATTAGGTGGCAATGTATTGGCACACATGTCACAAATAATTTGCATAGAGAAAATACTATTGCATGATTCATTGTAGAAAAGACCACATATAGTTTATGGCATGCCCAAAATTGAGTTTATTTTTAACCTGTTGTCCACACCATATCCCCTATTGTCTACCATGTCACCGCTAAGTCAAAAGAGGTGACAGTAGAAGACACACGTCACGACTAGGTGTTCATTGTTTTTGTAACTTCAACCCACTCATATAGCCACTTCAGTTAATTAGTAATGTAATTGGTCGTCCTTCAATTCTTGTGAGTACCTTTCGGGCGTCCGAGCTTGTAAGCGGTTGGGCCCCCCTTCGGTACTGGTTAGTCGAACCGTGGGCCTCAAGCAGGGAGCTTCTTGTTAAGGCTTAAGTGGTGGCAGCCCACATGCTCCTCTGGGCGGCTGGGGATACCTATGCCGGTGCTAAATCAATAGCCCAAGGAGCCGGCGGGTTAGAAAGCGGATCGAGGTTCACCTGCTCAATGGATCTGGTCAAGCATGCCGCTTTGATTCGGCCAAGGGTCTCGGTGCTTCGGTGACCGACGGGTTCGTGATTTCGATGCCGTCCAAGTCGCTTTGATGGATTCTGCCGTGCGTGTGCGCTCCGGTGGATAAACCCGGCGGATCGGAGCCGGTCGAGTTCTTCATGTGAGCGGCTCGGTTAGTGGATCGTACTTGGTAAAAAATCGCTGGTACACAAATGCATCGGTTGGCGGGCGGCCTCCTCGGTGCTGGTGTCACGACCAAAGCGGGTTGGTTGCGAAGCAGTGTATGGCCTGCTCCGATGGATAAAACCCGGCGGATCGGAAAGCCGTCGAGTCTCGTGTCTGAAGCGCCCATTTTCGCGTCGTGATTCGATGTACTGCGAAGTCGGCGTTGCGCCGAAATAGATAACGGCGCCCGTCCGGCCTTTGTTGAGCAAGAGGCGGTGGCGGCGTTCCTGAAATCGCCCGTCCGCGGAGTGTAGGACTGGAGGGTGAGCTAGCGGCGTTTACCATCCGTTGGCTTGACGCCCGTGCTCATGCGGCGATAAGCGGGTTTGTCCGAGTAGGCCTGGTGGCTTCGAAGAAGAGACCATTTCGGCGGGCGTTATCCCGTTCGCGAGCGTCAAACCCTCACAGGCGACCCGCAAAACCTTTCTTTACTCAATCCCGTGTCGGACCCGGTCGTCAAATGGAGCACAAACCTGCTGTTGTCACCGTCGGCCAGTCTCGCGGAGTGAGTGTGATGTGGTCTCGAACGATTAAAGGTGATTGGGTCGTCGTCGACAACTAGAGGCCAGAGGGCTCACCTTATCCTCGTCCCTCGCTCGATTTTTAACAAAGGCGATGCGTGTACCCACTTGGTGGCCGTGCTCGGGCCCACACAACCGTGGTCGAGTCGAGCATAAGTTGGTGAGCCTTTTCGTGGCTCACAGGACATGGCCTTGGCGCGTTCTTACGTGCAAGGCGGCTCTTCAAGTTGAGAGCGAGGCTCGAGGCCGTCGTCCTCTACCGTCACGAGGTCTTCTCGCTTTGGCTGCCTGTCGAGTGCGTGGGGTGACCAAGAATCGAGCGTCTGTTGAACCGTCGCGGCGGTCGGGGCAACGCCTGCGTTTCTTTTCGGGCGTCGTATGTTCGGTGGCGCTGTCCGGCGATGGGCGTTAAGCTTCTTATAAAAGAAGGGGAACCAATTGATGGATTCCCGTGTTGTCTGTGCTTCCCTGCGAAGAAAAGAAAGGCGAAGGCGGCCGTGAGAAACCAAGAAACCTAGGAGAGGATTCCTCGCCTCGGCCCCGCACCGCTCGTCGGTCTGCTCTTTTGGAGATGGCGTGGCGGAGTGCTCCATCCTCGATGCTTTCGTGTGCTTTGGCCGGCGATTTCTTCCCCGGCGTATCGGTGGAAGTCTTGGCCAGGGCTGCGACGGGCGGCGTGGCGAGATCGTCGTATCTGGCGTCCTTCGCCGGTGCGGTTACGGCCTCCCTCACTCATTAAATGGAGCTTCTTCACTTTACAAGGTGGGCGCACCATTTGAACCCGCAGCGTCTGCACGTGCGGTCTTCATCCTGTTGTCCCGAGCCTTTCTGAGGATCGAGCCCCATTGGGCCCTCTGGAGTACTTCTTCATCTGTGCGGCCGAAGAAGAAGTCGGTAGGCGCCTTCTTGGCGCCGATCAGTGGCGCCGCCATCGGCTCTCCGGTCAGCGGCGTCGAGATACATCGACATGAAGCTGCCCTCGTCAGAGCGAGGATGGCACTCTGAATGGTTCTACATCCGGAATGTAGGGGCGGTATACAGCCTTCAGAAGACGGCGGCGATGCGAATGGAACCGGCCGTGGATCACGAAGGAGAAGAGGAAGATGGAGGTGATCCTCGGCGGCTCGCTGACTCTGAAGGCGAGGCTGACGGTGTGGCCTTGTCCGCCGCGTTCATGGCGGCGCGTGCAACCCTCATGGATAGGCCTCCGCGATGTTAGTCTGAGGGAGCATCGACCCCATGAGGATGGGCGTTTAGACCTCCCTCGTCGGGAGGTAGAGGCTCGGGTGAAGGCCGTCTGAGTAAGTGAGGCCCTGATGGTGGCGGTAGCGCTCAGAGCCCTTCTCGATTGAAGCCCCCCAAATTTGGTAATTGGGTGGCTCCTTACTTTCCCTAGATCCTTGTCCTAATTCATGGCTCATTAAGAATAGAGTTCATACTCTTCGAGAACCTACTTGGAGCATCCTCCGGGCATGGGCTGGGGGAGAAGAAAGATGAGAGGCCATAAAAAGGTCGAGCTCTGGTCAGCTCGAAAAAGCGCGAGGAGAAAGGAGGAAGGAAGAAGAAGGAGTGCTGGCGGCGTCGTGCCTTGATGAGGAAGATGTCTGAGTCGACCCTCCTCTCCTTAGTTGGTCTTGAGATGCGTCTTCGGTGATGGCAGAATCCCGATGATCCTCTGAGGGTATGACTTGGTGTCATCGGCGGCGACTTCTTGGAAGCGCCGATCACGGAGGTCATCGTCAGTACCGGTGAGAAGCCTCCGTGAAGTGCCCCGAAGGAGGAGGGCAGCCCCTCTTCGCCCAGAGACGTGAAGCCTTGATTGTTATTCGGCCTTGCTTTCGTTGATTAGTCTTGCTCCTTTTGTCATACGTCCGATTTCGCGGTACATACGATCGGCCCGTGCTCTTAGGGATTTTGCGAGGAGAGCTTGTGATGTGGAATTGCGTCGGGATCATATTTGCCCTCCGTCGGTAGAGGTTGAGATAGACCATCGGGCGAGCAAGAAGCCCGAGCAATGGCGTTAATTGCGTGCGCGGTAACGGCGTAACAGCGATTCGCGTCTGTGATCGTGCAGTCGGCCGGTGGTCGGTGCGCCCAAGCCAGGCGACCATCGGCTGACTCGAAATCGGGATCGAGGCCAGCGATGGTGGGCGAGCCTTCGCGCGCCGATCGTGAAATACCATGATCTGGCTGGAAGCCTGCTTAGTCGTAGAGACAACAGGAGAGTCGCGGTGTGGTGGTGGTGGTCGCCCGATTCGCGCCGGTGGCACGGAAGGCCTCGTCGTCGGTGCGGTTGTCGGGGCGACCACGAGGACCCCTCGTATACCGTCCATCTTAGTGTAATGGCGGGCAGCGACCCTGGCGAGGCATCGTTCACGCTAGATGACGGGCGGAGCTTGAGGAGTGAGGTCCTGGAGGAGGGCCCTGCGAGTTAGGCCCGAGATGGAAGGATTGGGCGAGCTGGGTCGACTCTCGGAGTCCTCGGCGAGTCTTTGGGCCTTGCCGTCGCCGGAGGTCGACGGCCCGATGTGGTAAGTCGCGTTCAAATTTCCCGCCTTTTCAAATTCTCTTTGGATCTTGCATTGATGTCTGGTAGTTCTGTTGTCTGTGAGGCTTCGGAGGAAGTAAGTCGGGTTCCTCCGTCGCTGCCGCGGCCAAGGGACCGTGGAGAGATCATAACCAAGCTGGCTCTGGCTGCATGGCCTTGAGCTGTGGCGAGTCGTGCGAAGGAGCCGCCGGACGATGAATGAGATAGCGATGTCTTGCAGGGAGGCGTCGATTGGGCGATCCTCATGGCGAGGTAAGCCCAGCTGGAGTCCCTCTAGCGGAGGCCAGCAATGCAAGGTTGTTGCTTTCGGCGGGCAATGGCGGCAAAAAACTTCGAGGAGAGACTCGGGCCAAGCTCATCGCCATGACCGAAGATAAATCATTTGGTAAGATGTTGTTGTGGGCTGATGATTTGGAGGGTGGCGTCGTCGGCGTGCCCCGATTTTACCCGATTTTGAGTGCGAAGAATCTTGGCGAAATCGCGATTGGCGGTGGAGGCGTGTGGCGGTGATGGTGAATGATGCTGGTCGGCGTGGAAAGATGGAGGCGGCCGGGGAATGATAGTCGCCGAGTTGGTGACCGGGGCGGTCGGCGGGCATGCAACCGATTGCCGGGCGCGTCACGGGGCACAAATGCGCTGCGGCCGAGTTGGCTCGTGTCTTAGAACCGTCGGTCGGTGAATGAGTGCTGCCACGACAGGGCCCATACGTGCAGTTCGCGCCATGTCCTTCTATAATGGTATTAACTGGACAGCGTTAGCAGCCAGGATTGCGAGCGGACCAGAGAGGTCCATAAACCGGCGCTCAAGTCGAGCCCCATGCCCAAATGATCGTGTCGGATATCGCCATGAGTGTCCTCAGGGGACTATGAATAATGTTAGACATTATACTATTTTTGCCAAATGTAAGGAACCTTGATATGTAGAATCGGAATCCGTTTTGTGGCGAATCGAGTTACGTTTTACGTGTTCATTGCGACTTTGTCTTTATTCTTTAGCTTGGGAGACCATAGCCACAGGAACCGTGGGATCCTTCGGGAGTAAGGCGTGTTCAATTTAGCGAAGGAAGCCTGAAGAAGTCTCGAACCGGGATCAGCGCCTATTCACGTTTCATGCGGAGGCGGCTCACCGTGACTTATGGCTGTAGTCTGGTATTACATAGCGCTACTTGAAACGTGGCCGCATGGCGTAGGTCATAGTGCTGGGTCGGACGGATTACTGCAGGGAAGCGGTGGTCGGTCGGCCCGCCGAGTATGAGTATGAATAGCGTTGGAGAACAAATTCACATTTCATGCGAGAGAGTGGCTCCGTGACTTGTAGCTCGCTAGTCTGGTGTATTACCATAGCGCTACTTGAAACTTAGTAGCGGCGGTATGTATATGGTGCTTGGGTGGACGGATTACTGCATGGAAGCCGGTGGTCGGTGGCCCACGGCCCGTATGAGTATGAATAGCGTTGCTCTGAGCCCCAAAGTGGTGTGACGAGGCGTGGTCGTGGCGTATTCTTAGTCCTTCAAGTTAATCATAAAGGGGCGAAAGTCAAAGACTTATCTTTGTGGGTCGGTCGTCGGCGGCCTCATTTGGCGCTTTGGTGCGGATAGGGTTATCCGTATGGCAGGAGATCGAGAGAATCGCGTTGCTTCAGCGTGGGCGGCGCCCTCTGTACTCTTCGATATTAACCGCGCATTTAATGTGGAGTAAGTTTTAATGCCGTCGCGTCGGTATCAGACTGATGAGCGTGTTAGGGGTTCGCGGGCGCCGTCTGGCGGTTTTGGTTGCGTGAAACCACCCCCTAAATCTGGTGGGTAGTGGTAACTCATCCGCCCCGACGTCTGCGTTCGCCGCCTTCTTCATCTTCAAACGCCTCCTCGAGAGTTTCTTGCGAAACACCATAGCGGCGGTGGCGTGATGGCGATGAAGCCCGATGGCGGGCGGCGGGCCGAGCCACTGAGGTTCGCCGTCCAAGCGTAGAAGCGGAGGGCTCCTCGGTGTGGTGGCGGGCTCGGCTGCCCTCGAAGATTCTTCATCTGGAGCCCTCCTGGTGGAGTCCTTTCTGGTTGTTTTGTGAGATATTGGAGCTGCCGAGGTTGCGTCAGTTTTTCGATTTTGCCTCCTGCTTGGTCGATCGGCCTAGCCTGGCGCCGACAAGCGCCGCAGGGAGTAGCTCGGCATGCCCCGAGCAGGGAGTAACTGCTGGCGAGGATCGAGGCGGCAAGCATGGTGGAGCGTTAAGCCCGTCGCCGCCAGGCACAGTGTCGCGAGTGGGGTCTCAGCCCTATGAGCGCGGGTGTGGCCAGTCTTTGGGCCTTGGTGAACCCGAGGCAGCCGGTGGCTCAGCAGGCGCGTCTTGGGCGCAAGCGGAGATAGCTTCACTTATGATTTGACTTCACCTTGAGAGGTCCCTCCTCTCCATGCTCATACCCTTCGAGAGCATGGGCAAAAACTGAGGCCCACAGGGGGTGGAGGTGAAACCGGCCGGTTCAGCCCAAGTGGCCTGATCATGTCGGCCTCGCCCGCGGCAGGCGTGGAGAACTGCCGGATCTCGAGGCTCACGCTTCGTGAGGCGGAGGTCGCCCATCCAGCCAGCGGAGTATGTCTGGCGTCTTCCTTGACAGTCAGCTCCTTTAACCCGGTGGGCCCTCGCTATATCAGCCGGTCGGCTCGGGCCGGAGCTAAGTATGGGGCAGGGGAATGGTGGCGGGAGGCGGCTGCTGTTGGAGGACTTCGAGCAGCGAGGGCGAGGCGGCAGGAGCTCGAAGCGATAAGGGCAGCGCCCGTCCTCGGACCGAATCCTTAGGGGCCAATCTTGCTTCTTACTGAACTCACCATCTGGCGAGGCATCTCCGTGCGACCGCCCTCCCGTCTTCGCTTCAACCCGTCGTTTCTGATTTTTTGTATTCCCTTCTCGCTCGAGAACAGTTTATGTTGAGCGCTTATATTTGGCATACTGGATGGGACATCCATCTTTTGGGTGTAAAGTATTCCCTACTCGTATTTTTTTCCTTCTTAGGGCGCTTTGTTGTCGTCGCTTGTGCGAAGTCGTTGGGTCTGCAGGTTGAAGCGCCGTTGATGGGTGAAGACTTAGTAGAAAATTTTTTTGTCGTCTTTGTAGAGCCGCCCGCCCATAGTCACTTTCGCTCATGGACCACTACTTTACTTGATGCGGTCGGGAAAAAAGCTGTGGAGTTTTTTGAGGCGTGGCCGTAGCGGCCGAGTTGAAGTGGTCCCTTGAAGAAGGAACCTTGATTTGTTTAGGCGCTATGTTATGAGATCGTAGGCTAGTAGCCCCGGCGGGTTAACGCTCGAACTCGACTAACAAGAGCATACGGATGAGAATTAATTCTTAGGGAAAAAATTGCTGAGCTTTTCTATGTTCCAAGCGTTTGAAACAACGTTGCCATCGGCGTCTCATAGTCGATAGGTGCGGGCGGATTACCTCCTGACGGTGAAGGACCTTCCCACGGAGGAGAAAACATGCCTTAGCGTTGGTGAACTTGGCGCGGGACCGTCGCCTCGTTGAAGGCTCGGCGCGGATCGGCGACTCACGATAAGCGCCCATAGCGCTTCTGATGTTGGCGATCGGAGGATAGCAGCGTCGCGTGCCGTCGAGTGGTCGGCGACATCTTCGCGTGGTCGAGCCCAGAGCTTGGTCGAAGGTTTACGGCCGCCAGCGCCGTACTCGAATCGGTTGGCAAAGGCGGCCGGCGCCGAACCAGGAAGCGAGCGTGAACCCGGTCGACCCGTCGGGTGGACGCGCGAGCTCAAGGGCGGAGGCGCTCGGTGCATCGCCTGACTTCTTCTCGGTTGAAGATTCAGCGGAGCCTGTAGGATCATGCCGTTAAGCCCTCGGCACGGCGTTGGTACAGGTGGGCGACGAGCGCCCGATCGGCGGATGTTGAAGTCGTCGCGAGAACTCGAAACTCCTTCCCGTAAGCTGCTTGCCATTAGCCGGTGATGATGGGTTCGGGACCCAAATCATTGAGCGATCTGGCGGAAGAAGTCGGCTTGTGGAAGTGATAGTGGCGGTAGCCGCCTCTATCCATAGTGAACTTGTCACCACCGAATAGGTCGTTAAAGCCCCAGCGCCTTTTGAAAGGTCCGGCGGTCGAGCCCCAGTTGCGAATGGCCCGCGTGATGGGGATCGTCACGGAGGGCTTAGGCTGGAAGGTGTGTTTAAGGGCAAAAAAATTGGCACCCTTGAGTCGAACAATTTGCTCGGCATATTGCCCGCAGCGGTCGGCCAATAAAACCTGACGAAGGCCTTGCCCGAGGACCGTGGTGCTGCGTGATGGCGCTGCCGCCATGGATGTCGAGTAGCATCCTTGCCTTGGTCGGCGGGGCGCGCTTCTGGAGGACCCTGAGGACTTCTCTTGTAAGGTCTTCGCGACGGGACAAAAGATTTAGCTCGCGGCGGCCAGACCTCGGCAGATGCAGAGGTCCGTTCGTCAAGCGTCGGCGTGGGCTTCCTCCATCTGATTCGACCGTGAGCACGTTCGACTGGTCGGGTGGCGCTACCTGGTCGATGGGTGGTTGGCTCGGCCGAGGGCGGTGATCCGGCCGCTTTCGCACGGCGGGTCCATCCAGAATGGGCCGGTTGATGAAGGTCGTGGGCGAAGATCCGGTCGAAGCGGGTCCCTTGCGAGCGAGATTAGCAAGGTAGTCGGCCTACGCCATTGTTGCGTCGGTAGCTGTGGTGGGCTCGAACCCTTTGAACCTTTCTTCAAACTGCGCACTTCCGAAGCATCTGCTGCCATCTCGTTAAGTCTCGAACTCGAGGCCTTCATGACTGATGTCGATCACCCGGCTTGGAATCGCCGTATCGTAAAAACCGCCCGTCTGCATGGGCCGATTGGCGATCCGGGAACCGTTGATGAGGAGCTTCGTACTAAACAGCGTTGTTAAATAGCGTCGAAGAAACGGCCGGGCCAGCGTATTGGGCTTGTTGCGGCGAAATTGATCGCGATTCGGTAGCACCTCCGTTCTTCGTGTAAGATCCATCAAGTACATCGTCCTACATTAAGGAGTCTTTGAGCACCGGGGTACAGGCTTCGGTCCATTCGACAGCAGAAGTCAACAAGGGCTTCGCGACTTGATCGCCGTCATCGGAAACGAATGAAATGTCGTGGCCATTGAGCTCGAGTGCCCGCAGCTATCCTTCCCGAGGCAGCGGTTCGCGGACAATCTACGCCAGGGTGAGAAGTCCACAGCGAGAGCGGTGTCTTTGGCGAAGTAGTGGATCGGTTTCCTCTTCGCGATTAGCAGTGTAGGTAACTTTTGCGCGGATGCGGGCTTTTTGACTCGAGTGCCGATGAAAGTAGAGCAGTCTCTGCACCTTGGCGTGGCCTTCTTCTGCTTCGCGGCAAGTGCCGCGCACTCACGACTGGAGTATTGCGGCAATGTGAAGAACAAAAGGCTCGCATGGTATTTGGCCTTGATCGGGCCAGGGGTGATGTCGAGGAAGGCCTTTAGTCGGTCGAGGCTTCTGGGCTTCTTCGTCCAAGCAAGTGGTCAGATTTCTGGCAGCTTATAAGCGGCATCAGCGTCATGCGGTGAACAAAAATGGCTCGAGTGCGAGCACGGTCGGCTGGGCGCCCTTGAGATCGACAATCGGGCCCATTCTCATGATTCTTTGAAGATCGCCGGGTTAACCGATGCCGCTCGGATATCATGAAGCGAAAGCTTCCCCTTAGGGGACCCGAGCGCGCTTCGGGGTTGAGCTTTATCTTGAAACCGTCGGAGTTCGCAAAAGTCTCTTGGTCGGTGGCGAGGTCCGCAGAGCCTTCGATCTTAAGCGGCGATGTGATCGCGTATCTCTGGCGTTGCGGCGGTTTGGTCATTGAAACGGTATGCACCTTGGTATGTAGCACCGTGTTTTTAAGTCCGGGCATCGTCGGTGTCGAAACGAGCCAAAGGTGATGAAAGAAGTCACGCAGCTGGTCGGATTCTTTCATCGGGATCTGATGGTAACGATAGGCGTCGAGGAAGGAAGTGATTACCCGTGATGGAATCAATGACACAGTCGTCCGGGCAAGGAAAATGGTCCTTGAGGGCATGCCTTGTTAGAACTCGTGTAATCAACACATCCTCCATTGCGGTTTCTTTTTACAGAGCGAGGGTTGGCAAGCCACTCGGGTGGCGTACCTCTTTATGAATCCTCAAAAGTTGGGCTACTTCCTGCCTATGAGCTGCGTTTCTCCTCGTCGAAGCGGCGTGGCGTTGGCGGCTGAACGCTGCGCTAGGTGGGATTTTGGTGTGCTCGGCGACCTCCATTGGGATACTGGCATGTCGGAGGTCTTCCATGCGAAGACATCTCGATTCACAGGAGGAAGTTGGACGGCGCTTTCCTGTTGGCGGGAGGCGGACCCTACCCTGCGGTCTCTTCAAAGTTTTAAGAGAATTGCGCGCGACCCTCTTCGTGTCTTGGCGGACTCGAAGGATCGAGCCAAACTTCTGGAGTAAGGATGGACGGAGGCCTCCCTTCGGTAGTTAATCGAGCTCGGCGGGGCAATGACCCGCCGAAGCCAGTCATAAGCTGCTTAGCTCGCGATTGAAGGCAAGATGAAAGGATGAGGCCAGTAATGATGCCGCAGACCTGGAATCTTGACGGTAAGTATAGTTCGGGATCGCCATGAACTTGGCATAACACGGCCTCCCGAGGATGGCATGGTAGGAGCCATAAACCCCACAACCTCGAAGGTGAGGTTTTCGGTCTTGGAAGTTCTCGGGCCCCCCAAGGTGGTCGATCTGCCCAAGAGGGTAAACTTGCTAGCACAGGATGGCCTTCATGGAAAAGCGCCTTACTTGATCGCGGGGTTGAGGAATCGAGGCGTCGAGCGTCTCGGCGTACATGATGTTGAGACCTTGCCTCGTCATAGGGACCTTGGTGAGGTGCCGACCCTACAATGGGGTCAGCAGCAAGTGCCTTCGAGTCGCGGGATGTGGTGAGATTAATACGCTAGATCAAAGGTGATGGAACTCAAACCGAGAATACCAGGACGCCTTTGAAGTCACCGTATACGCCAGCGATGGGCGGCTTCCCGTCACTTGTGGGCGTGGCTCTCCAAGGCCACAGATCATGAGACATCCGTCGGGTTCAAGAACCCTCATGCCTTCTCCTCCCCGACCTCCGTGGTCGCGCTTCTTTCCTTTACCCAGCGGTTGTGTGGGGTTTACGGAAGGAAGAGCCTCGGGACCATTGTCCGTGCTTATGTTGTGGGTACCGTGGTGTGACACGGGCTCTCCATCAATTTCTCAGAGTGGTCGGGCGCTGCCTTCTTGCTGGGGCGGGCGGTCAGTTCGCGACCACCGTGGTCTCAGCAGGGCTGTTTTCCCCCTCTGTTTGTCGGGAGTGGTCGGAAGAACTCGGGCGGATTCTCGTTTAGCCTTCCTTTGTCGAAAATAGCCCCACGGCCTCCTCGCGGGAGGCGTGGTTGAGTAACAATGTCGGCGGCTCCTTGGTGGTCTAGGTTTGGCCTAGCCCGCTTGTGGACCATGGCTCTGCGTTGTGCCGTAGATAGAATACCCCCCACGGCGTCGTCGTCGGCTGATGTCGAGGAGTTCATTGCACTATTGGGGCGTCGGATGTAGTCCGGGCGTTTTCTGTTCTTTGCTTGCGAGTTTGAGGTCAGGAGTTCCCGAGGCGCTTATAAGTGCCAAATTTCCGGCAGCGTTCTTCAAATCGGCCCGATTCCTAGTCCGTGACGGTACTTTTCGAGCAGGCTCCGATTGGATCCGCGGTAAATGAGGAAATCTTGAATGATAAAGATCATTAAGTAGCTCGCCCGTCTCGGACGGCCGGTAATCTTGAAACCAAACAAGGGGTTCGTGGCCCGTGTATTTAGCTATATTATGGCGCCGAATGGTAAATCAGCGGATTTCGAAGAATACTGGTCTCGGGCCTTAAGACTCGGGCTGCGATCGCGGCAGCCGCCGTATCACGCTGACGAACCCTAACGCAGCCAACCTCTTCTGGCGTTGAGAGTGTCGTGGTAGTGTGGCGTTGCCGTGTCGCGCCCGGTGTAAGGCCTAGGGCGCTCAAGCGTGGTGCGGTTTCGCGGTTACGTGGCGAGCAGCTGGCGGCGAATGGGACCTCGGTGATGAGCGTCGAGGCAGTACATATTATGCAGTGGCGTGCTCTATCCGGCTCGGAGGTCTTGGTAAGTGGCCTAACCTCGAACTCGCTTCGGCTCGGGGGCCGTGGCGAACGGCGTGCGGCCAGTTTTATTGGAAGAAACACGTGGCGAGGCCAGATTCTTGCCGGTTGTCATTTTACTGGCGTGCGCCGCGGCGCTGTGGTGGTCGCGAGTTGAAAGCAGCGGCAGATCGACCTGCCTTGCCAGTCGGCGCCCATAACTCGATTCAGCTGGCGAGGCTCATCATGATGATGCGAGACCCATCTTTGGTCGTCTTGACGCCCGCCTCCGCCGAACACCGGTGGCGACCTCTTGGCTCGGGGTAATGGCCGACTCATTAGCTATATCGACCACGTTACATTACGTGGGAATCACGGTCCCTCGAATAGCTCAGCGTCGAAGCGAGTCATTGTCGGAGGGTCTTGAGATTCGTGGAAGGAGGTGGCGTGTGCCATTGCCAAATCTTGAACCTGGGAGGCGGTGGCGCCGCCCTCACCAGTAGCGTGGCTCCTCCCGGAATGGCGCCCGGCCTCAAGTCCGGAGGTTATGTCGAGCCATCGGCGGCGAGGTCGAGCGCCCATGGGGCTGGTCACTGGTGCGGCGCGAACAGGGCGAGTTCTCCATTGTGATGATGGTGAAGTCGAGAACGAACGGATCGGCTCGGTATGTGTTATTGTAGATTAGCGATGGAAGCCATCAAGAGAGACGATAAATCAGGGAATCTTGATGACTGAGCGCCCTACGCGCCATGGCTATGGTGTTTGAGCCGGCAAGTAAATTTATAGTCTAGAACTCTGGCGCTCCGCTCCTTGAATGGTTAGACCAAAAGCAGGGAGGTCAAGAGTTATCTTGGTTGGGTAGAAACGTCCCTACTCCGATTAGTGGGGTGGTGAATGTTATTGATTGGAATTATCCCGTAGTATTACAAGCAAGAAATGACTCGGGCTCGAGGCACCTTATCTTGTGAGGAGTTTGGAGTGGCTATGGAGTGCGTCTGGGAACACTCGTCCGACGCCTACTTCTCGTTTCGCCCCCCTCGAAGGGCCATGCCTTATATAACCTGGGGCCGCGGTTCTAAGAGGTTACGGAGGAAGTGTGAAAAAGGAAAAAAGATGGATGGAGCTCTCACTCGCTGGGAATCCGGTTTTTGCCTCGGTGTCTGTCATTTGGACTTGTCCTCGTGGTGGTTGGGCGTCTCATATGGAGTCGGTGGAGCCTTGAGGTGGCAGCTCGGTTCATCCCTCAGGAAGCAGCGCTGCCCCCCTGCGCTGTGTCGGTATTTGCGTCGGGTGTGTCCCTTGTCGGGCTGCCTCGGGAAGCGTGGCGCTTTGGTCTTGGCCCAGCGCTGACAGACTCTGCGTCGGCTATGAGGTATTGGCGTAGAGGCTGGTTTCGATGATTTGCGTCGCTTCTTGATGAAAATGAATGCGGGCTCGCTCGGGAGGTTCTGGTCGGTTCGACCGGTTAGTCGAACCAATCTGGTCGTCGTTATCGTGTTCGTGGGCGCCCGATCTGTGGCGCTTCAGTCGGACCGCTTCTGGGTTGGCAGTCGGGGCAAAACGCCCTCGCGTGGGTAGTCGATCGTCCTTCAAGTTCTTTGTGAAATACCGCTTCGGGGCGTCAAACATGGCGCAGGTCGGGCCCCTTCGGGGGTTTGGTTGGTCAAAGGCAAGTGGGCCTCGGCGGGGCTTCTTGTTGGGGCTTAGGCGTGGTGGTATGCTCCTCTGGGCATTTGGGATACCTATGCCTGGTGCTCGTCACAACTAAAAGAAATGGGTGCTACAAATACTTAATCATCCCAATGTATGAAATAAAAATAGAACTCTAAAAATTTTAATACAATTTTTCAAAGAAGAATCTCGCCAAGATAATACAGCCCTCTTTGTTCTCGCTTTCGGTTGGAGAAGATGTCGATTCGATGAAAAATATAAACAAAATATCGACACAAAATTTCGGAAGACCTCTCCAGAAAAATACACCGAGCAAAGAGCGCCCTCTCTTCGCTTCACCGGGAAATGAGTCTGGTCAGTGAAGCTTGCTATATAAATAGCTTATCACCGCTTTCTGCTAAGAACCGCAGTGATAAGGTCATATTACGCTGAAAATATTTATCACCGCTTCCGCGCAGAACCCGCAGTGATAAGGTCATACTACGCTACCAAAAATTGAGTTGCGCGGGAAAATACATATCACCGCCGCTGAATATACTGAACCCAAGAAGAACTTTAAATATCACCGCCGCCGTAAGTTAAACCGGAGTAATATATCACTACCGGTTATAGGTATCAACCGGGCGATGATAGTCGATTATCACTTGCCGGCTGGTAATACAAACGGCGGTGATACTCGAACGTTTCCACCTCCGCTGTCGCGCATGCCCCTTTTCTCTCGCGCGCTTGCCCATTCCTCTGCCAAGGCCAACCGCTATGCTTCACATTCCTCGCCAACTGCTGTTCTTCCCATTCACAATCCACTTTGTTGCGCTTCACATTCCTCTCGCCAACTATTGCTATATAATGCCACTATTGTTGCATGAATGGCAACCCCCACACAATCGTACTCTTGTTGCAAGAATGGCACCTTAAAGAAGCGGCACGCAGTTGGGCAAAGCCCCACTCCGTCGCTAGAGAAGGAGGAGGAGAAGAAGGAGGAGGAGGAGGTGGAGGCGGAGGAGGAGGAAGAGGGGCACAGGAGGAGGACGACGCAGACAAAGCTGACGGATGGTGAGGAATGCAAGGCGTTGGGGCAAGACTAACTCCGCGACTCGAATCGGATTCGGATGAGAAGGAGGATTTGCATCGCAAGACATCAAGCGGCAGCTCCCGGCGACGAGGAGGAGGAGGAGGAGGACGGCAATTTATGAGTTTTGGATATAGGGCTTCGCGCCATTAGACTATTATAATTAGGACTAAATATGTAATGATGGACAAATTATGTTTTGTAATGTTATTTTAATTAATACATATCCCGTAAATTACAAATTTGCTTTCATATGTTCTGTTTTTTTAACTAATTATGCTTTCATATGTTCTGTTTTTTTAACTAATTATGCTTTCATATGTTCTGTGTGAGATAAATTACAATGTTTCTTATGTTCTGTATCGAACTAATAATGGGGAACAAGATATCATCGCTGGTTCTATAGTAAAACCGCCAAATGAAAATGGTCTTATCACTACCGGTTTTACTATAGAACCGCAATAATAAATCACTACCGGTTTTACATATAAACCGCAAGTGATATCTTCTATCACCGCCGGTTCTCTATCAAACCGCAATGATATTACCTCCATTCCATGAGAAATTGATATTATTCTTATCACCGCCGATTGAAGTTTTAACGGCTGCAATAATATTATCACCGCGGTTGAATTTGGAACCCGAAGGATAATATTATCACTTCTGCCTTCGGACCTACCCGCGATGATGGGGGTCGCGGATGAGGCAAGTATGTAGTAGTGAATGTTGCCAAGTTTCAAGCACACGAACTAAAGCATACAATTCTTTATCATAAGTAGAATAATTCAGACTTGGCCCGCTTAATTTTTTGCTGAAATAAGCAACCAGTTTACCTTCTTGAATTAGCACACCTCCAATTCCAATCCCGCTAGCATCACATTCTAGCTCAAAAGTCTTACCGAAATCTAGGAGTTGGAGTAATGGAGCATGGGTGAGCTTTTCTTTCAACAACTTGAATGCTTTTTCTTGTGCAGGTCCCCATTTGAAAGGTACTCCTTTCTTTGTCAACTCATTCAATGGGGCGGCAATGGTGCTGAAATCCCGCACAAAACGCCGATAGAAACCAGCGAGACCAAGGAAGCTTCTACCTGGGAGACCGTTTCAGGAGTCGGCCAACTCCGTATGGCTTCAATCTTAGCTTCATCTACCTCAATTCCCTGTGGAGTCACAACATAGCCAAGAAACGAGACTCGGTCGGTGCAAAAGGTGCGCTTCTCGAGGTTACTAAACAAACGTGCATCTCTCAAAGCATTAAAAATAGCACGTAAATGTTCAAGATGCTCAGAAAGTGACTTGCTGTAAATCAAGATATCATCAAAGTAAACCACCACAAATTTCCCAATGAATGGACGTAAAATCTCGTTCATTAAGCGCATGAAAGTACTGGGTGCATTAGTCAATCCAAAAGGCATAACTAACCACTCATGTAAACCAAATTTAGTTTTAAAAGCAGTTTTCCATTCATCTCCCAATTTCATCCTAATTTGGTGGTATCCACTTCGCAAGTCAACTTTAGAAAAAATCTTAGAACCACTTAACTCATCAAGCATGTCGTCTAACCTAGGAAGAAGGCAGAGTGGGCACAACTAGCTAAGGACTGCACGAACTCCATGACGGCGATGCCTTACTCCCACATATGCGAGGAGTGGGCACACAACTGGGTATTAGTGAGGACAAAGAAAACCGCCGGCTGGCAGCTTATAGTTGCAAAGCCCGCTACCTCAAACATCGTCGCCATCGCCGCCGTGATTGCTACTGGGTATTTCGCCGCACAAAGGCGGCCAACATGCCGCACCCACGGGCGCCCGGCGAGCGGTGGGCGAAGCACGCCTCGCCGCCCGCCGAAAGCAACCACGTGGCGCCCGGCAGGTGTGGGCGAGCACGCTCGCTCAACCGGGCGAAAGCAGCCCACGTGGCGCCGGCGGCAGTGGAGCAAGCTGCGCCGCTCGCCGGGCGAAAGCACCACGTGGCGCTTAGCGAAAGGTGGGCGAGACGCTCGCCGCCTGGGCGAAAGCAGCCCACGGGCGCCGGCGGCGAGTGGGCGAAGACGCCGCCGCCTTGGCGAAAGGCCCATGGGCGCTTAGCGAAAGGTGGGCGAGCACGCCGCCGGGCGGCAGCGCCCACGTGGTGCCCGACGAAAGCGCCCACGGGCGCCCGGCGAAGCGTGGGCGAGCACGCCTGCGCCGCCCGCCGCAAGGCAAAAGGTGGTGCGAGGTGGCTTCACCAAGGCTCCTTCCGCCGCACTGCTTGCAACAGATGACAGCGAGGTCGAACTGCCAACCGCGAGATTTTGCCATAAGCCCATTCTCCGACGCCTCACCAACTTGTCAAGAAAGGTTACATCCGGGCGGACGGGCGAAGCTAAGCGCGTCGGCATTTAATGAGGCCGAGGAACGGGACAAAGACGGGGAGGCGATTAAATGTGTAAGGATCAAGATGATGACCCCTCTTTTTACCTACTCCTGCTAGCCCTGCCTATATAAGGGCCCTCGGTGCATGGGGAAGGGGGTCAAGGTGGAAAAGAGAACAAGCAAGAGTACCGAAGAGAGCCTAAGGAAGAACTTGTAATTCCCAAGCTTTGTCTTGTGCGGTTTCAAACACTCTAAAAAGCAATCTAGCAGAAGTAAGGCTATTACCCACGGCGTAAGGGGCTGAACACGGGCAAAAATCTCATGTTGTTCCTGGGCCTAGTCGCCAAGCTCGCTATGGGGAGTTCTAGGGTTTCTCAGGTTTAGCTCGGCGAAGACGCCCTCCTTCCAACAAAACCCGGTCTCAGACTTCGGGCTGTCAGCGGAATACGCCGACAGGCGCGCTGTAGGGGCTAGTGGTTGGCTTTTTCCAGCCTAACTCCCGGCTGCTCGGATTCGTAGCAAGCTCGCGATCCGAAGATGGCGGATCTCATCGATCGAATATCGCGGGCGAAGCGACGACCAAGGCGCCTCGGCCGCCACGCGCCGAGGGACTGCCTCGCCATTTGGCGGCGCACTGTTTCCATGAAGCGGGAGCAGCTCCGGTCGCAGCAGTCGCTATGGAGGCGCGGCCACCGCCTGTAACTTGCACGCCGCCAGGTTTTTCTCGACCACCCGCCGGTGGAGTTCGCGGAGATTTCGGCCACCTGCGGGCTACGGCATTGCGGCCTCGTGGATGCGCCCAACTCGGGTAGGGTTTCCGCCAACGTACTAATCGTATTTGACGCTTAAAGGCGCATGCAGGCGCCTCGAGCCTCCACTAGCTAACGAAAGGCCTGGCCAGGGGGGCCGGGTCAGGAAAGGGCGCGAGAATCCGGTCCCGTTCTCGAGGAACTATGGGGACCTCCGCTCTCATCTCGACGAGAGCCGCCGGTAGAAGGGCGATGACCTCCATCGACGCCGCAACTCCGGACCAAGAGCGCCGCCATGGAAGGTGTGGCGGTGACGATGAGAGTCCCCCATGGCTCTCATCCTCGTAACTGAGAGGAAGTTCACCTCCGGATCTACATAGAGCCGGCCTCGCTTCCCCATGAACGGTCGCCGACTGACCTCGACGAAGCGGGCTCGGCCTCTACGGCCGGGTGCTGGGCCTTCTCCGACGACAGGCCACAGAATCAAGCCGGACAGTTCGCCTACGGCCATAGAAAAATATGACGGCACCACTCAACCGGAGGAGTTCTCCAAATCTACATGACGATGGTGCGGGCAACGCGGATCCGAAAAGGTCATGGCCAACTACCTCCCAACAGCCTTTGGACAGTGCTCTCGCCCACCTCGTCAAGTAAATCTCCCGAGGGTTTGCACTCGTGGGGAAAGTTGTGCGACATCTTTGTCGCCAATTTCGTGGCTCCTTCACAGAGCCCGGTGGAGGATGACCTCCACGCTCGAGCAAGAGAAGGGGAGTTGCTTCACGACTTCATCCGGCTGGTTCGCCATCGCCGCAACACAATCCCCACATCTTCGAAAGCACCGGTCGTCATCGCCGGGAGGGCGCGACGATGACGAAGATGAAGGAGAAGATGGCCACCCGCACCATCAGGCTCCACCTCCGAAGCTCTTCTCCTCGCACATAAGTGCGCTGGCAGACATGAGGCAGTAGTCGGCGCTCGCCCCAAGGGTGGCTACGGCAAGGATGAGGCGGCCGACCTCGGCGGTTCCGCCGCCAAGAAAGAAGGCGCCAAAGCACGAGGCGGTGAGACCAGCAGGTCTTGGCCACCGAGTGCACGAAGCGCGACGACGGAGAAGACCCGTGCCCCGTGGTTAATCGCCACGCATCGGGTGAAGATCGCCGCAGCGGCGTGGTGACCGTCGTGACCGGGCGTGGTGATCGCCGTGATCGACGTGACGACCGCCGCGATCGTGGGAACGACCGCCGCGACCAAAAAGAGGGCGCAGCCCTATTGCCCAATACACAAGACCAATACCCATGACCTAGATAATTGCCGGTCGTGGACAAGATGGTGGAGAAACGGCTCAAGAGCGCCGCATCGACGATGATCAAGATGAAGATCCTCCGCTGGCCTTCCAACAGCCGATCACGCAGGTTTATATTCATGGTGGTTCGTCCACCTTCCCTCCAACGCCGCCATAAATCAAGAGGGAAGTGTGCCACCACATCAAGCTCGGGCGGTCGGATGCTGAAGTGGTCCGAGCAACGCTCACCTTCGGCCAGCCGACCATCCCGAGGGCGCCAACGGCTGGGGCATCTCCTGGCCATAGTGTCGCCCACCGCTCGAACGTGCGGCTCACTCCACAGGCCGGTGGACGGAGGAGTTCTATCAACCTCCTATCCTCCTCGGTGTTCCCGCGCGCCAGATCCCGCGGCAAGATCTGCGGCCACCGCTTCTTCTTCGGGTAGCCCCAAAGGCTGGTTTGATGCCCCCGACAGTGCGCCTCCCGCTACCTTCGGGAGAGGGACAAGTATCGCACCGACCAGGATTTCGAGGTCGCCGACTTCGACCTCCCTATAATGCCATACTCACGACCGGCCGCTGGCCCGCTTCATGGCATGGCCACCCACTACGCGTACATGGTGGTGAAGATACCGGCCCGCCGGCCCCATTGTGATCGTGGTGGATAAGGCCGAGGCCTTGCGCTGTTTCAAGGTTGCGCAGGACTCGGCCGTGCCACTGCTAGGCGCCCAGACGCCACTTCCTCGGGAGCCCTCAGTCGGGACCCGCCACCCGGCTCACCGGTGAGGTTAAGGTGGTCGCCCTGAGCGCGGGCGAACCCCGAAGATCACAACATTGGCGCCAACCTCTCGCCAATAGAAGACGCGCTCGTCACCTTCCTCCAGTCCAATTCCGACGTGTTTGCCTGGCAACCGTCCGATATGGCTGGGGTCCCTAGGGAGGTGATCGAGCACCGATTGGCAACGCTCCCCGAGGCGCGTCCGGTCCGGCAGAAGGTCCGGAGGCAGGCGCCCGAGCGCCAAGATGCCATTCGAGAGGTGGAGAAAAGCCGAGCTGGGATCATCCGGAGGTCTCATCATCGAGTGGCTCGCCAACCCGTGCTTTCGCTCAAGAAGTCCAACGGAAATGGCGCATGTGTGTCGATTTCACCGACCTCAACAAGGCCTCGCCTGGCGACCCTTACCCCTATCGCGGGTCGATCTCATTGTTGACTCCACGGTAGGGTGCGAATCTTGTGCTTCCCGGACGCTGCACTCGGGTACCACCAGATTAGCATGGCACTTGAAGATGAAGAAGAAGCTCATGGTAACCCCTACGGTGTTTATCGTTATGTAAGAATGGCTTTTGGTTTAAAAATGTTGGTTCCACTTACCAACGTACATGCACATTACCTTCCGCCCCCAGATAGGGCGAAATCTTGAGGTGTACGTTGATGATTTAGTCGTGAAGATCAAAAGGAGTGAAGAACTGATCCAAGACCGAGGAAACCTTTGCTAACTTCCTAAGAACTGCTTAGCTCAACCCGGAAAAATGCGTGTTCGGTGTGCTCCTCCGGCAAGCCATTGGGCTTTTCGTGTCCAGTAGGGCATTGAAGCCAACCCGATAAGATATCGCCATCGAGCACATGAAGCCGCCAAATGACTCAAGCAAGTCCAATGCTTGGCCGGTCGCTCGCCTCCTAAGGGCGGTTCATTGCCGGTTGGGAGAGAAAAGCTTGCCCCTGCTTAAGTCATGAAGAAGACAAACCACTTCGAGTGGATCAAGAAGCCTGTATATGCTTGAAGAATTGAAGCGGTACTCTCTCCTCTCCCGGTGCTAGTTTCTCCGCCACGGTGAGCCGCTGTTCTCAGACATAGCTGCCACCCCGAGGTGGTGAGCGCCGTGCCGATTGCGAGAGGAAGGCGCCCAAAGGCCGTGTACTACATCAAGCAAGGTATCGCACGAAGTCGAGACCCGTACCAAGCAGCTCAAGATGTCAGACGCGATTCCGGTGGCGCCCAGAACTCGCGCCATTATTTCCAAGGGCGGAGATTACCATGGTCACGGCCTACCCTCCGCGAGATCCTCCATAACCGAGAAGCCGAGGGCCGGATTGCAAATGGGCGTGGAACTGGGGAATTCAACCTAAAATTTGTACCCCCGACCGCCATCAAAAGTCGAAGTCGGGCGGAGTTCGTTCTCGAGTGGACTCCCGCCGCCCGGAAGCCGAAGACACCCCGCGCTTTCTCCCTCGACCTTATTCTTTGATGGTTCCTTCAGTTGAGGGGCGGGCCGAGTCGTCTGGTCTCCCCGACCAGGGACGCCCTCCAAGATGTGGTCGCCCTCGAGTTCAAGGCCACAAACAACGAGCCGAGTACGAGGGCCTCATCGCGCAGATTGCGCGACGCTTCGCATTGGGCATTGGCGCCTCTAAGTCAAGGGAGATTCCCGCTGGTCATCAATCAAGCGCGGAAGGAGTTCAATGTTCGACCCCACCATGGCGCTCGGGCGGAGGTTCAAGAATGGAGCGCCATTTTGAAGGTTTGGGATATATCCATGTCCCCCGCTGGACAATCACCTTTGCAGACGGGCTCGCAGCTTACGCCCTCAAGGGCTCCTGCTCCGCCGGAGTCTTCGAAGAAAGGCTATCGCGACCGCCCATCACGACCCCGACTCAGGTGGGGGCGATGGTGTCACCGTCGCTGCCCCCGCTTCAGAGGGGACGACAAAGAAGGTCGCTGGCCTCCGGCCGGTGTGAGAGGGCGGCACACGGTTGTCATGGCCCCTTGCCCGGGGAAAGATAGCGTGTTCGCCAATTTCTGTGTCCGGAGGGAAGATGGCGGTCTTTGCTAAGGCACGCCAGGGAAAAGCTTGGCCCAATGTGAGTACCCAGCGCGAGCACCGAGTGGTCGCTGGCTTGGCTGTGAAGATCGGTGGATGGATCCTATCCTAGCCTTCTGTGTGACCAAGTGATCCCCGACGATGATGCCTCACCGAGAAGATTGCACGAAGGCCAAGTGCTATACCGGTAGGTGGGGACCTATATCGCCAGGCGTAAACGGAGTTCCCATCAAGTGCATCACTCGGGAAGAGGGAGCACCGCTTCTCGATATCCATGGAGGCGCAAAGGGAGCCATATGTCCGCCGGACGCTAGTCGGTAAGGCGTTTGTCAAGGATTTTATTGGCCTATCGCCTCCGTGATGCTTGCGGTCAGGAGGACATGCGGCTTGTCGGCTTCGCCAGCAAATCCACCGACCAGCCCAGTTCGCAAACCATCCCGCCTCCTCGCCGCTTGCGGTTTGGGGCCGGATATCTCGGTCCGCTCGCTGGGCCATAGGGGGCTTCACCCACCTCTTCGTCGCCATCGACAAATTCACGAAGTGGGTTGAGGCCGAGGCGGTGCGCGCCATCACGGCCACCGCCGCCATCAAATTTATGCGCGGATCTTCGCCTCGCTTTGAGTCGCCAATCGCATCATCACCGATAATGGGACCCAATTCACCAGTGCGGCTTTTCTCGAATTCTGTGATGAAATGGGCACCAAGGTATGCTTTGCCGGTGGCCCATCCCATGAGCAACAGGCAAGCAGAACGCGCTTAACGCTACAGGCCAAGGGCCTCAAGACGAGAGCGCTTTGATCGGCTTCACAAGAGGGGCGCTGGTGGACGGAAGAACTCTCTGCGGTATTGCGGTCGCTTGCACCACGCCCAAGACCCACGGCGAGACGCCTTTCTTCCCGTGTACGGGCGAGGTCGTTTCTCCTCCGAGCTGCCGCCGGTTCCCCTGCCTCGATGTTCAACGAAGAAGACCAGAGGATCTCCGGAGAAGACGCCAACCTTCCGGAGGAGGTGCGGATCGCTACGCTCTTAAGGCCGCCGCTACCAAGAAAGTCTCAGCGGTACCACGCCACCGGGTCTCGAGAGAACACCGCAGAGGCGACTGGTCTTGCGAGAATTCAGACGACGCGGGTTGCACAAACTGCCCCGATGGGAGGGCCCTTCAAGGTGGTTTCAGATCTCTACAAGGGCGGTCAGGTTGGCCACTGAGGACGGCGAAGAATTGACGAATTCTTATAACATAGAGTTGTTGTGGAAATTCTACCCATGAGGAGATTGTAAGTATCCCGCTGATCGCCCTGGTCAGCCATGAGGTAAGGTTCTCCCTTGGCTGGTTGGTGGCTTCGCGTTAGTAAGGTTGTTGCCTAAAAGGCTTTCAATTTACCATTGTTGTCCCTTTTTTGCCCATAGTAGCAAGTTTTTTTGCATGAATGTCGCTGGTTCCGTGATGTTGGCTAATTCTTGACGACAGTAAGAGTCACCGGTGCCTGGTCCGAGCAAGACGACAGGCGACGGGCGGGCTAGATGCGGTGCTCAAACGCGGCTGCACGACGCAAGTTGGTTCTCAAGCACCGCTGGTTGTCACCGCAAGCATCGTTAGTCTAGTACCCCTCCTGGAAGCCCGCTGCTTTGACGCACAGCACCATGGTTCGATTTCCAAAAAATCGCAAGGACTTAGAAATCAAAAAGGGACCAAAGCTCACCCTGCAGAACCTATATCATTCGGCCCTTTCTTGCCTACGCCTACTCATTCTCATTAGAGGCGGTGCCGGCTTCCGTGGTCGCCAGAGGCTCGGGGCTGGTCGCCTAAGCTCCTTCGTGGTCGCCACAAGCTTTTCGTGGTCGCCCAGGGCTGGGTGGTCACCCCAAGCTTCTTCGTGCTCGCCCGAGTCTCCGTGGTCGCCAGAGTCTTGGGGGCTAGTCGCCAAATGATATAAAAAGCAAGATAAGTGCTACTTGTCGATTTTCAATCGCTTCTTATGTGCATTTACTAAGATGGGTCAAGTTACGTGATTGTCACAAGTGCCAAAAATTAAAGGCCCCTCATGATCGTGAGGAAATGTGTTAAAAGCGTTAACGTTGCAGACGCTAAGCAACCGGGTGCAAGTTAGACGTGGTACTCGGACACAACTCATACGCCTCGGTTGGCTCTCTCGGCACACACCGTTGTCACCGCTGAGTGCCGCCGGTCTAAATACACTTCCGAAACTTGTTGCCTTGCCACGCGAGCGCGCGCGCGCCAGCGATCATCGTGGTCCCGCCTGTATGGTTTGAACCAAGTGACAATCCGCAAGAAAACCAAACGCTAAGACCAAGCTACGTCTAGCGTCTCCTGCCGGACTCAGGGTCGATTTTTGCCTAAGTCCCATATGACTTGTGTGATCCTTACTTGTGTTTGTAGCAAACACGCGTAATCACTAGCGGAACTCAAGGATGCTGCCTAACCTGTTGCCTCACCATTCCACCAAGTTAAAAGGTCGCCGCTTAACGGTTTAATCTAAAATTTGATCGCACAAAACGAAAAGAACCGCAAAATAGCGTTAAACCCAGAAATGTCTGATCTGCTAAGTACCACTTAAGTGTTTGTACATGCAGGTAGGTCAAGCAAAAAAAGGAGAAAAGCAAAATGAACCAAGAAGCTGCCCGGCCCTTCACTCGTCGCCGACGCCGATGTCGTCCTCGTCAGCCTTCCACGCCAATGGTGGAGACATCCATGACCGGTTGCTCGACTTGCAGATCTCGCCACGCGTTTGGCGTGCCGCAAGACCTCACCTCCGCTCGCGCCATGTCTCCTCAACACCGGTCGTCACCGCCAAGGATCGAGCGGCGCTGGCCGCCCAAAGAAAGGCCAGATAGGTTGCGGTCATGATCGCGACCACTCGACCTTCCCGTGGAGCGAGCGGCTAGGGCTTGGCATCCCGAGCGCCTCCGCTGCTGGTTGGTCGCAGGCAAATTGCGAAGTGAGTCCTCCAAATGGCGTGTTCAGGCCACCCCAAGGGCTCCAGCACCTCTTCGTATGCTGGAAGGCCTTCTTGAGTATGACCAGACAGATTGCGCGCCCAGGAAGGACTCCGCCCGAGGTCTTTGCTTGCCTCCGCCTTCCTCGCGCTCGATCTTCGGCCCTTTTCGCCCTGCTCTGCATGGCGGCGCTCCAGTTCTCTCTTGCGCCCGCCGCCCCGCCAGGTCCGCCCTCACTCGCCTCGCTGGATTCAGCTTCCATCGACGCTTAATCGCCGGGCGATACTCGGCCCGTTCTGGCGGCGCGGCAAGGGTTTGCCAGGCGCCAGGTGCAGGTCGCCGAGCCGGTGAAGAGCTCGACGGCGCTCGGTGGGGAGCTATGGCGGCGGGGTGCGAGGTTTCCGGAGGCGCCTGGGCGCTGGGGTCACCTGCCCGCCTCTCTGTGGCGCCGCCGGGGCATCTAAGCGGGGGCGATCGGGCTTGAGGGCGCTGTGGCGTTTCACCCTTGGACGTGTCTCGAGGGTCGCTTTGGCGGTGCCCTCAAGATGAGGCCGCCATTAGAGTGTGAGGCCACCTTGTTGGATGGTGGCTCAGGCTCCCATAGCCGATGAAGCGGCGCCAGCCGCTGAGGCGGGCCGAGGAGGTATCGAGCCGGGCGCCACGAGGCGCCGGCCGAGGAGGAGACGTTGAAGCGGGCGCTGCGCCATGGAGGCGGCGCCACCGGCGATGAAGTCGAGATTAGCGCTTGCGTGGCGCCCTGAAGAATCCGCCACGACGGGCTCGTGGCGGCGGAGTTTGCGCCGCAGGCCCACGCTGTCTCTTTGGAGCCTGCACTGGTGTCCGGGGCATGCGATCGCTTGCCCGCGTCCGACACGTGGCGGGGCAAGGTCCTCGATCACCAAGAAGCATGCGGTGGCACCACGGCAGTCCCGTGGAGTCCATTGGCGAGAGCTTGACTTTACGATTTTAGCGCTCGCTGCTCCATATTAGCAGTTACCGGGCCGCCGAAAAGGTGCGGCACCGAACCAGTTGATAAGTACGGCGAGCCATCACTCGAGCTGCTCATCCAAGTTCCGCGCTACCGCAATGGGCAAAAAGTAGCTCTGGTTGGTAGGAGACCGCAAAAAGAGCATGTGCGCAAGAAAAGTTAAAGAAAGACGAAGACTCACGTCCGGCCACGGCGCTGTTGCGTCTGTTGCCGCTCAGATATCGCCATGTAGGGCGACGCGTGGCGAGAGCCGATCCTCCGCCACGAAGTCCTCACTAGCCCTCAGACAACCGGCTTCCCCGCAACGGAGGACGCTGGTCGCCATTGCGCGAGTTCGCTGCCTCGACCGAGAGTTCCAGTCCTCGATGGCTCGCCCGGCCCCGCGGCACGTTGCTAAGGCCGACGCCACCGTTATCCTTGATGTATGTACCATTCGCGCGCCATGATTTCCAATTGACCGGGCTGAAAGGTGATGTAGCGGAGGCTATCCCGCCTCTGCAGCGGAAGTAGTAACTCCCACTATCTCATTGCTCATGAGGCGCGCAGAGAAAGAAGTAGCGGAAGAGTGGAAGATTCGGCATCACCCCCGTGAACATTTCACGAGGTGTGCTAAGATGGAAAGAAAGATAATAGAGTTGGGGTGAGGTGAAGGTGGTGGATCTCAGAGAAGTGAAGGATCTGTGAGGAAGAACTCGGAAAATGGCGGAACCGTGCCCGCCATCATGGCCTAAGTGTGGAGAAGGATTTCGCCGAAGGCACCGCGGCAGGAGGTCCCCGCCTGGATAAGTGAAGGTGCCCTCCGGCGCCCAGATGGCCATTCTACCCACCGCATGGGAGTCCGCAGTGGAGGCTGGGAATGTAGGCGCCATAGGGAAGACGAAGGCTTTTTGAGCAAAGAGATTGAAGGAGTAGAAGTTGGGATGCGCAAGGAAGAAGAAAGCGTAAAACCGTTTGATACAAATGAACCTATCTATATACGCTACCGCACCGAACACGGTTCACGAAGAAGACAAGATCGTGGCGCTGCCTCGTCCCGAGAAAAATCTGCAGATACGCTGGAGGGGAACCGAGGCGGTCGTACCCTCATGAGTGGTGGCCCCACCCAAGAGCACGCTTAGGCATTTAATGAAGGTTCTAAAGTAAGCTTTTGCACGCTTCCGTGGCGGGCCCGGCCATCACAACAGATTGCACTGGGTACCCTCTTCGCCGCACAAAGGCGGCCAACATGCCGACCCACGTGGCGCCCGGCGAGCAGTGGGCGAAACGCACGCCGCCGGCAAGGCGCACTTCACGTGGCGCCCGGCGAGTGTGGGCGAAGACGCTCGCTCGCCCGGCGAGGGCCCACGTGGCGCCCGGCGGAAAGTGTGGGCGAAGGCTACCGCCGCCGGGCGAGCGCGCCCACGGCGCGCCGGCGAAGCAGCCCACGGGCGCCTGGCGAAAGCAACACGGGCGCCCAGAAAGCAGTGGCGAGCATGCCTCGCCGCCGGCGAAAGCAGCCCACGGGCGCCCGACGAGCAAGCCCACGTGGCGCCCGTGAAAGTGGGCGAGCACGCCCGCCGCCCGCAAGAAGGCAAAAAGGTGGTGCGAGGTGGCTTCACCAAGGCTCCTTCCCTATCGCACTGCTTTGGACAACAGACAGACAAAGGTCGGACACACAACCGTGAGGATTTTCGCCATAAGCCCATTCCTCTGACGCCTCTCACCAACCTGTCAAGAAAAGGTTACATCCCGGGCGGACGGGCGAAGCCATGCGTCCGTGATTTAATGAGGCCGAGAAACGGGACAGCACGGGAGGCGATTAAATGTGTAAGGATCAAGATGATGACCCCTCTTTTTACCTACTCCTGCTAGCCCTGCCTATATAAGGGCCCCGGGTGCATGGGGAAGGGGGTCAAGGTGGAAAAGAGAACAAGCAAGAGTACCGCAATAGAGCCTAAGGAAGAACTTGTAATTCCCAAGCTTTGTAATTGGCTTGGTTTCAAACACTCTCTAAAAGCAATCTAGCAGAAGTAAGGCTATTACCCACGGCGAAGGGGCCCGAACACGGGTAAAAATCTCTGTGTTGTTCCTTAGCTTAGTCGCAAGCTCGCTTGGGGAGTTCCTAGGTTTCCCTCGCTAGGTTTAGCCCGCCAAGACGCCCTACTTCGAACAAAACCTGCCTATAGACTCTGGCCTGTCGGCGGAATCTGGCCCGACAGCCACCTTCATAATACATCTAACTTAGTACATTAAAGTTGACCCAACTTGTTGTATTTCAAATCTAATTCATACTCGCTTATTGCAGGAGGAGGTGAATCAGCAAAAAGAGCAAGGGACCTTTTAAAGCCAAAGGTCGAAGGACATCCTATCATTTGTGATCAGGAAGCCCGACCATAAGGGCTAAGTGCTTGCCGCCGGGGTAGGGCACACAAAGAAGTCCTACTTTCAAGATGATGCTACGTGTACCAGATCAAGATCATGAGAGGCACGTGCAGAGTGCCTCAAGAACATGCTTAGGGAGTAGCTGAGGAAGGATATCATGGAGGAGATGAGGGAGGAGATGATGGGACATGAGGAGGAGATAAGGGGGAGATGATGGCACGTGAGGAGCACCTGAGAGCCGAGATGATGGCACATGAGGAGCGCCTGAGGGCCGAGATGATGGCAATGATTTCTCAGAGTTAAAGCCATATGCCCTCGCCTCTCGTAGAGAAGCCTATGCCCCGACCCAGCAGCTGTGATTCCAAAAATGATAAGACCGATCACCAACTGAAGGTAATAATTAATTTTTCCTAATTTAAAACTACGAGTGTAACTCCCACAATGTTTTTCTTTAAGTTGCGTACTTCTTGCAGGCGCCTGACAAGTGCCAGCTCACTACGTGGGGTTGCATTTCCATACAAGAAGACCGACACTGTGCATGGTCAGCCGTTGGGGAAAGGCTAAATAGGTTGCAGGTGGACTACGTCCACGAAGACTTCTTATCACATGTGCTTGAGTTCCCCCAATTGAAGATATCACCACTCTCGGGTAAGCACGTATGTCATTCATCAAGTGTCCCACGACGGGTGTCGTATTGGTCAAGGTAAAAATCTACCACGTCTTACCGTATCTACACCTGCTTCACGTGCTTCTCAGGGTCCATGGATGGCACATTGAGAAGGTGAATGAGGAAGAGCGTCGAGTCGACTTCAATGTGATGTATAAAAGGATACATTTCCACCGTGACGAAAATGGGACATTCCTTATCAATTTTGAGGATCTGTTCCGTGTGTACCAACTGATAGTCGTCAATATTTCTATTTTACGATCCTGGACACTGTGAGTATCACACGATACAACATGAGCTAATGACTTTTATAGAATTTCGTATTATGTTTTGTAACATTCAACATGAGTTGCAGGGCAATGAGGCAGTGAGCTGTGACAAATCAAAACCAAGTTGGGTTCGTTGACCATGGCTAGGCTTCAACCGGTGTTCATTGTCGGCTATGTCAAGGGGGAAATACATGCTGAGTCGAAGAAGGACTTCGTTGTATTACCGTACCACGAGAAGTAAATAGTACTTTACCCTTCAATTACTTGTACACACTTAAACTATATGTGAACTAATTTCCTTACATTGCATTCCGTTTAATAAGCAACCGTTGAGTTCTACTTGTCCTCATTCTGAGTGAAAGCACAGTCTACACTTCTAACGCGATCGAGAAGAGACCAATGGCCTACGTGATCAAGCCATCTTTGCAGAAGTAAGTACATTGCTGTAATAACACTTTCTGAATTTAACTACGTTTATTTTTTTGACTCAATGGCATCTCTCCAATGTATGTAGGGGTTTCTCAGACTACGTCGATGAAGGAGGGTCACAGGATGACAAAAAGGGCAAGACGTTGGGGTATAAGCGATTCAAGGTACAAGTTCCTAGCATATATACATTAATTTTTTTTGACATCTCATCTTCGTGTGTTAATTTCTTTTTCGTTCTTTACAGCGTCATCAATAGGGTAGTGATGACCTATGCGGCTTCTATGTCATGCAGCACATGCTGGTCGTGGTCGATGGCTCACACCATTTTCCTAATGTATATGTACATGCATAATAATATGCATAGCCTTTTACATACAAATTTTGAAATTTAAATTAGTGCACTAATTTCTATTTCGTAGAAGATTAATATCCCCAAAAGAGCTTAGATAGCAAAGTACTAAACAATTTACGAGACCACTTATGCAAGTGGTACTAGTTAGATGTTACGTGAGAGGACGGTAGATTCAGAGATCCTAAAGCACCATACTAGTCCATATGTAAACAATATTAATTATATATGTCAATGTGATATATATATATATATATATGCACGTGTACTGATTGTTAAGCATATTTGTGTTGTGTATTGTCACCGAATGTGATATATATATGTTGTAATTAAAGTATTTGTGTTTTGTAAATGTGATATGTACATTCTGTGTTCTGTCCTACGAATGTGATATATGTGTGCATACTGTTAATATGTGCTATTCTGCAAAATATGTGCTATTATGTGGAAAACCAATTCTGACAACGACATCATCAGAATTAGTTCTTATATAGAACCGATTGTAATGATAAGATCATCAGAATCGGTTCTTATATGGAACCGATTCTGATGAGTGCTCATCAGAATCGTTCTTATATGGAACCGATTGTGATGAAGAGTCATCAGAATTGGTTTCAAATAAGAACCGATACATAAGAACCGATTCTGATGAGTCCCATCAAAATCAGTTCCATATAAGAACCGATTCTGATGACCCTATCATCAAAATCGGTTTCTCAAAAAAACCGATTGTGATGAGGCTCTATCACAATCGAGCCAAAACCAACTATAATAGCTTCTGCTTATCACTATCTAAATACTTTGTATCGCCACTAAAACTAACTGTAATGATAAAAAAAACCGATTCTAATGTACAATCCTGTAGCAGTGCGATCACTACTACAATACACCAGATCACTACCGGTTCCAAACTAGCATCACTGCTAGATATTAGAACCGATAGTGATTGGTCGGCAATGATAGTCTGACTATCATTGCCGTTTCCAAAACCGGTTGGAACTGGCAGTGATACAGATATCACTGTCGATTTGTATGCGAACCGGTAGTGATAGTCTGTAATCAAAAACTCATTTGGTAAGTTAAAAAATTATTTGCACGTGGACCACCATGTACTCGCATGTCACAAGTCATGCGATTTTCAGAACCGGTTGGAACTGGCAGTGATACAGATATCACTGCCGATTTGTATGTGAACCGGCAGATAATCTGTAATCCAAAAATCACTCGGTAAGTTAAAAAAATTATTTGCACATGGACCACCATGTATTCGCATGTCACAAGTCATGCGATTTTTCACACGAAATATGTGTGCGTGCGGTTCGTGGCACTCGAACCCGGAACCTCTCACCTGGCGTGATGTTTCCTTACCATCCTACTATAGAGTTACTAGTGATAGTAACAGGATATGCTTTCCTTTTGATCTTTGTTCCCTAAAACATTGTTACGATTTTTTGGTATCTAAACGACCACTACACCACAGCACCTTTGTTGCAACAGACGGTCTGTTGGCAAAAGCTATATGCAGTGTCACATAGTCTGTCGGCAATACATTTGGCGGCAGCACATCCTCTCAGAGGTTAAAGTCCGATCGGCAAAGACTTTTGCCGACCGACTAGGTATTATCGACAGACTAGCCGACTCCACATATAGCCTTATTGCCGACAGACATAATTTTGCCGTCAGACATAGTTATTACCGACAAACATATAATTACCGACAGATTGTGTGTTGGCAATCCACACTTTTACCAACAGATAGTTCGATTGGATGCTTTATCCCGATTTTAAAAAAATAAAATTCAATAATTAGCTTGATCACTATTAGGACAATCATGGTACTTTCATACTTCCATTCACAAAAATATAGTAGCCTCAACCATGATGACATTATGCAACATTATAACCAAGACAACAAAATAGAGTAGCCTGAACAGCACATTCAATTCATTAGCAGCATATTTAGGGCCACAATAAAAACATCTAAGACGTCAAAATAGAGTAGCCACATCTATAGTGATAGCTTGCAATAGTACAGCCATTAGCAGTATATTTAGGGCCACGATAAAAACATCAAAATAGCTAGCCATCATTGTCCAAAAGTTTAAATAAGTATGTGAATTGATATAACCCAAAATGATCACTTGTAATACATCAAACTTAATTCTTAAAAAAAATAACATCTTTGAAAGATTTCTTCCAACTTGCCATGGTCTTCCAACTTGCTATGGTCTTCCACCGATGCGCACCATCCATAAGAACCTGGAAATGTGCAGCTAAGTAAGAGACATTGTTTTGCAGTTCTGTAAAAAAAATTGTCACATACTCACATACTAGTTCACATCAAATCAAAGGCATCACAAGGTTACTTAAAAAAGGTTCACAGTTAACCAGATGAACTTACTTATTAATGTCATCTGAAGAATACCCAGTAACACCTCCAAATACAACAAGCACATAATTTACATCCAGTGACTGCATTATCTCGTATGCTTCATCTTTGTAGGATGACATTGCACGCCCAACAGTAGCTATGTGTGTATTGTTCCATGTGTTATTGTCAACAATAACAGTTATGTTTCCCATGGCTGTAATTTGGTATCCATAGTCCCACCATGACATAATCTTAGCGTCAGGTGGAGTGTTCTGACGAAGCCAATAGTATGCCTCACGATAATCATCAAAGATAACTCTGCCTCCATTATCCGTGTGGCCAAAACAATAGAAGGAGAAGAGTAAGCCTCAGATGTCACCCAAGTGCAGTGTATGGCATATCTGCTAAGCAAGTAAAAAGCACCCAGAAGTAAAGCAATAGCTGCATTATGTTGGAAAGGCAAGGATTGATCAATGGCCCCCTGTTTACACAAGAAGCCAAGTTAGTTACAGAGTAAGGTGAAAACAAAAAAAATCAAAACAGTTAACAGAAGTAATCTAAAAATCATGAAATTATTCTCTAATAATTTGAATTACACCAACAGTAGCAAAACTGGAACTTTTTTTTAAAAAAAAGACAATACTTCATTTAAGAAACCGGTATATTCTTCTCAATCTTGCATATGGTAGTGGTAGAGTACTAAATAAGTGCAACCCCGCCTTAAAAACAACAAGGAAGTATTCACAATTCCTCAGTGACCCTTTAGATACCTGTTTTACCAATATATCAAATTATGATTTATAGTTTTCCACATCTCTTTTGTGAGGGATGTACAATGCTGAAGGGAGAAAAGGGATTTCAATTGTACACACTCAATTTCAATCACAAAGTCTGTGTTTTTATTTACCATCACAATGCTGAAGGGAGAAAAAGGAGAAAAGAGATGCCCATCCTACATTGGCACAAAAAAACTATAAAAATCGTAAGCAGTAAACGGGTGGCACAGCGCAACCACGTCGGCCCGAAATCAACGTGGCCGCGCTGAGCGGGCTAGAAACCTTGGGGACTTGACATACGGAGTTTTAGGTAGCAAAAGCATCCCCTAGCATGTAAATCTCTGAACTGTCCCTAGACATTCAGTTCAGCTATTAAGTTTCAGATTTTAGCCCCAACCAATCAGACATTCATACCACATAACCCAAGTGAGAAGTTTTCTAGACTCTGAAAGAAATGAAATCTAAGTTCGGTATTAAGTCATACTTTACCACAGTACTAATGATAGAAAATGTTCATTTTGGCATATCACTGAACAAATACAGCCTCCTTATGGTAGATAGAAATAATAGTCTGAATTAGAAGTTGATTTGGCCCTTCAGCGAATTTTGTGAAAATTGGTACAACTAACAAAAGCATAAATTTCCAACCATGCTGAAGCGAACAAAGATTTGAACAGCTAGCCATATCACCATAGTTAAGAGACAACAAAAAAACTGAGACCCTTCTCCCTTTTCTTCAATCACACCAGTTATGATTTGATCCTTGAGAGTATCGCATGAACAAGGTTCCAGAAATTTAGAATTAGCTTTTTCTTCGCAAAATTGATTCGTGCTTTCTTCTTCTTTCAATATTTGACACTCGAGAAACAAATCCGCATCTAATACATTTAACGGTTCTACTTACAGCACAATCAGAAAATGCCAACCACTTTGAGTCGAGGCTTGTCGCACCAATCCAAGAAACACCTCCCAAACCAAATCATAACTCGCAAAAACCTCAACCTTCCTTAAAATTCACCTCACAAGAAGTTGTTTCAAATATCTCCAAAGCGCCTAGCACCCCATTTCAGAGAATGAGCTAATGGCACGGCAACAAACAAAACTACCAACAAGTGCACAGATCTCACCCAAATGCATATGAAAATAACAAAACCATTATACTCCGTTAACCATCAGCTCGGAGGGAGTTCAGAGCTAGCGCAATTCGAGCCGGAGGAGGTGTCGGAGGGCATTGTTCATCGGAGGGTGTTGTTTGTCGAGGCGACGACCGAGCCGCCGACACCAACAAAGCGATGACCACGGGAATGCTGGATGAGCCGCTGAATGGATTGGGGATTTTGGGGACTAGGGTTGAGACTGGTGTTGGCGGGTCGTCACGCGGGAGGCAATGGCGTGGGGGGCGGCGGGGTGGGAGGCATCGCGTGGGCGGCGACAGGCGGAGGCATCGCGGGGCGGCGGCGGGGTGAGAGGCAGCGCTTGGGAGCGGGAGGCAGCGGCGGGGGTGAGAGGCAATGCTTGGGGGCGGGAGGCAATGGCGGCGGGGGCGGGAGGTAGCGGCCGGGGCAGGAGGTAGCGCGTGGGGTGGCGGCAAGGGGGGAAGGCGTGCGTGGGGGCGGCGGCAGGGGGAAGAAGGCATGCGTGGGGGCGGCGGCAGGGGGAAGAAGGCGCGCGTGGGAGACTGGGAGATGGTGGGATTTGGGGATTTTGGGGAAGGCCGCGCATGACTTAAGCGTGGGAAACCCTAGCCGTCTTAATTTTCTTACATAGCATCAGTTAGTTTTTTGAGCAATATTGTGCTTCTATTATAAGAATTATGTTTCCAATTATGTGTTGCTCTGTCCTTTGTTTCCTATCAAATGTTGTGAGCTACTGGTTATCACCCTTTGCATTTGATACGGTGCAGCCCTTCGATAATGCCTACGCTAGGCAGTGGCGGAGCTAGAAAATTACAAAGAGGGGGGCTAAATAATAAACATATGAGGCTTAACAATTAACTTCATTCTAGAACTATAATATAACAAGATTACTCTACTATTGTTCATGAATACATTAATTCTAGAGCCATTGACACTAGGAGAAGGCGCTCAGAGCTTGGCATAGATCCAACAGCTCACACGAGAGATTAGAGGCAAGGCGTTGTTGCCGGCGGAAATTCCATGCAAGAAACGTGAACACTGCCATGCAGGTGGCTGCGTTCAGTGGGTGTGTTGAGTTAGTGGTTAGTAGATTAGGATGTGGGTGTGGTTATGCGTGAGTTTAGAGAGTGGTTAGCTGTCGGGTTTAGACGGAGATCGAATTACGGCCAGTTCTTTGATTCTTTCCCAATATTGGAGCTAGCAAAATACATGCAATAGGAGATTGTCAGGCAAGAGGGTATTTAAGATACCCTGAGAAGTGAAAGTTTTCATTTCGTTATTTAAGAATATATCATTTTTATCATGTACCCAACATTGCCGACATTTAATCTGCTGCCACACCTTTACCGTCAGACAGTTTGACCTAGAAAATGAGAATTGCCGACACATAGTGTGTCCCTACATATCAAAATAATTTCCAATGCACCATCTGACCCTAAAAGTATTATTGCCGACAGTTAGTCCGTCACCAAGTTTTAACGATAGATAGTTGGTCGGTAATTATGTATTATTGCCGACTGATGTCTGACGCTAATTTGGTGTCATGGTGTAGTGGACCTCAAATAAAAAAGTTTTCAACTACAAAGTTATAGATCTCGTCGAGATTTTCATATAAAGTTTATTTCCATCCGACTCCGTATGCTGTTATCACTGCCGAATCATGATACAAACCAGTAGTGATACTTGATTATCACTGTCGACTCATGATACGGGCTGGCAATGTTAATGTCCCTATTATCACAACCGGACCATATCATGAGCCAACAATGATAGTCAAGTATCACTACCGGCTATGGCCAGTATCTACAGCCGGCAGTGATCCTTGACTATTAATGTCGGTTCTTTTCGCATGGGCTTTTAGCGTCGGTCCTTGATACAGACCAACAATGATGGAGCAGCATATTTGAAGGTTTTTGTGGTAGTGGATTGACAATCATTATGTTGATCCTAGCTAGATGGATAAGATCAGGGAGAAACTAGTGCTCGGACGTCCAATTACTGTTCATCACATCAGACGCTTCTTGCAACATTTTTATCCTACGTTTGCAACATTTTTTTGCCAACGCTTGTAACATTTTTTTTGAACATTTGCAACATCTGTTTACTGTAGCGTATTTCACTATTTGTCGAAGGAAAATGTTTCACGCGATGTAAAGAAATATTGCACGAGTTGAAAAAAATATTACAATGTGTCTGAAAATTTCGGACGTCTGAACTGAAGTCATTCCGATAAGGTCAGGGTAGTTCAGCAAGTGAAGCTTACGATTTTGCTTACCTCAGCGGACGTACGTGTTTAAGCTGCCTCCGCCTATAAAAGACCACTTTCCGCACTCGCCTACTACTCGATCCACGTCGTGCAATCCAAGTTGATCATCAGCGGATAGTGCAGCATGTGGAGACAAAAGGTCGCCGAGGGGGGAAGCCCGTTGCTCCGGTCGGGCAACGGCTTCCTCGGCAGGGCAGTGTGGGAGTTCGACCCCGACGACGGCACGCCGGCGGAGCGCGCCGAGGTCGACAGGCTGCGCCGTGAGTTCACCCGCAACCGCTTCCGGAGGAAGGAGTCGCAGGACCTCCTCATGCGCATGCAGGCATGTATACCGAGCCACCTTGAAAACAAATTCATCGGTTTGTGTGCTAATTTCCCTCTTCATGCCCACCTGATCTGTGTATTGTTTTCTTTGAGACGATATATACACCAATTAAGTCCGTTTCTTCCACTATACGTACCTCGATATATATTTTTTCTTTATGAAGCCCAGACGTCGGCAAGTAATTAATCCTTAATTTCTAAATGCATCCTTACACATATATAAGACGACGACAGAACTTTGGCCTATAGGTGTTGCGAACAGACTTGAAGGGATGATCTCATCCATGGAAGCGACAACCACTAGATTATCAACGCGAAGCAAAAATCGAACAACCGAAGCAAAGACAATAACCAACTCTCTTAACTTCTCCCTCTTACATGTAATCCACGAACGGGTGCAAAGCCACCCGTTCATGATGTATATATACATTGATCATGAATGGAATTTAGACACAAGTTCACACATCAATCGTTCTTTAACTTTCTAATCTAAACACGTTATCAAGCACATAGATTCTCCACTGAGTTTCGAGTAATAACAGAAGAAGAACACGACGGCAATCAACACGGTAAGAATTAAAAATGCCGATACTCACCCTTAACCGTGCCGTCTCCATTCTCCTCGTCGAGATCATCCGGGAGTTTCGTCGCACCGTGCGCCTTGGAGTCTTGAATCGGCACCGCCTTCGCGCCGTCATCCGCCGTGTTTTGGTTAGCCCCTGTGCCACCGGCGCCTGGGTTCCTCGCCATGGCGGCTTTCCTCATCGTTGACGCGCGCGGGCCCGAGTTCATCTCTTCACCACCGTGGCCGCCTCGCGGTTGCCCTCACTCACACCGGCTGAAGAAGTCCCGCGGAGGTGGAGGCCCCCAAACCCGGCTCCACCCGGCTTTGGCTTGCGCCCCACCATGGCGGCCAGGTCCGGGATGCCACCCTTCTTCACCATCAGTGGCGTCTCCGCCCCGCCTCCGACCGCCGTCCCCCCTCTGGATTTGGCCCTCCTTGCTTCGCGCCGCAATGCGAGTGAGGATGCGATCCGGCGCTCGGGTTTTCACCTCTCCACTGGCATGATACCAGGGCTGGGCACCGCCGCTTCTTCCTCCCTTCCCAACGGCAGGCGACGGCAATGGGTTCCTCTCCTTCTCTGATGAGGGGGAGGGCCCTCACCACTGAGCGCCGCAAGAAAAGGGGAAGGGGGAACACCGCCACGGCCGAAAATCTTCAGATCCACATGCGGGTGACCCTCCTGGCACCGGCGGAGGACCTCTACGGCCAGCGAAGGCGGTGGATCGGGCCATGACTTCGGCGGATCTGGCCATGGAGTCGGCAGCACTTGCGGTCAAAGCAGCAGCAGCGGGAAATGAAATGGGGTGCGATTAGGGTTACAAACCCTAATCACCGTTCCTTTTTCAGTTTTATTCGGCATGGGAGGCAGGCACGTTTGGGCTGGATCGCAGGCCCAGGCCCAGGCTGCGATCTGCTTCGCCCGTCCCGCATGCACGCGCGCCTTTGGGCTTCTTTGCCGGCCTAGGCCCACGCTCCTTTTTGCTTGATTTCCCCCGCACCCTTACAGGCTTTCGCGGGCCACAACAGTGATAGGCCAAATTCGGCCCGTAGCCTGTTATCTAATTTACTATTTTATTTTTCAGTATTTTCTGCATTTTATGCATCCTAGTCCCTATATTTTACAGTATTTGCACTCTGTAATATATCAGTGTGATATCTTTATATTTTAAGACCCATAATGTTATCTGTAATTGTGATATATGTAAATGTATATATGTGTTTGTGTATATACTTTTGCATATATGTTTTGTATGTTATTAAATTTGCAACTTAACAATTGCATTTTAATAACTTTAAAATTCTCACAATTAAGTACCACTTAATTGTCCAGGATTTTAAGCAAATTTAAAAAACATGTCTTACATTATTTTTTGAGAATAAACACAAGGTGATGGAGTCTAGGGCATTGGCTGCATCTTATTCAGTTTTCTGAATATTTCTGCCTGGAGACCATACCTTTTTGAGCAGCAATGTAAATTGCCCATCACTATGAGGTTTACATCATGTTCCAACTTGATGATTACCTATAAAGTGTTATCTCAAAATAATGGTTTTGGACATATGGTCTACTCTATTTATGGAGATTACCTTAATTATATGGTCTACTCCAACCATCCAAAACATAAGATATGATTTAAAATTTGCACTTAAATATTACAACACCACCATTAAGGTTTTTAAAATTTACCAATATTTGGTGAATTAATAAAATCGATGGTTATGCCATATAGGAAATGCAAAAAGAGTTTGAAGAACTCGCCCTTGATGGGAGCAATTATCCTTCATGGGCATCGGATGTCAAAATTAGTTTTGCATCTCGAGGGATTTCAACTGCGATAAATGAACCAGTTGAAGGGGGCCCTCTAGTCCCTGATCAAATGAAGTACACTGCCTTACTTTTGTTACGCACTTCTATCCATAAAGATCTCAAGAAAGAGTATATTTTGGAAGAAAATCCTCGTGTTCTATGGGTTGCTCTTAAAGATTGTTATGAATAGCAAAAGGAAATTATCTATCCTGATGCACAGCATGATTGGAATCATCTACGCTTACAAGATTTTAAATCTGTGGCTAAATATAATCATGATGTTCATAACATCTGTAGTAGGTTGAAGTTTTGCGAAAAAGAACCGACGGATGCAGAAAAGATAGAGAAAACTCTATCTACTATGCTTCCAGTGGACAGGGTATTGTGCAATCAATACCGGAAAGAAAAATATCAGGTTTATTCTCAACTTATTCATACATTATCTCAGGCTGAAAAGAATGATGAACTTCTTGTTAAGAATCATAAGTTGCGCCCAATTGGATCAGCACCTTTGCCTGAGGTTCATAATGTTCATAATAATGCTCTGAATAAAAGAAAGTTCAATGGATCTCTATCTGGTAATCCAAAGAACCCTCCTGGTAGACGTAAATTCAATAAGAACCGCAGACACCGTGCTAACAAGAAGGCACGTGGCAATGCACAAACTACCTATGACAATAAAAGACTTTGTCATAAGTGTGGTTGTAACATGCATTTTGCCACGACTTGTCGTACTCCAAAACACTTGGTTGATCTTTACCAGAAATCCCTTCGTGATGGCAAACAGAAGGCACCAAGATATAAAGCACACTTCAATCTTACTACTGAGACTTCAAAGGAGGCTGGTTGTTCGTCTTTGGTTCCCACAGAATCGCCAAATAATAAAGCCCTTACTCAGCAAGTGGACCTTCCTTCAACAGACGACATGCTCATTGAGTATGCTTCGGGTGACATGTGTGGAGATTTATCTTAAAATCTCCATGTCCGTAATTATTGTCAAAAAGTATTATGTGTTGTAATAATTAGAGTTTGAAAACTGTTTGTAATTTGGAGTTGTATATTTATTTATGCAAACTTATATGTATTGTAATATTGCACTATTGTTGTGTTAAATAGTTAATCAAATATGTATGTATCACTATATGAATAGAATAAAGAGTTTTAATTAATTCTTGTTCTTACTATAGATGTCTCTTGAAGTCAATCCCTCAGAGGAGGAATTATACCTTGTGGACAGTTGTACCACAAACTCTATACTCACAGAAATAAAATATTTCCAAACTCTTAAGAAAAGAGAAGGAAATGTTTTAACGATCGCTGGTCATGATGCGTTGATAGTTGACTCTGGCGAGCCACAATCACCCTCCCTATGGGTACACAGATTACAATCGAGGATGCTTTGTTGTATCCTGATTCAACTCGTACCTTATTGAGTTATAGAGATATTCGTAAGAATGGTATTCATGTGGAAACACATGAAGAAAACAAAGAGGAGAATCTTCTCTTAACCAGACTTACTGGATATGGCAAGCAAATATGCGAAAAGATTCCAACTCTCGACTCTAGGTTGTACTATACATACATTAAGCCCATAAAACATGTACATACAAGGTAATTTTTCAAAACGTCGATGCATTCCAAACTTGGCATGATCGACTTGGGCACCCCGGTGTCGGGATGATGAGAAAAATTATCACCAATTCTATCGGTCATGATTTGACAGCTACAAAATTTCTCAAATCTTCGGATTTTGTATGCATAGCATGTGCTACTGGGAAATTGATTTTAAGACCTTCACCTCTTAAAATCCGGGCTGAACCACTTAAGTTTCTTGAAAGAATTCAAGGTGACATTTGTGGTCCGATTGAGCCAACTTCTGGACCGTTCAGGTACTTTATGGTTTTGATTGATGCATCTACTAGATGGTCACATGTGTGCTTATTGTCCACACAAAACCATGCCTTCGCGAAAATAATGTCTCAAATTATTAAGCTGAAGGCACATTATCCTGAACATCGGATTCAATCGATCCGAATGGACAATGCTGCTGAATTTTCCTGCCATGCTTTCAATGATTATTGCATGGCTTTAGGAATTCAGGTACAAAATTCTATTCTATATGTCCATACTCAGAATGGTTTGGCTGAATCGTTGATTAAGAGAATCAAGCTCATTGCGCGTCCATTACTGATGAATTGCTCATTGCCTACGTCATGTTGGGGTCATGCAGTCTTACACGCTGCTGACCTAATCCAACTTCGATCAACTACATATCATGATTCTTCTCCTATGCAGTTAGTACGTGGAAATCCACCAAGTATTTTCCATTTGCGTAAGTTCGGATGTGCGGTGTACATTCCAATCTCACCACCCCAGTGTACCTCTATGGGCCCTCATAGAAAATTGGGGATCTATGTGGGATTTCAATCTCCGTCGATCATTAAGTATTTAGAACCTCTACAGGATCTATTTACGACATTAAGATGTCGATCAGATATTCAATGAGGAATATTTCCCGGCATTAGGGGAGATTTCAAGTACCAGAAAGAATGCCATGAAATTGATTGGAATTCTCAAAGTATTTCATCCTCGGATCCACGTACTCAAGAAACCGAACTTCAAGTTCAGAAAATAATTGGTTTGCAAGATATTGCGAACAACATGCCAGATGCATTTACAGATTATAAAGGTGTCATAAAATCTTTTATTCCTGCAAGGAATGTGCCTGAAAGAGTGGAGGTACCACATAAAACCACTCAACCTCCGATTAGCGATAAGAGGGGGAGGAGTAAGGCCTCCAAGCAAAAAAAGGTGGTAAATGCAGATCAACCTATGGTTGATAGATATCAAAATGGACTTGATCCACAACCCTCTTCGGCTGCGCGCATTGTTGAACTTGGGACATCGGATAACCCCAGATCCATCGTTACGGGAAATAATGATGAATCTCTTAGGGTGAACGAAATTGCTACAAATTATATTGAAATTGGAGAATTATTTGACCAAAAAGCTAAAGTTGTTGACACTTATTTCTCTGAGCAGATTGCTAACATCCTGAATGATCTAGATCCTAAATCCATAGCAGAGTGTAGAAAACGCTCGGACTGGAATCAATGGAAGGAAGCAATCAAAACAGAGATTGCCTTGCTTTATAAAAGAGAAGTATTCTCGAAAGTAATGCCCACACCTCGTGGCATTTTCCCTGTAGGATACAAGTGGGTTTTTGTACGAAAACAAAATGAAAATAATGAAGTGGTGAGATATAAAGCAAGGCTAGTAGCTCAAGGCTTCACGCAAAGGCCCGGTGTTGATTATAATGAGACTTATTCTCCGGTTATGAGTGGCATAACTTTTCGATATTTGATAACATTGGCAGTTTAAAATCATCTATCTTTGCAGTTGATGGACGTAGTGACAGCATACTTATATGGGTCATTGGATTCTGAGATTTATATGAAGGTTCCTGATGGAATCAATGTGCCAGATCCACAGGCAAATCGTAACATGTATTGTGTAAAATTGCAAAAGTTATTGTATGGCTTGAAGCAATCAGGGCGCATGTGGTACAATCGATTAAGTGAATTCTTTTCTTTAAAGGGGTACACTAATAATGATGACTGCCCATGTGTTTTCATTAAGAAATCCTCCATAGGATTCTGTATCATTTCGGTGTATGTTGATGATCTCAACATCATCGGCAACGAAACTGATATTAATAAAGTACGTCATCATTTAAAGATGGAGTTTGAGATGAAGGATTTGGGTAAAACCAAATTTTGCTTAGGTTTGCAAATTGAGCATTTACCTTCAAGAATTTTTGTATATCAAGCTACTTATATTCAGAAAATATTAGAGAAATTCAATATGGATAAGTCGTATCCATCCAGAACCCCTATGGTGGTCAGATCTCTAGACATGGAGAAAGACCCTTTTCGACCTCGGGGTGATGGAGAGGAGATATTGGGACCTGAGTATCCTTATCTAAGTGCTATTGGTGCACTTATGTATCTTGCAAATAGTACTCGGCCGGACATTGCATTTGCGGTGAATCTACTTGCAAGACACAATGCTGTTCTACCAAGCGTCATTGGTCTCGAGTGAAGAATGTCTTTATATATCTCAATGGTACAAGAGATCTTGGTCTTTTCTATGGAAGAAACCGAGATCCGACTTTGACTGGATATACAGATGCTGGCTATTTATCTGATCCCCACAATGCCAGATCACAGACCGGCTTTGTATACTTACAAGGTGGAACAACCATCTCTTGGAAATCTTCCAAACAAACTTTGGTGGCTACTTCTACCAATCATTCTGAAATAATTGCATTATATGAGGCCTCCCGAGAATGTGTTTGGCTTCGCAGAATGATAAACCACATACTTCAGTTATGTGGTCTTGGTTCCATTGAATCTCCAACAATTATCTATGAAGATAATGCTGCCTGTGTTATACAGATGGAGACAGGTTATATTAAGAGCAACATCACTAAGCATATTTGCTCCAAAATTGTTTTATCCCCATGAATTAAAAAAGAGTGGGGAAATAAACATTCTGCAAACTAAGTCATGTGATAATCTTGTTGATTTGTTCACAAAGTCTCTACCTTATTCTACATTTTCTAAATGTGTTAAGGGAATTGGTATGAGACGGCTTAGAGATTTGCAGGAGTCAGGGGGAGTTTCTCTTTCTGATAAATAACCTGTTTAACATTATATTGTACTCTTTTCTTTGTATGAGTTTTCCCTCTTTAAAGGTTTTCTCATGTAAAGTTTTTAATGAGGCAATATCGATACAGTTTATATGTCGTATTATCTATTTCTTTCCCACTGGGTTTTTTAGAGGATGATATTAGGCATGTCAAGTTCATAGACAAAATAATTCCATAGTGATCTCAAAAGATGGATTCGATCAAGGGGGAGTGTTGCGAACAGACTTGAAGGGATGATCTCATCCATGGAAGCGACAACCGCTAGATTATCAACGCGAAGCAAAATCCGAACAACCGAAGCAAAGACAATAACCAACTCTCTTAACATCTCCCTCTTACATGTAATCCACGAACGGGTGCAAAGCCACCTGTTCATGATTTATATATACATTGATCATGAATGGAATTTAGACACAAGTTCACACATCAATTGTTCTTTAACTTTCTAATCTAAACAATAGGTTTACGCATGTGTAAAGTGTGGAATGCCGTCGTCGTGCATGGCTGGAGTGTGGATTGTTTATGTAGTGGGTACACTTCAGTTTCCGTGATCAGGGAAACTAGAGAGAACACGTGTGTCCCAAGGAACGCAAGACAAACTCAAGGTTTCCAATTTCGGTTTAAAATTTTTCTGGTCACCTACCGAAATTTGGTAATTTCAGGGCGAAATGGCTGTCCAAAACTTTAATTTTTTATAAAATTTGATCTAAATTTGAATTATTGATAAATTTTGATGAAAATTTAAATTTTGGATAAAATTCAAATGAACCCAACAAAACATAACCAGGATAAATACAATTTACTACCCACCAAAATTCGAAAACCTGGACAAACTTACGAGATGAAACGGCGATGTGTCAACGTGGTGCTACTGGTCAACGTGGTGCAATCAGTGGCGGTTTTTGAACCGCCACAGATTTAGTACCACTGATAATCGAGGATTATCAGTGGCGGTTTTCGAACCGCCATAGATAATATTATCTGTGACGGTTCCAGCCAAAAAACGCCACTGGTACTTGAGTACTGTGATGGTTCTAGCCACAAATAACCTGGTATCTGTGGTAGTTCTATCCACAAACCGCCACAGATACCCCAGTATCAGTGGCGGTTTTTGGATAAAACTGCCACAGATACTCTAGTATCAGTTGCGGTTTGTATTTAGAACTGCCACAGATACTCCTAGTATCAGTAATGGTTTTAGCCAAAAACCGCAACTGATAATTCCAGACAATAAAATAAAAAATCGGTATTTCAGGCTTGCCTCAAGCAGCGCTAGCCATGCCCTCTAAAACAGCATGCACAAAGAACAGATATAACATACACATTGTAACAAATGTATACACAAAGTAGCATAAGATTAGCCAGAACGAAACATCAATTTACACTTTGTAATGTAACAAAATTTAAATAATAAAAACCTAAATTAATTTTCTAAACTACAAGTCTACGAGCCTTCGATGTTGGTTGGAGATGCATGATATGTAACATGAGTATGGATGACTGGATCGTTGTTGTCTTTGTCATAATATAAAACTCGTCTTTTTTTATGACTTCCTTCATGATGAAATAGGCAAGCTGTGTCTGAATGATTTAGATTTCAATAGGAAGTAGTCCTCCCGTGGGCAACTTGAGGCACTATAAGTAGGAAAAATAAATCTCAGAGAGTATATAGAAATTGAGTGGTGCGAATCAATGTATGATATCAGCATGATAAACCTCTACATCATTTTCTGTTATTGTAGAACCTAAGATTTCTCGCATGTATTGGCACATGAAGTACGCACATAAATTTGTGCCTCACGGCTACTTATGACACTGCAAAAATTGAATAAACTAAAATATTATGGAATGAGTTATTTACTATGAAATGCGATATAAGAATATTGTTTGCGTGTGTACTGGAAATTTAGTACGGATTGAAAGAGATTTGTGATATGGGCGGTATCTCAAGCTCATTTTACAATATCTTTTAAACGCCTCATTCATTAGACTTATCAGCTCTTCGTAGTCTTTTTTATCTTTATCTAACAGGTCCATGATCAACATCTTACTCTTTTTCTGGAGTAATTACTATGAGAATCCATTGGAATCTACATACACATGTATGATGCTATAATCATTAGTCCTAAGATCAGAGTAAAGAACAAAATCAACGAGTAATTTAACTAGCTAGTGAGAAATTTACTTAAAATTGTATGGTAAAAGTATATACTCCTTTTCTTATTGTTTGATCAAAATGTTATATATGTATTCCTCGATCTCCTTTGGTGCTCTTGTGATTTCGACCTGTTAGACCGTTCCCAAGTCGAGGAATCCCACTGGTCCCTTGGTTCTTCTTAGTTCGATCATTTCGTATCTAGATAAGGAAAAAGTTAGACATGACATTTATTGGTATTACATGAATATAGACTATGATTTATATATTAGACACTTACAGTAATCAATATCTCAAAAAAGATATGTCGAAAATATCGTGATAGTACAAATTATGCAAGTTATCGAATTCTATTATGAAGTAGCCACCCCCTCATGGTAAAAATGTTCCTCTCAAAAAACGGTGGTGATCACCTTCGGGAGTATCGCTTGGTTGGATCGCTCTATGTACCAGGTATGTAATCGCTGCATCATAAGTGTTAGGCTATTTAGCATCGAAGAGGTGACTAACGGCTTCTCCAATTCGAATTTCAATCTTTCTTGGTTATCTTGTACATTAGATTTCGTCTTACCCTTACTTTTTTTCACACAACATCATACTCTGTTCTAGTTTCGCCCGATCTAGCTGATATGGCTTGTCTAATGTGCCATTTCTTCGAATCAAGGGTTATAAGTTTATCCTTTGAAGTACTCACACTAGAAAGAAGAGAGCGCACACCCATATAGTACAGCTCATTCTCCAGCGGCACTCTGATGCGTCATAGATCCACCACCGCTGATGTCTAGCTCCTATGAAACCCTCCATCAAACCATATTCGAGTTGTTGCTGCCACCTTTGTAATCGGTTACATTGCCGAAGTTACAACATCTAGCAAGCTTCACGCCTTTGTCGCTGGCTACAGTACATGATGGGCCAGGTTTACTAGTTAGGTTAGGTGCCCGAAAGGGACTAGGGCTAACATCATCCTCGCTCCAAAAAAGGCCTAGGTCTAGCCTAGACCTAATTCATTAAGAAACTATTGTATCTTTTCATCACACTTTTTGTTTATACCAATTTCTTGTATGATGGCCCACATGTTGATATTATGTAATTCTAACACATGCTATGAGAATCTTAAGATGTATCACTCTTGCAGTATGCAAAATTAAACAGTCTTCAAGCAGATCTTTCGACTATCAATCTTAAAGATAATGAAGAAGTTACAGAAGAAACTATATTAACTTCTTTGAGACGAGCTCTTAATCAATATTCAAGGTTGCAAGCACATGATGGGCATTGGCCTGGCGATTACAGTGGAATTATGTTCATTATGCCACTCTTGGTACGTATTAATGCTATTCATTTTTCCTTAAGTTAGCAACATCGCCGAACCATTTTTTTTTTACGAAAACCATCCAGAAACCTCCGGGAAAACTGGAAGTCTGGAACCACCGTAGTAGCGGTTCTAGGGAACACTATGTTTGGCTACAGAACGAGATAATTTAATTTGAAGTGCTGTGACAATTGTTTTTGAGAGGCAAATGTTACAAAGTCATTTTCAAACTTAGTAATAATTTGGACAAATACAAATACATACGGTAATTATAAAGATAACACAGAGTTTACAAGATTGAGACACACATATCACCTCAACTTTTCGATAGTACTGGCCTTTGGTAGTTGGCATGTTCCTGAGGTTGTTACCTATGTTCAATTTTGGGACATCAAAATGTTATTCTTACAGAATGATGAGCATTGTTGTATCTCTTGCAGATATTCTCTTTACATGTTACTGGAACACTCAATGTCATCTTATCATCGGAACATAAACGCGAGATATGTCGTTACATTTACAACCATCAGGCATGGCAATATTAGCTTTTATTTCCATTCAAACAAATCATTTTCCAAGAAAACACAAAGTAACGAATTTTTACATGAAACTGTAATCCTTGTAGAACGAAGATGGTGGTTGGGGCACTCAGGTTTTGAGCCAGAGCACCATGTTTGGCTCATGCTTAAACTATGCTACCTTGAGGCTCCTGGGTGAGCTGTCAGACGGCAAAAATGATTCATTAGCCAAAGGGCGTGCTTGGATTTTGTCTCATGGAAGTGCAACTGCGGCACCTCAATGGGCAAAGATATGGCTCTCGGTATACACTGAAACAAAATAAACAAAGTATTCTTTATTTGGTGCTGTCTTGAAAAGAAGCGAAATGTAACTGTTTAAGATTATTCTAGTTAGACAAGAATCTTTCTTCCTTTCTTTTTACCGCAGCTGCTTTAGCGTACGTGTCTGACATACCCAGCAATAACAAACAGTATTAGTCCCTCTTGTTCTCGGTTAGAGTGAAATTAATATGGGCTAACTTCCTTTTAATCAAAGGTAATTGGTGCATATGATTGGTCGGGAAATAAAGCAATCATTCCTGAATTATGGATGACACCCCAGTTTCTTCCATTTCATCCAGGTACATGCTTCATTTCAACGTAGCTAGGAGTACCGATTGGACATTTCATATAGAAAGTGTTGCTAATTTGCATGTTTTTTCTTATTTATATTCTCTCTGATCACAAATAGTTATCATTTTGGACATCAACACAGTCTCTAAAACACAACTTTAACCATTGATTTCTATTATAATATATTTATAAAATCCAATAAAATTATATTATTACAAAAGTGCTTTCCGAGACAAATCTACTCATATGATTTTCATATATCCAATTTAATTATTTACAAAGATATTAACAGTTTGACTTTACCTATACCAAAAACGACAACTATTTATGACTAGAAGGGCTATTTCCCTATGAGACCGTGCAAGGAAACAATATGTTCTAGTACTTTGATTAGAATTTAGAGTTTCCGTAGTACTGTTCCAAAGATTTGCAAAGCACGTCATATGATAGAAGCAAAACGAAATTCCCACTACCGTGAAAACAGAGATTTCCACATTCAGTTATACGGTGTCTACATCTTATTCATCCAGTTTTGAGATAAGTAACAATAGCTTCCTATCTCAATGAGCATTACAGACGTGCAGTTACAAATGTCTCTCCAGATATGCCCGTCGTCAGAACGGATTACGTGTCCGAATTTCTGGAAGCAATTTCATGTCCAGCTTATATTTAAGTTTGTCTCCAGTTTTGATATTTGCATATTTTAGATTTAGTAGTCCATATACAAGGAACTGATGCACTCCATGCTTTCATATAAACAATCGGGTAGGCCGTATAATCATCAAGGGATTGGTGACAGATCGAGTACCATTTACTTATTCAGAACCTTGCTTTAGCCGTTTACAAACATACAAAAGAAGTAAATTATACGTTGTTTTAACAACCTGAATTTTTTATATGCTAAGACAGTTGAACTTTTTATTTCTTGTTATTGAAGTCAACTTTCTTTTTTCTAGCAAGATTTTGGTGCTTTGTTCGCATGATTTACATGCCAATGGCTTATATTTATGGGAAAAAATTTGTTGGGCCTATAACTCCAACTGTATTGGAAATAAGAGAGGAGCTGTACAACATATCCTACAATGAGATTGACTGGAACAAGGCTCGTGATTCTTGTGCCAAGGTTTGTTATTGCCTTTATAAGTACATAGTCATGAATTATGGTTTAGCAACAAATCAATAAAAATTTTGGTGCATGATCTTCCTTTAATTTGAGGTGGTACTGTGTATGCAGTATTCTAGTGCTACATATATATATTCTGACTTAAGCATGTTTAGTTCACTGAAACAAACGATTACATTGGTGATGAAAATAGGCCATGTTAGTTTTCTTTTTCTTAATAATTTGTCTTGATTTTTTGATGTTTGGTGTACAGTATAGGAAAAAGTCTATTTTTGTGCCTCGATCTTCTTAGTCTAATTTTCACCTACAACTTAAAACCATTTACTTGACATCCCCTAAGTATTGAAAACAATGCAAGTCACGTCCCAGTAACCCCATGCTTCATTCTGCCACCCCATACCCGGACTGGGGCGGTGAAATAGTCCCAAGAATCTTCCATAAGATATCAATTTGAAGACAGCCACGCCAAATCAGTCAGCTCCCTGGCAGATTCACCGTTAAACCAGAGATTTTGGACAACATTTGACCAAATTTTGAATTTTTAGATAAAATTTCAAATGATCTCACGGAAATGTAACCAGACAAGTGTATTTGGAGACCCACGAAATAATTGAATTTCACTGAATGGAACCCTGCTTGCACCCATTGCAAAAGTGGTTGTGGAGGACCTAGAAAACTGCTAGGGTTCAGATCAGCACACCTGCCGCACCCACCATTGAGCACACTTCTATAGCCTTCCGTGGTCAACTCATGGGGCAGCGGGCTAGTGGGAAGATGCAGGGGCGGCAGCTGATCAGAGAAAGGGGCTGTGATGGTCCGGTGTAGGGGTGAAAACGGTATCGGTAATTCCCGAAATTCCGAAAACCGTTTTGAAATTTTTCAACCGGACGTGTCGGTATCGGTAATTTTCGAATCGAATCGAATCGGTAATTTTGTCGGAAACGATAACGGTAACGGTTTTGATCGGTTCGACCGCTTCTTCGGTATCCGGAAAAATCGGTAAATTCCGTCGGTAATTACCGGAATTATTCCAGCCCACAAATCACACTCCTTCGGTCACTAAAACGCCCATAACTTTTTACTCCGAACTCCGATTTAGGTGATTTTGAACTCTATGCGAAGCTTATCACGAGGGCTACAATCTTCACCCATTTTCATGATTTAACCAATCATAGATATTTTTAAATATCATAAAAACAAAACTCTAATGTAGTCATTCAAGTCTAAAATTTGATGTGTGTTCATCGTAAATTTGTGAATATTTATTAATTACTAATTTCTATGTGGATGTACTATTTGTGTGAATTTTTTGAAGTCAATTGGTGGTACATGTCCTTACGACGTTTCCGGTCTCTTTTTCGGATTCCGATCGTTACCGATATATATTTTGTATCGAATTTTCGTTTCCGATATTTTCGAATTACCGATGCCGTTTTCGTTTCCGTAGTTATCAATTCCGATATCGTTTTCGAGAAAAAATATGAAAACAAAAATGGTTTTAGTGTTTTTCGACCGTTTCCGACCGTTTTCACCCCTAGTCCGGTGCTAGGAAGGGAGTGAAATAATAGAGTAGGGCAGAGAGATGAGGAAGAAAATAAGAAATTAAAGAGGTGTATGTCATGTGTGTGCCAACATGCCCAAATTGATGATATGGAAACTATGTCTCCCAAAACTACCCACAAAACCATCCATAGTGTTTGCACTGATTCTGATTCTTGGAGGACGTAAAGAAATGGTTTTTAAAGTTGAAGTCAAAAATTAAATCCCGAGAAGAGTTGAGGACCAAGGTGGATTTGTTCTATAATAAAAGTTTGATGATCTTCTTGTATCATAAAGAGAAAAAAAGGCAAGTTCACCCTACAGCATGAACAATGTAGGTTCTTACAAAGGTGTTTAGCAAATAAAAACTTATTTTTCTTGCCATGTAGGATAGATACTGTGCTTATGTTGTATCAATGATCCTTATGTAGGCACCATTGCTTAACGAGTGCTTATGTATATAATTATATCTACTCAACAGATAATACAACATCTAATCACCTACAAAAAATATGTTTGCATTGGAGGAGATGACTTTTAAATGGGTGCTTGATACATGGCTATATTCCCTCTTTAAGTACTCATGTATAAGCATCTTGCATTGTTCACGTCCTTATTAGGGCAACTACTTGATTCTATCCAAGAAGAAAGCTTTCAAAATACTTTCTCTAGTACACATAGAAATATTGTAAAAAAGAAATGATCTGATTTCTTAATACATCGCTAACATTTTTTGCTACTATAGGAAGATCTTCGTTATCCTTGTTCAAGGATACAAAATATTGTTTGGGCATGCCTAAACAAGTTAGTTGAGCCAGTGCTGAATTCATGGCCATTCAATAAGCTAAGGGAGATATCATTGAGAAACCTCATGAAACATATCTACTATGAAGATGAAAGTACAAACTACATTGGTTTATGTCCTATCAACAAGGTAATGTCATGGATTTGTGGTTAGTTTTCTTTCTTTCTCCCAAAAGTGTTGCTTCTTTCATGCTGTTAATAAGAGACTTTGGCTATCTTTCAACTACGCATCAAAGCTTGCAGAATTTACACAGCTTGAATGATTTCTTCTTACTATTTGTGACTATGCCTTTGGGTAATAAGGTTGACTGAGTAGATAGAGTTCAGGCTTGGCTTGAGCCTGGTTACAACTCATGTGTTGACCATGTCCACATGTCAACCTGGTACACTGGCACACTGAATATCTATGTTTGAAAAATCATGTTGAATATCTTATTGATGTAATATTGACTTTATTTCCTGCGTAATTGTATTAGTTGAATTTTTGTTCACAATCTATATAATTATAATGTGTGGACTATGCCAATAAACTAGGAGTTTGGAATCACAATAAGTTAGCTACTAAATAGCCACTTCCCATATCTCTCTTAGTGTCTGTTAGGATCCGAATATGCAAATCCAGATACTTTGTATTATGCTAGACTAGGATCACGTTGGTGTATACAGTGCAATATCAATGAAATATCATTCCATACGCAACGAGTAACTCATAAGTAGTAGAGCTTAATAGTAAATAATAATAATGGTTGGGACCTTATGGTCGAGTTTATAATTATTCAACCTTGCAGGGTTTGAGTAATAAATAAGAAAACTATCACAGAAAATGAGATTAACTCCAAGCCATGGGCTATCTCATGCCATAGGAAAATCGATTGGGGTATGCGACCCAGCGATTAACCTTCTTGTAGTACTCCTCTGATCCAATGTACACTTCTTCTCTAGCAACTAAGTGGTGATTATTGCAAATGTGAGTACATAAAGTACTTTGCAAGTTGTGCACATATAATGCAAGTATAGATGTATGACTTAGTACAAAGGAAATTGCTATCATGGCTTGTTTTGCAAAAAGCAACATTTGCATTGAAAAACAATAAATAGATTGAAAGCATATTTCATTACAATATTAAATACTAAACAGATTTAACACAAAGTTTCACCCCGACCATTCATTTAAATCACATAGCTCAGCTTCGTAGCTTGTTTTGTAAAATCTAACCCTCGTGTGAAATCTCCTAGCATGTCTATGATTGTGGATATGGCTATTTGAATAGTTTTCTTAACACTCTACAATGTTTGTACAACTTTTCCCACACGGCATGATCATCTCACTAAGCCAAGCTATTGACACACTTCCTTTGGTGTGCGGTTGAGAGAAACTATTGACCCTCGCAATGAGCCTAGCTCCTACTACCAGACTCAACACATGAGAAATAGATGAAGGGAGTACTCATTGGATTTGAGGACAATAGCGGTCCATGATGTAGCCCAACACATGAGTCCACACCCTTCTTCCATATGCACTAAGCCTATCTTATAACGTGAGGTGTCAACATTGAAACTTGGCAACTTACTAAACTAGGTCCTTCCTATAGAGCATGTGGTTTTATGATAGAGCTTAGTTTAATGATGCAAAAAGTGGGGGAGGCAACCCAATTCTACTAACCAACATGGATATCACACTTCACGCGTATACAATATGATCATATAGTACTTTCCATCTCCTCACACTTAATCATTTCTTCATTAGTTGATTTTAAGGTGCAACATATGCCATCAGAGATAACACAAAGTGCACATTGTTATTCACAAAGCAATTCCATATATCGTTATTCAAGTGTAATTTTGCATTTGAAAGTTATCTATAGTTATTGACCTCGTTGCGTCTACGCTGTACTATTGACCAATTATTGGTTTGTATATTAACCAACTATTATTAGCCATATTATTCTTCGTAGAAATCGATGAAATATCACATAACTTATCTTTGAAAAGGTCTTGGTATTGAACCAACTATTCTCCTTCTACTTCGAAAGCTCCTAGTGCATCTAAGTCTACACGAAATGAGAGATAAAATACAAATAAATAGAAAATAGAACAATAATCAAACTCTAAAATTAAATAGAAATTACTAGAAAGTAGGAGGAAGAACAGGCTTCTAGTCCTTGTCTCGGCTAGAAATTTTGGAAAATAAACAGAGGAGAGAGAAAATAGAGATTGACAGATGATTCCAAGGAATATTATGGGAATCTTTTTTCTAGAATTTTGTCATGTCTGCTCATGTTCATGCTCTAGGTCCACAGGTTTGGGTCTATGATGCATGGTGAGCTGGGTCACAGAACAATGGCAAACACATGACATCTACTTGTTGGTGACATGGTCCATAGTGAAGTAGTTTCTATAGTGGACCGATCTAGGGTTTGGGCCCAGTGTACCACGCTTACAGCTGATGTGGCGATTGGTGTTGATGTGGTGCACACGTGGACAAAACATGACGAACAAGTGGCAACTGAAGTGGCAAGATTGAAGACAACAGTGGATCCACGGTGGTGATGGCAGATGACGGCTAATGGAGGCAAACCAAGGGCACCGTGGTGACCACCATGTGTTGGTGAATCGATCAACCAGCTCGAATTGCATGAACACAGTTGGCAAGGTCATCGGCGGAGTGGTTGGTTGTAGTACAAGCTCAGGTAAACTAGCAAAGATTGCCTACTCCTTGATTTGGATGCGCCAATCGGGGAGCTCAACGACCAGGATCTACGTGGGGTCAACGTGGATCTTGTTGGTGGGGAGCTCATGGACATGGCGACGCAGCGTGGTAGAGGCAGGAGGCGTGGGGGATGGCGACCGGCAAATGATGTGAACAGGCCTAGAGACCAGTGGTGCTAGTGTGTTGAATACTTTCTGTACATTATAAACTTATAGAACCACCATTAAAGAACTATTATTGCATGCAAATACTTTGGGGCAAAGACATAAGTAACATATGTGGCCTGTGTCAAAAATAATATAAACAACTGAAAGGTCCAAAGAGCCAATATCATGCAAAAATGTGTCGATGATTAAAATATGGCCAAAATTGAAGAAATGTCAGGGAATAGATATAAAAACAGAGTAACTATCATTATCTTTATGTTAATATCTGCATTATTTGCAACTTATCTTTTTGACAAAAAAATCTTCAATGACTAGGCATTAAATATGATTTGCTGCTGGATAGAAAACCCAAATTCAGATGCATTCAAGAAACATCTTCCAAGGATTTATGATTATTTATGGCTTTCTGAAGATGGAATGAAGGCACAGGTACTGTCTCCATTAGTTGCGCATGTGCTATATTTTCACATGAATCTACTGAAATATACATGAGTGTTTCTAAAAGAAACCTCTTTTTACTATACAGTTTAGAATATCAACTTAACTGGCAAATTTAATGATAACTATCCATTGATTTTCTTTGACATGTAGAAAGTACAAGGACAAACTTTGTATACATGAAAAATTCTGAAAAATATGTTACTTTGTGTGATTTGATTACTGTTGAAAGATTACACAAATGTTAATCTCTACCGGATATTAATTAGAATTGAGATCAGTAAGTTATGGTTGCCAATAAAGTTTATATAATCACAACAAATGTGTGTCATAATGTAATAAATGGCCTCGTTCACATTTCCAATTAGTCACACAAGTTTTGCAGTTTGTAAACTGCAAACCTCTCTTTTTTTTTACGTTATTATTTTGTGTTGATAAATTTTGCCTTTCATACCTTCGCTATGACAAACTTCTGTCTCAAGTATGTTTTCATTACAAAGTAGTTGAAAATAAGTTATTTGGTTTTTAAAGTAAAAGTAAATAAGGTATATGATGGGTGCCAGACCTGGGAAACAGCATTTATACTTCAAGCCTTTTGCTCCACAAATCTAATCCATGAGTTTGGTCCAACTCTTGAGAAAGCTTATGGCTTTCTAAAAAATTCACAGGTCCGTTGTTCTTTATCCTTTGCTATTCAAATTACTACTACTTAAAAAAAAAAAACTGAATTTCACATTCTTACTTGAAGGTTCTACGAGATCTTCCTAGACACAAAGGTTATTATCGTCATATCAACCATATAATGCCGCCTGGGTTCCGTGCAAGGAGAGCGAGCCCACGTGTCACCCTCGGCTATTTTGCGAAAAAGCCCTTCTGTTTCTTGAAATTGCGGATAGGTCCCTGGAGATTACGAATAGGTCCTCCGTGATTTTTTGTGAGGGGGAAATTTTTATTTTTTTCGCGTTTGGGTCCCTGGTGTGGTATTTTACGGAAAAAAACTCCCGTTAAATTCAAATCACGAATAAGCCCTTTTCTATTTTTTCAGGATAGCGAATAGGTCCAAAAACGTAACAAACAGGTCCTCGCTATTTACGTCTAGGTCCTTTCTCCGTTTTTCGCGTAAAAAATGTTTTCGGCACCAGAAATATGTGTGCATCTCTAAGAAGGTGGTCATCACGTCTAGGTCCTTTCTCCGTTTTTCCCGGAAAAAATGTTTTCGTCACCAGAAATATGTGTGCAACTCTAAAAAGGTTGTCATCACTAATAATTTTTCGCCCTTTTCCCTCTAGACTCTTTTCCCACCTCGGTTTCCCACCTCGGTCTCCGATATCTCCCAAATAATTCGTCGAAAGAGATATTGCTACAACTCTAACTCTCTATTTTTTCCTCCGTAACTCGGTTTCTGCTGTTTTCCGGAGTGAGAAATATGTTGAAGATCACATTTACGTCCTTTCGTCAATTTTTTCCCACGCCCACACGGCACGGCGTGCAATAGCACGCTACTATTTCTAGTAGATCTAAAGGTTCATGGGCTCTTTCTACAGCAGACAATGGCTGGTCAGTTCCTGATTGTACTGGAGAAGCACTTCAGGTCAATATAAATTTGTTATCATAATCTTTAATTTAATTCCATAGAAATGATAATAATTCTTCCTGGTACAAACACACAGCAGTTTTTGTTTTCATTCTAGACATTTTCCTCGGCAGGACACGAATATTTCTGTGAGCTCTTTTGATCACTTGAGTTTAAGTTCTGATCCCCATTTTTAAAGAATTTTGATTATAATAATTATCAACCAAAATTTTAGTCCACTAGTAAGGCACCAATTGAAAAATTATAATAAGATTGGCTTAAAATTGTCGTTAATAATTATTTCCTTGATGCTTTTGACCTTTTATATTTTATCATGTTCAGGCATTATTGTCTTTGTCAAAGATTTCTCCTAACCTAGTGGGAGCTCCAATAAACGAGGAAAGATTGTATGACGCTATTGATTGCCTCCTTTCTTTTGTGGTATGACTCTAAATCAAATAATCTAACATGACTTTATATGTGCCTTTAGTTTTATTCATATCACATATAACGGTGGAGGGATTGTCAATAATTTTTTTGGCATCAACTTTCTTTGAATAAATAAAGCTTAGGATAGCTATACATGATATTTCTAATTAATTTACGTGCTTTTTCTGTAATTTTAATAAACTATAGTCAAGAAAAAACATTTTCATCTATACATGGAATTGATTTTCTCATGAGCTAGTAGCTTAAATACAAATTTCACTAGCTCAAAACTTGAAATGATAATAACACAAAACATTTCACTTTTCTATGTTGCTAACAGAGAAATATTTTAAAGAGTATATATCTATCATCGATACAAGATTAGATAGTAAACTTATAGCCATCCCCCGGTCAGATAACTTGACCGCTGAGGATGTTGTGGGGAAAACTCAACAACAATAAGACGCAAGGGTCCATATGAATGTATTGCATATATATGATGAGAGTTACAGGTGCTCTCCCTTTTCACATTTGCAAGGATTTCTATTATTATTGAGGGGAGAGGAAAGCTCCCAAAAGTTACATTTTTACTCTTAGATATTAACTCACGTCAAGGGGTAATTTCATCTATTGTCTCAAGCAAGTCCTACCATGCCCGAGATTCATGACATCATCACCCTTCTATATGGGTGTCGATGGAACCACAACTCGTGGCTAACCCTGCACTTCATATGGAGTGCATTCCCTAATGTGTCGTGCCTCATCGAAGTTGTTCCTCAGACCTCGTTTGGGACTAGTCCCTGGACCTCGTCCAGGGTGGATCCTCTGATGTGTGATGCCTCACTGAGGTTGATAGTGAGGTTGGTCTCCTAATATGTCATACCTTGCCAAAGTTGTCGTGACACGCTTCGACTTCTCTTGCTTTGGTGAAGTTACTATTGGCTCGAGATAGCATGAGAACCCTTCCCCAACAGTAGCCCCTCGCCAATCCGGATGTATGCTTGACACCTGCCTAGGACGGTGCCTGGATTCAAGGAAGGGGTCAGCGCATTGTCTCGGGCCACTAGGTCCTTGTCTACCTGTGACATGACACTTAACTAGGTTAGTCAACTTTCACATTTGCCATGGCACAGCTAGCATGTATCCTGAGTACAATCCTGGAGGTGTGAATCCAAGGCTATCTTGGACACTAGGGGTGCAACGGATCAGACACATGCTGATCAACTGGATCTGTTGGGGTCGAATATGGATAATTGTTAGATTCATCATTAGATTCATGAGATTACTATCTGTCAGATTGAGATATTCAAATTATATTCTCAGATATTTACAACCCATATTCTAGCAACTTCAATTGGACCCAACCAAATGACTCAAGCAAGTAAAATAATATTTTTATTTTTGTACAAAAAATAGTTTTTAAATGCTAAAAATTCATTTTAATACAGAAAATACTATAATAGCCCAAAAATTCTAGAAAATTTTGGAGAATTGAAATAGGGCATTTTGAATTTACTAAAATTATATCCAATAGAACAATATATATGTTTTTAGATAATTGCTAAAATCCAGAAAAGTGATTTTATAAAATAGCAAATTGAGTTCACAAACTTGGGAAAAATTGAAAGAAATTTCTTGAGGCATTTTAAATTTTAAAAATTATTTCTAAAGGGCCAAAAAGGCGACTAGAGGGGGGGTGAATAGGAGCCAAATTAAGTTTTCCCTCTAAAATTCAAACTACCAAAAAAATAGATAGGAGGTGAAGGATCGAGATAGCGATCAAAGAGGGATAAATGATCTCAAAATAAAATTTTCCCCTTAAACAAAGTGATCCGAACAAGCCTACACTAACCAAAGTCAAAACGGAGCAATAAATCCAACTAAAGGACTTAAGTATGGCTGAGAAGATAGCACTTAAGCCTCTCATGCCATACTCTAGGGGCCTGCTCAAATCCATACAAAGCTTTGGAAAGCTTGAAAACATGGCTCGGGGACTTGGAGTTCTCAAATTCTGGAGGTTGCTTGACATAAACCTCTTCCTCAATATAACTATTGAGGAATGCACTCTTGACATCCATTTGATAGAGTTTGAAGCCCTGGGATGCAGAGAATACAAGCATGATCCTAATAGCCTCTAGTCTAGCTACAGAGGTAAAGATCTCCTCAAAGTCAAGACCCTTAACTTGAGAAAACACTTGTGCATCTAGTCTAGCCTTATTATGAATGACAACCCCATCCTCACTCTACTTATTTTTGAATACTCACTTGGTCCCAATGAAATTATGACCAGATAGGGGCTCTACGAGCTGCCAGACTTTGTTTCTCTCAAAATTTTCAAGTTCCTCATGCATAGCATTAATCCAAGACTCATTGGATAATGGATAAGTAACATCCTTTGGCTCAAAAGAGGCAATAAAGGCAGACTGAAGGTGGAAAAAAGATAAGCCTGATTTTGAGTGCGTCACACGCTCAAATAGATCACCAATAATCTAATCAGGTGGATGAGAATACTGAAGGTGAGTCTGAAGGTAAGGGCTAGTTTACCTGAGGTGCAGAAATAGAAACAAGTGACACCTAGGTGTAAAAGGACTAGATCAGATAGAACACCATCATCTCCATCATTCTCATCCTCTACAAAAATGGTCTCGAAGGATGAAGAAGAGCTTGAAATATTAGGTCTAGCTCCTGAGCTAGCTTCATCAAAGGTCACATCACTGGTCTCTATGATCTTATTCGCATCACAACTTCAGACCCTATAGCTATGTGAGGAAGACGAGTAACCCAAAAAATACCATTAAAAGAATGAGACTCAAACTTATCTAGGTTACTAGTCTTTAAAATAAAACACTTGCAACTAAACACACGAAAATGAAAGACATTGGGCTTTCGCCCACACCTCAACTCTTAAGAAGTGTGGTGCAAATATGCTCTCAAGAATACGCGAATAAAAACATGGCAAGCAGTAGCTATAGCCTCAGCCCAAAACTTCCTAGGAGTATTGTACTTGTCTAGCATCATCCTGGCCATCTCTACTAGGGTCCTGTTCTTCCTTTCCACTACGCCGCATTTTGCTGAGGGACACAGGAAGAGGAGAACTAATGCTCTAAACTAAACTCCACACAAAAACTCTCAAAGTAGGAGTTCTTGAACTCCATGCCATTATCATTGTGTATAGCTCATAAGGCACTTGGGGGCTCAAAAGACAGCCTACTGACCAATCCCCTGAAATCAGAAAAAGTCTCATCCTTAGAGGCCATGAAAAACACCCAAAAATACCTCAAAAAATCATCGATAATTAGAAGAACATACCATTTCCCACCCGCTGACTGTACTCTAGTCGCACCAACAGTATCCATATGTAAAAGCTATCCTAGTGCATCAGTCATCACAATAGTGGCTAGAGGATGAGAAGTAGAAACCATCTTGCCATATTGGCAAGAAGAGCAAACTAAGTCTTTGACTATCTTAAGTTTAGGCAAGCCACGAATGAGATCATGATTACTAACTCTGGTTAAATGATCCAAGCCAATGTGACCAAGTCTCTTATACCAGAAAGAGAGATCATGAAACTCAGAAGTAATCAAACAATGAAGAAAATCTCCGAAAAAGCAGGTAAATCAACACGAAAGATTCTCCCAAATCTAGAAATCCGCAAACTAACCCTTTTGATTAATCAAGGATTCTACAGCACTACTCTTAAAGCTTACCTCGAAAGAGTCATCGATAAGCTGAGAAACAGAGAGCAAATTGTATTGCAGCTTACTCACTAAGGCAACATCCTTAAGAATAAAATTATTATTAATGCAGATGGTACCTTTAGCATTGACTCTACTTGAAGAAGCATCCTCAAAATGATCAACTCATCACCGGGGGCTCGAACTAGGGAAGAGAAACAACAAGAGTCTCCTGTCATATGATGAGAACAACCAGAGTCAACAATCTAAACCTCTCCCTTCCCTATCCGATGAACCTAATCAAAACACAAGAGAGAGATGACTTAGAACTGGGATAAAATGAATACCTAAGAACCCAATATTGAACCACACGACACCTCAAAGTACCAGCCACAAAAGAAGAAGACTGAACTCTAGTGTCTCTCTAACGCCCAACTCTCATAAGATTAGAAATAGCATTAGTAGAAGATCTAGGAGCTAAAACTGGGTTGGCCCGCCATGGTGCAAAGGCTAGACCATCCCAATGAGGCTGCCTGAATCACATACCAGAAAACACCTCACGTCGCTGATATCTACCTTGATGGACAAATGAGGAATATCAAGAGGACGATGGAAAGACTGACCATGAGTAGCTCCAGGACTAAAACTCGACTGAACAGCATGAAAACCGAGTCCTGGACGCTGCCCAAAAATAAGCGACTCTCCAACCTGTCTAGAAGCAGTGCGTGTCTTAGGAGCACTCAGAGTTTTGGGATGACCCTGAATATCCCTAAGAGCAACAACATGCTCATGCCTTGTGATCTTGGTGTGCCTAAAGCAGAAATATCCAAATGTCTATCCTTCTGACAGAAGGTACATGTATACCTCGCATTGCTAGAGGCAGAAGCAGTAAGAGTAGCAACTTTCTGGTCAATAGTTCCATGGACAACCCCAGCAAATCTAAATACAGTAGTGCTCACCCTGGGAGCAACCACAATGTCTCCACTCTTGGAGCCACGCACAATGGTAGGAGAATAAGTTCTAGCATTCTCCAAATTGTTAAATCCTAGATCCTGATTAAATCAACTAATCTTAGATTGGTCTAGAATGAGATTGAATTTCTTCTTGCCTCCTACAAACTTCTCGAGAGTGCTCATGAGATACACTCCTAGAATAAATAGGCACATGAAGAACAGGGATAAGAAGAAGAACCAGGAAGAGAAGAACAACCAGTACGTGTATTGTTCTCTCTCAGCACGACTGCCTCAACCTTGAGGGCATCACAAGAAACGTAAGGGGTATTTCTAATCCTAAGGTTCTAGGCCTCTAGCTTCTTCCTAAGCAAAGGGCGAGAGGAAAAAACTAGTAGAAGAATTAGAGGCTAATCCAATGGGATCGATGAACAAAGCCATCGACTGAGATTTCGTCTTTCGAGAGACGACATCAATCTCATGAGTCTTGAGTCGGGAATAAAGCCCTTCAAAAGTCATTCGGTAGTGTCCTTGATGGTAGTCACTTTCATCTCCCAAACTCGAAAATCGAGTGTGGTCAAGAAATATCAAGCATTATTTGAGTCAGGGTATATGCAACTGACGGCATGGAAGTCGTTCAAAATCTTCGTAAAATGACCAAAGCACTCATCAAAACTCTCACCAACGAGCTATTCAAATTTGTTGTAATCATGCTTGTACTGATCCTATCTCACCATCTTGATTTGGGTAGTGCCCTCATGGTAAGCATCAAGGGTCACCCAAATCTGGTGAGCGGATCAAAGGTAAGAGATCATGTCATAATCATTGTGGCTAAGATCCTGTATGAGGATGTTCCTTACCTTAGCATTTACCTCAACGTCGCCATATTGCCAGCCGTGACGTTCTCATCGGCAGGAACCTCGTACAGGAGCCTCACCTTCTGCCAAATCAAGAAGCCTTGGGTAGTGATGTATGACTCCATTCGTGACTTCAAAAAAGAAAAATCAACTCCAGAAAATATGGGAGACTTGGTGGAATATTTTCCCATCGCTACTGCTCTCGAGACTGGTCAAGATCTATGGAACAGCAAAACTGGCTATTATACCAATTGAAGGATCGAGATGGCGATCAGAGGGAGGTTAATGATCTCAAAATAAAATTTTCCCTTAAACGAAGTGATCTGAACAAGCCTACACTAAATAAAACTAAAACAAAGCAAGAAATCCAACTAAAACAGTCTTGATCGCCTCAGTAGATTATCTGCAGACGCATAGTCGGTAATATCGAGGTCGGTAGTACCGCACTTGGACTGGTAGTACCGAAATCTGGTAGTATCGCACGAGGGCCAGTAGCACCGGGCTCAAGAATAGCAGCAAGAACAGACAGAAAAACAGCATGAACTCAAAAGACAAATTGATTCAACTTTTGATTGGCAGGACACAAACTTATGAAACTTGGTAGATGTGATCTTAAGGATATTAGAAACTTATTCCAACCTTCAATCACAAGGATTGACATCAAAGTTTTGACCTTTTTGACCAGAAAGAGAGAACACACCAAGTTCAAGCAAAACACAAGAATTTGATCTTGGACTTGCTCATGGGTTTTGATGATCAAGATGTTCTTGGATAACCTCCCACTTGTTACAGCAAGCAAGAACTCAAGTCAAAATCTCCGCAAACATGATCTACAAGAATGAGTCACTCAAGAACACAACATCGGTCTCTTGCAATGATTCCTCAAAATAAGAAGCAATAGCATGTAGAAGGAGGAGTCAAATCCAAATTGCATATAAGTAAATTGCAAGAATATAAGTGCAGAATTTAAATACTTTAAAATAAATTACTGAATTTAATGTGTAATGTAAAAGTGGAAAGTAAATTCAAGCATAAGGGAAATGTCCCCTGGATTTCTTAGAAGGGAGGTTTAGAATGCCTCACTACAAAGTGGACAAAACTCAAATGAGCACCAAAAACCTCAAAACCTTTAAGAGGGGGAAGGCTACCCATACCCCTCTATTTATACTACTCTTGGACCACCTACCACCCTTGGATGAGTCCCTCAACCCTAGGGCACTCTATCAAGGGTTAGGATTGATCCACTCACACAGCTAAGTAAGGGCTAACCAAAACCCACCAAACAAACCGAATATTTTTGCATGGTTTTCCATTCCTTGTCTTCTAGGCTTGCACCAACTCTATCTACGATCATCTTCCGGCAATCCTTGATCGCCTAGACCTCCGATACTCCTCGCCTAGTCTCGGTCATCCTCCGCCTCACCTTGATCAAAACACGCTATCCTGCAACCACTAATGACAAGAAAAACCCATCACATAGCAATGTCTTAAAAGATATACAATAATCATCACAAAATTATTAAATAAATCAAATTCTACTCATAGAGGCCGGTGCTACCACCCCAGAGTCAGTAGCACCGCCCTACAGCCAAACCAGGAAAACACCCTGTCTGGAATTTTCATACCGCTCCAAAGGGCCAATGCTGCTACCACTCGCCTGGTAGCACCGGGCTACCATGGCCGATAGCACCGCCCATGGTGGAACGGTGCTATTGCCCCAAGCCAGTAGCATCGCTCGATGCTGACCTAGTAATCACCCTCTCTGGAATTTTCACACCGGCCATAGGCCTGGTGCTACTGCACTTGAGCTAGTAGCACCGCCAGTTGGTGCTACCACCTATGCTAGACCGGTAAGCATTGCCATTGCTGGACAACAATCAAAATGCTTTAAATTTGGATTTAAACCTCAAATCTCCCTTAAACTCAAACACTACTTGCTTGAACAATGTCACTAACTCATCACACATATGGGTAGACCTCTACATGATCTTTCACATGGTACTATACAATTTAAATAGGTGATCAGATGAACAGTAACACCTACCTATTGAGGTCAAATGAACAGCACCACCGACCTGTGGAGGTTGGATGAATAGTAAAAACTGCACTGGTCGGGGTGAGCGAAAACTCTGAACTGGTCAGATGAACTATGTTCGGTGTGAACAGTGTTCGGATGAATAGTGCTACACTAGTTATATGAATAGTGTTCAGGATGAAGAGTGCTCAATGAATAGTGTTCAGATGAACAGTGCTGTGAACTGGTCAGATGAACAGTGTTTGGGATGAATAATGAAATCACCCGATCTCGAAAACAAGAATTGTTGTAACTTTTGATCAGCTGATCCAAAACCCATGAAATTTTATGTGTCCACATTCCAATGGATGTCAAAGTTCCAACCTTTTTTTAGTTTAAAGAATGCTGCAACAAAACCGGGTCAAAAACACAAACTTCACCCTTAGCTTGCTCGTGGGGAATTGATGATTAGGATAATCTTAGATGACCTTCCACATATCACAACAAGTAAAAACACCAAAGAACTACCCTTCAAACAAACAAGAATGCGATCTATAGGGATCTTTCTTCTACCAAGCACATAGATTGGTTTCTTGCAGAAACTAAAAAGAAGAGGTTGTAGATTGCCTTGATGATTGGGGTATGATCTATAGGAAATTCATCCAGTAATCTTTCATCCTTGGCACAAGATCCAAAAGCATATAGAAGGAGAGGACGCAAATCCAAATGTGTAGAAGTAAATTACAAGAATTTAAATGTTGAATTTAAAGAATAATATAAATGCTAAAGGTAGATTCAAGATAGGGGATGCAACTTTCATTTCTTAGAAGGAAGGTTTACAAAGCCTCAAAAAAAGTGGGCAAAACTCAAATGAGTACTAGAATCTCCAAAAACCATTAGGCGAGAGACATCCCCTGCTCCCCCTCTATTTATAGAACACTGGGAGCAAACTCGACACTTGGATAACTCCCTTCTCCTGAAGGAACCTTATCAAGGGCTCGGATTAACTCACACAACCATACATGGGCTAACCGAAACCTAACAACATAACGGGTTTTGCACGCTTTTCAAAGCACACTAACTTGACCTGCTACTCTATCCTCTAGACCACGATCCAACAGCCCTCCCTGATCCGAGCAGCTTCAAGTTAGCATCTCATCCATTTCTTGTCTTCTCGGTTTGCAGCTACTTCCTGGCATCAGTCATCTTTGGTGACACCTTAACCATCTAAACTCAGCTCTCCCAGTCTAACCCCGATCTCCTATGCCGCATCATGACCTAGCTCCGACGTTTTGCAACCATTATAGACAAGGAGACCCATCACATAGCAATGTCCAATAACATGTGCAATCAAATCAATACATAACTAGAATGATACACAATTTGTCTCAACTAGCTTACAATCTTTCCCAACCAATTTACAAATTGTCTCGATCAGTTCACAACTAGACCCAACCAGTTTATAAATTGATCAAACTCAAACTTGTGCACCACAAGTTCAACTACAGTTAATTATTCATCACAAATATGGGTAGACCTCCAATGGTCTTTCAATCTCCCTTGATGAGTATATTACAAACACAAAAAAAGGCACCGTTTTGAGTTTGAAAAGGAAAGAGGTGAGCAATTTGATTGCAAAGCCTCACTTGATCCTAAGCAAGAGAAAATAAAATCTTTGATGAAGTTGGCATGGAGGATTTTAGAGCAATAACCAAAAAGAGAACAAGTTTTCCACAAAAGCTCTAAAAATCTAATAAAAACTCACAAAAACTAAAATATGCTTATGATCCTATGAATTAGCAAGTTTTTACCACGATCATAAGAACCAAGATGCATTTATATTTTTATCTTTTAATGACACCTTTTATAAAGTTTCTTGCCCTTTTGGCAATATAGGCATCAAGAAGGCATTTTGTCCTATTTCTACCTTTTGTGAAAATGCATGCATGAAATGCATCCTTAAAAAGAGCTTTGAGAATTATCCAAGTGACCATATAGACAAAGTATGACACTAATTTGCTCAACTTTAGAGTATGCTAAACTGAGACATGTCTAAGCACAAATGTCAATTTTGCTAGCAAGGACAAATAAGACTTTGTCATTTTTGCATGATTTAACAATTACAACACTTAGTATAATTTATAAACTAGAAGCAAAGCCATACAAAGTATCAAATGAAAAACCTAGAGTTCAACCTACTCAATACTTCGGAAAGTTAGATGTGCATACATGGTCCTTCAAGATTAATTATCTTTAATAGAAAATTTTCTTTAAGATTTCAAATGCCATAGTAGGGTGCAAATATTTGACATTATTTGCATTCTTTACCCACTTATATTTTTTTTATTTGCAAATTTTTTTATGTAATTGACTCAAGTCATAGTCAACCATTTTAAGAAGAACTCTTAAGAGGAAAGTCTTGGTCATACACGATACATCCCAAATTCATCCTATGTGCAATGGAAAGCAATCTCGTAAACATAAAATGTTGAGATCAATTCGCACAAAAAGAGTCAACTTTGTTTTCTTAATTTTTGCACATAGATTTATGAGCATGTGAAGGACTTGAGTATGGATAAACCTATCTTCGCCCAAGTTGCTATACGGGACTCTAGTAGAAGTCCAAAATTTCACAAATAATGACATATGCACCTAGAGAGGAAACATAGTAAGTAAAAGCAACATGTTTCATCAAGTATTCATTTAAAGCTATAATTTTCAATTTTTAACAAGCTTAACAAGTTCAAACAAACTGAACTTGAACATATCTAAGCTAGCAGTTATCTTCAGAAAAACAAGAAGGTGCATAGGATGAATAATAGCCCATTTGCATAATAGATAAAGCTCATGAAACAAAAAATGAAGTCTATATGTAATGCATGAAGCAAATTTTCAAAACTCCACCTCAACAAGTGGATCAATTTTAAGCAAAATCTGGTTCAAGTTGAGTTATAGCATAATTAAACACAAGAAATGTCCAAATGAACTCAATTGAAACCAGAAACATAGAATGAGGAGATGAAATTGAGAAATTACAAACTGGGTGGCTATAGAGTATAGAAAAGATAGCAGAGAACACTACGACTTAGACTTGCTCTCATCTCCCCAAAAGACTATCATAGGAAAGCTAACTCTAGATCTCGAGCTAAGGAGTGCACACAGACTGTGTCTACCCGAGAGGCCCAATACCTGCTAGACTTATAAGACTATCGGGAACTTAACCTAGAGAGAAGAAAGAATAGCTAATTGTGCATCATAGCAACCTATAGCATAAGATGAGAGATCTGTGTAAGGCATGCCAAAAATCTAAGTGAAGTGAACTCAGAATTCTAAAAATAAGCCCAATATCACCCAGAAGATGTATGAAAAAGTAAATGCTAGAAGAAAATATATATAGTACATAATATACAAATCAGCTCCCCCCTCAAAATATGTTGTAGGAGCACACAACTTCAAGCTATCCTCTCAAAACCACAAAGCTAGAGCTATCCAAAAGCTTGGTGAAGATATCGGCAATCTGGTGGTCGCTCTCTACAAAACTGAAGCACTATATCATCCTTCTCCACATGGTCTCTAAGAAAGTGATGTCTAATGTCTATATGCTTGTTCTGGAGTGCTACATTGGTCTCAACTAGTTTACAAACTGATAAAACTCAAACTTATGTACCACAAGCTTAACTACAGTCAATTCTTCATTACAAACATTTGTAGACCTCCACATGGTCTATCAATTTCCAACTAAAATTTGGTTTTATTTCTAGACAAAAATTACTTTTAAGTTCTAAAATAGGAAAAGCATTTTAAAATCCAAAAAATTCAAAATAATTATTACAAAATTGAAAAATTGAATTACTCTCTAGAAATTCAAAAATCCAATAATGTTTTGTAGGTTCAGGAGCCTACCCAAACTAGGTCTGGGGTAGGATATGGTTGAGGTGAGCCTAGACCCAGTCTAGGGTGGGATAAGGCCGAGGTGCATAGCGAACTTGTAGCTTCTCATTTCGGCTCCCTACTAGCTATTGTCAATATGAGATGAGATAGTAAACTTGCAGGCATCCCGGTCGGATACCTCAATCACCGAGGATGATGTGGGGTAGAGTCAACAAGAGTTGAAATAAGGCTCCGTAAAATGTATTACATATATGTGGTAAGAGTAACAAGTGACCTCCCGTTCCCCATTTACAAGGGTCTCTATTTATATGGGGGGAGGAAAGCACCTAAAGTTACATTTTTGCCCTTAGATCTTAGCACGTGCTGAGTGGTACAATTGTCCATTGTGTTAAGCAAGTCCTGTTACACCCAAGGTTCACGACGTCATCGCCATTTTACGCGAGCGTTGATGGGACCACGACTTGTGGCTATCTCGGGCTTCATCCAGAGTGGCTACCCCAATGTGCTATGCCTCGCTGAGATTGGTCCTCGGACCATGTCTAGGGTGAATCTCTCGATGTGTCATGCCTCGCCGAGGTTAGTCCTTGGACATTGTCCCAAGTGGATCCCCCGATGTGTCATGCCTTGCCAACATTGTGGCATACTTCGGCTTGTCTTGCCTTGGCGAAGTTAACGTCGGCTTGTGGTAGCGCAGGAATGCTTCTTCCAACATTATGCAATTTAATTTCTTCCAACATAGTGGTTTCTTCAATTGCAATCAAATAACTCTTATAATATGCTAGAGTGTGGTTCTCAATAACTACATAAAATTTTCCTAAGCAGAAGCAAATTATGACAAAAAATATAATGAATATGTTGGGCACACAAGTGCTAAATATGAGCAAATAAAAGAGATTCATAATTCAATCGTAACAATGTCCCTTGATTTGAAATATTTTAATTATTATTGAGCTTGAAAGATTCAGTTTGTTAAAGAGACATCATAACAAGTTGACAGTTATAGAGCAGAACAAATTAGCAAACAAACATGTGTAATATTCAAAAATTTCATATCATTCGTACTGTGTTTATGATGTCCAAATATCTTTCACAAAATTGTCTAAGTTATTGTAATAGTTGCAGCAAGTCTTTCTTTAACTAGCACAACTAGATCATTTGACTAACAACTGTGTTTTCTCCTCCGCAAAGAACAAAGATGGTTCTTTCTCTTCATATGAATGTACAAGAACAGCTTCATGGATAGAGGTTAGTATCCCTAGTGTATAACGTTAAGCAGTTGTCTAGAGTATTTATTCAATCTTGACTTTGAAAACTATTTCATGAGTTAAAAATGAAGATTATTTGGGGTAAATATAAGAGGTGAGGCAAGAAATCATATTTCACTAAGATTGAGCAATTCATAACATCTCTTTATAGTACCCATGGCCCTACAAGTCCCTGGATAACAAATAACTTAAACAATTATGTAGGGTACACAAATCTACAAGAGGATCTTGTTTCTCCTCCTTTCTTGTTGGAATTTTTGAGGACATAGATTGAATCATAAATTGTGCTAGAGAAAAATATCGGCGTGTGAAACTAGGCTTTGGGATGTTTAAATCACTGACTTACAAGTTACAACTATCAAACTATCAATGCGGGGATATGGGTGAAACTGTTTGAAACATGTGAATCACAGAGTATTACGAGAAATGCTGTTTTGCTCAGGCTACATGCACTCCTATTAACCATGCACAGCCTCCATTTTATAGGTGTATGCATCCAAAACATAAATGCCTTTGCCAAGGGTATGATTATGTAAGGCAATTTCTTGATGGGCATTTTGCATCATTAGATTGAGCCAAATATAAGTAGTTTCCGTATATAGTTATTGTCTGTTCTTCAGGCAGCCAAGAATAATCTGTGTATTCGATGCAGTCTTGGATTTCAAATTTGGATCACAGATCTCAAGTGCCTAATAGATGACTGGAAACATGAATTTCAACAACTAATAGAAATGGTTCCGTTCCCCATCATATGAACGATGTAAATCTATTATAGCAAGATGGGTTCAAATGAAGACCTACACACTTGGATTTACCAAACCTCATAATGTATCCATGCCTGCATTCCTTAAATTAACAATTAGAATATTTAGTTGTTATATTATTTCAAATTTCCGATTATATTGGAGAAAATTAATAACCCAGTTGGATCTAAAGCAGCCTCAAGTTAAAACATAAAAAACATTAAACTCCAGTGAATGTCTTAGCAACGATGTCTTTATTATGATACTTACCCTGATGCATCCTTCATTTGCATATGTACTTGAGTAATTTTCTTCGAATATTTCCCTAGCAATCCTTTTATTTCAACATCTTGTGGCTATATATACTTACTTGGATATATTTGGTAAACTAGGTTCTCAATCCTTCTGAGAGTTTTCGGAACATTGTCGTTGATTATCCGTAAGGGATTTAAATATCTGTTTTATTTAAGAAAATATCAGTAATTCCCTTTAAATTTTCTGAGAAAAAAAACTGAAAATATCAAACCAATATACAGTCATGTAGAGTGCACATCATCGGCAATTCAAGGTCTGATATTGTTCAGAGAGTTATATCCAGGGTACCGTTCTGAAGACATAGAAAACTGTATAAAGAATGCTACTATATTCATTGAGAGCCAACAACAGAAGAATGGCTCATGGTATGCAAAAAAAATTTCTATTGTTAAGGGTATGGAAATTATATATATATATATTATTTATATTCTAAAATTAACAAGTATTATATAAATTCATTTGATAGGTACGGCACTTGGGGTGTATGCTTCACTTATGGGGCCTTCTTCGCCATAAGAGGATTAGTTGCTGCTGGAAGAACTTATGCTAACAGCCTATCCCTGAGAAATGGATGCAAGTTCCTATTATCAAAACAACTTAGTACAGGTGGATGGAGTGAGAACTATCTTTCTAGTGAAACCGTGGTAAATATGTATTGACTTTTCTATATATGTTTATTTTTTAGGTTTTGATAATTCTTTTTTCGGTGGTCATAACCAGCTTGTTTTATCTACTGAATCAATCTGGAAAAACTGGCATTTTTTAAAAATAATTTATTTTAAAAATAATTTTACAAAAATAATATGCTGATTTTTTTACAAAAATATACCTCTATTGTTATTTCAAATGGCCACAGAACTTCTGTCGCCACAACTTTCAATCTACCTAACCAAATCCAATGATCTAGTACTCTATAGAAAGCTTAGAAAGATCCCTACATTTGTCATGTGAACCGAAAACCTTAATTCAGTCATCGAATATATAGTGAGCTTTTATGTGCCAAAACCAGACATTTTCTGCTGCAAACTGAACTTTATTTCACAAAGATTTGCAAGAATTACATTTAATTAGCTTGTATTTCCACTGAAACTGAACAGGACTATGTCGACAGTGGGAGTCCTCATGCAGTGAACACCGCTTGGGCGATGTTAGCATTAATTTATTCTGGGCAGGTTTGGCTTGTCCATTGTTCCTTCGAACTGGAATATATTAAGCCTGTGTCAAATTGTTCATATTTATGTGTTTTATTTCTTACGAGCAGATTGTACGAGATCCAAAACCACTATATCGTGCTGCAAAACTGTTGATCAACATGCAACTGGAGACGGGCGAGTTTCCTCAACAAGTAATATTTGGATGGAGTTGAGTTGATGAAAGTATATTTATGAAGACAGGTCCATTAATTTCTGTAGTTGGCAGAAATTTTATCACTGCATTAAAACAATGTAGCGTATTAGACATCAATCAGCTATAGAAATTATTATGATTATTTTTGCGAAGAGGTATAGTTTGTTATCATACTGATCCTTAGAGCTCAACAACCAGAAGATTGTGCAACTCAAACCACGCGCTATTGGCCACAAGACATGGAACACCAGAAATCCTTTTTTATGGTATTTTAGCTCATTATCTATTATCAAATTCGACGTATATCCATTAAAAAACATTTGAAGTACTAAATATTGATGCATAGCATTCAAATTTCCATTCTTGATGTCATCCATATAAGAAGCAACATGCACACGTCTATGCGAAATGGAATGGAAGATTGACATGCACTTGTAAATTAATTAATTTATTCTTTTTGCTAATTACCTATCTCACCTCCACCAATATCATGCTTTTATTTGTATTTCGATTACAGGAACATGTTGGATGCTTCAATTCCTCCCTGTACTTCAATTACCCAAACTACCGTAACTTATTCCCCATTTGGGCACTGGGAGAATTCCGCCGAGGACTTCTTGAAAGCAAGGACTGAATTGGGTATATATTTATGTGATAAGATATCATATAATAGTATGGCAAGTAATTCACAGATGCAATGTTGTTATAAGGACTTTTTCGATTTTAGAAGCACCGCTCTTAAGTCACATCATACTTAATTGTAAGATCTAAAAGTAATGCAATTGCTTCTGGCAGACCAACTAGTCTGATGAATTTCTTCACTATAACTAGCTAGAGATCTTGTTGTTTGCCTAAGTACTACCAACAAAGATGGTTATAACTCCATTGAACATTCAATTGGAGTTCAAATTGTTCCATAGTTTGAATATCTACCTGTAACAAGGTGTCAGGACCTGGATTTACGAATTAGAAACCCTCTATGTATATTGCACTAGTCTAGAGAGTACACATTGTGACAACACAGATGAAATACCATTCCATATATCAATTAACTAATAAAGTAGCAAATTATTATTAAATAAAGCAATGGATCTTATGGTCAAAGTTTACACCACTATGTCTTAAGAGCTTAAGAAACAAATAAAATATTGTAGTTGAAAAAAATAATTTGGGTCATTCGACATGCTACAGGCAATCGTCTGGTGAACGCCCTCCTAGTTCATGTAGTCCTCATAGTACTCCTAATATAAACGTCCTCCTAGTTCATGTAGTCCTTATAGTACACCTCCTAATATAACTCTGTGTTACTTGGTTCTTCTTTAGTAATTGATCAATAAAAGCGTATTTCTGCAAGTACAAAAAGTAATCACAAGCCGCGGAGAAATGATCCAATATATTCATACAAGGCTTGACAAAGGATATTCAAATGGTACTTTTGCATAAAGGAATAACTTGAATTTAAATAAAATAAATAGATTCAAAGTATATTTGTGAAAAGATATTAAATAACTGGTCGTAAATCAATGGTAGACAACATGAATAGAATGATGAGGCTTCACCCAACACTATCTAAAATCATCATGAAACTACTAAATTCATCAATGCTAACTTTAGATAAAAAAACAACAGTGGACTCCCAACAATTCCACCTTCCAACATTTTGTGAGACAACCTATACCTTATGTGAAATTCCCAAACTTGCCCATGACCGCATACATGGCTATTCGAATAGTTTTACACTCTGTAGATGTTGTACTGCGTTACCCACAAGACATGGTCAACTGTTTGTGCAATCAATATTAGCACATTTCCTTTGGTGTGCCACAAGGAGATCATGACAAAGCCTTTACAATGCTCTGTCTAAATTCGGTACTGCTCACTAAGATTTCACCCCTTAGGGCCCATCTTTAGCCATGTGAATCTACTCGTTCATCCCGAAACTCACACCACCAATGGCAGTATACAAATTTAGATATTACAAATTAATCATCTAGATCTATCCCATACCAGACATTTGGTTGTATGATTAGCTCAGTTCAATGGCGCACAAGATTAAGTCCTTAAGATGTCTTAGGCAAGACATCCATATTCCAGATATGTTAATGGCACCCGTTTTACTACATGATCACTTGCCTGAGGGAAAATAATTTTGTTCAACCAAGACCAATAGTACACCCTACCATGGTACAATAAATTTTACAATACTGGTTATGGGCCACAATTCAATATCTCATTAAGTCAAGATTAATATTATTCAACATGTGATATGAATCCCATCACACAAGTAAGCATAACTACGACAATCCAATATTGGTAATATAATCATGTCCATCTAATAATGTCCCCACCAAGGGTTAACAATAGATACATGGTATTCCAATAATCAAGGTGGCATAACAATAACTAGATATATAGCTATTCCTAGCAATTACTCATTGATACACAAATAGCATGCAATTGTATAAAACAAATTACTCGTGCAAACATTGGTTCAACATGATCAAAGGTTACGACTTACCTTGTTGATCTACTATTGAGTCTTGATTTTCAAATTCTCTGTTTGCTCCCTCGAGATTAGCGTCTACTGAAAAAAGCAACAGATACAAATTAATAACAAACAGAGATCCAAACAAACTAAAATTTGAGAATAAATGGCTCTAGAATGTAGAGCTTGATTTTAAAAAATTTAGAAATTTGAATCACCTCAATCAAAGTTTGTATGAGAGAATAGACATCTGAAAGATTAAATTCAGAGAAAATAGTAAAAAGAATTTTCTAGAATTATTTTTCTAAATAAAAATCACTTTATTGCATCATGTTGATGTCACGCTGATTTTTAAAAATAAAAACAAACTAGCAATAATAGCGCGCTACGCTGCGCCGTTTTGTAGAATCGATAGGACCCATCGGCGAATCCATGGACTGCTATAAACCTTCGATTAAATCTATGTTTTTTTTAGAAAACGGAAAATTTGGTTGAATTTTTATCTCCGTATTTTTTAAATAAAATGGGTCGGTAGGACCCGCTTGCGAATCCATAGGTTGCTATAAACCTTTGACGAATTCGCGTTTTTTTTAGAAAATGACGGCTAAGACCCGTCGGCAAATCGATAAGTTACTATAAACCTTCGACGAATCTGTGTTATTTTGTGGCGAAAATATTTTTTCCGGGAAAAGCGTGTTTTTTTTGTGGCGAAAATATTTTTTCCGGGAAAAACGGAGGTTGGTAGGACCCGTTGGCGAATCCATGGGCTGCTATAAACCTCTGACGAATCCGCTTTTTTTTAGAAAACGATGGCTAAGACCCATCGGCAAATCGATAAGTTACTATAAACCTTCGACGAATCTGTGTTTTTTTGTGGCGAAAACATTTTTTCGAGAAAAACGTGTTTTTTTGGTGGCGAAAACATTTTTTCCGGGAAAAACATGTTTTTTTTTGTGGCGAAAACATTTTTCCGGTAAAAACGGATCAGCAAATCGATAAGTTGCTATAAACCTTCGATGAATCTGTGTTTTTTTTGTGGCGAAAACATTTTTCTGGGAAAAGCGTGTTTTTTTGGTGGCAAAAATATTTTTTCGGAAAAACGGAGGTCGGTAGGACCCGTTGGCGAATCCATGAGCTACTATAAACCTTCGACGAATCCGCGTTTTTTTTAGAAAACGACGGCTAAGACCCGTCGGTAAATCGATAAGTTACTATAAACCTTCGACGAATCTGTGTTTTTTTTGTGGCGAAAACATTTTTTCCGGGAAAAACGTGTTTTTTTGGTAGCGAAAACATTTTTTTCCGGGAAAAACGTGTTTTTTTGTGGCGAAAACATTTTTTCCGGTAAAAACGGATCGGCAAATCGATAAGTTGCTATAAACCTTCGACGAATCTGTGTTTTTTTGTGGCGAAAATATTTTTTTCGGGAAAAACGTGTTTTTTGTGTGGCGAAAATATTTTTTCTGGGAAAAACGGAGACGAATCTGTGTTTTTTTGGTGGCGAAAACATTTTTTCCGGGAAAAACGGAGAAAGGACCTGAATGTAAGAACCAGGGACCTGTTTGTTAATTTTTTGGACCTGTTCGCTATCTTGAAAAATTAGAAAAGGGCTTGTTCGCGATTTGTAATTAACGGGAGGGTTTTCCGTAAAATACCGCGCCAGGGACCCAAATGCGAAGAAAAAAAATATTTTTGTCTCACAAAAAATCGCAAAGGACCTATTTGTAATTCGAAAGGACCTATCTGCAATTTCAAAGAACTGGAGGGGTTTTTTGCAAATTGGCTTGGGGGGCACGTGGCCCCCCTTGTGTCTCGCCAATCTCTCCCGCTTTAAAGGGTGTAACCATTTGGAAATAGGCTCTGGAGGCTGATAGATAGGCCCATGGTCTGTAGACTATATCCATGGTTTTGGCTCGGTCTACGGTAGACCAGGCTTAGGGCATAGTGCCACTGACGTGTGGGACCTCACTGGTGCTAACGTGGCATGGGTGACTCAGTAGCTAATTGAGCAAAAGATTGATGCAGGTGCTAAGCTGGCGGCAACATCGGTGCCACATGGACACAATGTGGCAGCCACGCAAGCACAACCAGGCTTAGACCACTGACTACACGACAGCGGCGCTACATCGCCGGACATAGAGAATAAGATGCAGGATTCGGTGATTGTGTACCAGATCCGACGCGGTATTACACGGATTTGAAAGAGCATGTTGCGATGAACTCAATGTTAGTGTTATGCTCTTGAGGTAGTCATATAGATGATTGTAACATGACTATGTTTATGAATAATAATATGATTATTGGTCCAATGAATGTATATCATTATATTGATCAGCAAGTATGTGACTTGCTTATGAAACTCTCTACTTATTGATATAATTTTGTAAGTATCTCTGATCGGGTATCATCGTATAGGACAACGATGAATAGATCAGCACATGTATTGATCGATGATCATGTTTCATAGATCATGGGATATGGAGATATCATCAATACATTGTGAACTCATGATGAAGAACATGGGTTAGATAAATCCGTAATGGGACACTGCAATAATGTTACATTCTTATGTGTCATCAGTGTATCTCATATATAGTGGATGTATGATCCTTAGACCTGAGATTGTCACATTCCCTACATGTGTAATAGTTTACCTTGGGGCCACCAAACCCTATTTCCTAACCGGATAGTTATAAAGGTAGCTTTCATGTTTGCTATAAAACATGCAAAGGGAAGTGAGCAGTCAAGATGGAATTTGCCACTCCAGTGTAACGGAGATATATGTCTAGGCCACTCGTGTGATATGATTATTAAGGAAGTGCATGGTCATGCCGTGATTGAGAAGTCAATCACAACTTATTAATATATCACGGATACGAGAGATGGATTGAACTGTCAAAGGATGACATACTTCTCGCCTTGGTAAAGGGATTATTACATGAGTACTTTTGAAAAGTTCTATACAATTTGATCATATGCATTTGGGAGTTGGCATGCTCTGCAAGGAACCGCTACCAGCTATTGGATTGGAAAAGGGTTTTCCGAATCTATGTCCAAATGTACATGAACCTACAGGGTCACACACTTAACGGGCTAGGATGCATTAATTCGGATTGGATCTGTAATTAATGGACCTCGTGGGCTTAATGCGCTGATGGGCCCTGGCTTAGGGTTTCGTCGCGTGGCTATATAAGGAGAGGAGAAGGGTGGGCGTGACAGAAGTTGTTCACGTCCAGAACCCTAGCCTCCACCTCTCATTGCCTCTGTCGAGTGACACGGTGCTTGCATGCCGACGCACGGCGTTCCATCCTGGGGTGTGTGGACTGCTGTGGTGACGCTGCTGCTGCGGCGTGGTAAGGACGAACCGCAGTGAGGATGATCCAAAGAGAGGACGATCCGCAGCGAGGATGATCCGCGTGAGGACGATCCACGGTGAGGACGATCCACTACACCAACGCGCGAAGGATTCCGCAACTGCGCATCTAGTGGTAATCCAATCTGTGATCCCCTTCTTGCGAGTAGCTTTCTGGTTATGCGGTAGAAATTTTAATTTATGCTAGCGTAGCATACCGTGTTCCTCAATAGTGGTATCATAGCCATCTCGCGTAGATTTGTGATCTGGATGTTACATATGCGATATGTGAGGATATTAGATTAGATCTATTACATGTTCTGCCGGTTCATATGATGAATTGGTGGAGGCTGCAATCGATGAGATCATTCGGTTTAGGGTTTGAGGGAAGTGCAAACCGATTCAATCTTGATTTGGGTGAGTCCATTCATGGTACGACATTGCCCTTACCGGTCGGGTTACCGCCATCAGGGTTTACGAATCGCGACCATATGGGACCAAGCCAATCAGATTGAATCAGATTGGGTCAATTTGATTAATCCGTGGAAATTTTGAGGGCGTTTTCCTTTGACAAAAGACATGCCTCTAAAAAAATTTCCAAGGGTGCTGCCCTCAACCCGCCACGACCGGCCGGGACCGACATTGTGGGCGCGCCTTGGAACCCGACATCAGAGAATCGCTTTAACTCTTTTTGCAAGATGTTATGTGAAATAGTATGGCCTATGTGTATGTGATGCATGTAATTTTTACATGGCCTGTGTGCCATGTCAAGCCATAAGGCTATTTCATTATCAAAGTTGTATAACGCCCTACGTGTCGACTTGTGATGTTTGAAACCTTCATGTAAATTTCATTATCAAAGCTATAAGGAGCTGCATCTACAATGATGAAGATGATGGCAATCAAGCATGATGGCTAGGTGAACAATCAAGCAAAATGGCCAAGTGAACCAACAAGCATGATGATGAAGATCCTAATGCTAAAGGCCATACTATTTCACAGCTTAATCTTGATTTTCTGTGGATGTGTGTTTAATCCTTGCTATTTTCTTTATGCTCATTGCATGTGATGCCATGTTCATAGTAGATACTATTCATCCTCATAGTTAAACAAATTTTAAATCAAATATGTCCACCCTATTATTGCACCTATCAAGAATTTAGATCATTATTGATATGACTGCCAAAGTAGTGTATCAATGACTATCTTAATAGATGATAGGGACGTGTTGGACACATCACGCATAACAATGGTAGATTTAATCAAGCTATCAAAATGGTTTTGGGCTTGAGGACATAAGTGGTTAAGTTTTGATTTCAGTAATGAAGGAACAAATACAAGACAATTGGTATCTAGGAAAACACACATGAGGCTAGGTTTCTTAATTGGCACCTGGAAACGGGAAGTGCCCCCTCCCTCATGTGAGCCCTAGGGACAGGTTGACATAGTCATGAGTCGAGTTGTCGAAGGCATTCATTACTTGTTTTCATGCTCAACCAACAAGAGTTACATAAGATGTAATTAGCAAAGATGTTGCTTACCTATGTCATGAAATCTCTAGCAGTGATGCCAAAGCTCACTAGTGTTTGATGAATATGGATTTTGAATACTCACTATGTGTCCATAAAGGGGGCACATGATAGGAGTGTCTTTTATTAAAATGTTTAATGAAAATTTTACATAAACATAGTGTTTAGAAACTTTGCATGTTTTTTTGTAGTTCAATGGCACCTACTACTCCTTCTGTTGCACCAGGTTTTGCTTTGAGATCGGTTTTAGAAAAGGAAAAACTTAATGGAATAAATTTTGTGGATTGGTATCGCAACCTGAGAAATGTTCTCAAGCATGAAAAGAAAGACTATGTTCTAGAGAATCCAATTCATGATAAACCAGCCGAAAATGCTTCTCGCAGTGACAAGGCTGAGTATGAAAAACATGTTAATGCCTCTGTAGAGGTCAGCTATCTCATGCTTGTCACCATGAACTCTGAGCTTTAAAAGCAATATAAGGACCAAGATGCTTACAATATGATTGTGGGCTTAAAGGACATGTTTGGGAACCAAGCTAGAGCTGAGAGGTATGGTATCTCAAAGCTTTTGTTTGCTTGCAAGCTGGCTGAAGAAAGTCCGGTCAGCCCTCATGTAATCAAGATGATTGGTTACATTGGGAGATTGGAAAAGCTTGAGTTTCCCCTTAGCCTTGGTTTGGCTATAGATGTAATTCTCCAGTCTCTACCTTAGAGCTTTGAGCCGTTCATTATGAATTTTCATATGAATAGCATAGAGAAGAGCCTGACCGAACTACATGGGATGCTCAAGTCTGCTGAGGAGAGCATAAAAAAAACTAATCATGTGATGATGGTTCAGAAAACCACTGCCTTCAAGAAGCAGAAGGCTAAGGCAAGGCGCAAGAGATGCGGAACAGGCCGGTAGAGAGATTCAGCCTAAGGAATATTTTTGGATTAAAAATTGTTTTTTTGAATTAATAAATCACTAAAAATTAATATAAATCCAAATAACTTCAAACAAATAGCAAATAAATTAAGAAAAAATGATAAAAATTATAGAAAAATCTTTTGTTTGAGGTATAATTTAGTTAAATTAAATCTTTTACATAAAAAATTCAAATTAAGCTTTGGTTAGTTTGGGAAAAATGTAAATGGTTCATTTTCAATTTTAAACATTCTGAAACTTAAATCTTTGGGATGTTACAAATCTCCCACTAAATGAAATCATGACCCTGAGATTTCGGCTACCTAGAGAATAGATGGGGAAACTTGGTCTTAAGATCCTCTTTACGCTCCCAAGTAGCTTTATTTTCTGAATGATGGCTCTATTGAACCTTGCAAAAATGGATAGTCTTACTTCTCATGATACGCTCTGCTATATCCAAAATTTTCACCAATTGGTCCTTTTAGGTGAGATCCTCTTAGAAATCAATGGCTCCTTATGGCATTTGTTCCTCCAGCACTCATAGACACTTCTTCAATTATGACACAGAGAACACATCATGGATTCTGACAAAAGACTGAGGCAACTCAATCTTGTAGGCAACCTCTCCTCTATGTTCCATGAATTTGAACGGTTCAACATATCTAGAGACAAGCTTTCCTTTCACTTGGATCTCTTAACTCCTTTGAGAGAGGTGACTCTAAGATAAACGTAGTCATCAAGTTCAAAACTCAAATCTCGATGATGATTATCTGCATAGCTCTTTTGTATGGTTCGAGCTATCTTCAACCTATCTCGAATTAGCTTAACTTGCTCTTTAGCTTCTTGCAGATAGCGGGTCCAAACAATTGCCTTTCTCTAGTCTCCTTCCAATTGAGAGGGGTTTTGTACTTTCTTCTATATAAGGCCTTAAAAGGAGATATTTGCATACTAGCTTGGTAACTATTATTGTAGGAAAACTCAGCATAGGGTAAACACTTGTCCCACTTAGCACTATAAGTTAAGACACAAGACCTTAACATGTCCTCAAAGATCTAATTCACAAACTCAGTTTGTCCATCATTTTAAGGGTGATAGGCAATACTAAATCTAAGATTGGTGCCCATGGCTTCATGCAAACTCTGCCAAAAATGAGAGGTAAACTAGGTTCCTCTATCTGATACTATCTTCTTAGGTACTCCATGAAGACTAAAAATCTATGACATATACAATTCTACCAATTTATCTCTTGCATAGGTAGTCTTTACTAGAATAAAGTGATATACCTTAGTCAATCGATCCACTACTACCCAGATCAAATCATAACTTCCTTGGGTCTTGGGAAGTCCGATAATGAAATCCATACCAATTTCTTCCTACTTCTATTCTGGAATCTTTAATAGCTATAGCAATCCAGATGGCCTCTGATATTCTACTTTGACCTTTTGGCTGACATCAGAAAGAGCAACATACTCTGCAATCTCACGCTTCATCCTAGGCCACCAATACTTTTCCTTGAGGTATTAATACATCTTGGTACTTCTAGGATGAATGAAGTATAAGGTCCCATGCGCTTCTTTGAGTAACATCTTCTTAGGCTATTTTTGATCTGGCAAGCAGATACGATTCTCATACCAAACGGTACCATATTCATCCTTGGTGAAACCTGGGGCTTTACCTATCTTCATATTGCTCTTAATGTCTTTGATATTGGTATCATCAACCTGTGCTTCTCGGATCTGATCCTCTAATGTAGCATGCACTTCCAAAGTGACTAGGTAACCTTCTTATACCACTTCTAGATTAAGCTTTTGGAATTCCTCAAAGAGTGATAGCTAACTTCCCTTAATCATCAGGGTATTGCAGTAGCTCTTTCTACTCAAAACATCTTCTACAACATTGGCTTTCTCTAGGTGATAATCTTTTGGTCTATAGGGTCAAAGAGGGTAGGTTGCAACCTTCGATTCTCGTGCATGAAGCCGAGTTTCCTAGGCGGGGGTTTTCTATAAGAAGGAGACAGATGCTCTCGTATAGAATAGAAGTCCACTTCATCTTCATGTGTAGCTGATTCGATTCTAGTATCTAAACAAATTTCTTCTCATTTTCCAAAATCTAAGTGAGTGGTCTAGCTTTTCTGAAAAATCCTTCAATGAAATGACGATGATACCCTGCCTTTCGATGAAAACTTCAAATTTAGGGTACCGTCTTGAGTGACACCCAACTGAGAATATCTTCTACCTTACCAGGGTCAACAGCGACTCCTACTGACATGACATGTCCTAGGAAAGCAACTTCTTTCATCCAAAACTCACATTTACTTAACTTAGCGTAGAGTTAGTTTTCTCTTAGCTTTGTCATAATTAGGCACAAATGATCCTCATATTCCTCCTTACTTTTGGATTAGACCAGAATGTCATTAATGAAGACAATAACAAACTTGACCAAATATTTCTTGAATACCTTATTCATGAGGGTCATGAAGTAGGCAGGGGCATTAGTCAATCCAACGGACATTATGGTATACTCAGATTGTCTGTGCCTAGTCACAAAAGCTATCTTGAGAAAATCCTCTTGATGAATTTTCAACTGGTGATACCTTGATCTTAAGTCAATCTTTGAGAACACTCCTGCTCCTTAAAGTTGGTCAAACAAATTGTCAATCTTTGGAAGAGGGTACTTATTCTTTTGGTGACCTCATTGAGTGAGCGATAGTCTACATACATTCTTTGAGTACTATCCTTCTTTTCTACAAGGAGAACTAATGCTCCCTACGGCAAAGAACTTTGTCACACAAAACCTTGATCTTGCAGCTCTTTAATCTATCTCTTTATTTTAGCTAACTCATTAGTAGGATCCTATAAGGTCTCTTGCAGATGGGTGCTATTTCAGGGACTAGAACGATCAAGAATTCTGTATCCCTGTCAGGTGGCATCCTAAGCAACTCATCTAGATACACATCAGGAAACTCTCTAGTGACTAGCACAACTTTCAAACTTATTCCTTTGGCACTACAAACTTTTATCCTTTCAGGCTTGTTTGTAGCAGCTTGAAACCATAACTTAGCACCATGTGGACTGGTTAAGGTGATCACTCTATTCCCATAATCCGAAATGCTGGTTCTTGGAGAGCCAATCCATTCCTAGTATCACATCTAGGGACTTGTTGTCTAGGACGAGGTTGGCTAGAAATTCTACCACTCCAATTAATATTTTAACTTCAAGGCAGCCTTCGTTTGTACTTAAATCAGAACCAGGTGATTGCACCAATAAGATGGTTTTGAGGGGCTTTGTCTTTAATTGATAATTTACAATAAAACTCTAAGAAATAAATGAATGTGTAGCTCCAAAATCAAACCATGACAGATACTTAGTTAACTAGGAGCTTACCTATTGTGATGTCTAGTGCAAAATGGGCATCCTTAGTGGTGACATGGTTTGTATGACCACTTGTAATAGGCGGTGGAGTCCAGGAGGCAGGTTGGGAGTGTGGGTACTTTAACTCAAGGCAAGATTCCTAAATAAGGATAGCTTTATCTACAAGATACTAAAAATCTGCATAGTCATTGCCAATGGCTTGCACCTTTAGTCTTGGATTAAGCCTACGTTTGAATTTCTTCTAGCGTGCATCATCTGTAGCAACATCTCTTGAAGCTTAGCGAGCAAGTTAAGTAAACTTGTTAAGGTATTCACTCACTGACATCCTTTCTTGCTTGATCTCACAAAATTCATTCTTCTTCATTTCAACCTTGCCATTTGGGATATGAAAGTGGTGGAAAGCAATAGAAAACTTTGCCTAAGTGATAGTCTAAGGGTCATCATAGATGGCACTGTAGTTTTCCCACCATTCAGAGATGATGCCCTCTAACTGATGAGCGACGTAGAGAACCTTCTCTTGATCCATGCACTGAGCAACTGTAAGCTTCTTCTCAATGGGGTGAATCCAATCATCTGCCTCCAAGGGGTTCTAAGGAGTTGTAGAAAGTGGGTGAACGAGTCCTTATGAATTTGGCTAGTTTGGAGTGCGACGAGCTTGAGGAGGTGTAGCAGTAGCTTGGTTCTACAGGTTCAATAGGTTAGCTAGGGCAACTGCAGTTTTGTTCTACTAATTCATCATGTTATTCATGTTCTGTATCATTGGGTTAATAAGTTGTGTCTAAGCTGCCAAAAAGTGTCCCATGTTTTGATCTATCACTACGAGTGATGGTGGTGGTGCATTGGGGTTGGCGCTGGTACTGGCACTGACATTGGCATTGGAATCAACTCACAAACTATGACTAGCTTCAGAACAAGTGTTAACCATCTACGATGCAGCACAAGGGTTTGATAGGTAAGAGGGAAAATCAGTAGAAAAGTAGTAAGGTCATCTAGGGGAGCAAGTAATACCCAAAGACAGAAGTTAACAAAGGATATAGCTGAAAAGGCTACAAAGCAAAGATGCAACAAAACCCTTCAACTTAGGATATGGTTGTAACACAATGTTTACGGCAAGTGTACAACATACCTAGTATACACGAACTATACGTCACTAAACCAAAAAGGGCAACATGCTAAAACACAACAGAGCATCAAAAACCTATATTATATGGGAGTCACCTTGGGCATACTCTCGACTGCTTGATCATCATCTTTCTTGATTTTAATTATTGTAGAAAATTTGAGGCTTTTAGAAGTTTCATGAGAAAACATCAATTTAAACTTTGAAAACAATATTTGAGCAAAGAAGAGGAATAATATCCTAAGGATAAGGTGAGAGGAGGCAAACTATTAAATGCTAATTGTTGGTTTGATTTAGAAATTAATTTTGAAGACCGTGCTAACTAGGGTAGTAACCTGTAACATCCCAATTTTTTGCATTTATTGGGCTTAATATGCATTTTACGTTTTTATCAATTTTCTGGATTTTATTTATTTTATTTTGTATTTATTGACTTAGGCCTCTTATCATTTATTATTTAATTAATGGAAAAGTTCTATTAATGATGGGTAATATTTTATTTGAGTTCCAAATGCCTTCAAATATTTTTTGAAATTTTCCTAATATTTTTGCTATTTTATTTGGCTTATTTGAATTTTGGGCATTTATTTTTATTCGAAAATCTTCAAAAAATGTTGTGAATAGTGTTTAGGCTGAAACCCAATGGTCCGGCCCATTTTTCCCGTGCCGCTAGCCCAACCATGGCTCATATCAGCCTGTTCCATGTAAACCCTAACCCAAAAGGTTGCAACCGTTGGATCTTGATCCAACGACCAAGCTCTCTCCGCGTCTAGTGCATTGTTGATCGCCCAGTCGGATCACATGGACATCAAGGATCACACCGCATCAGCTTCAACCGAATCCACCATGCCACCATAATCTCACAAACTTCAGACTCTATATCCGCGTCGTTCACGCCACATCAGGCCACTATTTAATACGTGGCTACCACCCTCATTTTCCTCATCTAGCGTCGCACCTGATGCTCCAAGCCTGCACACTAAGACACCATGGTTTTCCTACATGAGCTCATTGGAGTTCATCGCCTCTACCACCACGGTATTTGTGCATTTTCACCACCATCGTCGTTGGTTCCTTCGGGTTCATCATGTCAAGATGTAGATATCTCAAATGTGGCTTGAATATTTGCACCATGATTGATTCTTATGTGGTGTCTTTGGCTCTAATTTGATCTTCTAACCATTTTGATGAGCCACACATTATAAGGGGGTGTTATATAATTTGTATGTATACTACATCCCTAAAAATGTGAAAATATTAAATAAGTGCAAATATTTCTCAAAAGAGGACTCTAGACCATACTAGGTCAAAATTATTTAAAATTATCCTACTTTGAAGTCTAATGAACCTATTCCTCAAAACCTTTTCATTTTTAACAAATAAATATGTAAATCTTATCTCTTGAGTATACTTACCTAAATAAAGTTCTCTTATGTTAAATATTAATCAAAATACTTTGGACAAAGCTTTGATCTTTTCAAATTTCCTCAAAATCCAAATTTTGGTTTATATTGACCTAATTAGTTTCTGTTTGTTTCAATTTTGGATTCTCTAAAAGTTGATTATGGATTGTGGTTGTAGAGAAGCTGATACTCCAAAAACTGGAATCCAAAAGCATATATGAAATGGATTGTGGATTTTAGTGTATATGGGTAGGATGGATTGTGAGAATCAGATTCTAGAATCGGGTTGTTTATTTTTTATTCTGCTTTTAGGGCCAGAATCCAAAATCAAAAGCTAAAACAAATAGGCCCTTAATGCTTTTTGTTAGTCAAAGCCTTTGGAACTAGAATATTGGCATATCTAGTCTCCCAAAAGGTATTTCCTAACTCATGCATGATAACAACTTGCATTCTTTCATATCAAGTGTTTCATTTTCAAAAAGTTCACTTATTTCCTCAAAAAAGAGTCTATTTTAACAAAAAATTACTTAAAAATTGCTCTCTTGATTGAATTATCAAGTTAGAATGCTCATATATGTTTTTCATCGAAAAAATGAGGACATAGGAGCTATTCCCAACTAATTTGGCTTTTGGGCAGCTTGTCAGGCTATCAGGGCCGGTGCTACCGGGCTAAAGGCGGTAGCATCGAAGGGCCAATACTACCGTTCTGAGGGTGGTAGCACCGGGAAAGTTGGCTTTTTGGTAGTTAAAGGCATCGAGCGGTGTAATCACCAGCATTCCTCTCTTTTAACCCGAGCCCATCTCTCCTCTCCATTCCTTTTCTCCTTTTCCCGTCATCCACCCAAATCTCCCAAGAACAATTTCCTTGATTCGAGTTCACCTTTGCAAATCTTTGGTTCCTAAGGTCATCTACTCCTTCAAGGTATCAACTCTCATCTTTTCTCTTGGAATCTCCTTGCATTTTTGTGAAATCATGTGCTGAAAAATTGGTTGAGTAATGAAATTGGCATTGCAAAGTGGTTTTGGTTATGGTATGTGTGGTGCTTGTGCATATGCTGTTTGAGATGATTAATTGATATGCTGTGATAGCATGTTAATGGTTTTGCTTGATGCAATGCGCTCGTGTGAGTGGTTGCATGGATTGACCTTGAGTCAAGTCATGGACTTGTGCTCGGAATTGTTTCTTGTTTATTCATGTGCAAGTGTTGCTCGAGGGCGAACGTGGTCGATGACGAGACCGGAACTAGGTTCATGGAGGAACTGAGGTTCGGGACTAGATTCAGGGAGGAATCGAGATCTTGGTGGTCAAGGATGTCATGCGGGACGTTCGGGCTAGAGAACATGCACATGGAGGCTGGTTAATCACGTATTTACAGCATGTGGGTTGTACATGCGTGCAAGAGTTGTTTTTGGCCATGTTGGGCTAGGTTGAGATGTATATGAACTCTTTCCATGTGGGAAGTGGAGTTGTATTCAATCTCTTTATGTTTGCTCTATATAAATAGGGGGAGGTGTCTCCTGTTTATGTAGAGAGCAAGGTTTTAGGGTTTGTACTCTTTTGTTTTGAGTACTGTAACCAGATAAAAAATAGATAATTTCTTGCGTCCAGAAGTTTTGCTCCAGCCGACTTTGTTTCTTAGCGTTTCATCATCGCCTGGAGTTTCTAGCGTCTTGCCCGGCTGCAGATGCATGTTGTGATTTGATTTGCTCCTCGCCGGAAACATGCATCGACTAGATAATTCTTGCATTGCGGCTGGAGGGTTGAGGTGATTCTTGCATGTGTGAGGTCTGGTCATTCATTCATGCATGCTATTGGTTGCGTGAGATTTCTTGGGGCCAATTAATTCCTCTCGTGCAACTGCATGCATGGCTTGACTACTCGGCGCATAGTCCGGCGTAAGTGATTCTCGTTTGGTCCGACATAGTTGGTTCATTGTCTGAAGATTGGTTCGTCGTGGCTTTTGAAATCAATTTTCATCATCACTTGATTCAGTCATCTTACGAAGGTAATATCTCTTGATCCGTAGATCCGATCGAGTTGATTTTTGTTGGGTTAGATTCAATTAGATTCATAATTGAATATAATTTCTTCAGTTAAAATTTCTCATTAATCCAACGGTTGGATCTTTCGTTAATCTCGTTGTTTGAGTTTGGTCCGTCGCTGTTAGATCGATATTTGTTTTAGCCATCTTGCAAAGGACATAACTCTAGATCCATAGATTAGATTGAGTTGATTCTTTTTGTGTTAGCTTTGGAATTGAATCTAGTTTCTACAGTTACAATTCCACATCAATCTAACGGTTAGATATTTAGAAATCTCAGTTTTAGTGAACGTGTATCAGTCTGTCCCATTTGGTCCGGCGTGAACTGATTTGGTTTTGCTATAGTAGAAATTTGGTCCGTCATACACGCGAAACTCTCTGTCCGAAGCGAAGTTTGGTCCGGCATACATGTGAAAATTTGGTCCGGCGCAATAAGGTTTTTGTTGAATACAAATTAAGCGATCTGAGTTTGTTTGGGGTGTTTCAAAAATCATAAAAATTTAATTTTAGCTTACGCGCAATCATTCACCCCTCCTCTGATTGCAGATTAGTATATTTCGATCCTACAAGTGGTATCAGAGTAAGGTTTTTCTAATTAATCTTAATTGGTGATTAGAAACCATAGCGATGGATAGGTATTCAACAAAACCTTGTGTTTTCGATGGTGTTGATTTCAGTCTTGGAAAGCAAAGATGGAGGCATACATTCAAGCTCAGGGCTTTGCAATCTGGGAGAAGGTATACAAGCTATATCAAGTTCTTGAGAATGATCAAGTCAATGACACCAATCGAGCACATGTTGAAGCAAACAGCAAAGCACGGAATTTGATCATCCAAGGATTGGGAAGATGTGACTTCGACCACGTGATCCATCTCAAGTCTGCATATGAGGTATGGAAATCTCTTTGTGATTATCATGAGGGATCTAACACTATCAAAGAGGTTCATCAAGATATATATAAGAAAGAATACATGCGATTTGAGATGAAGCCTAGTGAGTCACTAGATGATTTCTTTGCACATTTCAATAAGATTCTTAGCAATTTACATGTTGTTGGGGTTTTCTTTGATGAAGCTGCTAATGCCAGACAATTACTTGGTGCTTTAGACATGTCTATTTGGGAGATGAAAGTTACATCCATTAGAGAATCAACTGTCATGAGTGAACTTACTGTAGATGTTCTTTTCTCAAAATTTTAACTCATGAATTGGATGTTCTTGCCAGGAAGAATGATAATAAATCAATTGCATTGACCTCCCAGTCTAGCATGTCTCAAAACAATACTTCTTCAAGTTTTACTTTGTCTTTCTTGTCTTCACTAACCGATGAACAGATTAAAGAATTTCCTGAAGAAGACTTGGCACTACTCTCTTCTCGTTTTAATAAAGCCTTGCAGAATGTGCGAATGAGGAAGAGAGCTAGCGGTGGCCCTCCAAGATGCTATGAGTGTGGTGATCTCAACCACATTCGTCCAAATTGTCCTAAACTTGCAGGTAAAGCATCAAGGGAAGAGAAGGACAATGATAAAAGAAAAGAGAAGAAGAAGTTCTCTCCAAGCAGTAGTAAGAAGAGAAACTTTGTAAACCGCAAAGTTGTCCACCAGTCCTTTCTGCTCTTGAACAAGTCAATTTGAGCGATGTAGATTCGGAGAGTAGTGAAGATGACACAACAGGTCCAAGCAAGCATGAACTGACAGGGTTGTGTCTCATGGCTAGAAGTGATGAAAGCTTCACCGAGGACGATCATGACAGCGACTTTAATGAGGTAGAACCTTCTTACGATCAATTAGCTATTGCTGTTGCTCGTCTTGGTAAATTGCTTGATAAACACGATAAGAAAATTAAGAAACATGATGTTCTTGTGGAATCTTTGAATGCTAAAATTGATAGACTTAAATCTTTGATTCCTGATGATGATGCTTGCAAATCATTGGACTTGATTTACAATGAGCTTACTTTGCTTAGGAAAGAACATGTTACCTTGTTAAAGCAAGTCAATGCTGAAAAGAAGGAAAATGAGAAACATGTAAAAAATGCTAGTTGTTCAACTGTTGATTTGCATGATACAACTCACTGTTCTAAATGTTCCACACTAGAATTGAAGTTGCATGATGCAAATGCTAGGGTTTCTCAAATGACAGATGCTCTGCTCACTTATGAGGTTCTTTCATGCTCAACTTGTCGCAAGCAAAAAGAAAAAGTGGACGTTCCCTGTAATAATTGTTTTCTGCATATTTTGCGTAACGCTTACTTGTGCTTTCAGTAGCCATGAGCAATCGCAGATGAGGTGCCTGGGCGCCTGTAGCTCAAATATCCAAGATGGCCCCGAGGCGGCCTGGCGGGCAGGCGGGCGACCACGCCCTACCCGCCGAGCGAGCAAGTGGGCGACCACGCCCTGTTTGCCGAGTGTTGGCCACTGTGACCAGTCCAGGGGCTAGTCGCCCAGTGGCCTATGGCAGAGATAAGTTACTCGCCCTAGCAATACCGACTTCTCTTCTACATCTACACCCCGTTGGGTTGAGTTATGCGTGGCTGTCACTGGCCCTGAAAACCTGATGGCTCCTCGTTGATAAAAGGAAATGCCCAGCGTCTGCACCGCAGGGGCGGGTGACCGGGAGTGCGAGTGTGGCACGGTGACTCAAACGCGGCTCGCACACCTCGGGTCGGCTCCGCGAAGCACCGCAGGTTGTCACTGCGAGCACCGCAAGCCTGATACCGCTCCTGGGAGCTTGTTTCCTTGTTGTGCAATGCTGCGGCCAGGTTCCAAGAGATCACAAGGGTATAAGTTTCAAAAGGGCAGGAGTCAGTGACACCCTTATGCAAGGACTTTGCTTGTTTGCATCCCGCATGTTCTGCGTAATCTTTGCTCGCATTATTGCAAACATTCAAAAAAATGCCTAAGTATCGACCTAACATGAGTGCTTAGGTTCGCATCATGATAAGGCTGGGGGCTGATTGCCCGATGATTGAGTTGAGCAAGCATAATCAAAACGCGAACAAGCAAGCATGCGCAGTAAAACCAGAAAATGCCAACATCATTACAATTGCTAATATTGTTCTGGCATACAAAAAAAATAGGAACAAGACGAAACAAAGAAAGTGAAGGAAGCGGCCCGGGTCATCAGTTGTCATTGGCAACTTGGATGCCTACATTGTCTTCCTCGGCCTCCGACTCCACTGCCACCGCGCCGAGGTTTGGGCCCTCCGCCGCCAACATGCCGACGACGTGCTCCGTGGCCTCGTGCACGCGCACCTGCGCCTGGGCCTCGTCTCCCTCAATGCCATCCGCGATGGTCATTGGGTTGAAGGCGGCGTCGCGGCTGGCGTGGCACGCCAACACGAAGGTCGCGGTGGCTCTGGCAACCTGCTGCCCCTCCTGGACGGAGCGGGCGGCCATGGCGGCTGGAAGACCGGAGAGTGCATCAACGACCCGAGTGATGCAGTGGGCGTACTGCATCGCTGTGGGCTCGAGCGGCTCACGAAGGTCCACCCCCAGCGGCTCCAAGACTCTTGCCATGCGCCGGTAAGATGGCCGGAGCATGGTCGCGATGTTGTGCAGCGCCCGCCGCTGCTCATCTGCCGCCTCCCTCCGCGCTGCCTCGGCCTCCTGCGCCCGGGCAAGTAAGGTCGCCCCGGTGGCCCTCTCTTGGGCCAGTTGCGCCTCTTTCCTCTCCAGCTCCCCGCGCAACGCCGCCACTTGTTGTGTCACATGGGCTTCACTGTTGGTGGGCTGCCGTGAGAGAGTGCTCATGGTGTGGCGCCGCCAAGCTCGTGAGTAGCGCATGCGTGGCGTGGGGGCGGGGGACGATCGGCGCGGGGGGAGCAACACGCAAACAAAAACACAAGACTAGGAGAACCATTGTAATCGCCTCCACCTTTCTTCAACAGAGATCTACCAGGACGTAGGGCTATTACCCACGCTGGGGGCCTGAACCTGGGTACATCACCATGTCTATTGATCGATTGATCCCCGGGATCCATCGTAGAGAGCCATTAGGGTTTCCAGCCACGAAGACACCCTCTACCAAACCATACCTTCCGTCTTGGGAGTAGTCAACCTGTTAGTTGATTCGGGTCTGTCAAAGCGGAATCTGTTGACATTTGTACAGATTGCCAGATTGAGCATTGCTCGGTAATTTCAGTCAAGGGTTAGATTTTATCAAAATAAATGTGGGAATGGGATGTTGAAATGAGGAAATAAGGTTGTGAGTTGGTTATTGAAAATAAATGCAAAAGTTATTGCTGTTATTATTTGTTTTACTATCTTTTCAATCTATCTATACTATTCTTTCACAAATGTTGTTCATGCAAAATAACCTTGTAGCCTATCCTTTGTACTAAGCCATGCATATAGTATATAGACTTGCATTCTGTGCACAGCTTGTTGAGTGCTTTATGTATTCACCCCTTACAACAAAACATCATCAGTTGGAGAAGAAGCAACGCCAACTTTTGAGGAGGAGTTCCACGAGGCGAACAACTAGGGTACGAACCTTGTCATTGCCTATGGCAGTTGAAGGGTTACAACGCTTATATTTATTTCCGCTGCTCTTTACTTTTATTTCAATTTTAGCCCTGCATGGCGTATTCATGTAAGGTGGACCACAAGGTCGTTTAACAGTTATACTTAACTTGATGAAGTCTTTATTATATTATCGCTGAGAATGATTGTGGTATTCATCTATGTTGAGCCTGTGTGCACTAGCGTGATCCTGAACTAATGCGGAATACATAGAGGGTCCGTATTTACATATTCAGGTCCGACAGTTTGTCGACCTAGAGCGGGGAAGATGTCGGGACCGAATATGCAAATCCGGACCCTCTGTGTATACTGCACTAGTCCAGGATCACGCTAGTGCACACAGGCTCAACATTAGTGAATATCACAATCATACACAACGTAAATAGATAAAATACATAATATATTAAATATTACGGTTGTATGACCTTATGGTCAACTTACTTAACAATGCCTCACAAGGTGAACAACAAATTGAAGCTGCGGCGGAAATGAAGACGTAGATAAACCCTCGGTATACCACGAACCGACAAGGCTCGCACCCTAAACATTCGTCCCTTCATGGTACTCTTTCTTCAGCTCTGATGATGTTGTAGGCAAGGGTGAGTACACACAGTACTCAACAAGTTGTGCACAGAATGCTATCCTAATACATCTATATGTAGGGCTTATTTCAAAGGAATGGCTAACAAGGCTATTTTGCAGTAAACAGCATTTATGAACAAATACAATAAATAGATTGAAAAGAGAGTGATAAAACAAATAGCAGTAATAGATAGATTCAGCATTTCTCAAGTAAACCAAGTTTTTCGATCCTAAGTCAAGATTCAACCTCCCATGGCAACCTGCCATCCAGCCCAAGTTTTCAAAAGAAATCTAAACCCTTGACTGTAATCCCCGACACTACACCATGCCACACTTTTGCCAACACATGGTACAGTCGGCAAAAGGCACCATCCCCGACACAAAAACTGTCAGCAAAAGTTTAGCCGACGGTAACAAAACAGTAGCGGTAGAAGCAGTCGGCTTAAGCTTTGCCGACAGATGATAGCTTTGCCGACAGATAAAGTGATGGCAAAGTTCTAAGTTTTCCCGACAGTTCCAATCTTTGCCGACAGTTGGATTTTTGCCGACAGATGATAGCTTTGCCGACAGATAAATTGATGGCAAAGATCTAAGTTTTCCCGACAGTTCCAATCTTTGATGACACTTTACTTGTCGGCTAATCATTTTTCCCCTCATAGACCAAAGCTGGTTTTCTACACAAGTTTTGTGTCGGCAAAGGTGCCAGCACACATGACATACAAATTAATTAAATATGCACACTCACATTCCACATTATCCACCATTGAATTGACATACACACTTGTACATGCAAATAGTGTCACTCACATATATAACCATATACATACACAATCACAGTTCAAATAGTTAAGTTGCTACAAAAAATAAAATTGATAACGAAACATAAAGGTAAGCAATAAAAGAAAATTGTTTTACAAGATCAAACATCTATCTTTTCCGATTACAAAAGTTTTTCCGGAGAATCTTGGTAGAAATCACTACATCAACATGCATGGCATCATTATCATCTGGGTCTGGTTCCACCTTCACACTTTCCTGAACAAAATCTTAACCAACATCATCTGGATCAGGTTCAACTTCTGTGACCTGCACATTACCTTTCTTTACAGACGTAACAACTCTATATTGGGAACTCTCCAAATCTGTTGGTGACGCATTCAAGAAACGCTGATAAGCAGCAGCCCCTGACAAATCTGTTGGTGACGCATTCCCCCAAGCCTGTGACCAACAATATCAGTGTCTGGTTCCAGAACAAATTCATCTTCATAGGAATCAAAGATCTTGCGACCACTCAGCACATGGCTGCTTGACTTGGTCCATTCCAAGGAAGCAGCTTCCTCATTCAACTGAAAATTTTATAGTATATTAAAGATCAGCTAAACTCAAATATAAAGAGATGAAAACAACACAGGAGTAGCTAGCAAAAATTACCTGCTTATTAAGAGCAAAGAATTTTGCATCATGCTCAGAGTGCACCATATGTGCCTACAATTGAAATATACACGAGTGTAAAATATAGAAATCAATAATTACAGCAAACAAATAGAAAATCTGCATAAGAAATCTCTATTTTCTGAAAGTAGAAAATCGAAGGGAATATACAAGTTCATGAAGTAATGTTTTCTTGATACTTTCATATTTCCTAAATCCTTGTGCTAATACAAACGCACAGTATGTACTTATGTTGCCAACACACAAAATGTGACACATGAACATGAGCAATAATCTTGATTAGCCCGGTTCAACTTTTATAAGTAATGCCATGCTTAATGAAATGGAGGCAGTTTTCCTGTCCCACTTCAAAAAAAATAAGAATTGTCAAGCACCCAAGCACTGCAACAATAAAAAAATGGGAAAAAACATCCATCGAGTAACTCATGGAAAGCCAACAAAATGTGAGGCAAGTTTACAGTACAAAACCTGTAACAGTGCCGGCCTATCTTTGCTCATACATTCATACAGTACTTGAGAGCAAAACTCTTGAAAATTGCCATTGCATCTGCAATTGGAAGTAAATACTATAAGGAACTACAAAAACAAGTTGGCTGAATCGTAGTGCCACGTAACATCCGATCGACTGGTAATGCTCTTCATTACATATATAAGAAACAAGACAAACATCAAATAAAATATAATACTTGCCTGTCCCTCCATGACTCGCAACAGAGTTTTGCAAAAGCAATCAAGCTTGGATTGGCCGAAAATGTGCTAACTAACTGATCAACTCTAAACGAACTACGACTAGCACTGCTTAGTTGAGCACTGCAGCTTGCAGATGGTGTATCACAAACCTGAAGATTGATAAAGAACAGTAAAATTACATGTGTAGCATTTCCTGAAACATTTAGGTGCATGTCAGAAGTGTAACAAAACATTAACCTCATGCATTGCCCGTGAAAGCAAAGATTGGCATCCAATTGGATCAGTAGGAGCACGATCCAACTTTTCGCTTTATGTAGAGTACTCCACCATTGAATGGGTTAGTCTTGTCTCCAGATCTCCACCATGGCTTGTCTATTTACGAGACATGAATAAAAATATTATACAAATATTTTCTGAACTGTTAAGTATTCAGAATGAGTTATATACCTTCAGGCATGAGTTTTATCACCTGAGGCCAATATCTAGGCCCACAAACTCGAATGCTCTTCAGCTGCAACAAAATTAGCCTTTTAGATTGCGCAATTCATTGGTGTAAACTCCCATCACAGCGTAAACCTATGTGAACTTTCCATCCAAATATTGAAAAAATCTGTAGCTCTAGTAAAATCAATTTCTTTGAATAGTAACACTCAGAAATCTACTGCCCGACTATATCAGAAGTTATTTCGAGTGACTTACATGGCATTAGTTCACAAGCAGAAAAAAATTTGGTAGACCACTAGCTTGAATGCAACTTATTATATCTGATGTGTTAACCATATGTTTTCTTATCTGAAAGCTTTATATTTTTATAAGGCATACTATTTCAACAAACAAATATTGCTGCAATCAACTATACATACCACTGAGCGTTCTGGCAGAAGACACGGTGTCACCTCGCAGTAATTAGTCTCATCATAGTACTCTGTTTCGGCAACTGTCACTTCAAGTGGGCAATACACCGGAAGTCCTGTGTCAACATCTACTGTCTGAACCCATCGAGGTTTTGTAGCTGTTACGTACAGGTGTCTGAATGCCTGCTTGCAGTACCATATAGAGAACTTTAATTTGTTTGCAACAGGAGAAACTGTCGAATAGCGAAAGGTCCAGAACTCAGAAAGAGAAAGTACTTGTAGATGACAGCGATTGTCATTTGGTCCAGTGGGCAAACGTGGGTAAAGTGTGATCAATAATGCAGCAATTGCACCATTCGAAGTTGAAAATGTGTGTGTACCACCTCCAAGGAATAAGAATCCTATGGCCAAGCTTACCTACATTGTAGATAAACCAGGTAAATGATCTGATGGCTTTACCCATCCAGATTACCCCATGTCCTCACAAAGTGACAAAACAAGCTATTAGCATGTCAAAATGCACAGGTAATTTCTCTGCAATTAGCAGACTTTCTGATTTAGTTTCATAAAATGACGAATTAACCAGATAACATTTCAGACTCTCAGTATAGTTTATTAATTTGGACATAAACCAACAAGAATCAACACAGTTGAATGATCTTTGGGTATTTAAAAACATTAGAAAATTACCAGACTGAAAGCAATAAATTACAACTTCCTAGTGCTATTCTTTATGCACCTATCGGAATATAGACAATCATAAAGTGCTTTTTAGTGTAATTTTCATAAGAGTGTAGCACCAGCAGATATTGCTTTTTTTACAAGAAATACACCAACAATTCACTACTTAAGACCAGGATTTAGGTTCCAGGAACCAGGGGAAATCCGGGCCCAGGCTGGTTCCATAAAACCAGGCAAAACCAGCAGGTTTCCGGAAACTAACAAAATGCTTCATCACACCTCCATCAGATATCACACCTGCAGGAGAACAAAACATTAAGCAGATAAAATCATACATCGAGTAACTCATATAGATAAAAAATAGTAACAAAAGAGGAAGTGAGACCTTGGCGTAGTAATCCTTCCACACACGGCGAGTAATCTGATATCCTCCTAAATTAAATGCGTTGAACTTGATCTTCCCATTACTCAGCTCTTCAGAAGTAGCTCATTTGTTTTCTATGTTCAGCTTCAATATATACAGTTTCTGAGCACAATCACCTGGTAAATAAAAGACAAGACTGATTAGCAAACCAAGTTGAATAACAAAAAAGATCCTTCTTATTGTTATATAGAAAACTGTTCAAACATCAAAGTATCAAACTAATTGAAGTTACAATAAAATGTAAATTGTCCAGAGGAGCATGTGCGCCAGATCTAAATTGAAAGCCCCAGAATTAGCATCCTAGAATTCCAGAAATCAACATGGATCTTCTTATGTACACATGATTGAAAGAAGCAAACTATCTGCTTCTTATCCAGATCTAGCAAGCAATCCAGTGGGCACGAGGCGATGGGGCTCGACGCCGGGATGCACGGCCGGCGCGGATGCGGGTCGGTGAAGATCTTGCGCCTGGCCGCAATGGGGCTCGACGCCGGATGGACGGTCGGCGCGGATGAGGGCGGTGAAGATGCTCGCCTGGCCGGCCCGGGGCTCGATCTTTGAGGCGGTGACAGGCGAAGCGGCGGTGACGAGGCGATGACGGCGGCGGTGGCGGTGATGAGGGCGGTGACGAGGCGACAAGCGCCGGGCGGCGGTGGCCGGGCAAGACACGGTTCGAGGCCGGGCTTCGCCAATTGGGGATTTTTCTTTCCTAGGGTTTTATGTGGGCGATGCTGTGTGAACGAGGCAACGAGCCCGCGCGCAAGAGGATAAGGCCCGCCTGGCGGTCGAAACTTTAGAGTCTCCCGCGTTCGCTGTGGCCGCGCGCCAATTGCGATCTTTTCGCTAGCCAGCTAGTCCGTACACAACCATTCGCCGACAGATAAATTAGGCTACGCCGATAGAAACACTGTCTACTATTTTTTGCCGACACATTATCAGTCAAAATAAAAATGCCGACACATAACACGTTGCTCTATTATACAATTGCCGATAGACGAGGTGACAGTAGAAGGTCTGATTATTGCCCACAGATTATATGTCGCCAATATTAGCCTTTTGCCAACAGTTCACAGTGGCCAAAAGTGTGCCATGGTGTAGTGCGAGCATTGCTCAATACCGTGAGCACGGCTATCCGAATAGTTTGTACACTCTGCAGAGGTTATGCACTTTACCCACACGACATGATAATCTCTTTGATGCCAAGCTATTAGCACACTTCCTTTGGTATGCCGGCAGAGAATCATGACAAAGCCTTTACAATGCTCTGTCTTAACTCAGTACTACCCGCTAAGGTTCCAACTCTGAAGGAACAACCTGTTCCAGCAGGGCCCCCCTCTTGCGCCATCTGGGTTCAATCAAAGGTGAACCACACCACCAAGATAGTACTAAACTCAAGACTTTGCAAATTAGTCAGCTAGGTTGCCCCATAACAACATGTGGTTGCATGATTGACTCAGGTCAAAGGCTCGCAAGGTGTCCTTATGGTTTGATCAAAGCAAGACATACACATACCCTTTGCCCATCGGGCCCACCGAGCATCCCGCCTTGCCACTTGCTCCACCCAAAATTATAACCACCCAGCTTGATTACCAAGCACCACGTGCCATCAACAATTCAATATCGTTGCGTGACATCCATTGCCAACACAACTCAATCTCATCGTGTGACCACACATGACACACAAATTCAGAACATTGTTTCATATTCTATTAGTCAAGATTATTTATCAAAGATTCAAGTACATGTGATGACGTGGCATGGCTAAGCATTCTAGTCTGATCTAATCCTCCATGTTGATTTCATTATTAACCAACTATAGTAAACCAACCTAGGGTGACAAGTGGAGTATGGCATACAAATAACAAGGTAGGGTGTAATTCAAAGGGTACGATAGCTAATCCCAAACTTATGTTGAAATCATTTATACACATAAAATAACAAGTGATAGGGTAAATCAAAATAGCATGCAATCTAGTTTATGGGTGCAACATGATCAAAGCACAACTTGCCTTCGTTAAGCTCCTGCTCCTGGTCTGAAAATAATTCTTGAGCTGCAAAATCCCCTTCCGATTGAGGTGATTCTACGCGAATCGAGAGAGAAAAGCAAATAAAAATCAAAACCAAAGAGTAAACAAATTCAAAAATTCAAATAAAATCCACCATTAGAAAGATCTCAATTTTACAAATTTTTAGGAATTTGAATCACCTCAATCGGAGTTCGTATGCAAAAATTATCGCGTTTTGAAGTTTGAAAATCCTAAAAATACCCTAAAATTAGAAATTCCGAATTTAGCGAATTATTCTTATATGGAAAATCTGGATTTTTCGGCGTCAGCTGACACATGTGCTCGCATGGCGCCAACTCATCGCCACCTCAGCATTTTAGCCCACGTGGCGCCACGCGTCGACAATTTAGCAGGCCACCTCGGCCGGCGGCGCGCACGGCCCTAGGGTCGCCGGCGATGATCGGAAAGCACCCCTCCAGACTCACCTCGTTCTCGCCGACTTGGTGACGCGGACGGTTCTGGCGTACGGCTCCGGTTTGACGGCGGCGTGGTCTACTTCTCCGGCGGCGACGGTCCCTACGGCGATCCTCCGCTCCGGTGATGCTTCGGTGGAACGGTGGCGCGCACGGGGTGCCTCGAGTGGCAGCGAAGCGGATAGGCTCGGTTTGGGGCTTCGGCGATGACTGGACGGCGGCGAATTGGCGGAGTTCCTCCTCGGCTGCGCCTCGACGAAATCTTTGATTGCGACGTGATGATGGCGAGAACCTCGACGAGTTCTCAGGGCTTTTGGTGCACAGAGGAGTTGCGCTACGGTGCTCCCTTTATAGGACGCGGTGGCGATAAGGCAAGTTCGAGAGAGTCCATATCGCCACTCTGGCGAAGAAGCAGTCCGGCTCGGGGACGGGATGAGGACGACGACCGGATGGCCGACACGTATCGGATCGAAGGGCTTCGCTTCATGCACGCGGTAAGGTTTTTCGGAATTAATTCGGGTTGACGAAGTCCCTTGGATGCAGATCCAACGGCGCACGTAAATCGGAAATCGACCGATTGGCTACACAGTAATGGGCCGCACGGCGCACAGTTACGGGCCGAGCCCAATACTGTTCACCGATATTTTCCGAGGTTTTCTAATTAATTTAATTCGAGAAAATAAACTAATTTATTTAGGGTAGTAAAAATACTCTAAAAAAATTCTCAGAAAATTCTCAAAAATACTTTGAGATATTCTGGACTTAAATAAAATATTTTCACAAAAACTTTATTTTAAATTTATATATTCATAATTAATCTTTGATAGAAAGCAATATTATTTAATTCAAAATAAATCAAAAAAATCTCAGAAAATCCAAATAAATCCAGAAAAATCATAAAATTCATAAATTGCAATAATATTAATAATTAAAAAGCCAAAAATTGGGATGTTACAGAAGAAGTACCAAGTGATCGAGGGAGACTCAATTGTGAAAAAGAGCCAGCTTGAAGTTGATCAAGCTACCTCAACGTGGATTAGGGGAGACTGGCAAGTCTACGAGATGACGGGATAAATTTCATGTCTATTCTCTCTTGTGGTTTGAATTCTTGAATCCTTTTGTGCAATTTATATTCCTAGCATATTTGGTGTATTGATCTCTTACTTAGGATTGTTTTCTTACTTAGACTTAGGTTGCTAATGCACTTCGTGAAACCTAAAGAATTTAGGCTTTAATTAAATTGTAATTCTTGCTTAGGTTATTTATCTATTGCAATTAGAGCCGAAGAATTTTAAAAACCTCCTATTCACCCCTTCTAATCGGTTATCCTTTATCCTACATAAACCTTCAGCCTCCTCACCACAAGGTGTAGGGCTGCTAAATACTAATCTCTTACCTCCACTACACCAGGGTCATATAATCAAAATTGAACTAGACAATTAACTAAGCAAATATGGCCTTGAACACTTACCTTCCTAAATTATGCTCCATAAAGTATTTAAAGTCAATTGCACTATTTATGACATGATCATAGAAATATCAAGGTAATGGTCAAATAAATCATATAAAAAAAATATGATATGATCAGCAAAACATGTTATCAGCAAAACATGGCCTTTTTTAATGATAGTTTGATTGTAGGTTTGTGTTGATTATATATATAAATCAGCAAAACATGTTATCTAAATTCATTTAAATCTTTGAATTCGAGTATATTTTTTGAAAGGCATGTGTTTCATTTTAATTGTTATAGTTGGGTATATACCAAAGTTTAGCTTGAATTCATACATTTAAAATCATAGTGCGGCGTAGGATGTCTGCAACACATGATGTATATGTATATATGATTAGAAAATTAAGAGCTAGCCAGCTAGTAGCAAATTAATATTTAATACATGCCATCCGAATAAGGCTATGGTGTATGCCATCTAAAGATCAACATGCATCAAGATTGTGTATGACATCTAAATATGGCTATGGTGTATGCCATCCAAAGATCAACATCAACATAGTGGCCATAAGTAATGGATTAAATATTTGCACTCTTTAGGTACCTTAGGGCTTGGGGATGAAGCAACGGCAATGGGCTGGGGGAGGAGAACGATCGTCGGCTATAAGATTTCGTTTGGTTGAAAAATGAAATGCGTACAAACCCTAGTATGGTATATATAATACGGAATTGTTATTACATACAGTTCTAGCTAAAAAGCGTTTGTGATAAGTTAATATCAAAGACGGTTTTTAACGGTCATGCTAGCAAAACCGTCTATTATTATCTTTAAAATAGATGGTTTTTGAAAACCGTCTGTGATGAAGAGTCTTATATAGGCCTTTCTATAGTAGTGTGCATTGAATATAGTGGTTAGTGATAATAATTAAGGGTAATCTAGTCATTTTTAATATTTTCTTGGTTTATGTGTGAAGAAGAAATGCGCCTTATAAATTTGGACGAAGAGAGTAATTTATGTAAAAAAGGCCATGAAGAAAAATTAATGTTTTTTTCATAAATTGTCATATAATTTTTACATAATTTAATTTATATAAAACTAATATATATTTTATGTAAAAAGGCTATTCGAAAAGAATAATGTTCCTAGAAAATTGAGTACTCATTTATAAAATAGTACTCAAATAGGAGGAGAGGAGACAAATTGATTTATCCATTGGATCTAGATTTGAAGGCTCAAAATTTAAATACTATTTAATAAAAAAAACACTCAGATTCTCTCTGGACACCCCAATATTATAATCTCCTCTGGTTAGTTAATTGCATTGTTTTCTACAAAACTCGTGAAAATTTCTTGTATTCAAAAGAGGCCTCAACTCGTGATTCCTGATCTCCCCGAAGCCCAAATTTGTGAGGCCAAGGAGGCCGGCCCATTAAAGCTCTGTATTACTACACTAATTTGTCTCTTATCTTTTATCTTGTCCGTGTGCTGCAATGTTGAGCAAACATTCCCTCAACAATATTTAATGTGTTTTCATTTTTCATAAAACTTAGACCATTGATTAAATGGAGGATGATAACACGTGGAGGCTGAAACAGTTTTTACAAGGGAATATTGGGGGATATAAATATATAATCACGGGCTTCCAACTTAGTCCATTCGGAATACAGGAATTTCATATGAACTGTTCAGTTTCCACAGTAAAAACCAAGAATAGGTAGAACCGTAGAGGAACTACCAATATTTGATTTAAATGAGAGGGATGACTTGAACACATGACCTCAGCCACAATAACATTGTGCTTTATCGCTAGAGCCGCATATGGGAGTCCCCAATTTTCGCTATATTATACAAAACAAAATCTGCATCCCAATTGGCGCCCTACAAATTTGTTCAAGGAAAATTTTACTTGTACCTAATACGAATATAGTGTTTCATTTAGGGGCCAAATTATGATATCCGAATTGTTTTGGATTTTGTATGATCTTGAGCTTTATTGAATTATTGTTATTGAAGATAGCACAGCAACCAAGGTGCACGCGCATTGCATCACACATAGGGGTGCAAAAAGAGCATATGGGAATGGATATCGCTCATCCCATATCTTATTCCAAATTTTTTCTGGAATCGGAGTTGAATACGAACAGTGCCAGATTTAAACACAAATGCAGACTATCTCGGTCACAAATACAGAGCAAATACAGGACGTTCCAAATACAATTAGTCTCGGTCATGAATATTTTGTCGGATAATGCGTGAAAACATAAACCATATGTGTCGCACATATTAGAATCAATCAACCATACTATATATCCAAAATGCAATTAGATTAATACATTAGTAAGTAGATTTAAGTACATCACTCAATAACATGGACTAATTAAGCAAGCATATAATGGGAACTAGTTAAGCCAATAGTATCCGGCAAGTAGCATTGTAGCAAATCAACAATAACATGATTACATAGAACACTACTAGATGCATTGGTAGCAAAGATGAATGGATTTATGGCTCATAAACATATAAGATGAAGGTGACAGACTGACAGCCTAAAGAAGGCTATTCCATGAACAAGGAACATAACAACATGACATGAATCATACACATGTTACTATCATGGCTTTCATGAGTATGACAACCTTCGGCAGTTGGCAATCAAATAAACTAAGCTGGCACAAGACAGGAGCGACGCTCTATCCACAAATAACAGACTAGTCACCGACAATTTTGTTCACCGCGCATCCACAATTTCATATCACATCATCAGACAATTAAAACAGAAACTTAAGTGTTCTTTCAGCTAGTATTAAATGAAGCTATGGATGCTGGAGGCGAGATTGATTACCCGAAGCCTCTCAGAGAGGACAGAGGGGGTGATCTGCTTGTGCTTGGGCACCCCGGACAATAGCTTGTTGTAGGTGGCATGGTTGAGGAGCACCATGTTTGTAACATTTCAGAATTTTTTCTTTAAAAATAATAATAGAAAATAAATTAAAATATTATTTTATTAGCTTTTGTGAATTTCTAGAGAATATTTGGATTTTTTATTATTTATTTATGATTTTGTATAATTTTGTTTGATTTTTTTTATTTTAAAAGGTTTTTTCCTATTTTTAGAAATTAAAAATAATTCTTGTATAAATATAAAAAATTAAGTTTGAAATAATTTTATTAAGTTCAAAATTTCTCTGGGAATTTCTGTGAATTTTTTCCAAATTTTTTAACTTTATTTTCTATTTTCTAAAATCCATTTGTAGTTTCTATAAATATTTTAAAACTAAAATCAAATTGAAATTCATGAGTTTCCTCTCTCTCTGGGCCAAAGCCTGTTTCTTGGCCCAAATCTTCACCAAACTGGCCCATCTCCTTGTCGACCCATGCGGGTTGGCTCCCTCATTCCCTCCTTTCGACCGAAGGCCACCCCAACCCCCTCTCTCTTCACAAACCTACCTCCTTCCTCTTGGCCTACCACTAGCCTAGGCCACTCCCTCGTCTCCCCGGCTTGGCTAGCCCAGCCGTCTCCTTCTTCTTCCCCTGGGCACGAGCTAGACTCTCGAGCTGAACGCTACAGTCACCATGACCGTTTCAAGAAAGCTCCAAGCCCCACCCATTTCCTCTCCCATTCATGTGCAATAAAAAAGCAATCATAACCACCTCCGCCGCTCCCCACCATTTACCATTGATTTAATGCACTTTTGCCCGCGTTAATGCCAACCGGCAGCTGCCTCGTCGTTCCAATGCCCCTAGAGCCGATATAAGGAAAGCATCAGCTTCACGTCACAACCCCGATCGATTTCATGTTTCCTCTAGTGTATGTGACTAATTTCGCCATTGTTTCTTTTTGGCCAAACAGCGTATTCCTCCACTTTACAAGTAGATTTTAATCGAGCCTTGGCATGTTCTATGTCGTGCTCTCTTCACTTTCACGCAAAAGACCACACAACGCCATCCCCTTGAAGCGTCACCACCATGCCCGAGTAGCTCCGCCACCATCTCTTCCACGATCGATCGCCACTGTTCTCGTGTGTGCCAACACATCGCCTAGCCAATGCTACGTGCTACACTGTGCGCTCGCATCATGCATGTGCTCTACTCGGCCTGTAGAAGCCAAGTGCACGGTGCGAGGGTGGGGAGGGTTTCAAATTTTCAGGGGATGATTGGACGAGGGATGACGGGATGAGGATTGCAGGGAGGAGTGGCTAACGGGGGACTGGGACTGCAGATGCGTACTGCGAACTGAGAGTGGGGACTCGGATAGAGAACATATAGTATCCGGATAGCTCCAACTAAAATTCCGGATATATTCGAATCCGAATGATACTTTCATCTCGTATCTGTTTCCATATCCGACAAAAACTATTCGAATCCGACTCCAATATTCAAAAAAATCCTTAGAATCCAATTTTGTGCTCCGAATACTGTCCAAATTTATTCGGACGGTGAAAGTGCATCCAGGCACTTATATTATTTTGGTGATTAATGACAAACGCATATAATGACAATCTATGTAATTATGTAAATGCTTAACTTAGTGCTTAACAAATGACAAACCTCTAATATGATTATATTGCTATAAGACTAACATGTTATTGTCTAGTTGAGTATCAGTCTCATTTATTTAGAGGAAAATCAAGTTGGATGGTTAAGTAAAGATAAGGTATGCAATTTTGGTATCTCTTTTATATTTGTTATTGCATTCCTTTTGTGCAAATGCATAGTGAACTCCAAGTAGCATGTTGATTATATATATGCACATTGGTTCATATCATATTTATTTGTGCATATATATTCATTTGAGTTCATTATGTGCTTTGTTTTTAGTATGCATGTATTAACTAGAGTTAAACTTCATATTGCTATAGATTGACTTGGTGCGTGCATGTTTTAGTTGTATATCTTCTCATGCAATTCTCTTAGTGAAGTTTAATCTAGTGTTGGATCACATATTTACTCTTAGTCCAAATATTAGTTGCACATGTACAATTCGTGTATATTCTATCATGTGCTTCATTTAAGTAAAAACTATGATTCTTACCATGATTTAATTGATTCATCATATCGGCAATTATCTCTCTAGTGCATATAGATCAATTACATATTCATCATGATGCACTTAGTAGAGAATATTTCTTATGTCAAGTGTTTCCATTTATGTTGTGCTTCTTTATATGAAACACTTGTGGTAATCAACTGCTGATAAATATCAATTTATTCATATCTATTGAGCTTTTGGGACTAATGCCTTTCATGAGTGGTTTGGAAAGAATTAGGTCCCGTATGTGTATGATGACCAAGATATCTTGGAGGATGATCGTTAAGCCGAGGTCAACAAGACGGCGGTATCACCAAGAGTTGAGGACTAAGTCAAGATCGACTTGGCGTGGAGATCGTCAGAGAGGATGATCAAGTCAGGGTTGATAGGACGAGAGTCTCATGAGGTGAATCGAGTCAAGTTGGACAAGGCGAAGATGTCATCAATTATATGGTGAAAGAAGACGGCATTAAGAAACTTAGATTTAATTTGAGTCTAAGGATTGCCGTACTATTAAGAGGGATGCGACGTCGAATGACTTTTAGATGTGTCAAGTGCTCAAGTGATCCATCCTTATGAAACTTAGAGAGAGAGTGGTGTTGGTGGTGCCAGAAAGTGAGAGTTGTAGGTCTCCCTTGGATTCTTTATGAAATCTGTATTTATCCTTTGAGATTTGGGTAGTGAGACCTTATTAGATGTGTAGCCCTCGTTCTTAGCTTTCCGTAGAGTCCAAAATAACTGAAATCGGAGTCCGGAGTCGAAAGTTATGCTTGTTTTCGTCGGGCTGCTCAGTCCAATCCGGAGTATCCGGGGTTAATTCCGGAGTATCCGGGTTGGTACTCTCGGTTAGGTCAATCCGGAGTATCCGGGTTGTCCAGAGTATCTGGGGTTAAGTCCGGAGTATCTGGGGTTTGCGTAGTTCAAACGGCTAGTTTTTGGGGACCTCTAATTAAAGCCCCTCCTTCCTCATTTGAAAAGTGGCCGTTACTCCACTGGTTTGAGGTGTTCTCCTCTTATTCTTGAGCCCCCAAAACACCTCTTTACCCTTAGATCTAAGTGATCCCCTTTGTGAGAAGGGTAGGGAAGAGTTTGAGGAGTGAGGTGTTAGATTGAGTGTGATTTGAGTTGTTGAGCACTTGATTTCATCTCCAAGCTTGTTCTTCGTGAGCATTTGTTACTCTTGGAGGTTGAGAACTCCTAGACGGCTAGGAGGTCACCTACGAGCCACCGGAGCTTTGTGTGGTTGGCCGTGAAAAGTTTGTGAAGGCCGATTCCGCCTCCGCAAGGGAAGGAATCAAAGAAGTGAAGACCGGCGAGTGCATTTGTGCAACACCGGGAGGAATATGGTTGAAAGAGACCCCGGCTTAAGTATGACCAAGCCTCAACCGGCGAGTGCATTTATGCAACACCGGGAGGAAGAGAGTTGAAATAGACCCCGACTTAAGTGAGACTGAGCTGCCTCAACGGAGACATAGGATCCCCAAGGATCCGAACTTTGGGTGAAAAATCATTCTCTACTTGCTTACTTTTATTCTTGCTAGAGTATTTGATTTTGAATCTTGAAATTGCCCGATCTACTTTTCTACTGTGTTTGGCTCTAGATATATACTTGTTCCAGGTTTCTGGTAGTGTTTAGAACCTTCGTGTTCAAGTGGATTTCTTAAAAGTTGAAGAGATTTGAAATCTCATCTTGAGGTACCCAACCTAGACATTCCGCATACTTGACCCCGGATAATCCGGATATACCGGAGTATCCGGAGTAAAAGCTCGGAGAGTCCGGGCTGACCCCCTCGGCATTTCGGGGTGACCAATCTGGAGTATCCACACCAATAACCCCGGATAGTCCGGGCTGATACCATCGGGATTGTTTTTATTCCGCTGCTATTTAATTTTAAATTTATTATTCGCCTATTCACCCCCCTCTAGACGACATCCCTGTCCTTTCAAACGGACGATCGCGAACTATGCGCTGTGTTTACAACCCCATAAGGTCTCGCATGAGACACCACGGGCCTGTTTGGTTAGCTGCGTGGTACCTGTATGGTATGAGTGGATGCAGTATAAATAACTAATGCTATTGTTTGGTTCACTGTTCATACGCGAAATTTGGCCAATGCATGCGATGTTGCATCCAGCGCTCGCACCCAAAAACGCGAGCGGCCTTCCCTCGCGTCCAGGCCCATGGGATGCAGCACGCTGGCCTTCTCTCGCGTCCAGCCCGTCCGCTCGCACGCCTCCCTCCGCTATAGGGTTCCTCCGCTCGCCTCCCACACCTCCCTCCGATCGCCTCCCCCGATCCCCTCCCTCTCTCGCCTCCCTCCGGTCGCCTCCGTCCGCTTGCCTCCCTCCGCTCGTCTCCCCCGGTCTCCTCCCTCCGATCGCCTCCCTCCGGTGAGCTCCCGCGCAGCGGGCCCCGTGCTCCTCTTCCCGTCGACCTCATCCTCGCGGGTGGAGGCCGTGGTCGTCTTCAACATCTGTGATAGCTACGCACGGCGGCCGGACCAGGCGGAGCGCATCATCGGCACCCTCCTCAGCTCCGTCCTGCCCGATGGCACCGTCCACGTCTGCAACTTCTATGTCGTCCCCCACAGCGAGTCCGCCGATCAGGTTGGATGGAATCACCCCGCTCCCTTCGCTTCGAGTTCGAGCTAGTGTTCAAATCTCCGCAAGACGACCCGAGATCTAGTGTTAATTAGTTGAGCTCGTTATTCGACATTTTTGGTGTCTTGCGAATATAGGTTGCTTTGGACATCAAGTACCACCATAACATGTACGCGTCCCACTAGAAGAAGGTGAACCCCAAGGAAGTGATTGTCGGATGGTAAGCACCATGTATCCTTCTTCCTCTTGTTGGTGATTTACCATTATCGGTTGCTTCATTCTTGTTACCTCGAATGCCGCCATATGCTAGCTTAACAATAGAATTCTTCTTGCAAATTGACAATGGTGGGTTGTATGCTAAAAGTATATCTTGTGGTGTATAGTTGATTGATCGAAGTAAATATCGCAATATTGGATTGCTAGACCGATACGATGGTGCATGCTTTAGCATGGGCAATTGCTTTCGACAAAGTGATTGTTTGTCTATGGTGCTTTTCTCAATCATTGAATTGTATTCTTTCTGCTGCTGTAGATCTGTTTCGTTGATTTTCTTTTATCCATGTGAAAATGAAAACAAACACGAGTTGATTGCTCTATTTATTTATTGACCTCCGTGTTATTACTGAGAATAATGAATATCGGGTGAAATTCCTCCAGAGGTAGGGAAGTGACCAATCTGAAAGCTCTTGATCTTTCGGTAACCGCTTTGTTGGCAAAATCCCAAGTTCATTGGGGCGGTGGCTCAACTAAATTATCTCGAGTTGATGTCGAATATGACTTCAAATTTTTGTGTCTCATATTTTGTATTGACTGTTGTTTTCTCAATCCTTCAGCGCCTTGATAGGAACAACTTGTCCGGACAGATCCTGTTGAAGTTGCAAAGCTACCGGGCCTCACATTCTGTATGTCTCTTTTTACATGTTTATTCTCTTTTCACATAAGTGATATGTGTAAATGTATTTCTTGGTTTTAAACCGACATGGAAAATATGTTTGATGACTTATCATCCAACAATTTAAGTGGTCCAGTTCAAAAATCTATGCACATGACTACTGGTGAGTGAGCGAGAGAGTATGCATGGTAAGCTCCAGCTTTTAAGAGATCATGATCTGCTCCGAAGTGCTTGGATGTGATGTATCTCGGATCATCGTAGTAATTTGTGACTATTTTTTGTTCCATGGTACTACATCACTAGCGCTGCTAGGATGATCTCTTTCCATAGAAGAATTCAGTGGATAAGTCTTAAACAAGCCCACTTGGCAGATCTGACTATAATCGTTAGTATTCATCTTTAATATGCCGAACTTACTTATGACAACCTAGAAGATGTAAGTTGTAAGATAAAATGTTGTTGGGAAATTCTTTCGATATGGGGCTGGTTGTGGAGGGAATGCTAGGCATGAACATGGGTGAAAAGTATTTTGAGGGTTATGTATCGGTTGCCTTGTTACCTAGCCCAATCTGTGTGTGGTTTGTGCCCAATTTGTTCTGTTTGTGCACGTTTATGGTTAAATATGAACTAAGCCATGTCATAATTACAGAATGGCTAGTTGGGTACTGCAAGATTTGATGCAATTTGATTTCTTTGTAAATTGGAAAAAATACCTGTTGCTCATTTTTCTCTTTTTTAGTTTACATAAAATGTTTTTTCTTGAGCTGCACTCAGCTTTTGATTTGGAGATGTGTTTGTACAGTGGTTTGCAGGTGCTAGTCTTATCATTGTTGGCGTATATATCCTCAGCAAATCAAGCATTGAGACAAGTTGAACTCGATTAGAGGAACTTGCTGCCAAATTAGTGTTAGCTGTGACATAAATTGAGTCAGCTCTACCTCTGTGTCCTTCGGATGTTTGTCCATCCCAACGCAATGCAAAATTTGACAATAACTTGTCCATTTGGATAACACAATGTGCCAATTATGTTATCATCTTAAGTTAATATACTATGTAATTAGTCGAGAACTTGGGCTCGTCTACCACAGGACATCCATTAGCTGCCCCTCCGGTTTAGATCCACCACCGCATTGTTACTTGTAAGCGTGAAGCATAAAAACCAAAATCCAAAAATCCCCTCGAGATCCTTAGTCCGAATGGAGGTAGCAATGAAAACCAAAAAACATGAATATTCCATCAATCATCTCTCATGTATTCAATCAAACAAACTCTTCCTTGCATCCTATCATCCCTCTACCCCTCATGCATCCAACCAAACAAGCTTCTCTTGCATCCTATCATCCCTCCACTCCCCTCATGCATCCAACCAAACAGCTGCTCAGCTCAGCCAGGATCAGCACATGCAGACAACCAAACAAACCATCTTGCATCCACTCAACCTATCTCCCACCATCCCGCATGTCTCGTACGAACCAGGCTAAAGATATGCAGGCAACCAAACGCACCTCACGTGTCGCAGTCCAATGGGAGAAGAGTCAACGGGCTGGGCCCCACTTGACCACACCAACGGTGATCCGCGCTGCCACCGCTTGCCTTTCCACGCCCCGGAACAATTCGCCGCCGTCCGATCGATCAACGATCCGCGCATCCCACTGTCCTCTCCCGAAATGGCCAGCGCATAAACATCTCGACGCATAATTCGACTGCCACCACGCGCTAATCACATGACAGTGGGCTATGCGGTTACTGGGCCCCAGCACCCAGTAGAACTAGGGGTGCAAACGGATCGGATACGGACGGATTTTGCTCATTCCGTATCCTATTCTAAATTTTTTCTCGGATATAGAATCGGATACGGACAGTGCCGGATTCGAATACAAATACGGATTACTTCGGTCGCGAATACGGAACGAATACAAATCGTTTCGGATACGGTTAGTCTCGGTTACGAATAGTTAGTTGGATAATGCGTGAAAGCAGAAACCATATATGTCGCGCATATTAAATACACAAAACTTTACTAGAACCTTGAAGACATATAAGTGTTTCAAATTCAATAATAGTTGCCTTCCCTATATAAGAATAATATGCAGCCAAGTATAATTCCAATCAACATATGAACTTATATGATGTAGAATGTTTATGTTTATCGGATCATTATCGGATATCTATTGTACTCATTTACATTGATATTTTTCGGATATCTCGGATATACGGGTATGGATCGGATACGGATCGGATACTTCTCTTCCCATATCTTACCCTATATTTTTTTCGGATAGGTAGATTCGAATCCGGATCGAATCCAGATATAACCGATATCATTTTTTCGGATTCGAATCGGATTTTAAACGAATTCGATCTTCGGTCGATCGGAAATTATCCGCTCCGTTTGCACCCCTAAGTAGAACGACGCACGCAGAGATAGCGTGAGGGCGAGCTAGGCCCACCGCATGGGTCCCACGCGTCAAATAACCTACGCTTTGTCGCTTCAAACCGTCACTCGAGAAGTTTAAACAAAACCGGAGCGAGACGCCACGCGTGCTTTTCTTTCTTTCTCCTCACGCCTCGCTCGCTCTCGCCGTCTTCCTTTCGTTTTGGCAGCTCGAGTTGAGGGGATCGCATCGCGAGGCAAAAACCCTAGGAGGCAGAGAGATCCCTCCCAACCTTCCAGAAGCTTCTGGATCAGGAGGAGATGCAGGGCGGCAACCACATGCTCCTCGAGGAGCCCCTCCGCCTCGCCTCCGTCCTCGCCCCCGCCAAGCCCGTAAGCGCCTCCTCCCGATTTCTCTCTCTCTCTCTAGATCGATCTCGAACTCTATGTGCTCGTATTTGTGCGGATGCGTGTAGCGGATTCGGATTTGTTCATCTGGGCGTGTTTAGTCGTGTATTGTTTTGGTTGGTTCGATCCGATTTGGTGTGCGGAGAGGCGGGAGCTGGTGGGGGTCGCGGAGATGCGGCCGATCCATTTCGTCGGAATGCGAGTGATTTGCGTCGCGGACGAGAGAGGTCTTGCGGGATGGGGGATTTGGGGTTTAGTGTTGCGTGGGGCAACCTGTGATGGCACGAATTTGTGAAGATTGTGTGGATTTTTTTATGTGCGAAACGAATCGTATTATTTGCAATTGGGAGGATTTAGTGTGTAGGATGATCACTGAAATGGAACATTGTTTTGGTTTGGTTTTGGGGATGCTTGATTGTGATCCTTACCTCCTACGTGTGCTTTTGTGCAGAAAGTATTCCCATCCCTCACCAAGATTGTTGGGACGCTTGGGCCCAACTCGCACACGGTTGAGGTTATTGAAGAATGCCTCACTGCTGGGATGTCAGGTTTGACCACAACTTCCTTTGTAGTAACTCAATTTAGCGCAACGTGTCTAATCATGGTTTTGTTGCTTGTGTTTTATGATGATGACGATGACGATGATCTGTGTATGTCTCCCCCTTTTTTTTTTGTTGCAGTCGCACGGTTTGATTTCTCATGGATGGATGCTACGTATCATCAGGAGACCCTTGATAATCTGAGGAAAGCAGCACATAATCTCAAGAAGCTGTGCCCTGTAAGTTGACAACTTCAAGTAGTTACTTCTCTGGAAATGTTGACGATGTGATGTATCTTTTTATGTACAAACATAGCTATGCTTGGGAGATTGAGAATTGGGATATAAAAAAATCCCCTACATTACTTTAGTTAACAGCTTCCTCCCAAGGAAAATGTGCATGTGTGATCCTTCATGTTACTCTATGAGTCATGTTTTTCCACTTCTATTGATTTGGTGGGATCTGTTATTGTTCAGAATCACTTTCAAAGTGATATGTTTTTAATTCCTTAAATTCAGTTTCAGCAGTAAGCGTTGAACATTTGGAATATTTTTGTAATGGTATCTCTGAACTCATTTTGGGCTTCTAATGGGCGTATGTAAATGCTTGGGTGCGTACACATAACATTTTCTATGACTAGTACTACAGGTGTACAGTATCATTTACTTTTTTGTAATTTTTTTTACCCAGTTCTTATTTACTTTATTTTTGTCATACTTAATTACTTTACGCTCTTAAGTACAAACATTTTGCTTACCTCTTCCTCACATGTGAGCTTTATTCCTTTAAAATCTGCCTCTATCCAAGTTTCCAATTTTTAGTTCCATGTGCATATGCCTTGCCATATGAATGCCTTGATTATCTGGAAAATGTTTTGTTAGTGAAATGCTGAATCTAGCTAACTTTGTCCATTTGATATATATACTGTATTTGGAAATGCCTGTTTAGATTTACTTTGCCTATGTTCGTGCTACTTTCCTTAAAAACTATTACTTGAGTTAGCATACTAAATAATGAAGTTTATATGCTATAAAATTCTTTAATGCCTGGAGATTTGAGGCAGTGACTGTCTGCTCTCATATTGCCATCATGTGCTAATTTTAAAACAGTTACAAATTTACAAATTCATATTTTCAAATGTTCATGCCTCTTCATTATCGTATTTTGGTTGGCTTTTGTGCATTATTTAATGCAGTTGTACTAGTATGTGATGCTTTTGTTTTCTACTTTTGAGATTGGTGCTAAGAGGCATATCCTATTAACAACTAACTTGATCTTATTATGTATAGATAATGCTTGATACACTGGGTCCAGAAATTCAGGTTCACAATTCAACTGGTGGACCAATTGAGTTGAAAGCTGGAAATCATGTCATGATAACACCAGATCTTTCTAAAGCTCCCTCAGCAGAGATCCTACCAATTAAATTTAGTGATCTTGCAAAAGTAAGTGGATACTATGGAAAATTTAAGATATGAGGTATTAATGTTTTATTTATACTTGAAACATTGCAATATATTTATCTATTTGCATTTCTGTCTTTTTTTTTTGTGTGTGTGCGACTGCATCTAACATGCTGGCATTAAAGTAAGGTTCATGGATATTTCTGCAATAAATAAGAACCATTTGACTTTTCTATTGTGCCAGTGAAAATAGTTGGTATGATTTTTTTGGCTACTTCTGAAACTTGTATTCTAAAATATCGCATATTTGACTGTATTGCCCTTTCGGTGAATTTAGGTTGTGAAGAAGGGTGATACTCTTTTCATTGGTCAATATCTCTTCACAGGAAGTGAAACAACATCTTTGTGGCTTGAGGTGTGCAAATTTGTAAATTCTCCCCAAATACATACCATGTTGCAATATTTACATTTTGTTATATGCTGTAATCTGCAGGTTCTGGAGACTTCTGGTGAAAATCTGAATTGTCTTGTGAAGAACACGGCTACGCTTGCAGGTCCCATTTTTACTCTGCATGTTTCACAAGTCCATATCAGTTTGCCCACTTTGAGTGAATATGATAAACAGGTAATGTGGATTACTAAGTTTCTTTACATTTCTGAGCTATATATTGTCAAATGTCAACAACTTGTCATGTTACGTTTTGCCTGTACAAATGATTTTGGCTAGCAACTTTTTGTAAATTAGCAAGGGCAGTTCTGTTTCAGGTCTTGAGTTATGTATTTCTTCCTTCGATTTTTCTTTTGAAGTTTTTGGCTTACCAACATTCAACCAGAGAAAGCTACATGACTTGTTCCGTGAAAGAGAACCCATTTGCTGATTGGGCTATTACAAGTTATAACACAGTATCAAAGAATTTGTACTACAGTCATGTTGCATGTAAAAATACAACTGACATGCCACGTGTGAACATGATATCCCATATTTCTTTCTGATGCTCACTCTATTGTTAAAATCTTTAGATGACTAGTCATGTGCCCATGCGTTGCAACGGAAACTCAATTTGCGACAAAAAAATTTATTTGCAAAGAGCACCAACTCTGTCTGAATGATACTGTTCACTCTGAATGTGCAATGGTTGAATGATTAAATCAATTCATCGAAGCATACAAATTCTAAACTCCTGTTTACATACTTGTGCTTAAAATTTTCTTTAATTTCGCAATCTGAAGGCCCTTACGTTACAAAATTCTTTGCAGATTTTAGATACACATAAGTAGTGCTTATGTACAAACAAAATGAATAGTAAACAAGGTTATATAAAAACCTCATTTGAAATGTATGATTTTTTTATATGAAACAATATAATTCCCAAACCGTACAATGAACATATCATCAAACATACCCCAAACCGTACCATGAACATCAACTTTTTTCAGCACATTTAGTAATATGTCGTCCTGTATGGAGTGCTCAATTGTTGGTTCACAACATCAGTGTTGTTCTCTACAGTATCACCTTGTGTAGCATTGACACCAAGAATCAACTCACCATTCTCCACGAACATAGCACCTAGATATGTGTTCGCAAGCACATCAACAAACAATATAACTAGTGGGCCATCTCTAGAGGCAACTCCAAAATGTGTAGCCTATGCAAAGAAGCATGATTAACAAAGCTATGGCAATGAGCTTTTGAAGATATAAGTCAGTTGCATGCCATACACATGACCTCTATCTGGCCCAGGAGCTGCATCCTTGGAAGCCACATTGCGTTTTATATATTTTGGCATGAAAAGGAGAAGAGTTTTACAAACAAAAGTACATAAATTAGTCTTACCTATGACCATATCTTGATCAAGGTCATCATTGGATATTCAAATGCAAAGAAACAAAGAGTATTCAATTAAAAATCAATATCACCAAGAGCTAATTCAAATGAGATAAACAGAGAACGTGTTTCAGTCTTATTGAACGGTACTTTCTTTTCGACAAAGCACAATAGCTTGGCCATACAAAAGGCAATGAAAACTGTAAAACATATTACATTGGTAACAGAACCAACTAAAGCTAGGAAACACACCTCTAGAGCACTTGTTGTCAAATCATTCACGCAACGTCAACATAACTATGAAATTGCTGACACATTCGTGCTCTTCAGGATGAACAGACCTGCAGGCTGTTGTGGCTTAAAGGCAAAAATAGTGACAGGGTGTTATAGTAAATGGGAGGACAAAGCAACAAGATGAAGTGATTAGCTTGATTAGCACGATTAGCAAATGACAGAACAAAGCAACAAGACGAAGTGATTACTCAACATAAGCTTTTTTCATCCTATTCCTATTGATCAAAAGTATCCAGCAGCGCCACGCCAGAGTGACTTCCAAAGCGCTACAGACAGTATGAAATCTGACAGCCAGCTGCTGGCTCTAAATAGCTACTCCCCACTACCATCTCAGCATCCTAAGTAACCAAATTAAACAAAAACAATTCCAAGCAACTATCAAGTAGAGAAATAGTACAAGTGTGTAGCAGTAAGCACCTAGGTGAAGAAGATGCCCGCATTATCTCTCAACAAACAAGTGTTTAGCAGTAAGTCCCTAGTTTTGATTGTTAGAAAATATTTCATGTATGACTCCTTGATCCAGAATTTTTCTTTTAGTTTTTTCTGCCCCGTGGATTAGTACTTGAAATTATGATCTCATTCAAAATTTGATCTCAATCACAATGAGGATTTATCACTTGGAGCACAATCACCATCATATAAAATAAGTAAGTTGAGATGTCATAATTGATATCTTTGATTTCTAGGATCTAGAGCATCCTATTTCACCAAAGCTGAAGCTTGAATTTTTTATGGGATATTTGCGCTCATGGCAGCACTTTGTTTAGTTTGAACTGCAGATGATACAAATCCAATCCTCTCTCACTTACCATTAGTGTCAAAACTGTCTAGCTAACTTTTAGCCCCCTTTATGAAAGTCTAACAAAGCTCGGGCATCCCCAAACTCAAACTACACGAGAACAACTACAATTCTACAGAATCTATGAGCTAGAAGTGTATAGATATTTTAGTAAATCACACCTGCATCGGCCATGGCCCTTGTCCTGGAAGCGGACGTCATGCATGTAGAAGGCGCCGAACGTGGGCACCACGAACGTCTCGTGCTCCTTCTCCTTCTCCTTCCCCTCCCCCTCAACCCCCGGCTCCCTCTCTCCTCCCAACCTTTCGCCTCGTCTCTCGTAGCAGCGGCTTCCTTGGCGACTTCTCGCTTTCGACCATCGTACTCCTTGAAACCCTCGCCCACCTCCTCTTCCTCTTCCAAATCATATAGTACTCATCATTCTCCTCATCATCCACCTCGTCCTCGTACACCTCTGGGGTGCCCTGGCCATCGTCATCGTGGTCGGGCCCGATCCGCTTCCTAGGCGGGTGCCTTCCCTTAGACCCCTTGTCGTCGTTGGCCTCCCAGCACCGCATCGCCGAGAGCGGCGTGTCGTCGGGGACACTCACGTACTCCATCCCCTCCCCCATCTCCACCGCCTCCTCGTGCTCTGGTGTCAACGACATAGCGGGGGGCTTGTCGACGGCTGCAACCCAAGATTTGGCCGTGGCACGGTGAGATTATTTTCCCCCTTGTGTGGGTTGGGTTTTATGGGGAGAGGCAAGAGAGTTCGAATCGAAGGAGGAAGCGATGAGCGAGCAAAGAACAGCGGGGCTAGTCGTGGAACACTGAAATGGAACAGAAATCCCCTTCCATCTCCCCTTCAATCTAACGGATCAGGTACTTTGGAAAGAATGGACAACCGCCACCAACTCCTAATTAGAAGCAGTAGAGATATTTGTTGAATAACTTTCTTCAAAAGTTAAACTTGCTACCTCCATTCTCTTTTACTTGTCTTTCTAGAATGTGTGTAGTCGACCTTTTAAAACTTCGACCACTAATGTACACAAAAATATTTAGATTTTTCATATGGAAATGTTGTTAGAGGATTTGTCTTAAAAAATACTTCATGCCATTATATTTTTAATAATTTTGGCTAACATATAATTAGAACAAGGGTCAAAGGTGTGTATTGGAGACCATGTCTGAGTCCAAAACAAGTAAAAGAGAACAGAGGGAGTAATTTCTTTCAAGATTACTGTGCCCTTTTTCCCAAGTTGCATGTGAATATGCACGTGTGATGCATAATTTCATTTTGATGCTATTATATTAATTATTAATTCATATCTTTCCAGAACCATCCTAAACACAGTTTCCTTGCAATAGGTCATTTCAACTTGGGGGTTGCATAACAGTGTTGACATTATATCGCTTTCCCATACCCGCTCTGCTGAGGATGTCAAGGAGGTGACTTTTCTTTTTTGACTCTGCCACTCCTGCACCTGAATTAAATATTTAGTTGTTCACCCACCTACTTCTTTGCATGTTATTTCATGAGTAAATTTCACAAAACTACAGATTTCTTGTATAAACTATAAAAAAATAAAGGTTTTAGCATCTATTTCAGAGAATTCCAGATTTTAGGAACATTTGTTTCATAAAACTATAGGTTGTATCATCTATGATAATTTGTTACCGCTCAGATATATAGGGCCAACATGGTAGTCACACAATCTGACTTGGCCAAAAATGAATATGACAAAGGTTGTGTGACTGCCATGTGGGCCATATATATCAGAGTTGTAACAAATTAGGTAGATGCTAACCTAAAACCTGTAGTTTTTTTATAGTTTGTACAAGAAATCTTAGTTGTGAGAAATTTATTCTTATTTCATTGACATCGTCTTACTGTTTCTCCTGTTATTTGAGGCCACACATTCTATGTACGATGATAGGCTGTTTGCACTTTGCACTCTTGATCTGTAGCAGCTGAAGACTTTTAAGTAGTTAATGATAGTTGTGGGGACAATGCTGATCCTTAGATATTTGTGGTCTGCAGCTTAGAGCCTTTTTACAATCTCATGACCTTCAAGACACACAAATATATGCCAAGGTTGAAAATACCGAGGTAATTATCATGCTTTTATGAAGATACTGTTGTCTGTTTGTTTCACTGCTATATTATGATTAATTGCAATGTTCATTTCTTTCTAGGGTTTGGAACATTTTGATGAAATTCTCCAAGAGGCGGATGGCATCATTATCTCCCGAGGAGACCTGGGAATTGACCTCCCACCAGAAAGGGTAAATTTTGATCTTTTCCAAAACCCAAAGTTTCACACTGTTTATCCCTAGTATGCTATCAGATGTGTATATTCATTTCTATTAATGATGCCTTTTCGCCTTGACATGATAATAGTTAATTAGTACAGCAATATGGTGACAGTATAGACGTTGTTATGGTGCTTATCAGTTTACAGTTAAGTGTGATTCATTTAGCTCTTATAGGCTGCAGATATTTCTGAAAGCACCCGTTATATGCTTATAAATTTACAGTTAAAAGTGACTCATTTAGCTCTTATAGGCTGCAGATATTTCTGAAAGCACCCGTTATATGCTTATAAATTTACAGTTAAAAGTGACTCATTTAGCTTGGCTAGGCTGCAGATACTTCTGAAAATATCAGTGTACAAAGTGATGACTGCATGTCTTTCTTGCTTCATGCCATAACCTGCCATTTTTGACTCTTCAGGTATTCATGTCGCAAAAAACATCTATTCAGAAATGCAACCTGGCTGGCAAACCTGTGATCATCACTAGAGTTGTGGACAGCATGATTGACAATCTACGTCCTACACGTGCAGAGGCGACTGATGTTGCAAATGCTGTCCTAGATGGTCTGTAATCCTTACTGTATTCCAACCACTTGACTAACTTGTTACTTATATCCTATGCTGCTCAAATTGCAGGAACTGATGGTATTTTGCTTGGTGCGGAGACACTTCGAGGGATGTATCCTGTTGACGCAGTGAGTACTGTGGGCAGAATATGTGCAGAAGTATGTTTCTACCTGTTTTACGAATAAATTTGTATAGTGCCATCTGAATTGCTTGGCTGATCAATGATAAATTATTCTTCTAGGCTGAGACTGTGTATAACCAATCACTTCACTTCAAGAAAATAGTGAGGCATGTAGGTGAACCAATGCCCCATGAAGAATCTGTGGCATCATCAGCGGTAAATACTGTTAAATCATTAGGAAGTAGGAACAGATACAAATTTTCTAATCTAGAATATTATTGACTTGCATTCTTCACATATAGGTTCGTTCTGCAATGAAAGTAAAAGCTGCTGCAATTGTTGTTTTCACTTTCTCGGGGAATGCTGCTAGGTGCTCTATGCTACCACAAGATCAGCACTTCACTAGACATGTTCCCAACATGCAAATGATTTTAATTCACTTTTGCATCCTCTGTCTGCAGGTTAATTGCTAAGTACAGGCCCCCAATGCCAGTTTTAGTAGTTGTGTTCCCACGTGATGGCTCTGATCCATCAAAGTGGCGTTCTTACGGCACAACACAGGTAAGTAACATGCATAGCTATCAGATCCATTTGAGTTTCATGATTTTTATTCTTTTGTTCACCGTGAATCAGGATCTGTAAACTTATTTTTGACAACTGTTGAATTACTTTCAGGCGAGGCAATGTTTTGCTGTAAGAGGTGTCTACCCTTTGATGGGTAGCACTGACGAGGTATGTTCCAGTTCTTAGCAATATCAGCGGCACCTTCAAATTCTTTTTTGTTTTGCAGTGTTAAACTTACGCTAGCTCTCAGGATGCAAATTTTGTTTGACGTTGTACAAAATGACTAAATGAGAGCTTAGTTGAACCCTCTTTACAGTATAGAACTTTAATCCAAGCTGACTCGTAAATCTTGGAACTCTGTAACAGGCCGAGACTGGTGGGCTCACCAAGGAAGAGTACGGCATAAAACTTGCACTGAACTATGGTCGGTCGGTCGGTATAGTGAAGCCTTTTGACAGGGTGATAATTTTCGAGAAGATTGGTGATTCTTCTGTTGTCAAGATCATCGAGTGTGACGATTCTTAAAGATGACACACCCCACATCCCACGCAATAGTTTCAAGTATATCCATGGGATTACTTCCTCCTTTTGTTTCTCTCACTTTAACCGAAGATAACCACAGAGTACAGCATGACCCGGTTGTCCTGTTTGGCACTTTGCCCTTTTTAGATTCACCTTGCTGTTCTAATAAATTCAAGAACTTCTCATAGACACTGCATGCAACATTCAAGTTTTGCGGACAGAAGTTACAGGATTGTTGAGACAATACCTTTGAGTGATTCCTAGCTTGCATTTCGTGTTACATGATACACTGTATAAAAGGCATCTTACCATGAACTGAATTTTCACCAGCTATTACCTTACCTATACTATACCGTTCTGTCTGTATATAGTACACTCCTGCATGCTTGCTTGCTCTTCACATGTTGTTGCCGTCAGTACTGCTCCTTGAAGTCGACGACGTAGATGATGCAGAAGATGATGATGCCGATGTCGATGGTGAGCGCGGTCATGGCCTGGTCGCTGAGCGCCATGTTCTTGCCGCCGAGGCGGTCGACCATATCCGGCAGACTTTTAGTTTTGGAGGTCGAGCTCGTAGGGGTCCTCAAGTCGGGACCGCAGCTGCTGCAGCCGGTGGTTCTCGGCCTCCTGCACCAGTGTCTATGATGCGAACGGTGATCCGATCTTCAGACAGTAGTATTAATTTGATTGGTGGAGAACTCGATGTTGACAATTCGGCTTCCAATCAAAACAGATTCGAACCCTGCAATCGCTACACTACGGCTCCGTTGGTTATCAATCACACACAAACACGGTTGATCTCGTCAAGAAGGCTTATCCTTGCATGCGAATTGAGAATGCAAATATGAACGTAGATGTAATTTGAAATTGTGAATAATATTAAGCATATGAGTTGGGGTTCTACAAACCGATGTACGGCGAAAAATTGACAGAGTGTCTAGTTATAATTTAAGCAAAACCCCCCAATTCTAGCGACGCCTACTGAATATATATGAGGATGAAGGCAAGGGAGGCAGCCAAGGGGATGGCCGTGCAACCCTAGGTCGTACAAGGCCTTTGGGCCCAAGTAGATGTGTCGCAGAACCCAGTAGATTCTGTTCATCAAATAGTTTTGATGATTCTCGTCGATCTAGAAGGAGTTTGAACGTGAAACCACTTTCGTTGGAAAGCTCTCGTCGTGGGCTTGTCCATAGAGTCCAAGAACGCCTCAATTGAATTTTGTATAATCCAGATATGGTCATTTTATGTTGGACTGCTCCTGAGGGTCGAACTGGACTCGTGAACAAATTGGACTTGATCTCGGACTGGTCTTGGAGCGTTAGAAATTGTTAGGCCCTTGTCTTGGCTTGAGGTAGAAATATGGCTTGTTGGGCCAGCATGATTATCATCCTCCCCTTCTTGATTTTGAGTCATCCTCGACTCAAGCTCATTATCCTGCAAAAGGTTAGTAACAAGAGGCGGCAAAGAAACCAACATATTCTTTGATTGTTGTAGTGTGTCACATTAAAAGAAGATTTCAAAATGATACAAATATAAACTTGATGCACCATGTACTTTCCTTTATTATTATGTTTGCCAATAGTATGAAAACTAACACTAGATGACCATGACAAATTAGCAGGCATAGAAAATCTCTCCTCTAAGCAATTGAGATCACATATCAAATTCAATGTAACCCAAAGTATTCAAGGAAGACAATAGTTTAATCTTATCCTTTTCATTAGCAAGGTGAATAACATGTTTATTTTCTACACATGTGTTTAGATCAGAAATAAAACTAACATGTTCATTCACTAGTTGAGGTATGGATATAAATGAGACATTGTCACCCAACTCTTCTTTATCACTAGGGACAGCAAGACAATCATATTGTGACAAAGGTGATTCAGTTTGAGTGTCCACTAACTGATGTTCTAGCATAGCACCAGTAGTGGCCAAATTTAGCACATCAACAGAATTCTCTCCTCATATGAAAATAGCACCTATGTCATTACCTTTGTTTTCTATCTCTGCCGATTTAGGCATATCATGATCTATGCATTCTTGAGGCATGCATGGGATAGCAAGTATCTCCTTTTCCTCCTTCTCTGATGTGTTTTCCTTCTCGTTATTGTTCTCAATGTCCTGTGAAAAGTCAGCAGCAAGTGGAAACTCGACAAGATGCCATTCTTCCAAAGAATATTGCTCACTTTTGCAATTATAGACATTAATTTCAGCAAGATGTCTTTCATGTTCAATTTGAGTTTCAACCTCACAAGCAATATTAAATAAACTAGAGAGAGAATTGTATTCCCTATCAACAAGAATACTCTAAATTTTCTTATCAAGTCTATTTAAGAATCTTATTTCCTTAGCTTCTTCGGATTCATATAAACCACATCACAACAACAAAGTTCCTAATTCCTCGTAATATTCCTTGACTGTTTTATCACATTGTTGTAAATATTGCAATTCATAAAGTAACTTTTTAGAATGATAAGTAGGAACAAATTTATCTCTCATAATTCGTTTCATATCTTTCCATGTTTGTAGTACTGTCTTATAAGCACAAAAATCATTCCACCAAATTGATGCACAACGAGTTAAAGCACTAGTGGCAACTCTAATTTTTTGTTTACCACAGAAGTTACATTGCGAAAGAATCTTATCTACCTCTATTTCCCGATCAATATAAGCATAAACACCAAATCCGCTATAAGAAGGAAGAACTAGAAAATTCTTACCTTTACCAATAGAAGGAGATGGACAAAAGTTGGGTTAGTGCTTATGCTCTTTTCTATCAAGTGCATTCTCTATGTTTTGGATTTGCCTAGTCATAGCCTTATTCATCTCTCAGAGCATCTCTTAGAGCTCATTGTGAAGAACACATTGGTTACCGTCTTTGTCCTCCTATACTTGCTCCTTTCCTTCCCCCACTATTGTTACTAGAAAATAGAAGATAGCACAAAGTATTATCCCTATCAACTACTAGGTACTGGATTGTGGGGTCACACACCCTCACACGTCTACCACGCTCTTACAAATGTTCTTCCCAAAGCAGCGGGTGGTACAACCGGTGGCTAGTTTGTGACACCGTGACTAGAGCGTGAGACGATTGCAAAGGAGAACCTGAACTGATAAGAAGTATGTGGAGCTTGGAAGGCAATATTTAGTAGCAAGGAATAAGCAATATTGAAATCAAGTTAGCAAGCTGAATAAATGTCCAACGTACTTGTCGCAGTTGTTGGCCTAAACGTGTTTCTAGAACTAGTTCAACCTAGTAAGGGATATATCAAAGCACATAGAACTCAAGGATGCAAGCAATTTTGATTATCTCCTTCTCTTTCCCTCTTTTTGCTTCTTTTCTTCTCTTTTGATTTTTTTCAATGCAGCTCTTCTCTTTTTTTTTTTGCACTTCTTTTTGTTTTCTTTTTTTTAACTCAAAGGCAAAACAAAAATCTCACATTTTGGAACGAGAGAAAATGTTAAACAGATGACCAAAAAATTAGCAGAAACAACATAGTAAACTTCCAGGGTCCAGAACTCGGTCTTAGAGGCCGATTTTGAGAGTCAAAAATTGCACGGGTCTAAAACATGTGAATTTTTTAGATGCGCACCGTCGTCCTCTTCAAAACAAAAAGTACACCCAAATTGGAGTTCGTATGCAAAAGTTATGCCACTTTTACTAAACACTACACAATCTGGAATTGCCTGCGACTTCACTTCTTCCTTTCCGGTTAGGGCTAAAATAGCAATAGGTTCGTGGGTGAAAAAGGGTGGCCAGCGGTGTAGAGCAATTGACATAAGGTGGCTCGTGACCTATCTAGGGCTTGCGGAACGGGATATATAATGCAAAGCGGCGGCAAGGACCAACCGAGTAGAACTAAGTTCGGTTCTAGGGTTGGTGGTGGTGGGATGACTAATGATGCAAAAGAAGAACTAGGACAACGGAAAGGGACAACTAGAAACTAGGATCACGACCTTAAACCAGCAACAAGACGATGATGATGGACACAAATTCAACAAAGTAAAACTGAAACAAAAATTACAAAGGCACAAGGGTTGTAGAACAGAGGAATTAATGATGAAATTTTTATAGGGCAATTTTTCTGAACTCTAGGATGATGGCAAAACAAAGTAGGGATACAAGAATTACCTATCGGGTAACCGAGGCTCTGATACCACTTGATGCGAACGGTGGCCCGATCTTCTAACAGGTAATACTAATTCGATTGGTGGAGAACTCGACGTTGATGATCCAGTTTCCAATCAGAACAGATTCGAACCTTGCAATCGCTAAACCACGGCTTTGTTGGTTATCAACCACGCACAAACACGGTTAACCTCGCCAAGAAGGCTTATCCCTGCATGCGAATCAAGAACAAAAGCAAGAACGTAGAAGATGCAATCTGAAATTACGAATAATATTAAGCACACGAGTTGGGGTTCCACAAACCGATGTACGGCGAAAAACTAACAGAGTGTCTAGTTGTAATCTAAGCAAAACCCCCTATTCTAGCGACGGCTACTAAATATATATGAGGATGAAGGCAATGGAAGCGGCCAAGGGGATGGTCGTGCAACCCTAGGTCGTACAAGGTTTTTGGGTCCAAGTGGAGGTGTCGTAGCACCTAGTAGATTCTGTTCATCAAATAGTTTTGATGATTCCCGTCGATCCAGAATGATTTTAAATGTGAATTCACTTCCATTGGAAAGCTCTCATCGTGGGCTTGTCTGTAGAGTCCAAGAACGTCTCAATTAGACTTCGTATGACTCCAATATAGTGATTTTATGTTGGACTGCTCCTGGGGGCCGAACTGGACTCGTGAACGAATTGGACTTGATCTCGGACTGGTCTTGGAGCATCAGAAATTGTTGGGCCCTTGTCTTGACTTGAGGTAGAAATATGGCTTGCTGGGCTGGCATGGTCACATCAGTCCAGTCGTAGAACCAACGACTCTCCTTGCTTAGCACGTTGTATGCCTCCCGCAGCCGGATGAACTTCTCCGATGCCGACTTAGGGCATGTATAATGGTTGAGATAGTAGCTGTCTCTAATCATTGCCATGTCACCTATATATAGCACTACAGACAATCCATACAACGGTCCATCTCTAAAGTTGTCTATAGAGGTATTTAATGTTGCAGACAGTTACCGTCTCTAGGTTGTCTCTAAGCAGTTGATAATTATTATTTTTTTATAATATTGTCGTCTTTTGCATACAAGCTGTCTCTATACCGTCTCTAGGCTGTCTATAACCTGTTGCCAATTCTTAATTTTCGTGCTAGAGTCGTCTCTTGCATATGAGATGACTCTTGTCTCTTTATTTTTCTCTCTCATCCACGTAAGCTCAGATCTGATGTGGCATAACTTAGAGATAACTTATAGATTGTTGATATGTACGATTGTACATGCTCTTAAGCGGCAGCATCGTCGTGTCCGGGTGGTACTCCTTGGATAGCCGCCGGTACGCCGCCTTGATCTCCTCGATATCGGCATCGGGTGCTATTCCTAGAAACCTGGTTTACAAGAAGGTAAGGTAGGTTGTGTTCTAGGATATTTTTTAAGCTACACCGAAACTATTTTGGACGGTTCATCGTTTTGATCCAAGGGGCTTAGATCGAAAATGGTGGCCTATTAGAGGTAAACAGGTCAGACAGCTATTTCACGGGTATTAATGCCTTTTATATTTGGAATGCACCAATGATTTATATGAAAAACACATTACTTCAGATTAATACCAAACTAGGCAATAATGTACAATTGCATGCGCATACATGCGCATACAATGATTTGGTGCACCTTACAAGAGCTCTGTGTTCTATATATGCTTAATTAGCTACCTGATTTTGCCGTTTATTCATAGCCAATAGGAACATGCTGAGCTGACTTCATTTCAGCTAAAATCCAACATGAGGACAACAAAGTTGAATTTCGATTCTCAGCTATGATTCATAAAGATGGATAACAACAAGCATCATTGTGAATTTGGTTCCCGTATGCACTCTGCTACCTACTTGAGGCAGTAAAGCAGACACATGTCTAAAAGTTCAGTTAGGATGGAAGGAAAATGCAGTCATGCGTTGCATTGGTGCGGGGATCGAACCCCGTGCCTCTCGCATGCAAAGCCTTACTAGTATGCTATGCCTAGGGGTGGGTATTTTTAAATCGAAACCGAATTACCGAATTGAACCGAACTGAATTAACCGATTATTTCGTTTTTTTGTTTTCGGTTTGGTTTTTGTTTTAGTATAATTCGGTTTTCGGTGTTCGGTTTGATTTTTCGCTTTAAAAAATCAAAATAACCAAATAACTGAATAGCCGATGTGCAATACCACTTTTATAATATTCTTCCTAAGCCACTAAACAATTCTCATGTAATAATATATTTATGCATATGTTTAGTATATTCATATGTTCTATTATGCTTATATTGTAATGACATATGAATATTGTGTAGATTTATCCATACTATGTGTTGCAATATGATGACTAAATCTAATCTACCTAGTGTTATTCATATTTCGGTTAACCGAAAAACCGAATTAACCGAACTGAAATATCTCGGTTAATTCAGTTCGGTTTTTTATTTTTGTCCGAGAAATTTGATTCCGAGTTTTCGAAAACCAAATTATTTTAAAACAAATAAACTAAACCGATTAAACCGAATGCACACCCCTACTTATGCCCTACTAGTTTCTGTAACAGTGGTACTCTTTACCCAAGCTGCGTCTACCGAATGCTCAGGATTGTTGACCCGCCAGAGAAAGACAAAATTAACCCCTACACCCCAATGGGCCATGTTATCTCTGTAGATGCTACATACAGAGCTATTAGACATAGATTCTCTGTGTAGTTCTGAAATTAGTATGGAGTACGGACCAAGGTGATGAAAAGGGAAAAATAAATGTCATTGACGAAGACGCTTCAGCAACACTAAAGACGCATAGGGAGTACAAAACAGCAAATTAATGATCCTATTGTATATTTGTATGCTTGATGTGTCCACCTAGTCACCTACTGCGTTCCAGATTACAAGCTCAATTTGTATACACAAGTTCCTTTTCCGCTATACAAATAGCATATGCAGAGCTGTCGAGAAGATCCAAAACTGCATATTGCGGGTTTTGCTATACAGTAGTACATCGAAAAAGAAAATAAAAAAGAAATTGTATACAACAATAAGGAAAGCTTGTCTATCTATTTTTATGCGGATTAATTCGAGGCGTGATCTTGCAAGTCCTAGCTACACTCTGCTTGTGTTCTAGCTTTTAGGGTGGATCAGTATTGGCGATCTGACAGGACAGAATCACTCCACGAAAGCATAAAATCACGTGCGACGGACGGTAAATCTGCAAAGAGTATGGTATGTACACGTTGAATGGATAGGCAGAGGAAATGTTTGCAACAAATGGCAAGATCAAGTGAACAGAGTTGGATTGACTTAGCTTGGAGAACCTCAAGAGCAACTGAAGGTACATCTCTTTGATCCTCGACCAGTCTGTACACGTCAAAAAGCTGCAAAAAGAGAAAAATGAGTTGCAATAATCCATCGATCAATCTATCTTGTATGTTCCATAGGTACATTCCCAACTTGCATTAATATCGAACAATCCATGTAGAGTACCTCTTCTGCATGCAACTTGAGGAGTCCTTAGTGAAAGCCAATATAAGTTGTCCCTGTAAAAATGCGAGATTGTACCGTCAAAAACACAAAAATTGCAGATGGTGACAGAGTTCAATCTTCATAATGGTAATCCACATGCATTTAAATCATATCCATATAAGATATTTATATGACCCGTGATAACAGTGATATGGTTTTTTCCCCATAGGCTGTTCAGCAAACTATATGACAACATTCAATGACTAAAACGTGAGCATTTTCATGAATGCAAGCTTTTCAACAAGTAGGTATATTGCAAAACCTTAGAAAGGCTTAAAGTTGGAAACAATGGATCAGTTCTCATGGTGCGTGAGGAAAAATAACTACCCCTTCAAGCGTTTGTTGCACTTGGTTAGTTGCACAACATATATTTTCAGGAGTCCTGTAGGACATAATGGTGTATTGTTGGGTGTGCTCAAGATTGTTATTATGTAATATTCTATAATCTATAATTTAATTACGCACATATATCATCTAATTTCTGTCAACCCACTTTCAATGAGCAAGAATTTAACATTCTGAGTAGCTAAGCCTTATTAGCTGGAAAACACATATTTTTTTATGGTAAGAGATAAAATTGACTTAGCAGAAAGGAGTACCACGTACCTAGCTGTACTCGTCTCCAATATCAGTTAGCTTCCTATTTCATAACAGGAACATATGTCCTCTCTCAAGTGGCTAAGCCACAAGTTCAATACTTTCAGTGTATTCTTAGTCCATGATGTCATTCCATAACGGTGTATCTTCTGCTGATCTCATTTGTTTGCACAGTGCAACTAACACTGAATATATTTCATGTGTTTCCGGATGGGAGCGATCACCTGCGACAAACTCATGTGTCTTGTTTTGCATCTCAATCCAACTTTTCCCAGGTTCTTTCCTGACTCCGTTAATTCTCATTGTATGCCTAATTTCTGACATGCTGTCCCGATTCCCTGATGTAGCATATAAGTTTGAGAGCAGCACATAAGCACCAGAATCAGCAGGTTCCAATGCCAGTATCATATCCAAGCACCTCTTCCCCCTCTCAAGATCCCCATAGATTCTGCAGGAACTCAGTAACATCTTCCATATAAGCGCATCTGCTTTGAAAGGCATCCCTTTGATCAGGTCTTCTACTTCTTGCAACCTCCCTGCCCGTCCCAGCATGTCGACCATGCATGCATAGTGATCAGGAGTAGGCTGTATCCTGTACTTCATCTGCATCATCTGGAAGTACTCTGCAGCTTTGCTGGTCATGTTGGCATGGCTACAAGCTGTTAACAACTCAACGAATGTTTCTTCATTTGGCATGACTTCACTGTCCTGCATATGGATGTCAAACATATCGAAGGCCCCTTGGAAGCAACCATTTTGTGCAAATCCTCCAATCATTGCTGTCCATGAGATTACATTCTTGCTGGTAAGCCCAGAGAAAACCTTCTCTGCTTCCTTTACAAAACCAGCTTTACTGTACATGCTTATCAAGGCATTAGCTACAGCTGTGTCTGTCCGGAGCTTGGACTTCAGAACCATTGCATGGATTTGCGTACCAAGTTGCACTGCTGCTGAATTTGCAGAAGCTGCAAGAACAGTAGCAAAGGTGAAGTCATCTGGGTCAATTTCTTCCATCATCAAACTGAGCAAGTTCAATACTTGATGCAGATCACCCCATTGAGCAAATGCAGAAATGATAGAATTCCAGGTGATTATGTCCTTATACTTGATGCCATCAAATACCTTTTGAGCATCGTTTATTGTAACAGTACCTGCATACATGTCTATAAGTCTACATCCTACAAAGGCATTTGATGACATTCCTCTCTTGATCAGCTCACTATGTATCGTTTTCCCAGTTCCATGCCACCCTAGGGAAGTGCAAGCAGCCACAGCACTTACAAAACTGAACTCATCCTGCCTGATCCTAGCATATTTCATTCCAACAAAGATACTCATAGCCTTCTCAAATTCCTCATTTTGAATGTAGGACCGAGCCATGGAGTTCCAAGATACAGGATCTGGTTTTCTGATGGTATTAAAAGCACGCTGAGAATCATGAAGCATACCTTGTTTTGCATACATACTGATTAGGCCATTCCCGATCATTGTACTCCCATTCAAGCCCACCTTTTCTGCAAACCCATGAATCTGCATTCCTAAGGCTCTTTGTGAGGAATTGGTGGCTGCTTTCAGCATTATCGATACAGTATATTCATCCGGAGCCAACCCATGCGTTTGCATTTCGAGAAATAGCTTGAGGCCTTCTTCCAGCATGTCACTTTCAACACAGGCATCCAAGATGGAATTCCAGGTGACGATGTTCCTACTTACCATAGAGTCGAAAACTGCCACGGCCGACTGGATATCTGAAAGTCTGGCATAGGCATCAAGAAGCGCGCTGCCGATGACAACGCCATTCTGAAGACCTCTCAAGGTAAGTTGTGCATGAATTTGCCTAATGGTCTCTAGCTCATCTGTTCTGAGCAAGCTCAGGTAGGTGAACTCATCTGGTGCCTCACCTTCTCTCTGCATCTCCACAAACAACTTGATGCCTTCATCGATGTATCCACCCTTAACTTTCGCTGCAATAAGCGAGTTCCACGATATGAGATCCTTCCCCATCATGCTATCAAACAGTGTCTCGGATTCCCATGGCTGTCCAAGTTCAGAGTACGTATTGATTAGAGCATTCCCTACCTCAGCTTGACCAAGGCAACTTGATTTGATGGCCTGTGAGTGGATCTGCTTTCCAAGACTAAGGCTCCTCAACCCAACCGATGCTCGCAGGGCGCTTAGGTACGTCACGCTGCTTGGCACCTCACCGGAGTCAATCATGGCGCAAAAGAGCTCGGCTGCATCAAGAAAGCAACCATTTGAGCAGTAGCCAGCAAGGAGGATGTTCCAAGAGAAAACATTCCTCTGAACCATGCTGTCAAACACTGCCCTCGCCATAGCAATCTCCCCACACTTTGCATACAGGTTGATGAACTGGTTATCCAAGAAAGTGTCCCTCTTGTAGCCGGATTCACGCATCACAGAGTGCATGCGCTGCCCCTCATGGAGGTCCTTGTTGGATATGCAACGTGAGATGATCTCCTTGAAGTTGGCCAGCTGATGGGTCCTGCCTTCTGAGGCATAATTTTCTGACAATGCTACCGCAATTTCACATCGAACAACTCTTCTACTGTGCAACTCTTGCTTATTTGTCGAGTTAGTGAAGTAGTGTACATTTGAAGCAGGCGATGCGGCAGTAGGACATGGCCGGAACTGTGCAATTGCTGGAGAAGCCATCATCGGAGCAATGAACTGAGTACTTTCCCCCTTCTTTTTGGTGGCTTAGCCTGGGTCGCACATGATGTTGCTTGAGCTGTGAGAGGATAAGGAGTTGATTCTGGCCACAAATAATAATTTTGGAATCTTGTCAGTGCCAAATTGAATATATGGATCCACAAAGTGTGAGTCCACATGTAATTACATGGGAACGACGAACAAATTTTAGTTCTTGTCCTTGAAGAAATGGGACTCAAAACTGGAAAGATTTTTCGTTAAACTAAACTAAAAAAGAATTAGTTGTGAACCTTCCATCTTCCAAATTCCAACTAATCAACCTGACATTTTGGCCTATCGAGCTTCTTTCAAGCAAAAGAAATTCTTGAAATCAGAAACGATGATTCACCAACACAAGTGCAATATCTCTCGTTCATGAATATACCCAGTATAGAACCCTGTCCTCACTGTCTGCTATTTTCCCCAATTTCAAGAATTCATTCTTGCAAATAGTTTCAAGACTTGCAAACACATAAATCAACACAAGTCCTTGTAAGTTTCAGTAAGATTTCAACCCGTTGAATGATTTTCTTGGAAGCTACCAATCATCAAGATTTCCAACCAGGCGATCCGGACCAAAAATGGGAAATTCGCGCAAGATACGCCTACGTGCTGCAAGAAGCGGGCCATTACCGGGGGATGCCGCCGAGCACGACCACCCGTCCTCCGCCCGGCGAGCTTGAACCTCCTGGATATCTTTGGTTTGGAAATGCATGGCTACAGGTTAGCACAAGCTCCCACCAGTAGATGAGGGTCTGTTTGATTTTATTTTGATTTTGGATTCTAGCATCAAAAGCAGAATAAAAAATAAACAGTAACTATATCAAAATATTATAAATTTGCTCGAGTGTGATCTTGATCCAAAATATTTAGAAGAGCTTAAACATTGTCTAAGAACCCTTTTCTAAAAGATTCAAAAATTTTAAACTTGTCTAGACTGCTCAATCAAATATATGAAAGAAATACATATAGCACCATAATGCTTTTATCAAGACAGTTGCACTTTCACAATTTTTAAAAAATTCTCAAGCTTGATCATCATCTAAAAATTTTATAAAAACATTATTAATATGTCAGGATGATCTAGAAGTATTAATTTCTCAAGTATGATCATCATCTAAAGACGCGTGGCATCGCCTAGGACTAGCATTGGATGGCCACCGTTAGCTCTCTACTTCTCTCTCTTGCTCCATGGCTACGTGTACTCGTCTATTTCGCACCACAAAAATACACTTCCCTTTTTCCCCCGCCCAAATCAAGGAGGTGGCGCAGAGCACTCCGGCTTAGCTCGCAGGAGCAGTAGTTAGTACTCCCTAAATCTTGAATCCCACCACGAATTCGCCCGAAAGGTGAGGTTTTTCCCACCCCCGCGTCTCGTGGACTTGCTGGTATCGTTTCTTGGAGTCGTTCCCCGTTTGGATGCTGCACGGATTTTGCGGTTCTTAGGGTTCTTGATGATTCTTTCTAGAATCGTTTGGGAATGGGAGTTTCGCTATTGAGTGTAGTGCAAGTTAGCTCACTAATATTAGTAGCTTCCTATGTTTGGTTTAGGTGCTTGTTAGATGTTGATTTGGTGACCTTGCCATGGAAATTTTGGTCAAGAATTGCTTTCCCCCTTTTAATTGCTGCCCTGAGATTATTGGATTCCGTAATTTGTGCGATGATATAAGCAGAATTTTCTTGTGATTATACGTGAGATGGAGGAATTGGGTGTTGCACATCTAGGTTAGAAACATAGGTTTTTGCAGTTTAAAGATGCCTTCTACCAAGAACCCAATTTTTGGTTTATTAGAATTGTTCTCTTTCTCACACACATACATAAAATAAAAGGGAGTTTCTGGGGAATCAGTTAATAAAAGATGATTAAAGAATCTTACCTGGTATAAAAGCGAAGGCTTGGCCTCACATGTATACTGAATCTGATTGGCTGGGCTACTCAGATCTAACCCTGAAAGCATAAAACATCAACATGGCAATTAAGGTGAATAATTTATTCTAGCGTTCAACTAATTTTTTGATCTACCGCTTATATTTTATTCCAGCACTAATTACTTAATACACGTTACTGATTTTAACGCACGAATTATTTTTCGAACCCTATTTCCCCTCACTTTTCTCTATTCCCCCTTTTTCTTCGTTCCTTTTTCTTCTTTTCCTCTGGGCCGAGAGCTTTGCTTGCTCTCTTCTTTTTCCCTATTGGGAATAGTCTCACATTGGTTGTGGAGAAGGCTTGAGCATAGTTTATAAGGGTGAGGGAGCACTCCTTCATTGAGCTAGCTTTTTGGGAGGAGATGGCCCAAGAGACCTTGGCCCGCTGCTCTGGTTGGACCTACGAGTGTACTGCAGTCCAACGACCTGAGACCCGAACACGCTAGGTGTGGCGGTCCGGCTAACATTCCCCTCTGGCCATGCTCACTTGGGCCTCATGTCGCCTCCCCTGCGCACTTCACTCAGCCGACTGCCTCCCTGACCGAGCTCCTACTACCGAGCTCGCCCTTCCTCTACTTCTCCTCCCTCTCCTCTTTCTATACCAGGCCGCAGCTCCTCCTCTGCGGTCAGATTTGGCGCCGGCCTAGCTCTCCCTACGCCTCCTCTCCTATCTCTGCTACCCGACCGACGGCCCTGCACCGTCGCCTCTTCTCCGGCCTGCGGATGGCCTGGCCCCGCCCGCGGCCTGCTCGGCCCGACGCCGACTCCTACCCGGCTTCTCCTCCCTTCCGACCGCACCTCGGGCTACTCCTCCGCGGCGCGGCCCGCAGCTCCTCTCGTGCGCCTCCCTTGCGCCAGCTCCCGCACGGCCGCCCTGCTCTCCCGCCGGCGGCCGACCTGGCCGCACCTGCTGCGCATGGCGCCATCTCCACTCTTACCTGAGACTACGCTGGTTCTACAGGCTTTCTACTCTAGGGTTTCTACCCCTTTTATCTTTTGCAGATTTTTGCTTTGATACATTTAATGATTACTAAAGATGATGCTATACGGGGGTCTATGATGCCCATCTGCTAGCTACTGGTGGTGTGCACCTGAGGGTTCGGTTGAAGGAGCTAGCTGTAGGAGTTGATGGTGGTGAAGCTGAGTTCTTGGCCTTCTCCTGGCTGGGTCGGCTTCTGGACCTCCTCCTTCATCTGGCTTCTTCTGGACCACCTCCTCCTTCTGGACTCTCCCTCTCCTTGCTCGTCTTAGCTTCCTTCCGCTGGAAGCTTTCTTGGTTTGGAAGGCAGGAAGGGCTGGATGCTCTGGTTTGTGGGTGTGTGGGAGAGAAGGGAATGAGCTGGCTTGCTGGCTACCTCTCGGTTGGCATGGCACCGTCTTTATTTACTTGGCATTGTGGTAGATGACCATTCTGCCCTTGGGATTTTATTGGCCTCTGATGGTTATAAGGGAATTCCAGTCATATCTTGCTCAAAAACTTAAGGGTACCCGTAACCGTATTAGGTAAGACCTAAAAGCGCCAAATGATGAACTTAGGTCTAGCGAGAGGTGCCGGTCTGGTCTCCGAACAAGTTAACTATCTCGATGAGCGATACTATTACTGTAGGACTGACGGCACTTCTCAACTCCTTACATCTTAATTATCTTACCTTACTCATTTTTATTGCTTGTTTTAGTTGCTTAGTGATTTTTATTAACTTTGATAACCCCGGGTTATCACAAAACATGACCCTAAACTGTACCATAAACATCAATTTTTTTCGGCACATTTAGTAAGATGTCGTCTTGTATGGATAGCAAATATATGCCAAGGTTGAAAATACCAAGGTAATTATCATGCTTTTATGAAGACACTGTTTGTTGTCTGTTTATTTCACTGCTATAATATGATTAATTGCAATGTTCATTTCTTTCTAGGGTTTGGAACATTTTGATGAAATTCTCCAAGAGGCGGATGGTATCATTATCTCTCGAGGAGACCGGGAATTGACCTCCCACCAGAAAGCGTAAATTTTGATCGTTTCCAAAACCGGAAGTTTCACATTGTTTATCCCTAGTATGCTATCAGATATGTGTATATTCATTTCTATTCATGATGCCTTTTCGCCTTGACATGATACTAGTTAATTAATACAGCAATACGGTGACAATATCTACGTTGTTATGGTGCTTATCAGTTTACAGTTAAATGTGATTCATTTAGCCCTGATAGGCTGCAGATACTTCTGAAAGCACCTGTTATATGCTTATCAATTTACAGTTGAAAGTGACCCATTTAGCTTGGCTAGGCTGCAGATACTTCTGAAAATTTCAGTGTACAAATGTGATGACTGCATGTCTTTCTTGCTTCATGCCATAACCTGTCACTTTTGACTCTTCAGGTATTCATGTTGCAAAAAACATCCATTCAGAAATGCAACCTGGCTGGCAAACCTGTGATCATCACTAGAGTTGTGGACAGCATGATTGACAATCTAAGTCCTACATGCGCAGAGGCGACTGATGTTGCAAATGCTGTCCTAGATGGTCTGTAATCCTGTACTGTAGTCCAACCACTTAACTAACTTGTTACTTATTTCCTATGCTGCTCAAATTGCAGGAACTGATGGTATTTTGCTTGGTGCGGAGACACTTCGAGGGCTGTATCCTGTTGACGCTGTGAGTACTGTGGGCAGAATATGTGCAGAAGTATGTTTCTACCTGTTTTACGAATAAATTTTTATAGTGCCATCTTAATTGCTTGGCTGATCAATGATAAATTATTCTTCTAGGCTGAGACTGTATAACCATTCACTTCACTTCAAGAAAGTAGTGAGGCATGTAGGTGAACCAATGCCCCATGAAGAATCTGTGGCATCATCAGCGGTAAATACTGTTAAATCATTAGGAAGTAGGAACAGACACAAATTTTCTAATCTAGAATATTATTGACTTGCATTCTTCACATGTAGGTTCGTTCTGCAATGAAAGTAAAAGCTGCTGCAATTGTTGTTTTCACTTTCTCGGGGAATGCTGCTAGGTGCTCTATGCTACAACAAGATCAGCACTTCACTAGACAAGTTCCCAACATGCAAATGATATTAATTCACTTTTGCATCCTCTGTGTGCAGGTTAATTGCTAAGTACAGGCCCCCAATGCCAGTTTTAGTAGTTGTGTTCCCACGTGATGGCTCTGATCCATCAAAGTGGCGTTCTTATGGCACAACACAGGTAAGTAACATGCATATCTATCAGATCCAATTGATTTTCATGATTTTTATTCGTTTGTTCACCGTGAATCAGGATCTGTAAACTTATTTTTGACAACTGTTGAATTACTTTCAGGCGAGGCAATGTTTTGCTGTAAGAGGTGTCTACCCTTTGATGGGTAGCACTGACGAGGTATGTTCCAGTTCTTAGCAATATCAGCAGCACCTTCAAATTCTTTTTTGTTTTGCAGTGTTAAACTTACGCTAGCTCTCAGGATGCAAATTTTGTTTGACGTCGTACAAAATGACTAAATGAGAGCTTAGTTGAACCCTCTTATTACTGTATAGAACTTTAATCCAAGCTGACTCTTAAATCTTGGAACTCTGTAACAGGCGGAGACTGGTGGGCTCTCCAAGGAAGAGTACGGGATAAAACTAGCACTGAACTATGGTCGGTCAGTCGGTATAGTGAAGCCTTCCCTGCTTAAGAACGAACTGGAACACAAGTCTCAGGGATTTTTGGTGCAGCGTACAGACTGCTTTTTCTTGTTCTGTATATTACCTTTTATAATGCAAGGAATACAACAAATAGCATAAGAAAACCGGGAGCGTCGGAGCGCTTCTCGCGTCGTGGCTTGGAGCGCGTTCATCCCCACGCCCGCACGACGCGTTCACCTCCGCAAGCTCTGGCGCGTGCGAGCTATTCTCGCCACGGCCTCTACGTGCGCACTGCGTCCACAAAGCCCGGAGTTCGTGCGCATGCAAGTAACAAATGAATGCATGTAGCAAACAGCTAATTAACTAATCTACGTGACGTGCACAAGGCTTAACCAACATCTGACAGGGTGATAATTTTCGAGAAGATTGGTGATTCTTCTGTTGTCAAGATCATCGAGTGTGACGATTCTTAAAGATGACACACCCCACATCCCACGCAACAGTTTCAAGTATATCCATGGGATTACTTCCTCTTTTTGTTTCTCTCACTTGAACCAGAGACAACCAGAGTACAGCATGACCCGGTTGTCCTGTTTGGCACTTTGGCCTTTTTAGATTCACCTTGCTGTTCTAATAAATTCAGGAACTTCTCATGGACACTGCATGCAACAATGTTGAGACAATACGTATGAGTGATTCCTAGCTTGTATTTCGCGTTACATGATACACTGTATAAGTAACATCTGAAAAAGGCATCTTACCATGAACTGAATTATCACCAGCTATTACCTTACCTATACTATTCCGTTCTGTCTGTATATAGTACACTCCTGCATGCTTGCTTGCTCTTGACATGCTGTTGCCGTCAGTACTGCTCCTTGAAGACGACGACGTAGATGATGCAGAAGACGCAGAAGATGATGATGCCGATGTCGATGGTGAGCGCGGTCATGGCCTGGTCGCTGAGCGCCATGTTCTTGCCGCCGAGGCGGTCGACCATATCCGGCACAGACTTGTAGTTCTGGAGGTCGAGCTCGTAGGGGTCCTCGAGCCGGGACCGCAGCTGCTGCAGCCGGCGGCTCTCGGCTTCCTGCGCCAGCGTCCAGTCGTAGAACCGCCGGCTCTCCTCCTTGCTTAGCACGTTGTACGCCTCCCGCAGCCGGATGAACTTCTCCGATGCCGACTTGAGCGGCAGCGTCGTCGTGTCCGGGTGGTACTCCTTGGACAGCCGCCGGTACGCCGCCTTGATCTCCTCGATATCGGCATCGGGTGCTATTCCTAGAAACCTGGTTTACAAGAAGGTAAGGTAGGTTGTGTTCTAGGATATTTTTTAAGCTACACCTAAACTATTTTGGACGGTTCATCGTTTTGATCCATGGGCTTAGATTGAAAATGGTGACCTATTCAATCTTTGTTGTCCTCATGTTGGATTTTAGCTCATGTTGAATCTCGATTCTCAGCTATGATTCAGAAAGATGGATAGCAACAAGCAGCATGGTGAATTTGGTTCCCGTTTGCACTCTGCTACCTACTTGAGGCAGTAAAGCAGCTGACACATGTCTAAAAGTTCAGTTAGGATGCAAGGAAAATGCAGTCATGCATTGGAATTGGAAACTCAACTGGTAGTGCGACTCGGACGGGTTGTTGATGAGGTCGGCGAACCTCCCTCCCAACCGCTCGTTTCTGCCGCCGTCGCCTCCTTCCTTCTTGGCCTTCCCTCCAATCCACCCCTCTTCCGGGTCGGACCAGTGTATCCTCGTGTCCACCGTCTTCTTCTTCTTCCCCTGCCCAGCCGTCGACGCCGCCGCCGCCGCGGGGCTGGGCTCAGCGTCCGGCGCGCTCGCCGCGACGACGGCGACCCTCGCGCGGCGCCGGCTGCGCTCATGGTGCCCGTAGAGGAAGGGCGCGAATGGGCGAGAAGCCGTGGATGCTGCCATGAGGAGAAACGAGAGTGCAGGGGAACTTTTGAGGCTGTGGAGGCGTGCATGCGAGTTGTGGCGTGTTGGTGATGAGGTGGGCCCTCGTGTGGGCCCCACCCACCAGCATATCGTAGCTAGAGTAGGGCTGGCTATGGTATCGAGTTATTAACTTTTTTCAAAATTAATATAGTTTAATATAACATCAATTTATATACCATTCAAATAGTTACATCAAATTCAAGCTAACAACCATTATCAAGTCGAGCCTCGTTGCGCCATACTGCCAATGGACGCCAGAAAATGATGCATAACAGAGGAAAAACATTCAGAAACAAACATGCTTGACATAGAAGAACATTCAGGGAAAGAAACTTCTGCTCATCAATCATATATATGCTTGGTATGGTGACTCAACGGAGCATTACCCTTGCCCTTGTGCAAACGTTAATTTGTTTCGGTTCGATGCAGCGGAGATGAAAAGATCAGTACGTATGTGCTTAATATTTGTTGGGGTTCATCCAAACGTTGTTTCCATCACGGATTTACCTGGGGACAGAGAAGAACCTCCTTGCCAGAAAGCAATCAACCTTCGCCGCACAAAAGAAATGCTACTACAGGTGGATACGGTAGTTATTTCTCTGATTCTATATGGCTACCATCTGGGGAAAATAGTCATTTTTTCCGTGCCACAAAAACGCCTGCATCGGTTAACTTTGCACGCGACCTCGCAAACGGCTCAGCCACACATTTCCTTCTGTTTTCCTTGGCGTGTTGTCACTGGGGAAGTCGAAATTGCTTGCGTTTTGTTGCCTCCCTCTAAACAAAATGGAACTCATCAAATTCAGCATCAAAATCTTTGTATGAAGCCTCCGCTTCAAAAAAAAAAAAAAAGGGGGACGGGGGCAAAAAGAATGTTCAATGGAGATGCGGGGGATCGAACCCCGTGCCTCTCGCATGCAAAGCGAGCGCTCTACCATTTGAGCTACATCCCCTTTCGTTAGTTGATATTAGACATAAATTATACATACAGATTGCTATTATACATAGATCCTCTGTGTAGTTCTGAAATTAGTATGGAGTACGGACCAAGGTGATGAAAAGGGAAAAACAAATGTCATTGACAAAGACGCTTCAGCAACACCAAAGACGTATAGGGAGTACAAAACAGCAAATTACTGATCCTATTGTATATTTGTATGCTTGATGTGTCCACCTAGTCACCTACTGCGTTCCAGATTACAACCTCAATTTATAAACACAAGTTCCTTTTCCGCTATACAAATAGCATATGCAGAGCTGTCGAGAAGATCAAAAACTGCATATTGCAGGTTTTGATATACAGTAGTACATCGAAAAAGAAAATAAAAAGAAATTGTATACAACAATAAGGAAAGCTTGTCTATCTATTTTTATGTGGATTAATTCGAGACGTGATCTTGCAAATCCTAGCTTCACTCTGCTTGCTGTTCTAGCTGTTAGGGTGGGTCAGTATTGGCGATCTGATAGGACAGAGTCACTCCATGAAAGCATAAAATCACGTGCCACGGATGGTAAATCTGCAAAGAGTATGGTATATACACGTTGAATGGATAAGCAGAAGAAATGTTTGCAACAAATGGCAAGATCAAGTAAACAGAGTTGGATTGACTTACCTTGGAGAACCTCAAGAGCAACTGAAGGTACGTCTATTTGATCCTCGACCAGTCTGTACACGTCAAAAAGCTGCAAAAAGAGATAAATGAGTTGCAATAATCCATCGATCAATTTATCTTGTATCTTCCATAGGTACATTCCCAACTTGCATTAATATCGAACAATCTATGTAGAGTACCTCTTCTACATGCAACTTGGAGTCCTCAGTGAAAGCCATTATAAGTTGTCTCCTGATCCCAGCATCAATAAGAAACATCCGTGCTCCATCTTTTATTGTTTCAGTGAGATCTAATTTCTTCTCCATTTGTCGACCTCTCACAGTTTGCCTGGAAGTTCGGAAGATCCGTAAGTTCAGAACAATTCTGGGAGAAAGATATATAACAGGACATAACCAGTGGTTCCAACACTCACGAGCTATTCCTTTTTAGTGCAGGATTGCTGCTCATCTTGGACACATTTTCCTTGGCAAGAACTATAAGGTTTTCTAGTCGTTTCCACTGGAACACCCCATCTTTGAATAATACCTGGATAGAAAATAAAAGATAAGGAAATGGTGGTATATCTCAAAAATGCCATAAGGTATGGTCAACAAATTGTATTCACAATGTGTTAGACGGTGCCTTCCAAATTATTAACTGTTAACTAATTTGAACAACTATGCAAAGAAAAGAACTTGCTGCCATGCCATTTTTGACAGAATAAACTTGATATTTTTTCTCTGTACTGATGGTTCATTTCACACTTTGGCTCATAGAGTTGTGGATCATACAGCAGAAACTACCAATGGACCATAGCACTTGCAGTTGTGTCACCAGTTACCTGTATCAGGCGTTCACGCAGAGCAGGGTTTGGATCTGTCAAAAGACGTTTTGCTACATATGGGTAGGCAACCTAATATGAACAACCATGCAGTGAAGGGTGTAAGTAAATAAACGAATGTATGTTATTGTTTCTTGAGAGCTAAAAAGGGTAGCACATGTCATACCTCAAGAAACTTAAAATCGGGCTGTAGAGTAAAGCAAATTCCTTCTTGTGTCAACAAAGAACGAATAACCAATGAAAACCTTTCTGGGATGCGGATGGGGTAATTGTACACAAGCTGATTAAACTTCCCTGTGATTTTGATTTTCATTAGACATTATAGCAAATGAAGTATATCTATACATACAGTGGAGTGTTACACTAAGTATTCTTCAATAATGGAAATAAAATAATCAAGAACAAATGCCTTCAAAAATAATATTCATGAATCATGAACAAGAAATTCCACTCCAACAAACATGTAATCTGACCAGTGACCACACATCGAGAAATATGCTGATAGAGCATGAAGAACAGAGCAAGCATACATCCATTTAACAGCAGTACATAAAATGTTGAGCAAATCAACATTACCAGTCACACTCCGGAAATTGAAGTCTGCCAAGCCTTTTCCAGCAGAGTTTTGCCAAATGGCTTCCAGAGCTGGGATAATTGGGGATACATCTGTTCCACTAGCAAGAAAACCAAGCCTTGTGAAGTCATTTGCCATTTCAGCATAGTCTTCGTTTACAGCATGAACGACAGCATCAATCAGGATTTGTTTGTTTTGCTGCATGGAGGACAAACAATGACAGGGAAACATGTAACCAATTTCTTATCTGCCAATGCAACCAACTCCAATAATGCATTCACTACACATAGGGATATGATTTCTTGTTTCTTGCTAAGACATTTTTATGCAGTGTTAACAGTTTGAAGAACTACAAGAAGCCAATGTACCTTTTTACCACCTAAATGAACAGTTTTTCCTACTAAAGAATTAGAGAATTTTTACTGTGCACTACCATGGTAGTATATAGCGGTAGTAGAAATTAGATCCGAAATTGATTTGTCGAGGGCATTCTGGTCTTTTAGCTTTGAAAATATGAAGATTTGCAAGGGTATAAACGGCTTTTCGCGTTGAATGTTATCCTCTTCCGGTTCTTACCTTTTTTTTACCATTATACCCCTCCACAGGTTATACTACCCATACTACACATGGTAGTATAGTCAAATCTAATCTAATCTAATCTCAGCCTTTGGATCTAAAGAAATGGACGGCCCATATTCATTGTTGTGTATTGTAAAAGAGCTCAGAATTATTGGTAGAAGGCCATGCAAGATATACTATTAGTCATATTGACAGGGAAAAAAAGAATCTGATTAATTGTAAGTGCAAAGATGAATTCTGCCACTGTTAAATTTGCAGACCTGGCTAAGGACGGCCACATTGCCAAAGTCAACATAAGCAATACGACCATCGCGCATCGCAAAAATATTTCCAGGATGCGGATCTCCATGGAAAAGGCCAAATTCGAGTAACTGACACAGTGCTGCGCTCACTCCAACTGTGAGAAAACCATCCACATCAATCCCAGCTTCTTTTATAGCCTGTGTGAATGAACTTGTGAACTCAATGATCCTACAAATTTACAATGAACCCCTGTACCCCTAGGTGGCAGCCTAGCCTGCCCAGGTGGCGCCTAGGTGCTAGGCTACACCCTCTTGCCTAGCCCACCTAATCAGCGATTAGGCACTAGGCTCTGTGTATTGCCTGCCTAGCACCTAGGGGAGCATTGCAATAAACTATTCCACATTAGAAATAAGCAAAATGATATGATGAATGTTACAAACCTGTGGATCAGTGCATCTGATTCCATCTATCCATTCCATCACCAAAACACGAGAACCTGAAAACTGCTTATATCCTCGAGGGATCTTGACAGTTGGGTCATCCTTAAAATTTTCTAAGAAGTCCTCGATGTTTCTAGCTTCCTAATGTGTTGCAGAGAAAAGGAAAGCCGTAAACATTCCATCCATTAGCAAATAAACCATGAAACATAAAACTTTGTTGCTGAAACAAAAACACCTCTGGTACATTAAGAACACAAAAAGCATGCGATACAAAGGAAAAAAAGGTTGCGATAGGTGATTCATCATTTTGGTAACTAGACAACAACAGTAAAAATGCACACACAAAAAATACTTACAAGAGTGTAATCAAGTTCTTCCAAAAGCTTTTCACCGAATTCATCAACGATAAGCTCTGCATTGCAGCCTAGTTTTTGAAGGCTAATCCCATTCAAAAAGGAAGCCAGAGTGCGAAACAGAAACAGATCTCGGTATATTATTGGCTCAATTCCTGGTCTCTGAACCTGCGATTTGGAATCACAGAAATTAAAGAGATAAGCATAACAAAAAGTATTTCATTCTGTATGGAAATGAAACAGAAGATATACTAAGAGTACAAAACAATCCTGGTAGTGTCGGCAACTGCACATTCTACAGGAGCATATATAAGCATTTGGCTCATGAGTCATGATGTGTAGAAACAAAGGACATGAATTTTAATCAGCATGAGAGAGTACTTTTATATTCATCCTTGATAAATGACTACTCAGAAAAATGATGCATCAAGTCATAGAACTTCGGAGTATTTCATTTAAGAAAAGAAGTAAAGTAATAAGAGAAAATGAAATGGATGGGAACCTTAATAGCAACATCCTCGCCAGTTTCTCTAAGCGTGGCACGGTAAACTTGGCCCAAACTCGCAGCTGCTATTGTCTCTGACGAAATTCTGCTGAACAAACTCTCTAGAGGTTGTCCAAGTTCCTCCTCAATTATGGCAAAAGCCACCTACCAAGTATCGCACAATAAGCAAAGATTAGCTAATACTCCTGATTTCATTTGCACTACCATAATATGTACACTATTCCAGAACCATTTTCAAGAAACCTCTGTTGTAACCATGTACCTGGTTAGGAAATGGAGGAACATCATCTTGCAAGATGCACAGTTCGTTCATATAATCCTCACGAATTATATCAGGCCTGTTAGCTAGAACCTAATAAAAGAATGGAACCAAACAAAGTTAGGACAGTAACATAAAAAATATAGCACCAGCGAAGTCATATTTTCCAATGAGATTTATCAGAAAGAGAAAAGAATATAACCTGTCCTGCTTTTATGAATGATGGCCCCAGATCACATAAAAGATTGCGAAGCTGGCGGGCACGGAATGGAACAATCTCTTCATCCCGTCCAACCAAGCAGTCATACATTAGTGCAGACCAGTAAAGGCCTAGGTTCCAAATTATCTCCACCCCCCGGCTAGCAAGGGACAGTATGGAGCCTCTTGATTCCAAGACTTTATTCCTGACCTAGCAATTGTCGAAGTGAGCACAATTACAATAGCTTTCAGCAGACCAATCCTGCAAACATATCACTCGAAGTGTTCCGTACCATTTCTGGAGTGTACTTCCTGAAAGGGATACAGACGCCGCGCTCAATATCAAGTTGCTCCAATGCGCTGCTAGGCTGGTTGCTGGATCCGCTTTTGACAACTGCACCATTTGTTCGTGCAAGTTGTCTTTTGTTCTGAGAAGAGGGCGCAGCACCAGTCGACGCTGCATTCATGACATAAAGTGATGACAGCCTCCTCCTTTGGGAAATCCAGGAACTTGAACTCGCATATCCATGGCATGGTGCTCGACGGTCAAGCGTTGATATATGAGAGTGTTGCGCTGAGCACGATATAGAAGCTGTGCATAGCTCCATGCTCAAGGAGCTGTATGTGCTGGTATCTGGACAAGGTAGCAAGCTGCATGAGCACACCTCAGTTCCTACCTATGGGACACCATTACAGCTCTACTTCCTAAAATTTAACTGAAAACCAGAGTTCCGAAGATCACTTCCTGTATACATCCCCCAGAAACCCCCTTTTATTGTATTTGTGTGTGTGTGTGTGTGTGTGTGTGAGAGAGAGAGAGAGAGAGCAATTCTAATAAACCAAAAATTAGGTTCTTGGTAGGAGGCAACTTTAAACTGCAAAAACCTATGTTTCTAACCTAGATGTGCAACACCCAATTCCTCCATCTCACGTATAATCACAAGAAAATTTTGCTTATATCATTGCACAAATTATGAAATCCAATAATCTCAGGGCAGCAATTAAAAGGGGGAAAGCAATTCTTGACCAAAATTTCCATGGCAAGGTCACCAAATCAACATCTAACAAGCACCTAAACCAAACATAGGAAGCTACTAATATTAGTGAACTAACTTGCACTAGACTCAATAGCGAAACTCCCATTCCCAAACAATTCTAGAAAGAATCATCAAGAACCTAAGAACTGCAAAATCCGTGCAGCATCCAAACGGGGAACGACTCCAAGAAACGATACCAGCAAGTCCACGAGACGCGGGGGTGGGAAAAACCTCACCTTTCGGGCGAATTCGTGGTGGGATTCAGGATTTAGGGAGTACTGACTACTGCTCCTGCGAGCTGAGCCGGATTGCTCTGCGCTGCCTCCTTGATTTGGGCGGGGAAAAAGGAAAGTGTATTTTTGTGGTGCGAAATAGACAAGTACACGTAGCCATGGAGCAAGAGAGAGAAGTAGAGTCCTAGGCCACGCCACGCGTCTTGAAATATGCAATTTTGCTATCCACAAGTACAGAGTCTGATCATATGTGATCAATTCATCCGTGGAAATTTGCCAAAATGGAAACCGTGGAAATTTGCCAAAATGGAAAAAAATACGTGAGATGGAGGAATTGGGTGTTGCACATCTAGGTTAGAAACATAGGTTTTTGCAGTTTAAAGATGCCTTCTACCAAGAACCCATTTTTCCGTTTATTAGAATTGTTCTCTTTCTCACACACACATACACAAAATAAAAGGGGGTTTCAAGGGAATCAGTTAATAAAAGATGATCAAAGAATCTTGCCTGGAATAAAAGCGGAAGGCTCGGCCTCACATGTATACTGGATCTAATTGGTTGGGCTGCTCAGGTCTAACCCTAAAAGCATAAAACATCAACATGGCAATTAAGGTGAATAATTTATTCTAGCATCTAACCAATTTTCTAATCTACCGCTCATATTTTATTCCCGGCACTAATTAAGTAAGACCATCTCCAACGGCGTCCCGTCCCGAGTCCCTTCCCCTTCGCGATGGGAAAGCGAGCGACATGCTCAGCCGACAAGCGCTCCAACGCTCTCCCTTTCTGGCCGGGCGACGCAAGAGAAAGGAGAGAGATTCCCACGCCCCCCGGTTCCTCTCTCCGTTCCCTTCGGCCTCTCGCGCAATTCGGTGGAGCAACGGCCTCGACTTCGCGCCTCGGCGCGGATCCAAAGACCGTCGGTGCGGGTAGGGAAGTGTCCAGCCGAGGGCTCTGGCGACCCGTCCGTTCTGCTCCAGTGCCCGCCGACGAAGACGACGCGAGCGGGATCGACATCTCAAGGTACTCCCGGTGCACCCTGCTGTCATTTGGTATGTCGATTTGAGGGATTTGGTCTGTCGATTTAGGGTTCCGATTTGGGTGAGGAAAACCTGGATAGATACTTTGGAATCTTGTGATTATAGGAAACCTAAATTCAAACCCTAAATCGAGATTGCGAGCGGGATGGACATCTCAAGGGTCTCCCGGTGCACCTTGAGGGATTTGGTATGTGCATTTCTGGTATGTCGAATTGAGGGATTGCGTATGTCGATTTGTACTTCGAAGAACGGCTGGTTTCTTCGTTATGGGGGCAGAAAACTCGATTTAGGGTTTCGATTTATTGGTTCCGATTTGGGTGAAGAAAACCTGGATAGATAGTCCGAATCTTGCAATTATAGCAATCCTAAATCCAAACCCTAAATCGAGTTTGAGGACCAACCGCGTGCCACTTTTTTGCTCCTTCAAGAAAATCCAGTCTGAATGTGGTGGAGATGACTGATGCCATGGGTAACGAGATATTTACGGTAAGATTTTAGCAATGAACAGCTCCATTTATGCAGAAGTCGATGGCAAGGTACACAAATATTCTTGACCTCATTTAGATGGGAATATTATCCTCATTTGAATACACATGAATGGTGCTGATGAGGTTTCATGATTGGTCTTTCGACAGGACGTAGGTGTACTTTTGGCTGTTTCTATACTGCCTGACAGGTTGATTTTAGTTTGATGGCATTTAGTCAGTATGAATATGCTAGCATACTGTTCCCGACAGGGAGTAACTACTGAACTTACATGCCAGATTTTTGTTTGATGGTGAGCCACCTGATCTGAAGAAAAAGGAATTGGCGAAAAGGTATACACTGAATTGTTCCTTTGCTTCAATTCTCTACTCTGAAGGTAATTGTCCTACAATCTGGGGACAGAGGCAATCAAAACTTTGTGTTGTAACTCTGCCCCGGTTGCTTGCTATTTTTGCAAGCTAGTGAAGTGATAGAAAAACATTTAGGAACAAAAGGGCACATACAAGATTAAGAACTAACAACAGTTGCTCAAAAAACAGGCAACTCACTTCACCAGCTACCGATCAAGGGCAAGCAAAAATAGCAGGCTTGAAATAATTTCCATTAATTCACTTACAAATGTTGTTCTTTCCTGCCGGTCTTTACGACGGAGTTCAAGCCTTCAAGGTGACCTCATCTACTTTGTTGATGAATACATGTAGATGAGCATCCACTAATATTAGTAGACTTATCTACAGATTTTAAAACTATTGGCAACAGGAATAGTCCTACTGCTGCCGTGGAAAAAGCCAATCTCTCTGGTTAGTATAAACAGCTTAAGTATTTCCAGAATTCCATTATTCCTGTTTTTCCCAAATATAAAAATACTAACACCCAATACTTTGTTTAATTTTCAGTACGTCGAAATTCTTTGCCGCAACCTTCGTTGAATTGTGGGTCTTTGTTTCCTGCCCCCAGGCAATCTGTGAACTTTCTCAAGTAATGAGCTGAACAATGCATCATAAAGACATGTCATACTTCTGTGAGGCGGTTTTTATCATTTGTAGGTTGTTTCAGATGATGGGAGGTATGCTTGTCTGTTAGCGTCAGTAATTGCCAAATGCAATGTTGAGCCCATGATGCCATATGTTGCAGTGTGGAGTCAATACGAACTCCGGGTTGCATGTTTATTACTGTTTATGGAGGTGATTTTCTGATGAAGCCAATCACAGAATCTCGCTGTATGAGCTTGCGTAATTGTTTCCGGTAACGTGAGTTCATCATATTTGCTTCTGGTTGCAACAAAAGCAGTTACAAATTGGTATAGAAGTTGGTAGTTAGAAGAGGATGATAAAATAAGTATTTTTAATGTCGGAAGAGAAAGGGGAAGGAATGCTGTTGGAGTGCTTTTCTGGGAAGAAAATGAAATCTAGGAAGAGATTCCCTTCAGAGGTGGAGAAGGAAATGAAATGAAGGGAAACCCTTCGAGATGGTCTAATACACGTTACTGATTTTAACGCACGAATTATTTTTCGAACCCTTTCTCCCCTCACTTTTCTCTATTCCCCTTTTTCTTCTCTTCTCTTTTCCTTCTCTTTTCTTTCTTTCCTTTTTTTCTTCTTTCCTCCAGGCCGAGAGCTTTGCCTGCTCTCTTCTTTTTCCCCTCTGGCCAAGCTCACTTGGGGCTCATCTCGCCTCCCCTGCGCCCTTCACTCAGCCGACTGCCTCCCTGACCGATCTCCTACTACCGAGCTCGCCCTTCCTCTACTTCTCCTCCCTCTCCTCTTTCTATACCAGGCCGCAGCTCCTCCTCTGCGGCCAGAGTTGGCGCCGGCCTAGCTCACCCTACGCCTCCTCTCCTATCTCTGCTACCCGACCGACGGCCAAGCACCGTCGCCTCTTCTCCGGCCTGCGGATGGCCTGGCCCCGCCCGCGGCCTGCTCGGCCCGACGCCGACTCCTACCCGGCTTCTCCTCCCTTCCGACCGCACCTCGGGCTACTCCGGGCCGGCGCGGCCCGTAGCTCCTCTCCTGCGCCTCCCTTGCGCCAGCTCCCGCACGGCCGCCCTGCTCTCCGGCCGGCGGCCGACCTGGCTGCACCTGCTGCGCGTGGCGCCATCTCCACTCTTACCTGAGACTACGCTGGTTCTACAGGCTTGCTACTCTAGGGTTTCTACCCCTTTTATCTTTTGCAAATTTTTGCTTTGATACATTTAATAGTTACTAAAGATGATGCTATACGGGGGTCTATGATGCCCATCTGCTAGCTACTGGTGGTGTGCACCTGAGGGTTCGGTTGAAGGAGCTAGCTGAAGGAGTAGATGGTGATGAAGCTGAGTTCTTGGCCTTCTCCTGGCTGGGTCGGCTTCTGGACCTCCTCCTTCATCTGGCTTCTTCTGTACCACCTCCCCCTCCTTCTGGACTCTCCCTCTCCTTGCTCCTCTTAGCTTCCTTCGGCTGGAAGCTTTCTTGGTTTGGAAGGCAGTGGGAAGGGCTGGATGCTTTGGTTTGTGGGTGTGGGAGAGAAGGGAATGAGCTGGCTGGCTGGCTACCTCTCGGTTGGCAAGGCACTGGCTTTATCTACTTGGCGTTGTGGTACGTGACCATTCTGTCCTTGGGATTTTATTGGCCTCATGGTTATAAGGGTATTACAGTCATATCTTACTCAAAAACTTAAAAGGTACTTACAACCGTACTAGGTAAGATCTAAAAGCGTCGAACGATGAATTCAGATCTAGCGAGAGGTGCTTGTCTAGCCTTCGGATAGATCAAGTATCTCGATGAGCAATACCATTATTACGGGACTGATGGCACTTCTCAACACCTTACATCTTAATTATCTTGCCTTACTCATCTTTATTACTTGTTTTAGTTGCTTAGTGACCCTCGGGTTATCACAAAACATGACCCTGAACTGTACCATGAACATCAATTTTTTTTGGGCACATTTGGTAATATGTCGTCTTGTATGGATAGCAAATATATGCCAAGGTTGAAAATACTGAGGTAATTATCATGCTTTTATGAAGATATTGTTTGTCTGTTTGTTTCACTGCTATATTATGATTAATTGCAATGTTCATTTCTTTCTAGGGTTTGGAACATTTTGATGAAATTCTCCAAGAGGCGGATGGTATCATTATCTCTCGAGGAGACCTGGGAATTGACCTCCCACCAGAAAGGGTAAATTTTGATCTTTTCCAAAACCTGAAGTTTCACATTGTTTATCCCTAGTATGCTATCAGATATGTGTATATTCATTTCTATTCATGAAGCCTTTTCGCCTTGACATGATAATAGTTAATTAATACAGCAATATGGTGACAATATCTACGTTGTTATGGTGCTTATCAGTTTACAGTTAAATGTGATTCATTTAGCCCTGATAGGCTGCAGATACTTCTGAAAGCACCTGTTATTTGCTTATCAATTTACAGTTAAAAGTGACTCATTTAGCTTGGCTAGGCTGCAGATACTTCTGAAAATATCTGTGTACAAATGTGATGATTGCATGTCTTTCTTGCTTCATGCCATAGCCTGTCACTTTTGACTCTTCAGAAATGCAACCTGGCTGGCAAACCTGTGATCATCGCTAGAGTTGTGGACAGCATGATTGACAATCTACGTCCTACACGTGCAGAGGCGACTGATGTTGCAAATGCTGTCCTAGATGGTCTGTAATCCTGTACGGTACTTCAACCACTTGACTAATTTGTTACTTATTTCCTATGCTGCTCAAATTCCAGGAACTGATGGTATTTTGCTTGGTGCGGAGACACTTCGAGGGCTGTATCCTATTGATGCAGTTAGTACTGTGGGCAGAATATGCGCAGAAGTATGTTTCTACCTGTTTTACGAATAAATTGTTGTAGTGGCGTCTAAATTGCTTGGTTGATCATTGATAAATTATTCTTCTAGGCTGAGACTGTGTATAACCGATCACTTCACTTCAAGAAAATAGTGAGGCATGTAGGTGAACCAATGCCCCATGAAGAATCTGTGGCATCATCAGCGGTAAATACTGTTAAATCATTAGGAAGTAGGAACAGATACAAATTTTCTAATCTAGAATATTATTGACTTGCATTCTTCACATGTAGGTTCATTCTTCACAGCTGTTAGACATAGATTCTACATAGTTTGTCCGCCAGAGAAAGACAAAATTACCCCCCGACACCGCAACGGACCACGTTTTCTCTGTACATGCTACATATAGATTGCTATTAGACATAGATTCTCCGTGTAGTTCTGAAATTAGTATGGAGCACGGACCAAGGTGATGAAAAGGGAAAAACAAATGTCATTGACCAAGACGCTTCAGCAACACCAAAGACGCATAGGGAGTACAAAACAGCAAATTACTGATCCTAAAAGTAGCAGAAACACTATCAGTTTTTTATAAAATTATACAAGCTTGATCATTCTCTAAAAAATTTATGGTACCATAATTAGAAGTCTAGGATTCTACAGAAAAAATTCTAAAATAATTGAACTTCATTTGTTATATTTAAAATTTTAAAAAGGGAATAAACATAATTGAGATAGCAACTGTGTCAGAATTTTATAAAGTCGCTCGAGTGTGATCATGATCCAAAATATTTAGGAGAGTTTAAGCATTGCCTAATAACCATTCTCTAAAAATTTAAAAAAATCTAAACTTGTTTTGATTACTTAATCAAATATATAGAAGCAATACATGTAGCACCGTAAGACTTTTAACAGGACAATAGTACTTTCACAATTTTTAAAAATTCCTCAAGCTTGACTATCATTTAAAAATTTTATGAGAACATTAGTAATATGTCAGGACCATTCACAAATATTATCAAAATTTTCTAATATGGTTTGAATAGTTTTTCATTTGGTTGAAATTTGGCTGTCAGCCTTCAATAGCACTGTCCTAATTATTAAAAATTCCTCAGGCTTTATCATCATCTAAAATTTTATAAGAACATTATTGATGTGTCAATATCTCTCGTTCACGAATATACCCAGTATTATTAAAAATTCCTTAGGCTTTATCATCATCCTTATACGCGGTAGTGAATGTTGAAAAAATACATAATGAATGTCACTAAAGCATTAAAGACATGTTTGAAATGCAGAAATTTACCAGGAATTAGTGTAATTTCCAGTAGGAACCTACAGAATCCCCATGTTTATGGGGCTAAATTACAACTTTTTTTATGGTTGGGGAATTACAACGTTGTTAGTGTTGTTTGATTAATCGAGCACGACAGTACAAACTACAAACTAACAGCATCGATCTCCGTCCAAAAAAAAAAAATCTCCCGCGAAGATGAGACGCTGATATATATGAATCGCCTCAGAGCTAAGCTTAATTAGCCGTTGATCACGTCACGTCGGCCTCTGCATGCGTCATTCGTCTTCTTCGTCTACGGCGGTGTGATGACCGGCACAGCGCAGGCAGTACTCTCCGACAAAATCTCAGAGAAGAGAAAGAAATGCAGAGAGAAGAGAATCAGGATAGAAGAAGAACTCGAGAGGAGGAAGGAGTTCATTCCATTTTTCAATCTGCTCTCAACATTGTCGCTTTACAGGATTTATAACCCCATTCGATTTCCTCCTGACGAGCCAGGCTGTTTTACCCTGATGACAGCTACAGGAATTACCGACAAAACTTCACCGTTGGACTCACACAACCAACGCCACACAACATCAGTGATTACATCTCAACCATTGATTACACTTTAACCGTTTCAGTATTTTTCCCACTAGTTCCCGCCTTCTCATGCGCGCTGTCTTCACGCCTCAACCTCTCCGTCGTCACAGGCGGGCGGCCGTTTGCACACGGTGTGCAGGAGGAAGAACAACCCCGCGGCGACCGGCAGCACGACGACGGCGAAGAGGAGCTTCCCCAGCCAGTCCGTGCGCGTCAGCGCAAACGCCAGCAGAGGGGAGCAGACGACCGCCGTCACCAGCACCTGCAGGGACACCCAAGCCTGCAGCCACGCACGCAAAACACGTCACGCTGAGATAAATTAATCAAACAAAGCTTATCTCGAAGAAGATGGCATGCAAACTAATGCACATGGTTACGACGTACGTATTTTGGTATCTTGCGCTCGGGCTCAACGTCATCGTTGTCTTCTCCGGCGGCGAGGGGCCTGTGCCGACGGTCCATATTCGCCGGCGGTGCGGCAACGACGACGGGAGTGGACCTGGGATCCGGCCTTTTCTCCGAGTCCCGTTCCTCCGCTTCTTGGGCCATCGTTCCCAATGCAATGTGCACCCGCAACCGCAAATTTCTTTTTTTGCCGACCTTTGTACTTGTAGTAGTGAATCGCTGTGAATTGACCAGAGCAAATTATGGAAAGCGATTGTACGTACCGTGTGTCCATGTATAGGCCAGCAATTGGATTCCGATCGGTGCCAGCCGGATTCAGGCACACCGATCTTGTTGGATGAATTCCGACTCGGAATGGACTATAACTGTGCCGGTACGGTACAGGACTGTTTGTAAGAGGTTGCATGTAAAACAATAAGGCTCAACCGTGTTTCATCCGGTTTGAAGCAGCTCAACAACGGGCACAATCCAATAGCATAGTCTTATGCGGACTGCAACTTCCTTCCGTAGACCGTCCGATCCAAAACGATAACTCAGATCTTTCGAGATTATTGTGCTAATTTTTTACTACAGAAACACGGTAGCAATCTACTATAGAATGTACTATTCACTGATCTGGACCGTCCGTTGTTTCAATTGGACGGTCCGCACCTACGAGACTGTTTAAGTTGTAGTTACCTCATGAAATCCACGTCTGCCAAGCACCAGTTCCGGTTTTATCGGTCACATGCACCGGGCAGTCCAGTTATGTTTTTCTAACAACTAAGCATAATACCTTCGCTAAAACACGAACGCCTATCGGAACGCAATTCAGCGGACGCCTGCCCGCACTGTTAAAGCATCTCCATGCACGAAGTTGACAAGCGCTTTCTTGACAAGTGTGTGAGTAGGACTGAAAAAAAACTCGTTGGTGTGGCTCGTTGGCTCAGTTTAAAATTACTCTATTAACATCTCATTCATTAGTTAAACATTGCATTGAGTCAATTTCGAATGAAATTGGATTTTACTTTAGTTCGGCTTGACTTGACTCGAGCTAACTAAAAATACTTCTAAACTATAAATAAAGTAATCATGTTAATTTAAAAAAAACTCAAAAAAATAAGGACTTGCTCGATTTTCACCCTTATGTGTGAGTTTGTGGGATAATGTAACCACCTCCGAGAGGAGATGTTTGCCTTGGAGGGTTAATTGCTAAGTGGGCACTTGAGGGTATTGCACATTATCTCACTTCTAAGCGCCTCTTTAAGCATCTTTTGTATTGGAGATGGTCTAGATTGAGTGTAGCCTGACTGTTGGATCATCGACCGACCACCACAAAACTGAGTATTTTCTAGGTTGCTAGTCCACATCATTGACATACAAAATGGATCTTGGTCTGCTGGAGGCTCAGCCATTTGGGCATCTGTTGTTTCTTTATTTGCGACTGCCAATGGCATTGGAACATTAGCATCAGCTACGCTAGGTGGAACATTACCATAAGCTACACTAGCCAATTCCTATTCTGAAATTTGTTGGAATTAATTTTGAATTAATTTTATGAAAAAAGTCAAATGGGTGTTAATTAAGTTGAGAGTATAGTCTTTAGTACCATATTGCTTAGCTAGGTGGAGTATAACCAACTTATAAAAAGAGCTTATGCATGGACTTTTGAGAATTTATAATTTATTTTGAATTTTTGAGAATTTCTGGGATTTATTTGGATTTATCCATAATTTCTGGAATTAACCTTTTCTCTGGAAATTAATTTAATAATGAAAATTTTTAATAAAATATAAATGGAAATATTTTATTTGAGCTCAAAATGTCCTAAAATATTTTCTGGAATTTTTCTAGAATTTTTCTGATATTTTAAGTGCCTCAAATAGTTTAAATGAATATTCGGAATTATTTTTATTCGAAAAACAATTGAAATTCGGATGAACGAATGTGTCGAGCCCATTCTTTATCGGCGTGGCCGAAACCCTAAACGTCGCCGGATCGCAGCCGTCCAATTCGCATCGCACGGGTGAGGACTGCCCGCGTCGTTTCGTTGCCGTGCCGTTGGATCGCCGTGTGGACGAACGGATATGGGCCACGTCGTTTCGTCTCCGAGGAAGGGAAGCGCCGCCGCCACCGTGCGTTATGATCAGAAACCGTCGCCATTACTCGCCGCCGTAATTACTTCGCCGCCCCATTAACCGACGTACGGTATAAAGCACTCCTTTTCGCACATGTTGAGCTCTTTCACGCGTTCCAAGGACCATCGTAGAGCACGCACGTCCTCACCATAGTTCTGTGACATTTCGCCGTGCTTTGCGCCCACTCCGGTGACTCTCCGCCGCTACTGTGACCGCCGGGTACTCCTTATGACGCGCCGCACCCGTGGAGCTACCGCACTTCGCCGGAGCATCACTGGAATGTCGTCCCGTGGGTCATCTTCTTCCTCTCCGGCCGCCTCTTCTCGCCGTGCCTTCGCCGAGACTCGGAGCTTTGACCGCCGTTCGATCTTCGCCGAACGCCTCCGATTCGTCCACGTCGTCCTTGATACAGTGAATCTCAACTTCATCCCTTAGCCGTAGATCCGTAGATATATGGCTAGGATAGTGCCACGTGCCCGAAGAAGGGATTGCCCACGTGCGCCAAGCTTCATTAGTTAGTTTGTAACAGTAAACCCCATCTTCAATCGTTAGCCGTTAGATCTTGATCGAATGACTCTTGTATAGCCACGTAGGTTATTTAACTGTAACCGTTGGATCTAGCGTAAGATTGATTAGATCTAGACCATTGGATCAAGGATGTGCGGTGCGGATGCGTCCACGCGTCGCGCACCGGAGTAGCCGCGTCGCCGTCACGCTGCGGGATTTAGATTTAATCTGTGCCGTCGATTTTGAAATCTATGGTTTGGATCACGCCACGCGCCGGGCCAGTCCCAAGTCGACGCGTGTACGCGGGAATCGAGGCGACAGAGCTGTCGCTATTGTCGACGTCACCCGGTTAATTGCTGCTGTTCGATTTTGATCTGAGGGCCGAGGTGATGCCACGTGTCAGCACCGCAGTAACGATCCGAAGTGTCGGTGCAATCTTGGCCGTTGATCTCGTCGCATGAACCTTAGCGTTTGACCGGGTCAGCTGAAGCGTATTCGGTTTATTTTCCGCCGTTAGATCTCAATCCAGTGGTTGATATTGTGCCACGTGTCACCATCGTAGTAACCCGAACCGAATCGTTGCATGAATCGTGGCCGTCCATTTTTAATCCGACGGTTGAGATTAAATCAACCTCTCGATTGATAATTCGTCTACACATGTCACAGCGAGAGTTTGCCACGTGTCCGAGGATGACATCATCAGTGGGGCCCACTTGTCAGTGTTGGCATGGTGGGTGATGACGTCAGCAGTGACGTCATGCTGACGTCATAATTCTGATTTTCCTTAATAAAAATATTCGGCCGAAAATGTTTTCGGTGCTGATGTCATAAATAGTGATGCTGACGTCATAAATGTCGGATTTTTCAGTATAAAAATAAATAAAGAAATTCAGTTTATTCTTTTTGATTTATTTTAAAACTTTAAATGACTATAACTTTTGCATTTTAACTCCGATTTGAGTGATTCCAATTTCTAAAAATTTGTAAAATCAAGATTTATTTATTGGTGAATTTTGTGGAATTTTTAGAGTTGAGTTTGCTCTCTAGAAAATGTATTTATTGTGTGTATGTATATGATTTGGTAGACGTTGATTTGTCGGAGAACTTCGAGGGGGAATTCTTAGAGCAAGATCAAGCTTCGAGTCAGGATCAGCAACTTTTTGAAGGCAAGTTATGCTTTGACCATTTTGAACCTAAATTTTGAAATGTATTTTGGTTTCAAACTATGCATGCTAATTCAACTAAAAATGGATTTAAATATTTTGGGTGAATTAGTTAACCAACCTAATTGTTTATGCAACCTTGATATTATTCGTATGCCATGATTCCTTTGATAACTTAAGTTGGGTAAATTTAGTTGGTTGATGATATTATGCCAACACGAGAGGCTAGACCGTGAATAGTTGCTTAGCCATGCTTAACATGAACAACTCTGTTTGGATTACAAAAGCAATATTGACTAAAGAATAATGAATGTATTTTGATAAAATGTGGAATGATGTTGGTATTGACACTGGAATGTAGAGACCTGTGTGGTTCTACATGAAAGATGATTATGAGCATGTGTTGCACTGTTAATTAACTGGGAATGGATTTGATTTAGACTGGGGCAAGTGGACCGAGGCTTTGTGCCAGGTGGGCCTGTGTGGCAACTGGGGGTGGGTTGTGTGTTGTGAGGGCTGTGTGCCAAAATATGAGAGAAGGATGTCTTGCCTTGGTCAGTTAAGGACCTTACCTTGCAAGCCTTTGACCTGAGTCTCTCGTACAACCACATGTCTGAATGGTAAGACCTAGTTTAGTAGGATTCTGATGTCTTACCTTTGATACCTCGGGGTGGCAGTTACATCGGGGTAACTGTATGGGGGAGCGTGCCTATGCTGCGGCTTGGTACCCGTCCAACGGTGTTTGTCGGTCCTATACTTCGGCTCTGAGTGAGGGAAGTGATAGTGAAGGCAACCCGAAGAGGTTCTTAGGTGGAGATAGAAGTCTCTGAAAAGCTTTGTTACGGTTAATCGCCTTTGTGGTGTGCAACTGTATCTTGTGGGTAAAGTGTACAACCTCTGCAGAGTGTAAAACTGTTCCAATAGCCGAGTCCACGGTACTGGACAATGCTCGGGGATTACAGTCAAGGGGTAGTGTTTGAAAATAAAATGGGGTGGATGGCTGTGTGCCAAAGTAAAAGATGAATGCTGACTAGGGACTGTGTGTCCAAAACAATGGGGAAAACAAATTGAGAAATATAATGGTTATATGGTTTTGATACTTTCAATCTAAATTAATAGTAGTTTAAAATATTGGTGCAAAAGCAAAATAACCAGTAAAGCCATTCCTTTGTAATAAACCATGCATGTAGTAAATAGATTTGCATTTTGTGCATGACTTGTTGAGTACGGTGTGTACTCACCCTTGCGGACAAACTTACCAGAAGAAGAAACTATGCCTGCTTATGAAGAGGAGTTCGTTGAAAGGCCGGAGAACTAGGGAAGCAAGTCTCAGTCAGGGCGCCTGTGGTGAAGATGGATCACTACGATATTATTTACCTTTCCGCTGTTGAACTATATTACTCTGATTATTGTAAGCCCTGTGTGGCAGATTATTGTAAGGGACCATAAGGTCACACAACTCGTTTATATACATGTTTGCAGTACTTATTTAATATTCCGCTGTGTATGATGTGATATTATACCCTATTTAGCCTGTGTGCACTAGCGCGATCCTGGACTAGTGCAATATACACAGAGTGTCCGGATTTGCAGATTCGGGGCACGACAGAGGTGGTATCAGAGCATACCGACTGTAAGACTTGACCCTAGGTAGACTGGCCGATTAAGATAAGTCTATTTTCTAAAGGTTAAAAATTGCACAAGATTATGAATGAAATCTTGACCAATCTTTTTCTTCTCAATTCACACCTATGCTGCAATTTTCTGTTATTACTTTATGATTTCAAAATCTAGTTCTAACGAGGTGTATTTTGGTAGATGAGGAGGATTCACACTTTTGGCGAGCGCACTGGAGGCTTTGCTGCTGAGCTGTGGTATCTGCTGCAGTTTTTGGAGGGCTTCGTGAGGCCGATCTACCAAGGTACTTCGGTGGTTCGTGCTGGGCTGGACGTCGCTTGGGACGTGAAGGTCATTGTCTACGCTCGAGATAGGGGGAGAGCCAGTTGTCCTGTCCACATCAGCTGCAGGAGGTCTACGTTCGAGGCCGGTATCCAGGAGACCGCACGCCTAGCGATGCGGTAGATCGCCCGCACCTACTCCGCCGAGCTAGAGGGCATTGTCTTCTGTCACAATCTGCGCCGGGACAATCGCTTCGACAGGGATCCGATTGATGACGATGACGCTACGATCATCCACTTGGTGAGATACGCCATCGCCCAGGAGGAGACCTTGGACGAGACAGTCCAGGAGCTGCAGAGGGCACGTGATGAAGTTGCGGAGCTCAGGACCCAGCTGCAGGATGTTAGAGAGGGTATGACTCACTACATCAGGAGGGTGCACGAGCTGGAGGAGCTGCTAGAGGGACCAGAGTCTGAGCCGGAGCTTGAGTTGCATGACCCCGACCCTGAGGAGCCTGAGCCCGAGCAGGACGTGCAAGTGCAGGAGGCACCAGCTCAGGAGGCACCTGTGCAGGTAGCGCCAGATCCACCAGCACCCGTGCAGGCAGCCCCGGAGCCAGCAGAGTTGGTGGGCTCTTTTGTTCTGCCAGCAGTGGGGCATCAGGACCAGTTTGCTCCTATGCCACCGCACCCACCGCAGTATCCGCCTGGAGGGCCGCAGCCTAGATGGCTCGACAACTGAGTGTTTTTGTTTTCCTTCAGAGTCGACTCATATGTTGAGTCAAGTATCGAGTCAAGTTATTTCAAGTCAGTTTATTGAGTCCGTCCTTAGAACGGCTGTTTGAACTTATGAGTTATTATGGTTGCTTGTGTTGAACAATTTCCATGGTTATGCGTGTTGGTTATGTGCCACAATGCCCGTAGGCACCTGTGAGCGGCCATATCCCTATGATATTAAATAAAATTGTGTGCTTATGTTTGAGTCAAATCTTCTCCCCGCATAAGATTCTTGTATACTCGTCCACTCTATTTCCTCTTTTCCCTAAATCCTTTGTTCTTCAAATGGTGAATACCCGTGGAAATCGTGGAACAGGAGGAAGTAGATCACAGCAGGATGGAAACCAAGGCAATGCACAGAATCCTCAGCCACCGCCTGTAGACATGAACAATCTGGGAGCTTTCTTGACCGCCCAGACCCAACTCATGCAGACGATGATACAATAGATGCAACAGTTGCAGAATCAGGCTGCAGTCAATAACAACCAAGCTGTACACCATGGACATCAATCAAGACTGTCGGATTTTATGAGGACTAGACCCCCAACCTTCTCTGGGAATGTCAATCCCATTGAAGCAGATGATTGGTTGCGCACAATTGAGAGGAAGCTACACATATCCCAATGTGTGGGCAACGAGAGAGTTTTGTACGCCTCTCATCAGTTAGAAGGAACAGCTGCGGAATGGTGGGAGAACTATTGTGCGTCCCACGAGCATCCTCAGGAGATCACCTGGGATGAGTTTACCATAGCCTTCCGCCAGTATCATGTGCCGAAAGGGATGATGGAGCTTAAGAAAGAGAAATTCCGATCCTTGAAGCAGGGAGGCCAATCTGTGGCCGATTATCTTAACAAGTTTACACAGCTTGCACGCTATGTCCCGGAGGACATAGCAATTGATAAGGTTAGACAGTCTCGATTCATGAAGGGACTGAATTCTGGACTACAAGTGGGACTGATCACCCACACATTTCCGGGCTTCCAAGAGCTTGTCAACAAGGTGCTCATTTTGGAGGACAAGCGTAAAGAGCTAGATGACAACCGCAAGCGTCGCTTGGCACAGCAAGGAGGACGCCAGGGTAAACAGAGGCTAAGAGTAGTACCCCAACAGTTTATCAGGTTCCAACCGAGAAGCAGCGCAAGAGCACCACTGCCTGCACAGCGACCTACCAGTCATAACCCACAAACACCGGCAAGGGCAGTCAACCAAGCAGCAGGAAATTCAGCAATGACAGGAAGGCGTTGTTACAACTGTAACGAGATGGGGCATTTTGCCAATGTTTGTCCCAAGAAGAGAGGAGTCACTCCTGTTCACTTTAACTTGGGTAATACGCCAGCAATAACACCAACTCAAGGGGGAAGCCGAGCACCTGTCCAAGCTGGAGCCGCACCACAATCAGTTATGCGAGGAAGAGTTAACCACATTACAGCAGATGAAGTTCAGAATGCAACGGACGTCTTACCAGTTGGAATTGCCAGAGTCATTGGCAGGGGTGCATGATGTGTTCCATGTGTCACAGCTCAAGAAATGTCTTCGAGTGCCAGCTGAGCAGACGTCGTTGGAGGCTATTGAGTTACAGGAAGATCTGACATACAAGGAACATCCGATCAGGATTTTGGATGTAATGGAGTGTAGGACCAGGAACAAGTCCACTCGCTTTTGCCGAGTTCAATGGAGTAATCATTCAAAAAATGAAGCAACCTGGGAGCGTGAAGATGACCTGAAGGCAGAATTTCCGAACTTATTCTCTAGTCAACCCTGAATCTCGGGACGAGATTCCGTTAAGGGGGGAGGTTTGTAACATCCCAATTTTTGGCATTTTATTTAATAAATATTATTTTATTACATTTTATGATTTTTGTGAATTTTTTGGATTTATTTGGTTTTTCTGGAATTTATTTGAATTAATTTGAATTAAAGAATATTAATTTCTGCTAAAAATCAATTATAAATAAATAAATTTTAAATAAAGTTTTTTGAAAATATTTTATTTAAGACCAGAATGTCTCAAAGTATTTTTGAGAATTTTCTTGGAATTTTTGGAAGTATTTTATTGCCCTTAATAAATCAAATAATTTACTCAAATTATTTTAAATACAAAATTCTGGGAAAATCTATAGGAACGATGTTGGGCGAGCAAACCTTTGTCTTGAGCGTTCGGCTTTGCCTTGTGCTTGACCGCCAGCTCGTTTCCTTACTTTGCGCCCGATCGTTGGATTTTGGAAAGTACCGATCCGAGGGATCGTTGGAGATCTCCTCGTGGTCGTCCGATGCAAATCCGAGGGCTAGTAGTCATCGTCTCCGATTGAGTTTCCAAATCCGCCGCCGCTTGCCGTCTCCGTCTCGGAAACCTAGGGTTTCCTTTTTCGCGCGCATGCCGAGGCTATAAAAGCCGTGCCCCGCACCTCGAAGTTCCTCATCACCTTGCGCAGCCATCAGCCCTAGCCTCCGCCTTTGAGCCGCTGCCGTTGAGCCTCTAGAGCTCGCCGGAGTTCCCGAAGGTTTGCGACCAAGTCTACGCCGTCGCCGGAACCCCAACCGCCGCACCGGTACCATCAACGGAATCCTCGCGTCACGCCGCACCCGAACCGTCATCCCTTGGTCACTGGAGCACGCCGGAGCGCCGTCGAACGTGTCGTCTTCTCCAAGTCCGGCCGCCAGCACCGCCGCACGTCCATTGCCGCTCGGGAGCTTCGTGAACCATTGGATGCGCATCGAAGCGCCAGGAATCGTCCACGTCGCTGGCTGAGGTGGGTTGATAATTCGCTGACACGTGGCGCCACGTAGACCGCAGGGCTGAGGTGGCGTTGAGTTGGCGCTGCGTGGCTGTACACGTGAGCACATGTATCAGCTGACGTCGGAAATCCGTATTTTCCTTATAAAAATAATTCGGAAAAATTTGGAATTTCTAATTTCAGAATTTAGTTTATTTTCAAATTTCCAAAGGCTATAACTTTTGCATTTGAACTCCGATTGAGGTGATTCAAATTCCTAAAATTTTGTAAAATTGAGATCTTTCTAATGGTGGCTTTTTTTTTTGAATTTTTGAGTTTATTTGCTCTTTGGTTTTGGTTTTTATTTGCTTTCTCTCTCGATTCGCGTAGACGTTGAATTGTGCGACGCTTCGGAGGAGGAGCTACCAACTCAAGAACAGTTTCTAGACCACGACCAGGAGCTTAACCAAGGCAAGTTGTGCTTTGATCATGTTGCACCCATGTTTGCAAAATTGCTATTTTGATTTACTTTATTGCATGATATTTTATGAGTACAAATGGTTTCAACTTAATTTGGGATTAGATAATGTACCCTTCTGAATTACACCCTACCTTGTTATTTGTATGCCATAATCCACTTGTCACCATAGGTTCGTTCATTATAGTTGGTTAATACTGAAATCAACATGGATGGTTAGATCGGTATGGAAATGCTTAGCCATGCTACGTCATCACATGTACATGAAATGTTGATTATTAATCTTGACTAATGGAATATGGAACAATGATGATAACTTGTGGGCCATGTGTGGTCGCACAAAGAGATTGAGTTGTCGTGGCAGGGAAGGTCACACAACGATGTTGATTTGTGAAGAGCACGTGGTGCTTGGTAACCAACCGGGAGGGTAATCGCTTTGGATTGAAGCAAGTGGAAGGGGCAAGTGTGCCAGGGTGGGCTCCGTGGAGCTGAGGGTATGTGTATGTCTTGCTTTAAATCAATCCTAAGGACTTAACCTTGCGAGCCTTTGACCTGAGTCAATCATGCAACCACATGTCTGTTATGGGGCAGCCTAGCTGACTAATTTGCAAATGCTTAATTTGAGTGCTATCGTGGTGGTGTGAGTCCGGGTGAACGGAGTAAACTCACATGGCGCAAGAGGGGGGCCCTGTTGTGGTAGTGTAACCCTTCAGTGTTGAAACCTTAGCGGGTAGCACTGGGTTAAGAGGATGCATTGTAAAGGCTTTGTTATAATCATTCACCTGTGTGGTGCATGGTTGTATCATGTGGGTAAAGTGCATAACCTCTGCAGAGTGTACAAATTATTCGGATAGCCGTGCTCACGGTATTGAGCAAAGCTCGGGAATTACAGTCAAGGGGTAGTTAATTAAAATAGACAACTGAATGGGATGGCGGGATGCCATGTGAATAATGGAACTTGACTTAGGATGAAAACTTGGTTTACTTGAGAATCACTGAATCTACTTACTTGTTATTATTTGTTTCATTGTCTTTTCAATCTATGTAATGTATGTGTTCTTAAATGCTGCTTTACTGCAAATGAACTACTTAGCCTTTCCTTTGGAATAAGCCTTGCATATAGCTATGATAGAATTGCATTCCGTGCACAACTTGTTGAGTATATGTTGTATACTCACCCTTTCCTACAAACACAAACAACAGTGGAGGAGTCATCGCCCGTGTTGGAGGAGGATTTCCAAGTGGATACGAGTCACTAGGCCAAACCTTGTCAGTCGCCTGTGGTGTACTGATGGGTCACTACGTCTTCTACTGTTTTCCGCTGCATTCGTTTTACTTTATCTTAGATTTGCCCATGTGGCTGAATAAATGTAAGTGATCATAAGATCATACACTAGTTATATTGAATAAATGAAGTCTTATTATTACTATCGTTGTGTATGATGTGATGCTTACCGATGTTAAGCTGTGTGCACTAGAGATTGATCCTGGGACTAGTGCGGTAAACACAGTGGATCCGAATTGGTGAATTCGGGTCCTTACAGTCGTTGTCCTAAAGATCTGTTGATGTTGTTGAATCAGGTTCCATGACCTGCGTGATTTCCTCCATTGCCATGGCTGCGTCCTCGACCACGTCCATGGCTACCATTATTGGTAGAGTAAGTTATGACAACATTGTTAGCTGATGAAGCCATCTGAACATCAGCAGTTTGTTATTCTTTGCTCATTTCATAACTCAGGAGATGCGCATACAGATTAGACATTGTGATCTGTTCAGCACGAGTTGTCATTGAGGTTACAAACGCATCATATTCATCTCCCAATCCAGAAAGAACATAGGAAGCAGTCTCTTCCTCCTGCAGTGGTTGACCAATCGCAGCCATAGTATCTGCAAGATTTTTCATCTTTTGAAAATAGTCTGATGCAGACAGATCCTTCTTCTTCAGATTCACCAGTTGAAAGCAAATTTGCATAACCCAAGCTTGACCGAGAAGAAAACATATGCTCTAATGATGTCATACCTCGACTGATGTGTTTAAGAATAACACATGGCCGAGGATTTCCTTCGTGAGAGAAGAAAGAATAGCATCGAGAACCAATTGATTCTACTGAAACCATATGGTATAGGTAGGGTTTGGAACTTGCCTGGCTTTAGTCTCTGATCCCTCGATGACAAATAATTGTGGCTTTTCAATTGTGCCATCAACATAGCCAAGAAGTTGTTGACTACGAAGGTATGGCACAATCTGTGCTTTCCAGGGCAAAAAATTATCTCTGGTGAGCTTGATGGTGACGAATTGGCTAAAGGAGGGTGTGGTCATAACTCCTGCAGAGATTGATGTCACCGTGGAGAAGCTTGATGCTGAAGAGGTGGATAAATTTGGTGAAGAGGTCATCATGATTGGTCAGAAGCAACGCTCTAATACCATATTAAGTTACATGCACCAGCTAGTTCATCCAAAAGCTTAAGCTGATAAGAAAAGGTGGGCAATTCATTTATACTTCAACATAAATAAACTTAGTGATCTTTCTTGCTTTCTTTATGGTTTCATCAAAGATAGGAAAATGCCTTGGATCAGATAAATTCTCTAGCATTAGGTCAATATAACGTGTAGCACATGGAGACCAAAATAAAGTGACGTACCTATGTTGCAAACTTGCAATTCTTGTTAAGCAGCTTTGTAGCTTGCATCATTGTCACTGATAAATTGAACAATATTCTCTAGTCAAACTTCTTTCACTACCTCATCAAAGAGCTCAAGCAACATCTCTTTGTCCTTGCAAAGTCGATGTATTAATAGTTTTCAGAAACTTGGTGCCTATTGGAGAATAAACAAGAAAATTCATCAACGGTTCTTGTCTTTGGCTTGTCCAACCATCAGACATTATAGAGAAACCATAGACAATCCATTCCTTCTTAAGATCAAAAACATAATTTTGAGTAATTTGAATAGCATTTCTCAACAAGCTTCCTCTATAATCAAGATAAGAAGTTACTATGAGGCCGGATCCAATAGATGTAATGGCATCTATCATCAGCAAGTAGTAACAAGAATTGGTTGCATTGAATAGTATATTGGTATCATACTACCATCTAGCCATTACATCTATTGATGCTTGGCTGTGAACCAGCTATTATTCTTGGAGCAAAGAAACTCTTCTCCTGAAGTTGCTTTGTAGCTGAACATGGAGTAGGAGTTGGTGATGTTGGAGGCCTTCCCTGCTTTGTGAAATACTAGTAGTTGAACCTTCTTGTGATTCAACAGATCCAATAGATCCAATTTCATGTCTTGTCTTCTTTCTTCTCTCCTCATTTTTATCCAAAGCATTCAACAGCTGCTTCATTTACCATTAGACATCACACGGTTCAACTTGAGCACGAACTCCTGCAAGACGACACTTCAAACAAGTAATACCACTACCTCCAATCTTCTTGCCATAGTGAAGGTAAATAGTGCTATTTTTTCCTCCAAGGACAAGCTTCCCACGCGCCCAACCAAGATCTTCTGACCTTGCCGGAGCCAATGCAGGGGCGGGTGTTGATTCGCTTGCTGAGGATGAGCCCGAGGCCATTATCTAGCCAATGAAACTATATCAATACATAGCAACGTACTAAGAATAAAAAGGAAATATTGATTTTTAACATTAAAAATATAGATCTAATGGATCTTTAGTTCTCTACATTCACGTTCCAAGAAAAATGTGAGATAACAAAATTGTAGCAGCATACAGTACTAATTTATTGCAACACTAGAATATTGATGACGTTCATTGGTTTACAACACCACAAGATGAAATGTAAATTCAGTAACTAATTAACCACTTGTATGAGGTGAATAGTAGATGAGCTACCGTCATGAACTGCCACCAGCGGAAGACATCGAGACTCGATGGAGATGCTTCTTGTGGCCAAGTTTCACGGTTTGCTTGCCATCACCGTAGCACTTGTATCTCCTAGGCTCTTAGCTCTCCTATTCTTTCTCTTTGCTGCTAGGGTTTCTCCACTATCACAGGCTCACAGCTAAGTCTCATAGCGGTGGTTATTGGACTGGGCCTTTGGGCTGATTTTGAAGGAGATATAATTTGCATTTTGACCAGTAATAAAACAAATGGTAACATCAATCCCGCCCAGTATGGTCGGTATGACCAATATTGAACTGTACTAGAGCCAAACAGTATACAGACTGTTGTATACTGTTTTAGACGGTGGTATGGTATATATTGGCCAAAATAGTCGGTATCGAAATGGTATTGACAACTTTGCTTCTACCACTAGCACCCACTCCCCATCGCCCGCCGCCAGCATCGTTCCCTACAATGGAGTCTGACCCAGAAGTGAGGGGAGAAAAAATCATTGCTAATAAGCACCATCTTCCATTGCAAGACAACGAAGATCTTTGCCAACTTTATTGAAATTGTAAAGAAAGAAACAAATTTAGAAGCAATCAAAGTAGCCAAGGCTAAACAAGAAATAAAAAGACAACATACAACAACTAGAGGATAGTGAAGAAAATGTTTAAAACAATATGAAATAAACAATAAATGAGCTTGAAAACACATATCTATATGAGTGGCAGACCTTGGATTAAATTTTAGGGGGTGCTAATGGTATTTACTCATCGGCAATGGCCAGTGGCACTGGCAGACCTAGGTATACGGCACTGAAGCCGCCCTCGCCGATGACGGCTGACGTGAAGCGTCCCATCATTGCCTCCACCTGCGCCCACGATAGCTACCTCGTAGGGGCAGCGCTCTTGCTAGGTGTATTCTTGGCGATGGCCTGATCGGTGGTTTCATCATTGAAGGCTCCTCGGTCGCTTACGCTGGTGGTGACATTGCCCCACAGCAAGCGGTCAGCATCACAGCACAGCAATCAGCCAACATTAGCATCTATGGGATTTAACTAATTAACTTAGGGGCAAATCAGTAGCTCGCTTGATCACCTTCGTTCACATTGCTCTTACATCCTAACTAGAATGCAATGACCGAGAAGAGAGTTAAAAAGGATGGCAATTTTACAAAGCATTTGGAAATGCAAAAGTAAAAGAAAAGACTACACTTCTTTGATTTCGTCAGCTTCTTTCCGCCTTTTGTTACTCAATGACAGCGGCGAAGCAGCTCTCGATCTACACCTCCGCCACATGAGATGGGCGGGGACGCACTACCAAGCTCATCATCGACGGTGTACCTGTAGAGGCTGCAGATCCACCTTCCCCTAATACCGCGAATGCACACTAGTGAGGTCCTCACCACTAGTGAAATAATTGAAAATTTGCCACTTAAAAGATTGTAACATCCCCAATTTCGGGTTTCTGCTAAAAGCTAATTTAAAATTAATTAATTTTAAAATTTGGTTTTTCATCGGTGTTATATTTAACCTGGCATCGTTATCCATCCGAACTTGAAGTTCAATTCCTTATCGCCCGCAAAATCAAAATTCCAATTCCGGTCTTTAATCAAAATTTCACTCGAGTTCCAAAATGCTCTAAAAATCCCGAAACCTATTGCATTAGGTTCCAAATATCCTAAAATGATTTTGAGAATTGTTCCAAGATTTTTAGAATCTCTCTGGTATTTTATCTCTCGTGGTCTTTCATCAAATCCAGTTTATTCGTTCCAGTATTGTCTAAATTCCAAAATTTATCAAAATTCAGTGAAACCAATTTTATTGGGTTCCAAATAATCTCTAGTATTTTTATGAATTTGTATAAGATTTTTAGAGCCTTCTTTCTATTTTATCCTTCGCGCTTTATTCTCAGCACTATTTATTTGGACCCACACGTCAGTACTGCTACAGTAGCATCTTCAACCTTCAGCCAGTGCATTCACGTATCTCTCCTCTTCAATGTCCAAAAGAAAAATACTCATAACTTCCTCATTTCCGCATCAAATCAAGTGAGAGTTGAACCGTTGCGACTGCATTGATGCAAGGATTCAATCCCCGGCCGTTGCTCTCACCCATTCAAGCCGGATTTAGCGCAGTAAGTGATTAAGTTCGAATTGGTGCTCTCTTGATTTCTCGGCCGTTTCTCAATATTTTCGCATGCTTCCACTTCCTACAGATGCGTCTCACCTTCCTCTACGCCGTGCTCACCATTTTCCTTTGTTCTCTCAAACTTTTCCTCTCCAAAACTCGCAAAACCGCAGCCTGACGTCGACCGCAGGCACCGTCGGCCTAACCGTCTTTGCGGCGTCGATTTGTCGTCTCCGGTGAGCCAAGCCTTGCACTAACCATGTCATCTCGTGTCTTTTAGTCTGTAGATCAAAAGCCCTCAACAAGATTTCATTTTCGTTGCAGTTCCGGTCTTTAGTTTGAAGATTATTCGTCGTCGCCCGTTCGTCGTTCGTCGTCGATTTCTTGCGAATCGGTAATCTTCAATCCAATTCCTCGCATCCTTAAACTCATCTAATCATGTTCTATCTATTGCACTCATCAATTTTGCAAAATCTCGCGAATTAGAGTTGTCCCCAATTTCTTGTTCATTCGGTTCCTGTACAACCTCCATTGATGCCGACCCAAGCTCATGCTGCCGCCGATTGGAGCCTTCCCGGCCATCTCCAGCGCGAGCACCACCTCCGGCCGCCTCCACCGCATCTCTCCCCGCACTCGCCGGCCGCCGCCTCGCCGCCGTTCGCCATCCCCGCGCAAGCTCGCCTGCGCCGGTCATGGCCACCGTGGGCCGGTCGCCTCGGATGTTTCCGCCTGCCATCGAGACGTCCACCGGCTTCCCCGGACCCCGCAGCACATCCTGCACCCCTTCGCCGTGCGCCTTTGCTTTCCGTTCGCCCGGACGCCGACCAGCTCCGCCGCCGCCACTTGCGGGCCCTGTGCGCGCCGCCTCCGGCCATGCCGCTCCTTGCCGCCGTGCTCCACCACTTCCCTGTCGCGCCGCCTTTCCATTTCTCCGTCCGCCGTCGCTCGCCATGTTCCCAATCACCGGCGTCAAAGGAGAGTCAGAGCTTCCTGCGTTGCCATGGGAAAGTCTGGAGGTTGAAGAAAGCACTGGAGGATGACAGCCAGGTCCCACCAGTCATAGGCACAAGGGAAATCAGAAATTCCAGTAAAAAGAAGATGCTGGGAATATTCTCTCGTTTTTCAATTTTTCAATCCGAGCAACTTCAAACATTTATATCTTTGTCATCCGAACTCCGAATCAAGTGATTCAAATTGCTAAATTCGTCTAAATTCATCCTCTATCTGCCAGTATTTTTATTATAATTTTTGGTGCTGTTAAAATTTATTTTATTCTTTTGTGTCGTTCCGTTTTGCGTGTAGCCGAAGACGTTGCCGTCGCCGCCGAGGACGATCTCCATTTCCAGACCGACGTTCCGCTGTCCCGCTGCGAAGGCAAGTCTCCTTGACGCACGTTGATCCTATGATTTACAAATGTTTTACAAAGGTTTTACAACATGCATTGCTATTTATATAAAGATGATGTTAAATATAGGTTGGTAGTTAATCCGAATTGTTATTACCACTTTGATATTGAAATCTCTATTCATTTGTAACCCTTGATTGCTGTGATATATCATGATCATATTAGGTTGTGATATATTTTGTTTAGTGCGTTAGATGAGCTTAGTTGCGGAATTGATTAAAATACCTATGGATGGGTTGCTTTGTAAATGTTCTTAAAATGTGTTTTGTTGAAACTGTAGCAAAGAGTTTGCTGCTGAGATTGCAAAATAAAAATAAAATGAAAATGGTTTAGATTGGGGCGGAATGGTTTGTCGGGCGGAGTGCGATGAGCCTCGGTCTTGGTTTGTGGAAATCGCCCTAGTCAAATTAAGGACCGACTCTTATGATTGTCCATTCTTAGCACAACAGTACAACCACATGTTAAATGGGCTCGACTGGTGAATAATTTGTAGAAACCTAATTTAGACTCACCGGATGGTGGAATGTGGGTGCGAGAGAGAGGCAAGTCGTATTTCCCACAGGCGCAAGAGGGGCTTCTATCTTTGGGCGAGATAGAACCCTAATAGCGGTGAAACCTCGGTGGTGAGTCGGGTTAGGCGTATACATTGTAAAGGCCTTGTCATGATATCTCTGCCGACACACCTAAGGATGTGTGTTAATAGCTTGGCATCAAGAGAATATCATGTCTTGTGGGTAAAGTGTACAAACTCTGCGAGTAAATAAACTATTGAATAGCCGTGCCTACTGTCAAGGGCGAAGCAAAGAATGCTTTGCATATTGGTGGTAGTCTTTTGGTTTTGTTTTGAAAATGAACTTTGGGATTCGGAGAGGTTAGAACTCTCGGATGTGCCTCTGGCGGCTAGAGCCAGTCAGGTAGATGGAACCTGTTTTGATCATGACAGATAGAGTCATGAGTTGGTTTACCTTAATCTTTTAAATGTGGCGGATAGAGCCTTTATACTAGTGATGGTGGTTAGAACCTTCACTAGAATATTAAATAATTCAATTGTTAAAATAATTGTTAAAATGTGCATTGTGAAAATTATTATTATGTATGGTTTGATAAAACTTGGCTTTATGCAAAAGAACCCTATATGCTTCCTTTGTTCAAGCCATGCATTTAGTTACTTGCATTAAGTTTAGAGACTTGCGAGTATGTTGCATACTCGCCCTCGCGTTCATTCTTGAGTGCTTATTCCATAAAGCGAGATGATGGGAGAAGCGGTGCCCAAGAGCTGCGATCTACTGTTCGACAATTGTGGAGAGGTCTATGAAGAGGATGATGATTTCGATCTTCTAGGGAGGCGTTCGATCGTTTACTGTGGTGTTTTATGGGTTTTATCATTTTGTTATTTGTCTCATTGTTATGAACTCGGTCATGTGACGGTGATGTAATAAATAGCCATGTGGTGGTGTTTTACATTTATGTTATTACTTCGTTATGTTACGGTTATGATTATCTTTGCTTCCTTGTGTGTACTAGCAACCGATCACGGGACTAGTCTGAAATACAGGAGATTAGGATGGTAAATCTGGGGTCTCACAGAGGTGGTATCAGAGCCATATCGACTGTAGGACGTGTCCCTAGTTAGAATGGTCGTTTTTTTTAGGAAGCTTCAAAACTTATGTTACAAAATAAAAATAAAAATAATGTGCTAATCTTGCCTTTTCTCTCCTATCTATTCTTATCTTTATCATTGAAGTTGTTTCTTATCTACTCCATCTTCATCGTATCTACTGTTCTTTCACCTTTTTGGAATGTAAATTGGATCTCCCTTTGCCCTATAACTTCTATATTAGGTATATCGAGTTCCCTTCTCCACGTCAAGGCAGGTTGTCTCAAAATGAGGAGCGATTCAGCAAAGTTGCTAGTGAAGTTGTTCGTCTTCATGGTGAGGATCCGACCTTTGTTCGATGAAGACCAAAGAAGCAAGTTTGGCCTCAGACTAACCCTATAGGATAAGTTGGTCAAGGTTCATTCCGTGTTTGAGCCGCATTACCCAATTTTAGTGAGTAGTTTAATCGAGTAGACGAGTTGCTTTGTGTTGTTTTCAAAACCGTCTTTCGTTTTTGTGTTGCCTTTTTCCTTGGCAGTTGGTTCTTGGGTGTTGCTACATACCCCTGCTTTCTCATCTATGCTATTCCCTCTCTTCTTTTGCTTTCTTGGTCGCCGCTTCAGATGGAAAACCCTGGCAGAGGTCGTGGCAGAGGAAGAAGAGGAGGCCATGTTAAAGGTCGTGGTCGTGGTCGTGGAAGAGTGCAGCTACAAGATGAGGTTCCTGTAGAGCAGCAGTTTCAGGATGGTAACCAAGTACCGCCACCTCCGGCTCAGCAGAACCAAGTGCCGCCCCCACCGCCAGCTCAACCACCAAGCATAGAGCAAATGATGGCCATGCAACTCCAGATCTTGCAAGCTCTAGCGCAAAATGCTCTCAATCCACCCCAAGCTGCCCCGGCTCGGTAGTAGCTCAACCACCCCAGTCTAAGTTTGGGGAGTTCATGAGGACTAGACCCCCGACGTTTGCTGGATCTGTTGATCCGTTGAAGCGGATGGTAGCAAGGAGGTCGAAAGAAGTTGTATTTGGCCGGTCGACGAATACGAGAGTGTCCATTTCGCCTCTCATCGGTTGAAGAACCACATGACTAGTTGGTGGGAAAACTACAATGCACCCACGAAGAAGCACAAGCTATCACAGGATGAGTTTGTGTCGGCATTGAGCCACCCATATTCCTAAGGGAATTATGGAGATGAAGAGGAGGAGTTCCATAAGCTTCAACAAGGCAATTTGTCGATGTATGAGTATCTGAACCTCTTCACTCGATTGTCAAGGTATGCCCCGAAGATTTTACCTTGCAGATGAGGCCAAGATTTGGCGCTTTTGGAAGGCCTCGAACCGGATCTTAAGGTGCGATTAGTCTCCAAAGATTATCCGTCTTTTCATCACTTGGTGAACAAGGTTTTGGTCCAAGAAGATGCGCAATGTCAGATGTCCGAGTCTCGCAAAGAAAGATGGCGTGTCGAGCCTGACAAAAACAAGCGGTTCGAGTCCGTGTGAAAGAACCGGACTTGGCGGAGCCACAGTTGCAATGACAAGCAACTCCAAGTTCAGCACCTCGTTACGTCTTGCAAGAGTCTCATGTCAATACTCTATGCAATCTCGGAGATCGTCACACCGGCGGAGGAGTGCAATGCTATCGATGCCAGCAGTTGGGGCATTATGCTATGCTTGCACTGCGAAGCGTCAAATTACTCAATCTGCGTTCAACTTGGGGTCTACACGGCCGAACACGATGCAAGCACAAGGTAGTGGAGTATCCCAGACTTCAGGAAGAACTCCGGCCGCCATGATCTCAAGGAAGAGGAGTGTTAATCATATCTTAGCGTCGGTTGTTGAAAGCGATAGTAAATTCTAGTAAGTCTTGATCGTTTGAGTTCTGCCAAAGCTTTGTTCAATTCAGAGTAAGAAGCGACTTGGGAGTCAAAGAATCAAAAGTCAAGTTTCTTTTGTTCCTCCTCTTTCTTTTTAAATCAGAATCTCGGGGCGAGATTCTCTCTAAGGGGGTAGGTTTGTAACATCCCAATTTCGGGTTTCTGCTAAAAGCTAATTTAAAATTAATTAATTTTAAAATTTGGTTTTTCATCGGTGTTATATTTAACCTGGCATCGTTATCCATCCGAACTTGAAGTTCAATTCCTTATCGCATAAAATCAAAATTCCAATTCGGTCTTTAATCAAAATTTCACTCGAGTTCCAAAATGCTCTAAAATCCCGAAACCTATTGCATTAGGTTCCAAATATCCTAAAATGATTTTGAGAATTGTTCCAAGATTTTAGAATCTCTCTGGTATTTTATCTCTCGTGGTCTTTCATCAAATCCAGTTTATTCGTTCCAGTATTGTCTAAATTCCAAAATTTATCAAAATTCAGTGAAACCAATTTTATTGGGTTCCAAATAATCTCTAGTATTTTTATGAATTTGTATAAGATTTTTAGAGCCTTCTTTCTATTTTATCCTTCGCGCTTTATTCTCAGCACTATTTATTTGGACCCACACGTCAGTACTGCTACAGTAGCATCTTCAACCTTCAGCCAGTGCATTCACGTATCTCTCCTCTTCAATGTCCAAAAGAAAAATACTCATAACTTCCTCATTTCCGCATCAAATCAAGTGAGAGTTGAACCGTTGCGACTGCATTGATGCAAGGATTCAATCCCCGGCCGTTGCTCTCACCCATTCAAGCCGGATTTAGCGCAGTAAGTGATTAAGTTCGAATTGGTGCTCTCTTGATTTCTCGGCCGTTTCTCAATATTTTCGCATGCTTCCACTTCCTACAGATGCGTCTCACCTTCCTCTACGCCGTGCTCACCATTTTCCTTTGTTCTCTCAAACTTTTCCTCTCCAAAACTCGCAAAACCGCAGCCTGACGTCGACCGCAGGCACCGTCGGCCTAACCGTCTTTGCGGCGTCGATTTGTCGTCTCCGGTGAGCCAAGCCTTGCACTAACCATGTCATCTCGTGTCTTTTAGTCTGTAGATCAAAAGCCCTCAACAAGATTTCATTTTCGTTGCAGTTCCGGTCTTTAGTTTGAAGATTATTCGTCGTCGCCCGTTCGTCGTTCGTCGTCGATTTCTTGCGAATCGGTAATCTTCAATCCAATTCCTCGCATCCTTAAACTCATCCAATCATGTTCTATCTATTGCACTCATCAATTTTGCAAAATCTCACGAATTAGAGTTGTCCCCAATTTCTTGTTCATTCGGTTCCTGTACAACCTCCATTGATGCCGACCCAAGCTCATGCTGCCGCCGATTGGAGCCTTCGGCCATCTCCAGCGCGAGCACCACCTCCGCCGCCTCCACCGCATCTCTCCCCTTTTCGCCGCCGCCTGCCTCGCCGCCGATTCGCCATCCGCAAGCTTCGCTTGTCTTGCAGTCATGGCCACCGTGGGCCGATCGCCTCGGATGTTTCACTTTGCCATCGAGCCGTCCACGGCTTCCCGGACCCAGCACATCCTGCACCCCTTCGCCGTCGCCTTTGCTTTCAGATTCGCCGGGACGGCAAACCCGACTCATGCCGCCACTTGCAGAGCCTGTCTTGTGCGCCTCCGGCCATCTGCTCCTTCTTGCCGTGCTCCACCACTTCCTGTCGCCGCCTTTCCATTTCTCCGTCATGTCGCTCGCCATGTTCCCAATCACGGCGTCAAAGGAAGTCGAGCTTCTGCGTTGCCATGGGAAAGTCTGGAGGTTGAAGAAAGTAGTGGGCATTGGGGCATTCGGTTTTTCGGTTTTAAAAATTCGGTTTTGAAGATCGATAATCGGCAAACCGAAATCAAAAAAAGACCGAATAACCGAATTAATTCGGTTCGGTTTTTATGGTCGATTAGCTTAGAATTTTGAGAGAAACATATGCAGGGAATGACCCCCGCGCACAGCGCCGTTCCTCCTCAACCAAATCAACTCCTCCGTCGCTACCTCCCTAATCTCCGACCTCTCTGTCCAATTCCAAATCGCGGCAACCCTAAGTGCCGCATCCCGTCGATCGGCCTTGGCCGGCGAGTCCCTTGGCGTGCCCGTCTTCCGGGCCCTCGGTGGCGGGGATATGGAGCAGGGCCTCGCCGAGAAACCACGAGATGGACCCGCCCGCGCCGGGCGTCGTCGCCGACAACGGCACGTAAGTAAGCAGTGTATCCTTCTCCGGATCTCTCACGACCCGCTAGTCTTTTTTGGTTCTGTGACGTGATTGATCGTCTCGACTACGGCGCAAGGTTTCGCGATGGATTGATTAGTTGCATATCTTTGCCGATGAGTGTTTGGATTGATTCACCTAGTGGTGTGGGTGTTTGGATTGATTCACCGAGTGGGCGGCGAGTGGCGACTTCACTTTGGCCGATCGTGAGTCGTGACCAGCGATGTACAACAGAAATCGGTTATTTCGGTAAAAGCGGTTTTTCGGTTTTGCAATATAAAAACCGAACCAAAACCAAAACCGAATAACACAAAAATAAAAACAATCAAAACCGAAAACCGAAAATACCGAAATTATCGGTTAATTGGTTCGGTTGATTCGGTTTTTCGGTTTCGGTTAAAAGTGCCCACCCTAGAAGAAAGCCTTTGGAGGATGACAGCCGGTCCCACCGATCATAGGCACAAAGAAATCAGAAATTCCAGTAAAAAGAAGATGCTGGGAATATTCTCTCGTTTTTCAATTTTTCAATCCGAGCAACTTCAAACATTTATATCTTTGTCATCCGAACTCCGAATCAAGTGATTCAAATTGCTAAATTCGTCTAAATTCATCCTCTATCTGCCAGTATTTTTATTATAATTTTTGGTGCTGTTAAAATTTATTTTATTCTTTTGTGTCGTTCGTTTTGCAGTAGCGAAGGCGTTGGCGTCGCCGCCGAGGGCGATCTCCATTTCGAGACCGACGTTCGCTGTCCGCTGCGAAGGCAAGTCTCCTTGGCCGCACATTGATCCTATGATTTACAAATGTTTTACAAAGGTTTTACAACATGCATTGCTATTTATATAAAGATGATGTTAAATATAGGTTGGTAGTTAATCCGAATTGTTATTACCACCTTGATATTGAAATCCTGTTCATTTGTAACCCTAGATTGCTGTGATATATCATGATCATATTAGGTTGTGATATATTTTGTTTAGTCGTTAGATGAGCTTAGTTGCGGAATTGATTAAAATACCTATGGATGGGTTGCTTTGTAAATGTTCTTAAAATGTGTTTTGTTGAAAGTGTAGCAAAGAGTTTGCTCTTTGAGATTGCAAAATAAAAATAAAATGAAAATGGTTTAGATTAGGCGGAATGGTTTGTCGGGCGGAAGTGCGAGCGAGCCTTGGTCTTGGTTTGTGGAAGTCGCCTAGTCAAATTAAGGACCGACTCTTATGATTGTCCATTCTTAGCACAACAAGTACAACCACATGTTAAATGGGCTCGACTGGTGAATAATTTGTAGAAACCTAATTTAGACTCACCGGATGGTGGAATGTGGGTGCAGAGAGAGGCAAGTCATATTTCCCACAGCGCAAGAGGGCTTCTATCTTTGGCGAGATAGAACCCTAATAGCGGTGAAACCTCGGGTGGTGAGTCGGGTTAGGCGTATACATTGTAAAGGCCTTGTCATGATATCTCTGTAGGCACACCTAAGGATGTGTGTTAATAGCTTGGCATCAAGAGAATATCATGTCTTGTGGGTAAAGTGTACAAACTCTGCGAGTAAATAAACTATTGAATAAGCGTGCCTACGGTCAAGGCGAACAAAGAATGCTTTGCATATTGGTGGTAGTCTTTTGGTTTTGTTTTGAAAATGAACTTTGGGATTCGGGAGAGGTTAGAACTCTCGGATGTGCCTCTGGCGGCTAGAGCCAGTCAGGTAGATGGAACTGTTTTGATCATGACAGATAGAGTCATGAGTTGGTTTACCTTAATCTTTTAAATGTGGTGGATAGAGCCTTTATACTAGTGATGGTGGTTAGAACCTTCACTAGAATATTAAATAATTCAATTGTTAAAATAATTGTTAAAATGTGCATTGTGAAAATTATTATTATGTATGGTTTGATAGAACTTGGCTTTATGCAAAAGAACCCTATATGCTTCCTTTGTTCAAGCCATACATTTAGTTACTTGCATTAAGTTTAGAGACTTGCGAGTATGTTGCATACTCACCCTCGCGTTTCATTCTTGGTGCTTATTCCATAAAGCGAGATGATGGGAGAAGCGGTGCCCAAGAGCCTGCGATCTACTGTTCGACAATTGTGGAGAGGTCTATGAAGAGGATGATGATTTCGATCTTCTAGGGAGCGTTCGATCGTTTACTGTGGTGTTTTATGGGTTTTATCATTTTGTTATTTGTCTCATTGTTATGAACTCGGGTCATGTGACGGTGATGTAATAAATAGCCATGTGGTACGGTGTTTTACATTTATGTTATTACTTCGTTATGTTACGGTTATGATTATCACTTTGCTTCCTTGTGTGTACTAGCAACCGATCCGGGACTAATCTGAAATACAGGAGATTAGGATGGTAAATCTGGGGTCTCACAAAGATTGACCCTTTGGATATAATGCCACTTGAGCCAATGACATATGGGACCATCTGAGTCAATGAAATATGGGTCGAGTGGCAAATTTGCGAAGCCACATGTTTGAAGTGGCAAATATCCAAGTTGAATCCTCATCACGCCTGAGCGGTTGTGCTCTCACCTCACCTCCTCCTCTCTAGATCTCGACGCTAACGATGCCAAGCAGCCCCTCAGCTCCTCATCGCCAGCGTTGGTGAGCAACCCCTCGTCCTCGGCTCCTCGGTGCTCCAACTCCCCTCAGCAACTTGGCTGGATAGATCCTTGTTGTGCCTTGCCTTCCCGGCTCCATGCCTCTCATTCTTCATTGGGCCATGGCACCTCATGAAGGTGCTGGCGGGTGGAACCCAAGGGTCAGCCAGCAGTAGGGGGTGCTCCAGCCCTGGTTGACCCCTGTTGGGTCCGCCCCTATCTATATGTTCAAACATTTTGGGTAGAAAGGGAGCCAAGACCCTCCTTGGCCTCCACTACCCTTCGCCACTACTCCCCCAATGCACAACATCGAAACTCTAACAGCAGTTGCATCCCTACAGCTACTACCTTGCCAGTGCTATGTCCTGCTACCACCTTGTCTCTCTATAGCAGCATAGACCTCCTTCGAGCACAGCTGTGACTACCACAATAAAAATAAATCTTAGATGGTTAAAAACAGTTAACACAGACTGTTTTGGAATCGTCTAAAAAAAGAGTCAATGATGATTAGTGGTCATCACATATAACAGACAGTTAGTACATAATAAACCATATGTGATAATGATAAATAACATATGGTTCTAATTACAAATAGTCTGCGATAAGCATAAATAACAGACATTTCGTAGTAGTTACAAACCGTTTGTGATATTCAATTTTTATACATAATTTCAGTTTTATCGCTAGCCATTCCCTCTGTATAGATATACAACACACATTGAAACAGATGTAAGATACATAATTTACTGTTGAGATAAATACAAATAGCACACATTCAAACATAATAAATGACTTAAAATTAACAATTAAAATACATATACATGCACTTTATACAATTCATAGTTGAATAACACACACAATCCACTATATATACAACTTGCAGACTATTCAAGACACTGAACTCACCCTTGACTCGAATTACATCAGTCAACAAGAAGGCGACGAGCTCTCCTCAAACCTTCGCAAGATCCTTAGGAGGAAAAGAAGTAGAGAATTTCTCTACTTGGTCGATACTAAATGCACGCAAGATACTTGGGCAACAGTGCGGTGCGAAGAAGATGGGGATGGCGACGGCATGGTGTAGAGGGCAACTAAGTGGTACAGAGAGGACAAGGATAGTGATGGCACGGTGATGAGGATGACGGTATGGTGACGAGAGCGATAGAGTGGTGTGAAGAGGATGAGGACAGCGACTGTGCAGGTGATGAGGGTGATAGTGCGGTGCCGAAGGCGATGAAGCGATGCGAAGAGGACAGAGATGGTGATGGCGCGATGATAAGGGTAACAGAACGGTGCAGAGAGGATAGGAACAGCAATGGCGCGGTGACGTAGGTGATGAGGGTGACGGCGCGGTGCAAGGGTGATAGAGTGATGGCAATGGCACGGTGATGAGGGCAACAACATAAAGAAAAAACCCTAGATGTGGATGAAGACATGGTAAGTGTCAGTATCTGAATCGACTAGGCAAGAAGTTAAATATACATAGTCATTTGCTTGTTATTATAGATAGTTAGAATACATCAACTATATGTGATTTGATCATCACAGATGTTTATGATCAAGGAACCATTTGTGGTAATGAATATCGCAAATGGTTACTTACATAATAACCATATGTGATATGTAATTTTTTCATATTTTTTCTATTTCACGGCTAGTCTCAAGAATCACGTTAGTCATATCCTCTGTACAGATATAACACAAGATAATAATATCTTACAATTGAAAAATGTACAACAACATAATACAATTAACAACAGATAATTAACAAAATACATGTAAATCAATAAGATACAATTAACAAAATGCATGCGAAAATTAACAATAGTACTGAGTTAGTAACAAAGTACAACACATTTTTTACAAAAATAATCACACATGCTACCTCCTCTTCCAAAACATAGCAACAGATGATTATGTTTTAATAGCACTAGAGAGTGCAGGGTATTTAGACTCTTCAAAAGATAGCACTAGATAGATGTATTTGAATGTCACATCTCTATATGCAAACCTCTCATGACAACCATCTATATCCTTCACAAGAAATGAATCTAGCAAAGAGATGAAGATCTACCCATCATAACAAATAGAGAGGTTGAACGGGCCTTCATGATTCTTCGCATGCATAACACGTGAGGCTAGAACACTCTATCAAAGTCCCCACTATTCATAGTCTATAAAAGCACACTATCCACATGGCCATAGGCCCATACTGGATATCCAGCATTTTGGTAGTAAACCTTGGCATCGTAACTACAAATTCATTGGGTGGTAATCTTGCCATATGCTAAATATATTTAAAAAATAGTACATTCAAACATAGATTATTAAGAAAGTTATAACCCAGTCAGTACACATAATTAAACCTATTGCATAAATTAGTAAGAAGTCATAAAAGGAAGTCATTTTCGGTTACAAAACACTAGTAGAATTTGATAACTTAGTTACAACGAAATAAAACTACGAATGATCACAATACAAAGCAAAGAAGAGGAGTGAATGAATTGAAGCAACAAGATGATCAACAAGGAAATGATGAAGAAACTTGAGAAGAAGATGGATAGCAGTGGATGCGATTCTAAAATGGCAGTGGATTTATGTGACGTTTGAGAAGAAGATGCAGAGGTAACAGGAGAGGAAGAGCATATAAAGTTCTCGTAATGACCGGCACGATTCCCAATTTGCAATTGTTCAAGTTATTATAGATGGTTTCAACATAGAACTGCCTGTATTGAGAAGATGAAGAGGCGTCGGGGAGAGGAAGAGCATATTAAGTTCTCACAACAACCTAGTGTTATTCCTAATTTGCAAGTTATTATAGACTATTTCAACATAAAATCATCTGTGATAAGTTTACTTTCACAAACAGTTTGTTTTCACAACCGTCTGTGGTATATCATAAATAGCTTCTTTGAAAGAATGTCTATGATAAGTTATCACAGCATAGGCTTTAGAGAATCCACGGTTATCATAAACGGTTGCTTAAAAGTAATTGCCTGTGATAGTTTCAGTGTAATTTTCCTTAGGCCTTTGTAGACGGATTTTCACACAAACTTCAAAATCATTTGATGTGGTACTGCGCCATTGCTCACGATTGAGAGAAAACGAAAACCCGAGATGAGAGCTTCATATCCCGAATTGAAGGTTTGACTTTAGAGTCAAAATTTTCAGAACTTTGAGTTGAATGCGCGAAATCTCTCTAGTTATCATTGGAGTAACATCCAATCATATGGCACATAAATCTCCACACAAATTCAATGATCATAAAACTTGACTTCGACTTAAAGAAAAAAAAATCAGATTATCAGACAACATATAGATAGCAAAACTGTGACAATAATGTACGTCATTGATCTGTTGACACAGTATTTGTTGCTGCCTGCAACTTGTGGGGCTGTTTTTATTACATCTACCTCTTTACGTACGACGACGAAACCCTCTTATCACATCGTGCAAACGCCAGAGGCATACGTCCGTGAGAGCTAAGCTTAGCTGTGTGCAACACTTGTGACGGTCTACATACACTGCTCTAAGCCGGTGCAATAGGTGCCATCGCCTAGGGCCTACGATGGGGAGGGGCTCCGGCCCATGTTAGGATATGTCCCCCCTCTCTTTCTCTTTTCTATCATTGATATTAGGATATGTCCTGTGCTAGACATTCTCTCCCTCCTCTCTTTTTCTCTTCTATTATTAGTTTTTTGAGGAGATATATCATGTATATTTGCAACTAGATCGCTTATTTTGATTATATATCATGTATGTGTCATCTTTGCAACTGAAGAAATGTTTTGATTATATACTTAACATATGCCTTTGCAATTAATAGATAAAAATATTTTTATGTTGCTGAAATCAAGAGCCTTATTTCTTGACTTGCACTAAGACCCCCGAAATATGAGGAGCGGCCCTGACTGCCACACACGCAGTCACAGACTCCTCGCGTCCGTGCAGTTGGCATGCAGAAGCAATTCTTGGATCTGTTGACTGTTGTTGTTCTGCACCTGATGATCTGCAGCTAGCAGCATTAGCATCACGCATAAACAGGGAACTAATTTAATATAGTAGCCATGTAGAGAACTAAACATGGGAAATTAACTGTCTCTATTCAAGAGAAGTAAAACGGTAATACAGTTAAGCATCTAATCTGCCGCTAGCATGATGTTCATTGCTCCGGCCAAAAGGAAAAAACGTATAGGGAAGAAGGGAGAAGAGATTCAGAGATTTCAGCTGGTAATTTGGTACTGCATGTCTTCCTTTTCTTGATTCCTGAAGTGAAAACCATGCTCTCCAATCATCATAGAGTGATCTGAATAGTGGCGAAACTAGAAAATTTATAATAGATATGCACATTTGACACTGGACAGTTGACATACACAATTTTATAGCATAAATTCACCACATATGTTCGAAATTTACCAATAATACGATACATATAGTTGAAATAAGGTCTTACATGAATAGAAGATTACAAAATATGTAATGAAAATTAGAATTATACTTTACGCGTTTTCATGGCAACGAACCCAAAACACATTATCCATGTGAATTTGTCAGGCTACTTTGTGCTTGCCTTTTTTCTACAGGGCAATGAATGTTTCTTTCATGAAAAAAATGCCTCTTATTTCATGAACATTTTTGTGCAGATTTTCTGATACTTTGTGTTTGCCTTTTTTCTACAGGATGGAGGAAACACTTATCAATATGTATTTGTCAGGCTACTCTAATAGTAATATAGATGTTAGTGTTGAAACTTGAAAACTTGCAAACAAATGGTTGCTATGAATTTTACTACCTTCTTGCAGGTGAGGGGCGAGGCAAGGAAGTAGACACAGTCGGTGTTGCTCTTCAGCATCTCCTCCTCCAGCGTCAGCGGCCTAGCGCCGCCCATTGCTGTCGAATATCCAGATATGGGATATGGGTATGCACCATAAAATCGAAAATCACACCACGTACATCTTTACCGGTATCACGATATTTTGTATATCTCTAACCCGAACCAGCGGGATAAGGTATATGAGGAAAGGATATCCCTATGCAGGAAAAGTTTCAATTATACTCCCGATACGAGGAGACCTACTCGAATACACCTGGCGGTTATGGGAATTCAGGTGTGATACGGAGACCATAACGCAGAAGGACTCCTCATTGACTACGATTCGGTACTCCAGTCCACTGTATAAGGATCAGGGAGGATGTTGTCCAGAACAAGTCAAAGAGAGCCGATTGCAACCCACAGCAGACCAGCATAGAGCGCAAGCTTCCAGTCATCGTCATCTACTAGCCGTAGTCTAGCCGTCCCTCAGATCCGTAGTTCTTCCTTGTAATCAGAAATAGCCCCATTGATTTGTAATCTTTTCATTGATCTTAATCATCGCTGACATAGGAGTAGAGTATTACTCAACGACAAGACCGAATCTATCTACATTGTGTATTCTTGATTGTGTGCTTGATCTTGCATATCTCAAAGGTACCTGAGTATAAGTGTGTTGTCGATCACCAACCTTCGACAACTGCCCCCGCCCGTGCTGCCTCCTGCGATCCTACTGCCTGCACCGCCTCCCGCCACCGACGCCCGAGCTGCGTGGCTTGCGCCTCCTATCGGCCGTCGCCTGAGGCCTTGAGCCCAACGCCCAGACCTTGCCTCCCGCTGGCCGCTGCCCAACTCCCAAGCCTCGCCTCCCACCGGCCACCGCTCACGCTATGCGCCCTCGCTTTCCGGTCCTAGATCCCGCCTCCTGCAGCCTGCGCGGCTTCTTGCAGTCCTGCCCCGGTGCCGCCCGACGCCTAGGCCCTGCCTCCTGCTAGCCGTTGCCCGCCGTCAGCTACTCACTCGTGCCTCGATTAGGGATTTAGGGTTGAGTCAAAAGTCTGGACGCTAGGCAGAGGTTTGGAAACTAGGGTATTGCTGGTGGCCTAGCCTAATGGGCTTTGACAAATACCAGATGTTGGGCTTTCAAAAATTTTAGCCACCACGTCAGTTCCGGCCCTGGATCTGAATCCAAAATTGCACTGAAGAAGCAACAAATTCTCTTACATAAAGCGACCAGAATTCAAATGTTAAGATCATCAGTGTGTGTGTATATATGTACGTTACCAAAGTTTCATATGCAAAGAAAAGCTAAAAAAGCTGGGAAATAACAATGAAGAGGGTGACCTGGCATGGCGGATGACAGCCACTCTGACTAGCCAAGATGACCGGCCTATGCAGCCACATTAATTAACTGCATCCATCACAAGGATTTCTCCACAAATTAACCCTTGCCGTCACCATGGCTGCTGATGGATGGATGAGCTAACAGAGGGCAAGCATAGGCAAGTCATTCTTAGCTACCAAAGGGAGGAGGCTCTCAATCTCCATGCAAGGCTTCCCCTCTCTCTTTTCACTTGCTCCTTCAGTTATGGCTTCTCTTTGGCTTGATGTGTAGCATCACTGATAGCTTACACCAGGTATTTATAACGTGGACAAGGAGAGGAGTCAGGACAGGTTGCGCTTGAGTGCCATGTTTCAGTGAATGGTATCTTCTATATTGTTTAGTTCCACGCTCCAGTAACACAAAAAGGGATGACTAATTTACGGTCCCTCGCACACAACCTTCCACGTGTTGCGTTGCTGCGAGCAGCGCGGCACGTGGAGAGAGGTGTAACATGCATGCATGATCAACTAGCATTAAATTAAATCAGCTTTAAGGGTTTATGCATGCGTTCTTTATTCCGAAGTTCTTTTATGCATGCGTTTCGATTCCGAAGTTCTGTTATGCGTGCGTTTTTGAAACATGGAAACTTTTCGATTTTAAATATTTTGAGTTGAAAATTTTTGATTTGAAACTTTCTAATTTAAAATTTTTTGATTTAAAACTTTTCTTGTTGAAACTTTCCGAGTTGAAACTTTTTCGATTTGAAACTTTTCGAGTTGAAACTATCTAATTTGAAACTTTTCAAGTTGAAACTCCTAATTTGAAAAATATGAAATCAAGGCAAACCGGAAAGTTTCAACTTGGAAATTAGTTTCAAATTGAAAAAGATTCAACACAGAAATGTTTCAATTCGAAAATTTCAAACCAGAAAGTTTCAACTTGGAAAGTTTGAAATAAAAAAAGTTTCAATTCAAAAAAATTAAAATAAAAAAGTTTCAACTCATAAAACTTTTAATTCAAAAGCTTTCGGTTCGAAAAGTTCCGATTTAAAATTCAAGTAGAAAAAAATTTAACCAAAAAAAATTCTAGTCGTGAGGCCCTGAGTCCTTAAATGTTGCTTCTTCCCTCGGCTGCACGCATGCTCTTGTCAAAGAGTGCAAATTTCCCTCGGCTGCATGCATGCTCTTCCCTCGGCTATAGATTGTGCGCCTAGGTGCAAAACGTAAGAAAAGGTACATACGGTTAATTAGTGATTCCGACACAAAATGGGATAATTGTACTCGCAACCGGTTGAAAATCAAGGTGGGGACGGAGGTGTGTGAGAATTTTAGACCTTCAGATCTTATTGCGAGACAAAGGCGAAGGATATGACAGCTTGTTATTACTCCATAGACGCCGAATTAAATGATAGAATTCTCAATCCCGCAGTATAAACCTTTGCAGTTCTCACGAGTGCTACTACGAATTTCTTGCAAGATCAATTTTATATTGCAAGTATATTTGCCCAAGAATGATCTACCAAGTACCAAGTTTAGTGAACAAAAACCGGTAGATACAAAGTATTCGCCCATGAATTTTGTGGCTCCTTTTCCGTTCTTTATGGCGACATTATCCCATTCGAATGGGATAAATTCTGCATTCAGCAAATAAATTAAATAAATCTGCAAATCACCATAAACTAAAAGCTGGATTTTATTCCCTACAGCTCGATAGTTGACTTGCCTCAAAATCTTCTGAAATATCGTGCTCATGCATGCAACTTGTGCCTGAAGAGATTGAGACGCCAAATGTTTAGTGCTCATGCATGCAACTTGTGCCTGAACCCTGAACGGATCGGGATGCCCAATGCTAAGTTCGATCTAAGCATCTGAACGGTATCCCCTCAAAAAGGAAAATCTGTAGCGAATGTCAATGGGCATCCAACTAGTCGAGTAACAATTAGATTCTATGGAATTTTTTTAATAATACATTTTTTTTAGAAATTGCAAAAATAAACGTCCAAAAAAATTACATAAATATACCCCTGTCGGCTGTTGGTTGGGCGACACAAAAATATCGCCCAACCAACGGGCGACAGGAGGCCACGTCACACGATGAACGGGCGACAGAGCGCCACGTCACGTGCCCGAGTCTCTGTCACCCGATGGTCTGGCGACAGTCCAAAAATCGACCGATCAATGGGCGACAGAATGAGTGCGGTTCTCTGTCGCCAAACCAAGGGGCAACAGAGAGGGCTATAAAAACTGCTCGCGCGGCACTGTGCTTATTTGAGCCGAGCCAGGGAGCCAGAGAAGAGAAAAAAAAAGGAAGAGAAGGAAGAGGAGAGGAAAAAAGGAAGAGGGAGAGGAGGGAGGAATTTTTTTAATAATACATTTTTTTTCAAAATTGCAAAAATATACGTCCGAGAAAAATATTTGCAGAAATATACCCCCGTCGGCTGTTGGTTCAGCGACAGCGAAATCTCGCCGAACCAATGGATGACAGAGGGCCACGTCACACGATGGACAGGTGACAGAGCGCCATGTCACCTGCTCGCGTCTCTGTCGCCCGATGATCTGGTGATAGATGAAAAATCGATGATCCAACGGGCGACAGAGGAATCGATGATCCCAGTCGCTTGATGAAGTGGTGAAATAGTAAAAAACACCTGATGAAGTGGCGACAGGGGAGCGCAGCCCCCTATCGCCCTACCAAATGGCAACAGAGAGGCAATAAAGAGCCCATCGCGCTGCACTATACTCATTTGAGCGAGGCAAAGAGCAACCAGCCAAAAAAGAGAAGAAAGGGAGAGAAGAGGAAAGAAAAAAGAGAAAAGAAGAGAGAAACGAAGAAGAAGAGAAAAAAAGAGAGGGGAGAAAGAATAAAAGAAAGTAAAGGATTAATCCAATATGTTGAGGCGTGCAAGTGGAAAGGGAAAGGGGAAGGCAAAGGAAGAGAGAGGCGCTTCGGACTGGCTGCACAATGTCGCGTACAGGATCTCTTCCTACCTCGCGGGGCTATCCCACCGATGTGTATGTGCGGAGATCCTTGCAGGCTTGTCCACTCTTGGGAAATTCTAACTTGGAAGAGAAGGTATTGGAAGTACCACAACTACGCCTTCGACCCACCGGAAAAGAGCCTGAAGAATCGTCAAATGGTAATAATCATACATGTTTTATAATATTTCTATATGAAACTTTGCTAATTTATGTTTCATGCAGTCGCCTCCGCCACTGTGTGAATTTGAGTAGTGGTTTAATATGGAGATCAACCCCGAAGACCAAAAACTCATTGATCAAGCCAACCGGGACGAGGAGTTTAGGCGACAGCTTCAAGAGCAGTGTGACGCCGCACGCGAGGAGGCACGTAGAAAGGAAGCGGGGGAGAAGGAGGCCGAGAGAGAGAGAGGAAACGAGAGAGAGCACGTGCTAGAGAAGCCCCACCGAAGACATGGCGAAGCGGAAGTGGCCTCAATCCACTCAGTAGACATCAAGTTGTAACCATTATTTTCGTTGTTCGTGATGCTTCTCCCAGTTTTAAGTCATAATAAAGAGTGTGGCCTACCTTATTTTCTGCAGTAACTTCTGGTTTAAGAATCACCCTCCCTCTAATGTCCCTCTCCCACCCATGTTTATGAAAATCGTAAGAGGCACACACGGCCACAAAACCCTGAAATTGTGGCCAATTTACGGTTTTCGTAGCCTCGCGGGGACCACCGGATAAGGCCCATAAATTATGGGAAAAATCACGGCGACCTCATAGCGCAGCTACCGGCGTCGTGATCGTCGGAGGTCGTTTGATCTGGCGAGTCAGTAGCGTGTTGTCATTCGATCTAAAAGCGGGGTGCAACGTATTGTCGTTTCAGTCTGAAAAAGCGGTGGGTGGCATGGTGTTGTCACTTCGCTCGGAGGTCGGCAGAGTCTCGTCCATCGGTCTAAGATGGCCAATATTTTGTCGCTTGGTGGTGTGCAGAGTCTTGTCCAATCATTCTGACAAAGCTGCTAGGTGTGTGTTGTCCAATCGACGTGAGAAAACTGATGGAAGGATTAACTAAGTCCATAAGATTAAAAGTATCAACAATCCAAATACTAGTTCATACAACATATTTGGAAGGATTAACTAAGTACATAAGATTGAAACTACCAACAATCAAAAACATAAGAAATTACTGTCGGCTCCATTTCTGGGCAGCTCCTTGTGGCCGGGTAGGCCTCCTCCGAACCTGGCCTTGTGAGTACGTCAACTGCGTTGGCACGCGGTGGGCCCTTTGTGATCTAGCTGGAGGTGTGGCGTACTCCGACTGAGAAGGCTGCGTTGGTGGTGGTGCTTCCTGCAACTGTGATGGTCCAGGCTCATCTGGATCGACGAGAAACCTCGACACGTCATCTTGCTCGTAGTCCTTGTGATTTGGATCATCAGCCTGCCCCTCGTAGTTGTCAGGTGCAGGTGAAGCTATAGGCGGGAACCACCGTGCCTGTGAGCCAGTAGCAAATGAAGAATTGTTGAGAGCATTCAAAAAATAATTGTAAAACATGAAAAGTGCATTTCAATACTCACCTCCAGCATGAGCGACTAGACCAATGTGTCCAGTAGCTTGCCCTCTCGCAGCCGGTGGCGTGACAGTGGCACGGGAGACTGTAGCATGTGAAGATGTACGTGCAACACCCCTGCCTCTGCTAAGCGGCACACCGTGAGCCACAACAGGAGGCTGGCGGCATCCCGCCAACTCGATGATGCGTCTCGAGTTCTCTTGAAACCTCGCAAAGAAAGAGGTCACCTCCTCTCTAGTCACGTCAACTCCGCTGGTCAGACGAGAAAGGAAGCTCCCTGACTCCTCATAGTACTGGCCCAGCACATCAATCTAGAAAATACATTACGAATTAGTTAGCACAGTTACTAACTAAGTGTACATGAGATCGCAGATAGGATGCAATGTATCGTACTGTGTAGAACCGAGTCCATATGGGCGGGGTACGTGTCTCTCACCCTGAGAGTGTATCTAGGAGGATCGGGGCCGACACGTACCAAACGCAGACTAGTACGGGAAGTGTACCACTGTCGGTAGGCGCGGTACGTCTACGGGTCGTACACCGCATCCTCGGCACTCCCCACTCCTCAACCCATGGCGCCATGCGTATGTGCTAGGGGCTTGCCCCATGCACGCCCTTCCTAGTCTAGCTGTGGATAAGAAATAAATATAACGTTATTAGATGACATTACACAATAATATTTATAAAAACATCGATGCAGGGAACTTACGTGTGGGCGCCATGTGGGACCACACGGCTGACCTAGACTGGAAACTCCTGTCGTAAACCAAACTGCCTCATCACTCGATGGACAGCGTAGCCCTTGACCTGGACATTGAACAGGAGGAACCGACGTGTGCGCCAATACGCCGCATCTCGTGTGCAAAGGGTGGACAGGCCACCCGTCACACGAAGCTTGACCTTTGCCTCTGTGTACGGCGTCCAGCGTACGTGGTTGTCGGTGAGGTGGTCGAACGCAACGACGAACAACAGGTAGACCAGCCGCACCGTCTTGTGTGCCCACGTAGGCTACAGTGATGACAGAACGTTGCCGTTAGTACTCACAAATTTTAAAGTAAAAGTACCAAAATCGTGATTGCAATATCTTACCCGTCGGTGGCACCAGATGGTGCCCATGGTCGGACTGTCAACATCGTCATTACCTGCATGTTCAAGAGGCCGCAGGTCGATGTCGGGCCACCCAATCTGGAACCTCTCGTATGACCACAGCTATACCAGCAGTGGACATCCGGTGAAGGTCGAGCCGTCGGCGATCCGTCCCTGGCCGTAAATGCAGACGCAGATGCGTGGCGCCTAACCTGATGGACCCCAAGAGTACTACGGCACGGAGTCAAGGGTGCGTCCGCAATCTCCCTTGTGAACTGGACGAGGTGCCTGTCTACGCTATCCCCATGGAAGCTCGTGAACATGCACCAGCCAAACAGCCACAGCAGGTACACCTCCAGGTGGCGGCTCACCCTAAACTCATCCGCAGGCTCGACGATCCACGCCGTCTGTAAATTTAAGCTTACTTGATATTTTAATTAGTATATGCAAAATTAAGTTTAAAAGGCTAGTTGCGTACCACGAACTATCGAAGCCACCTCAGTGTCAGACCATGTGTACTGTTGAAGGGTCAGTACACATCAGCTGGTAGCACACCCTGGAACTGCTCAAGTAGCTCCTGGCGCCACGTCGGGTCGATGTCTTGGGGCACCATAGGGTCACCGGCAATCAGGAGTCTGAGGAGGTACGAGACGTCCTCCAAAGTGATCGCTATCTCCCCGACGGGTAGATGGAAGGTGTGCGTCTCCAGCCTCCATCGATCCACCAAAGCGGTGATCAAAGACCTATCGAACGGGAACCGACGACCCACGTCCTGCACCATCCGAGCGAGTGGCAGCAACCCTGAAACTCGAAGCCTACGAAACAAAAACATGTAATTAATATCAGTACAACACTAATCATGATACCACGACAAACATATTTAGAAATTTAAATACTAATATGTCACCTAGGGATCCAACGAGGATCAAGCGCCCAGGAGTACTGCAATGTCCTCGGTCGAAGTACGCCGAGTTGCACAGGATCCCCTCCCTCCTTTGAAAAAGTAGTGACGAAGTGGGCACGGTGACAACGATCAACGCTCGGATCTAGTAACTTAAAGGGCCACTCGTCATCTCCATCCTGGTAAGCCATACCTGCAAATTACATAAATGAAAGTTATAATTAAAATGCATACAGAAACAAAAGCGTACGAAAAACTATACAATCATCACAACAATATATTGAAACAAATATGCACCTAAAACTATACAAACATCATAACAATATATTGAAACAATTCCAATAATTTGTCAAGACACAACACTCACAACTACATGCAACATGCTTACAACTAGGTAAAAAATAGAGTTCATACAACATACATTACATCGATAAAATATAAATTTGACATATAGCATATGATAATTCAAATTGCTTCTCATCTAGTACGATGGTTTCGTGCAGCACTCCTTGCAGACGACGATCTTTCCCCTACTGTCGGATTGCCATCTCCATTTCTTCACGCATTTGCTAGCTTCAGAATGTCATTTCTGATACACCTTGTTTTTTGACGCCCTGCTTTCTATCTTCTTGTATCAAAATCAGGGACCCAGAACCTTTTATCAACACTAAGAGTTGTGGTGAAAGAACCCACAACACCATAACCATAAAGCTCCTCGCTCCAAGTTGCCATCACCCTTTCCTTCCTAAAATATTCAGATAGATATGTACCAGGTTGCATTCCAAATAAAGCACGTGCAGCTATCATATGAGAACATGGCCTATGCAAAAGGTATGGCTTGTTACACAAGCATTTGCAATCAGCCTGTAAGATGCACTCTTGGGTGACAACCTTCTGGTTGGTTCCACGCCGTCCTTTATCCCTGCAAATCACCTCGAAGCATAGTGTTCGTGCACCAACTTTGATAGCTCTATGCTTGGCCACCTTCTGACTCTTCTCATCCATGTATTTAATGATCATGGAAGAATACAAGAACTTCTCATCTCTCATTACTATTTCAGCAGCTTGATGCCTATTCAGAAAATACTTGGTTGTGCCCCGCAGCACTCCCTCAACAATTCCTACTAATGGGAGACACCTCATCCCTCTCATTACCTAGTTGTAAACTTCTGCAAAGTTAGTGGTTATCACACCATATCTGGCAAAGTTAATGGTCATCACACCGTATCTGGCACCATGTGTATCATGTAACAGTGACCATTTCTCCTGCGGATCGTGCTTGATCCAGTCCGAGAAACATTTGATTGGCCTTTGCCTTTAACGACGATTAGTCGCCTCATCTTCTGTTGGTAGAGGGAAAAGAGGCTCCGTCTGCTCCTGTGTTTCACTGCCAGTTCGTCTGCTCCTCCTTGTGTTTTCTTGTTAGCTTATCAAGATTTTTCCACAAAGTTCAGAACTTGCTCTCCTGGTTCTGCTTACATAGTCTTTTGAACATGTTCATCAGTTCCTTGTTCCTGAATTGCTTATAAAAGTTTGCACCCAAATGCCTCATGCACCATCGGCTCTGCAAGTCAGGCCATGGAAGTGGCTCCTCTTTCTCTGTTTTCAACTGGTTGATAGCACTAAGTAGACCAGCATACCTGTCATGCAGCACATACACATCTTGATAAGTTTTGACCACCCTGATCTTTAAGTTCCGTAGGAACCACAGCCAACTTTCGTAGTTCTCACTTTCTACAAAGGCAAAGGCAATAGGCAGAATCTGGTTGTTTCCATCAACGCCCACAGCTGTCAATATTTGCCCTCTGTATTTCTCCGTCAAGAATGTGCTGTCCACGCACAACAATGGACGACAGTGATAGAACGCCTTAATGCAAGCTCCGAATGCGAAGAACACTTTCGTTAGATGCCTTTTAGTTGGCCACTAGATTGACGGATAATCTTGATAATTATAGTAAGTGTTAGGATTTCTTCCCTGAATGCAACTGAGCAGTGTAGGCAGATTATGGTACGAGTCTTCAAACTTCCCAAACCTCATTTCTAATGCCTTCTGTTTGGCCCTCCATGTCTTCCCATAGCTAATTGTATACTGATATCTGTTCTCGATTACTCGGATAATAGCACAGAGCTCAAAATTCAGGTTCTCCACTATCTTTGTGTACATGATATTTGCGACATACTCGGATGACAAGTTCCTATAAGACATCAGTGTTTCCTCAGTCATGCAGCTATGCTGCTCAACCTTCGAACATAGCCAATGGGTGCTCCATTTGGGCTTGTACGCGTGCACTGTCCACGCACACCTATGGATCTCACACACCATGTCGTAGCAGGTTGGGGTGGATTTCTTATCTTTGAAAGCCCTTTTTAATGATAAAGCCCAATCTTTCACAGTATCCTGTATAGCCTCTTTTGTTAGGTACATACTGTTAGGCCTAACCTCATTGTCACTATACTGCCAAGGTATATCATTACTTTCATTGACAACCAGCATATCAAATTGATGCGTGCTCCACTCAGCTGGCATAAGCGGCTCCGTACCTCCATCTTCCTCATCTGACTCATCGTCGTCTTCCATTTCTGCTTTGTTGTACTCATGGTATTCTTCTTCCATCCTAGCTATTATTTCATCAATTTGCTCACCTTTGTCTACTTGTCTCCGCGCTTCTTGTCCAACATTTTCATCATCCTCCCTAAACTTAACTTGTTCACCACTTTGGCAAATGATGTCCTCGTTGTATTGCTGAACATGCTGCTCATGGCTAGATCCCCCAATTTCGGTGTTACCAAAACTAAACTCATTTTGAGGCTGACTATACTCACCGGCCTCCAACTGCTGCTAGGGGGCAACATCCCTGTTATATGCTTGCATTAAAAGCATCCGATACCACCCCCGTTGTTCTGCCCCCCTCACATATAATCTCTATGATGCGGTTCCCTTCAGCTCAACTAGCTCCTAGTAAATAGGATCGTTTTGCATACTACATAGGCAAAATACCTTCAGCCAAAAAATATAATACAACCACTTTGACACAGAAGAAAATGTGCGCTTATCGACCCTACTTAAACTTCTATCCACATACTGGAAGTTACTTAGATCCGCACCCTCCAAACCATACATTACAACCCCTTCTCCATAATATATTCTAAATGTAACTCGTTCTGCTATATCTGCGAATTCATTCATTCACCCACGAATTAATTACTTTCCGTAAAAAATACTGTGATACCTAACATAACTATATCTATATGCTACAAAAATATAGATCTATCTGTAGAAAAATAACTACATTCCTAAAATATATATCTACCTAGATCTAACTACATTCCCATGAATATATATCGACGTACTTCTATCCGTAAAAACATCTACATTCCTAAGAATATTTATCGATATACTTCTATCTGTAAAAACCATCTAAATTTCTAAAATTATATTATTATTCCTAAAAACATGTACATTTACGAAAAATATACAAAATCTATCCGTAACCTCTAAATTTAGCTAGATCTAAAATTATTTCTACCATACCATAATTTACTGTTAAAAAATAAGCAAAGAAAAATTACCTCAATATAATCGCGCAACACTCCCTCCACTTCCTTTTTTCCTCTCCTCTTCCTTCTCTTCCTTTTTTTTCTCTTCTCTGGCTCCCTAGCTCAGCTCAAATGAGCACAGTGCAGCGTGAGCAGTTTTTATAGCCCTCTTTGTCACCCCTTGGTTTGACGACAGAGGACTGCGCTCATTCTGTCGCCCGTTGATCGGTCGATTTTTGGACTATCGTTAGACCATCGGGCGACAGAGACTTGAGCATGTGACGTGGCGCCCTATCACCCGTTCATCGTACGACGTGGCCTTCTGTCGCCCGTTGGTTAAACGATTTTTTTATGTCACCCAACCAACAGCCGACAGGAGTATATTTATGTAATTTTTTTTAACATTTATTTTTGCAATTTCTAAAAAAAATGTATTATTAAAAAAAATCAGATTCTATGATCTACTGTGTAAAATGATGAGTGTATCAGCGGCGTTGAATGAGGTCATCGAAACTAAAAAGAAAAGTATCGCCAGGTTACAGTGTTCAGCATCAACTTGTTCGTTCAGTGCACCTGCGAGGGTAATATGAAATATACAAAAGTTCTATTGTTGGGATCATCAAATGTTGACAGACAGCATGAATTCAATGATACATAGGCACACATAACATCCATGAAAAGCAGAGAACGTTCCAGATTCCCCAATGCTTAAATGTCAACATACGACTCAAAAACAAAAATCAAGTCTGCATCCATTCAGATTGTTGATGATAACACATGTCCACAATAAGTCTGCAATTTGAATGCAAGCAACAAGTGATAGTAAAGCAGCGCGGTTGTTTATTTTTACAGGTGGGAATTCTACATTTTAAGTGGAGCAACAAATAACTTGTTCTTCCGTGAAAACTCGCATCAAGCCCTTACTGCCTACTCTGCACAACAGCACAAGAAAGAAGCGTCAATGATCAGCAATGCATAACAGCAAGAACAAAACTGTAGATACGAACGTAATGCGCCATAGGCATTAAGGTCCAAAGAGACAATGGAAGCAGCCTAGGCCTTACATCTTGTTTTAACCTAGGTTGTTGATGTATGCTCTAAAACATACTGTCATTTTTCATATTTGTTTTCCTTGTAATGATTGAAATAGCATCTGAACGATTGCACTTATAATTATTAATTTCACCTCAGTGGGTTGATTTCTCTACTTTCACAATTTTATCTGAGTAAGAAAGGACAGGGATGGGAATTGAAGACGAACAAACAAGTTCACTTGTCTAAAGTTTCATTTCATAGGCAGAAATTTTGTAGCTAAACATCAGACCTATGCACGGTTACCATACCAACTTCAATCTATCACTAGACAAGCGTTCTACAGGCAAGATAGTAACATCTTGACTAGGCAGCACACTAATTGATGCATATCACAGATCTATGGACGGAAGCAATCCAAAGTTCTAAATTGAAGTATTTAAATACAATAATTGTACCAGTAAAAATAATACCTGCCAGTTCCCTTGCTGCCCTTCACCTGGGCTAGGATATTGACCAGAACCCCCTTGCCAGTTTTCTCCATATGCAGGTCCTGCCCCCTGTCTGTTGTCTCCACCATAACCAGGATTCACACCAGGAACCCCTTGGTTACCTCCATGATATGTTGGTGAAGGTGGTTGCCCATAATTTCCAGGTGCCGATGGTTCACCATAAGGTCCAGGTGCTGATGGACCCCCAGGCCTGAAATTCCCTGCCTGTCCTTGTGGGTTGTAGTAACCTTGACCTTGACCAGCTTGATTTACATGTCCCTGGTACTGAGGTGGCGGACCTTGGTATCCACCAGGCGGTCCATTGTAACCTGAACGATCTGCATAATCATTCCTCCCATAACCTCTACCACCCTGTCCAGCCTGCACAAAATTCTGCTGTGGAGCATAGCCTCTTCCATCTTGCTGCGGGCGGTATGTTTGGAAGTTTCCTTGCTGTGGTGGGCTGTTCTGGTAATTTCCTTGCGGTGGGGGACTGTTCTGGTAGTTTCCACGAAAGTTACGGTTCCTGTCAGTCCTCGACGGTTTGCTATAATGAACAGGTGGTGGTCTTTCAGTGATGACACCGTTGTCATATTTGTCTCCTGATGAAACCAATTCATACACCCAGAAAACAACATGGGTACATTAAGGTTGTAATAGTAAATTCAGGAAACAGAAAACAAGAATAAAACAAACCTCCATATTCCTTTGTCTCTGGATATAGATATGAATCGGGCAAAATGAAAACAACTCCAGGCAATCCTGATCAAAATACCAAAACAGGCAAGTAAGTACTTCTAAAGTCTAGAATCCTAAATCATTGCAAGTAAATCATAAAGTTAGGTATTCTATCCACTCACCGCGGAATTTTTCTGACATTTCCTCAGTCATTACAGCTTGAAAACCAATATATGTTGTTGTACTTAAAGCATACATCCTCTTCTTAGCCTCCTCATAACTACAAGAAGCTCAGAGCTCAGAAAAATGAGGAAAATTATATGTTGCAATTGCTTAAATTTTATTTCTTATATTGGTCAAAACAAAGATAAAGCATCATATCTAAGAGCAACAACTCAACTAGTTCAGAGCAGAGCCATCAAATATATATACAATGATGGCTTCAAGCATTATTGGTAAGAGCAAAGACTTGAGAGCAGAGCCATCACATATGTACAATGATGGCTTCAAGCACTTTAAGTAAGAGCAATGACTTGACTAGTTAAGAGCAGAGCCATCAGATATATACAATGATGGCTTCAAGCACTTTAAGAGCAATGACTTGACTAGTTAAGAGCAGATCCACCAAATGTATTCATTAATGGCCTGCGGCACCATTCACCAAACAGAGATCATTGGTGTAATCATTCCAGCTACAACACAAACTCTTTCTGAATACTTCAATTCAGAACGCAAGCTTTACTAACAGCTCAATCACTGTACAAACCATACGAGAGGAGGCTATCATTGAACTGGAAACTTAATTAAACAACAACTGATTGTATGTCTCCTAATAATTGAAGTTTTATATTACTTCAAAAACATTATATAATTACCCATCCTCCAAAGAAAAATCATTCTTTCTTCCCTTTCTATAACTATCCTAATGTAATACAGAAAACAACAAAACAGGAGCGATGCTAACAACTCTGACCATGCACATCATAGTTTGAGATGGATTTTGAGGTACTACTTTCAAGATTTGTTCTCAGGTGGAGCATGTCTAGTTCATGTTTGGAGGACCCTGACTAAAAAGGCTGGATGATTCAATTGGAAATGTTTATGCAATTCAATTCAAGAAATTACAAACAGAAGTGGAGTTAGAATATTTTGGCACTGTAGGGCAGCTTTCTAGTCCCTCATCAAGCTAACATAGTAGTATATAATACATCAAACCACCTCTGACGTCCAATTTTCCAATACAATAACAGCAAAAATTTACATACCCTCCCTCAAAATTACCCATCGATAAATGCAAGAGCAAACTCCTCCATATCACAATCATATCAGAAGTAGATGACAAAATTGTAACATATCAGCGCCTTTGTTTAATAATTAAGTTAAGATCAGGAAATTCATAACCAATAAAGACATATTTAGACATAATTCACTACTATAACACGGAGGTCAAGCACAATAGAATTTTCAACCAACCAGTATCAGACAACAGAAGTAGAAGCAGTTCCTAACTTTATCACATAAATCAAACACTGTTGACATAATTTACATCCAGAGCCACCAAATATGCATGACCCTCACTCTCAAAGCTATCACACGAAAACGAGAGATTTCAGAATTTGCCATCTTTAAAATTCGTTTTTTCGGTATTTGACACCCTGGCCCACTGTCGTAGACTCAGATGGACCCACATGTCATACACAGGAGCTGAAAGGCATACGAATTGGGTGTCATTTTCTCAAATTTCCCCACGAAAACACATCCAAGCTCCGCAATCACTCTAGGCTGTTGCAACTACAGATTAGTATCCAACAGATTTGTCAATAAAAGCTGGGGAATGAAACAGCTGAAATATTCGTATCAAACGACTAACTAAATAAAACCAGCGCAATTCATATCAGAACTGCAACATTACCAGTGCCACACATACAACACACTCACACCGAAAACCCCATTCATGCCCCCATCACATGACATTTCACCCTTCGTAAACAAATTCCACGCGACACGGAGCCCAATTCCTAACAAATCCACACGTATCCGATGCGAAACGAAATTTGAGATATTCGATTATACCTTCCGACGACCTTGGCGAGGGTCTGGAGGAAGGTCTCGATCATCTCCTCGCGGGAGGGCTTGGGGTCGGGGAACTCCATGGTGATGAGCCAGTGGTTGTAGTCGCACCCCTCGAAGAGGATCTCGTCAGGGGAGATCTTGCCGTCATCCCCTCCACCCCCGTAGTCCCCTCCCCGCGCAGCCGACGCCGCCGTCGACCGAAACCCGGCGGCCGTGCCCGGGAGATGCGACCGCGGGAGCGGCGGGACGAGGGGAGCGAAGGGGAGGGACCGGGATGCGGCGTGGCCGGCGGTGGAGGCGACTGGACGGAGGAGGCAGGCGGAGGTGGAGGCGGCGGCTAGGGCTCGCCGGAGGCGGAGCGCGAGGGCCATGGCGGGCTAGGGTTTCGTGGGGGAAGGGGAGAAGCTGCTGGGGTTTAGGGGTTTATGTGAGAGGACGATGGGGAGCGGTAATAAAGGTTGTGACTTGTGATTGCGAGGCTAAGTTGTTTACAGGTGGGGCCATGAGGCAAGTAGAGCATGGTTGTCAGTCCGTGGGAGTGAGCGTAAGTTGGGCTCTCACGTCATTTTCAGCGGTAAGTTTTATTTTATGATTTTTAGGAGGGTTATATTATTTAAAAAGATTTAGGTTGATAAATAAAATAATATCTTTCAATGTACAACTTCATTTCGCAGTTTTATAGACTAGCTATATCATTTAATTATTGCATGTTGTTGTGATTAAATATTTCATTTGGTGCAGTTTCATTCGGTTTCAGTGTGTGGGAATGCGTGGGGTAAAACGATGCGCTCTTAGTAGAGTTTCATTCGGTTTTCAATGTGTTGGAAACGGTGTGCACCCGGTTTTAATCAGATGAAACTCGTCTCCTCTCTCCCCTCATAATTTCTTTGCCATGTCACCATTTTTGCTGATGTGTCACCTCATTAATGGATAATGAAACTCCCACTGTGTCTGGCCTTACGAGTGGGATCTCCCGGAGGGTTAGGACTTGGTAAGGGTTCTGGCCTGCTTTGCGTTATTTTTTGTGTAAATAGCTGCTTAGTAGATGAAATTTTAGAAACAGCTCCTGAACAGTAACGTCCAGCGAACAGAGACCGTGGGAATTTTTTTTAATTTTTTTCGCGTGAGAGGCCTCGTATGCTGCTGCTATGCGTGATTTAAGTTACGTCGTTCTGTCAAGTCCATACGCCGAAAGCACAGACAAATGGTCACTCTTCGATGCATTTGTGTAGGAAAGGGCTATAAATCCCACCTCTATTGTGATGATCTGCGCTGAGCATTCAAGATAAGAAAGAAAGTAGAGCAAGAACGAGGGAGTTCGAGCGGTGGTAACTGAGAGGCAGAAGAGGGGAGAGGAGGAAAAAACAGAGAGGAAAATGAGGTGGAAAAGGAAATTTGGAAGTGTATTTTCGGTGGAATTTTTGCGATATTCATATTTTGTTAAAATTTGGTTGGAGTTTATATTTTTGATGATTTGACTAGGGATTTATATTTTGTAGGTATTCTTTGGAACGGTTAGTTCGTACATCCGTCGGGATATTTAATCTTCAGGAGAGTTTCAGAAAGGTTAGTTCGGAATCTTCATGAAGATTAATATTTTGTTATTATGTTAGTAGTATAATTAATACAACATTAGTGTCATTTATAGTGCGTGAAATGATGGTATTAGTACAACCAGATGGACAGAAAATAATGGTAATTGCGTACTGAGGAGTACACGAATGGACGATACAATTTGTAAAAAAAATGTTGTGTACTTGGTATAATGTTAGTGCAATTAGTAGTATAATGGTAAAAGTGCATGCAATGAACACTTTAGTATAATTAGTCGTAAATGAAATAACGTGGTATATAGTAGATAATGGATCCATATTATTCAAATGTTAGCATAGTATTAGTATAATATTGTAGAACTAGTAGTACGTATAAATGATAGTGTTAGTACTATTACTGTTATAATGGTATATTATTTCTTGTAATATTATTTGGCGTACTGTTGGAGGATCTTATTTATTGTTCACATTTTAGACGAGTTTATTTGAAAGAATGGGTAGTATAATAATGCATTAGTAGTATAACAGTAACAGTACATTAGCCCATAAAATAACGCTATAGTCATATTACTCGAATTTATTAGAATAACAATAATATGGTTTTTTTATTAGTTTAAAATTGGTTTAATATTATTGTGATATATGGATAACTTAAGTAATGTTAATGTAATATTACGACAATATTTGTGGGATTAGTACAATTATTTCAATATTTCTGTAATATTATTACGATGTGTGCATTACTTGGGTAATGTCATTATGATGTTACGAAAACATTTGTGGGATTAGTACAATATTAGAATAATTAGTAGTATACAAAATGACAGCATTAGTAGGTGGAGTAGCAGAAGAAATGATAAATTCAATGCAACAAGCTGAACATGAAATGACACCAGTACTTGAGTAGTACTTGAATTGAGGATATAGAATTTTTTACTGAAGTGGCCTCTTGGTCGAAATATTTTGCGAAAATAGCCCTTATGTCGAGTAATTTTTGGATGTAGCCCCCTACCCAGCATTTTCAGTGGATGGGGAACGCTTTATAATTTTTTTATTTTTTTATACCGAAGCAGGAGACGGCGAGCGCTGTAATTTTTTTATTAATTTTTGGTTAAATTCGTGTTTCAGAACCACTGTTTTATTTTCTAAAATATTTCAACTAGGCATGAATGTTTTTTGAATGTTAAGCGGCTTGGTCCGCTTAATATTTAAAAAACATTCCCGCCCAGTTGAAAAATTGTAGAAAATAATATAGTGTTTCTAAAATGTTGAATTTAGCCAAAAAAATCAATAAAAAAAATTAGAGCGCTCGCTGTCTGCTGCTTCAGTATAAAAAATTAAAAAAATTATGAAGCGTTCCCCATCCGCTCCAAATATCGGGTAGGGGGCTACATCCGAAAATTACTCGGCTGCTATATTATTACTAATTATGGATGTGGTAAATCGTATGTTGGTGTTTAATGCACGTGCTTGCGTCTTTCGCTATGGTAGGTACTAAATGGTAGAAATTCAAGATTTGTCTGTGTTTTATGGTGACGGCGTTATTTGAGAGGCTCCAAATAGGGTGCACCTTTCGAATTATGAAAGGAAGGTGATTCGGGCTCCGGGTCTAACAGAGATGAGTCTAGCCGACCTCCGTACATGCCTGAGAAGTGCATTCGATCGGGAGACTGCCCGAAAGAAGCTCGTAATCGAGGCGGTGCATGCCAGAGTTGTAGGAGGTTCCACCAACTACGTGTGGAACCTATGCAAGATCGTGGGAAGCATAATGCGGGGGAATACTTGCAAATTGTGATGAACCCTGAATCGCTGATACACTGTCGGCTGATGGTGCATGTGCGCTTCCTGGACATAGGCCAAACCTCTAGTCCCCTCGGTGACGATGGCGTCGTCGTTGAAGCATCCTCTGCGGTCACCGGTGGGGACATTGGTGCGGACTTTTGGGCGAATGAAGACATTGGGCAGTGGTTGTCAGCTCACATTGACTGACACGAGCACCTGAAAGGCATGTTGGATGAAGCAATATTCGATGAACACGAGGAAGTCGACACAGATAGCAGTGGAGACGATGATGTAGCTCCAGTTGGTGGCATTGTGTCCATTGATGTGGAGTACGTGTCTTCTCGGTTGGACGATCTGGCGATAACCTCTCTCGTGCTGCAAGACGAAGCCAGCACTGAGTGGGCCTTCGATCAGGACACTTTGCTAGTAGGGCAGCGATTCCCTACGAAGGGTGCCACCCAGCATGCAATTGTTAGATATGCTGTCGGCGTATTTCGCCTGACAGGCCCGAAGTCTACAGACCGGGTTTGGTTCGATAGGAGGGCGTCTTCGCGGCTGGCTAACCCTAGCGGATGAAAACCCTAGAGACTCCCACACGAAGGATTCCGGCGTCTATGAACTGAGGATGACACAAAGATTTTTACCTGTGTTGGGCCCCTTAGCGTGGTAAAAGCCTTAAATCTGCTAGATTTTTATGAAGTGTTTGAGGTCAATACAGAGCTCTCAAATTACAAGTTCTTTCTTGGGTTCTACAGCTGAACTCTTGGTTCTTCGACCCTCCTTCCCCATGCACCAGAGGGCCCTTATATAGCCCAGGCTAACGGGGGTAGGTAAAAGAGGGGTCATCATGCTGATCTTCAGACATTTATTGCTCCTTCCGTCTGTCCGTTCCTCGGCCTCATTAAATACCGACGCATAACCGCTGGTCCGCCCGGATGTGACCCTTTTGTGACGGGTAGGTGAGAGGCGCCGAGGAATGGGCTTATAGCGTAAATCTCGCAGCTTGATAGATCGACACAAGCAGTTCTGCGCCGTCGGCATGGTACGATAGGGAAGGAGACTTCGAGGCGGCCACCCGTGCCCACCTTTTGCCTTGCGGCGGGTCGAGCAGGCGCCTCGCCCACTTTCACGGACGCTAAGTGGGCAAGACTGGCGGCGGCGCGTTCGCCGCCCGATCGCCGAAGCCGCCACGCGGCTGGCGCCGGCGAAGGCGCCTCGCCGACTTTCGCCGGACGCCACGGGGCAAGACTGGTCGGCGGGCTTGCTTGCCCGCCCGACGCCAGTCGCCACGGCCGGGCGCCGGGCGAAGCAGGCGCCTCGCCCACTCGCCGCCGGACACCACGCGGGTCGGCACTGGCCGCGGGCGTGCTTTCGCCGCCCGTCGCCAAAGCCGCCACGTGGCCGGGCGCCGGCAGAGAGCGCCCTCGCCCACTGCCGCCGGACGCCACGTGAAATTTGGTTTTGTGCATCGGAGAGGTACCCAACAGAAAGTCTGTTGACAAGATTCCCGCCCGCCTCGAGCGCGTGCTAAAGCCTTTTGGAACCTTCATTGAATGCTTGGTGCGCTCTTGGGTGGGGTCACCACTCATGAGGATACGACTGCCTCGGTCCCCTCCCGTATCCGCCGATTTTTCTTGGGACCCGAAACGGCGCACGATCTTGTCTCTTCGCGAATCGTCGGTGCGGGTGATGCATATATAGATACATCTGTACCAAGCGGTTTACGCCTTCTGCTTTCTTGCGCACTTTCAACTTTTGCTTCTCCGTCTTCCTTGTTCAAAATATTTGCCTTCTTCGTCCTTATGGCGCCTTCCATTCCCGCGTCCACCGCCGATGCCGCTACGGTGAGGAAGATCTCTCACCTCGCGCCGTAGGGCACTTTCCAGTTTCGGGCGGGGACCTCTACGCCCCGGTGCCTTTCCAACGAAATCCTCATCCATACTTGGGCGATGATGGCAGGTCTGGTCCCGCCATTCTCTGACTTCTTCCTCACTGTCCTCCATTTTTACGGGATCCACCATCTTCACCTCACCCCCAACTCCATCATCTTCCTTTCCATCTTTGCACACCTCTGTGAAATGTTCATGGGGGTGATGCTGAATCTTCCCCTTTTCCGCTACTTCTTCCTTTGTCGCGGTTCCAATGACGGCGAGGTAGTGGGGAGTTGCTATTTCCGCCTCCGGGACGGATTGGCCTCCCGCTACATTGCTTTCTAGCCAGTGTCTAGCCGAAGGCGTGGCAATGATCGGTCAGACATCGATGATGACAGCCGAGTCGACGCTCGAGTGCCCACCGGGCAAACAAGGCCTCCAAAGCGGAACTCACGGCCGAGGAGACGACGGAGCTTCTTGCAATGACGGCCCGCATCAACAGATCAAGGACGCCGGACTAACTCCAAGGCCAGTAGCCGGACTTCGTGGGCTCGAGAATCGGCCCCTTCGCCGACGATCCGCCCCTGCATGGCAAGACATCGGCGACGCAACGACATGACGCGACGCATTCGGTCGTAAGTCTTCGCTTTCCCTTGGCTTTTTTCGCACACATGCTTCATTCTGCAGATCCCTACCAACCGGCAGTCTTTCTTTATCTTTCACTAGGCGCGGGAAACCTGGACGAGCAACTCATCAATAGATGGCTCTTTGGATTGATGCCGTCGATTCCAGGCGGCTTAGACTTTCCAGCAGCAGCTCGGCCGCTCGTCGACTTGGAGCACGCGGAGCCCCTGCAGATCGTCAGGCAGCTCCCGCCAATGGACTCCACCGGACTCGCTGTGGTGCCACCCCGCGGCCCGCTGGTGATCAGGGGAACGACCACCGCCAGTGATCGGGCCGCAGGCAAACGGCCAATTGCCCCGGACGCCACAGGCCCGGGCCCCAAGAGGGTCTGCGTCACGGACCAGACCCCTGCTGTCGTCAGCCCTGATGCGGCGGTACTCTCGCAAGGGGCGGCGACATAGGCCGCCCCTACCACGACTTCATCACCGGAGCCGCCGCCTCCCGCGGCGCCAGCTCCATCGCCTTCACCGGTTCCTCCACCTCCGGCGCCGGCCCCGACTACTATGGCGCCAGCACCCTCAGCCACGGGAGCCCATACTGCCGCTCAGCGGGGCGGGCTTACGCTCCCGACGGCCACCTTCAGCTTGAGGGTGCTGCCAAGGGCGGCCCCTCAAGACACGCCAAGGGCGCAGACACCACCCGCGCCCACCGGGGTGGTGGAAACCTCCGCCCAGGTGCCTCCGGCCGCCGCTACCGAGAGAGTCGAGGAGGGCGGCCCCAGCGCCAGCGCTTCCGGCCATCTAGCCCTCGCACCTCATCGTCCCTCGCCGCTTGCCGAGCTCTTCACCGAACTTGGCGACATACACGCCTCGCTGGGCACCGTCCTCGCCACAACCGCCAGGCATGGCGCTCAGACGGCCCAGCAATTGGCGTCGGTAAGCGGCGAGCTGACGCGGGAGCGGGAGAGGGCGGCGGCGGAATTGGCGCAGGAAAGGGCCAACATGGCCGCCATGCAGCTGCGGGCGGAGAGGGCCGAACAACGGGCGGAGAGGGCCGAGACGGCGCTGAAGCACTCGGAACACGAGTCCTTCCGCCTGCGGCACAACCTCGCCATCATGCTCAAGAAGGCCTTCCAGCACACGAAGAGGTGCCTGGAGCCCTTGGGGGTGGCTCTAAATGCGCCACTGGAGGACTCCGCCTTGCAATTTGCCCATGTGACCAACCAGGCCGCAGAGGCACTCCGGGAACTGCCCACCGCCCTGGCCGCCCGCTCCGCCAGAGAGGGACAAGAAGTTGCGATCATGGCCGCAACTTACGTGCTGTCCTGCTGCGCCAGCCGCGACGCCACCTTCGATCCAATGGCGGTGGTGATGGCCGGCGTTGAGGGAGAAGCGGCGTAAGCGGAGGCGTGGGTGCACGCAGCCGCCGAGCATATGGCCGGACTGCTGCATGTGGAGCAGCCGGTCATGGACGTCTCCACCCCGCTGGCGGAGGAAGGCGCAGGTGGCGGCGACCTTGACTTTGACGACGAGTGAAGGGCCAGGCAACCACTTTTGTTCTTTTGTTTTATTTCCTTCTGTGATCTGTCTGCATTCACAAACACTTGGACAAATTTTGGTGTAATGAATGTTTTTTGTTTAATGTTACCTGTGTGTTTATCTATCTTGCGTGATCAAAATCACTTGATCGAACCACCAGGCGGCCAGTTTCTAACTTGGCTGGAACGCCTGACGAACGCCTAGGTTAGGGCAGCGTTCCCAAGTCCCGCCGGTAGTTCCATGTAGTTGCTGCGAACATAAGCATAAATTATGCAAGTTATACAAGACTTAGGCAAAATGACCTTAAGTCCAGCGGGAAGTGCAAGACGTAGTTTAGTCTTAGCATCAGGTTTTTATGCGAGATTGTTGCTGGTTCGAATCCCTTCGGAACTTGAATCCCAATGATCTCCTGGAATCGTGCTACATGTTGTGGCATGAGACAACAAGTTTCCGGAGTGTTGTTAGGCAGAAGATTACTCAGCGGTTACGAACGGCGCTCAGGAGCTGACCCGAGGCGTGCGAGCCGTGTTCGAGTACAGTGCCTAGCTCGCACTCCGGTCACTTGCCCTCGCCGGACGCCGACGCTTAGCACCTTTCCTTTTTTCACGAGGGGACGTTAGTTTATGACACCCGCAACAATCAAGCATAGTTTGATTCATCTTGGTGCATGCACATAAGGAAGTGGCCAAGAAATGCAGCATAAAGCACTTAGCTTGCTTATGTGCCGCTGGGCGACCAACCCCCAAGCATCTGGGCGACCAGCCCTGAGTGCCGGGCGACCAGCCCCAAGCATCTGGGCGACCAGCCTCTGAGCGCCGGGCGACCAGCCCCTAAGCATCTGGGCGACCAGTGGAGATGCTAGGGCCCTTCACGAAGTAGGCGGACACCTCTATGCTCAGCCTGTGTGCACAAATAGCTACCAGAAGGATGAGTAGACGCTAGGAAGGGCATACGCAGGGTAGGCCCAAATGATGCAAGTCTCAGCATGGGATAGTTCTGGTCCGCTCTCTTTGGTTTCTAAGTCCTTGTGACCCTCCCAAGAATCGACCTACGGCGCAGTGCGTCAAAGCCGCGAGCTCCTAGGAGGGGTACCAGGGCGACGGTGCTCGCGGTGATGACCAGCGGTGCTTTAGAGAGCCAACCCGAGGTGTACGAGCCGCGTTTGAGCACCGCGCCCAACTCGCCCCCCCCCCCGATCGCCCGTCCTTGTCGGACACAAGCGCCGAGTGTCTCCACGGATCACCAAGGAATTAGCAAACATACGGGACCAGCGACACTCATGCGAAAAATTATCGCTCAGGTTACAGAAAGGGACAACAATGGTAAAGCAAAAGCCTTCTAGGCAACAACTTTACTAACCGCCAGTAGCCACCGATCAGCTAGGGGAGAGGCTTACCTCAAGGCTGACCAGGGCGAGCTGCTGGGTACTTACAATTCTTTCAAGGATAGAACTTACACAACAACTCTATGTTGTAGGAATTCGCCAATTCTTCGCCATCCTCAGTGGCCAACTGGATCGCCCCGAGTCGAGATACTGAGACCACCTTGAAGGGGCCCTCCCACCGGGGAGACAGCTTGTGCAACCCAGTAGATGCGTCTCAATCCCACGCGAAGACCAGTCGCCCAACGCCGGTGTTCTCTCAGAGACCGGGTGGCATGGTACCGCTTAAGGCTTTGCCGTCACGAGGCGGCGCAAAGGGCGGCCCGATCACGCACTTCCTCCAGAGATTGACTTCTTCTCGCCGGAGATCTTCTTGGCCTTCTTCGTTGAACGCCGAGACGCAGCGGAGAACCGAAAGGAGCTCGGAGGGGAGAAATACTTCGCCCGATACCAGAAGAAAGGCGTCTCACCATGGTCTGACCGGGCGTGGTGCGGTGACCACAAGACATCCGGAGCTCCTCCGCCCATCGCGCTTCGCTTAGGAGCCGATCAAACGCCCTCGTCTTGAGGCCCTTTAATACCGGTAGCGTTGGCGCGTTCGCTGCCCATTGCTTCTCAGGGGTGGGCCACCAAAGCGGCATACTTTGGTGCCCATTTCGCCGCAGAACTCCGTAAAAGCCATGGTGGTGAACCGAGTTCCGTTAGTCGGTGATGATGCGGTTGGCGACTCCGGCGGGTAAAGATCCCACGCATGAACTTGGAAAGAAGAAGCCGCCATGATGGCGCTGCATCGCCCGCTTCAACCCATTTGGTGAACTTGTCGATGGCGCATTTAAAAGATGGGTGAAGCCCTCGTGGTTCGCGGAACGGACCCAGATATCTATCCCCGCATCGCAAACGCCGGAGAGCGGGATGGTTTGCGAGCTTGGGCTGGTCGGTGGATCCGCCGTGAAGAATCGACAAGCCGCATTTCTCACCGGCTGCGCAAGCATCCCGGAGGCGAGGCCAATAAAATCTTGGCGAACGCTTTACCGACTAGCGTCTCGGACATATGGCTCCCGCGCACTCTCAGGATATCGAGAGCAAGTTGCTCCTTCTTCCCGAGTGATGCACTTCAAGAGAACTCCGCTTCGCTCTGGCGATATAGGTCCCCACCTACCGTAGTATAGCACTTGGCCTATGCGTGCAATCTTCTCACCGAGGCATCATCGTCGGGACCACTTGGTCACGCAGAAGGCTAGGATAGGGTCCATCCATCGACCTTCTGGCCCAGCGTGGCGAACACTCGGTGCTCGCGGGCACTCATTGGCCGAAGCTTTTCCCCAGTCTTTGCGTCGGCGCCGCAAATCTTCCCTCCCGGACCTAGGGGCCGAGGCGGCACGCCGCCTTCCTCCCTGAGCCGAGGTCGCGTAGCGATGCCGCCTTCCCGCCGAGCGAGGTCGAACGCCATGCCGCGTGCCCCGCCAGAATCGGGTCGCGATGACACCATCATCCCCACCTGAACCGGGGGCTGCGATGGACGGTCGCGATAGCCTTTCTTCGAAGACCCTGACCGGAGCAGAAGCTCTTGAGGACGCAAGCTGTGAAAGCCCATCCACAAGGTGATTGTCGCGTCGAGGGATATGAACATACCCCAATCCTTCAAAGTGGCGCTCCATTTTCTGGACCTCCACCAGGTACGCCGCCATGGCGGGGTCGAAACACTGGAACTCCTTCCGCGCTTGGTTGATGACTAGCAGGGAGTCACCCTTGACTTGGAGACGCCGGATGCCCAGCGCCGAAGCGATGCACAACCCTGACAACAGGCCCTCATATTCAGCTACGTTGTTTGTGGCCTTGAAGCCGAGGGCGACCACATACTGAAGGGTGTCACCGGTCGTAGAGAACAGGACAACCCCAGCCCCCGCGCCCTCCATCCTGAAGGAGCCATCGAAGAATAGGGTCCAGGGAGAAGGCGCGGGTGCTTCCTCGGCTTCAGGAGTGGCGGGAGTCCATTTAGCGACGAACTCCGCCAGCTTCTGACTCTTGATGGCGGTGCGGGGTACAAATTTGAGGTTGAATTCCCCCAGTTCCACCGACCATTTAGCTATACGTCCCTCTGCTTCACGGTTGTGGAGGATTTCCCGCAGAGGATAGGCCGTGACCACGGTGATTTCTCGCCCTTGGAAATAATGCCGCAGCTTCCTGGATGCCACCAGGACCGCATACAACATTTTTTGAGCTTGTGGGTACCGGGTTTCCGCTTCATGCAACACCTTGCTGATGTAGTAGACCGGCTTCTGGACGCCTTCCCTCTCCGCAACTAGTACCGCGCTCACCACCTCAGGAGTGGCAGCTATGTACAGGAGCAACAGCTCACCCGGCGTAGGGGATACCAGCACCGGGGGAGAGGTGAGGTATCGCTTCAAGTCTTCAAATGCCCTTTGTGCCTCCTCTGTCCACTCAAAGTGGTTAGTCTTCTTCAACAGCTTGAACAGAGGCAAGCTTCTTTCTCCCAACCGGGCAATGAACCGCCCAAGGGAGGCCAGGCGACCGGCCAGGCACTGAACCTGTTTGAGTCGCACTGGCGGCTTCATGTGCTCGATGGCCACTATCTTGTCAGGATTGGCTTCAATGCCTCGGCTGGATACCAGGAAACCCAGCAACTTGTCGGAGGGCACACCAAACACACACTTTTCTGGGTTGAGCTTCAGGCAATTCTTCCGGAGGTTGGCAAAGATTTCCTCTAGGTATTGGATTAGTTCTTCGCTCTTTTTAATCTTCACAACTAAGTCGTCAACGTAGACCTCTAGATTTCGCCCTATCTGCGGGCGGAAAGTGATATGCATAGCATGTTGGTAAGTAGAACCAGCATTCTTTAAATCAAAAGCCATTCTAACATAACAATAAACACCCGTAGGGGTTACAAAAGCAGTCTTCTCTTCATTTTCTACCGCCATGCTAATCTGGTGATATCCAGAATACGCATCCAGAAAGCACAGCAACTCACACCCGGCCGTGGAGTCAACAATGAGATCGACTCGCAGCAGGGGGTAAGGATCCTTCGGGCAGGCCTTGTTGAGGTCGGTGAAGTCGACACACATGCGCCATCTCCTGTTGGACTTCTTAACAAGCACAGGGTTAGCAAGCCACTCTGGATGAGAGACTTCCCTAACTATCTCTGGGCACAGCAGCTTCTCTACCTCCTCCCGAATGGCATCTTGCCGCTCCGTCGCCTGCCTCCGGACCTTCTGCCGGACCGGACGCGCTTCAGGGGACGTTGCCAATCGGTGCTCGATCACCTCCCTGGGGACCCCAGTCATGTCGGACGGTTGCCAGGCAAACACGTCGGAATTAGACTGGAGGAAGGTGACGAGCGCGTCTTCCTATTTGGCGCTGAGGCTGGCACCAATGTTGACAGTCCTTCAGGGCTCGCCCCCACTCAGGGCGACCACCTTGACCTCACTGGCAGAGCCAGGTGAGGCGCGGGTCCGGGCCTGAGGGGCTCTCGAGTCGGCGGCGTCGGCACGCCCGGCGCAGGTGGCACCAGCCAGGTCCCATGCCTGCTTGTGGCAGCGCAAGGCCTCTGACCTGTCCACTTGAATTGTAATGGGGCCACCAAGCCCCGGCATTTTCACCACCATGTAGGCATAGTGGGTTGCCGCCATGAACTTGACCAATGCCGGTCGGCCAAGCAAGGCATTGTAAGGGAGGTCAAAATCGGCGACCTCGAAATCCACCATCTCGGTGCGGTAGTTTTCCCTCTCCCCGAAGGTGACGAGGAGGCGCACCTGATCCAGGGGCATCAAACCAGCCTCCGGGGCTACCCCGAAGAAAGGCAGGGCCAGACGCAGGTCCTGCTGCGGGATCTGGAGCGCCAGGAATGCTGAAGAGGACAGGAGGTTGATGGAACTCCCTCCGTCCACTGACACGCCCGGCCGTACATTCCGGATTGTGGCGACACCTGTCGGGGAGATGCCCTAGGCGGTGGTGCTTGGGGTGGTCACCGATTGAAAGTGATCGTCTCCTCCGACCACTTCAAACATCCGACCCGCCCACGAGCTTGATTTGCATACACTTCCCTCTTCAGCCGTTTATAGGCGGCGTTGGAGGAAAAGGTGGACGAACCACCATGGATGTAGGGCCCGCTGCGTGATCCGCTTCTTTGGAAGGCGGCGAGGCAGATCTTCGTCTTGGTCGTCGTCGGGGCGGCGTTCCTTGAGCCACTTCTCCACCATTTTACTCACGACCCGACAGCCGTCCAGGTCATGAGTGTTGGTCCGGTGGATCGGGCAATAGAGTTCGCCCTCTTTTTGTTCGCGGCGGTCGTTCCCACGACTGCGGCGGTCATCGCGCCAATCACGGCGATCTTCCCGCTGCTCACGGCGATCTTCCCACTGCTCACGGCGGTTGTCGCGCCAGTCTCGGCGGTCGTCACGCCGATCCCGGCGGTTGCGCTTTCGCGGCGCAAGGTCCTCGTCGTCACATTCGGCGGCCAAGACCCGCCTGGTCTCTCCTGCCTCACGCTTCCGCGCCTTCTTGCCCGCATGGCCGGAACCCTTCGAGATTCCGGCTTAGTCCTTGCCTCGGCCATCCTTGGGGCCAGACGCTAGCCCCCTCGCCTCCACGGCCCGCGCACACTTATGTGCGAGGTAGAAAAGCTCGGAGGTGGTATTGATGGTGCGGGTGGCCATCTTCTCCTTCATCTTGCGGTCCCGAACACCTCTCCGAAAGGCGATGACGACCGATTGCTCCGAAATGTGGGGAATCGTGTTGCGGCAGTGGCAGAACCGCCGGATGAAGTCACGCAACGACTCCCCCTTCTCCTGCTCCAGGGCGTGGAGGTCATCCTCCACGCCTGGCTGCGCAAAGGAGCCTTGAAAGTTGGCGACGAAGATGCCGCACAACTCCCCCCACGAGTGCACCGATCCTCAGGGGAGGTTTAGCAGCCAAGAACGGGCAGAGCCCATCAAGGCCGTAGGGAGGTAGTTGGCCATGATCTTTTCAGATCCGCCAGCTGCTTGCACCACCGTGGTATAAATCTGCAGGAATTCCTCCGGGTTGGTGGTGCCGTCATATTTCTCTATGGACGCCGGGCAGAACCTGTCGGGCCACGCCACGCGGCGCAGCCGTCGGGAGAAGGCCTGGCACTAGACGCCATAAAGGGAGCCCAGTCGCTCGTCGGAGGCCCGGTCTGGAGACCGCCCCCGAGAGCGCGGGGCCTAGCTCCCTACAGAATCGGAGGAGTGAATCTCCTCCTCCTTGGTCCGAGAGTGAGAGTCACGAGAGGGACTCTCACCGTTAGAGGCTATCTGCTTCCCGCGCCAGCGCTCCTGGACCGGGTGGTGCGGCAGGCGACCACGGAGGTCATCGCCGCGCCGCTGGCGACTTTCATCCAAGTGCGACCGAAGGTCCCCACGGTCCCTCGCGAAATCGGGACCAGCGCTGCGCGCGCCTTTCCTTCGGCTCCGACCCGCCTAGCCAGAGCTTTTTTCGTTAGGGCGGCTAGACGCTTGAGTACGCTCGGCATGCGCCCCAGGCAATGGTGTACCAACGGTACCTGGCCGGTCAGGGAGACCTACCTGGAGTTGGGCCGCGTCCCGATACCGGCGATGCTCCTCAGCCACGGAGTGGCCAGAGAGTCTCCTGCGAGTTCCACCGGAGGGTGGTCCAAGAGGAGACGAACCGCATGCAGGTTTTAGGCAGGAGTGGCTATCTCCATGGCCAGCCGACGTCGCACAGGGTGCTCCACCGCTTCTAAAGGGGCAACGCTGCCACCCTGCAGGGGCGGGGTGAGACGATCCTTCGTCCGGTGAGACTGCCGGGACGCGCCTTAGGCGCCGCTCGCCCCCGCCGCTCCATGATGCTGAGAACCCGCCATCTCCAGATGCACGAGCCTGCTTCCAAATCACGGACACCGAAGTCCGCCGGGGAGTTAGCCGGGAGAACCAACCACTAGCCCCTACAGCGCGCGTCGCCAGATTCCGCTCGACAGTTCAAGTCTACAGTCGGGTTTGGTTCGATAGGAGGGCGTCTTCGCGGCTGGCTAACCCTAGCGGATGAAAACCCTAGAGACTCCCACACGAAGGATTCTGGCGTCTATGAACTGAGGATGACACAGAGATTTTTACCAAGGTTCAGGCCCCCTTAGCCAGGGTAAAAGCCTTACGTCCTGCTAGATTTTTATGAAGTGTTTGAGGTCAATACAGAGCTCTCAAATTACAAGTTCTTTCTTGGGTTCTACAGCTGAACTCTTGGTTCTTGACCCCTTCCCCATGCACGGAGGGCCTTACATAGCCAAAGCTAACGGGGTAGGTAAAGAGGGTCATCATGCCGATCTTCAGACATTTATTGCTCCTTCCGTCTTTGTCCCGTTCCTCGGCCTCATTAAATACCGACGATGGCCGCCTAGTCCGCCCGAGATGTGACCCCTTTGTGGCGGGTAGGTGACGAGCGTCGAGGAATGGCCTTATAATGTAAATCTCGCAGTTGATAGATCCACACCTGGCAGAGAGCCCGCCGTCTAGCATGGTACGATAGGGGAAGGAGACTTCAAGGCGGCCACCGTGCCCACTTTTTGCTTTGCGCGGCGCAGCGGCGCCCACGCCCACCGCTCGCCGGACGCCACGGCGGCTTTTGGCGGCGGCGTGCTTCGCCGCCCGTCGCCAAAGCCGCCACGTGGGCGGGCGCCGTCGCGGCGGCGCCCTCGTCGACCGCTCGTCGGACGCCACATGGGGCGGTACAGGGCGGGCGTGCTTCGCCGCCCGTCGACAAGCCGCCACGTGGGTTGGGCGCCAGCGGCAGGCGTCTCGCCCACCGCCACCGGACGCCACGTGGGCGGCACTGGCGGGCGGGCGTGCTTGCCCGCCCGTCGCCAAAGCCGCCACGCGGGTCGCCCGGCGAGCATGGCATCCTCGCCCACCTGCTCGTCGGACGCCACGTGGGCTGGTTTTGTGCATCGGAGAGGGTACCCCAGCGTAAAGTACGCTGACATATGTGGTAAACATCAACCGCACATACTGAGTGTACAGGTCGAACCATACTGAGTGTACAGGTCGAACCAGGAGACCTACATTGTGAAGTGCTTGGATCTTGAGTGTCCCGGCAAGATCCATGCCCAAAAGTTCAAGGGCGTGAGTTCGGGCTTCAGGATAACCGTCCTGACGAACCACACTTATGTGCTTGCTGAGCCACAACAGAAGCATAGAAATGTCACGTCCTCATATGTGGCCAGCCTGATTTCTCACTTGGTCAAGACAGATGTGACTGTTTTACCGAAGATACTGATGGCCAACATGGTTAACATGGTGGGATATCCTGTTAGCTATGGCAAGGTGTGGCGAGCGAAGAAGAAAGTGATAGAGATGATGTACGGCACGTACGAAGAGGGGTACAACCTTGCTCCTCGCATGCTTTACCAGATTGCTGAAGCCAATCCTAGAACCTACATCAACAAGATGGATAGGCCGCACCCCACGAAGGGTTCCAACTATTTCATTCTCAACCGTGTGTTTTGGGCATTCGGACCAGCCATTTAGGGCTTCAAGTACTGCCGGCCTGTTCTGACCATAGATGGCACTTTCCTATCCGGCAAGTACAGGGGCACTATACTAATGGCGGTCGTGGTGGATGCCAATGACCAGCTACTCCCGATGGCCTATGCAATCGTGGAAAGCGAGAACATGGGGAGTTGGTTGTGGTTCCTAGCAAATATGAAGCAAGCTGTTGTCCAAGACCGCTCGAACGTATGCCTCATCACGGACAGACATGTTGGGTTAATGTCCACCGTCAGCACCATGCAAGGAGGGACATAGCCACCGTACCAGTGGAATGACATCATCAATCGCTGATGCATGAGACATCTTGCTGCGAACCTACATAGGAGGTTCCGTACCAAGGAAGTCATGAAAACATTCAAGAGGCTCTGCATGCAAAACTAGAGGCGAAAGTTCGAGACCATATGGAGAGTGCTCGATAAGGAGACCGCGAAACATACAACACAGTCCGCAGAGAGCCAGGTGAACAACTTCTCTCAGTTGGTACAGTTGCATGCTCTAGAGCTAGAGAAGTGGTCCCTATTGTATGACACCGACGGCGCAAGGTACGACATAGTGACAATTAACATGTCGGAGGTTTACAACGGTGTTTTGAAGGGTGTTCAGTCCCTCTCAATCAATGTCATCGTGGAGGAGACCTGGAATAGGACCATTGGATACTTTGTGAACAGGGGGATAAATGCAAGGAAGCATTTAGATGAAGAAAAATAGTTCTCTGAATGTATGCACGTATACATGGAGAAGAAAATAGAGAAGGCTCGCTACCACGACGCCCGCACCATAGATGGAGTCAAGCAAAAGTTTGAAGTGTGTCTTCAAGAAAAGTTCGTGGATGGCCATTGCAGAGGCTACCGTAAGCAAGTGTGCACAATATGTGATGTGGCGACATGCACATGCAACAAGCCACAACTATTGCACAAGCCATGCTCGCATGTATATGCGGCATACGCGGCTCTCCGTCAATCCTCCGTGGCGTACATCTCTAAGTACTTCAACGCCGACCATCTGTTCAGGACATGGAGTTCGGAGTTCAACTCCTACGCCTTGGACATGCATTACAGGGAGCTATGGCCGGGGCAAGTGACTTGGTCTCAGAATGACGCTTTGAAGTGGAGCGGCCATGGACGGTGGCAATCACGGCAAATCCGTAACGATATGGACGCAAGTCAGTAGGGAGACAGACGAGTTGCACAGAAGTGCCTTGTATGCAGGACAGTGGGACATACAATGAAGAACTGCCCTAATAGGCTGGCTCGTTGACTCATCCATAGCGACCATGACAATATGCCTTCATGTAATCTTATTTTTTGGTAATGTAATATCATGTACCGTGCTACTTATGTTATGTTACCTAATTTCATGTCATCAGATGTTATGTATTGTTATATCATTTAATGTTATTTTTTATGTTACCTTCATGTAATTTCATTATTTTGATATTACATATCATGTACTGTGCTATCTATGCTATATTATGCAATGTCATGTCGACACATTTTATTTGTCGTTATGTCATGTCATGTTATTTTTTATCTTACATGTATTAATTTTTGTTTCTTTTTTTTTCTCGCAGGACATGGCTAGACACCCACAGACTTTGCTTAACCCATACTACGATGCCAAGCATCATAGCAGGCTCTGACTTACAGGTGTCGTACCACCGTCTTTCATTCTCATGGCCCCGAAGGAGCACTGGCCCTTGGACGAGCGGTACGTGCCCACTCTACGGGAGTCTGGGCTACTGCCGCTAGCCCGGATGATGGACATTGGGCAATCCTTCACTTTTGATGGGGGGAGATGATCGTCATACTCCAGAACGTTTCCTACATTACCGGCTTGCCTATCAGGGGCAGGTCACTAGTTCCACCACCGAGGAGGCCTGACTGAAAAATAAGGTTGCTGGATAGGTTTGGTCATGAAGTCCTTGAGCAAAGTCCTGGGTTCCGCTGTCGTGGCTTCACCGCTACATCCGATGCCCCGATGATGCACCTGAGTACATAGTGAGGACTCACCTTGTCGCATACTTGCTCTTCCTATTTGGCTGGGTGTTGTTCCCTACAGCACAGGGAGATCTTGTCTACCCGAGCTACATCCACATCACGGAGGCTTTGGCTGACGCCCACCTCGATGACATCCCTCAGTTCAGTTTTGGATCAGCAGTGCTCTGCTCCACATACACGGAATTGTGCGTAGCTTCCATGAAGACAACGGGGAAGGAGCCCGTTTTTGTAGTGTGCTACTCGTTGCTGTAGATCTGGTCTTGGGAGTGATAGCATCTAGGTCCCCTAATTTTTCATTATATATGATCTTATGGTTTTGGTGTTGATGACTAAGTCAATGACCACTAAGCAAGAAGTTTACTGGTTGAGCATACAAGAAGACATCAATAAAAAAGGTCAAGATTAAGGACCCTTGTTACTAGTTTTGGCTTAGGAGATGATTCAACCCAAGTAGCTAGGGTTATTTTAGATTGGTCGTACTATATAAAGAGGGATTGTGCACAAGTTCAAGCTTCAGTTCATAGGTTAAGATTAATTAGATTGCTTGAAGTAAAAATCTTTCAAATCATATTTTCCCTCTGAATCAGTCCTTCTCTCAAACAAATAATATGTATTTCCATGGACTCAATTTCATTGTTATTTCCTTAAGTCTGGCGCAACCTCAGTCAAAATCCCATTTATGCCGGACCATTCTTGTTCATTCAAAAACCTTGTCCGGAGCTAACTAAAGTCTTCGCCAAACCATTTCTTTTTAATCTGGCGCCGAAATCAACCTCAGTCAAAATTTTTAACCGAGCGCATTTCATTCACAACGGACCATCTTGGTCTACTCATAAAATTTAATCCGGTGCAAGGTTTGTCTTCGCCGGACCATTTCTTTTTGGTCATTTGTTAAAAGTCTCTTGAATAAAAGTTTAACGGAGCGTACACCATTCACGCTGGACTGACTTCCGCTAACGTAAAATTTAGTCCGGCGTAGATGTATTCCTCTCGGTTAGACATATCTTGTTCTATCAAAAAGTCCGCCAGTACAAACATTTTGAAATCCTTCTTCAACGGATCAAATATTTTAGGTCCGGTGCATATGTTCAAGTACCCATCCTTTTGCCGGACCAAATTTCACTCAAATCCTATGTACAACAGTTCAAACAAATTCAGTCCAGTGCAAATGCTCTTTTCAACAATATCGGTTCGGAGTGTAAAGAACTAATTTTGAAGCCTAATCTTCCTAAGTTCGTTGCAAATGAGTGTAGGTTGTTTTGATAGCCTGACACGTTCCAACGGCTCCTATGGTAGGTGTAACAGCTAGATTCAGTTCAAATGGCTATATAAGCATTACCTGAGCATTCTTTTACATATCTTTTGATTTCTTTGACATTTTAGCACCTTAGAGCTTTTCATTCCTTTAAGGAAACCGTGCTTCAACCTTAAACTCAAACTCAACACTTTCTAAGTGTTTTTGGCTCTAAGCTTAGTCTAGTTAGTGTTGTGCTGAGTGAACTAAGAGACAGGGATTGTAGATAGTCTATTACTTTTGGAACTAATTGTTCCTAGATGGCTTGGAGGAAGTGTGGTGTGACCTGTCCAAAAGTGATTGTGGAAGGCCACCACTAGTTGTGAAAGGTTGGGATTCACCTCACCAGAGTGGTGAAAGAATCACCTTAGTGGAGACCAAAGCTGCCACCTCTCTTCCTCTCTCTCACCCTTTTGTATGAATAAGAGAATTTGTGAGCTAAAAGAGTAAGCTAATTTTCTAGAAATTTTTTCAGTTGGTCATCGCTTAGCTTGCAAAGAGCGGAGAGAGATAATCTAGCAGAAGAATCAAGAGAAGATCTAGTGGGATCAGTGACCAAGGCCATCGATTGAGATTTTGTCTTGCAAGAGACGACATCAATCTCATGAGTCTTGAGTCGGGAATAGAGCCCATCAAGAGTCAAGGTCGACAAGTCGGTAGTGTCCTTGATGGTGGTCACTTTCATTTTCTAAACTCGAAGGTCAAGTGCAGTCAAGAAATGTCAAGCATTATTCGAGTCATGGTATGTACAACCGACTACTCGAAGGTCACTCAAAATCTTTGTAAATCGACCAAAGCACTTGTCAAGACTCTCACTAGCGTGTTGTTCAAATTTGTTGTATTCACGCTTGTATTGATTCTACCTCACAGTCTTGATTTGAGTAGTGCCCTCATGGTAAGCATCGAGAGTCACCCAAATCTTGTGAGTGAAACGCAGGTGAGAAATCCTGTCATACTCACTATGGCTAAGGCCCCGTATGAGAATGTTCCCTACCTTAGCATTCGCCTCAACGTCAGCCATATTGCCGGCCGTGACATTTTCATCAGTAGGAACATCATACAGGAGTTTCACCTTCTGCCATATTAGGAAGCCCTGGGCAGTGATGTATGACTTCATCTGAGACTTCCAAAAAGGAAAATCAACTCCAGAAAAGATAGGAAGCTTGGGGGAATATTTGTCCATCGCCATGGCTCTCGAGACCGGTCAAGATCTATGGAAGAGCAAAACCAGCTCTGATACCAATTAAAGAATCAAGATGGCGAATATAGGGGGGTGAATGGTCACAAACAAAATTTTCCTCATAATATACTCCAACTAAGACATCAAAAAGATCGTACAAAAGAAATCGTGAAAGACCTAAACAACTAGACAACTATGTGTACCCCTAACTTGCATGGATGAGAACTATGAAATATGTGAAGATTTTTTAATCATAATCCTAGTTGTCAAGTATCCAAAATAAAAAGTAATCAATTCAACTCTTGATTTTAGAAAGGAGATTGAGCCAAATCACAAAAGTCACTTCTAGAAAAGTAAAAACAGAATTTTCAGAAATTGTCCTCAATTAGAGCAGGTGGTTGGTGAACTTCTGTTGCTCTAAAAATTTTGGGAATTTTTATCCATATGAGAAAATGAGCTGTGAAGCACTCCAAAAAAGATCACCTAAAAATGCATTGTAGAAAAATCAATAAATATCAAATACCATAGAATACTAGGAACTTCAAAAAGAAAGTTTGGGGCTCGGTTTTCACCTCATGGCACCCAAACGGTGCAACCAGTGGACTCTCTAATTTTTTTTACATATGGATATAGGAGTCACGAACCTTATTTAATAAGAATCACTCAAAAATAATTTTTTATATTTTTCTAAAAATCAAAACCTGACTACTGCACGAAGAACAAGTTCTGGACAGAGTTGCAACTTGATAGAAAACTTGATCTCTAGTCTATTCTATGGTGCAAGAGAGATATAAAACCATATGAGCAGACTCAAGACATCCTAGATCAACAACATTTTGAAGGAGGGGAGGCAAATCCAAATTTCAAGAAAGTAAATTGCGAGAAAGTAAATTGCAGGAATTTAAATACTGAATTTAAGTCATAAAGCAAATGTGTAATGTAAATTCAAGCATGAATAAATAAGTTTGCATTTCTAGAAGGAGGAGGTTTACAAAGCCTCACAACAAAGTGGGCAAAACTCAAAGGAGTACAAAAATCTCTACAACCTTCAAGAGGAGGAGGCTATCCCCCCCTCTATTTATACTACTTTTGGGCCACCTACCACCCTTAGATGAGTCCCTCAACCTTAGAGCACTCACCCAAGGGATAGGATTAACCCACTCACACAGCCATGCAAGAGCTAACCCAAAACCCACACACATAATGGGTTTTCTTGCACGATTTTCAAAGCATACTATCTAGACCTGCTAACCTATCAACTAGATGCGATCCAACGACTCTTGTAGATCCACGCGGCATCTAGCTAGCATCATCTCCTTTCCTTGTCTTATTGGATTGCACGAACTCCGTCTCCAATCATCTTTCAGTGATCCCCTATCGTTTGGACATCCGATGCACCTCGCCTAGTCTCGATTATCCTCCGCCTCACCATGATCGAGCACCGTCGTCCTGCAATCATCAAAGACAGGAAAAACCCATCACATAGCAATGTCCAAAAGGATATGCAATAATCATAACAAAATCATTAATCAAATCAATCACACTCAGAAGATCCGGTGCTATCGCCCCCAGGCTGGTAGTACTAGAAAAGACAGACAAATCTCAAATTGCTTCAAATTAAAAATCTAATTCAAATCAAACTCAATTCCAAAACAAACCAAGCTCAAATTTTAGTCAAATACTCATCACACACAGGTATAGACCTCCACATAGTCTTTCGAATCCAAAAAAACTTATATAAAATCCCAAATAACCCCTTGGTCATCTCCAGAAATTTTCAAAGACATGTGAACTCATTTAGTGTTGAAGAGAAATCAAAAGCAGAATTAATTTAAAATAATATTATCAAATGTCAGAATTATATAAAATAAATAAAGGAGTACGTTATGAATCTTTTTGCATATTTGAATTTTCCATTTGAATTTATTTATGGAATTTATCTGTATTTCTCAGGTTCTTGATTTTTGTGTTAATGACTTTTAAATACCTAAACTAACACATTAAAGAAACTCATAAAAATCTTAAAGAACACACTATATAAAGTAATTTTATAAAATACTAGGTCACATAAGATGTACAAATATAATTTTTCCAAAATTTTTGCACATCATTGTGTAGTTCAAAAATTCAGAACTAGTTAGAAATCAGTCAACTTTTAGGAATTATTGTTTGAAAACTACATTAGAGAATCAAGTGAAACTAAGAAAAATGGAATGTAGACTCCTTGGATTACCAATACAAAAATTTCAAAAGCTTTTCAAATGATATAGCACTACTTTTGAGCCTGCCCAACTCACTCCAATTACTTCTGTCAGTTCATCGCAGTGCACAGCGAGACAACCTTCAGCTCGACCTAGCGCCAGCCAGCAACCACTAGCAGTGGCCCCGACGCCATCTATGGCCCCACTGGCCAGCCTCTCTCCCAGCCTTCCCTCTCCTTCTTCCTTCTCTCTCCCTACTCTCCCTCTATGGTGCTACAGTAGACCTCGAGCCCCATGCTCGTTCTTTCCCATCGCTGCTAACTGTAACATCCTCATTTTTCATAAAAACTAAAATCACGCGTGTAGCATTTGTAAAAAAAGTATATATAATAATAAAGTAAGATTTAAAAATTTGTTTATAATAAAAACATTTGAAAAATGAGAATGTTTCTTTCTAATATTTTCAAAAACTTGACTTATAAATTAAGTTTGTTGATTTTATAAAGATTTGTACAAGTGTCTGATTTACTAAAAGAATTTTTGCAGAAAATATATATATCGAAAAATTCCAAAACCAAGTTTATTAGGTTCCAAATATTCCCTAGTATTTTAGAGAATGTTTTCAAGATTTTTAGAGCCTTTTTACTATTTGATCCCAAGTGCTTCCTCTTCTTAACACTATTCTAATTCCAAAGAAAAATAAAAGGCCATGTGTACTGTAGCGTCGTCTTCTTCAACCATGCGTTTCTAGAGAAAATCATTTCCTTCTCTCTCCTCCATTAGAGTAACCGAAGAACTTCTGGATCACCTTCATTTAAGCACCAAAAATTCTAGAAAAATCATATTCGGAATCCTCATCACATCCTTAATCTACCATAACCGTTTCCTGGATTAAAACCCCACTATTTGCTCTTTAATTTCCACAAAACCTTCATTGTGGCTGTTTCCTGTTCTCGCCTCAAATGCGTTCCCTTCGGTCTTCCATTTGCACTATAAAAAGGAGCCTTGGCTTTCTCTCTTCGTCGCTAATTCGTCCATCTCCTTCCCGAGAACTATCTCGTCTTGTTTCGCCGGATTTCGCAAGGTATTGAAGTTGTGTTTTCTTTTACCGTTTTTAGTTTTTCTGGCCACCACCGCCACCGGCATTGCCGCCACCACCGCAACGACGAGTTCGCCAGGATACGCCGCCCGGACGGCTTCGCTTGGTCGACTCTCGGATCCTCTCCACCGAGCGCCAAGTTAACAAAACCGAAACTTTCTTTTCTTCTCTGTATCGTGCATGAACATGCATGCTACAGTAAAGTCGATGAGCAGTGCAGCTAAAATTATCTAGTTTGTACACGTTCTTTTCACTAAATTGTGATTTTTGTCACAAACTCGTTTTAGCTCCAAATTGCATGCAACAAATTTTATTAATTAGTAAAAATTAATACCTATTCACGATAATTTTTCTGAAATTTTATAAATAAATTTATCTTGTCAAATTATTCGCGGAAAATCTAAATTTATGAATTTTGTATCTCTTAAAATATATGTCCAAAAATGTTGAAATAAAATTTATAAATCTTTTAAAATGCTAAACTATAGATCTAGAAGTTTTCATGAAATTATGAATTAATTTGATTCTCTGTATTTCCCGAATGTGTGTTTATTCGTTGTTTTTCGTGCGATAGAAACGTTTGACGCCGACGCCGTCGCTGACCAACAAGAAGAAGACCCTCTCCACGCTGACCAAGGCAAGTTCCCAGCAAGTTTTCGGCAAGTTCCCTTGAAGCATGTTGATCCATGTTTTGAAATGATTTATAAATTTACAAACTTGCATGCTATGTTGATTACAGTATATATATATATATTATGATATATTGTAGTTAAATATCTTGTTAATATGTATGCTTGCTACATATTTATCCATCTATCCTTTGGCTGCCCTAGAATGATTAATTACAATATAAATGGCTTGCCACCTTATTTAGTATAATAGTAGTGCTTAGTTATGCTAAATACTATTTGTATGTTTAATTGAAGGCTTGTTAATTGAAATTCTAAATGATCGAGTGAAAATATTATTTAAAAAGGGCAGTTGGTGCTACCAGTTTGGTGAAATAAAAGAAAAGATTTGGTATTTAAAAACTTGAATAGGGTGGAAGGTTGCAAGGCGGGTGCAGAATGCACGAGACTCGGGTTTGAGTATGTACCACCCTAGACATCCTAAGGACCGATCCCTTGTGATTATCAAACAATGCACAACAATGCGGCCGCGGGTTCCGGTATGGGACGGGCCTGGCCGAGTAGCTAGTGAAAACTTAATTAAAGCAAGCCAGATGGTGGAGTAGGCGTGGTTGGAGCCACAGGAGTCCTACAGGCGCAAGAGGGGGCTTCCATTATGGTTGTAGCCATTTGGCGGTGAAACCTCAGCGGGCGTGACTTAGTTAAGATGTAGTTAGAGAAATGGCCTTATGATTTTCACTTGGGGTTATATGCCAAAGGAAGTGTATGACCAAAAAGAGTGAAATATTCCTCACGGGTAAAGCGTGCAAACTCTGCAGAGTAAACAAACTATTCGAATAGCCGTACCCATGGTTAAGGGTGGACAGAGGGTGTTGTCACATGGTAGATTTTTCCTATTTGGTTTCAAAACCAGATTTTTATAAAATTAAGCACGGTCAAAGCCGTGAATGTTTTGGTTTGATAAAAGTCCGTGGTTGGAGCCACGAGGAAAAGATTTTAAAAGAAATCTACGGTTGGTGCTGTGGAAAAAGTCTTCTTAAAATAAAACCATGGTCGATGCCATGAGTTGGTCTATGTTTTGTTTTTCCACGGTTGAAGCCGTGTCTTGAAAAGTTTGAGATTCTCATTTCTTAAAAGAAAATACCTTTGAAAACTACTCTTCAAAATTCTAGAATAAAATCTTAAAATTTGGCTTTTTGCAAATTAACCAATGCCCTCCCTTGAATTAAACTACATACTGCATTTCTTTCGGAACTTGTTGAATATGTTGCATACTCACCCTCGCTTTTCATTGCGGGGCTGCTTATTCCACAAAGCAGATCAGGAGATCAGAGATAGCTATCCAAGAGCCTGCATCCCACCGTTCGACATCTGCGATGAAGGCTTTGAAGAGGAAGATTTTCAAGATGTCTAAGATCGTGTTTTCTCCGGTCTTTGCCTGTGGTGTTTTGGACTTCGCTTCATCAAGTTTATTTGCCAGTTTAATGTTTCCGCTGCTATATGACCTACAGGTCCAACTTTTGTAATAATGGGCTATGTCGGCCAGTACTCTGAATTAAATCTTTATTTATCGCATGGTTATGGTCCATACTATTATGATTTGTGTGTTCTAGCTATTGATCCAGGACTAGTACAGGTAAACACAGCTGGGGCCCGTATTCTTTTTGCGGGTTCCGACACTAACTGAGTCTTTGCTAGCTCCGCATGCCTACCTTAAGACTGGTAGAGGGCCATCCTTTAGCCCTGCTTGCTTAGTTTGCAATTGCTCCGAAGCTCTAGATCAAGGCAGCGAGTCATGAGCAAGCAAGTCGCCACGCCGGTGAGCTCTTTTGCCTACTCTTCTTGCCACCTGTAGCGTCTCCAGTCACTAACTGCTCTCCTCCATCCGATCTGCAGCCAAGCTGATCCCATTGCTCCACCACTTCAGGCTCCTAGCCATGTTCCCTGCCACACCAAGCTCCGATCACCAACACCACCATGGCCAGCCTCCGCCACTGGCAAGCTCATGAGTGAGCTGCTCTAGACCTTGTGCTGCTAGCCTGCAGCTTCCCTGAGTGAGCCTCAGCCATTTCTAGCACCAGCACTGCCCAACTCCTTTGCCAACCGAGTAGAGCTCTAGTGTAAGTGCAGATGAAGCATAAATATTTTTGCATGCAACCTAATCACAAGAAATCTTGTAGCCCAGTGGTAGAGAGCTATTAGTTGAATTAAGAGCTCCCGAGTTCAAATCCTAGCAAATACACTTTTGCTTTCCTTTTTGCTTCTTTTTATTCCTCTCCTTATATCTTTTGCTAGGAAGGTCCAAATGATGTAAACCCAGTTTCTAAATTTGAGTTAAGCCATGAGGATTTAGATTATACAATAAAATTCTATATGTTCAATAAAGATTAATCTATTTGAATCAAGTTTGTTCCAAGCTGTTTTATGTACCTTAAGAAACTATGAAAACCATGGCTCCTAAAATTATCAAATTACTCTCACACGTTTCTGTGGTTATTAATGTTCCATTTTTGTAAAAACATTTAGGATTAAACTCAGTTTGAATTAAAAAGAAAGCATAGAAAGCCTCTCTAGCATAGAAAATCAAATAGTTAAAATATGGATCAAATGAACTCAAATCTTCACCAAACTAGTTTTGTTATACTCCTTAGATCACAAGAATCTCAAATATGTAAAAATATTTAGGTTTTACCATGGTAAGCATCAAATGCTCAATAGTCGGATTTTCAATACTTGAAAGGTTCGAATAGTCGTAACTATCGCAATCAAACTTCAAATTCAACAAGACCAAATCCTACCACCTTAAAAAGTGATGCCCTTACTGGTATTGTAAAAATAATTCCTATTTGTGCTACTTTGAATTAAGTCCATATAAGACCCTAATGTTCATTTATATGAAAAACATCGCAGATAAAAGAGAAATGTCACGAAACCAACTTTAAAACACTCTTAGAGACATCCCTAACAATGCCTAAAAATGGATAAATTATTTTATAAGGTGCAGTCGCAAACTTAAAATGAAAACTGAACATTTATCGCACAGTTATTAGAAACACTTAAGCCTTTTCGGCAACTCGTAAAACTTCTCGTCTAAATGCAATTATTAAGAAAATTAGTCTAGAAATGCTCTTCCATATTCTAGAAAAATATTCATATTATAACTTGCTTTAGATCTGAAAACTGCTAATGAGATAACCCTAAGTGTTATGTCAAACAAAAACTGAACATTTATCGTGCAGATATTAGAAACACTTAAGCCTATTCGACAGTTCGTAAAATATCTTGTCTAAATGTAAAATTTTGAAAGAATAGCCCAGAAACACACTCTAGTATTTGGACTACCACGTTCTAGAAAAACATCTTATTTACAACTTGCTTTACATCTAAATCCTGTTAACGTAAATACCCTAAGTGTTAAGGTCGCCGGAACCGTGTTATATGAATAGTTGAGTTTATAAAGCCTTTAAACAAAGTACCTGTATCTCAAGAGTCATCATATAACCATGTAGTGGCAGCCAATAACCCAGAATTGTAGGCCCAACTTGTAGAGATTACATTTTTATGCAGAAACACTTAAGGCTAAGTACTATTCATACATGACCCTTTAGCTCATGTTTTACTTTTAGTAATCCAAATAATTTTAGCATCTAGAAATCAAAGTTATAAATACAAATATACATAATTTTAGCCTCTTGAATTCATAAACAACCTCATATATGATTTTAAATTTAACTTCTCAAATTCGGTGAAACGAAAGTAGTATACTCGTAAAAGACTTCACAAGAACTATGAACTAACGAAATCATCATACACGTCATCAATCATGAACCAAAAATCACCATGTTCTTTTTGGTAAGTTTTGATTTGGTATTTATCTCTGATTTTTTCTTGCCCTATTTGATATGTTGTTATTTGCTTTTGCCATGGTTCTTGTTGTTTAAACGCGTAGACGATGATGTTTTATCAAACTATATGCATGCGTGTATGTTATAAACTTGCTAAGTTGTGGGTAATGGTAGCTAAATCCAATTAAATACATCTCCTTTACCTTGTCATTTGATTACCCATCATTGTAACCAAGTTATGGTGTAGACATTACTTAGTGTCACTTGGGTAATACTTGCGAAATACCTTGCGCACTTGCTTAGACAAGCTCACTAGAATGTCTTTTAAATGATGGGAAACATTTCTATCTAGCTTGATTAACTTTGTTAAAAGGTATGGAACCGAGGTATGTTTTCTGTGTAATTTGGTAAAAATCCAACCTAAAACTTATGGTTTAGATGCGGGTGAGTTATTACGTAAACTTGGGACGTGAAAAGGACCTCACGCATAGTTAGGAGGAGATTCTCGCCCAGGTCAATTAAGGACCGAACTTGATGCTATCACCTAAGTGTTTTTGTGCAACCACATGTGCTAGCATGGGATAGACTAAACTCACTAGATTAGTTGAAATTTAACTTTGCATTTTGGTAGGCCAAAGTAGTAAGGGCACGCCCGTAATGGTGTTGCTCGTAGGTGCTCCCTTCACCGATGTGTTGGGGGCCAAGCATTCCAATACAATGATGTATGCATTGCCACAAGGAGAGTTCCCGACGGGGCACCATCGTGCTTCAGGATCTCCAGACTATGGCAAGGGTTTAACATCATTGTCGTTGGTGCAAGGCTAAGCTTTAGCTAGTTGAACGATTTCGTCATAATCTAGCAAATCGGGTATGATAAGTATTGCAATGTATGGTTGACATGATTGCTAGAATGTGTCATGTGGGTAAAGTGTACACTCTATGCAGAAATTAAAATCTAATTAATTAGCCATGCTCGCGGCCATGAGCAACTTGGGAGAACTTTGTCAAGTATAGTTTTGTTTTTGCGAAAAATTTCAGAACCAGTGTTGGAATGGGTTGGTAAATTTGTGAGCCAAAGGTGGCTATTTTTACTCGCTGATCGCAACCAAGGAGGGGTATGAATCAATGTATATGAAATGTACTTTCTGTTATTTATCTTCTTATTAAATGTTTTTTACAATTCCATTGTCGTTTGTTGAAACTACACTTGCAAATAAAATCTACTTTATACTAAAAATGAGACTAGTGTAGAAACTTGTTATCCTTATTCTAGCCATGCATTTATTATATTTTCATACACTAAAGTCTTACGAGTACATACATGTACTCACCGTTGCTACACCTAAATAATACAGACGAAGGTATGGAAGAATGCCCCAACGATGCGTACTTTGCTCCAGGGTTTGACGATTATGTTGATAGATGAACTTGGGCTTTCAAGTCGGTTTCCTACGGGTTACCGGATGGGCATACTGTTGTCCTCATTTTAGTTCATGTTTATATTCCACTGTAATTTATTTTTGGCATATAACATTTGGCCGGTCGGCCACTACTTGTAATATTAAGTAGTTGTAATAGTTATAATTATGTTTATGCTATGATAACTGCTTAGATTTGTATGTATGTGTTGTGATACATCTTGAATGCGGGATCTGTGGGTGCTAGGCGTTGATCTTGGGAACTAGCACTAGACACATATCCGGGTATCTAGAATTGTTTTCAACCATCTAATGCATAAACTTGAGCGGTTGTCGTTCTTTGGCTATTGCTCGTGCTCCCCTTAGTGAGTGGCCGATACCAAGGTTCTGAGATGAACGATGAGTACTATACTTGGATGAGTTGGCTTCAGTCTCGGTATGATTGTTTAGTATGGAATCGAACTCTCATAGTTGCGTAAGTGTGTACGGTGCAACAAGGTGGCTCATATTTGTTTGGGTGAGGGCTATTTAGTTAATATTCCATACGTAGGACTTTTGAGTGACAGTAAGTATACACTTAAGTAGATTATGAATGTCACCTCTAAATCCAACGTATATGTAAGAATCGATTAATATTTCTGGGTGCCCACACCCTCCCCTCCATACACCCTGCCCTCCCCTTGCCCATCCACACCACCAGCCTTCTAGACCAAACCCAAGTCCCTATTGCGCATGCTTGGCACAAGTCATCGCTGGAATTTGTGACTTTCCCGCCTTCTACCAATGCCACCGCCGGGCTCCTTAGCCCGCGCCGTCACCTCCCATCAGTTCCCCAAGCACTTGATGACCAGCTTTGCTCGTTGGTCGCATCTCCCATGCTGTCACTCATTCCCTGCTTCATCTCGATGTCTTTATCCCTTTCTCTGTGCCAGGTGAGCCTATTTAGGTCAAGAGGGTAAAATGAACGTTTTGTTACTTCAAGGTCCTAATTTGAAGGTTACCAAGTTCAGTATTAAAAACGAACCGAGGCTAGAATTCAGGGTTGTATTTTGGATTTATTTCTTTTTTATATAATAATGCTAATCAAAGAGTCCCTGGATTCATTATACACTTTGTTTAGAATTTATTTTACATTACTAATTTTCTTTTTCTCGAACAAACACATTACTAATTTTCCTAAAAAAAATCAAGATGTGGCAATTTTTACCGAGTCGCTGAGAATTTCAATAAGTGACCAACAAGACTCCAAAATAAAAACAAAAAACAAGTAGCATAAAGTGGCCAAATTAAAGAACGATTCCTCCTGCCCCCTACCTTTGTTTGTTGTTCTTTTTGCGTCTTTACCCTTCACATCCTCGTAATATTGCCAAGTTTTCAGACATGGCATGGCGTGACTCTTGCCGCTGCTGCCTCCGGCTGTCCGGTTGCAGCGGCATGGTTTTGTCTGCACCATCCCAAGCCAATTCATATTACTAATATTTTTTAATTGATCAAACTTTGCAATAAGATTATATGGTTTTCTCTCTCTTTTAAGTAGGGGATTGCACTCAATTATACAGCATGTAACATACATGCATGATCAACATGCTCTGCGCTTGAAAGAATAGGATAATAAAATCTTTCTATTCGTAAGAACACTTTTTTTTTGGGTGCGTACAGAAGCTTCCCCGTTCTCTTTGTTTTAATCAAAAACCAATTTTGCTTGTTGATGGTTTATTTGGATTCATTATTCCAAGCAAAACACTTATAATCTGAATTCTGTAAGTTGTGTGTTATTTGTGGGAAATAGTAAGTTGTCTGGAACATATGCATCACCTAATCGTCGTTAGTTCTATCAATCCATTTAATTATTTATTTTAAAACTAAATAAATGCTTGTAATTTCATATTTTGTCAAATAAGCCCCTGAGCACGTACCGTAGCTTAGTCATGCCAAAACTTAAAGATCCAATGGCAATCATACACAACATAAAGAAACATATGCCACATGGATAAGAATGCAAGCCAAAGTATACAAAAGATATGCGTACTGAATAATTATTTTATCGTAAAAGATCCTCGTAAACACGCAATGATAGAGAATATGAAAAGATACATACACAAATGTAGGAACCCAATTATAGGGATTGTAAATAAATCTTATGAAATCATAGAAAAAACGAGCGTCGCTGCTTTCCAAGAAAATGAGTGAGTGACATGCAGACCAACTCCAGGGAGACCATGTACAAATACAGACAACAAAGGGGGCTTACATGCAAAAGAGGAGAGACATCCGGTTTGGCATTTATTCGAGTCCCGATTCGTAGGAACGAGACAGCACAGAGCACCCCGACCTGCTCCCCTGTTCTTCCTCCCTCCTCCTGAGGCATCCGAATTATCTGAATCTTTGGCCCAAACCCAATTTTCCCTTGCCAGAATGGGCGAATCAGGCGCGCTTCAGTCCATCGTCTACCACCGTGGTTCGCTTCGCCTCCTCGATCAGGTTCTATCCTTTCCTCTGCCTCTTTCTTCCTGTTCCGTATGAATCAGTGGGGACGAGTTCTTGATTGGGTTTTTGGTCTGGCTTTGATGCGATGCAGACGAAGCTGCCTCTCGTGGAGGTCTACGTCGACGTGAAGGATTCCGCCGATGGATGGTGAGTTTTCTTTTTCTCCTCGTCAATCTTCCCATTTTTTTATTCTTGTGTGTGCTCTGGGGACTAAGGAAGTTGAACTCGTCTGCTTCAGATAATTTAGAGCACCTAAATTCCTTAATCTGCGTCCAACAAACGGGCCTGGGGTGCTACGTGATGACTTCTCGGCGTCTTAGTTAAGTCATTAGCAGAAGGATAATGATGTGATATCATACTGAGTCTGTTATCTGTAAAGTTCTGGCATTCTGAGCTGATACTGAATAAATCAATCAGAGTAAAATACGAAAATATTTTAAAAACAATTGAAGAGAGTATATCTTAAAATTTCAACTACTTTGTTGTATGCTCAACTAGCAATATGCCTGTTCAAGTGTATCTAGTGATGCTTAGGACTCGGACCACTGGTTAAACCAAGAGAGTTAGAGATAATAATACCATCTCACGTGGATTTTTGTTGTTTTTAACTGCGCTTGTGCGCATGCTGGGGCAACTGCCCTGGGTTCATGGGAGTGAACTAGGGATGTATCTACCTCGGGTGTTAGCTTTGGTACGGTGAGGTTAGGAAGGAGGATGTGGTGGCAGGAGGAAGAAAATGCGCTAATCTGTTGTGTTAGGGCATGTTTGGATCCATTAGCACTAATAGTTAGCTGCTAAAATTAGCTAAAGTGGATCCAAACAGGCTAGCTAATAACCTAGCTAATAGTTAGCTGCTAACCCAGCTAATAGTTATCTCATTAGCTGGTTCTCCCCTGCTAATTCCTGCTAATAGATGTTGAAATGACTAATATGCCCTCAGCACTGTGCAAACAGCTATTAATGCAAGGGTACAATGGACATTTCCACCAACAACTAAATTTTTAACCACCTATTAGCTAGTACCTCCAAACAACCCTAACTAATAATTAGCCAGCTAATAGTTAGCCAACAATTAGCTATTAGCTAGCTAACTATTAGTGCTAATGGATCCAAACATGCCCTTAAGCGGTATGGCATGCTAGCCTGTGACTCGGTGTTGAGGCCCAAGATAAAAAAATTACTAGCCAACGGAATAATCCACCTATGTGGCCAGGTGAAACCACTGCTCTAGCAGCCAGCACAACAGTCCATGTGATCAGATAACACTCAAATGTTATGCTAATCTGGTGCTTTTTTTTTTTTTGTAGATATCATTCAAAGTATTTTTTTACTTTTTTCATTATTCTTTGTCGGACCTTTCCTATTAAGATTTTGATGTTTGTCTAAATAATTTAGTGATTTTTGATGATTTCCCTCTGTTTAATTCTATGGTTGGATGATCACACTGAAATAACTATAGGTGGAAGTAGTGAAACGAGAATGTAGCTCATATTCGGAGTTCCAGACAGCCTTTAGAAGAATAACCATGTCACAGGCAAATTTCCCCCATTTTGGATGATGCATTTAACACAAGACTTCATGTTAGAAGTTTGATTATGTTGAATGCAGCGTGCCCTTATGTTTATGTTAAAAGTTTGCCCTGGGTCTCCCGATTTCCTAATTCCACCACTGATTGAACTCACCATTCAGGAATGCAATCAGAGACATGGTTGTCCGTGGTGCTCCTGCAATAGCCATAGCAGCAGCATTGTCATTAGCTGTGGAAATTTTTGATCTGGATTTCACAGGTACACCTGCAGAAGCAGCTTCTTTCGTTTCCAGAAAATTGGAATACCTTGTATCCAGGTAAACATAGTTCAACTATTGAATTATTGGAGTTCAAGACAAGTATAATTCATTTACTCATTGCATGCGACATGTTTGGTCACGTTGTTCATGTTCTCCTTGTGACATGGCATTTCTACTTCTATTCGTGCATAGCTAATCGATGTTTTTTTGAATTTCCATATCAGCCGCCCAACTGCAGTGAACCTATCTGATGCTGCAACGAAGCTTCAGAATTTAGTGTCACAGACAACTGAAACTGCAAAAGATGCCAAAGCAATCTTTCAGGTGCTAACCTAGATAAATAATTTGATATATCGTCCCACTCACTAGCAGCTAAGTACCTACATAAACAAATTCATTGTGAAGAATAGTGTCTATCTACTGAATTTCTAGCGGTATATAGTCAATGTGTTCTGCAGCTTGTGTTTTCTTCCTTATTTTTATTCTAATCTAGAAGTAACCAACCTGATGACAGGAGATGGCATGAGGCTGAATCCACAAATTTATAGTGTCGAAGCAACTCCTTTTGTAGCTGATTATATTCTTTAGGGAAAACATTACATTAGCATGCACCTTAAGTTTTCCTTCAAGCTTGCATGTACTGTCAGAAAATTACTGTATTGTGGAGTCAAAATTATCTAATTGTTCAGTAAAGGTTAGGAGAAATAAGAAGAATTAGTTATCTATGTAATTTACCAAACTGGGCCTTATTGTGCCAATTGGTGATGGTTTTATGCCAATTCAGGCTGAATCATGTTACTCTTGCATGTGAGTGCTTCACACATTTCCTTAAAAAAATGATGAAGCCCCCAAAGTTTTCCTTTTTGGTTGAGTTTCACCTGAAATTTCCTATTACTTGCCAATTGGTTGTGATTTTTGGCTGGTTCCCAGCAGAGTTGTTTGCGTCTGACAATTTGTTCCAAAATGTTACAACCTCTATTAGACCAGTCACAACTGGTAAACAGCAAGAGACTTGCAGTGATAACCATTTGGGCACAATTTTCTCAATTACTAGCACACCGGTTACAACTGGTAACAAGCATAAATACTGATCATCAGAACTTACCAGGTGATAACAGGTTACCAACCCCTGACTCTGCCTCATAGTTGCTGCTCCATTTGGAAACTATTGTTCGGTCCAGTGCAATAAATTTTTACCATAGACATGATGAAATTAGGTTGCTTCCTTGTTAGATGAAAGTGTCAAATGAACAGATTGGACCTGTATTTGCTAACCTGTTTTATTATCCTTTCTCTAACCAGGTGTTTATTGAGGCTGCTGAGGCTATGCTAGTTAATGATGTGGCGGATAATAAGGCAATTGGCTCGCATGGTGCTGAATTTCTTCAACAGCAGTTTGGAAATTCAAAAAATATCACTGTTTTAACCCATTGTAATACTGGCAGGTAAATATGTAAATCGAAATGAATTTTTTCTTCTATGTGTGATGCCCAAATTTGTTGTGCGATGATACTTAATTATTTTCTTTCTAATCCAGCCTTGCAACTGCTGGTTATGGAACTGCCCTTGGGGTTATTCGTGCTCTTCACTCTGGAGGAGTTTTGGAAAAGGCCTTTTGCACTGAAACTCGCCCTTTTAACCAGGTAGACATTCCATCATTTGCATTATTATAGAACTTCTCTGAATGATTTAGCTTGTCGTGTTTTCTTCCAAGACATTAAAGTAGAGCACAAGCACTTACATCTCTGACATATAAGTGGCTAAACCACTGATAATCAATTTAGTCAATTATCCTTTTTAACTAACTGTCCACGTCATGTATCTGTCTCTCAATCACTCATGTTAAAATATATAGAAATGAACTGGTTACTACCTTTTCTTTAGCAGTTGTTCTTAAGATAAGTCTTGCAGTGTGTTTACAGACGTACAGAGCTCATAACAGTTTGCTGCTAATGTGCAGGGTTCCAGGCTTACAGCATTTGAGCTAGTTAATGATAAAATACCTGCAACACTGATAGCAGATTCTGCTGCAGCTGCACTAATGAAAACTGGGCAAGTTCAAGCTGTAATCGTCGGTGCTGATCGTATAGCCGCGAATGGTAAAACACTCACTACAATTCTTGAATCAATTGAAAACTAAAGATTCCTGTTGCTGACTGTTTTCCGTTGTGGAATTTCAAGGTGATACGGCCAATAAGATTGGCACATACAACCTTTCTATCTCTGCAAAGCATCATGGTGTACAATTTTATGTGGCCGCACCAGTGACTTCGATCGACCTCTCCCTCCCATCTGGGGATCAAATTGTGATAGAAGAAAGGTCGCCCAAGGAGTTGTTGAACTCTGAAGGTGGTCTAGGAAAGCAAGTTGCCGCGTCAGGAATATCAGTCTGGAACCCTGCCTTTGATGTTACTCCGGCAAATCTAATTACTGCAATCATAACAGAAAAGGTTTCTATCTCTCCACCCTTTTTAAATGTTTCATTGATTTTTTGCACTTTTGCTATGGGTCTATACGGTGTAGAACATAGGTTGATAGACTCTTGTATTGACCAAAGTTTCTCCATCGATTTACAGGGTGTAATCACAAAGTCAGATGCTGATGGAATTTTCGACATCAGAGGTTTCTTTCAATCTGCAAAATAATGCTCTCCAGTGAGGCTCACATTTGTATGACATGAATGCGTTTGAGCATCGGTGATGATAGAAGGCCCATGTTGTACTCTAGACAATACGATTTCTCCGAGTGAATGAAAAATAAAGTCTTGGTGGCATCACACACCTTTTGTACTGCGAGTATGACCATGCCTCTCGGGAGTTTGATATACACAACGGGTTCAAATTTGGTGGGGCAGATTGTAATCTACTAAAATATCTATATCTTTTTGACTAAAGTTAGCACTCCCTCTTTCACGATACTTATCCGACTGTCCTGCACAAACCAAGGAAGCAATACCTATTTGAAATGAGAAAATTTTCTTAGATTCCGTTGGGAATTGAATTATTTGCAGTAAAATTCCAGCTACTACATTCAAAATAGTTCTTAAGTTGCTAATAGAATTGGATCATGCTTACCCATATTAAACTATGTATGTCGACTTGTGTGTCATCTATCACATTATTACTAGGGCAAAATTGGCTAAATGATATACAACTTCAGTGGCATTTGCTCTGGGATACTGACTTTTTTGTCTTTACTGAACAAGACTAAACTTTAATTGCTCTTTGTGATAGGACACTCGGTCTATTAAAATATAGCATCTCGCTAAGAGAGGAGAGAGAACATGGGTTAAAAAGAGTCTTTTTTGTCTCTAACCTTTTCCTTCTTTCTCTTCTCTCCTTCCTCATCTTCTCTTGCACTGCGGTTGTTGCTGGTGAGCTCCCATGTCAACCCAAATATTTCCAAGAGGGTTAGGGGCAAAATAGACATTTTGTCCATCTTCTCTCTTCTCTCTCAGTTGAATATTATTTTTGTTAGCAAGAGTGTCTTAGAGTAAAAACACAAAAATATTAGTGTTTTATATATTAATAGTGGCGGTGGACCTAGAACATATGTAGCTTAAATGGGCAATAGGGTGTTAAAATGCAAATGGCAATAAGGTCAATCGGAGCTGGCTCTTGCGGCTCAGATAGGTGGAGCGCTCCACTTAGGGCATGTTTGGATCCATTAGCACTAATAGTTAGCTAGCTAATAGCTAATTGTTGGCTAATAATTAGTTAGCTAATTATTAGTTAGAACTGTTTGGATGTACTAGCTAATAGGTGGTTAAAAATTTAGTTGTGGATACAAATGTCCATTATACCCTTATATTAATAATTGTTTGCATTTTTTTTAAACTCAAATGGCTGTATGTGCGTTAGTCCTTGGCCGGATCGGCTTCTACTGGGAACCTTGCACGAGTGCTCCTACTGGGCATGTCTGGCGTACATCCACAAGACACATACATTGTTTACTAGTACTAATGTGCGGAGAGAGCAGTGGGGAAGAGAGCAGCGGCGAGAGAGCGGTGGAGAGAGCGGTTTCGGGAGGCTTCGCTTGAGGAGAGACCGGCAGAGAAGGGGCTTCGGAGGCTATTTGCAGCGGACGAACTTTTGGACGAGGGACTGCGGGCCAAGGGCAAATAAGACTTTTTACCATCTATTAGCACCAATTAGCAGGGGTCTACCAGCTAATGAGATAACCATTAGCTGAGATGTTGGCTAATTATTAGCTGCATTATTAGCTGGCCTGTTTGGATCCCCTTCACTAATTTTAGCAGCTAATTGTTAGTGCTAATGGATCCAAACATGCCCTTAATTCACTTTTGCAAAAAGAAAAAAAAGCACGATCTGATTTTTTCTCTGCGGAAAGGACCCGTGAATAATCAATCCTCATCACCCTCTCCCTTCCCCATCCCGATGGCGCCGCACTTCCTCCTTGCAACCACCATGACATCCCCTCCCCTCTCACCCTTGGTCCACCCCATGAACACCCGCTACACACCCCTCCAAGCCTGTAAAGTAGGGTTACAAACTTGCTGCCGACTTATTCAATTCTCCATTTGTGAGAAGCACCAAGAGCGTCTTGTACTCCCTTGGCAACACCCTAAGCATTCTTATGGTAGTTTCAAGGTTAGATAATGTCAACCTGATGGTCTTCAACTCATTCACAAATCTATTCATTCGGTGGAAAATATTGTTCTCCTTTTCATAAGGTAGCATTTTGAAATAGTTAAATTGGTCATTGAGAATGAGCATCTTAGCCTCTCACACATTATACGGCCTTCATGAATCTCACTAAGAGTAGTTCAAATGTTATAAGCAGTGTTGAGATTGCTCACTTGATTGAAACATCAACATTTTTTTGATGGCACAAAAAAAAATATCCATTATAACAATCCAAAAGTATAGTGAACAGTGCCCCAACAGAAACAAGGTGCAAAATGAAGAAATCACAGTTGCAATATTTGAACATACCTAATGCAACAAAAAAGAAATACTGGTATAACAAATCAACAAATCTATTCAAACAAAATGAAGGTTTCCTACAACAATGAAAAAGGTGATGCAAAAATATAAAATACTTGTTGCAACAAATTAACTTGAGACAAAACTTGAAGGAGTAGGACGAGAAGCAGACTAGTGCCTTGTCGTTGAGGGTCACACGGCCTTTGGTTCCCTAGCCACTTTCAAGTGCATCACTACAGTATTATCCTCCTCACTAGTTCTACTTTTCTACAGTGTTATCCTCCTCACTAGTCCCGCTTTTCCATGGATAGAGGGAGAGAGAACATGTAAGGTAAGGTAACTACAGATGAATTTGGAGGGTCCTCCAACCACCTTCTAGTGCATCACCACAGTGTTATCCTCCTCACTAGTCCCACTTTTCCACAGATAGAGAGAGAGAGAGAGAGAGAGAGAGAGCATGCAAGGTAAGAAAACTACAGATGAATTTGGAGGGTCCTCCAGTCACCTTCCAGTGCATCACCATAGTGTTATCCTCCTCACTAGTCCTTAGGGGTGAAAATGGGTCGGGTATTACCCGTCGGGTATCGGATACGGATAGTGTTTTTACCCATTTTTTCGGATACGAATACGGGTAATTTTTTCTCTGGTCAGATACGGATAGTACCCAGATAGCTGAGCGTCGGATTCGGGTCGGGTTCGGAGTGAGCACTACCCGGCAAATACCCGAGGATCTCGGGTCGGATACGGGTACCCGGGGTTCGGGTACCCAGGAGTATGAAATATATGCTAGGCTGATATCAGCAGCCCACAGGCTAGACCAGAGTGGCCCACGAGCAATGTCACCAGAGGCCCAGAGCCCACTGTTGCGGTCCAACCCATGATTGTTTAGGGTTTAGGGAAATTAGAGGGAATTCGGCGCCGCAGCCTCCTCACTCCTCAGTCCTCACTTCCTCAGGCTCAGGGGACGTCGCTCTCGCTCCTCAGGGTGCACCAGTGCGGCGGCGCATGGGCGCAGTCCCTCCCACCGACGGATCGACCCACCGGCTCCGCCCTCAAGGCGCATCCCTCCTCAAGGTGCAGTCCGTCCCACCGGCTCCCCCCTCAAGCCCCCGGCGCCGCCACCCGCCTCGGGGCCCCCGCCGCCACCCGCCTCGGGCCCCGCCACCGCCGCCTCGGCCCACCGCCACCGCGCCTTGGTTAGGGAGGCCGCCTCCGTCACGCTTTGCTCAGTGAGGTCGCTGCTACTACGCGTCAGGAAGGCCGTCGCGTCTGTCGGCCGCCGACCGCCACGCCCTGCCAAGGTAACAAACAGATCTAGTGATCTGGCCTGTGCTCATGCACCTGTGCTCATGATACTTAACTGTTATCGTTAGGAAGTTTTGTCTGTGGCAATATATATTTGATTGAGAGATCCATGATTTATTTGTGTGTATCACTCTATCATGATACATGATTTGTATGTGCGAATGATACATGATTTGTATGTGCGTATCATGGACAAAATGCTTCCTGATTGTATGATCCATGATTTGTATGTGCGTATCATGATTTGTGTGTATCACTAAATGCTTCCTGAAGACATAATATTGCTTTGCCAATTGTTTGTACTGAATACTTCATGTCAGTTTGAATTCATAAATTTACTGGACTTCATGAAATTATGTTTCATGTAATACTGAGCACAAAACACTTTTTTCCAATCTTGATATGGTGCCCCCCTCTCCTTGTTTATGTTCAGAGATGTTTAATGTTTGCACTGTAATGTTGCAGCTATACTAGGTTTTGCCTATCTTTTCAAGTTATTAATTCAAAGAGTCTGTGATAAGTTTTTAGTTCATACCATTGACATATTGTGCTACTGCCCACTTTGTTTTGACTTTTGAATATGAAAATATGGTTGGTTAATTGCCCACTGAGAGACTGAATTCCTGAAAGTCGCTATCCTTGTTCGTGTTCTATTCAGCAATATAGGTTTGTCATAAGGTGGAACAATGGATGTGGATGATATTGTTGACAGTGATTGTGCTCGCACCGAGGATGGAGTTGAAGTTCCAATTGAGGAGGGTGGTGATGCCGCAAGCAACGAGAAGAAGATGTCAGAGTTGGATGTGTACATGAGTGAGGGCCTAGTGAAGATCAATGAAGGTGATGTAGGCAAATGACAAATTTTCCTATTCTTTCTACCCTTGCTCGTGATGTGTTATCTATGCAAGTGTCTACGGTTGCTTTGGAGTCGGCATTTAGCTCGAGTGGACGCATTGTTGATGCATTTCGTGCTCGGCTTAGACCTGAAATTATTGAGGCCTTGGTTTGTACCAAGGATTGGACGATTGCTTTGGAACAAGGTTTGATTTTTTTGATTATGTGTTATCATTTATATTTGTATTATATATCTTCATGACTCAGTTGATGACTACTAATATGTTCTCTATTAATTTCAGATTTAGAGAGTGAAATTAAAACCATAAGTGATGCTATGAATGCTACGGAGATGGAGGACGATGTCGCGACTTGAGATTTTCAAGCATGCATGAACTATTTTATGTAATTTGAAAACTATCATTATGTGTTATACTAGACTATTGTGTGATTCGAACTCTGTTATTTTGTTTTGTATTGCGGTATTGGACTATATGTCAATGCGTTAGACTGATTTGTATGAATTGAACTATCACTGTGTGTTGGACCATATATGAACTGTCTTTTGTGGTCATTGACCTGTTATTTTCTTCCATGATTCCTTTATATGCCTTTGATTGTATGGTTATTCAAAGGTTGTCAAATATCTTTCATTCTATAGCATGGTTTGTGCTGGTTATCTTGTTATATAATGGATTTTATACTGGCAGCTTGTTTGCTTAGCATCATTGCTCAAAGTACCTGAGAGTGATAGCTTTGATCCTTATCAGGTGCATTTTCTGCACTTTCCTTTACAAAACACGCTTGGATTTATCATGTTTGTTGGTGTTCATCTAATCTACCAATTATTTCCATTTGCAGGAATTAATGAAAATCCTAATTGGGTTTATAGATGTTGGTCTTGGTAAGTACATGTTTGTTCTGTTCAGTTATGCTTGACTAATCAATTATTGTTTGGTTTATTAACAACTTTCCTGCATAGGCACTCGACCACTCGTTTAGTTCTTTGGCACCCTTTCAAAAGAATGGGCATTAGAGTGCATGAAGGACCTTCTACTAGTCAATCTCAGAAATCTACAAATTGTTGTGCAGGTAATCCTGCTCAGTTTCCTTTTAACTTTTCTTTTCTTGTCACAACTCACTTCTTTCTTATTGGTTCTAATTATTACAAAACCTGTGACACATATGCAGGCTGCAAAAGAATACTCCGAGCAGCTAGGAGTTGATGCTTGCATAAAACTATTTGAGCAATTCAAATCTTACGAGGGCCTCTACTTTTTCTTAGGATCCTATTTGAGCTCCAGGTAGTTACTCCTGACTTTGATATGTTTCAAATGCTCTTTTCTCAATGTGACACAACTTAATATATATTAGATCTGTTTATATGCAACAGTGAGAATCCAGATATCCATTTCAAATACATAGAAGCAGCTGCAAGGACTGGACAGATCAAAGAAGTTGAGCGTGTAACTAGAGTCTAATTTCTATGATGCTAAAAAGACAAAGAACTTTTTTATGGAAGCAAAACTACCTGATGCCCGCCCATTGATTAATGTTTGAGACCGCTTTGGTTTTGTTCCAGATCTGACTCACTATCTGTACACAAATAATATGCTCCGGTATATTGAAGGCTATGTACAGAAAGTATGCAACTCTTCTAATTCAGTGTTATTTGAGTATTATTCTTTTAATATGTTGAGTATATGAGTAACCATTTCCCTTTGTCTGGTTTGTAGGTGAACCCTGGAAATGCGGGCAGCTACTTGATGATAAGTGCCCTGAAGATTTCATTAAGGGTTTGATTCTATCTGTTCGTTCTCTCCTTCCTGTTGAGCCACTAGTTGAGGAATGCGAGAAGAGGTTTGATTCAACCCCCCAAACCAACACACACCCACACCTTTTCTGTTGGTCTAATTTGTTTGACATTTTAATCAGGAACCGCGTATGGCTGCTAACACAATTCTTGGAGCTAGAATCGTAAATTTTCGTATGTCATAAGGTGAATCCAAAATTTGCCTACATTGTCTTGATGATCCTGAGTAGATAACCTATTTTGATAAGAGTTATATTCTTACATGGATAGAAAATGGGCGTGTTACTTAGACACGTAAACTTGCCATGTCTTTCTAGTATGCAAGATAAAACTTATGGATATAAGATCATGCTTATGATTAGCCCATCGTTTGTCAACTTTCTAACTCAATTATATTTCTTTTCAAAAGGAAGTTTTTATTACTTTGTTTTGGACTTGTGGTGTATGATTGCTTTTCTGTTTCAGTCTGACATGCTAATTCTTAAAATACTTGCTCATGTGAACCATGGAACCTCAGGTCGGGAAAGATGTTGCTCAGTGCTTAAATGAAGCACTTTCTAGGTGTGGATTAAATGTGCGAGTCACTGCACTGGTAGGTCTTTCCCAACTTTTGTTACTTTTATCCTTTCATTCTGTTGAAACATTTGGCTGACTTGAAACACTGTTATCTAGTGCTTGTCCACTACTAATGTGGATAACTAGAATACTTAAAGAACTGGATTGATAATCAGGCCTGCGTTTGAAAGATTGGAACCACATTTCAATATTCTGCTGTCATATAGCGGATCATGTGGCTGTTTTGGTTTTATAGGATTTTCTCTTGCTGATGTATGACATGATTATGAGCATGATTTCACCCTAAGCATGATTGCATAGCATACTTCCCCTTACTTGAAATGGACAATGACTGAATGCAATAATAACTGGATTTTGGGATGTAGTTCCTCTTGGATAGGGGTGGCAACGGGGCCATTCCTTGCCGGGGAGTGCCTTCCTGTCCCCGTCCCCGCGATCCAAAATTTTCCCCGTCCCCGTCCCCGTTCTCCGTCTCGGGGGAGAAAATCCCCCCGTTCCCATCCCCGTTCGGGTATCGGACCCCATCGGGGACCCATCCCCGCGAAAATTTTACACAAGAGAAGAGCTCTTATAGCCATTTTAACTCTAAAATCATATCAACAGACAAGGAAAAAAAGAATGCATACATTCATTGAAGATTATGTTGTCCCGTTTATGAAAATGTGAATATGATGGGCTAGAGAATATGTTTGCAATCTAATAACTAAATTGGACTAAACTAAATTTGGATCCCCAACCAGGTCCCTGCGGGGAAAAAAATTCTCCATCCCCGTCCCCGCCATCCCCGACGGGGGAATAATTTTCCCCATTTTCATCCCCGCGGGGGATGATTTCTTCCCATACCCGTCTCCTAATAGAGGAATTCCCCGCCGGGGATCGGGTCCCCATTGCCACCCCTACTCTTGGATGAATGATGTGCATGAGGTGCAACAGTTCAACGAAGAGTCAGATTACATGGGTGAGTCGTTTTATGCTCCTCTTTTGTAACATTTGTCTTGTATATGTGCTTTGATTCTAGGTAGTTTGCATACTATCCGACTAAGTACCCGTTATCCGTATTGTATCCGTCTGTATAATATTCGTATATATTTTCTACCCGTTCGTAAATACCTGGTATCCGTATCCTATCCGATTTTTCACTACCCGTACTCGTATCCGTAAAAAAATAATTAGAGTAGGATACAGGACGACTTACTACCCGACTGTATCCGACCCGTTTTCATCCCTACTAGTCCTACTTTTTCACAGTTTTATCCTCCTCGCTAGTCCCACTTTTTCCCAGTGTTATCCTCTTCACTAGTCCCACTTTTTCACAGATAGAGGGAGAGAGAGAGCATGCAAGGTAAGGTAACTACAGATGAACTTGTAGGGTCCTCCAGCCACCTTCTGATACATCACCACAGCATTATCCTCATCACTGGTCCCACTTTTCCACAAATAGAGGGAGAGAGGGCATGCAAGGGAGGTAATGTACCTACAGATGAACTTAAGAGGGTCCTCCAGCCACCTTCCGATGCATCACAACAGCATTATCCTCATCACTGGTCCCACTCCACTTTTCCACAGATAGAGAGAGGGCATGCAAGGGAGTAGGGTAACTACAGATGGACTCGGAGGTGGAGCTTGGGAGAGTAAGATGACATGGATTTAGGATTTTGGGCACAAAGCAGCGGAGAAGAATCGACAGCTCCATACACAGCCACATGATGCTGAGGGGCTACATATGCAGCCACATGATGCTAGAGGAGTCTCGACGGCGGACCGGCTGGCCAAAGCTCACCAGGGAGCTTCCATAGGCAGACAGCCAAGCAAAAAGTGAGGATGAAGCCTTTCTGGCAAGAAGCAGAGAGACGTATGCGTGGGCAAGGGGCATCAAAAGGAGCTACGTGAAGTTCCCCGTCTGTAAAAAAGCTGACATCTGGCGTGTAACATTATCCTAGTCATAGTAACCTAGAACACACACTCCCTCTTGTTAAAAGCTATTCTAGACCCGTGAAAATAAATCCATTGGAGAGTATACAAACTAAGATACACGATTTACAGGGCTGCTCTGCGACACCTATACAAGGGGGTGACAGGAGGTGCAAAGAATTAGTTGGGTGGCCAGCCGTCATCATACGGCCCTAAAACAACCTCTAATAATTACACAATCTACGGGAACCAGCCGCTGGCCAGAGACGGTAGCAGCGCTCTAGCACTGCAGCAACGAGATACACTAGTGTGGTGGCATCTTCATCTCCGCCGATGTTGGGCCATCTTTGCATGAGCCTGCGCTATCCTATCGGCATACATCGGGAGGCACCTGATCTCGTTGATCTCTTCTAGAAGCTTGTCTTCGGTGATATTATCTGTGATGCTCCTCATTACCTGAAGATAACACAGAGAAATTGTCAGAATAGTGTCAGAATATTGAAACAATCTGTAGAGCTGAAGATTTGGGTTTCATGAAAAAAAAAAAAAAGAGTTTATTGAAAGAAAGAGAGCCAAAGATGTCCTGAATATAATAGAAAGCAATAATGCTAACAAGATGATGAAGACAAGAGTCGAAAGTATGCTCTAGTGCCACCCACAAAGAAAATAGATATAAATCACTCAAAATACGGCTTTAAATGGCTACCTTTTATTGGAAGTTAGCTAGCTATACAATATTAATGTGTGAATTAAGTCAAAACTGATTCTGAAATGCAGCCATCAATTTTGCAGTAATAGCAAAACCATTTCTAATGATTAGATACATATTTTTCGTATTAAAAGGATCATGACCACATTCGCATGCAACCATATATGCAGTATGCTTAGGTAAATTAGCAATGACTATAACATAGAAAAGGGTATAGGAGAATCAGCCTTGCGGTATGTGTTGATATCATTTGGAGTTGATTTATCAGATCTAATGCGCATGCAGACCCAACACTCCTCTTCCTTATTCCAAGAACACTCGACAATCCTCCCTGAGATGGAGGATTGGTCTTCTTCATCTGCATAAGTTTCAGAACATTAGCATAAATTTGCAACAAATAAAACTTCAACAGAAAAGCTCTATTGAGAAATCAGGTGCATAATTAGTTTTTTATCATTATTATTTTGAAACAGCACACCGAGAACATGAGCAGGGAAAGCTACTCAAATTCCAGCAATAGAAAAAAGAAAATAAAATAAAATTCATGAGTTTGCCAGAAATTTTATGTCTATGGCTTGAATACAGAGGGTGATGCAACCCCGATGCAAACAGAGCAGAAAAGCGAATATGCAACCCCCAGAATCCAGTATTGCCAAGATTGGCTTGAGTTACTGAGAAGTTTGCAGGTCATTCAGCTAAAGAATGTTGTGTCATCAACTAGACATAGGCAAATGGATGAAGGATAATATCCTTAACAATTTTAAATTTGCAGAAAAGAGTAATAACATAGATTGCAGGCTCCATCCAAAAAAGGATCCTAATATGAAGTTACCATACTTTGAATTACAAAAAAAAAGGTAAAATGCTCAATGTCATGGGAATATAAATTTATGTGAATGATGAGAAATATGCTGTGCAGTGTGCACAAGATGAAATTAACATGAAAACTGCAGGACATGCTTACTCGGAAATACTATCCGAGAACCATCCAAAAGTTTCTTTTTGCCTCTCTCATAAAGGAAAACCAGCTGACGATTGTCATTCCCAACCTGCATTAGTTAGATATGACAAAATAAGCCCCACCATAAAAAAAATTATCATCACCATGACTAAACCATTTATAGCAACAATGATGGAAAAAAAGAAGAAGTAATGCACACCTCAAACAAAAAGTCAACTGAATTCATTTCAGGGTATTTCCACTTAAGAAGACCTTCATGGGTACGAGTTACATATGGATCATCCCAGCCCTAAAGAACAACAAAGGAAGTGAGCCAGACAAGACAAAACAAAAGTGTACTTATTCAATTCAGAAATAAATTGTTCCCAACCAGAACAAGAATGGCTGATGACAGGAGAAAGTGCATAAATTATTCATAAACAGCCTACAAGGTGTAAGAAAGTCCTGATACAGATTCATATATGTAATAATATTGTATCAAGAACTTTGGCCCTCCATTCTACACATCTTCAATAAACTTCCAGCTATATATAAAAAAACAGATGCATTCACCTACACCTCAGGAATGAAGACACCCATGCTATTACTAAGCATAAAACATGAAATAGCTCCACAAAAATGATTCTTGGTATGAACTGCAAGGTAAAATGGACACACAAATCCCAAGACAAATTGCAGCCTACACCCCAACTGCTAAAAGTATGTTTACAGTGCCGTCACAAAAGACTTTAATCGGTATATTGATCACCACCCTTTTCCAAGTAACTCAACAATCAGATTAATTCTGCTCTCAGTGATTCATATAGCGAGCAGCAAATTGAAGTAAAGAGGCCAAATGACAAGTTTGCGGCATACTGCTAGAAGTTTAAATTGTTCTAAAAAAGAGATTATGGCTTATATGTACATGACCATCATGCACTTTATGCTTCAAACTCAAAAAGCATGTAATCTCAATAAGGCGATCATGGCCATAACTCAAATAATGTTAAGCTGGAATGCAGCCAACAAGATGAAATGTCAGCCTGCTAAGCTATACATATGCAGTGCATTTACCTATCAGAGCACTGCATATTTGTAAAGGATTAGCAGAACTCGAAAAAAAAGAGGCCATGATCAAATATCAAATATGACACGTCAAATGGATCTATCCCAAGCCAAAGCAATAGGCCACAAGTCCATATGCTTCAGCAAATCCCAGTAGCTTGCAAAATCAGCAAGACTGAAATGCCAATATTCTTGCCTTTTACCAGTAGCAATTCAAAATTATGTTACAATTGCTAGTTTTCACAAAAGGATGTATCCAAACAAAATATTATAGTATAGTTCAATACAGCCTGTTTTCTTGTTTAAGCATTGATGCATTGCAACAACTTGAACGGAAAATCCTAGTACTCATTTCCATCTTTCCTATATAACCAATGTTAGAAGACAAACCTACCTGAAATATAAGGCCATCGGCATCATGTGAAAGTGATGGAATAAACTCCTTAAGTAACTTTTTTACTGTGGAGAGAAGCCAAAAATCCTTTCTCCTGACCTGGCAAAGTGTCCAAGAATAAGAAAATGTACTTTGCAAAAAAATTCAAAATGGAATAAAAAAGCTCAGCTGTTTTGGTTCCAAATACCGAAAATAGTTCCATATCGTATTTGTACACTGGATTGCTCTTAGCACCACTCTCAAACTGCTTTTTCTCATAATAACGTGGCCGAATTATTTCATCTTCAAGTAGTCTCCACCTTTCAGAAAAGGGCAACTGCATACAAAAATATTTCCCAAATTAAAAACAATATTAATGCCACAAACTAGTTAGCATCAAAAACGCCAAAGAAATGGTAATCACAGCAGAGATCAAAGCAGAGCGTCAATGGATGGAGAGACTGGCTTCCAGGTAACTACATGAAGGATGCTCATTTGGTTCATTTTTCTCTTTTAGCTACTATATGCCTTGAAAAAAAGGACACTAAAAATTTGCTAAATACCTTGGTTTTGGACACTGAATCAAGTGCCATCAGATCATATGCCAAGTACCTCCTCTTCAATCCCGAATCTGGTACTGTGTCTATAATCATTTCTCCATCAATCAAGGTCATCTCATGTGGACCCTTCAATTGGCAAAGATATAACTTTTAACTTTTGCGGAAAAAAAGCACCATGATTTTCTCCAGCACAAGAATGAGAATCTTACTTCATTAAGGTTCCTATGGGGAAAGCGCATATGAACTCTTCTAAAGCAAAAATTCCGATCAATCAAGAAACAACCATCCCTCATTATAAGCATCATATATCGGGTTCCATCAGCTTTCCATGTAGCATAATAGTATCGCTGTCTAAGTAGTTGCAGATTGTCACTGCATGCAGCAAAAAATAAAAAATAAAAAAAACATTAAGTCACTAGGTCAAAAAGGAAACATAGGGCCAGTATGGACTAAGCCAATATCGATTAGGACCCATTTGGAGAACAAGAATTTTACAGGGCCTTACTTATCTTTTCCTCCCTGGAAAGAATTGTTGTTTTCTTCAAATTAGCAGGCAAAACCACTCAGCACTCACTGATCTTAGTTTTATGACTTATAACTGAGAACTGACTATCACTTTTTTGTGAAATAATAAATTTGGGACAGATTTTATGAGCAGATCCAAGAAAATTGATGATATAAAAGAAGAAAATGTTCCAAGCCTTCAGAAAATATTAAATAAGGACACACGGATATGTGAGATTCCAAAAAGGGTATGGTACAAACTTACAACTCATCAAATGCAAGCATTTACCTACCCTAGGTTGTTTTTTACTAAGGCGGTGCAGATTGGCATGCTTTAATACAAAAATTTCTATTTCTGGTAAGCCCAGTACGTAGCATGAATATCATTATATAATACACACAAGGAATATCAAGAATAAGGATGCACAAAAAAAATCAAGAAATTCGAGTAACTAAAAAAAGTTGGTGGGGATAATTTATTTCATATCATAAACAAAACATGGCACCAGGTTTACAGTTAGTCACCTGTTAAGAGAGACTGGATGTGATCCTGGAAATTGTGCATGCCCTCTTACCTATTAACCAAAGAAAGAACATTATATCACCCTATGTAAGAAGCATAACTTGTTTGGGAGATACACATGCATAAACTTGCAGAAACGATAGACGTTACAAAATATGTTAAGAGCCTTAAGAGGAAAGTACCAACTAGAAGAAATGCGCAAAATAATAGCTACAAAACAGGTTAGACACAGAAAACATGATTCATCTGCCCATTATAGCATGTTCCACTCACGTCATACTGCAAAGCATGACGGGGCATTTCACGAATCCTGATAGCATGTTCCACTCATGTTATTCTCATACCCTCACAGGCTCACACTAATCTACAAAAAACAAAAAGTATAAGTTGGGTAGGACTAAAATAATTTACTTACAGGGGGCATTTCAAGCAACCGATAACATACGATGCGCAGAGCATCTTGCTGATCATACGGTACGGCATCGCCTAACACATCATCATTAGTGATCACTTTAGCCTCTACCTCATTCTGCAACAAACAAAGCAATGTCTCAAGAGACAGAAAACACCAGATCTATTGTTAATATTTCAAACAATGTTTAATAATGAACAAATAACATTAAGCCCAAATATGGTAAACTACATCTGTAATGTTATAAAATTCAATTCAAATAGTGAAGTGGGTAGTGAGAATAATTGAAAATTCTGTACAATGGTAATTTGTGTCTAAAATGAAAAAAAAAAGTGAGTTATAAGGAAGCAGCCACTTGATTCAACACCAAATTACTTGGAATATTATTTTCTAAAAAGGAAAAATACATACATGTGCAGGTGAAAGATCACCATTGTCATCATCATCATCCTGCTTCGCTTCACCATTTAAATCAAGATCAGAAGGCCTCTTCCATTCTGGTGTTGAAGGGCATGTTATCATCATATTCTCAGGAACCTCGTGATAAAATGAATACAATGCTTCGATGTAGTCCCTCTTATATATACCAGGTGGTCGCCTTTGAGCAAATATATATATAGCCTAGCAAAAAAAAATGCTGTAAAGAAAAATAGTAGAATTGAATTGAACAAATCAGCAAACATTCAGAATCTACTTGCCCTACCTCAGCAACACAAAAGATGTGTGTGCGCATAAGGTAATGAATAATCATGAAGCCTGTACGATTGTGACCATGGGTACAGTGAACTAGAATATATTTAGGATTCTTTGACTGCTTTTGTCGGTCAAGAAACATCATAGCCTGAAACAGAAAAGTTGTTACATAAATAGCTTATGGGGAGCCCTTTCTGCAAATATGGTCATAAATGGCCTTCATATGTATCACTATATTCCACAGTGAGAAAGATTAATCACAAACATTGACTGGCGTTGGGAATATCTCATTAAGAAGCCAACAAAAAGATCCATAGTAATGTTTCTACATTTCCCAACAGATATATCAACAAATTTGTGCCCCAGCATGTTGTTTTAGGAAAACAAAAATGAGCATGCAACCACTATGTACCATTCCCATGAACTTAGTCCAAAGAAATTGGTATACAGGATATAAGAATACAAAAAATGGAAAAGGACAAAAATCCTTGAAGTTAGAAACATAATGGGCATGAAGTAGCACATGGAAAAATAGTTAATTAGTTATATGTCCACACAACACACAACTTGATAATTATCACCCAAGTCCAAAAACAGTAGCCCATCATTAAAAGATAAGGTGCCATAGAGAACCACTTGCAGCATAAAATATGGTGCGGACGAAATGAAGTGCAAATATTTTGGGATAAAAAAGAAATCAAATAATATTAAGAAATCAGCATCAGAATCCTGCTTGGACAAATAAATACGCCACCCAGAGTAAAATATACTGCAGATGCATATATTTGAATACAAATATTGCCATTACCTCATAGACAAATATGTTTACAGATTCATTATCAGGTACAGCATCTCTTCCCTTGCAAGGAATCTAAAATGCAAATGTGTCAGTAAACAAATGCTCTTAAAAATTCAAGGATGCATTTAAGCTTAGCTCTCTCACCTTGACATGCTTAGTACCTTGCCTAGTCCATTCCGCTGGAGAGTAATACCGAGTAGTATTTGTCAAATCAATCACCAAACCTATCTGAAAAAAATACAAATTAAGACTGAAATAGAATTATCTGTTCACAATAAGTGACTAACTAGGAATACATTCATACAAGAGAAAGGGGTTCCGATAATATCAACCCCTTGGTACAATCACAAACAAAGAAAGTGAAGCAAATACACACATAAATGAGTACAACACGCATGAGTATAGTAAAGCTACAGATAGCATCACCAAGCAATACTTACTTCGCGACCAGCTTTTCTTTGTTTATTAACTACTTGTTTGGATGAATATCTTTTCCCAGGAGGCACCGAGTCATTAAAAGTTTCATCAAGAGGAACTTTGGAAGGTATGATTTTGTCTATTGGCTCACCAAATGCAGGGCAATGCAACCAGCCTGAAATCACACCAAGAAAATATATTAAAAATCTACTTAGGGAAAAAGCAATGGCATTTACCAAATGAAAAGAGAGAAGAAAGGTGAAAAAAATTGTATGAAAAATAAAAAATCATTAGAAACATTTCCAATACTTAATAGTTCATACCCTGTGGTGCCTCTTTAATCCGACCTCTACCAGATTTGTTTTGAGGTACATAATCATTTCTAATCTGCTGAGAATGTAGCCTTGAGCATTCATCTTGTTGCTCTCTCTTTAATTTCCTGCGTCTCTCTTCACGCTCCTAGTAACAACAGCAAGATTTGCATAAAAAAGGTATAGGTAATAAGATCAAATAATACCATTTTGCAAGCTTGATGTTAAGAAAAACTCAAATAGGATGGCTAATATTGTTCAAAACCTCAAACTAATTAGTTTAATAACAAAATGTTGGCATAAATTTAAAGAGAAAAATAAGAGTACACAAAGCATGTATGCAAAAGAAAGGTGGCCAAAGCAAATTAACTGTAGAACATGGAAGACAGGTTGAACTTCAAAGAAGACCATTCAATTGTTTTTTTTTTTAAAAAGAAATTTTGGGCTTGTTTGGTTTGCGACCCTTGTGAACCATGCCAAAATTTTGTCGCAACCAAAACCATGGCGTTACCAAAATCGTGTCAAAATTGAAGTGTTTGGATTGAAACCATGCCAAAGATTGAGCTGAAGCCAAATAAATAGCCAAAATGCTTCTAGACTACAACAAGTGGGACAACATGTCGTCTAGTATTTAACAACATCAAAATATAGTCTGCATGGGGTCTTCCATGGGTCTTGTTTTGTTGATCTTGTGACAAGGAATACGATGGTTTAAATGGACTGCAAATTGAATACCAAGTTTAGGAGATATAATCATTTGAAGTTTTGTATCTGCCTATGTAGTTTTTCTACATAGCCTGTCCCAAGTTAGGAAAAAGGAGGAGGGTTGTTAGGCTTGGCAAGCCAATGTAAAATAAAACAGCTTCCCTTTCATGGAATGAAACCCAAAAGACTTTAATTGGGTTTCTTTCCTAGCCTACCCCAACATGTTTGGGACAAAAGGCTTGGTTGATGTTGTGAAGTTTTGTAATCAAACAAAAAACACATGTAATGGAGCCAATCATCCTTTGCCACGTCATGGGTGAATATAGCAGCAGCCCTGCCAATTCTTTAGCAGAGGATTCGGCCGCCCTTAAGACGCCCAAGAATTTGGCTAGAATGACTAAGGCATTACCAAATATTTGAGGGCTTACAGAATTTTGGAGTTGAAGCAAACACTAGCCAAATATTGAGGGCATTATCAAATTTTGGTTTGGCACATCGGGGCTTTGAACCAAACAGCCCCTTAACGTATACCATTATGCCTTTAATGCAGACTATTAGGATTTGTACCTACATAGTCTCAATGTACACATGCATAACAATGTTAACCATCTATTTGTGGATATCCACTCCTTCAGCTAACAATATTAACCTTGAACTCGTACCAAATAACATAGTGCACAGTTTGTCTTTCAATTATAACTAACCATACATCATTAGCTTGCTCCATGTACAGATATGTAGCAAGCAGCATTCTACAGCGAATGAAAAACTATGTCGAGAATGGTATGAAATACCCTTCGCATTGTTGCAACAGCAGACTCAACATGTTCTTCCTGTGCATAATCGACCTCGACAGGTTCTTCATAAGGCTGTTCATCTTCTTCAGGCAATGGTGATGCATTCAAATCCATGGAGAAGATCATTCAACATTCACTACTTCATATATCCTCGATACCCTTTTGAGATTTGCACCTAACAAGTGCATACATTTAGATAAGTTGTCTACGGACAAACAAGCATTGTGGAAATTTCAAACTTCCCAAGCCATTAAAAGTAAAAAAAAAAAGCAGTAAAAAGCATTCAAACAAATAGTACAAAGACAGCACAACTTTGAAGAAGGCAGTAAAGATAACAACAGCATAGCAGATCAAAGGCAGTAAAGATATCAACAGCATAGCAGATCAAAAAAAAAAAAATCCAACAAATAATAGGATAAATTTCAACTACACAGCTGAAGGACTTATGAGAGCTTCATTCGCAAGCATTTCATGCACTGTATCCTTTCTTATTCAAACTGCAAATAAAAAGTGTGCATCCCTTAGCCATTAGCAGGGTTCAAAATCTCGCCGGAAACCGCCGAGATCTCGCTTACCGGACGGGGACGAGATTTGAAATGCCGGCCGGAGTGAAAAATTTTAAATTGCTACAGTAATCATGGAAATCTCGCCAAGATCTCAGGGTTTTTAACCGGTTTTTTGCCCTTTTTTGACCGAATTTGACCGGAAATTGATCAATAACCCTTAAGAAAGTCATCTCCTATGAAAATTTGATGAAAAATCGAATTTTTGAGACATTTTTTAAAAATTGCAGAAACACTGTCAGATTTTTATAAAATTGTACATGATTTATAATGATGTGAAAATTTTATGGTAGCATCCTAGGAAGTGTAGGATCATACTTAAAAATTTTCAAAATAATTTAACTTCATTTGTTACCTTTAAAAAATAAAAAACATAATGAAGATAATTGGGACAGTAACCTTGTCAGAATTTTATAAATTTTCTCGAGTTTGATACTGATCCAAAATTTTTATGAAAGCTTAATAATTGACTTAGTATCATTATATAAAATTTTCAAAAAAAATTAACTTTTTTTGTTTGCCCAATCAAATCTATGTATGCATTGAACTTCATTTGTTATATTTCAAAAATCAAAAACAGAAAGAACATAAATGGTACACTACACTTGTAAGAATTTTATAAATTCACTGAAGTGTGATCATGATTCAAAATTTTTATGAGATCTTAAGCACTTCCTTATAACCCTTCTGCAAAATTTTCAAAAAATTTAAACATTTTAATTGCTAAAGCAAATTTATGTATTGATCATGAGACTTTTATGAGGACGTAGCACTATCAAAATTTTTGGAACTTCTTGAAGCTTGATCATCATATGAAAATTTTGTAATGTGGTTTGTTTCATTTTTCATTCGGTTCAAACTTGATGGTCAGTGTTTTATCAGGACAGTAACAATGTTTGAATTTTTAAAAATTCCACAAATTTGATAATCATCTGAAATTTTTATGAGAACATTATTAATGTGTCAAGAAAAAAAATTCAAAAAATTTTGACATCGTTTGAGCCATTTTTCGCTCGGTGCAATTTTGTCGAGATCTCGGCAAAACCAGTGAGATTTTGGTCCAACCGGGAGCTCCAGAACCGGATTTGAATTTCTATTTTTGCATTTCGGCCAGAATTTGTTTGAATTTCCGAGATCTCGCCGAAATTTCGTTCTCCGGCCAAGGACGGTATTTCAAGCGAAATCGAGATTGTGAACCCTGGCCATTAGCCTATTACCCACAATGCTGGGCTGCTCACAGTAGTACAGTATATTTTACCCTAGTACCTCATTCCCATGTAACTCAGTCAATGTTAAGAGAATCAGAAAATGAGAAGCCTGTTGTGAATAATAACCTTCATCGTTTTCCTTTATATTCTTTGAATTCATAATTCACTGTATATTTCCATTTATTTATATTTCATAATACTGAGTTTGAAACTGAAACATTTTTATGGTGGTAGATTACTTGAGGACTAGCTTCACAACTTCAAGAAATTTTCTTATATGAATTTGATGGTAAATGCAACATGGTTTGCCGATTAGCACATATTTGGTTGGTTGCATTAGATATGCCACCACTAAATAAATATAAGTCAATGCTGCAGTCATTATGTGATTTTGACAAGCCCATTACCGGAGCAATAATTCCTCCTCTGTAAAAGGTCAGTTCTACAGCAGACTGTAATATCAGACTGAGGAATGAAGGGGCATTGTCCACTTATTATCTTGCGACAAAAAAGGTAGACGAGAAAAAGATTAAGCATAACATTGTCAGGAGTGGCACTCATCATTAGAAATAATAAATTAGTCATTTGTCTGGTAAAGAAGCTAAATATCGGGTAACCATTATTTGGTACAATGCAGTCTCCCTCACCCATCTCGACTATAAGATGTCAAACTGAAGAGAAGTTTGAATATTTAAGTGCATGACACCGACACCGCATTTTTGGATACAGAAAACCACAAACAGCAAGGAAACAAGAAAGTGATCTCACATGTTCCTCCAGGGGCACTGAATTTTTCAAATACAATACAAGTATACAAAGGACTGATAATTCATGCAGAAGCAAGTGATACACATTGGAAGACAAGCTTGTGATTTCTTGCATTAGTAGCGCTGAAAGGGGGCTAGGTTCAAAAATCAACGCAATCGATTGCAGGAACAAAGCAAGTGAGCAAATCGACAAATTGTGCAGACACTATCTAGCACAAGCCAAAACAACCCTCCCGCATATCTCTAAGGACGCAATTAATAACCAAAAATACAAACAAGCAAAAGGATTGCCACACTCGAGGGTTTCCAACACCATTTAATCATTTATTCTTCCAAGCAATCTAGTGATTCAAATTTGTCAAGCTAACTAGGGTCGGGTCGCAGCCACGCATGGAGAAACACAAGAACAAACCCGAGACAGGCGTGGCGACCGCAAGCCGCGAAACCACCGGCACGGAACCCAACTAGGGTTTGCGAGCCCGCGCCGAATTACCCGTGCCCCGCACACGGGACCGCCCGCGCCGCCACCAAAACCATCGAGGCGCACCATACCAAGCCGAGCGAACGCGAGCCCAGGACGAGAGCGAATTTGGTCGTCGTACCTAACAGGCGGCGGCGGTGGAGGCGGCGAGGCGCTCCTCCCGGCGGTGCAGCGGAGGGGATCGAGCCCGCACCGGCGAGCACGGGCGGCAGAGGAGGACGGGGGACGGGGAGGGGTAGGAGTGGAGGAAGGGTTTTGGCGGGGTAGGGATCTGCAGGCTAGGGTTTGGGAGCCGCCATGCAACAGGACGAGAGGCCGAACCGATTCGAGCAGAGGGGAAGGGGAGGGAGGAAGCGGAAGTGGGTCGAGTTGCGGCCGAGGTGGGCACGGCCACGTGTCAGCCCGGCGCACCACGTGTGCCCCACATGTGGGCCCGCGCCCAGAGCCGTCGACTCGCGGCTTTCTTTCGACTCTGCTGCTGGACCGGTGCAGCTCAGTAGTTCGTTCCTTGTACCGCCGCCCGCTCCCGTTTCGGTAACACGTAGGGGTGGTAATTATACCCGTGAGTTTTGTATTTATCGGTTTCGGATTCATATTCTAATTTTCATTCGTGAGTTTTTTAGGTTGAGCACCTGAGATGATTTAGGTCGGATTCGGGTTTAGAAAACCACCCACGGATACCCACCGGGTATCCAAATTCCCCATCTGCTGCCCTAGTGCCCTTCACAATCCCTAATCCCTAATCCCTATTCGGCTCGGCTATTCCCCAAGCGTCTCACAAGTTCGAGCCTGCAGCCGCTCCCATCTGCCTCCCTCACCCCGTCTCCCAATCTCGTCTGGCCAGCCGCGACCGCTGGCCATCTCCAGCTGCCGCCGTCGACCGCCACTCACGCCCTACCCACGCCCTAGCCTCGTCGGCCCACCCACGAAGTCAAGAACCGGAGCACAGAATCAAGATCTAGCGTGCCTCTGGGCACCAGTAACCGCCGCCCATGCTGCTTGCTCTCCGGCCACCGCCCCACTCCCCATCTCTCCGGCTGTCGCTCCACGCCCATCTGCATGGCCCCGGCCGTTGCCCCATCTCTTGGAGTTCGGAGCACCCCATCTCTCCACCCGCGCCCCGCCCACGCCCTAGCCTTGCCGCCCGCCCATCTCTGTGATTTGTCGCCCCACGCCCCATCTCTCCGGACTCCGGCCACCACCCTAGTGCCCCACCTACTTGCTCTCCGGCCAGTCGGCCACCGCCCCACACCCCACGGTGCTGTGATTTGCTTGTGATTTTTTGTTGTATGAGAACTTCATTTTGTTTGAGTATTGTGTATTGTTGTTTAGTAAGAAGAAATTTGTTGCTATCTTGTTTAACATCTAATTTTGCTTTGTTTTAGCACGTATTTGGTTGAAAATGTCGACTCCAGGAACCAGTGCTTCTGCTACAGCTACGCGGTCCTCTGATGCTACAGCTGCACCTATACCATTACGAGATACACAAGGTACTAATGTGGTGATAGTAGATGATAATGATGTAGGTGTTGGGAACAACGGAAAACTAAAATCTGTTGTATGGGAAGAATTCAAAAGATTGAAAGTAGGGGACAGATGGAAAGCTGAATGCAATTGGTGTCATAAAATGCTTGGAGCAGAGACAAGAAATGGCACCAAATCATTGCATAGGCACCTTGGAATTTGTGAATCTAGACAGGTTAGAAAAAGCTTAAAACAATCTAATTTAAAGTTGTAAAAAGTCAGGATGGGTCAGTTGTTGTAGAGAAATGTCTTTGATCAAGGTGTTGCATGGAAAGAACTTGCATTAATAATATGTGTCCATGAGTACCCACTATCTATGGTTGACCATGTTGGCTTTCTAAAGTTTTGTGCTACAATGCAACCATTGTTTAATGTAGTATTTAGAAACACCATTAGGAAGGATATATTGGATATATATGAAGTGCAGAAGGTAGCTATGGTGAAGTACTTCCAACAAAACCAATCTCGTATCGTCGTCACAACAGATATGTGGATAGCAAATCATCAAAAGAAAGGGCACATATCAGAGACAGTTCATTATATTGATAATGATTGGAAGCTAAAAAGTTTCCTTCTAAGGTAATAATGAAGATTATGTAATCATTCTACATTATTATGCAATCATGTAGGTAACCAATATTCATGCTGTGCTTTTGTTCTTTCTAATTTTGTAGGTTCATTTACATGCCAACCCCACATACATGTGAAGTTATAAGTGATGTCCTTTATGATTGTCGGCGTATTCCGTCTGACAGGCCCGTGATCAACAGACCGGGTTTTGTTCGATAGGAGGGCGTCTTCGCGGCTGGCTAACCCTAACGAGAAGAAACCCTAGAGACTCTCACGCGGTGAACTCCAGCGGCTATAAACTAGGGGTGACACAGAGATTTTACCCAGGTTCAGGCCCCCTTTGCCTTGGGTAATAGCCTTACTTCCTGCTAGATTGTTTTAAAGAGTGTTTGAAGCTAGTACAGTACAGAGCTTGGGAGTTACAAGTTCTTCCTTAGACTCTACTGCAGAACTCTTGCTTGTTCAACTCGTCGTCCCCCTTCCCCATGCACCAGAAAGCCCTTATATAGGCTGGGCTAATGGGAGTAGGTCAAAGGGAGGTCATCATGCTGATCCTTATGCATTTATTACTCCTTCCTGTGCTGTCCCGTTCCTCCAGCCTCATTAAATGCCGACGCATGGCCTCGCCCGGTCCGCCCGGTTCGTGACCTCTCTTTGTGGGTAGGTGAGGCGTCGAGGAATGGGCTTGTTGCGTAAATCCTCGCAGCTTGATAGGCTCGACACGGCGAGCTGCCGTCTGGCACGCGATGACGATAGGGAAGGAGACTTCGAGGTGAAGCTACCTCACACCACCTTTTGTCTCGCGCCCCCTTGCGCCGGGCGCCATGTGGCCGGCCGTCGGGCGTGTGCTCGCCGCTTGTTCGCCAGGCGCCACGTGGATCGGGCGTCGGGCGGCGGCGTGCTTCGCCCACCGCCGCCGGGCGCCACGTGGCGGCGCTGGCGGGCGGCGTCTTCGCCGCCGTTCGCCAGGCGCCACGTGATCGGGCGTCAGGCGGCAGCGTCTTCGCCCGCCGGCGCGCCGGGCGCCCGTGCGGCGGGCGTTTGGCGTGGCGTGCTTTCGCCCGTCGCCACCACGTGGAAGGGCTTTGTCGTCGGAGAGGGTACCCTGTAGCAATCTGCCGACAAGAGCCCTGCCCGCTCGAGCGCTGCATCTGCAGCCTTTTGGAACCTTCATTGAATGCTTAGTGCGCTCTTGGGCGGGGCCACCACTCATGAGGATACGACCGCCTCGATTCTATCCCGTATCCGTAGATTTTTCTTGGGACCCGAAACGGCGCACAATCTTGTCCCTTCGCGAACCGTCGGTGTGGGTGATGCTTATATAGATACATCCGTATCAAGCGGTTTACGCCTTCTGCTTTCTTGCACACTTCAACTCCCACTTCTTCATCTTCATTGCTCAAAGCCTTTTGCCTTCTTCGCCTCCATGGTACGCTCCATCCCTGCTTCCACCGCGGACTCCACCACGGTGAATAGGATGGCCATCCTCGCGCCGGAGGGCACCTTTCGCTTCCGGGCGGGGACCACCACGCCACGGTGCCTCTCCGACGAGATCCTCCTTCACACTTGGGCGATGATGGCGGGCCTGCTCCCGCCATTCTCCGACTTCTTTCTCACCGTCCTCCATTTCTATGGGATCCATCATCTTCACCTCACCCCAACTCCATTGTCTTCCTCTCCATCTTCGCACACCTCTGTGAAATGTTCATGGGGGTGATGCCGAATCTCCCTCTTTTTCGTTATTTTTTCATCTATCGCGCCTCCCACGACAATGAGATAGTGGGGAGCTGCTATTTCCGCCTTCGAGACGGGATGGTCTCCCGCTATATTGCCTTCCAGCCCAGATCCAATTGGAGGGCATGGTGCAAATAATGGTCAGAATCAACGACGACAATGAGTCGACGCCTTGAGGTGCCACGACGCAGCCGAGGCCTCCGGGATCGGAACTCACGGCCGTCGAGACGGCGGAGCTTTGCGATGGCGGCCGCATCAATAGATCTGCGGACGCCGGATTAATCGGTGGTGGTAGCGGGACTTCATGTCCCGGAGGATCACTTCTCTTCGTCAAGCGTCGCCCAAAGATGGCAATATACGGGCGGACGACGACGCGACGCAAGACGTGGCGGGGCGTAAGTCTTTGTTTTCCCTTAGCTTTTTCTCGCGCACATGCTTCTTCCCGCGGCTCCCTATCAACCGGTAGCCATTTTTTGTTTTTCGCCAGGCGCGAGAAACTTGGAGGAGTCAGTGCTTGGCAGGTGGCTCGCCGTGCTGATGCAGCCGATCCCAAGCGGATCGGTTTTTCCGGCGGCGGCCCGGCTACTCGCCGACTTGGAGCACGCGGAGCGCCTGCGGGTCGTCAGGTTGCTCCCGCCGATGGACTCAACGGGGCATTGTGGAAGCCGGCCTCTGACCACCGGTGATCGTGACACGACCACCGCCCGATCAGACCCACGAGCAAACGGCCAATTGCCCCGGACGCCACCAGCTCGGACCCCAAGAGGGTCCGGACCACGGATCGGACTTCCGCCGCCTCCAGCCCAGACACGGCGGCATCTCCACAAGGGGCGGCGACGCAGACCGCCCCTGTCGTGACTTCGCCTCCGGCGCCGCCGCCTCCCGCGGCACCAGCCCCGACGCTTTCACCGACACTTCCTCCTCCGGCGCCGACCCCAACGACCGCGGTGCCAACATCCTCGGCCACAGGAGCTCAGACCACCGCCCACCAGGGTGGCCTCACGCTCCCGATGGCCGGTCTTAGATTGAGGGTGCCGCCAAGGGTGGCCCCTCAGGACGCGCCAAGGACGCAGACGCCAAAGGCCATCGAGGCGGCGGAAGCCTCCGTCCAAACGCCTCCGGCCGCCGCTGCAGAGAGGGCCGAGGAAGGTGACCCCGGCACCAGCGCTTCAGACACTGCCCCTCGCGACACCATCGCTTCGCCCGCGCGCCGCCGAGCTCTTCACCGAGATGGGCGACCACGACGCTTGCTGGCACTCTTCTTGCCGCACCGCCAGACATGACGCTTCGACGGCCCGGCGGTTGGCCTCGGTGAGCGGCGAAATGAGCGGAGAGAGAGAGGACAGCAATGAGCCGGGCGAGAGAAAGCCAACACGGCCGCAATGCAACAGCGGGCGGAGAGGGCCGAAGAACGGGGCGGAGAGGACTGAGACGGCGCTGAAGAACGCGGAGCTCGAGTCCTTCCGCATGCGGCACAATCTGGCGATCATGTTCAAGAAGGCCTTCCAGCGCACGAAGAGGTGCCTGGAGCCCTTGGGCGTGGCGCTGAACGCGCCGCTGGAGGACTCTGCCCTGCAGTTTGCCCACGCGACCAACCAGGCCGCGGAGGCACTCCGAGGGCTGCCTGCCGCCCTAGCCGCCCGCTCCGCCAGAGAGGGACGGGAGGTCGCGATCATGGCCGCGACCTACACGCTGGCCTGCTGCGCCAGCCGCGACGCCGCCTTTGATCCACTGGCGGCGGTGACGGCCAGCATTGAAGGAGATGCGGCGCAGGCGGAGGCGTGGGTGTGTGCGGCCGCTGAACACGTGGTCGGGATGCTGCAGGTGGAGCAGCCGGTCATGGACGTCTCCACTCCACTGGCCGTGGAAGGCGACGACGGTGGCGACCTCGACTTTGGCGACGACGAGTGAAGGGTCGAGCGGCCTTTTTGTTCTTTTGCTTTTATTTCCTTTGGTTGATCTGTCTGCATGTATGAACACTTAGGCAGAATTCAGTAAAAACGGATACTTTCGGGTTAATGCTATCCGTATGCTTATTTGTTTTGCATGATCGAGTTCGCTAGATTAAACCGTTAGGCAGCCAGTCTTTTAACTTAGCCGGAATGCTTGAGAAACGCCCGGGCTTTAGGGTAGTGTTCCTGACTCCTGCCAGCAGATATAGGCGTTGCTGCGAACACAAATAGAGATCATGCAAGCTATACAGGACTTAGGCAGGAACGACATTGAGTCTGACAAGGGATGCAAAGACGTAGCTTAGTCTTAGCATCAGGTTTCTACGCGGGATTGTCGCTGGTTCAAGTTCTTCCGGAACTTAGACCCTGATGATTGTTTGAGAATGTGCTGCAGCGTAGCGCGACGAGGCAACAAGTTTCGAAAGTGTTTCTAGGGCAGCGGTACTCGACGGTGACGACCAGCGGTGCTTCAGAGAGCCAACCCGAGGCATGCGAGCCGTGTTTGAGTACCATGCCTAACCTACACCCTGGTCACTTGGCCACGCCGGACGTTAACACTTAGCACATTTTCTTTTGTCATAAAGGGCCGTTGATTTTTGACACCCGCGACAATCACACGTAGCTTGGCGCATCTTAGTGTAAGCACATAAGGAAATGGCCGAAAATGTGGCACGAAGCACTTATCTTGCTTTGTATGCCACTGGGCGATCAGCCCCAAGCGTCCGGGCAACCAGCCCCAGGCGTCTGGGCGAACACCCTTCTGTGCGCCCGGCGACCACCCTTCGTAATCGGGCGACCACCCTTCATATTTGGGCAACCGACCTCAAGCACACAGGCGACCAGTGAGGATTTGGAACCTTTTGCAAGAATAATTGGATTGCCACAACCTACTTGTACAGACAGCTACCAGAAAGATAAGTAGATGCTTGGAGGGGCCTGTGCAAGGTAGGCCCGAACAGTCTAAGTCCCAGCATGGAATGTCCTGGTCCAATTTGCTTGGTTTCTAAGTCTCTGTGACCCTTCAGGAATTCGAACTACGGCGCTGTGCGTCAAAGCAGCGGGCTTCCAGGAGTGGTGTTAGAACGACGGTACTCGCGGTGACAACCAGCGATGCTTCAGGGAGCCAACCCGAGGTGTGCGAGCCGTGTTTGAGCACCGCATCTAACTCGCCCCCAGTCGCCCGTGCTCACTAGACACAGACGCCGAGTGCCATCATAGATCACCAGGGAATTAGCAAACGTATGGGGCCAGGGACATTCATGCAAAATATTGCCACTTGGGGCACAAAAAGGGACTATCATGGCAAAGCAAAAGCCTTCTAGGCAACAACTTTACTAACCGCCCGAGAGCACGACCCACCAAGGGAGAGACTTACCACATGGTGGCTGAGGAAGTTTGGCACTTACAATTCTTTCAAGGATAGAACTTCCGCAACAACTCTATGTTGTAGGAATTCGCCAATTCTTCGCCATCCTCAGTGGCCAACCGGACCTCCCCAGGTCGAGATATTGAGACCACCTTGAAGGGGCCCTCCCACCGGGGAGACAGCTTGTGCAACTCGGCATGCGTCTGAATTCTGCGCAAGACCAGGTCGCCCATTGCCAGTGTTCTCTCGGAGACCCGGGTGGCGTGGTACCGCCTGAGGCTTTGCTGATACCGGGCGGCGCGAAGGGCGGCCCGATCACGCACTTCCTCCAGGAGGTTGACTTCTTCTCGCCGGAGGTCTTCTTGGTCTTCTTCGTTGAACGCAGAAACTCGCGGAGAACCGAGCGACAACTCGGAGGGGAGAACGGCCTCTGCCCCGTACACTAGGAAGAAAGGCGTCTCACCGGTAGCGCGGCTAGGTGTGGTACGAATCGACCACAAGATGTAAGGAGCTCCTCATCCTGCATGGCGCCCACCTTGTGGAGTCGATCGAACGCCCTTGTCTTGAGGCCCTTCAGCACCAGCGCGTTGGCACGCTCCACCTGCCCATTACTCATGGGATGGGCCACCGAAGCGAAGCATACCTTGGTGCCCATTTCATCGCAGAACTCCAGGAAAGCCGCGCTGGTGAACTGAGTCCCGTTGTCGGTGATGATGCGGTTGGCGACTCCAAAACGGGTAAAGATCCCGTGCATGAACTTGACGGTGGCAGCAGCCGTGATGGCGCGCACCGCCTCGGCTTCAACCCACTTCGTGAACTTGTCGATGGCGACGAAGAGGTGGGTGAAGCCCCCTGTGGCCCGCAGGAACGGACCTAGGATATCCAGCCCCCAGACCGCAAACGGCCAGGAGAGTGGGATGGTTTGCAGAGCTTGGGCTGGTCGGTGGGTTTGCCTGGCGAAGAGCCCGACAAGCCGCATGTCCTCACCTTCGCAAGCATCCCGGAGGACGAGAGGCCAATAAAATCCCTAGCGAAACGCTTTGCCAACCGGTGTTATTGGGACATATGACTCCGACATGCCTCCATGGATATCAGAGAGCAAGCTGCTCTCCTCTTCCCGAGTGATGCACTTCAGTAGAACTCCGTTTCTGCTCTGGCGATATAGGTCCCCACCTACCAGAGTATAGCACTTGGTCTTACGTGCAATCTTCTCAGCTGAGGCGTCATCATCGGGGACCACTTGGTCGCGCAGGAAGGCTAGGATAGGATCCATCCATCGATCTTCCTGGCCAAGCGTGGCGACCACTCGGTGCTCGCCGGGTACACTTTGGGCCAAGCTTTTCCCGGTGTCTTTGCATCGGCAAAGACCGCCTTCCCTCCGGACACAGGGGTGAGCGGCACACTTGCCTTCCTCCTGAACCGGAGGCGCGACAAGAAAGATCGCTTTCCCACACGAGTGAAGGCCAGAGCGGCCTTGCCGTCCCCCGCTTTGAGCAAGAGGCTGCGGCAATGACACCATCATCCCCACCTGGACTGTGGGCTACGATGGATGGTCGCGATAGCCTTTCTTCGAAGACCCCGACCGGAACGGAAGCTCCTGAGGACGCGAGCTGCGAAAGCCCGTCCGCAAGGTGGTTGTCGCGCCGGAGGATATGAGTATACCCCAGCCCTTCAAAGCGATGCTCCATTCTTCGGACCTCCGCCAAGTACGCCACCATGGTGGGGTCAGAACACTAAAACTCCTTCCGCGCTTGATTGATGACCAGCAGGGAGTCACCCTTGACTAGGAGACGCCTAATGCCCAACGCCGAAGCGTCGCGACCTGCGCAACAGAGCCTTCAGATTCAGCTATGTTATTTGTGGCCTTGAAGTCGAGGGCGACCACATACTGGAGGATATCGCCGGTCGAGAGACCAGACAACCCGGCCCGCTCCTTCCGGCTGAGCGAGCCATCAAAGAATAAGGTCGGGGAGATGGCGCGGGCATTTCTTCGGCTTCAGAGTGGCGGAGTCCACTCGGCGGATTTAACCGCCGGTCGACTCTTGATGGCGGTGCGGGGTACAAACTTGAGGTCGAATTCCCCCAGCTCCACCGACCATTTAACGATACGGCCTTTTGCTTCACGGTTGTGGAGGATCTCTCGCAGAGGGTAGGCCGTGACCACGGTAATTTCCCGCCCTTGGAAATAATGCCGCAGCTTCTTGGACGCCACCAGATCGCGTCAAGATCTTCGAGCTTGCGGGTATCGGGTTTCGGCCGTGCAACACCTTGTCGATGTAGTAGACTAGCTTCGACACCTTCTCTCAAGAATCAAAGACAAAGCCACCACCTCACGAGTGGCGCTATGTACAGAGCACGGCTGCGCCAGTCTTGGGAGAGACCCGGCCGGGGAAGAGGGCAGTATTGCTTTAAATCTTCAAATGCCTTCAGGCTCCCTCTGTCCACTTAAACGGTTGGTCTTCTTCAGCGGCTTGAACAGAGGCAAGCTTTTTCCCCAACCGCAATGAATCGCCCAGGAGGCAGGCGGCCGGCCAGTAATCGAACTTGCTTGAGTCGTGGCGGCTTCATGTGTTCGATGGCCGCTATCTTGTCGATTGGCTTCAATACCTCGGTGGACACCGAAACCCAATGACTTGCCGAGGGCACACGAACACGCATTTTTCAGATTGAGCTTCAAACAATTCTTAGGAGGTTAGCAAAGGTTTCCTCCGTGTCTTGGATCGCTCTTCGCCTTTCTTGATCTTTACCACTAAATCATCAACGAGACCTCTAGGTTTCGCCCTATCTGGGGCGGAAAGTGATATGCATGGCACGTTGGTAAGTAGAACCGCATTCTTTAAACCAAAAGCCATTCTTACATAACAATAAACACCGTAGGGGTTACAAAAGATCTTCTCTTCATCTTCAAGCGCCATCGATCTGGTGGTACCCGAGTACGCATCCAAGAAGCACAAGACTCACACCCTAGTAGAGTCAACAATGAGGTCGACTCGCCATAGGGGTATGGATCCTTCAGGCGAGCCTTATTGAGGTCGGTGAAGTCGACACACACGCGCCACCTCCCATTGGACTTCGACGCGAGCACAGGGTTGGCAAGCCACTCAGGATGAGAGACTTCCCTGACGATCCCTATGCTTAACAGCTTCTCTACCTCCTCCCAAATGGCATCTTGGCGCTCGGGCGCCTACCTCCGGACCTTCTGCCGGACCGACGCGCCTCGGGAGGCTGCAATCGGTGCTCGATCATCTCCGGGACCCGGTCATGTCGATGGTTGCCGGCGAACACGCCGGAGTTAGACTAGAGGAAGGTGACGAGCGCGTCTTCCTATTTGGCTACCGAGGTTGGCGCCAATGTTGGTGATCTTCGGGTTCGCCAAGACTCAGGCGACCACCTTGACCTCACCGCAGAGCAGGTGAGGTGGTCTTGGCCTAAGGGCTCCCAAGGAAGTGGCGTTAGGCGCCCGGACGCAGTGGCACCGGACATGTCCAGTAGCAGACTTGTGGCGTACAGAGACCTCGGATTTATCCACCGGATCACGATGGGGCCATCTGGCCCCGGCATCTTTACCACCATGTAAGCATAGTGGGTTGTCGCCATGAACTTGGCCAACGCCGGCCGGCCGAGTAAGGCATTGTAGGAAGGTCAAGTCCGCAACCTCAAATCCACCATCTCGGTCGCGGTAGTTGTCTTCCTCCCGAAGGTGACGGAAGGCACACCGCCTATGGGCATTAAGCCGACCTCTGGGGCTACCCCAAAGATGGGCGAGCCGGCGCAGATCTGCCGCAGATCTCAAGCGCCAGAATGCGAAGAGGACAGAGGTTGATGGAACTCCTCCGTCCACCAAAGACGCTGCCCACCAAGACGTTCGAATGGTGGGCGACACCACGACCGGGAGATGCCCCAGGCCGGTGGCGCCCTCAGGGTGGTCGGCCTGACTGAAAGTGAGGGTCTGCTCCGACCACTTTAGCATCCGACCCGCCCCTGGGCCCGACGCCGTGGCGCACACTTCCCTCTTTAACCGCTTATAAGCGGCGTTGGAGGAAAAGGTGGATGAACCACCGTGAATGTAGGCCACGACGTGGTTCGCTTCTTTGGAAAGCCGTGAGGCGGGATCTTCGTCTTGATCATCGTCGGGCGGCGCTCTTGAGCGCTTCTCCACCATTTTGCCCACGACCGGCAGGTTGTCCGGTCATGGGTGTTAGTCCGATGGATTGGGCAATAGGGCTCGCCTCTCTTCGTTCGCGGTCATTCCCACGCCGCGGCGATCTTCGCGCCGGCCACGGCGATCATTCGCCGCCACGACGGTCGTCGCGCCCGCTCACGGCGGTCGCGCTTCATGGCGCTGAGGTCTCGTCATCGCGCTCGGCGGTCATGACCCGCTGGTCTCTCTGCCTCGCGCTTCGCGCCTTCTTGCTTGATCGCCGGAACCGCCGAGGTCCGGCCTCATCCTTGCCTTAGCCACCCTTGGGGCGGTCTTGGTCCCTCGCCTCGCGGCCCGCGACACTTGTGTGCGAGGGAGAAGAGCTTCGGAGGTGGTAATCGACAAGACGGTGGCCATCTTCTCCTTCATCTTGCGATCGCAGATGCCTCTTCGTATATGCGATGACGACCGATTGCTCCGAGATGTGGGGGATCGTGTTACGGCAGTGACAAAACCGCCTAATGAAGTCGCGGAGCGACTCCCCCTTTTCCTGCTCCAGAGCGTGGAGGTCGTCCTCCATGCCGAGCTGCGCAAAGGAGCCCTGAAAGTTGGCGACAAAGAGGTCGCACAACTCCCCCCACGAGCGCACCGACCCGCGGAGGTTTAATGACCAAGAGGGCGTAACCCGTCAAGGCCGTTGGAAGGTAGTTGGCCATGATCTTTTCAGACCTGCCAGCTGCCCGCACCACCGTCGTGTAGATCTGGAGGAACTCTTCCGGGTTGGTGGTGCCGTCATATTTTTCAACGGACGCCGGGTGGAACCAATCCGGCCACGCCACGCGGCGCAGCCGCCGGGAGAAGGCTTGGCACCCGACGCCATAGAGGGAGCCCAGCCGTCATCGGGGGCTCGGTCCGGAGACCGTTCCCGGGAGCGCGGGACCTGGCTCCCTATAGAGTCGGAGGAGTGAACCTCCTCCTTAGTCCGAGACTAAGAGCCACGGGAGGGGCTCCCATCGTCCGAGACCACCTACTTCCCGTGGCGGCGCTCCCGGACTAAGTGGCGCGGCAGGCGGCCACGGAGATCATCGCCACGACGGTGGCGGCTTTTATCCAAGTGCGACCGAAGGTCCCCACGGTCCCGCACGGAACTGGGACCAGTGCTACGCATGTTTTTCCCTCGTCTCCGGCCCACCTGGTCAGAGCCACTTCCCTTGGGGCGGCTAGACGCCTGAGAGCGCCCAGCACGCGCCCCAGGCAACGGGGCACCGGCGGTGCCCAGCCGGTCGGGGAGCCCTACCCGAAGCTGGGCGGCATCCACGAGACCGGCGATATCGCGCAGCCCACGGGTGGCCGGAGAATCTCTGCGAACTCCACGGAGGGTGGTCTAGGAGGGCACGAACCGCGCTGGATTCTCGGCAGAGTGGCGGCCTCCATGGCCACCGACGTCGCGTCGCAGGTGCTCCGCCACTTCCAACGGACCAGCTGCCACCTGCGGCGGCGGTGAGACGGTCCTTCGACCGGAGAGATTGCCGGGACGCGCCCCGAGCCGCCGCCCCGCCGCCCTTGATGCCGAGAACCCGCCATCTTCAAAGACGGGCCGACTTCTTGAAGAAGGAACACCGGTTCGCCGGGAGTAAGCCGAAAACCAACCACTAGCCCCCTACGGCGCCTGCCGGGCAGATTCCGCCTAATGTGCCCATGATCAATAGACCGGTTTTGTTCGACAGGGAGGCGTCTTGTGGTGGCTAACCCTAACGAGAGGAAACCCTAGAGACTCCCACGCGGTGAACTCCCATGGCTATGAACTAGGGGTGACAGAGATTTTACCTAGGTTCAGCCCCTTTGCCTTGGGTAATAGCCTTACTTCTGCTAGATTGTTTTAAAGAGTGTTTGAAGCTAGTACAATCTGAGCTTGGGAGTTACAAGTTCTTCCTTAGGCTCTCATCAGAACTCTTGCTTGTTCAACTCGTCGTCCCCTTCCCCATGCACCGTAAGGCCCTTATATAGGCCGCTAGCAGGAGTAGGTAAAGGGGGTCATCATCTTTGATCCTTATGCATTTATTACTCCTTCCTATGCTGTCCCGTTCCTCCAGCCTCATTAAATGCCGACGCATGGCCTCGCCCGGTCCGCCCGGTACGTGACCTCTCTTTGACGGGTAGGTGAGAGGCGTCAAAGGAATGGGCTTGTTGCAGAAATCCTCGCAGTTGATAGGCCTGACACAGCAGGCCTGCCGTCTGGCACGGTACGATAGGGGAACGAGACTTCGAGGTGAAGCTACCTCGCACCACCTTTTTGTCTCGCGGCGAAGGCGGCGGGCGTTTCGCCCACCTCCTCGTCGGCGCCACGTGGGCGACGCCTTTGGCGATGGGCGGTTTCACCGCTTGCTCGCCAAAGCCGCCACGTGGATCGGGCGCCGCGGCGGAAGGCGTTTCGCCACTGCCGCCGGGCGCCCGTGAACGGCCGCCGGCGTGGCGTCTTTCGCCCGCATTCGTTCGCCAGTCGCCACGTGATCGGGCGCCGGCAAGGCGGCGGCGTGCTAGCCCGCCACCGCCGCCGGGCGCCACGGCGGCGGCGCCGCCGGCGGGCGTGCTTTCGCCCGCCGTTCGCCAAAGCCGCCACGTGGATCGGGCGCCGCAAGCAGCGCGTTTCGCCCACCGCCGCCGGTGCCACGTGGCGCTGGCCGCCGACGGGCGTGTTTCACCGCCGCTTCGCCAGTCGCCACGTGGAAGGGCTTTGTGCGTCGGAGAGGGTACCCAGCGTGAAGTACGCTGACAATGATATACTCATGGATTGGCATATCGAGAGGAAGGTGTCAAGTCTGACTCTCGACAATTGCAGCACCAACGATAATGTTATGGCAAAATTGCAAGATAAATTGCCCCTTGACTCTCTTATGTTAGGTGGCAGATTGTTGCATATGCGTTATGTTGCACATATTTTGAATCTGATTGTGAAAGATGGTATGTTTGTCATAGAAAAGGGCATTGAGAGAATACGTGAAATTGTTAGATTTTGGTTGGTCACACCAAAAAGACATGAAAGGTTTAAATTGGTATCTCAAATGAACATTAAATACCAGAAAAGAATAGTTCTTGATTGTAAAATTAGATGGAATTCCACTTATATTATGCTTAGCATTGTATTAGAGTACCAACTAGTCTTTGGCCGTCTTGCACAACGTGAAAAGTTATGTGCTCCTTTTCGTCCTACTGAGGATGATTGGAAGTTTGCTTAGGAGTTTTGTGTTAGATTGAAGATGTTCTATGATATATCTGAGCTATTATCAGGCACTAGTTATGTTACAACAAATATTTTCTTTCCCAAAATCTGCGGTATTTATTTGGCTATCAGGAAATGGCAAACTAGTGATGACCCCATGATAGAGCAAATGTCAAATTTGATGAAAGAGAAGTTCAGCAAATATTGGACAAATGTTTATGGTCTCATGGCAGTTGGTACAGTTCTAGATACAAGGTTTAAACTACAATTCTTGAATGCTCTTTTTAGCAACATTTATGGAAAAGAAGGTACAACAATTGAAGTTAAGAAAGTTAGAGATTTGATGTATGATTTGGTGTTAGAATACCAAGGTTCTATGGAGGGTGTTGCAACAACAGATGGTGTTGGTGCTGCTACTAACATTGCTATCCAGAATGAAGGAGATGATATAGTTTTTGATATATTTGATCAATACATGTCTTTCCAACTAGTTGAGTCTTCTAGTTACCTACGCACAGAGTTGGATTTGTACTTGAACAAGCCAACATTGCCTAGAACATAAGAGTTGGATATCATTCAATGGTGGCAGCATGCAGGGATTAAGTATCCTACTTTTCAAATGATTGCTCGAGACATCATGGCAATTCCTATGCAACTGTAGCTTCTGAGTCAGTCTTTAGCACCGGTGGGAGGGTCATTAGCCCACATCGAAGTAGACTTGCTCCAAAAATGGTGGAAGCATTAATGTGTATGCAAGCTTGGTCTCAAGCCGAAATGTTAGGTAAATAGTTTAAACTAGATATGGTAGCGCGCTATTGCACGCCGTACTGTGTGGACGTGAAAACGCGCGATGCCGTGCCGGCGAAAAAATCTGACCTAAATTATTCTGCAAAAAATATGTAATTCCAGTCTATTGTGTCGAAAGAACCGGTGCCCGTGCTGAATTTGAGGAATTACGGGGTATTTTTTGCAAAATAATCGCGAAAGGACTCGCCGTGATCTCAGAGAAATATCTCTTTCGGTGAATTACTTGGAAAATATTGGAGACCGAGCTGGAAAACCGAGGTGAGAAAATAGTCTAGAGGAAAAACGACGAAAAATTATCAGAGACGACAATCTCCTTTTGTCGAGCCAAACACTCTACGCGTTCACCGTGTAATAATACATGTTTAAAAAAATACCAGAGATTGAGCTGGAAAATCGAGCCGGGGAAAAAGTCTAAAGATAGAGCTGCACACATATTTATTTCGACGAATTACTTGGAAAATATTGGAGACCGAGCTGGAAAACCGAGGCGAGAAAATAGTCTAGAGGAAAAATGGTGAAAAATTATCAGAGACGACAACCTCCTTTTGTCAAGCCTAACACTCTACGCGTTCACCGTGTAATTATACATGTTTTAAAAAATACCAGAGATCGAGCTGGAAAATCGAGCCGGGGAAAAAGTCTAGAGACAGAGCTGCACACATATTTATTTCAGCAAATTACTTGGAAAATATTGGAGACCGAGCTGGAAAACCGAGGTGACAAAATAGTCTAGAGGAAAAACGGCGAAAAATTATCAGAGACGACAACCTCCTTTTGTCGAGCCTAACACTCTACGCGTTCACCGTGTAATAATACATGTTTAAAAAAATACCAGAGATCGAGCTGGAAAATCGAGCCGGGGAAAAAGTCTAGAGACAGAGTTGCACACATATTTCTAATGATGAAAAAAAATTTTCCGAGAAAAAACGGAGAAAGGACCTAGTCGTAAGGAGCAAGGACCTATTGTTACGTTTTTGGACCTGTCCGCTATCCTGAAAAATTAGAAAAGGGCTTATTCACGATTTGAATATAACGGGAGGTTTTTTCCATAAAATACCTCACGAGGGACCCAAACGCGAAAAAAATAAAAATCTCCCCCTCACAAAAAATTGCGGAGGACCTATCCGTAATTTGAAGAAATAGAGGGGCTTTTTCGCAAAAATGCCTAGGATGACAGGTGGCTTCGGCTGCTTCCGGGGAATCCAGGGGCTGTAAGTGGTGTAATATTCAATTGAATTTTTTTCCTTTCTTTCATATATGGTAGCACTAACTTTTGAATGTTTTATGCTTTTAGGGCCCGAGTCCCCTGTACTTAATGCATTGATGACTTGTCTTGAGGATGAAGAGGAAGAAATGGTAGTATTATCTCAGTTTATTCTTGTAAATTTTTCATACCTACAAAATACAAATTGAATGTATGATGAACTGTCTTTTCTCTTTTTGCTAGGTTGATGCTAAGTCGACCATGTAATTGATATCTTCATAAGCTCCTTACATGAAAATACCTAAGAGTTTAGAGATTAAGGCATCTCCTTAGATCTCATATTGGCACTTACTGAACTCATTTTCATTTTTTATCACAAAAAGGTGGAAAATGATCTCATTCTATTCTTGAACATCTGCATTTGTGTTATTTTTCAGAAAGTAGAACATGTGGCCGGGCACTTACTACACCCTGTCTACTCCAGTGGTTCAACCACTACAACTGATATGGAGCAACTGTAGTGATTATGTGTGGATTGAAGTAATACATTGCTAATGGCTTCCTATGCATGGTGTCGCTCTTTTCTATAGAGCTTGTAGCATGATGAGCTGGACTCCATAGATGTGTGCTGCTTTACCTGAGTCATGAGCATGTGCCACCAATTCTTTTCTCCCTAATGGTTCTTATCAAAATTCCCAAGAAACAATGATTGCTTAAGGAAGAATAACAAGTTTGGACCGTTTTCAGTTCATAATTGTAAAATTAGTACAAGTTCAAGTTGTATGTATGGGAAGAAGACTGAGGAATTCTTGTGCGATGTGGACTTCATTGGACAATGCAGTTAGACAATTATTGCACTGCTACTGTACAAACCCATCAGGTACCTGTCAGATTTTGGGTACCCGCCGGGTTCGGGTATAGTTTTTTACCCGATAGGTTATTCAGGTTCGGGTTGGGTTTTTTCGGGTTGGGTTTTGTACTACCCTCACCCAACCCGACCCGGTGCCATCCCTAGTAACACCGAAACAACTTCAGTTTTTAACTTTTCTCTTCACTCGCCCCAATACAGCTTGTTTTTGGCAAGTAAAATGCTCTTTGCATCGGGATAAGTTGACATTTTTTCCAACTTTTACCAAATTTTCCAAATGCTTTCAGGTAGCACCAGACCTCTTCTAGTTGTTGGGCATCTCGAATGCAAGAGACGCACATGTCGGACTGGCAAAAAAAAGCTCATTAGGGTTCGAATCAAAATTTCATCAATTGTAGTTTTTAATTGGTTCAGAACAAAAATGAGTACATTTTGAGTGAAAAAGTTAATGAGGCTTGACTCGAAAGTGACTTCTTAGTTCAAATTTGAAATAACCACTTAAATGGTAAATTAAATGATTTTATGTTGAACTATATCAATTTCGAAAGAAGCTCAATAATAGCTGTAACATCTTAATTTCTTTACTTTTATTGAATTTATATTGTTATTTATGTATTTCATGAATTTTGGGAATTTACTGGAATTTATTTGGACTTTATTAAATATTTTTGAATTGTGCCTTTTTCTAATAGTATTTAATTATTTGAAAAGTTTAAATAAACTTTTAACAAAAAATATTTTATCTGAGTTTCAAATGTCTCAAAATATTTTTTAGAATTTTTTGAATATTTTATTATTTCATTCAAATTATTTTATTTTTTGAAATTATTTTAAATGTTAGAAGCTTGAATATGTGTTTTAATAGTGTTGGACCGGAGCCCATTAGGCCCAGCCTATTTCCCCAACCCAAGCTTGACCCAGTCCATCTTTGTGCAGCCTAGTCCATGAGAACCCTAGCGCCTTGGACCATTGGATCTCGTATGGATGGCTAAGATCGTTTCGAAAACCTTAGCGTGCGTGGTCGTTGGATCTAGATGTACAGATGGGATTGACTGGGTTTGATTGAAACTCTGGTGAGTTGCGACAATTGGATTGCTTGAGCAATTTGAATAGAGCCACGCCTGAACACATTAGTTCGTTGATCGCAACATGTGGACGGCTACTATTCGTCATCTCCGAGGCGGTTTCGAAACAGTGTCGTGCCATGTTCGCCATGGATGGAGCTTTGAATCGGCTTCGGTGTGGACTTTTTGACTATATGAGGTGCGCATCTGGTTTGCCAGGAGATCACAAACCAAAGCCCTAAGTTGATTTCTCATGATTCGCCACCGAGTTGTCGAGATTTGACCTTTTCTGCAAGCACTACCACGAGGAAGTTTCGGACGATTCGCTACTGTCCATGGATCATGAAGCCTATGAGCGGTCACGTTGGATTCGTTGTCTCTCGGATTACATCATGCACATGATAGTTCGACGGGAGAAGCTTTGTATCGCCGTTGCACCAGCAAGCCGTCATTGTCGGAGAAGAAAAGTTCATCTCCATCATTCCAATCAACCAGAGACCAAGATAGGTAAGTCATTAGGTGCGTGGAGTTGTGATCTTGCCGATAGGGCCCTCACCGGTTGCCGGCGTGACCATAGGGTCCCGAGCCAACGTCGATGATGTGGCCATAATCTATGATGACACATGTCGACCACGTCAGATGCCCTGTCAGTACTCACGTCAGTTGGTTGCCTGGTTAGTAGTCGTGTAGCGCCAACATGGATGCTTGGGTGGTAGATGGTCGCCCCGCATGTCATTGGGTTTGACGTGTGAGCCGGGTATATAGTGAACCATGTCGGTATCGTGGACTAGGTCCATAGACCGAAGGTCCACGTGTCAGCCCTAGAGATTTTCCAAATTTTTTAATTTTTGTGTTGACATCAGCGATGATGTCATAAATAGAATTTTAATAAAAAGGAATTAAAGAATATATGATTTTATTATTTTTTATGATTTTCACATATTTTGAGAGCCCATTTTCCCTCATATAAGCTCCGATTGAGGCGATTCAAGTTTTTAAAAATTTGTAAAATTGAGATCTATTTAATTGTGAATTTTATTTGATTTTTGGAGTTTATTTTCTCTCTGGTTTGATATTTATTTGATTTTTTTATTTACATAGAAGTCGAAATGCCCAGATCGTGCGAGAGTGAAGAGTTAATCCTAGACAAAGGTTCGGAGCATGAAAAGACCTTTCCAAGGCAAGTTGTGCTTTGATCATGTTGAACCCAGTTTTATAACGCTATACTGTTTCAAATTACTAAATGATATTTTAGGCTTAGAAATAATTTGGGATCTAGTTACTCAACCCAATTGGATTATATCTACCTTGTCATTTATATGCTATGATTATTTGTCACCCTAGAATGGTTCATTATTAGTTGGTTGCTAATAGATGCCAACGTGGGTTGGTTAGACCATGTGTAGTTTGCTTAGCCATACCACATTTAATTCAATCTTATTTAATGGAATATGGAACATGTTTATGAAAAAAGGTGTGTCAAGTATTGTCATACAATGATGTTGAGTTGTTGATGGCATGTGATCCATGATAATCAACTAGAGTGGTAAATGATTTAGATTGGGGCATGTGGCAAGAGCTGTGAGATGCGGTGGGCATGTATGGTATTGAGTTGATTTATTGATATGATGATATATGAGTGGATGGGAGATGGTTCCTATGAAAGATTGTTGAAAGTCTTGCCCTGGTCACTTAAAGACATAACTTTGCAAGTCTTTGAACTGAGCCAAATATATAACCACATGTCTGGTATAGGACAAACCAAACTGATTAATTTACAATGTCTTAACTTAAGTACTGCAAGTTTGTGGTGCACATGGCGCAAGATGGGGCCCCTGACTGTGGTGGTGGAACCTTTCAGAGGTAAAACCTTAGCGGACAGTACTGAGTTTAAACAGAGTATTGTAAAAGCTTTATTATAATTGCTTAATCACATACTTTTGTATGGCGAGTCACAACAGACGTCGTGAGTTGATTATATCTTGTGGGTAAAGTGTATAACCTCTGCAGAGTGTAAATCTTTTCAGATAGCCGTGTCTCCCAGTTATGGACAACGCTAGAGAATTACAATTAAGGGTTTGATTTTATAAAATAAAACTTAGGAATGGAGGCAGTGTGCCATTGAAAGTTTGGAATTGATTTAGGGCTATGAGTCCGTTTACTCTTGGAAAATACTTGAAAGTTATTATTAATATTATTTGTTTTATTGTTATTTCAATCTATTTAATGTATTCATTTGTAAATGATGCTTTACTGCAAAGTAACCATATCAGCCATTCATTTCAAGTCAGTCTTGCATATAGTTATGTTAGGATTGTATTCTGTGCACAACTTGTTAAGTGCTTTAAGTACTCACCCTTATCACAACAGAATCTAGCTTTGGAGGAGTACCAGGAGGAGATAAATGTTTAGAGTGCGAGCCTTGTAAGTTACCTGTGGTATACTATGGGGTTTTTCTATGTTTTCTTTTCGCTGCAGTTTAATTTGATATTTATAGTTTAGCCCTGCGTGGCATAATTATGTAAGTTGACTATAATGTTAGTTAATAGGTTTATATTTAATATATGAAGTCATTTATTATATTTCTGTTGTGTATGATTGTGGTATTCATCTATGTTGAACCTGTGTGCACTAGCATGATCCTAGACTAGTGTAGTATACACAGAAGATATGGATTTGCATATTTGGGTCCTGATAATAGCTCATTAAGTTGAATCGTAGTGCACTTTCCCACTCTCCTCCTAGTGCAACTTAGCTTGTTCATTCCTTGCAGTAACTTCCACAGCCCGAGTGTCCGTAAGACCAAGTTATAATAGGTGAAAAACAACTTTTGTTAATTTTTCACTTATAGGGCTGAATTACGCGATCAAAGGGGATGAATGATCGAACAATATTTTTCTCTCAAAAATACATCTCTTCAGAAAATCTCAGTCAGGCCAGCACTACTGCAAGCAAAAGTCTGATACTATCAGATGAATGGTAAAATCAGGATGAACAGGAAAATCAGCATGGTTTCAAAACCAAGAATTAATATAACTTTTGATTTGCTGATCCAAATCCCATGAAACTTTGCATGCACCTTTCTATTGATGTCAAGAACCTATTTTAATCATCAATCGAATAGACTAAAGTTAAAGTTCTGATCATTTTGAACCTTAGGGAAGATTGCACCAAAACCGGATCAAAAACATAAATATTGATCTAAGCTTGCTCGTGGGCTAAATATAATTTAGATGTCTTGAATGACATCCCACAAGTTATAGCAAGCCAAACCAACAAAGAAACAACCCCCAAATCCTTAAGAGCAAGATCTATGAAAAAGCTTCCTCCTCAAGCCAAAACCGGGTTTCTTGATAAAACTTTAGAGAGTGAGATGCTGCTTGGGTGATTGGAACAAGACCTTCTCAGGGTATTTTTTTAGCAATCATGAAGCCAAGCCACCACTCAAAAATATATGAGAAGAGTAAACTCGAAAATCTCAAGAACACGATTTTGCAAGCACAACTTGAGCAAGAATAGGTTTTAATGGATCTTGCTAGGTTGGGATATATTCTAGATGAATTCCTAAACCTCTTACGCGTCCTAAATCTGATAGAAATACAACAAATAGAAGGGGAAGAAAACTCAAGTTGCATGAAAGAACCAAGCAAAAATACAAGAGATAAAATAAATTTGTTACATAGATGAACTTGAATCCTGCATTACTTAAAGAAAAATGGTTACAAAGCTAGACTTCATGGTGGGCAAAGCTAAAATGAGTATAAGGAACCAAAATTTCTTCTCTAAGACTTCGTATAGAGGCATCCATCCACACCTCTATTTATAGCAGACTAGGAGCAATCTCCACCCCTCAAGAAGCCTCATCAAGGGTAGAGATTCACTCTCTTACTTATAAATGAGCTAATCCGTAACCCAACAACATAACGAGTTTTAACTATATGCTTGAACGCTTATCAAAGCACTACTTAAGTTGAAGATCCAATAACCTTTTAATACTAACTTGACCTCTACTCCACCCGCAAACCATTGATCCAACGATCATCCTTCGCTTGAGTGGGGCTCAAGTTAGCATCTCATCCGTCCTTTTGTCATCCTGGCTTGCAGCAACTCCCCGGCCTTAGTCATCTTCTAGTGTCACTTTAACCATCTGGATCTCAGCTCTTCTAACATAGTCTTAGTCTCCTCCACCTCACCATGACCTACCTCAGCTCTTATAACCTAGTCTCAGTCTACTCCACCTCACCATAACCTAACTTCGAAGTCCTGCAACCATCTCAAACAAGAAAAATATCACATAGCATTGTTCAAAATAACATACAACATGTAATCTGACAAGGATCGCTAACTAGTCAAACATTTAAGGATCCCATCTTGGATCATTTTAGTTATGACCACCTTTGGCCACCACCACTTAAGACCACAACCACTTAAGGCTATGACCAATCAAGGCCTGACCACTTAAGGCCACGACTAGTCAAGGTCCGACCACTTAAGGCTACAACCAGTCAAGGCCCTGACCATGTAAGGCTACGACTAGTCTAGTCCCCAATCACTTGTCCTGGACAACACACATAAATCGACACAAACCTAACAAATGTCAAATACTCATCACACATCTATGGGTTGACCTCTACATGGTGTTACAATCTCCCCCTTGATGAATATATTGACAAACACTAAAAGGGCATCAAATTGAGCTTATTTTGATGTAAATACAATTTATGTTGCAAGAGCCTTACTTGGTTCAAATTAAAGATAAATTTGTGAACAAGACCAAATTAGCAAGATAAAATTTAGAACAAACAATAGGAAAGAACAAGTTGTCCACAAATTCTCCAAAAACCAAGACAAATCTCATAAAAACTCAACTTTTCTCATGATCCAAAGAAAAGAATAATTTTTCACCATAGCCATTTTCATAGCAAGATGAGAAGCATTAGGAAGAAAAATGTGAGATGCATTAGGAAGCAAAATGCCTTTCCACATTTCTCTCCCTTTTGGCAATATAGGCATCAAACAAAAATATGTATGCATGAGATGCATCTTAGGAGAGCTTTAAATATTATCCAAATGAACATAAAGAGCAAAGTATGGCACCAAACTACTCAAATTTAAATTATGCTAGACTGAGTCATATTCAATTACATATTACAATATTCTTACTAGCAATCAAAAATAAGGTTATGTTATTTTTGCATGATTTCAACTAGAGCAACACTTAGCATAATCTCCAAACTAGAATCAGAACCATGACATAGATCAAAGGGACAACTTAGAGTTCAACCTAGTCAATACTTTGGGGAGCTATAAGTGTATAAGAGAATCTTCATTCTCAATAATCTTTTGTGAATGAAAAATTTAGATTTTAACGCACATAATGAGATTTGAAAAGTTTATCCTAACAAAGCACATCCTCGACTAGGAGTCATAGACAAAGGCTTCCTAGACTTCACTATCTTCCTCATTTTTTGTTTTTATTTGTATTTCTTAATTCTTGATTGACTCATGCCAGAGTGGACCATCTCAAGCATGACACTAAAAAGAGTGGTATTGGTCACACACAATATATTTCAAGTTCATCCCATGTGCAATGAGAAGCCGTCTTGTGAATATATAATGTTGAGATCAATTTTAGCACACACAAGTTGATATTTGATTATTTTTAGTAATTATATTTATGAGCAAATAAAGGATTCTAGTATGAAACAAACTAGATTCGCCAGGTTTTTCTAGTGACTCTAGTAGAAATTCAAGATTTCACAAATCATAGCATACGCACTTAGTGAGGAAATATAGCAAGTAAAAGCAACAAGTTTCATCAAGTTTTCATTAAAACTCAAATTTAAGTTTTCAACAAGCTTAGCTCGATAAAGTAATATGAACTTATAAATGACTATGCTAGTAATGATCCTGAGAAAAGTAGCAAGGTGCATAACATGAATGAGAATTTATTTTCATAATAGGCAAATCTCATTTATGATAGAAAATAAAGTCTAGATACAATATATGAAGAAAGAAATGCTTCTCGAAACTTTCCCTCAAGAAGTGTATCAATTTTAAGCACAAATTTGTTCAAGTTGAGTTAAACCAAAATTAAGTGCAAAAAACCTCCAAATGAACTCCACTAAAGCTAGAAACACAGAATGAGAAGAGTAAGTCGAGAAACAGAAAATCGGGTAGTCTATAGAGCATAGAAAAGATAAAGAGAACACTAGGGTCACACACTTAAGGGGTTTAGAACGGTTACAATCGGCTATCAAAGTTTGGATTGGATCCATTTTTAATGGGTTGCGTTCAATATAGACTCAGATTGGGCCCAAGGGTTGGGTGCCACCGTGGGCTATAAAAGGGGATGTAGGCTAAGGGTTTGAGGCATAAGTTGTATGCAAAAGTTGCATCACCATCGAAACCTAGCCGTCCTCCACCATCTCTACCATGCATATAGTGCTAGCTCCCCGGTACTCGGCGTTCCAACCCTGAACATGTGGATACCATAGAGGCGTTGCTCTAGTGCGGTGTTGCTCGAGGACAACTATTTGACCGATCAAGGAGTTGATTGGACTGATCCAAAGACTGAAGGATCAACTTGCTGCTAGGCTATCACTTGGATCGATCGCACTATTCGATAACCATACCAGGACATGCAACGTCGATCTACTTCGACATCTTCTTCTATTGCACTACGCGTCTAGTGGTAACGATCTGTAATTCATGATCATTTACTTGTGTGGCTTTTTGGGATCGGTAGAGTTTTAATTTGTGCTAGTGTAGCCTACCATAACCCTTCATTTTTTGTGGCCTCAATTATTGCTAGCCTATTGAGTATTTGCATGCACTTCAAGCATTACATGACTCCTATTAGGAAGGATATGATGATTCTTCATAAGGAGTTCATCATGCTTTTCTATTTCTAGCAGAATGAATATAAGCTCGGAGCACTTTTGGTACTTAGCATGATGATGCTATTGCTGCAGTATCCTCATATTGGGGTGGAAAGCACACAACGTCATGTTGATCATTTCATCATCAATAACTTTTTGGTTACAGAATGTTAGTTTAGTGACAAGCTTGTGCATGATAGAGTAGGGATGGCGATCGGGCACGGTGGGCACGGGTAGTACTCACGCCATACCCATGCCAACCACCCAAAATCTCCCTTGTGGGCATACCCGCAAAGGGTGGTGGGCGAAGAACATTGCCCATACCCATCGCCGGCGGGTACCCGTCACCTGTGGGTATACCCGTTTACCTGCTAACATATAAATTAGTGCAAATTCATTGAAATTCTTTTATGAGATGGATGATGATAATATACAGTCAAATTTCAACCTCTATGGTCTGAGCAATCAGGTGCCATATTATGACTATGCACTTGATCTCACCTTAGACATTGAGTCTTCAAATGGTGAGATTGATTTTTCTTAAGAAAACTACTAATCAAGTGCCTTAAGGAAGCTACTAATAAAATGATCTCACCTTAGACTTGATCTCACCTTTGTGGTCTAAGCAATCAGGTGTTGTCTAAGGCTGGAAAGAGGTAGGGATACCGTCAGTAGGAGGAAGGGCGACCGATGGACAAGGCAGGTGGCAGAAGGTAGGGCAACAGGAGGTAGGGTGGCCGGCAGAGGAGGCAAGCGGTAGGCCATCATGTAGCTCCTGGTGGGTGGTACGTGGTAGATTGTCGGCCTATCGTGTCATCTTCGATGGCGGGGGGCAAGGTGGGTGACCAAAGGCGGCTCAGGATAAGGAGGGCAACTGCTGATGGGGAGGAACACAGGAGATGGGGGAGGAGCCATAAGCGACATTGAGGCAAGCGGTTGGCCAGTTCACGGCTGGGGTGATTAGGGAATGGGGATTGGGGAGATTAGGGGAGATGGGGGATGGAGATTTGGGGAGATGGGGACACGAGAGTCATGGGCCTCACGACCTCATGTGAGAATGTGGCTGGCAGCTAGGTATGACAGTGTGGGAGAGTCGGCACTTGGCCGGGCAGGTGACGTAGGTCCTAGGGTTTTGCATGGCTCGTCTGTCGGTGTATTTCGCCGATAGCTATTCTCCCTAGATGGAGTCCGGGGTTTGATAGAGGGGGTCTTCGCGGGAGGACACCTATGGGCTCTCCCGAGGGATCCACATAGATGAGAATCCAAGAACACGCCAATATTACCCAGGTTCGGACCCCCAATGTGGGTAACAACCATACGTCCTACTTCTGCTCTTGTTAATGTGTTTTGAGTGGATTACAAACGCTCGATCTTCACTCTATCTCCCTTTTTCTCTCTGGGTTCTTCTCGAGCTCTCTCAGTGCTCTTCCCGTTCTTGTTCTTTCGTTCGAGTCCGTGTCCCTCGGTCCCCCTCCCCCATGCACCGAAGCTCCCTTATATAGGCCGGGCTGGCTCGGGCAAGTGGGAAGGATGACATCATATTGATTACACTTCATTTATTATACTAGTCGTTGTAGCCCCATCCTCTAGCCTCATTCTTTGCACCACCATCCATCTCCGCCCGGTCCGCTTGGGATGCGACTTGTAAGTGACGGGTTAGATGCAAGACAACAGAGGGACAAGCTATCTTGCCATCAGCAGAGCCACGCACATTCAATGGTTCTGACACAGTGTGTTGGGGGAGAAGACTTCGAGGCAAAGCTCCCCCATTCCTTCGACGTATGCCTTCGCGCCTGACCGACAGCGGACCTCGAAAGCACCTTCGACCACGTCGCCGACCATATGGTCTTGGCCGCCCGACGTCGGGTTCGGTCGCCCTTTGCTCGTTAAGTCGCCACGCGGCGGCCGCTCGCATCGGGCTCGACGCTCACCGCCACGCGGACGCGGTCGCTCGACATCGGGCTCGACGCTCACCGCCACGCAACGCGGCCGCTTAGCGCCGGGCTCGACGCCCACTTGCTCGCCAAGCTACCATGCTTCGGTACTCGTGGCCCCTCCTGATCGTGGTGGAGAGGGTACCCCAGCGCAAAGTACACCGACAGTAGCCCCCGGGCCCGTCCTGGAGTGTATGCCAGCTCTTTTAGACCTCTTTAATGTCGACGTGCTCCTGGACGGGCCCACCACTCCTGCGCATTCAACCGCTCTAGTCCTCTCTGCTTCCGTCGCCTTCTCTCGGGACCCGAAGCGTTGCGCACTTTCGCCATTTCGCGAATCGCCAGGGTGAGAAACCTATTAATACGCGCGCCCACGACTGGAGGTTCACGCTCTTTTCGACTCATTCGCCATTTTTCTTGCTCCTTCAACTCCCTTGCCCTAAGACATCGTTCCGTTCGAATGGCGCAACAGTTTCCCGCTTCGACCGTCAACAAGGAGAGGGCAATGTGGCTCTCCCAGACCGCCACCGAGGGTTCCCTCTGCCTGTGCCACGGAACCCTCGCGCCGCGGTGCGACGTCGAGGAGATTGTTGCCTTCTTCTAGGCACTGCTGGCGGGCCTGGTTTCGCCTTTTTCTGAATTCTTCCTCACCGTCCTTCACTTCTACGAGATCCACCATCTTCATCTCACCCCCAACTCCGTTCTCATTCTTTCCACCTTCGCTTACCTCTGCGAGATGTTCATGGGGGTAATGCCCAATCTCCCCTCTTTCGCTTCTTCTACACTCTCCGTGGCTCCACAGACAGCGGAGTCGCGGGGAGCTGCCACTTTCGCCTCCGCGACGGATCGGCCTTCCGCTACATCCCCTTCCAGACGAAGACCAACTAGAAGGCGTGGTGAAGCGATTGGCTGTACACCAGTGACGACAGCGGTCTCGATGCCCTAGAGGTGCCCCTTGCGCCGGTAGAGGCCAATGAGAACTGGGGCTCGCTTGTCGAGGAGACAGTGGAGCTTCAGATGATGGTGGCCCGTATCAACCAACTGCGGGACTCTGGGCTGACCGGGGCACTGGTGGTCCGGGACTTCGTGACTCGGAGGATCAACCCCCTACGTCGGCGCTCCCGACTGGCGTGGCAGTATACAAGTGATGACGACATGACCCGTAATCACCCAGGCCGTAAGTTTCTATTCCCCTTTTCTTTTGATCTTTCATGGTCACTATCAATCGGTAACCTTTTCTCTTTCTCCAAGCGTAGGGAATTTGGACATCCCTTCTATCACCAAGTGGCTGGCCGGGTTGCTACTGCCAATGCCAAGTGGTTTGGACTTCCCAGCCGAGGCCCGGCCACTCTGCGATCTGGAGTTCGCGGAGCATCTCTGGATCGTCAAATCACTCCCGGCAATGGACTCCACGGGGCTCGCGACGCTGCCACCTGCGCGCCCTCGACAATCGTGGACCCCACCCTGGATGATCGAGCGCGGCAAGCGCCATCCCCTCAGACGCCGGTGCAGACCGGCGGCCCCGCGACTAACGATCGAATCGCCGCTTCTCCAATTCCATCGTGCCTCCGAGCATGACTGGAATAGGGTCTTCATCCGCCGCGGCGACGTCCTCCACTTCTGCCCTGGCATCGACTCCACCGACTCCATCGGCACTAGGAGCCCTCGCCACTACCCTGCCGGGAGGGCTTAACCTGCCAGCGTCCTCCTTCAGCTTCCCGGCGCTTCCCAGGACGGCCCCCCTTGGCGCTTTGCAAAACTAGGTGCCCATCGAGGCAACAGGGGACCCAGTCTGTGAGCCATCCGGTGTCCCCGAAGTGGCTCACGTGGACGTCGCTGGCGCCGGCACCTCCACCCATTCCGCCCGAAGCGCCCGCCTTCCCGGTGGCAAAGATCGTCACGAGCTTAGCGGCATGCATGCTTCTCAGCGCCTCACGGTGGCCACCCAGCAAGAGGCGCAGATGGCCCAGCAGATGGGGCTGTTACGCGAGGAGCTGGTGCAGGAGAGGGAGGGAGGGGCGGCCCTGCTTGCACGAAAGAAGGCAAGTGCGGCGGCCCTGTTCACCCAGGCGGAGGAGGCCGAAGCGGCGTGGAAACGAGCTGAAGATGAACTGCGCTGCACACTGCACAACCTCACCGTCATTCTCCGCCCTGCTTACAATCGCATGGTCAGGAGCCTACGACCCCTGGGATTGGAGCTGAGCGATCCGCTAGAGCCCTCGGTGATGCAGTATGCCCTTTACATCACCCGCATTGCCGAGGCTCTCGCCGGCCTGCCCGCCGCCTTGTCCGCCCGCTCCACCCGAGAAGGGCGGGAGGTCGCAGCCACCACAACGGGGTACGTGCTGGCCTGCTGCGCCAGCCGCGATGCCTCCTTCGACGCCATGTCCACCGTGGCCGGAATCGAAGGCGATGAGGCCCAGGCGCAAGCTCACGTGCGCAAAGCCTCGGAGTACGTGGCCAGGCTGATGAATGTGGAGGACCCGGCCCTTGACGCTGCGATGGCGGAGGAGGAGGCAGGGGATGACACCGGGCACATCCAAGTCGCCGATGACGAATGATGGCCCGGGCGGCCCTTCTTGTTTTCTTTATTCCTTTCTTTTTCTCTGTAGCCATGTACATACACCCTTTAGCAAACTTAATGAAATTATCATCCTCTGTATTTACCTGAATGCCCATTTGCATGTGTTTGCTCGTGTCTGCTCGACCAAACCACCGGGCGACCAACCCCCTGGTCTTGCCATGATGCGGGTTTGGAGGCTCAGATTAGGTCGATGCTCTAGCGCTTTCCCTGTACTCGCACGCAACCGCTACAAACACGAGCAGAAGTTACGCAAGACACATAGGGAATAGACCAAAAGAGCATAAGTCCCCACGTGTGTGGTTGTCACTGTCCCATTGCCTTTCGGAACTTAAACTCTTGTAATCTCTCGGAACCTGACCACGGCGCTGCGTGGCAAGGCAGCAGGTCCACATGAGTGGTTTTGGGCCAACGGTGCTCACGGTGACAACCCGAGGTGTACTAGCCGCATTGAACACCGTGCCAAACTCAACCCCCTGGTCGCCTGTCCCTGCTCGACGCAAGCGCTGGGTGTTACTGCTTATCGACAAGGGGCCACCGAGCTACTGGTACCCATGACAACCATGTAAAACGTGACCCACCAGGGCGTAAGCGGGAAGGACAAGAAAGACAGACTGAGAGCCCACAAGGCAAACAACTTAACTTATTATCGGCCGTCACCGATCAGCTAATGGAGGGAGAGCCCATTCTCTGGCTGATCGGAGCAACCTGCTGAGCACTTACAGTTCTCAGGGGTAGAACTTCCACAACATTTTCAAGTTCTGAGAGTTTGCCAGTTTTTGGCAGTCCTCAGTGGCCAATCGGACCACCCCGGGCTGAGAGATTGAGACCACCTTAAAGGGGCCCTCCCACAGGGGAGACAAATTTGTTGCGATCGGGCTTGCGCTGGTCTCACAAGAAGATGAGGTCACCCACTGCCAGTGCTCTCTTATAGACCCGGGTGGCGTGGTACCACCTAAGGCTCTGCTAGTACCGAGCAGCATGCAAAACTGCCTGATCACGCACCTCCTCCAGAAGGTTGACTTCTTCTCGGTGCTGGTCTTCCTGGCCCTCCTCATTAAACACCGAAACGCGTGGGGAGCCTAATGACAGCCCGGACGGGAGGATAGCTTCCACCCCATAGACTAGAAAGAAAGGTGTTTCTCCTGTCGCCCGGCTGGGTGTGGTTCGAAGCGACCACAGCACTGTCAAAAGTTCGTCCGTCCACCGCGCTCCCTGCTTGTGGAGCCGACCAAATGCTCAGTCTTGAGGCCTCTCAACACTAACGCGTTGGCACGCTTCGCTTGACCATTGCTCCTCGGGTGGGCCACCGAGGCAAAACATACCTTGGTGCCCATCTCTTCACAGAACTCCAGGAATGCCGCGTTGGTGAATTGTGTGCCGTTGTCGGTGATGATGCGGTTGGCGACTCCGAAGTGGGTGAAGATCCCATGCATGAACTTGATGGCGGCGGAGGCCGTCATGGCACGCACTGCCTCAGCTTCAACCCATTTGGTGAACCTGTCAATGGCGACGAACAGATGGGTGAAGCCTCTCGTGGCTCAAGGGAACGGGCTCAGATGTTCAAATTTCTGCATCGCGAACGGCCAAGAGAGCGGGATGGTTTGCGGCGCTTGGGCTGGTCGGTGGATCTCGCTTAGCGAGAATCTGCACGCCAGATCTCCTCACCACCGCAAGCATCCCGAGGGCAATAGGCCAATAGAATCCTTGGTGGAACGCTTTTCCGACCAGCGTCCGACTGAACATATGGCTCCCGCACATGCCTCCATAAGTGCGAAGGATGACATCACAATGATTACACTTCATTTATAACACCAGTCGCTGTAGCCCCATCCTCTGGCCTCATTTTTTGTACCACTGTTCGACTCCGCCCAGTCCGCCCAGGAGGCGACTTGTAAGTGACTGGTTAAGTGTAGGACGATAGAGGGATAAGCTATCTTGCCGTCAGCAGAGCCACGCGCATTCAATGGTTCTAACACAGTGTATCGGGGGAGAAGACTTCGAGGCGAAGCTCCCCCATTCCTTCGACTTACGCCTTCACGCCTGACCGACAAATAACTAACGAGCACCTTCGACCACACCAACCACCGCGTTCCGGCCGCCCTGGCGAGGCTCGGTCGCCACCGCTGGCTGGCCGCCACGCGCGACGCTTAGCCGGAGCTCGACGTCGCCGCCACCGCCGCCACGCTGTGGCGTGGCGCTGGCGTCGGGCTCGATCGCTCACCGCCACCGGCCGCCACGCGGCGCTGTTTAGCGTTAGGGCTCGACGCTCACCGCCTCCTGGGCTGCCACGTGGTGCGGTCGCTTAGCGCCGGGCTCGACGCTCGCTTGTTTCGCTAAGCCGCCACGCCGACTCGCGGCCCCTCCTGATCATGGCGGAGAGGGTACCCCGGCGCAAAGTACGCCAACATCGTCTATTAGTGTTAGTCATGAGTAAAGGGGTATTATAGGTACATGTAGAGTTTACCCATACCTATACCCGTTTACCCAGTGCACAAAGAATTGCACCCATTTCTGTACACATGGGCAAAGAATTGCTCCCATACCAACCTCCATTTGGATATTTACCGGCGGCCACGTGGGTAATCGAGCACAATTGCCATCCCCATGACAGAGTTATATGCTACCGCAATCTTAAAATTCTAAAAGTGTAGGAGGGTCCATCTGCACTGTGCTTCTTGCAATAGTACAGATCTTTGCTGGTTATATCGTTCCTTGAGAAAATTCAATAGTGCCAGGTCTGCATGAAGATGGTGCCTTAGGAAGTGCGAAGCCACACACTTTGCAACTTCGGAAATAGCAGAGGTTATAGCTTTAGTCTGGGAAATAGCAGCTCCAAGAGATCGAGTTGTCAAGTTAATCTTGGCATCTAATACCCATGTATGGTAATTGCTGCCATTTAGGGTGAGCTTAGTAAACTAACTTTTTGCGATGTCCGACATATCCTATATGCAAGCAATATTAAATTTTACTACTGATAAAATATTATATTTTAAGGTTATCATTGAATAAGTAAAGTTTGGTCTATATCTAATCAGTAGATAATTATTTAAAATTTTCTAGAATTTTTCTAGCATTTCTCATAATTTTTTGCTAATTATAAAGAAATTTTCAAAATTACCAAATAACAAAAAAAAATTCTAGCACATATAAACATGAAATAATACCAAGAAAAATAAATCTAGAGATATGTAGTTCCCAATATGTCATCTATAATTTTTCAAGCATTTTCATTATTTTTTTTAATTATCAAGCAATTTTTAGAATTATCAAATAACAAAAAATGAATTCCAACACATATAAACATGGAAAAATGCTAGAAAAAATAAACTCAAAGATATGGAGCCTCCAATGTGTACTAAGTCTAAGGTTCAACAAAATTACAGAAGCTCATATACCTAGAAAAATAGATTCTAGAATTTAATATAATTTTTTCAAATTTTATTAGCTCTTTTTAGGGATTACGAGAAACTTCAGGGTCTAGGATGTAAAAATACCCTAGCTGCAATATAATTTGATAATTTAATGAAATTTTAGGTGTTAAAATGCAAAATGATGTGGCCCAAAGATATTTTAATCTTTGGCCCAAACTTAAACGGGCTATACAGGCGCACGCATTTGGGCAAAGGCCCATAGACCGCTCAATCCATAGACAAGCACATAGGTGGGCATGGATCCTAATCTCATAAGGAGTGACAGCTTCACGACAGGACTGGCTGAGAGGTCATAGCATTGGCCCGATGAGAGCATGTGCCACGTGCGCTTCGTAGGAGCTATGACTGCTAGGGCGCACGCTCAATGTAAGCGGCAGTGGCAAGGACACGAGTTGCAACCCTCAGCTGGAGCAACGACAATGAGGGTGCATCGTTATGTGGCACAACACACTTCAGGTGCCCAGCACGGTGGGCGTAGCAGTCGACGCGTAGCCTCAGGCACTAGCGCCTCTAATGGGATACAACCGTGTGCGGGGCCAAACACCACAAGGCCGTGGGGCTTGACTGGGCAATGCGATTATCGTGAGTGCGTACATGCCTAGCTAGCGGCGTAGCCAACAGGGGGGCTCCATTGGGCTGGAGCCTACCCTCCGGCTGCCAAATTGTAAGTACCCTTTTTAGCAGCGACGTTTAGTTTTTGGAATAGCAATGATGAATACACACAAGCTTGGGCACATCTAGAATAAGAAGAAGCTTCGCTTGGTGGTGAGTTGCTTGCAAAATTAGATTCAAACCCTAGGTTCAACAAGATCAAAGTACAACTTGCCTTAGCAAAGGTCCTGCTCTTGCTCTAGAAAGTGTTCTTGGGTTGACAGATCCACCTTTGATGCGTCGCACAACTCAACATCTACGCGAATCAAAAGAGAAAAGCAAATAAATACCAAAAATAGAGAGCAAATAAACTCCAAAAATCTAATAAAATTCATCATTAAATAGATCCCAATTTTACAAATTTTTAGAAATTTGAATTACCTCAATTAGAGCTCGTATGAGAGAGAACGGGCTCGAGAAAAATTCAAAAATTCTAAAAATCAGAAAATTGAAAATCAAATAATAAACCGAATTATTTTTAACTGAAAATCACTTTATTGCATTAGCACGACATTAACACCAAACTAGGCCAATCAGAGGCTGACATGTGCGCTTGGTTTATAGACCCGGTCTATGGTTTGAATCTAGTCCACCGTGGATGCAGTCCATGTGTCTTCGACAACTATGCCTGCCACACTGTTCACAGGGATTTTTAAAATATTTTTGAATTAAAATAAATTTAAAAAATAGATTAAGCCAAATAAAATAGGCAAAATACCAGGAAAAATCCAGAAAAAATTCTAGAAAATACTTTAAGACATTTAAAACCCAAATAAAATATTTCCAACAAAAGGTCATTAATACTTTTCACTAAATAAATAAAAGATAGCAAAAGGCTTAATTCCACAAATTCAAAATAAATTAAGTAAAATCCCAAAAAATTCAATGAAATGGAAAAAGCACAATAAATCCAATGAAAGCAAAATTCGGATGTTACAGTCATCAGGGGGCTTCTTCGCAATTGACTTCAAGCACTTGTTTGACATCTTTAACCTCTAGGCCCTCGACGCCGCGCTCTTGAGATGTTGGACATTGTAAGTGTGTGCAATCACAGTGTACATTCGTGTAATACCGCTAAATGTCATATATATATATATATAACGCATTGCTTTTGTATATATAGATACATTATTCATGAAGCGAGAGAGAACAAATAATCAGTGGGTTTCCTAGACCCACTCATAGTTTCCAAGCAAACAATGGACAAAGATTTACAATTTGTTGATACATACGTCGAACAGGCCTTGGTGGCTCAAAAAGATAAAGGGTTCATACTTTTACCCCATAACCCAAGGTAAGTGGTGCACTTCTTACTATACTTGGATTTGTATTGTGCACGCAACTCTATTTTGTTAATTGACCATACCAACATTCCTGTGTAGGTTTCACTAAGTTCTCATTGTAATTCATCTAGCCACAAATCGGGTTATTTACCTTGATTCCTTATAGAGTGGTAGCCACAACTTAAATCCTATCACGAAATTACTCAACTGGTGATTTCCTCCATAGATAACATGGTCATGTAGGTTGTTCAAGATGTACGTTGCTCTTAGAATGGCTAAGGCTAATCTTTTGCAATCATGTAGGACATTTAGAGTGTACAAATATTATGGAGGGTGTTCTGGCAAAGGCGAGCTAAAGCTGAAGCACGATTTTAAGTTTTTAGTATCCGCTATACACAATAATCCTATATAAACTATGTAATAATGACTCTAAAACTAACCAATTTTATATTTGTAGTGCCACTAGTAGGGAAAGAAAAATAATCATTGTGGATTTTACGTTTACCACAACATGCAACTCCTCGTTAATAATAAAAAGACCAATCGGGTAATAACTGCGTGGAAGAGACCGATGTGATGCGAATTCGAGGACAGTTTTGTTCCTTCTTGCTTAACTTCAGGGGTTGTGTTTTTTCTGAATTACCATTTGGGTTAATTTGTCAAACTTGTGTTATGGATTTGTGAATTATAGTTGTGCATTCAATTAATTGGTTAATCATATTGAGTTTCACTGGTTAATATACCTGAGTTCATTTCTGAAATAGATGTGCTATGTAATATTAACCTATACGTAATCTGCTTGCACTGTGATGAATCTGAGTTGATTACTGAAATGGATGTAATGTTTGTAATCTGAAATAGATGTAACGCTTGTCATATGAAATGGATGTAATGTTTGTAATCCGTGTTGAGTTAATCTATAAATTGCCTTTTTTAGAGGGCATGGCTAGCATTTCCTAAGGTTAACCAATAAGCAAAAAAATACTTGTCTGTAGGAAGGCTTATCATAGTCTATTTTTAATTAGAAATCATCTGTGATGTTACAATATCACAGATGGTCCTAATTAAAAACCGTCTATGCTATCTTCTATCACAGACGATTCGAAAATCATCTATACTATACCATAATATCACTGACACATGGTTATAGACGGTTTGAAAAACCATTTGTGATGATGGTTCCAAACCGTCTGTGATGAATTTTTCTATAGTAGTGTAACTTACGTGCCACAAGCTTAAGTATGGCTTGTAGTAGATTTAATCGCATGTTGCCGGTTGAATCCGATGAAGTGTAGATTGACGTAAGCACACGATCTTGATTGGCCTTGGTGGAGCTTTATGCTGATAACGTATTGTAAAACGATGTCATTTGTCCTTGATCAACCACGACATACCAATAGAATAGCAAACATAAAATGGGAGCACCCACGATTTAGAGAGGCAAAACTATTCTATCTCTTTTTGTATATTATTCTCTTATACAAGGAGGTGCCAAATATATAGTAGTAGCTGACAAGAGATAGATTCGGATTCGCTCACACTGAGATAGATTTCAACCATATTTAGACAACTCGGACTCAGAGTCCATCCATATCTCAACACTTGGTTTGCATCAACTACTCTCTTCCTGTTAGGCCATCTCTGATGTCACGTGTCAGAGTATCTAATGCTTGCCACATCAGCGAGATGATGGGGATGGAGGGAAGAAAGTAGAAAGAAGCTCAAGCCATCTGGGATTAGAGGTGGGTGTGGTGCCGTGCTGGCATGGGCCCATCAGGCCTCATGCCTAAATCGTGTTGTGCCCAGGCACAGCCCATTGCACTTCATGCCGTGTAGGCTTAGCCCAGCCCATGTGCATTATTGTGATGAAAGGAAAAGAGCCGAAGATGCAAGGAGATGAGGTCATGAAGACAAATATTAGGAGAAAAATAAGTAAATTTTATTCATCTTGAACAGGTACAGAGTTTTTACCTCGTTAAAAACCTTACACCTACTGAGGGGTACCCCCAATAAGGAAAAAAGTACAGTAACTACATATATATAGAGTACTCGAGGCTTAGGTAGTCAATCCTCGTTCTGATGTTGTGTCATGTCATCTACACTTTCCCAGTCTTTGAAGCATGTAATTGCCTCAACCATCTCAGGTATGAGAGATGATCTCCTTGGCTCAAGCATCCTCCCCATCGAACTGAAAGTGGCTTCCGATAAAACAGTGGACACCAAAACCACACTACTAGAATTCCGGGCTTTTGCAACGGCGAGAAATCATTGCAATAGGGCCCATTTCGTTGCAATATGTACCAATAGCCACAATATGACAATCGTTGGCAGGCGTGGCTATTAGTTGCGTGGTCCAAAGTTTGGGCCACGATTTACGTTTTGTTGCAATTGTAATGCTAATTGCAATGGGAATATGTGTTGCATTAGTCCGTAGTTGCAATGACGGTTTGACGTGGTAATAGTCTCAATTGCCGTGGCAATAGTAGTCTCTATAGCCACGCTCTCATGCGTTGCATTAGATAGTAGTCGCAATGACCTTAATACCGTGGCAATATTTTTTATTGTCGTGGCAATAGAGATCTCTATTGCCACGCGCTTAGACATTGCATTAGACATAGCTTGCAACAAAAACCAATCCATGGCAATAAGTGAGGTCGAACTAAATAATTTTCGTGGCAATATGATGTATTGCAATGAAATAACTTTGCAATAAATTATAACAACGATCTATATCAGTAGTAATTCATTTTGTTGCAACGAGGGTCAATGCATATTGCAATAATATTTGCTTATATACCGTTGTTGCAAAAGAAATGTACTCAAATTAGAAATTGCATGAACAGAAATATCAATTATAGGCATCAAATCATATATAAGAGCATTTGTAACAATCTTTTTTTTGTATGTACAAACATCAAGCAAAAGAGACCAATAATAGAATAATTTCAGAGTAATCTCTCGAATCGAAAACTTTAAATTTGTCAACTAAGATTGCGATAACAGAACTAATCTATTGACTAGTGACTTGAGAATAGGTTGTTCCACATTGTAGACTTGCTTGACTTGACCATTGTCGTGCCCCGAATTCCCACGGATTCGGACACTCTCAGGTATTCTCAGACTAGTCCAGATCACGCTTAGTACACACAGATAAACAAAGTTGAAGTACCACAATCATACACAAATGAAATAAATAATAAGTACTTCAAGCATTTAATAGTAACGAGTTACATGGCCTTATGGCCACCTTATAATACTTCAGCAGCAGGCGATAAATATCATCAAGATCAAGTTCATTCAATGGAAGCAAAATATGATAGCGGACCCTTCTTAACCACAAAGCACGAGTGCGGCCCAACCCCTTAGTCCTCATGGCCTTCAATGAACTCCTCCTCCCAAGCTGGTACGGCTTCATCTTCTGAGGTTTTTGTCGATGCAAGGGTGAGTATTCCACATACTCAACAAGTCATGCACAATGCAGACTATTACTATATGCAAGGCTTATTCCAAGGAAAGGCTTAATTGGTTATTTTGCATAAAAGCAGCATTTCTTTTGATAGGTAGTCCTATTAGATTAAAAGCAAGAAGATCAATAATATTTAATAATTAATTTCTCAATTCTTTTCCAAGAGTTTGGCACATGCCCTAATTTCATTCACACAGACTTTTTGGCACTGACCACCCATTACACATTTTCATTTTGAAAATCTAACCCTTGATCAGAATCGAAAGCAATGTCCAATACCATGACACGGCTATTCAATAGATTCACACACACACTCGCAGAGGTCAGACACTTTACCCACAGGATCTGACTGCTCACCACACAAAGCGATTGATTGTAACAAAGTCTTTCAGAGACTAACACTTAGCGATGATCCTCTCCAAGATTGCCTTCCTAACACTCCCTCACACAGAGCCAAAGTTTAGAACAGCACATACCGTTAGATGGGTACCAAGTCAAGAAGCATGCACGCTCCCCGTCACGGTTACATTTTTGGTGTAATGTCACCCCGAGGTATCAAAGGAAAGATATTAGAAACCTACTTAACTAGGTCCGTCCCATTCTGCATAAGTGGTTGTACACTAACTCAGCTCAAAGGCTCGCAAGGTTAAGTCCTTAATTGTCCCTGCAAGACAACCATTTTATACATCTCGGCACTGACCTTCACAATCTTTTCATACATCCCATTGCCACAGGCCCACCGCACGAAGCCTTCTTGCCACTTGCCCTGCTCAAATCATTTTCCCACCCCACTTTATACTTAAGCAACACATGCCATTTTCCACATCGGTTCGTGAATAGCACCACACGTGTCACTATCCCGGCCCAATTCATGACATCATCGATTCTCCAAAATCGCTCCATAATTGTTTAGTCAATATTCATTTGATATTTGAAAGTCATTCCACGATACAAGCAAAGGCTAAGCGACTAATCACGGCCTAGCCTCCGTGTTGGCATCATATTAGCATCCAACATATTTAAGCATCTTAGGGTGAACAAGGTTTCAGGCATATAAACATTTATAATCAAGGTGGCATAACAAGTTTGGCTTTTAACTACCATTTCCCAATTTAATCAATAGTGGTTGTACTTAACATAGCATGCAATATGGAAATCAAAACATACTTTTAAAACTAGGCGCAACATGGTCAAAGCACGACTTGCCTTCAAGAGGAGTTGGTTCTGGTCGAGGTTCTCGCGACGGGTCCTCAAACTCTCCTCGATTTAATTCTCGCAACTCGAGTCTACTCGATACAAGCAAACACACAATAAATATATAATACAGACAGCAAACAATTCACTAAAATTAAATAAAAATCACCAATAAATAGTTCACATTTTTACAAATTTTGGGCACTAGAATCACTCAAATCCGAGTTAAAATGCGAAAGTTATAGCGTTTTAATTTTGCTGAAATTCATAAATGAATAAACCGAATTATTTCTCTATTTTCCACCGATTTTTCGCTGATTTTCCCTCGGCTTGACACGTGTCGGCACCAGAGCGAGCCACGCCGCCCACAGTCAGCGACAGGTGGGCGGGATGACGTCATCTCGACGTCAAGACAACCCATGACTCACCCATCGACATGTGGGCGGTGAAATGTGCTAGGACCTACCAGAGGCTGACACACGGCGGCGAACCATCAAGCCACGCATACGATTTACTCTCGACCGTTGGATTCGAATCCGACGGCGCGAGTCTAACCGAGCGGTTTACTATTTACGGGCCTACGTGGCGTTACCTTAGGCGTCGGATGAAGATCAGACGGCTGAGGTTGCACGCGAGGAGTTGAAGAAGAGACGGCGGCGCTCGTTGCCGGAGTTGGAGAAGATGACACGGGCGACGGCGTTTCCGGGTCTGTTCGGCCGGAAAAAGTAACCACACGGATGCGTCTCGGCTTGGTGAACTCGGAGGTGGTCTTGACGGCGGCGGGGAACGGCGGAACACGGCGGGGCACAACGAAAACCGAAGCGGGGAAGAGTGTGAACTACGGCGAGCTCCCGAGAGGGCTAGGGTGGACGAGAGCTAACGAGCGAGAGGGGGAAACGAGCGGGGTGAAGTGCTGCACGCGCCGCCTATTTCACTCGCGGACAGACCTCGAGACGCGAAGAAATCCCCGACATGATCTGCGGCGGCCAATGGCGACGGCGGCGTGACAGTCGCCTCGTCCCGAGGTCGTCCGGTCACATCGACCGTCTGATCGGGAATCAACGGCGCGGATTGACGCGTCGATTAGGGTTTCGGCGCCCGACACGGTGTTGGGTAGGCCCAACATCAGTAGCTAAGGATTTTTCCGCTTTTCTAATTAAAATAAATGCGAAATTCAAAGTAATTATTTAGGGCACTAAAAATATTCGAAAAATTCTAGAAAAATTCTAGAAAATATTTCAGAGCATTTTGAGCCTAAATAAAATATTAGTTTTAATTTTTGATAATTATATTTTCTGGTATTTAATTACTCAAGGGAAAATGATATAAATAAATTCCAATTAAATCCAATAAATCCCAGAAAAATTAGATAAATTCAATTAAATGCAATTAAATGCAATTAAAGGTTGATTAATTCATAAAAATTCAAATAACTCCAAAATTTAAAATCGGGTCAAAATTAGGACGTTACAAACCTACCCCCTTATCAGAATCTCGCCCCGAGATTCGGCTTAACTATAGAATAGGTTTGGGAATTCCTTTTTCAGATCTTCCTCTCGTTCCTGTGTGGCTTCACTTTACGTGTGGTTGCTCCAATTGAACTCGCAGAAACGAGTTGTCTTGCTTCGGTTCTTGATCTATTATGTCCGTAATTTTTATCGGCTGCTCTTTGTAAGTCAAGTCTTCCTGTAGTTCAACTTCTCCTAATGACGTTTGCTCTTCAGGAATTCGAAGACACTTCTTGAGTTGCGATACATGAAAAACATTGTGCACTCTCGCTAGCGATCGTGGTAACTCCAATTGATATGCGACTTCGCTTTTACTACTTATGATCTTGAACGGTCCTACATATCTTGGCGCTAAGTTTACCCTTTTGTGAAATCTCTGGACTCCTTTCGTAGGCGTAACTCGAGATACACATAATCTTCGGTTCAAAACTCAAATCTCTCTGGCGATTGTCGCAGATAACTCTTCTGTCTTGACTTGCCAATCTTTAATCTTTTTCTCGATCGGTGCTATTTGCTCTTGACTTCTTGAAGTATGTCGGGTCCGAAGACGCGACGCCACCGATCTCATTCCAATTTAACGGTGTCCTACATAAGGTCGACCATACAAGGCTTCAAAAGGTGACATCGAAGACTTGCCTGATAACTGTTGTTGTAACTAAACTCTGCATATGGCAAACATTTGTCCCAAGTCGACGATATGCTAACGCACAAGCTCTCAACATATCTTCCAATATCTGGTTGACTCTTTCATCGCCCATCCGCTGCGGGTGATATCTCAGATTGAAGTTCAAGCGGTGCCCATGGCTGTATGCAATTTATCCCAAAACCTTGAGGTAAATTGGGTACCTCTATCCGATACTATTTTCTTCGGCACTCCATGCAAACAAACGATCCTTGCCATGTATAGCTCGGCTAACTTATCTCCTGAATAGGTTGTCTTCACTGGTATGAAATGTGCGACTTTAGTCAATCGATCCACGATAACCCAGATGGAGTCATAACCTCCTTGCGTCCTTGGCAATCCGGTAATGAAATCCATTCCGATCTCTTCCCATTTCCATTCTGGTATTTTCAATGGCTGCAGCAGTCCTGCGGGTCTCTGATGCATAGCTTTGACTCGCTGGCATACATCACATAGTGCTACGTGTTCAGCAACCTCTCTTTTCATATTCGACCACCAGAACCTTTCTTTCAAATCTTGGTACATTTTTGCGCTCCCTAGGTGAATCGAATACTTGGAGTCATGAGCTTCCTCCAATATTAATCGCTTTAATTCCTTTTTGTTGGGTACATAATACGCTCTTTCATCCATAATGTGCCTTGTTCGTCTAGCTTAAAATCTTTTGCTTGGCCTTCCTCCATCTTGGCCTTGATCCGCTTGACCTTCTCATCATCCTTCTGACCTTCTCTAATCTGATCTTCCAAGATAGGCTTTACTTCTAATGCAGCTACGAATCCTTCGGGAACAACTTCCAGTTTTAACCTCTGAAGGTCCTTACATAGTTCTTCTTGACTTTCTTCCACTTTCGGATTCAGACCATGGCTTTTCCGACTTAGGGCATCAGCCACTACATTGGCCTTGCCGGGATGATAATGGATTCCCATGTTGTAATCCTTGATCAGTTCTAGCCATCTCCTTTGTCTCATGTTCAGGTCCGATTGGGTGAAAATGTATTTAAGGCTTTTGTGGTCTGTATACACCTCACATCTGTTGCCAATGAGATAGTGACGCCATATCTTCAGGGCATGCACTACAGCTGCTAACTCTAAATCGTGCGTCGGGTAATTCCCTTCATGTGGCCTTAATTGCCTTGATGCATAGGCTACTACCTTTCCATTTTGCATTAACACACATCCGAAGTCCTTGGCGTGATGCATCACGATGAATATCGAAACTCGATGCACATCTGGTTGCACTAACTGCGGTGTCGATGTCGATCTTTTCTTGATTCTTGGAAACTCTTCTCACAATCCGGTGTCCAAACGAACTTCTTTTCCTTCTTTAGCAATTGCGTAATTGGCCTAGCAATTGTCGAAAATCCTTCTATAAATCGGCGGTAATAACCAGCCATTCCAAGGAAACTCGAACTTGCGAAACTGTGTACTAGGCGACTCCCAATGTAGCAATTGTCTCAACCTTGCTTGGGTCCACTGCAATTCCCTCGCGGGTCATCACAGCCCTAGGAAATCTACCTTACTCTTCGTAAATCGCATTTACTAAACTTTGCATACAACCGTTGCTCCCTTAGCTTTTCCAACACTAATCTCAAATGTTGGGCGTGCTCTTCATCCGTCCTTGAATAAACCAAAATATCATCTATGAACACGACCACAAATTTATCCAGGTATTCCATAAATACTTTATTCATCAAGTTCATGAAGTATCTTGGCGCATTTGTCAATCAAATGACATAACGGTGAACTCATAATGTCCATATCTTGAGGAAAATGCGGTCTTGGGTATGTCTTCGTCTTGATTCTCAATCGGTGATATCGACCTAAGGTCGATCTTGGAGAATACTCCTGCTCCTCTTAATTGATCGAAAAGATCATCGATTCGGGCAATGGGTATTTATTCTTTATCGTCACTTAGTTAAGTCGCGATAGTCTATACACATCCTAAACTTCCGTCTTTCTTCTTAACGAATAGAGCAGGTGCTCCCCATGGTGACGAGCTCGATCGATGAATCCTTTTTCCAACAACTCCTCAATTTGCTTCTTCATTTCTACCAACTCTTGGTGAGACATCCGATATGGCCTCTTTGCTATCGGTCTTTGTTCAGTACTAAGTCAATTCTGAACTCTATGTCTCTGTGCGGTGGCATTCTGGTAATTCCTCGGGAAAAACATCCGGTATTCACCGACCATCGGTACATCTCTTATCTTGTGATCTCCAAATTGTTCACTAGCATCTGTCCTCCTCGAATCGCCATTGCTTGAAATTCCACCTTTCTACCTTGGGGCTCTCAATAGACACAACTCTCCGTCCACGTCTAATCTGACCTTATGCTTAGTCAACTAATCCATTCCCGGGATAACATCCGGGGTTTGGGTGTCTAGTATAATAAGGTTAGCTAGGAACTCTACTCCTTTTATTAATAACTTAACTCCGAACATCCGACCTTAGAGCGGAGTTCGGATCGAGATTGAACTAGGAGTGTACTTTTAAGATTAACCACATCCAGATCATTTGTCATGGCAAAATCTCGAAAGCGAGCGAATCTGAAGCTCTGAATCAAATAATCTTGTAGCGGCCTCGAGTTGACTAAGAACTTACCAAGCACGACGTCAGTAGCGTTACGGACTTCGTCTGCGGAAATGTGATTGATCCGCCTCGAGTGAATACTGCGGTGTAGCTCCGGTGGTGCGGGTCCTCGGCTTCCTCCTTGGTTAGGGGTCTTGGCTCGGGTGCTCCCTAGATTGAAGCGTACTGGTGTCACGCCTCCTTTCTTTGGGCACGCATTGGCGAAATGCCCCATCTCGTTGATTGTAGTGGCGCCTCCACGCCATTCTTGATTTCCACTATTACGATTAACAACCTTGATCGGGTGCGAGGGGTTTGTCCGTGGTCTTGGCATTGGTGGCGGCGTCGACCATTGTTCCTCGGCTGGAATCGGTGAATTCTTTGGGGTATCATTCTCATTTTCGATGACCACAGCGTCCTCCTGTTGTGCCATGCGGCGTTACTGATTATCGTCGAGTTCTTTGCGCTTGTCTTCAAATATGAGCGCCTTGTTTACCGATTCTTGGAAATCCGGAAAGTGTGGGTGTCAGTCCCCACCGTAAACCGATGTTAAGTCCCTTCAGAAGCGGGCGCCTTGCCTTGTCTGTTGTTACGCGTCTTCGGGGCGTAGCGTGTAACCGAGTGAATTTATTCAGATAATCGCCCTTTGCTCGCCTCCTTGCTTCGGTAGCTGAATTCCTCCTTTTTCAGCTCCATAATACCCTCGGCACATGGTATTGACGGAAAGCTAGGTGAATTCTTCCCAAGTAATTTCTGTGGGTTCTCTGTGTGTGTGATAGTTCTCCCACCATTCAATTCTTTGTTCCCTCAAGCTGGTGAGAGGCATAAAGCACCCTCTCATGTCCTTCACACTGGGTTATGTGCAATTTCCTTTCGATGGTTCTTAACCAATCATCTGCCTCTAGCGGGCTGGCATTACCCGAGAAAGTCGTGCGGTCGTGTCCTCATAAATTGAGACAATCTTGAGTAGGGACGGGTCCATTGTTCATAGCCCGATTATTAGCGGCGGCTGAGTCTTTGTTGTTGTAATCGTTGTCATCATTGTTTGCATTAATCGTATGCTGGCTGCAAGGAATGCTCGAGATTCTGCATATCTCTGGCGGTCTTTGCTGGGGTGGCGGCGTACCATTCGACTACCTCGTAGGCGTGAACCATCGCCTCGGCTCCATTGTTGCAGTGTTCACCATCTCTGATTGCTTCGTGGTTTAGAGATAAGGGGAAAAGAATAGGCAAGTATAGGAACTTATACGGGAAGCAGTGTAACTTAAAACGAAAATAACAAAAGGAACTTAAACATCCTAGCATATATGATAATTAAGTATGGTTTATCACATAGTCTAGGGACTATGCAACCATCGACAATCACAAACATCACATCAATTGTTCATTACAACATCGCATACTAATGTTTGAAATAAAAGACGCGACTCAAAACAATCGAGTCTCAGCATAAAATTTGGACACTACAACTCGACAAATCATCACTCATCGAGCCAACCTTGCGGCTCGCCGATCACGTAAACCGCGGGTGAGTGGCATCGAGAACAACCGATCCCCATGCCCTCCCATTGGTGCAGTTTGGGGCACCTCCCGGCTGGCACTGGCTCCTCCGGCTCCTCGTCGTCGTCGTCGAGCTCCATGCCAGCGTCGGCTCTCCGTGGCCGTGAGGGCCTCCTCCAACTCAGCGATCCTCTCGACAGCGTGCATGCGGGTCTCGTAAGGCCTCCTCGGTCTCCTCGAGCACGGTAGACGGCACAAGCTCCGTGAGTCGTGGCGTCCATCACCTCCTCTGTGCCGCAGCCGAACCGACCTGTGCACTGCGGCGGCGTCGTCCTCGAGTCCAAGCGGGCTGCAGGGTCCACCGCGTCTTGGTGCACACGAAGGCGGTCCCACGGCTCGGCCGTGGTCCTCGCGATCCGCTTGGCGCAACTCGGGCACACTCTGTATGCGCCGCGTGGCTGGCTCGCTTCACCGTGGAGGCGGGCGACGACTAGCACGAGCGTGCTCTCGGCGTACAAGGTCGAGTCGTCTCCCATCCACGAGCGATCCGTTGACTATCGGTGCGGGACTTGTAGAGTGGTCGGTCAAGCCTCCCAACACGGAGCATCCTCCGAGCTCCGCATGGCGTAGCCGTGGTGACGCTCTCCAAAGGAGTGAACCATCGCATCTGCCAAAGCAACGCGTCGAACAACAAATTTTAAAGAACACGAAAGTAATAGCAAAAATACAGCAGAGGTATGAAGTAAAGAAGAAGAGATGAGTCAAGATTTCATTGATTATTCTTGTCAGATTTTATTCTTTAGAAATTAATTTGGACTCCATTAAAACGCCGATCTAACTAGGGTCAAGTCCCACGATCGGTATGGCTCGATACCATCCTCGTCGTGCCCGAATTCCCACGGAGTTCGGACACTCAGGTATTCTCAGACTAGTCGAGGATCACGCTAGTACACACAGGATAAGCAAGGTTGAAGTACCACAATCATACAATGAAATAAATAATAAGTACTTCAAGCATTTAATAGTAACGAGTTACATGGCCTTATGGCCACCTTACAATACTTCTGCATGCAGAGCGATAAATATCATCGATATCAAGTTCATTCAATGGAAGCAAAATATGATAAGCGGGACCCTTCTTAACCACGAGCTCTTGAGTGCGGCCCAACCCTTAGTCCTCCCGGCCTTCAATGAACTCCTCCTCCCAAGTGGTGCGGCTTCATCTTACGAGGTTTTTGTCGATGCAAGGGTGAGTATTCCACATACTCAACAAGTCATGCACAATGCGACTATTACTATATGCAAGGCTTATTCAAGGAAAGGCTTAATTGGTTATTTTGCATAAAGCGGCATTTCTTTTGATAGGTAGTCCTATTAGATTAAAAGCGATAAGATCAATAATATTTAATAATTAATTTCTCAATTCTTTTCCAAGAGTTTGGCACCTGACCCTAATTTCATTCACACGACTTTTTGGCACTGACCACCCATTACACATTTTCATTTTGAAAATCTAACCCTTATTTGTAATCACCGAGAGCAATGTCCAATACCATGGACACGGCTATTGAATAGATTCACACACACACTCTGCAGAGGTCAGACACTTTACCCACGAGGATCTGATCGTTCACCACACAGCGATTGATTGTAACAAAGTCTTTCAGAGACTAACACTTAGCGATGATCCTCTCGATTGCCTTCCTAACACCCTCACACAGAGCCAAAGTTTAGAACGAGCACATACCGTTAGATGGGTACCAAGCGCGCAAAGACAGTACGCTCCCCGTCTGATTACATTTTTGGTGTGCTTGTCACCCCGAGTATCAAAGGAAAGATATTAGAAACCTACTTAACTAGGTCCGTCCCATTCGGACAAGTGGTTGTACACGGAACTCAGCTCAAAGGCTCGCAAGGTTAAGTCCTTAATTGTCCGGGCAAGACAACCATTTTATACATCTCGGCACACAGACCTTCACAATCTTTTCATACATCCCATTGCCACACAGGCCCACAGCACGAAGCCTTCTTGCCACTTGCCCGGTTCAAATCATTTTCCCACCCCACTTTATACTTAAGCAACACATGCCATTTTCCACATCGGTTCGTGAATAGCACCACACGGTCACTATCGGTTCAATTCATGACATCATCGCATTCTCCAAAATCGTTCCATAATTGTTTAGTCAATATTCATTTGATATTTGAAAGTCATTCCACATACAAGCGAGGCTAAGCGACTAATCACGGTCTAGCCTCCGTGTTGGCATCATATTAGCATCCAACATATTTAAGCATCTTAGGGTGAACAAGGTTTGGGGCATATAAACATTTATAATCAAGGTGGCATAACAAGTTTGGCTTTTAACTACCATTTCCCAATTTAATCAATAGTGGTTGTACTTAACATAGCATGCAATATGGAAATCAAAATATACTTTTAAAACTAGGCGCAACATGGTCAAAGCACGACTTGCCTTGAAGAGGAGTTGGTTCAGTCGAGGTTCTGCGACGGGTCCTCAAACTCTCCTCGGCGAATTAATTCGCAACTCTGAGTCTACTCGATACAAGCAAACACACAATAAATATATAATACAGACAGCAAACAATTCACTAAAATTAAATAAAAATCACCAATAAATAGTTCACATTTTTACAAATTTTTGGGCACTAGAATCACTCAAATCCGAGTTAAAATCACGAAAGTTATAAGCGTTTTCAATTTTGCTGAAATTCATAAATGAATAAACCGAATTATTTCTCTATTTTCCACCGATTTTTGGCTGATTTTCCCTCGGCTTGACACGTGTCGGCACCAGAGCGAGCCACGTCGCCCACGGTCCTTGGCAGGTGGGCGGGATGACGTCATCTTGGCGTCGGCCTGAATGGTGACTCACCCATCGACATGTGGGCGGTGAACGATGCTAGGACCTACGGAGGTCGACACACCTACGGCGAACCATCAAGCCACGCATACGATTTACTCTCGACCGTTGGATTCAATCCGACGGCGCGAGTCTAACCGAAGGTTTACTATTTACGGCCTCGTGGCGTTACCTTAGGCGTCGGATGAAGATCGACGGTACCGAGGTTGCACGCGAGGAGTTGAAGAAGAGACGCAATGGCGCTTCGTTGCGGAGTTGGAGAAGATGACACGGCGACGGCGTTTAAGGTCTGTTCGTGGAAAAAGTAACCACACGGATGCGTCTCGGCTTGGTGAACTCGGAGGTGGTCTTGGCGGCAAGGGAACGGCGGAACACGGCGGGCACAACGAAAACCGGCGGGGAAGAGTGTGAACTACTGGCGAGCTCCCGAGAGGCTAGGGTGGACGAGAGCTAACGAGCGAGAGAAACGAGCGGGGTGAAGTGCTGCAGCGCGCGGCCTATTTCACTCGCTCGGACAGACCTCGACGCGAAGAAATCCCGACATGATCTGCGGCGGCCAATGGCGGCAATGGCGTGTGATCGCCTAAATCCCGAGGTCGCCCGGCCACATCGGCCGTCGATCGGGAATCAGCGGCAGCGGATTGACGCGTCGATTAGGGTTTGGCGCAAAGACGGTGTTGGGCGGCCCAACATCAGTAGCTAAGGATTTTTCCGGCTTTTCTAATTAAAATAAATGCCGAAATTCAAAGTAATTATTTAGGGCACTAAAAATACCCGAAAAATTCTAGAAAAATTCTAGAAAATATTTCAGAGCATTTTGAGCCTAAATAAAATATTAGTTTTAATTTTTGATAATTATATTTTCTGGTATTTAATTACTCAAGGGAAAATGATATAAATAAATTCCAATTAAATCCAATAAATCCCAGAAAAATTAGATAAATTCAATTAAATGCAATTAAATGCAATTAAAGGTTGATTAATTCATAAAAAATTCAAATAACTCCAAAATTTAAAATCGGGTCAAAATTCGGGACGTTACAACCATACGATGAGACCAGACGCTCCGCTCAAATTGTATCCTCCTGTTGAATAAAAGCACGGTTTATTCTTTTGAGCATAAACAAATAGTGGATCTATATATTATCATAATGTACAGTGCATTGCTGAAAAATAAACTTTGCAATTCATACCTTGTTCAGCCCTTCACCGACCATGATTTTTAGCAACTTGCATCAACTGCTGGGTAGTTATATAACGCGGTGTCTCATTGGAATCGTTATTCAATAGATTACGCTTGACATTAGAACTTCGAGTGTTGTGATTATTCTTGCCCACAATCGTCCTATTTGCATCATCACTTGGGATGATGCTTGTTGGGTTAATCTGCATTAGAAAAATGAAAAAATAAATTAAGGTGCATATAATGTGCAAAACCATCATTGAACTAAATTGTTTCCAATTTTTTTTACTGCTGTATTGATGCTTCTCTTTGTTACGCAATCAATGAAAGCATCTCTTCCCTGAGTGCAAGCCTTGCATTCGCTCCTCTTGAATCATCGCCTACTTTCTTCGCTATCCTATCCCTTTCGGCAATCTCATTTGCAAGTTGCTCTTTTAACTTTTGAACCTCACCTTGGAGCTCAACACTTTGTAGTTGGGCTGCGGTTATATTTCTGGGCTTGTTGTTCGATTTGAGCTCGCATCCTTTCGATGCGTGTTAAGCGTTTCTCCAAGTATCCTGTCCGTGAAGTTGGGATGTTTTGCTTGATGTGAGTTCCTTGTAGCTTGATTGGAAAATATTGTTTTCCTCTTAGTGTGAAAGGATGCCATTGTCTCATTGTAATTCTACCTCACAAATCTTCTCGCATGCCCGTCCTAAGTGGCAGAACACAAGTTAATTGAATATTGAAGTTACGAAAGATTGCAAAAATTACAAACACATTGTGAGTCAATATCAAAGAAGTACTCACATAAACTTTTTTAGATCTGCGTCGACCATTGCCCATTCTTCATGTGAGTGCTTATCCAGAGGTGCACATCATTTGGCTCTTCACACATTTACGGGTCTCTCTAAAATTGCAAGGACATGACATATTAATCCTACATCATTTATGAAAGAAGAGCATTCAAACATATATTTACTGCTCATAGCTAATTTGAGAAAAGGTTTGGAACCCATCAAATGCTTGGTCTTTTGTTTTAGCGGTTTCGAGTTTTGATTGCTAACCTTACGCGATGAGGTGTGATACAAAAAAAGATTACTGAGCGCACTTTATGTAGCGAGTGTAAAATATAAAAAAGAAAGTACAGTATGCTTGGAATAGAACTCGAGTCTTGTAATAGAGAAAAAAGCACTATATGTTTTATGCAAAATAAAAGCTATGCATAATTTCGTTTAACCTTGAATTATTCGGACCCAAAATATAAGTTCAAGTAGTGCCACTCAACAATGTCTACATCTTAGGGCTTTTGTTTCATTCTCTCGGCATAAGTACTATCGCCTTGTATGTAGCACTCAATGTTGACCGCCATCCTAACGCTCTTTGGTAATATCCCATATCTTTTCCTTTGCATTGGGGGTGTTTTGAAGGTCCCATTTATTCTGTGTTGAATGAAAACACAAAAAGAAATCAAAGTTTTTAGTAACTAGAAATATATACATGGGCAGAAACAAATAACATTATCTGAACCATGATATCGTAGCTATAGAATTTTTTACTATTTGCTTTATGTCCTTCCACTTTTTCACTCCAATGAGTGGTGCCCTTTTCTTGTAAACATTACCACTTCATCGACAAAGGAGCGGCGTTTGTTCTATGGGACCTCCCGGCCTCATGAAAATTGTATTTCCATTTTTGAGAGCCCATTTTTATTCTCTTATTGGTCTTTGCTAGACCTTTGAGTGTACCACGACCGGTTTTTTGCACCCTTGATTGGAACACTCGCTAACATAGCATGAAGAATATAAACAAATATATTCACGAAGGCAGATTTGAGCATAAGAATATAAACAAGTACCATTTATTTACACTTTCCATCAGTTTTACGCTTTAAGCAGCGAGCATGAGATGGCGGCTTGTTGTTGATGGGTTCTTGTCATCGATTTCCCGTCGGTATGCTAGGAAGATCCTTGCGATGCTTTCGTGTACATCTGTGTTGCATACAATGCAAACATCGGTAAGTAATTATGGACAATACAATATATCGTGTATTCAATGCGAGAAAACCAATTACTAATATCTGGAAGGTCGCCTTGCTACCTCAACCATTCCTTATATGTTCTGATTGTATCCTCTCTATAATCATCCTTAAATTGTCTGCCAATATGGGTTCAATTTCGAAATAGTAAAACATACCTCAACTTTACCTACTCATTAAAGCATAAACACAACAATTGTCTGCCAATGCTAGCTTGGGGGGGAGAGGAAAAAGGCGATATGAAGTCTTGAGAATATCATGGTTAGAGTTTGTCTATCTTTGAAGTGCATACCTAGGTAAGCATGAGATGCTGTCTATCTGTCGATAGAAAACTAATGCATGCCTCACATTTAGCAAACTCGATTGTTACGCTAATAGAAATTAAAAGCATTAGGTGGTGGAGGTTTTAGCACCAAATGTAATATGACTTATAGTTCAAGAGAACAAATTTGGTTAACTCGTATACGAGGTCAACCAACAATTTGAATGATCAATGTATTATTAAAAAAAGCATAAACTATTTAAGTTCGGGCAATGAACTCATAACTATTCAAGATCAGGCAATAAAACACCTAAATTTGGTAAAGGATGCCCCATGACAGTAAAGCATTCAAGAAACTTATATAGCCAAAATGGGAGACTTGGACGGCTATTGCTTTTTGTCAAAGTCTTCTACAATTTGCAAACAAACCAACCAAACCAACCGCCAATCGCCGTGCATTAGATTCATATTTTCACTCGATCCTCTCATTCGTTTTCACTTAGTCAAAGCGCCAATCTGCAATTGAGCTGCTATTTCACATTTTCACTCAGTCACTCTCATTCGTTTTGTGCCAAACTACCAATAGTCAGACATATTGATCTACATGGTCTAAACATGGTTTGTTTCACATGTTCCCTATGTTCTAATCGCAATATACTATTGCTGAACGAAACTATCCACCTCACGGTTTCATAAAAAGCTAAGATGTTAGTTCTTTCTCATGAAGCCGTCGGATAGCCTTGTTTTTCCCCATTCAAATACTCTAGTTTATGGAATAAGATCTGTCATTGTCGGAACAATCATTAAGACAATAAAAGATTGACATATATTGTTCTTTTCCCACAGGTCAGCTTTTGGAACAAACGGCTTGCATATATTCAGAAGTCAGAATCAAAAATGTTCTTTTGCAGGCCTTGGAATATGAAATCTTTTTAACTGTCTTAATGCGTTATCAAACGATGACAGCTCATAAAGCATTAGAAGTGGCAATGACATCAACATCTGGAAGGCTTATCTCCCTAATGCATAGATTTAGCAAAGATGATTGTGTCTATTTATTGAGAAAATGAAACAAGGCTATGGTTTGAGTTTGCACGATGAGGGCAACTTTGTGTGGGCGAAGATTGTAGGTGCGCATGGCGATTGACGAGGGTGTAGATGAGACGGGAGGTGTAGATGAGGCGTGCCGATCCTCGGAGAAGTCCCCAGGGGTCGCGTTAGTGGGGGCGGGGGCAACCTCGGATGGGAAAAATGGAGCGAGATCAACAGCAAGACAAAATATCGCAAAAACCAAAACAAAAAAGGAGGGAAAGAAAGGCCAGAGCTAAAATGGAAAGAATTAGAATATGAGCTAAAATGCAAATAATTAGAATATAAGAAGCGTATATGATTCCTCCATATAAGGTAGCAGGGCGTTGACTCCTCGCCGCCCTGACTCGGCGCCTCGACCATTGCTTGGCCGCCCTTGCGTGATCCCAGCGCCTCGGCTTCTCACTTTGCCGCCCGGTCCATGGCGGCACTGCCTCTGACCGCTTCCTCGGCTTCCTCGCTGACCCAGCGCCCGGCGTCGCTTCGGCGGTGACCGCGACCTTCCGTCGCCTCCGCGCTCCCTGCCCGAGTGCCTTTGCCGGCTCCCCGCGCACTGCTTGCATGAAGAAAATTGCTCCGTGCCCACGTGAACTAGAAGCACTAGAAGACAAGAACTTCATCTGATTACTTTGCTTTTGCTCTCATCTGTTGCAGCCGGACGTGATTTAGTTCTCTCCATTGGATTTAATCCCATTTTTGAGTCACGTGATACATTTCGTGACTCATATGTAGGCTTATTGCCACGTAAAAAGAAATCATGGCTATAAAATTAAAAATCACCACGAAATAAAATATTATAGCAACAAAATTTACCCGTGGCAATAAAATCTTATTTAATGCAATGATTTCATTTTTTGTTGCAATACGACCAACCTTTTGCCACGACAGTTAACAATATCGCAACGCATAGTAATTTGTGGTAATATATTGGACGTATCGCCACAATTTTCCAAATCGAGGCAATAACATCACTCTAATGCAACAAAATTTATGGTGTTGGAAAATGTTTCGTGGCAAAAGCCTGGATTTCTAGTAGTGCCATAAGTACATTCCATGCAAAATGTGATAGCATGGGGTAAATGCATTGGTGATTCTTCCACCACAATAGCAAGCTAAGTCGATTGCCCTTGTCATGTCAAGCTCAGTCTCTGTGAAAGGTGTGTCAAGGTAGTGGTTGATCTCTACTCGTGGATTCCATTGTGACCTGCTCAGCCCTTCGAAAGATAAACTAGACGTCTTATCTTTTAGCTTTGTCTATATGTTTGAAACAGTCGAACAGTTTGTGCTTGTTACGTTGTTGAGATAGATCTTCTTACTTCACTTCTGCTACCAAACTTTTCATAATATTTATTGAAAACTCTAAAAGCTAGTTATAAATATAAGTATATGCCTTAGAAAAATCAAAATTGAATACTTTAGCTATTCCCTCAAATATGCCCTACAAATCTGTCAGGGATTGGATAATTTCCATGAAGACCATTCGACGGACGGGCTGTCGAGTCCACCTCGACCACGCTCAAGCTCATCCCCGAGCATGTACCTTAATTCCTCGAGCATGCTTGCTCAGATGTGCGCAGCAGTCGGCCGGAGTCGAGAGAAAATCCCGAGCATGTCCACGCTGCGGTTAAAGACCATTATGCCACGATCTAAGTCCATTATACCCACGACACAGCATGGTGAAAATCAAGGGTGCACTTACAATCACGTTCAAGCACAGTAATGGCGTGTCATTCGGCTGTAGTTACTTCAATCGCCTATAAATACTCCTTTGGTAGATCAGAGTAGAAGGAGGCTAGAAAAAGATCAGACACACGCAGAATACACGCAAGACTCCTTGTTGTAACTCAAGCAATACCAAGATCCACTGGACCTAGGGTTGTTATCTCAATCGTGAGAGGCCAGAACCAGTATAAAAATTCCTTTCTCATTGTCCTTTCGAGCATAGCATCCTAAGAGCATTCTTCGGACGTAAACCCTTCATGGAAAAGGGGCACTAGTTGATCCCTCAATCAACAAGTAAGCTCGGCGAGGAACCTGTTTTCCAAGTATCGACAGCTAGTGTCGTCCGTGGGGAGCGACTGGTGAATCCTTTCGTGGAGAATCCTTGAAGATGCTGAACTCTCAGGATGCTCAAGACCTTTGCGCCCTCAATGACGTTGAAGATGATGACATGTACTACGCCGGCGTGAAGCGTGGTGGTGTGGCTAACCCGAAGGTCTGCCGAGCCAGGAGTCCTTCCCCGGCCACTGCAGCGTGAGAGCATTTTCTCAGCTCGCAGCACAACTCTCTTACAGATGATGAAGAATGTGATGGTCTGGACATCCCTGATCATTTCGAGCCCGATCATGAGACCGCATCATGGGGAGACACCATGATGTTGCCTTCGCGATCTTTGTACTCTCGTGATGTCAACATGGCAGCAGGAGAAGAAGATCCCGAGGTTGAATCCTCGGGGGCTGCTCATCATCGTCGCTACGAAGCAGCCAAGAGTCATCTGGAGGCGTCTCTGAACAGAACCCTGGTGAGCATCCGTCGCCAAGCTCGTGAAAAGCCGGGCGTGAGGGCTGAAACCTTATCTCGCGAGAGTTCTCACGGGCACCTCTCGCCAGAGCATGTGCATGACCGACGGCCGAAATCTCCGCCTCCCGTTTCGCAGAGCGTTGAGCGGTTGCAGGCCATGGTAACGGTCGTGTGCGATCTTTAGAATTTCCCCGGTCAGGTAGACCTGGAGGTAATGGGCGTGGTCGTAGCCGAAAATCTGGAGAAGCTCGCCGTCGACATGAAGCTTTCAGGATCGCCCCATGACAAGGAAGCCCGGAGCGTTTCCCGGGACAATCGGCGTCATTCTCCTATTCACTCTTGGCACGGTGACTCCCGAAGTCCTGCTCGGGAAGGCCGTAAGAAGCATAATCGGTACCGCGAGGATACTCGGAGCGATTCTCGAGCGACCTCGAGGGGTCAAAGGTGCTCGATCCAGTCACGGGCGCACCGAATACTCGACCTCAAAGCGGTCTCCACCGCGCCGATACGGAGAGGTATTCTATCGCCTTGGTCCTCGAATGGGGAGTCATCACGGTAGTGACCGCCGTGATCACCATGCTCATAGGGATCATCGTGACAGCTCAGTCTTCGGGTGCCGAGCTTTCTCAACATCCCTCCGTGGCGTCTCATGGCCAAGCAAATTCAAGCCCGGTCATATTGAAAGGTTTAACGGAACTCAAAATCCGGATGAGTTCCTCTCAATTTACTCCACTGCAATTCTGGCAGCTGGAGGGGATGAGGGAGTAATGGCCAACTTTCTGCCCACAGTCTTGGATGGAGCTGCTCAGATGTGGCTCTTCAACCAAAAGGAGGGGTTGATCCGCTCCTGGAGGCAACTCAGTGAGGCGTTTTGGGCAAACTTTCAAAGCTGCTACATTCGCCCGGGTAAGGAGCGTGACCTCGAGTGCTTGATCCAGACTGAAGGAGAGTCCTTGAGACATTTCGTCCAGAGATTTATCAAGATAAGGAATTCAATTTTGAGCATTTCAGACGAAGCTGTCGTCCGTGCCTTCAAATTTGGAGTTCAGGATATCCGCTTCATGCAAGATCTGGAGATTCATCTAGACCTGACGGCCAACGAGTTGTTTCGAATGGCCGACCAATATGCAAACGCCGATGAGGCAGTCCAGTGGAAAAAGATGCTGGACGAAGGTAAGCTACCACCTCAGCCAGGCTTAGAAGGCTCCACGAGCAAGAAGAATTTAGGCTCTGTGGGAAAGAAGATAAGAAGAGACCGTCTGCGCTGAGCATGGTGGCGGCCATCGAGCATCATCCGCCAAGAGCTCCGCAATCGCAGTAGCGTGGGAGGACCGGGGCCGGCCACCTTAGCGGCGCAATGACCAAGATCACAACAACCAAGCTCACGACGTTCAAGATCGTAGTGGCCAAGGTATTCCACCAAACGATCGTTTCTGTCCACTCCATCAAGCATACGGGCACGAACTTCGCAATTGTTCGACCTGAGCATTCCGCCTGGAAAAGTTCTACAATGTCAAAGGCCCTATGCCCACTCTCCCAGAGAAGGGAGAGAGCAGCAAGAGTAAGGGCAAGGGGCCCACAGATGAAGACGACGAAGACATGGAGTACCAGGAGCCCCGCAATCACATTGCAGTTATATTCGAGGCTCCTCGGCCTATAAATCCCTCAGGGATCTGAAGGAGGCAACACGGGAAGTACACCACGTCACTCAAGGCAAGCTCTCCGTGCAGCAGCTTAGGTGGTCCGAGCTGCCCATCGCTTTCTCTAAGGATGATTGTCCCCTTGGAATGACCAAGCCTCAGAAGGTCGTAAATTAGACCATCAGCAATACTATGGTGGGGCGAGTCCTCATTGATAGCGGGAGTTCTTTGGACCTCATATCCGCCAAGGTCCTGGACGAGATGCAAGTTCCTCGATCCAAGATCAAGAGCATAGCGGTCCCCTTCTTCGGGATCGTTTGGGCACCTCGGTCAAGCCCCTTGGCCATATCGTCTTGCCCGTCACGTTCGGAAGTTCGAGCAACTTCCAAACGGAGATGATCACTTTTGAAGTGGTCGATTTTGAGTCAGCCTACAATGCCATTCTCGGCAGGCCAGCTCTTGCCAAGTTTATGGCCGCTACACATCACGCGTACCAATGTTTAAAGGTTCTCGGTCCAAATAGCGTGATTACCGTAAGAGGGAACCAAAAGGCGGCCCTGAACTATGACGAAAAGTCACTCGACATGGTCGGGCAATTGCCTCAACGTGGTCCCGACCAAGAGCCAAAGAATTCTTGGCCAAAAGTTACCCTCCAACAAGGAGGAGAAACCAAGGTGGTCCCACTGAATAGCATGGACCCGACTAAGGTCATGCATTTGGGATCTTTCTTAGATCCCAAATAGGAACTCGAGCTCATTACTTTCCTCCAAAAGAATGCGGATGTGTTCGCTTGGAAACCATCTGACATGCCCGTAGTCCCAAGGGAAGTAATTGAGCATAGGCTAGTTGTTCGGCCTGATAAGAAACCTGTGCGGCAAAAGCTCAAGCGCTTTTCCCTGAAGAAACAAGCAATCATCCGGGATAAACTCGACAAGCTCCTCAAGGCCAGCTTCGTTTGAGAAGTCGAACATTCGGAATGGCTGGTGAACCCAGTCATTATCAAGAAGAAAGGGGGCAAGTGGCACATGTGTGTCGATCACACCGGCTTGAACGCCGTATGTCCCAAGGATAACTTCCTGCTACCACGTATAGACCAGTTGGTCGATGCAACAGCGGAGTCCCAGGTGATGAGCTTTTTGGACGCCTACTCGGGCTACCATCAGATCAGTATATCACCTGAAGATGAAGAGAAGACTTCCTTCATTACCCCATTCGGCACGTTTTGCTATACAACCATGTCTTTTGGTCTTAGGAACGCTAGAGCGGCCTTCCAGCGCCTCATGCAGAAGACCTTCCCAGATCAAATAGGTCAAAATTTGAAGGTCTATGTGGACGACATAGTGGTCAAAAGTAAGCTCGCCTCAAGTCATGTATCCGACCTTGACGAAACCTTTTGTAACCTCAATAGACATCGAATAAAACTTAATCCAGAAAAGTGTGTCTTCGATGTAAGGGCGGGCAAAGTGCTTGGCTACATGATCGGCCCATAGGGTATCAGGGAAAACCCGGAGAAGATCGAAGCCATTGAAAGAATACGACCACCTAGCTATGTAAAGGAGGTCCAAGCCTTGACCGGACGCATGGCGGCTCCAAGTCGCTTCATTTCCCGGTTAGGCGAGCGTGGGCTGCCTTTCTTCAAGGCCCTCCGCAGGCATGATGGTTTCACATGGACAGAAGAAGCAAATCTCTCTTTCGAGGAGCTAAAACAGTACTTGTCCAAGTTCACCTATCTTAACCACACCAAGGTCGGGGGAAGCCTTGTTGCTATATCTAGCAGCAACCCCGCGGGCCGTAAGTGCAGTCCTAACGGTAGAACAGGATGGGGTGCAGCGACCAATTTATTATGTCAGTGAGGTTTTACACGAACCAAAGGAGCGATACCTTGAGGTCCAGAAGCTCTTGTACTCGCTGTTCATGGCCTTTAGAAAGTTGCGCCATTATTTTTAGGCACATAAGATCATGGTACTGACCAATTTTCCACTTAAGGAGATCCTAAGAAATCAAGACGCCGGTTGGATAGCCAAATGGGCCATGGAACTCGCCGAATTTGATATCCATTTCTCAACTCGTACAACAATCAAGTCCCAGATCTTGGCTAACATTGTAACGGAATGGACGAATCCAGCACCACCCGCTACTAAGGCCGATAGATCTGAAGAAGGTCGTTGGACCAAGTACTTGTCGGAACCCGAATCTGCAAATTCGGACCCTCTATGTATTCTGCACTAGTCCAGGATCACGCTAGTGCACATAGGCTAAACAGGGTTAAAGTACCACAATCATACATAGCGGAATAAAGATAAAGTACTTAACAACAATAGTAGTAATAAACTGTTGTACGACCTTATGGCCTCCTTACAATGTTTCGCCATGCAGGGCTATAAATAACAAAAGTACAACAAGTTTGATAACAGAAGCAAAAGTACGTCAATGAACCCCTCGTATTGCCACAGGCAACTGACGAGGCTCAACCCTAATTCTCTGGACCTTCATTGAATTCTTCCTCCCAAGCTGGTGTAGCTTCTTCTTCTGAGGTTTTGTTGAAGCAAGGGTGAGTGTACAACATACTCAGCAAGTCATGCACAATTGCAATGCTATTACTACATGCATGGCTTATTCCAAAGGAAAGGTTTAAGTGGTTATTTTGCATGAAGCAGCATTTCTTTTAACAGATAATCTTAATTAGATTAAAAGCAGTAAAACCATTACTATAATAATTAATTTCTCAATTCTTTTCCAAATGCTTGGCACACACCCCTAAGTTCAATTCACCTGCCTTTGGCACACAGCCACCCATCCCACATTTTCTTTCAAAAATCTACCCCTTGACTGTAATTCCCGAGCGATGTCCATTACCGCGGACATGGCTATTCGAATAGATTTAACACACACTCTGCAGAGGTTGTACACTTTACCCACAAGATACAGTCACTCACCACACAGGTGATTGATTGTAACAAAGTCTTTCAGAAACTAACATCTAAACCCATGAACCTCCCCAGTATGGCCTTTCTAACGCTTCCCTCACACAGAGCCGAAGTTTAGAACAAGCGAATTCTGTTGGATGGGTACCAAACTGTAGCACAAGTACGCTCCCCCACACAGTTACACCCTTGTGTAACTGCCGCCCCGAGGTGTCAAAGGAAAGATATTAGAACCCTACTAAACTAGGTCTGTCCCATTCCAGATATGTGGTTGTACGAGTGACTCAGTTCAAAGGCTCGCAAGGTGAAGTCCTTAACTGTCTAGGGCAAGACATCCTTCTCTCAAATTCCCGGCACGCAGCCCTCACAATACTCAGTTCATCCAGTTGCCACACAGGCCCACCTGGCATGAAGCCATCTTGCCACTTGCCCCGGTCGAAATCATTTTCCACTCCAGTTCACCTTTATGCAACATATGCCGATGCTCACTTCATTGCATATGTAGAACCACACAGGTTACTACATTCCAAATCCATCTCACGACATCATCGCGTTATTCCAAAATATATTCCATATTTGCTTAGTCAATATTCTTTTGAAATTTGAAAGTCATTCAGCGCATACAGGCAACTAAGCATCTACTCACGGTCTAGCCTCCCGTGTTGGCATTATAATAGCATCCAACTTAAATTAATACTTAGGGTGACAAGGATTTCAGGGCATACAAGTAATATTAACAAGGTGGCATAAACAAGATAGGTGTATTATCTACTTTACCCAAATTAATCAATGTCATTTTTAATTAATATTGCATGCATAATTTGAATCGAAATACATTTTAAAATCTAGGAGCAACATGGTCAAAGCATGACTTGCCTTCGAAAAGTAGTTGATCCTGATCTGGAACTTGCGATGGTTCTCCGAAATCTTCCCCGACAGCTTCCGGCAACTCGGAGTCTAATCGGAATAAGCATACATACAATAAATACACTAAACAAACAGAAAGATCCATTCTAAAAATAAAATAAAATTCACTAATAAATAGTTTACAATTTTACAAATTTTTAGGAATTGTAATCACCCAAATCGGAGTTAAAACGCAAAAGTTATAGCGATTACAAGTTTTGAATTTCAAATAAAATAAAAACTCGAATTAATGGATTTATTTTCCTACTGGAAAATCTTGGTTAAATCCATGGCTGACACGTGTCAACACCACAATCGGCCACGTCGGCACTGGTTAATGGGCTAGGCTCACGGTACGGTTTGGGTTCACGGTGGACCTGGTCCACCGAATAGTGCAGCTGACATGCGGGCCCCATAGCACAGTACGACCCGCCGCTCCAGCACCGACACGTGGCACAGCGTGATTGGGCTTGGGTATGCAAATCCTGGCTGTTGGATTCAAATCCAACAGTCGGTCTTACCCCAAAACTCCCAACGAAACTCGAGCCAACACGTGGCAACATCCCAGCCATCAGTTGGAAATCAAAGGTCAGATCTCGACTCGGGCGACCATGCGGCGCCGGTTTGCAGCGGACCGTGGCTCGATCTCGGCCGTCTTGGCTGGAATCAGCGGCGGAGACTTGGCGGCGCTAGGGTTGCGCGGCGACACGTGGCGCCATTCCTTTGGACCATTTGCTGCGCTATCCGGCCGTTGATTTGAATTTCAACGGCGCGGATTGACCCCAAATTACCGGATGACCTAGACTAACGTGGATAGCCCGGTGGGTGACGCATGCCTGCATCACGGTCGGACATTCTTGAATCGACGGCTACGGTTCAGCACGGATAGGGCAAACGTGGGGAGGTACTCAAGCATCTACGCGGCAAAATCTCAGCCACCGAGCTACGATCCAAGGGCTAGGACACATCACATTCACAATCTACCTGGATGTCTGAGAACCACACGATCCAAAATCTACGGTTGAAAACCATCTACCCTAATCTGCTTTCTAAGGGAAGGGACGACATGGCATTACCTGGACCGTGCGATGAGGATCGAACGGCGACCGAGCTCCGTGAGGTTGAAGGTGGTCTGGCGAGGAAGGTTACCGGTGGAGAAGACGGCCGACGACCAAGCGATTCGGTCTTTGCCGCCGAGTGAGATATCAAACCCGGTGCACCTTGCCTTTGCGGTCCTAGATCCGGGGTTCAATCACGGTTGCGCGGCTTGACGGCGGCGGAACAAGGCCAAAACTGAAGCGGCACGAGAGCCAAACTCGGTGAGCAAGAGCACGAGCTACAGAGCTCTACGGTGTACGGGGGAGGGTGCAACGGGTGCGGAACGAAGAGACACATTGAATGCGCTATATCACGGCGACAATGGCGCTTCGTTACGCGTGTAGCATTGATTGCAACCCAACTAACCTCTTCCGGCGTAATGGCGGTGGCGGCGCCCGACGGTTCGTCTCCCGCGCGACGTGGCGCAATCCGAGCCGTCCAACCCGATGCGATCCGACGTCTCTCGCTTGAATACGACGCGGCTCAATCTCAGCCGCCTGATGGCGATCGCACGGCCAGTATGCGGCGATTAGGGTTTGCTAGCGCCAGGCGGAACCGGTGTGTACAGTGTTGGGCACGGCCCAACACTGTTCACCGAATCACCAATGTTTTCTTAATTAAAATAATTTCAGAAAATCAAATTAAATATTTAGAGCCCTAAAAATACCCAAAAAATTCTAGAAAATATTTCATGGCATTCAGAACTTAAATAAAAAAATTTTATTTATTTTTGGTAATTAATTTTCTATTATTTAATTATTTAAAGAGAAGGATTAATTTAAATTAAATTCAAATAAATCCAAATAAATCCCAAAAATTCACAAAAATTCAAATAACTCCAAAAATTCAAATTAAGCAAATTTTGGGCTGTTACAGTACTTCAATGGGTCTCGAGCCTAAGAGTGCTTGGGGGCTAGAGTCGTGCTTGTATCCCCTCAGGGAGATCAACTCTAGTACACCATTCAATTACACTTTGCTGAGACCAATAATGCGGCAGAATATGAAGGCCTCCTGGCCAGGCTGCGAGCATGCAAAGCGCTCGGAGTCTAGCGTCTAACTGTAAAAGTGATTCGCAGTTGGTCGTCAACAAAGTCAATAAGGAGTATCAGTGTTTCGATAACTCAATGGCGCTATACTTGGTTGAAGTAAGGAAGATGGAGAAGTACTTTAGGAATTTCGAAGTACTCTACATCCCCAGGAAGGACAATTCCTTGGCCGACTATCTTTCAAAGGTCGGTTCCTCCCAAATGTCTGCTCCAGCGGGAGTGCTCGTTGAGTACTTATACAAACTCTCCATTCCCTCTGTAGAGGAGGCATCGGAGACGTGCGGTAACGTCTCCCTTCTCGAGAATGGTGCAAATTGGATGACGCCATTCATCCAATATCTTGCACATGGGACACTGCCCGAGGAAGAAGCTGAGTGTTCCCGGCTTATAAGGCGGTCCTCTCCCTACAAGTTGATCGAGGGCGCCCTGTACCGCAAAGGAGCACTAGGAGTCCTCTCTAAGTGCATATCTCAAGAAGAGGGCAAATACCTTCTTAGAGATATCCATGAAGGAGTATGCGAAGCCCATTCATCTTTCAGGACGCTTGTGAGCAAAGCCTTCCGATTGGGTTATTATTGGCTAACGGTCTTAGCCGATGCTCAGTCAATCGTGACAACTTGTCGAGCATGCGCAAGGCACATCAGCCAGCATACGTGCTTCAAACCATCCCTCTATCATGGCCATTCTCGATCTGGGGAGTCGATATACTCGGACCTTTCCCCCGAGGTTAGAAAGGCTGCAAATTCTTGCTCATGGCTATTGACACTTTCACCAAGTGAATCGAAGCCGAACCCATGTCGACCATTTCGGCTCAAGCGGCCAAGAAGTTTTTTCGCAGTAACATGGTGACGCGTTTTGGCGTTCCCAATCACCTCATCACGGATAATGGCACTCAGTTCAACAGTGAACTATTTCTGGCCTATTGCGAAGACATTGGGACAAAGGTCTGCTTCGCCTCTGTAGCGCATCCGCAGAGCAATGGAGCAGCTGAGCGAGCAAATAGGCAAATTGTTTAAGGGATCAAAAAGAGAATTTTCAAAAACCTCAGCCAACACGGTCAATCGTGGGTGGACGAGCACCCTTCTGTCCTTTGGTCGGTTTGCACTACGGCAAGTCGGGCTGCGGGTGAAACCCCTTTCCAGCTTGTCTATGGTGCAGAGGCCATATTGCCCGCTGAAATAATGCTGGGTTCTCCAAGAGTGTGCTTGGTCGACAGTGTTGATCAGGAGCTTGAGCGTCTTATAGACCTAGACCTCGCTGAGGAGACATGCGAACAGGCTTTGCTGCGATCCGCGGTTTACCTACAGGCTCTTCGTAGGCACGCGGCCAAATCAATCCGACCAAGGACCCTGCAAGTTGGCGATCTAGTCCTATGTCGTGTTCAGGACTTGTCAAAAGCTAACAAGTTGTCCCCCAGATGGGAGGGTCCGTTCATGGTCGTCTCGATGCTTGCTTAGAAATTTGTCATTTAGCGATGGAGAATGGTTGGGTGCTCGCCAGCTCTTGGAACATCGATCAACTTCATAAGTTCTTTGTCTATCTTTTATCTACTGTGTGTTTTACGTAAGCTCAGTCGATTTTCTTTCTATAAAATTCAGTTCCCCCCGGTGATTTCCTTTTCTTCCAAGATTTTGTGAATGTCTTTGAAGTCCCTGCCCGTTGGTAAGCCGACTCAGTCTCGCACAAGGGCACACTCTTCTCCTCACGGTCTTGGAAATGGATGGGCACGCGTGTGAGGCCCATGAGCCAAAATGGCCATGTGGCTACTCCACTATGGTAGCAAGGGTGGGATTTAGTCCCACATTGCTAGCCAAGAGTGAGTGAGGCCAACTTAAATAGACACCTCTAGGAAGCATTGCAACCCCGGGTTAATCCTTTTACGTCAGCGAGGACGAAGCGTGGCGGGTTGCAATGTAGGTGTGGTCCACTTAGTGTGCAGAGTGGGTCTGAGCCGTTTTCCTGGGCTGGGGTGTTACAATTGGTATCAGAGCCAACCCTCGTAGTTTCACGGGCGTGTGTGGGCTAGGGGCGCGGACATATGGCGCATGGCACATGTGAGCCCGGAGTGGTCACATGGCATGGCATATGTGCAAGCACTAGACGCACCGAAGCGTGGCTAACGAGGCGATCTGTACATTTGTCCCCAAGGTAAGTTGGCGCTTCGGCGAGGGCGTCGAGTTCTTTGAGATGGGAGTGTTGTGAGGCCCATGGGCCAAAATGGCCATGTGGCTACTCCACTATGGTAGCAAGGGTGGGATTTAGTCCCACATTGCTAGCCAAGTGAGTGAGGCCAACATAAATAGCCACCTCTAGGAAGCATTGCAACCGGGTTAATCCTTTTCGTCAGCGAGCAGCGTAAGCGGGTTGCAATGTAGGTGTGGTCCACTTAGTGTGCAGAGTGGGTCTGAGCCGTTTTCCTGGGCTGGGGTGTTACAGCGCGCGGGTAAGAACATTCACTTCATTCATTCTAAGGTTCGACTAGTGTGCGCGAAAACACTCAAAGTGCTACGACCAACACCGGATAACTAAGCTCGCCACCAGAGGTTTCAATCTACATAAGTCGATTATTGTTCGCAGTAGTCCTCCGCTGCAAGTTCACAATCGCATACAGACACTCTCTCGGATGGTCCAGAGTCTTAGCTTGATCCACGCGTGCTTGGTCGTCATACGCTTTGTTAGGTGACCGCACGTTCTTCCTCGTCAAGACTATGCTCGCATCTTAGGGGCATGGATTCAAGACGCTTGGGAAGTTAGGGCCGTGCACGTATTTCTTTCTTCCAAACTAACCTATGCTCGCAACTCAGAAAATTGGTGGTTAGGTTGATAAGGGAAGAGCGCGCAGTTTTTTTAACTCTCCTGTGAAAGAGCTCGTGCTCGCAACTTAGGTGCACGACCTTCATTCACAGCAGGAGCTAAGTAGGGACGAACTACCATGTTTTTCTGAAAACGCACGCTTGTGTTTGGTCCCACTAATTTTTTTGCTATCTTTCTCCTCTACTCACCTTGTTTTGTCTGTTTTGTGTAGGCACTCATTGAGGAACAAGTCGCGAAAGACATGGGGGCAAAAGTCACCCATTTTCATTCAAATATCATTCAAATATCATCAAGTTTACATAGAGTTTCAAGCAAGGGAGTTATTTGCTGAGCTTCGCCTCTCTAAGCGTCGAGAGTTTTTCCTTCGCCTCATCGAGCTCGGCCTCGAGGTCGAGGACTCACCGTCGAGCTTCGCGTCCTTTGCGGGCTTCTTGACGAAGTCGCTTTGCCTCCTCCTTGTCTTGGTTAGCTTGCTCGGTGGCATTCTGAGCAGTTTGACTCAGCTCATCCACCTTCTTCTCTAGTGCCTGAGAGCGTTGTTGCTCTTGCTCTAGCTTTAGCTCGAGCTTGCACATTCGCTCTCTATTCTTGGTGGCATTCTCTTTGGCTTGGCGCTGTTTCTTTTGCCTCTCCTAGTCTAAAGCCCTGAGCTCGGCAGCGCTTGTTCGAGCTCCACTATCTTAGCGCCTTGCTCGATGGAAGCTTAGCCACGACCTCAGGAGGAACAGTTGCCACCTTGAAGTCCACCATGGTCGCCCGGAGCACCTACGAACGGGATGGTCTTAATTCTTGATTGTTTCCAAAGAAAGTTTTAGAAAAGAAGTATGCTTAACCCAGCGGAGGCGATCACTCAGGTTCTCTTGGAAGGCCTTGGTGATGTCTTCCTCCCGAAGGTCTGCGAGATCTCCCGCGACGGACTTCGATTGGGAGATTTCGTCTTCCTCCCGAGCATGTACTTCACTCGGGGCCTTCTTGTCCTCCTCCTGAGCAGACGGTTCGCTCGGGGGCATCGTGCGTTCCTCCCGAGCAGGTAGTTCGCTCGGGGGCTTCGTGCTTTCTCCCTGAGTAGGCATTTCGCTCAGGGGCACGGGGTCTTCTTCTTCCCGAGCATCCGATATGCTCGGGAGCGCCAAGTACGCCTCTTGGTGAGTTGGTCCCTCCAGGGCTGGAAGCTTCGCGGCTTGCTAGTCGGTTTTGTCAGCAAGGTCTTCCACCATCGCGAGGTCGATGGCTTCCGCCATCACAAGGTCGGTAGCGAGAAAGAGCTGCCTCTCTGTTGCACGATTGAGGATTTCATCAACCATAGCCCTAAAATCCAAAATGCCCCTATGAGCTATCACGCCCACATCAATAGAGTGAGGTTAGCTCGGACAAGTAAAGCAAAGCAAAAAGAAAGAAGGGGAGAAAGGAAAGGGGAAAGTGGAGAGCAAAAATTACCTTGGTTGAGCTCCTCGCTGTCATCTTCGATAGTTTTGACCACCGCCGTGGGCACAAGTTCGGACTTCTCCGCGGCAGCGCAGCTGATCCTTGCCATCAAAGGATCGACCTTTTCCATATCGACTGCTTCCAGAGTCTTTCTCGGGCGCCGACGCTTCAAGGCGAGCAGCGCTGAGTCTTCATCGACCTCTTCCTCGGACTCTTTCCCCAGAGAGCCCGAAGTTGCCCGAGCAAGCTTGGCCTAGAGAGCAGTGATCTCTCCCTTCAGTGCCTTACGCTCGGAGTCCTTCACCTCCTCCTCTAGCCTCGCCTGCTCCGCGAGCTGTTGCAAGCGAGCCATTAGACCTGGTTTTCTCTCAGAGTATTCCTTCATTCATGTCTTCAAGTCGCTTACCTCCATTCTATCGGCGTACTCTAAGTGTCGCCGGGGAGGGCTCTTGGTCGAAGTTGCCCACCTCTTTAAGGGCCGAGCAAGCGGCGACGGCAGTATCGCTTGTCGTTTACCCCTCACCTTCTTGGTCTTTGCGGCGGGGATGGCTCCCCCTTGGTCACGCGATAGTGGCTTAAGCTTGGCCACCGTGGCCTCAAGGGCAATCTTCTCCTGTCAAAAGCAAAGAAAATGTCAAAAATGCTCGGGATGTGTTCCCTCGAGCATAAATCGTGAAGATACTCACCACTTCGCCCCGCTCAAGCACGTTCTTCGGAACTTATCGCCCGTGCTCAAGCTCTTTGCCCTTTAGGGTGCCAAACATCTCGGCAACCCGTTTCTCCACCCAATCATTGCTCGGGGCTACATTTAACCAAGAATGGATGTTAGCATGAGCAAAAGATACGCATAAGGGGCAGAACATACCTATGCGGTTCAGGAAGGTTACCAGAGTCAGCTTCCCGGGTGAGGTCTTGCCACCCGGAGATCTTGAAGAAAGGGTGTTCCCTCCTCCTCAGCGGGGACACCCGGTTCCTGAGGTAATCCCGAACGATGTCACGACCAGTGAGCCCCATGTTGGTAAGCTCGTTGATCATCATCAGCATCTGCTCCTCCTCGGCTTGCAGGCGGTAGCGAGTTTCGGCCGAGTCGTTGCTCGGGAGTAGTGGAAAACTTCCTCCACCTTCTTCAAGTAGAACCAATTGTCGTGACCCGACCAACATCGAGTCCTGAGCATGAAGATGAGGTATTCGTATGGTCGATTGGGCCGAAGGAGGATATATATGGAGCCGACGGGAGAAGCCCCACCGGTGCGAAACAAGGAATAGAAATGGAAAAAAGGCTCGCCGTGGGCATGGTGCCCACGTATCCCTCGCAAAGATGTGAGAAGATGGCCAAAACAAGAATGGAGTTAGGGTTAAGATTGGTAATCTCGCACTCGCATTGGGGAGTACGGACTCAAGGAACTCACTCTCAGGCATTCTAATCCCGTTGATGGTGTAGAGGTCGCATGAGACGATCTCGTCGTTGTGCGGCATCGGGGTCCCTTCGCCATCGGGAACTCGCCAAGTGCCCGCATCAAGATAGCCAAGGTCTTCGAGTATTTGCAACCTCTCCTTGCTGATTTTGCTCGGACCAAACTTCGCCATGAGGAAGGCTGAGGAAGAGAGGAAGAAAACACAAGAGTGAAAGAGTTTGGGACTTAGGAGATTATGGGGGCCTGATTGCGAGGTACGGATGAAGGATTTTTTGTCGCTATTCCCACTAGTATATATAGGCAGAGAAGTCGAACAGGTGCGACCTTTTGGAAGCTAAAAACCGCTCCCGCCTGTTTGTGAACCAACGCGCGGCGGTGCGATCTTCAAAACTGTCCAATAAAGCGCGGTTTCAAAAACTATCGAAGCGCCCCATAAGTCTCCAGCGGGAAGGAAATCGCGACCTTTGGTTCCTTTTTTCTTGAGTTTCCCCTTGGTCGGGTCTCGAGCCAGTTGCTCAGGTCCTCGACAAATCATGCTCGTCTGGGAGCAGGTATCGCTCGGATGCTGCAGTAGTGTTCCGCTGCAAGGTTCCAATCCCTCCTGTGAGTCTGTAGGCTCAAGGGGAAGGCCCCACCAAGTAGATTTCCACTTGAGCCTCGAGGGCTAGTTGTCGGGGATTGGATAATTTCCATGAAGACAATTATACCCTAGCAGCCGGTTTTCGACCGACCATGCATACCCTTGGATGGTGTCCCCAAGGAAGATCCTCGGACGAACGGGTTGTTGGGTCCGCCTCAACCACGCTCAAGTTCGTCCCCGAGCATGTACCTTAATTCCTCGAGCATGCTTGCTCCGATGTGTGCAGCAGTCGACCGGAGTCGAGGGAAAATCCTGAGCATGTCCAGCAGGTCGTGCTCGGTCCATAAAGACGACGTGGCAGTAATCACGCTGCGGTTAAAGTCCATTATGCCATGATCTGAGTCCATTATACCCACGACGCAGCATGGCAAAAATCAAGGGTGCAGTTACAGTCACGTTCAAGCACAATAATGGCGTGTCATTCGGTTGTAGTTACTTCAATCGCCTATAAAATACTCCTTCGGTAGATCATAGTAGAAGGAGGCTAGAAAAAGATCAGACACACGTAGAATACATGCAAGACTACTTGTTGTAACTCAAGCAATAGCAAGATCCACTAGACGTAGAGTTGTTATCTTGATCGTGAGACCCGAACCAGTATAAAAATTCCTTTCTCATTGTCCTTTCGAGCATAGCATCCTAAGAGCATTCTTCGGACATAAACCCTTCATGAAAAAGGGGCCCTAGTTGATCCCTCAGTCAACAAGTAAGCTCGGCGAGGAACCTGTTTTCCAAGCATCGACAAAATCATATAATTTTCTCCAAGGATCTAGAATTGTAGCAAAACAATAGAGATGTGGAATAGCTTGAAAATATTTTAAAATTTTAGGTTGCTCTTTGGTGGGATGAATTCCATATATTTGAGGTCAAGGCAAAAGGAAAACTATCTCTCATGAAGTCATGAAGGATTCTTTCTACATTGCTAGTTTATTTGTATATTGCGTATATGTCATGTGTAGTTGTCCTCCTACTAAGTTTTAGTATTGTGGGCAAAAACCACATTGCATTATCCTTTCAAAACTAGAGCTCTCACACATTCTAATAGGAAGATCCTCTATACTTATATAATGTGTGATTTCGTCTCTCGCTGCCTCAACGTTGTATATCCATGTACTTACCGAACCGTCGGTGTTGAAGTTGAGCTGTGTCTGGACACCCTCCCCTAGTCTTTGTTCGACTGATATCTTCTTCAAGCTTGCTTCCACGTGTCGCTTGAAATAACATGTTCCTCCACATACACATGCAGATAATTTAACTTGATAGCATTTACATATAGCATATACTACCTCACGCCTGTCTATAATCTTAATGGTTCTATCCATATGTTGCCAGCACCATGCCTGTCAACTGTCGGATATCGACGCTCATCTGGGATGCATCGATGTAACGACATCGGAGCTTGATGCGGATACCAACACCTATCCCGGATGCACTGATGTAGCCACATCAGGGCTCGGTGTGGATCTCATCCCCTTGGGAATGTAAGAGGCATCTTCAATGCTATGCGTATCGTCCAAATGACGTTCATCCATACCATAGACTCCCATGCTGGGAGAGAGTTGGCACAGATCGATCTCTTGATCCAAATGAGAGGGACTTGGAGAGTGAGGGCGTGCTCTCCGACTCTTGCTCTTGCCAAATATTTTGTTTCATGACGGGAATGCAAACTTAGAGCAAATAGAGAGAACAAACTCATGAGAGAGCAAACTCAGGGCTTAGGAGGGAGCGAGGGGGACTTGTGTGTTGAACAAAAGAGTATCCAAGGGGATTTAATAGCAAGCAATCAGGCTCTCATTAATTTTCCTATTGGCATTCATCCATGGCAGCAGCTTTACTTTCAGTTGCCATGTAGTCTTTTGCCCGTTGTGCTTGTTCCACCTGTTGCTCCGACATGCAGTTGCTTTCACTGATTTACTGCGAGCCTGCGAATCTCTCCCTCCCTACTCTCTCTCCCCCCTTTTCTCTCTATCCCCACCCAGCCAAAGCCAATCAATCCCCTTTTTTCTCTCCCCCTTTTTCTCTCTCCTGAGTCCCAACCTAGGCACCTAGTTGACTGGCCACCTGACCTCCCTCGGTCCCTGTGCCCCCCCAGCTTCCCGTTGTGCCATTGGCCCCCACTGCCACCCCCAGCCGCTACACCCCTCTGCCTCTAATCCCCTCCAACCCCTTCTCCTCACCCTCCTCGACCTGTCGACTCCCTTGTCCTCACCCTCCTCACCCGACTGCTCTAGCCCTCGCCCTCCTTCCCACCACCGATCGGCCCCTCGCCTCCTTGCCCTGGCCCCCTCCGCCTCCCTCGCCCCCTTTGCCACCCCTTCCCCCTTTGACGCGGTGACGTCCCCCTCGGCCACTCCCAATAGCTCCCTCTCTCTTCGCCAATGCGCTGCTCCTGGTCTTCATCTGTAAAGTACATTGTGACACACAACAAGAGCACAATAGTGGAGTAAAGATCGGATAGATAGGTTCTTCAGTGAAATTTCTTAGAGGAACAACAAGAGCGCAACAGGTTTTGGTGCTTCTTTGGGGTTGTGTTCTTATACAGTTTACTCAGACATAGGGACTTGTCGGAGGATGGGTCCAGTGGTATGCTTCTTGTTCTAGTTCTTGATGGTGTTTGAGCTATGTGCATCTCTGAATCATGAAGGTTTCAGATTGTGATTTAGATTGCTTCTTTGGGTGGGTTTCTTGGTCAAATTTTGTTTTGACCCTGAGGTTTAAAGAGATGTTAGATGTTGATCCATGTGATGCACAAAAGAGGAGGTGGCATACGGGTGTGGTCGCCACCGCATCGCCGCCATGCACCTCTTCTCCTAGTGCTGCGTGACCTCCTATGAGCCCAACCGCCAGGCTAACGCCGTGGAGCAATCCACCTTCGAAGCCATCTTCCTCTGCCCACACCTCCAAGTAACCCTCTACCTCTCCCCCACCTCCCTGCCGGGGGCTGGCGTGCCTTGCCGTTGGCCAGCGACAGGTCCGTCATGCCAGACGTGCTACATGTTGGGCTCATGCCAACGTGCCCACCGCATGCCGTGCCGGCACAAGCCCGGCCCAAATAACCGTGCCGCACATTGTGCCTAGTTCTTGAGCCCGACATGACCCATTTTGCTTCATGCGGGGTTGGACCTTGAGCTGGGTTATGCTCGTTGTGTCACGGGTCGGCCCAAAAATGGCTGGCCCGATGTCCACATCTATATGAGATTAAGCTCAGACATGGGTTTGTTTGTATAGAAGATGGGATTAACCAGGTACTTTCTAATTGAATTGTACTTAAATCAATATATCCATTCGAAGTAGAGTCTAAGCCATTAGTATTGTGGAGTACATGGACCCCGGGTATCTGCATGGCGGGCTGTGAGAACCACCCAAGAGGGGATGGGCCGAGATGATTTCACAGAGACGGGCACCACCCAGACTACAACTGCTGTACCCAGCAAGGAAGTCCTGAAGATAGTAACCGACCTTGAATAGGTAGGATACAATTGTAATCCCGAATACTAACATATTCGGTTAGAGATAAAATCTCCACCTTGTAACCGACTAGGTCTCCTCCTAGTAACCGCGCCCCTCCACTATATAAGGGGGGCGGGGGACCCTAGAAAGGGACATCGACCTCCAGATCGATAGAGATCACATCAACACATTGAGATAGATCATCATAATTCCAGAGCACAGGACTAGGGTATTACCTCCTCCATGAGGGCCTAAACCTGTATAAACCAGTGTCTTGTGCTACCATCGAGTTTGGATCCAGCGTGTCAGCGTACTTTACGCTAGGGTACCCTCTCCGTCGCGGATAAGTATGACCACGTGGCGGCTTTGGCGGCGGTGACGACCATGCCCTACTACGCGGTCTTGGCCAGCGTGGCGGCTGGCGAAACAGCGGGCGATCAAGCCACTGCCGTCGGCGTCGGCCCGTGTGTGGCCCTAGCGAACAGGCGGGACCATCGGGCCCCCCCTCATCGGTGTTGGCCACGTGGCGGCTGGCGGCGGTGAGCGTCGAGCCCTACTCATGGGCGCTAGCCCGTGGTGGCTGGCGAGAGGCGGCGATCGAGCCCCTCTTGCGGGCGTCGGCCTAAGTGGCGGCTTTGGCGGCGGCGGGCAATCAAGCCACTGCCGGGCGTCGACCTCCATGGCGGCTGGCGAGAGGCGGCGTCGAGCCCTCTCGTCGGGCGTCGGCCTCGTGGCGGCTGGCGAGAGGCGGTGATCGAGCCCCTCTCCGGGCGTCGGCCTCGATGGCGGCTTTGGCGGGCGGGTGGCCCGCCCGCCCGGCGTTAACCTCCGTGGCGGCTGGCGAGAGGCGAGCGATCGAGCCTTGCCGCCGAGGCGTCGGCCCGTGGCGGCCTAGTGGGCGGTGGCGTCGGGCCCCACTCGTCAGGCGCCGACCCACGTGGCGGCCTGGCAGGTAGGTGGGAGAATTAGGCCCCACGTGCCAGGCCATGCAGGAGAACAAAAGAATGAGAAGAAGGCTTCGCCTCGAAGTCTCCTTCTCTTGACACCCCGTGTCAGAGCCATTGATTGCGAAGAGTTCTGCTGTCGACACGACGACGGCCCATCCCTCTGACGCCTCACACCTAACCCGTCGCAGGAAGGTCACATCCCAGGCGGACCGGGCGAAGCCATACAGCGACATTAAATGAGGCTTGAGGGACAGGACTACAGTGATGGGTGTAATAAATGAATCATAGATCAGTATGATGTCATCCCCTCACCTGCTCGAGCCAGCCCAGTCTATATAAGGGAGCTCTGGTGCATGGAGAAGGGGGACGGAAAAAACAAGACCAAGACTTAGAGAGAGAAAAGCATTGTAACCCGCTCAATAGACATCAACAAAGATCTAACAGGACTTAGGGCTGTTACTCACACTAGGGGCCTAAACCTGGGTACATCGCTGTGTTCTTTGACCTGTTGATCCCCGGGATCCTGTGCGAGAGTCATTAGGGTTTCTGACCGTGAAGACGCCCTCTACCGAACCTTAACCTCCATCCTTGGAGAAGAAACCCTATCCGCCGACAGGGTCCTATCCGGTGAAATACGCCGACACAGCGCCTAGCCCCATAATCATTATTGCTGACAACAAACGTTGACAGTTGGCGCACTAGGTAGGGGGAGCACGAAGATCAATCTCGTCAAGCTCGATGGCAGCAATCAACGGAGTCGCCGTCACCTTCGCCCCTGGCCAAGCTTTTCGCTTCGGGAGCCTGGACTTCATCGCCGACAACCTCGGCAAGCTTGTTCTCTCGGATTTGGACCAGATCCCATCTGGGACGAATTCAAACCAGATCCAATCTAGGAAGGACTTCAACGGTACTTCATCTGGATTTCCGTTTGGGTCGGGGAATGCCACGGCCATCTACTCACAAGTAGTACGCCAGGGGCTTGCTTTCCGACTCGGATATGGTGAGGACCCAACCAAGGACGAATCTCGGGTGGTGGACGTCATCAGTAGCAATCCACTCGGATTCGAAGATCTACTCAATCTATCTTCTCTTCACTCCTCTGGCTCAGAGACCGAGTCGGAGAGCAGCATGGGAAGTTGCCATAATTTTCGTGGCGTCTACGTACTTGAAGACCAACAGACCAAATCTCAACGCCAACGGGATGCTGAAGAAGCTATGGAGGCAGATCGTCTTTGTTGTGAGGCCCAAGAAGCATGCGCGCTATCTCTCCAAGTCTGAGCTTGCAGCGTCAACGAAGACATCTTACAGGCAAGAATGGGGGACCAAGCTGTTTTCCATATGCCGTAGCAGAACATTGTCGCCTCTAAGACACTCCTTGACACCCTAGGCCCAATGCTCGGAGCCGATAGCCCAGCTGCCCCAATCGTGGCCCAAGTTAAGGCCATGGTGACGGCGGCAGCAATTTAGCACAACCAAGGAGATCCAGTGGAGATGACACACTCCCGTGCTCGCACAGTCACTTAGACCGCCAGTAGTCAGAACGCACGCAGTCATCACGAGTCCCACCGTAATGAAGACGCAACTGTGACCTCCGCTTGGACCTTAATGCCAAGCAGCGTGAGCGAGAAGAGGATGAACGGTGCCGGCGTGATGACAACTACGAGTGTTTTGGCATTGGCCATGATGGTCAAGACAACCGCGACGATCGGCACGATAATCGCGACGATCGCAGGGACCACCACCACCGTGGCTAGCGTGACGACAAAGATTGTCGAGTCAGAACTCCGCCACGCCGATCTCCACCACGGCGCAATGATAGATCCATTGATGGGTTCCGCGCGTTCACCACCCGGCTCCGCCGAGTGGTATGGCCCAAAAGCTTCAACCCTAAGGGTATCGTCAAGTTCGACAGGGAGAGGGATCTAGAGGCTTGGCTGCATGTTTACGCCCTTGCAGTCAAGGTAGCTGGAGGCGACCACAACGTGATGGAAAACTACTTACCAGTCATGCTCACCCCATCGGCTCAGACCTGGCTCATGAGACTTCCAGAGAATTCTATAGATTCCTAAGGAGATCTGTGTGAGCAATTCATTGCAAACTTCCAGGGCACCTATGAGAGACCTGGAACCTCGTGGGACCTGTATCAACTCCATTAAAAGAAGAATGAGTCTCTTCGGGAATTCATCTGATGCTTCATGCATGCAGAAGATAAACAAGATCTGGGACATCTCGGATGCGGTCGTCATAGTGGCTTTTCAGAAAGGAGTCAGCGAAGCCAACTTGACCAAAAGATGTCCCGGAAGCTACTGACTACAGTGAAGGAGATGTTCGCATTAGCAGACTGCTATGCCATGGCCTCGGATGCCCTAGCCGAGCGCTAAGATGACCGTCCATGACAGAAGGACAAGAAAAACCACACCGAGTCCTCCAAACAGAAGGATAAGAAGCGGAAGAGCGAGGAGCCAGTCACGGTAGCAGATCGCGGTCGATCACGAGCGCCATCTACGGCTCGGCTATAAGCCTATGCCTGCGCCATGAGCACCACCTACGGCTCGGCTACAAGCCTACGCCTGCGCACGAGCGCCACCTACGGCTCGGCTACAAGCCTACGTCTACGCCACGAGCACCACCTATGGCTCCGCTACAAACCTACGCCTACGCCACGAGCAAGGACGACATGATCGTCAGTAAAACATGGAGTATAGAGCAGCTAAGTCGCTTTTACACTTAAACTCTGTACTCAATTATGTCATTATGAATAAAATTGGTGGCTTTCTTGACTTGCTACTTAGTTGTCTCCCAACTAAGCAGTAAGTCGGGGGCTACACCTAATAGTGTGCGCCTATGCACACATCTTTTTCTGAGTCGTTTTGCTTCTTTTCCCTAACAGTTGTAAATGAATCCGAGTGCGTTAATTCCAAGTAGTGAAGCTCTGACCCCATGAACGGCAAATTCTAGTCACTCGGAAAGCGTGTTTGGGACAAAGAGCCATGAGCCGACTCTCAGCGCTCGAGGGCTAAACTAGTTGGACAGAGCGCATAACCAAAGGGGTCAAATGACTCGGATGAATTTAAAATGAATAAGGAAAAAGGAGTAAAAAGCTTTAAAATTATATATAAACTAGTTGAACATCACGTGCATTTTAAGGTTACTAAATTCAAGTACGACGCGCGCGGGCCAATGCTTTGACGATGACATCAGCAACCTCTGCGATGGCTGGGACAGCTTCGATCAATGCGGCGACGGTGGCAACGTTGCGGGCGGCAGCTTCTTGCTCAGCGACTTCGGCAAGAGCTAGGTCGTAGTCGGCCCAGAGCTTGGCGAGCGGATCTTCTTCGTTAGCAGGCACCGTCGGCGCTTCTTCTTCAAGGTTGAGGGGATTCTCCACCAGTTCACCGTCGAGAGGTGGCATTGGAGCCTTAGCGACAAAGACCAACACTGCTGCTGGTGGTGGAGGCAGTGGCGTTTTGTCAGCGGTCGTGGTAGAGTGAGAAGGAGACGCTATTGGAGACTTCGAAAGAAATCGAAGATCACTGGAGGAATGAAGACTTGAAAGTGGGTGATCGCTCCTGTTGCGGTGGGGCCCTTATATAGCTAGAGCAAAGAAGCCAAAACGATCCCGAGGACGCACCGGCGTGGGAAATTGAACCGAATATGAACTGCGCCCAAGATTTCACTCGAAGTGGATTTCTCGGGACACGGCGAAGCAATTATGGCCAAGTGCCAGTCGAGCGGCATTCCACCCCCACACCATCCTCATCCAAGGATTGGGCCGGTGGCGACACAGAATTTGGAGCGCGGCGGCGGCCAACCCTAGCGGCGGAAGACGCTGCGAAATTTAGAAGACAAAGAGGCAAGTGCGCGTAGTGGAGGGTAAAGCCCTTTGCTCGCATTAAGTCTCGTATTTAAAGGGAGCAGCGCTAGATTTCGCCTTGAGTGGGAAGAGCGTTTCGACTTTCGCATAACGTTTGGGCTTGACCTAGGTTTCGAGGGTATGCTCTAAAAGTGCCGCCAGTTGTGCACCGCGACGCTCGGGCATAGGTACCACTCGGTCAAATTTAGTTTGGGATATGGTACGCCCCATGATGGGCCGATTGCCAGACACTGTGTCAAGCGGGATTTGGGTACCTACCGAATCAAATTAAAATGTCTTCTCGTAATATGCCCCATGTTGGGTAGATTGCCGATTCAAGACAAGTCGAATCGGATATCACGAGTTGATTACGAATAAGGATTTTGAGTCGCCCATGATGGGTGCGGTTTGTACACCTAATGATCGGGTACAAGTACCACTCGGCCAAACCAGGGTACGCCCCATGATCGGCCGTCAGCTGTACACCGTGACAGTCGGGTGCAGGTACCACTCGGCCAAGGCCTATTTAAACAATGGTATGCCTCAAGATGGGCCGACTGCCAGTATCCCAATAATTGGGCTGGGTACCACTTGGAATTCCCAATGTGTTTAGCTCTATTGAGTCCTTCACAATCTCCTTACCCACAACAGAGCACTCGGCATGGAAAGAAAACCAGTCGGGAAGCTATGTCGGGAACTGGAAGCACTCGGCGTGAAGCATGACTCGGTTGGGATGTGACCAGAAAAGCGGCAACTCGATCGTAAAGCACTCGGGGCTACTGTGGAGTACATGGACCCCGGGTTCTGCATGGCGAGGCTGCGAGGACCACCAGAGGAGATGGGCCGAGCCGATTTTACAGAGACGGGCACCACCCGGATTACAACCGCCGTACCCAGCAAGGAAGTCCTGAAGATAGTAACCGACCTTGAATAAATAGGATACGATTGTAATCCCGGATATTAACATGTTCGGTTAGAGATAGAATCTCCACCTTGTAACCGACTAGGACTCCTCCTGGTAACCGTGCCCCTCCACTATATAGGGGGGTGGGGTCCCTTTCTGATCGATAGAGATCACATCCACACATTGAGATAGATCATCATAATTTCAGAGCACAGGACTAGAGTATTACCTCCGCCGTGAGGATCTGAACCTGTATAAACTCGTGTCTTGTGCTACCATCAAGTTTGAATCTAGTGTCTAGTCCTATAATCATTATTGCCGACAACAAACGTCGACAAGTATCAAGCAAGTCCTAGGTGTCAACCACATCTTTAAAAAAAAAAGCAGAGGAACAGTAGCGCGACGTGCTTGGTTTGCATCGACTTCCTCTGTTCTCTCACCCTTTGTTTATACTCGCCCCCAGACGCCGCTTGCCCCCGCTTGGCATTACATTACATCCACACGATGAGAAGTTGAGAACTGTCTGGAACTGTTTGGAGAAGTCTTAATCAAGTCTCGAGTTCACCCAATAAGCTCCAATTGACCGGCAAAACTATTTTTTTTACTAACAAAAACTAGTACCAGTACCCTCAGATTCCAAGTACATGTCATTGTAGCTTTTTAGATTTTGTTTTCCGAGAATATGTCATTCTACAATTCTAAGGTGACCTTTTATCCTTTTCTTTTCACACCTTCTCTTTAGCTATTTTGAATGTTATTTAATACCATGCACTAGACTAAGATAAACCATCAAAAAATATAATAAAAATATATAATACACCTTTATATATGTGACTTGATAAAACTGTAAGAACATAGACCGACATCTTTTTAGAAACGAAGGGAGTACTTAGAACCTGTTTGACAGAGTTTTAGATCACAGCTCCACTTTATATCTGGATTTTGTAGGCTAAAATAAAGTAAATTAAATTTATATTTTAGTCTAAAATGTAAATAAGATGACTTACATAAATACTCTTAATATATCCACAACTCCAGCTTTATAAATTTCTGGAACTAGAAATACCTCGCTCCACCAACTCTACGGATTTTAGTGGAGTTAGAGCTGTGCAAAACACCCTCTTAATTAATTAAATAACCCAAGCGGCTTTAGAATTATAGAGCTAATCATAGGCCATACGACAGCAATAGCTTCATTGTTAATGGTGTGTAATAAGGGGCCACGCACTGTCGACAATCAAACCGTTATGTCATTGTCCATACACGCACGCATCATACATACCTGGTTTCTTAGGAAAAATATCCTGTGCAATCACCCCTCCCGGTGAAACCATCGTGCAACTGAACTAAAAAAAGTTTCAAAAAATTCTGAAAAAAATCATGGATGTACATCTCAACTTACCCCACCTACATATAAAATTTCATGATCAAATTCATCTTATACTAGCAGTTACAAAAAAGACAAATTTCGCATGAACAGTGATTTTTACTGTTTATCACTATTCATTTTGCTGCTTGTTTTTTTGTAACCGCTAGTATAGGATGAATTTGATCATGAAATTTTATATGTAGGTGGGGTAAGTTGAGATGTACATCCATGATTTTTTTCAGAATTTTTTGAAACTTTTTTTAGTTCAGTTGCACGGTGGTTTCACGGAGGGGGGTTGCACCGGATATGTTGCCGGTTTCTTATCACAAAAAAAAAAAAAAACAGGCGTCTTATGCATGACAACTACACTCTAACCTATGCATATACTATTTTCAAAAGCAAAAAGAATGTTACTTATCCTGATTATCTCTATTAATATAAATTTACAGTTGCATGGTGGCAGCGGTCCATTCTTTCTAGCCTCTATATCTCCAATAATAACAGGTCATTATAGCTAATTATTTTTTCCTGATGTACAGCCAGCCGTATCTCTCTAAATATGGCTGATTATTATAGCAAAATCTCTGATTATTGCTAGTAATTAATAGCCGGCCAATCATTCCTTTTGTACTTTATATATGTTATACAGTTTTCACAGAATTAATCAAACGAATTCATTCAAGATTGATAATATATATTGCTACATACAATATATTTGGTTTTAATTCATACCGGTGAAGAAACCATAAAAACTTTTGTAATTGAGAGAAATAGATGTTTGATCTTGTAGCACAATTTTCTTTTATTGCTTGACCTTTATGTTTCGTTACTAATTTTATTTTTCGTAACAATGCATGGATATTGATCTATGTATGTAAAATACGCGTTCAGTTGTGCACCGAAGTGGCTACCTGCCTACATGTCGCACAATTTGTTCATCTCAAGAGGGATGAATTGCTCAAGAGTGCGGTCTGTACATCTTCGCGATTCATGTGAAGTCTTTCGAAAATGCACTTCACAAATTTCCATTCATGTGAAGTCTCCGTAGGAAAATAGATTGACAGTTATAGGCAGTGGTGGCACTAGAAAAAATTTTTGTTGGAAGTGCGCACTTTATACGTATAATTTTACAGTATTATACAATAATTTTGTAAAATCATAGTTCCAACACATATTAACACCCTTATACACGGAAGATTTCAAGTCCAGCCAGCCGGTCCACTTGTCACCTTGCACACATTTGCGAAAATGCCCCTCCGTTTCTTCGAATTACAGATAGGTTCCTGTATATTACGAATAGGTCCTTCGCGATTTTTTGTGAGGGGAAGATTTTTTTCCCTTCATCGCGTTTGGGTCCCTGGATCGCCGTTTTACAGGAAAACCCTCCCGTTAAGTTCAATCGCGAACAGGCCCTTTCCTAATTTTTCAGGATAGCGAACAGGTCCAAAAACATAACAAACAGGCCATTGCTCCTTACGTCTAGGTCCTTTCTCCGTTTTTCCCGGAAAAAATGTTTTTGTTACCAGAGATATGTGTGTAGCTCTATCTCTAGACTTTTTCCTCAGCTCGATTTTCCATCTCGATCTCTGATATTTTTTTAAACATGTGTTATTACTCGGTGAACACGTAGAGTGTTAGGCTCGATAAAAGAAAGTTGTCGTCTCTAATAATTTTTCGCCCTTTTTCCTCTAGACTATTTTTGGCCGGTGGGTGGTTTTGTGAAAATAAAAAATTACATCCAAGCCCTTCGATCGGTGGTTTTGCAAAAAGGGCCCTACCGTTTCGTATATTTGCGTACGGGTCATTCGCCTTTATTTTTTCGTTTCCAAAAAAATCCGTAGTTTTTTTATTCATGGTTGGGTTCTCCGTTTTTCCCGGAAAAAATATTTTTGTCACCAGAGATATGTGTGCAGCTCTATCTCTAGACTTTTTCCCCAACTCGATTTTCCATCTCGATCTTTGATATTTTTTTAAACATGTATTATTACTCGGTGAACGCGGAGAGTATTAGGCTCGACAAAAGAAGGTTGTCATCTATAATAATTTTTCGCGCTTTTTCGTCTAGACTATTTAAAAAAAAAACAGAATAGGTCCTTTTACAGGTTATTCTGCAAAAATATATTAGGCTCGACAAAAGAAGCCAATTTTAGAAAAACAAAACAACGCCGAGAAAAACGGAATTTCATTTTTTGTAGAAAAATTTGGGTCAGATTTTTTCGCTGGGCACGGCATCGCGAGCTATTCTACCTAGTATATTTGAAATTTACTAAAATTACAATATAAATAGTTTTAAGGTCTTATAAATTCCAAACCACTAAAATTGAAACCAATTCAACCAACAAATTTAACCCATCGAAGAGGTGATCATGTAGCACATTTCATTTTTTTGGGGTCCACCCTCTCTAGTACCGGCCCTGGGTATAGGTGAACAATTCACACAATTAATTCCCAACCAAGAAAGAATGGAAAGGAGACTGCAACTTAAGCATTTATATGTGGATCGTTTGATTAGAAAGCGATAATCTAGATCTTTCAAGAATATTTTACTGTAGCAATACACTGTAGTAATATATACTATTAGATGATCTAGACCATTCGCTAGTTCGTTTGGATAACGTTGAGGACTGGAGACTGGTTAAGTTGCTGTCTCTATTGAGACTACAAAGGAACTCTTTCCAGAAAGAATGGAGCTCCTACGATTACGAGTCAAAACTGGTGATCAGACGAGCACAGCCACGCCAGCCACTAGAACTTTACTGGCCAAGATGTGTGAAGTGTGAACCTCGTAGGAACGAGTGGATGTCCAACAGTACGTCCAACCGTCCAAGTCCAAGAAAACACGTACAAACTGGATGATGTGCAATGAGAGCGGCATCACAATCTCACTGGAGTGAGACCTGACGCCAAATCTGAGTGCTCCAAACCAACCATTCCGAGAGGGACCCCCCCACAGTGGTTGCTCTTCTCACTTAACCACACATGCGTGGCTGCATGTCCGTGGACTTGGACCACGTACATCATGGACTTTCACGGATATGGCTAATCTGGGGTTTAATTACGGCCGCCTCTATACGATAGAGCTAGCTTGCCATTCGATCCGGACCGTTCGATGGAGATTCAATGCTTCGCGCAACCTCGAATTCTGGTATTTTATTGTTACCTGTATATTAGGCGTGTGTAGTGTAATTCTATCTTCCGAGGAAGTAACATATAGTTGACATCTGAATTTGCCGAAATTCACCTCCCATACGCGGTCCATTGTGGAACTGGTCTACGAACCCATGAATGGCAAATTAATACTAGCAGGGGTTTAGACTTCAGATGCGTGTCTTGTTGCTCCTTGGCCTGAGAAGACACTCGAAATCATGAGTTGGTCTTACCAAATCCACCACACTTCTCCACGTGTTAAGTGAGAGCTGACCAGCCAGCAATTTCCACACATCGATCCCATCCAAATCTTGCACGGTTGATTACAAGCACCGTGAGCCAATTCTGAAAATTTTTCTGATGGCAGCTTAATTTGAGACCCTAGCTAGCTTTGGGCTTGGATTGTATTGGATTGGTTCCAAGGAGATGTGAGCTAGGATTCGGAGATGGCGCCGTGACATTGATGAGCCAACATACTCCAACTGTGACCTCCAACCGGACAGCTTGGCCTCGTGTTGATACTGGCTGCACTCAAGCAGGATAAGGCCTACATGTCACGAAGAGAAATTTTACCGTAGATAATATAGATAGTAAATAGTGGTAATAAAAATCAAATTTAACCATCTATTTCTCAAGGGCATTTTGGATTTTTCCTATCCATTCATCATGGGTGTTTAAGACTTTTTCTAATTCGTTCACAGTTTTGGATTCACCGAATACCTGCTGATCTTCATATGTCTCTTATCTATTCATTCGCCATTCATCAAGATCACAGGACGTGTTTTGCCGTAGAGGACAAATAGTATAACGGAATTTTTTACCATTTTACCCTTCTATGAATTTTACTACCAATACTACAGGTGGTAGTATAACTAGGTTTAAATTAATTTCAACTATTAGATTCAAAAAAATAGACAGCTTGTATTGATTTTAATTCACCGTAAAAGAGCTCGTCACGAATTCTCTCTTGGAACAAATCTAGAAAAAAATTTTGGGGTTGAATCTTGTCTAATCAACTGATAAAAACTTTAACCATTGCAAAATGCATGCACATGTTAGTTTATATGAAATGGGAACTGAGGCGCGTAGCATTATTTCTCGAAAATATTTTAATTGCGAACAAACCTTATCTCATTTTTTTTCCTATGAGACGACGGTCCCGTTCTATGAAAGATATTTCTGGTGATGGCAATCTACTACATGACCAAGATTATCACCACTAGTAACGTGCTTTACAATATCTCGTACAAATTAATTAATAACCTTTACGAGCATTAGGAGAGCTCTGCAAGTACTAGAAATATCGAAGGTTCATTGGCAGTAGCCAGTAGGCAGAGCTTGGAAGGTATGATAATGAAGCTATCAACTTTAGCTACTAATAAACTCGTAGTTCGTACTTGGACGTATCACGTAGGACTGTTTGGGACCCTAAATTAGCAACCGAAAAAACCATTGATCAGGGACCGGGATCACCTACTGCCACTGCAAGTTAAACTGCTACACATGATTTTGTCAGCCAGTTCCCTTAATAAATGGTTTAGACTCTTTGTAATAGTTCCTCCATTACAGTTATAAACGGTACTAGAAGAATGTAGACTCTCAGATTCAGATCTGACAGAACCAGGTCCATTGATCTGCCGGTTGCCGCCTCACCCCAAAAGGCAGGGAGGTGTTGGGGCCAGTAACAGGTGCTAATGTTTCCAAACACTTTTCTACGAATTATTGTTCAGCCAATATTTTGCCTGCCTTTTATTGTTCAGCCAGTCTTTTCTCTTTGTTCTTTCTCCAAATTCATATACTCTTTCGTAAAAGGGAGAATTTGTGTTTTTCACTTTTGAAAAGCACTGGCTACTTATGTTTCTGAACTGTCAGAGATATTACTAGAATCAAGTAACTTTCCCTATCTCGGCATGGTGCAATAGAACAATGCAAAACCGGCCCTGATTTATAACAATTTCTGTACTGCCAAGTTCTATCTGTTTCATAGTGTTTGTTTTCTTGTAACTGTATTATGTTCTATCTGTGAGTTTGTTGTGAAACAAAAAAATTGTGGTATTCATTGTGCATCGTCAATCATGTACTCCTTTTGTTAAGTGGTAGTATTTTGTAGTGCTATGCCTCGTGCTTTTGTTGCCAACCTGAGCTTCCGTTTTGGGTCTTCACCCGATCAGGCCAATCGAGAAGACCACAAGTGAGAGAATTAACAAAGGAAAGCCAAGAGAACAAAGAGGAGAGAAGAAAACAAGAGAGGGAGAGAGAATAAAGATGGAGCTAAACAAATAAAAACAGAACGACACCACCAAGTCGTGGTGTGGTCGCAGCTGGATCCTGAGCTGTCCTGCTGTTGGCATTAGTTGTTTTTCTCCTCTGTTCGCCCCCACCACCCAATGTGGGCTACCAACTGCCTTCATTTGCTAACTAGCTCATGGATATTTTCTTCCTTGCCTCTACTTCCATGTGGATTTTATTTAGCTATGGAGGGTAAAATGTCTACATATCATTCTTCCAATGAGTTATATACTTATTATATATGAATTTTTTTCAGAGCTAAGAGGCACTTAATACTTCTTTATAGATAATCGCTATGTGAAATAAGCAACAAACTTTCAAAGGCTTCTTGACTAATTTCAAATGTAAAGCCTGTCCGGAAGAAGGGTAGCCAGGTAGGAACAGGGGAAGGAGAAAAAGAGTCCTAGGTAATTTATTAACAAAGTCATATAAATGTCCTAAAAAATTTAGAGCAATTAAAGAAAAATCTTATATTTTTCGATAAAGGAAGCTTTTATTAATCTTAGTAAATTACATCAAGGTGATACAATTATATTAAGAAGACTCGGCCTCTACACATTTAGGGTGTACACACACAAACACACACAAGAAAAGACAAAAAGAAACCGTCATGACAAACTACATCACGCAATATTGTCTTCAAGACTATCCACCATCATAGCAACACTTGGGTAGCGATAAAAACTCTCCAATGACAACGCCTCCAAGAAGAACTCGTCACGCACACGCACCGCCATTGCCATGATCCAACCGTGAAAGCCGGACCAAAGGTTTTCACCTCGAGATAAATCCTCGAGACTACAAAACAATATCTTCAACAAGGCCATTGCTGGCACAACCAACTAAGGTCGAGCTAAGGATTTCTCCACGAAGTCAATCACGAGGAGATCGGCGTTGCAACCACCCTCATTCCGAGCTAGTGCCGCCATACCACTTAATCTTAGCCAATAACAACGGCCACCTTCTCAAGACCGGACAAACAATTTTAGATGTTCGACTCTCACGATGGCAGTTCATGAGCTAGCCAATAGGCACCACGATCATCAAGTTCATAGAGTGCATCTAAAAAATGAGTTGTGTCGCCTAAGAAAGCGAATCCGCGAATCGATGCTAAGATGACATAGATCAAAAGAAAAATCTTATATAAGATAGCTAGCTTGACAACATGAATTATCTAACCAGAATATTAGGTGTCGTTTTATTCGATATTAATCATTTCAGAGCATGTCATGTTATACGGTAGAATATGAATTCAGGAGTAAGTGTATCTTAACCTAAACGCATAATAACATAGGAAATTAGAAATCTCATTGACCAACAAAAGCAAATCAATGTGAACAAACTATATACCTTGTACTATCCATCTCTTGTTAAACTCATAATGTATAAATTATATAAACAAATATGCAAAATCAATGTGCCAAATCATACTAGTACTAGCTATTCACATTTGTCAATCATCCGTGAGTATTTTTGCAGTTGTGAAGGTACATATACAGTCTAATCCAGATAAGTGAAACTTTTCCATGAGTACATCATCGGGTACCCACAACATTTCTCTCACCAATAGTATTGGCCACCCGTTTCCCCACATTGAAAAAACTTTTCATCAGCATCACTCATTGTTGGATGATCAAATCCAATAGCCCTGATATATCCAAAATTTATAATGCTTCTAAATTTCTCCAAACTTAATTTTTGCCGCCGTTGCAATATGGACTAACGACACTGTTTATTTGATTTTCTCCTCACACTATACGATTTGTCCATTCTTCTCCTCCTTCCTCTGTCTCTCCTCTTCTCGTCTCTCCTCTTCATAAGCTCTAACCCTCAAAGATTAGCATCGAAAAATCTGAGATAAATCCTAATAACTGTATATTAGTATCAAAGCTTGGCTACGACAATCATGGTAGGGTGATTGGAAGAGTCGCGATCGAATTGGTAAGTATTTATTGGGGTTTTTGGTTTTGTTTCTCGCTCCAATTCTTGGTCACAATGGCGGACACAGAACTTTACTAATGAGAGTTTGAAATAAAACATTGTAATATCTTTTGAATATAACTAAATACTCTTTTCGTTCTTTTTAAGTGATATTTTAGAATTTGTGCAATCAAAATTTCTAACATTTGACAACTAGTGTATTTACAATGATCTAGATTGACAATTCTTATCAAAAGTGTTTTTCATAAAATTATTTTTATTTATGCTAATATAGTGTTATAATATCTTACAATCAAAATTCCATGGTTTCATTTAAAATAGATGTTAGACGGATTAACATGCTAAGTATGTAGACGACTCAACTAACATTCTATGGTTATAAAATAATACACGTTATTTTAGCACAACCCTATTACAAGTCACTCTTGTTTAAAACTGATATCTAGCAATTACACTCTTATCTTTTCTTATGCCCTATCTTAGCATATCCACATACGAGAAATGAGGTATTTTGGTTGTATGTATAGACTAAATTCATCATAATAGATATAATCTAGTTTGTTAAAAGAAAATATCTAAAGCACTTAGATATTTCTAAAGATTTATAAATTTTAAATTAGATAATCTAGAAACTTCTCGTGAAATTATATCTCATTTTATCCTTGAGAAACAAGTTGGGCACATACACCTTGCAAGAAATATCGCTATTTTTTTGGTTCTACAATATAAGTCTAAGCTCACCATACACATAGACTAAGGAGGCACTAAATATATAAAAAGCTAATGTTATTGAACCATGCATATCCCTATTGAGTAGCATACTACAAATAGTTATCAATTTTTTCATCATTAAAGTAGGGGTACAAAGTGGAAATATTGCAATAACTATATCTTTAATCTTCTCAATAGACTTATATTGTGCGATGGTGCTTTCCGTGAAAATGGACTTATATTGTGAGACAAAGGGAGTAGGCATGTACATGCTATTATTTTCATATAAAAGATGATACAAAAATAAGAGTACACTTTTCTATTGTTTGAAAGAATTTATGTAATGGAACTAATTAAACTCAAATAGAGCTTAGAAGATAAATTAGCATACACTATGTACATAACAATTTGAGAAATATCGTTTATCTTAATTAATGATTAAAGCCTCATTTCTACAATATTTGAAAAAATGTGTATAAAAGATGTACAAGGTGTGCATTCCTTTCTCAAGCTCTTTATGAGATGGTGTAAGAATTTTGATATTCTTATATCCAAATGTGTGCGTATACATGTTTTTATAGACTTATGTGCTAGACCCTAATATATAGTAAAACAATATTAGAAACCTAATTATCTAGCTAAATTAACTATAGGATGCTTGTTTGTCTCTATAGAGTAGCAAAGAGAATTATTCAATCTCCATAGTTTTAACTATTGTTGTGAAAAGAAGTATATAGATAGAACTGTAGAGTTAGATGTTACTCTATTTGATAATAAATATTATTCTATAATTTAAGCAGAATTGCTAAATAATATCCAACTAAAAATCTTAAAAAATAAGTTGAATTCCTTACCATTGGATTTGCACCACAATTCATGCTTTGCCCAACAAGGTCTTTGACTTCTTTGGTGATCTGATAGGGCTAGGGTTCAAGATCACCCAATTTTGAGTTTGGGTTCACTAGAATCCCCAATAATAGAGAGAGGAGAACGGTGACATACTAGCGTTAGGTGGTAAAGCGGCGGTGGCACAACTAGCCATTGGTACATAGGAGGACGACAAAAGATGTTAAAGGAGGATGGCAAAAGGTGTTAAAGGAATGGGAGACAATCGTGAGTGGCACATTAGGTCTTGGAAAGGTGGTGGATGATTGACATTGACAAAAATAGGGATGGCAATTTCCTCTGTAGGGTGAGGCCCCGTAGGGAAAATTCCTATTGGGGTAGGAGGGGGTTGATCTCCCACGCGGGCGAACGGGGATTGGCCCACGCTGCACTAGTGGGGTGAGGACGTGGTCACTGCCCCATGCAAGGCTCCATGGGACCCGGTAAACCTTATAAATATATTATTTTGTTTATAAATCTATTCTTTTCATATATGTTGGGACTAAAACCTGAATCTATAAGTTTAGATGTAATTTTTGAAGCTATATTTTTAAAAAGACATAAATATTTATAATTAATAAGTAAAGTTATATCATTTTTAAAATATAATTTAACCTATTGTTTAATCTTCGTAGGAATCTCTGCAGGTCAACCCCCCAGGATCATGGACATGGTGTCGTCTCCCCGAGAGGCCTAGCGAGGGGCAGACTGGGCTACCCTAGCCTAGGGCGGGTGTGGGAGCCCCCCCCCTCGGTGCACTGTGCCCTGTTGCCACCCCTAGTGGAGGAGGAGGGGTGGTAGTTGGGGTAGGGTGGCGTATTGTGGGGTAGGGGTAGAGGTGGTGGTGGCCGATTAAGATTACTATAATTTGTGGTTATAATAAGAATGAGTAGAAACAAGTAAAATGGTTTGATATAAATTCAATGATAGAATTTTGTAGAACCGATGACTAGTCATTCTCTTTGTTTTGTTCAAGTAGAGAAGTAGTTTTCGTACAAAGGAATATTCTATCTTCAATGTTTCCGGTCCTAGTTTCCTCACACCCAAACCTGCCTGGACATTGTGGAAGTGCATTCTCTCCTTTTGTGATCCAAAGGCAAACTTTGGCTTTATTCCATCCATGTCGTCCATTCCAAATGAGTGGATAGATTTGATGGCCAACCGACAAGTGATAGCTAATAGTCAAGTAGATGAACCCATCCTTTTTTCCTTGCCCTTCTATTCTTTCCATCCATGGTTGATAAAAGCTCCCTCCCTTCCTACTTGGTGTCAATTGTCAATCACCCTCTATTCCCGACTTGACTATCACGTTGTTGATCTTCCGCTTAGTTTTTGCTTGCACACTTGATCACGGGCTACTTTATAGCTGCTATCTTGAAGAGGCTTGAAATGCGAGGAAAGCTAGATTGCTCCATCAGATCTGGAATTCACCATCGGAGCTTCGAGACAATAAATACTTGTAATTGATTCCAGTAGACCAGTAGCTTGGATACACAGTTTCTAGGACTGGTTTATTTCTTTTGGTTCCTTTAGGTAGCTAGGGAATTGATAATATTGTTGCGTTCGCTTCTAGATAAGAGATACACTACTCGCTAATTGTTTGTTTTGCTTTGTTTAAGGCTAATTCTCCGTAATTTTTTGGATTCAAAATGTGATCTTGTTTGTTTCATGCTTCAATCATAATCTCCTAACTATGGGTTTTCTACCCGTTGCATGTGCTCTCTCGTTTTCGTGAGCTTCGACGTCGGCGCAGGATGGGGAGAAGCGACGAGCGGCCATGGCAGGAAAGAATACAAATTATGACGAATTCTTCAGCCACTGTTCAGTTACAGCTATCTGACCACTGATTTGAAATGGACGGCCTAAACTGAGTAAAGACAGAGTTTCCCTTTATTACACGAAGTCTAATACAAACTAGCACATGGAGATAGTACTCGCATTGCAGTAAGTCTCTCGTTAACTGTTGGAGTAGAATTGTCAGGTTGGTTTATTCAGTACCAAACTATTTGTAATAGCAGCAAGTGCTGGTCCTGTGTGACGTGTGTTATTTTAGATAAATGATTAGGAAATACATATGATTCCATTTTCTGTTGATCAAGTAGTTTAGGAGAAAAGAAGGTATTGGGTTTTTCTCTTTTTTTCATTATTGAAAAAAGTTAAGAGGTAATACGGGAATAGTTCAGTTGCTAGTGTCTGTCGTTAGTTTTTCCTTGAGATCAGGAATTAGGATAGAATTTTGGATCGATGAAGATTCACAAATCAGGCTTGCATTACATTATTCATGGATTTTGAATTCTTCATCTGGCACTAACTTAAAAGATAATGTCAATTGTCTGACAGGTTATTTTTATTTACTCCCTGCAAACGGCACATGTATACTACTTATGGTTGGATTTATTCACCAAACTCAAATAATGCGATCTCAGGAGAAGCTTGGTGTCATAATAAATACTAGAAAATTTTTGGCGTAATGTCGCCCTTGCGGTCCGGTTTTCGTAGATTTTTTTCCGATGACATTTTAGTTTTTAATCGTCGAAATAATGAGCGAAAGCAATTTGAAAGAATATAAAATTTTTCATGCGGCGTAACACGACGATGCGATGTTTTTAAATCGGAAAATTTCTTTTTCTTTTGATTGGGGATTTATTTTTAAATCGTCGAAATAATGAGCGTAAACAGGGAAAAATTTTGACGGCGTTTTAGTTTTTAATCATCGAAATAATGAGTAAACAATTTGAAAGAATACAAAATTTTTTGCGGCATAACATGACATCTTGTAGTTTTTTGTAGAAAAATTTTTTTTCTTTTGATTGGCGATTTATTTTTAAATCGTCGAAATAATAAGCAAAAGCGGGAAAAAATAGGAGATAGAGTTGTAGAAATATCTCTTTCAGCGAATTATCTGGGAAATATTGAGACCGAAATTTGGAAAACCATGATGAGGAAAAAGTCTAGAGGGAAAAGCGCGAAAAACTATTAGAGATGACAACATTCTTTTGTCTAGTCTAACACTCTACGCGTTCGCCGAGTAATAATACATGTTTAAAAAAATCTCAGAGGCTTGCGGCGTATGCGCGCATCGTTTTTTCGTAGAAAAATTTTCTTTTTTTTCGGCGGCGTTTTATTTTTTAAATCGTCGAAATAATGGTAAAGCAATTTGAAAGGATACAAAATTTTTCATGGCGTTACACACCAGCGTCTTTGTTTTCCGTAGAAAAATTACATTTTTTTCGGTGGCGTTTTATTTTTTTAAATCGTTGAAATAATGAGTGAAACGAGGGAAAAAATAGAAAGATAGAGTTGTAGAAATATCTCTTTCGACGAATTATGTGAAAAATATTGGAGACCGAGGTGGAAAACCGCGGTGGGGAAAAAGTCCAAAGGGAAAAGGTTGAAAAAGTATTAGAAATGACAACATTCTTTTGTCGAGTCTAACACTCTACACGTTCGCTGAGTAATAATACATGCTTTAAAAAATATCAGAGATGGAGATGAAAAATCGAGATGGGAAAAAAGTCTACACACATATTTACGTTGACGAAAACATTTTTCAGGAAAATGGAGAAAGGACCTAGACGTAAGGAGCAAGGACCTAATTGTTACGTTTTTGGACCTGTTCGCTATCCTGAAAAATTAGAAAAGGGCTTGTTCGCGATATGAATTTAACGGGAGGTTTTTTTCGTAAAATGGCGAGCGAGGGACCCAAACGCGATAAATGCGAAAAAATCTTCCTCTCACAAAAAATCGCGAAGGACTTATTTGTAATCTATAAGGACCTATCCGTAATTTCAGGAAACGCGAAGGGGTTTTTTGCAAAAATGCCAAGGAGGACACGTGGGCCGGCTCTTCTCCCGGCTACTCCATGAGCTATAATAAAGGAAGGATTCAGACGCGTGCCTCCGGACATCGCTTCGCCCTCCAAAAGGAGCGACCGAGACGTTCTCCGCCTCTTCTCTTCGTTTCCACCGTTCGCGTCCCCCTTCTCCGGCGGCCGGCGCGGTGAGCTCTTGTCCTCTCCCTCCTTCGTTTCAACCGTTCTCCAGATCTCCCCCTCCCCCTTCTCCGGCGTCCGGTGCGGTGAGCTCCAGCCGGAGATCCCCCGTCAACATCCTCGTGGGAGATCATTTCTTTGCTCTGAGCAACCTCATCCAAGTCTTCTTTCTGGGATGGATACTCCAATTCGTGCAGTTTGTTGCGTGGTGGAGTACTAATAGCAGTTTATTTTCCAAAATTTTTTGGGGTTCAACTGAACCCCACATGCCCCACGTTAGGTCCGCCCCTGCTTGGTCTGGTTTGCGTCTGTTCTTGATCCGCCTCAATTTGTACTGTTATGATTCGATTCGATTTTCTTGCTGCGTTTCCTCATCCAATTTACATCCTCCAGCTCGTTTTTGGGTGGATCTTGACCATTTCCTGGTACAATTCGATGCTTGCGCTAAGAAAAAACCGAATCTTTGACGTGAATTTGCCGTAAAAATTCGTTTATTTTTCATACTCATTTGCTGAGATCCGGGCTGTGAATTAGCCCGCCTCGGTTCGGTGCAAGCTCGTGGTAGTTTAGTGTTAACTTCACTCAAATCTTGAGGTGTGTTACAGATGGGCTGTTTGTTGTTTGCAGTTTGGCGGAGCAAATGATGATGGCGAACGGGAGGCTCCAGAAGCAGGCGCTCCTGCCGCCGCGCAGCCCGTTCCCGACTGCGTCGTCGCCGAACACCGACCACGGCCCGATCGCCCGGCTTCAGGGTGCCACGCACCACCGGCACGGGCACGGGAACCACCAGCGCACGTCGTCAGAGAGCTTCATTGAGGAGCAGCCATCGTGGCTCGACGACCTGCTCAACGAGCCCGAGACACCTGTGCGGCAGCACGGCCGGGCCGGTCACCGCAGGTCGTCAAGCGACTCGTTTGCACTGTTCGACGGAGGCGCTGCCGCCGGCGCGTATGCCAATGGTTTTGATGAGATGGGGGGAGGAGGGCAGGCTGCACCGTGGGGTGGCGTGCAGGAGTACTATGCCAAGCCAGGCTCATTTGGGAGGCCGCAGGGCCGGCCGTGGGAGCAAGGCATGCCAAATTCGGTGGGTTACAGGCAAGGTGGGGGCCTACCGATGCCAGTGAAGGAGAAGATTGGTGGGCATCATGGGCCGCCGAGTTCGTTGAGGGATCATGAGCATGGCATGAACATGAGAGCTCCTGATGAAGCAGGGCATGATCAAAAGGTTGGGGCAGAGAGGAAGGAGGGTGTGCCGCCAAAGCACACACAGTCGGAGGCAGACACCAAGCGTGCTAAACAGTGAGCTTGATTTCTGTTGCATTCATGCTAGCACTTTCAAGGCTTGTTTTCACACTTGCAAACCATTAATGGCGATAACCCAAGAAGAGCAATCCGTTCACTGTAATTTTAAGCACATACAGAAAGGGCCAGCCCTTCACTGTAGGTTTGCTTAGATTTTGCTATGAGAATATGGTTGTGCAGGTGTTGCTATATTGAATTTCAACGTGAGAAAGCAAATAGTGCAGTCATTGAATATTTCTTCTGTATAGATGCACCGTGCATTTGATCATGGTGGGTACAGGATAGGATAGTGTAAGAATGTATTCATTTCATACATTAGATTGACCATATCTATTTTTGTTACTTAATAAATAGGTGGTATTGAACAGGACCTACAGGCTTCAAATATGCATATGCTGTAATGGTGTAATATCTATGACTATACATGTGCATCGACAATGGATAGAATATTAAATGTGGCCTGTGGCAACATAAATGCAAAAAAGCATTTGAATGATTTTTTTTAAAAAAATTGCAACTTGTTGAGTCTTAAATCAGATGTCATCTATAAAACTAGCAAAACTTTTACATGGACAATGGGTGCATAAGTGCTTGCATTGCGTAGTTATATTGGTCAAAAAGTAAGGAACTATGCTTTGTCAGATGTTTTATTTAAATAAGGACATCATACATTTAAATCTTGCCAAATCTGTATGTTGTTACAGCCATGCTTAAACATCTTCGTGTTTTAATGCATCTAAGTTGTTTCTTTTTCCATGTCACTTGCAGGCAATATGCTCAGAGGTCTCGTGTTCGAAAGCTCCAGTATATTGCGGAGCTTGAGAGAAAAGTCCAGGCATTACAGGTGAGCTCACAGCAACAAATGGTTTTTGACTTCTGTTCCACAATTTAGTGTTATATTTGACACAGAAAATATTCATGCCTGAATAATACAGTCAGAAGGGATAGAAGTGTCTGCTGAAATGGAGTTTCTTACACAGCAGAATATAATGCTGGACTTGGAAAATAAAGCCTTGAAGCAAAGGCTGGAGAGTCTAAATCAGGAGCAATTAATTAAACACTGTAAGTATGCTCCCTTGTGTTTTGATTTTTCTTGTTTTGGAGTTCTGCTCTCCAGCAAACTACTAATAAAATCATTATGGTAATTGCATTAAGTTTCACTGAGATATTAATCACTATAACAGCATGTACATGTTTGCTTCAGGCATTAATTCAAGTACAATTCTCAGTTAACTGTAGAGACACCATTGTCATGTTCTCTTCGTAGTATATTTTTTGGCACTGTACGTACTGTGACGCTAACGAGGACCTGTAACATGCATGTGTTAAGTAAATATGAGGATCTACTAATCACAAGCATAAATAATTTTCTCAGTAAGATGTCTATGGTTGAACTTTAGGCCGAGCTATTCTGAGAAAAGTTTGGTATCTAACTTTTTAAGTGCACTCAATCAATTGACAATCCACTATTTGTTTAATTAATTCTAAGACCTAAGTAACCTTGATTCTAAAGATAGAAAACCAAACTACCTACTGCCTATCCAAGCTATGCTTGGCTAAGTAGGCTGGTATGTGGACCTTAGCCAAGATGTGCATAGTAACCAATAACATACAATATGGAGAAGACTGGTGGAACCAATAACAGGTGAAGTTCTCCATGCATAAGTCCTATTTGGTGGTATATTTTATGACAATCAGAGTGAAAGCTTCTATATCCATATATATGGCTTGTATAACAGTGTGTGGCCATTCAAATACATAATCAACATGCCACTGTTTGTATATGTTGTTAACTTTTTGTAGCTGCTTTACTTACAAATAGTGAATGCTAGCTAAGAAACTGCTAATCTAAGGAGCTTACATTTCTTAAAAGAAGAGATTGATGCCATGGTGTGAAATTATGATATGATACCAAAATTTTTCTGTACAATGATTCAGTTCTGTGCTGATAAGAAATGATAAAATAATTTGAGCATTTTTCCTCCAATGTTGCAGTTCAACAGGAGATGTTTGAGCGGGAAATTGGTCGTCTCAGATCGCTGTATCAGCAGCAGCAGCGACTGCAGCCTTCTAGTCTAGTCGTAGTAATAGTAGAGATCTTGATTCGCAGTTTGCAAACCTATCTCTGAAACACAAGGACCCCAATTCAGGGTGCGACGCTGTCTCTGGGTCTCTTCGTACTTAGTTCTTTTCAGCCTTTTGTTCTTGTGAGTTCCACATCAGTTGCCACCGCTCCTAGACCACTTTATGTGGCTGTCAGTCTGCATCAAGAAAGGAGCAGCACACTTGGAATTGCGCCCCCATCCCATGGTGAATTACACTGGAAAGGCTAATAACTATGGATCTGATCTTTATTCTTTCGGAATATGCACCTGGCGGTCATCCTCAGCTCACTTCCTTTGTTGATGCTCGACCAGTCAGAGGTGTTTAGGGTTTTCTTTGTAGCTAGATGCTTTTCTTGCATCGCTGTACCATTTCGGATACTAGGGTTCTAATTTGTTCTTGTTGTCTTGTTTTCTTCGTGCTGTCTTCTTCATGCATCTTAGCCATGTTTGGATTAGACTGCCTTATCTATGGAATGTGGAGCACTAGTCAGCATCTGATACAGATGCTTTGAAATTGTGCCACATCCTTGAGAACTGTATGTTGTATTATCGGTGTTCAATAAGCTAGTGCAAATGAATTATTAGCGTTCTTCAGAGTTCAGATCATGATGTTGTTATGCTTTAAGTTCCCTGTGTAATTCTGTCAATTGCTCTGGCATCTCATTTTGTGTGCTATGCTTCTTCACAGTTTACTTCCAGCATGCGAGCATTGATACGGTTATGAATTCATGCTGTTGTTAGTGGCTGTATCTGCAGATTGTTTTCAGGTGCATCATGGTAAAATGGAAAGAAAGCCAGAGGTTTCCCTCATGGATTTACATCATGCGAAATGATTCTTACAAGTTCTTTTTGGATTTAAAGTGTGCTGTTGGAACATCTGTGACTCTACAACACCAATAATAACAACTAAGCCTTTTATTCCAAACAAGTTGAACTAGACTAGGAATGAAACCAAATCAAAATTAATAAAACCTCTAAGGCTTTGTTTGGATGAGTAGTAATTCCTTAAGAGGTTTTGGTATTTAGTTCATCCTACAATATTTCAATGAAATACCCCTAATCCAAACACCCCTTAAACCTTTTATCTTAGATTTGGTTTCCATGCATGGATGCTAACTTTAATAACTTCTATCCAGCACCAACTCTTTGGATACATTGCAATCCAAGTTTTTTTTAACTGTTTCTTTCTATGTTAATCTCGGTTGACTTTTACCTTGTCTTGTTTTCAAGATGACTTAAAATTTTACTACGCATTGGTGCCTCCGAAGGTCTCCATTAGGGATGTTCAAACCATCTCAAATGATATTGGACAAACTTTTTTCGATGTGAGCTACCCTAACCTTATCACATATATCATTATTATAGATTCAATCTTGCTTTGTATGACCACAGATCCACGATAGCATCCGAATCTTTGTTATGCTTGTCTTCTTCACATGTTGCCTTCTTGTCATCCAACATTCCGCTCCAAACAATACCATAGGTTTGATCGTTTGTCCTACAGAACTTACCCTTTAACTTTTGAGAGATTTTTCTACCACACAAGACACTAGATGCTTGGTGCTATTTCACCTACCCCACTCGTATCTTGTGGCCCACATCTTCATCAATTTTGCCATCACTCTGTAGCATCAATCCTAAATATCAAAAGTTTTCTTCCAATTTTCATCCAAACTAACATTTCCATCTTCTGCCATAGCATCACTAAAAACACACCTTATATACATTGTTTTAGTCATTCTAAGTCTAAAATCTTTTGATTCTAAAGTCTTCCTCCACAACTTTAATTTTCTATCAGCACATACTCTACTCTTATCAATTAGCACCACATCATCAGCGAAAAGCATACATCAATGAATCTCTCCTTATATGTTCCACATGGCTTCATCCATCACTAGGGCAAAAATATAAGGGCTCAATACTGATCCTTGGCGTAGTCCTATCTACTGACCACTGGCGTAGCCCTATCTTAATTGGAAAGTCATTGGTGTAGCTATCACATGCTCTAACATTAGTCATGACATCGCGTACATATCCTTGATTAGTGTAATGTACTTTGTTGGGACTTTTTTTTTCTTTTCAAGCATCACCACATGACCTTTTTTGGCACACTATTATAAGCTTTCTCTAAGTCGATAAAAACTATGTGTATCTCCTTTTTTTTCCTCCTTATACCTCTCCATCTGTCGGGTCAAGAATATCACCTCTGTGGTTAACCTCTCAAGTATAAAACTAAATTGGTTTTTCATCATGCTAACCACTCTTCTTAAATGATAATCATTCACTCCCAAGAATTCATTGTGTGGCTCATGACCTTAATTTCTCTGTGATTAGTATAAGTTTGAATGTCTCCTTTATTCTTAAAAATTAGCACTAATGTGCTTCTCTGCCACTCGTTAGCCATTCTGTTCGACTTAAAAATGATATTAAAAATTTTAGTTAGCCAAACAACCACCACATCTCTAAGGCATTTGCACACCTCGACAGGAATGTTATCCAGTCCTAACGCCTTACCTAATTTCATCCTTTTTAAGACCATTTATACTTCAGACTCTTAAATTCTTCGAACGAACCACCTATTGATGTTATCAAAAAGCATCATACAGTTCAGCCATACTATATCTGTTGATGCCATTGTACAACTTGTCGAAGTAGTGTCTCCAAGTATTATTGATCTCATCATCTTTCACCTTATGGAGCATATGTGACTCCGTAGTCCAAATTTTAAATTTGTGTTTATTCACTTCTTGGAAACTGAAGTTATTATAAATTCATAACATATATTGGAAAAATGTATTTATCAACAAGCTTCAACATTTCAGTGTTCAGCTAAGAAAGCTTGTAAAATAGTACATGGACTAATCACAGCTCTAAAGACACTTTCCAAACATTGATGGAGACTGATTACAGATCTAAAGACACTTTCCAAACATTGATGAAGACTGATTTAGCAGGAATTCCTTGATTTTTTTTCTTTTGAAAAATCACCTTAAAAGCCAGAAATCACAACTAATCTGCCCTCCGATATATCTATACCCCTTTATAATTCACCAGTTAAATCTTTTTTACATCCACACAATCATCTACACAGTCTTTTGCCTCCACAGAGAGTACTTTTCCTCTATCCACCCTAATATGTGCACCCAAAAATCTCCTTCCTCAAAATCAAGCGCTAAGATGTTTTATCGAGACCTCTTCATCAAATCGATGGTCCAAATCATTTGGTTCATCCTTTGTTATCCTCTAATCTTCATCAATGTTCCCCTCCTCGCCCATACGGATCGCGTAGAACCCCCCAATCGCTTTTAGTCCCTTCCAATCGCACTGTCGCACTCGCCCCTCCCGCCCGCACAAACTGCTGCAAGCCCGCGCCTTGACTGCTCAGCGCCGCCGTTCTCACCTTTCTTTCTTGCATGGCTTCCTCGTCGGCTACCCTTGGTCCGGCGCTTTCCTGCGCCTCCTCTTCTTCTCATCCGCCTCCTCCTCGCCCTCCCTCTCCTCCTCCGCGCCCTTCCGTCGCCGTCTCCCCAACTCCAACCTCTCCTTGACCCATCCCTAATCCCACTCCGCCGCTCCTCCTGCTTCTCCTACACCCGATGTCTACGCCCCGCCTTCTTTGCCGCCGCACCGACACCGCCTCCGCCCCCCCCCTCCCTCCCTCCTCGGCATAATCGGCGAGGATGGCGCGATCTTGCGAACGACTTCGACGTCGTGGCGTCTGCTGACACCGATCGGCCATCGGCGAGGCCGCGCCCAGAGCGGGCCGTGGCGGCGGAGGCGAGGTTCGATGGGATGTTCGGTCTGCCCGAGAGCATGAGGAGTATATCTGTGCCTCGACAACGAGGAGGAGATCGGCGGCGCCCTCGGCGGGGCGTGGCGGCGGTTCGAACAACCTTTGCCTCGCCAAGGACAAGGCTCTGGTGCCTCGTCCGGTGCCCAAAGGGTATAAAGCGCCCATTCCATGGCCTAGAAGCAGAGACGAGGTGAGCATTGGTCTTCACTCTTGCCATTTTGATAGTGGTTTGTATGCAGTGCTACAATGTAATGTCTCCAACGCACTGTGATCGACCTGAATTGAGTATAATTTTGCAAGCTATGTGAAAATTGATGAAGAAGATTTGGATTTTGTGGCCATGTAACACGGTGTTTGTATTGGATTTTGTGGGTTTACGCGAAAGCTCATACTTGATTTGTTGTTCTTCTACTTAGTACGAGACTTATCATCGATTACGCCAAACAACATGAATGTTTTAGTTGAAATGAACCATAATTTGATTTAAGCGGCGAGTTGATGTGTGTATGCTATTCTTTGTAAAATCATATTAAACCAACGATTTGGCTTATTTCTCATAACACTGTTTTCATGTAAAGGAATATCAATAACGTATTTTGTTGAATTGTAGGTGTGGTTTAGCAATGTTTTACTTTTGGTAAATAGGCTTTTAGGTGCATTGTTTTACTTTTGGTAATAGGAATATGTAGTTTATCGCAATAAGAATCACATAACAATAATCAAAGTATATCTTATTCTTCTTTGTTTTGACAAAGGCCTTTTCTTTGGAGTACCTTTTAGTTATATCGTTTCTGAGGACCCAAAATGGCGGGCTCAATATTTTATTCTGAGAATTAACCTTTATATGTTCTTATTCATAACTTTTGTATGTTCTTAAGCGGTATAGGATATGCCTTGGCCAAGGAGTTTTTGAAGGTTTGGTGATAATGTTGTAATCCGCTCAAGATCGGTATAGAAAGACCGAGTTACTTGTTTTTGTATCATAAATAAAATGGGTATTTATTCGAGACTAAGATGCATGACAAACTGATTTGCATGGCACGTTTCATTTACTGTTTCTTTCTTTTCCCTGCTTCTTATTTTGATGACCTATTGACCTATCATTAATTTACGTGTAATCCACCTATTGCCATTTAACACTTCCTACACTATTCTAATTTTATCCCTGAAGGTACTCAATGTAGGTGCCATCTCTTATAGATCCTTTGCTTTCGATCAAATAGGTCTTTCATGAAATTTGAAGCGGCTAAACAAATGAAATGATTCGATGTTCTTGAGCAATTTTAAAAGAGGATGAAAAGGAGAACGTCTGATTACAATTGATACCGGTTTAGTCTTTCCTTGACATGCGATCTATCCTCTATAGTGAAAGGGTAGAATCATGGCTGTGACTTGAAAAAAGCATTAGGAGAGCAAGATGTGGGTACCTACTCTTGAGTGCTTGGTTCTTATATTGCCATTAAAGTTTTCATTCATAAATTATGTTTTCGCATGAAAATATTACGATTCAACGCATTTGACTTCTTAGTTGTTGTTGTTCCCATTTGTATTATCACGAGGCTATGCGTGATGTTAGAGAAGGAAAAGATGTAAAGGCACTTGTGGACTTTGCACGTAACAAAGTGAAGTATATTGATATTTGGGTACATAGCCACCCCTCCTCTCCAAATATCGCACATGCACTTTTGTTCTTGTTTGTTCTTTTTATGTACAAATATGACAACCATCGGCTATGAATGTCACCGATGTTCCTTTGCATAATTTCTCTCATATCTGAAACATTTCATAGTTACATGCATGATATATGCATACCTTGCATGTGTATAGAATACCTCTGTCCAATCAAAGTTATTGTGTTCGACAATTGATATTTTTACTTTCCTTTCGACCGTTTAAACTTCGTTTATTTAATTGAAGCTCTCACTTCTTTCATATTGAATTTGTTGGGGTTAAAATATAAATGTTATACAAAAAGTGGACTTTCTCTGATTTTTTTACTCTTGGTGCAGATGAAGAATCTTGGATCAAATCCATATAGTCACAAACCATTGATGGAGACCTCGATGAGGCTCTTATGTAATTTTCATCCTCCTTAGCGCGTTGCCGTCTACGCCTCACGCCACGGGACGGCCTTTGCGGGACGCCGCTTTGTCAGATGGCAGCGAAGAGATACCAAGATTGCCCATCTCGATGTGTGATATTAGGTTCGGTAGCGGGGTGGTTATTTGCAGACGACGCCGCTCTGCTCTCCAATCGGTCGCTTCATCTTAGAACAATGTCTTTGCCTTGCGTTTGGAATTTAGAAATGTAACTCTTCTTGTGGATTCGATGAGTGTTCTTTGGGCTTTGAAATCCGAATAAATCCTACAAATTTTGAACCCCAAATTGTTGTCACTTACTTTATCTTAGTGGGGCTAAGATTCTTTAGAATGTTGATAATTTCAGAAGTAGCATTACAATGCCACACAGTGTCCATATTTCTTGGTTTAGATTATTTGATTATTCAGAGCTGATGGTCTTGAGGAATTTTTGCAGGTATCACTTCACAGGACTTACGGTATTTCTTTGAGGATGGTATTTCAAGGTGTCCATTGTAGAGCACTTGAGTGGCTACCATAAATTCATAACAGATGGCCCTTTATAAATAAGCCTACACCAAAACTCTAATTAGCTAGATAAGAGATAAAAATCTAGCATAAAGCGATAAATCTAAAATGACTAAATAATTTATTTCATTAATCCATGAAAGGCTGATTTTGGATGGGAGCATATTACAGTTCAAAGTGCTGCTTTAGCTAATGGTGAAAAGTCCGCCTTCTCTAATGGTGACCCAACGACAACCATGAAGGTAAAAAAAGGCATTCTCTTCTTCCTTCGTAGATGTTTAGTTATTGATAGATAAAGGTTTCATTATGAGATGCATGATTAGTTATCTACTAAAGCTATGCGATCTCGATTTTATTACACTCATGCGACCATGATTAAGTTTTTATTACACATTATTCTTGCTTTATATTTGATAATGAAAATGGACTACATTGTTGTATGCTCTAAATTAGTGAACATGGATGGAGTGATTTGTAATTTTTATAGCTATATTTTGTGAATTTCCAACTCCTAACCAGGATCATACAAGTTGCATCATGTGTAACAAAAAGTAGAGCTGGCTTTCTATTTGATGCAGTTTACAAATCAAACAATTATGTTGTGGTGCTGAAACCAACATAAGATTTGGTGTCTACTTATGTATGTACAGAAGATCCATTAGAGCTATTGCATGAGATGTGGAAGTTGCTAAAGAAGAATGATGAAAAATGATGAGAAGGTTGAAGAAAGAATAGGAAAGGAAGAATGATACATTGCCAGCATTCACGTAATTTGTGAAGTCTACATTTTCACTTAATATATATGTTGTGTGGGTCTGAATCTTGAAGTATCGTCAATCCAAAAATGGAACTTGTTGTAAGATGCTGATATAAACAACAAAAATGGAATCACTTAAGTAGAAGTATACTTATAGAATGCACGTAGGCTCAGTATAAGTACCATTGTAAGTATTGAGTGATGCTTTAGGATTGTCAGCTGAAAAGGAACTTTGGCATTTGTTGGTCCTAAGATGATGTTGTCCAGAATGTTCAACTGACATCAACCAAAACTGATAGGAAAAGGAAGCACTAAATTGGAAGCTATAGGAATTGGTGTTTTTTTTTCTAGGTGAGAATCTTGATAAGCGAGCAAAAATAAGTATAGTAAGGAAATGTTCAGATCACGAAAGAGTTATCTCAAGCACTACTTTGTTGTCATTAACAAAAATAAATTTGAAATTCTGTTTTCTATATCTTGAATTGAAATTCTTCTTGTTTTGTTGATATTAAATAGTCTACTATTTTTTCTTGTTGACATTAAGCGGACTTTCTTTGTGTCGTGTCATTTATCTGATATTGGGGACTCGTGACAAAAAGCTTCACCTTAAAGATTAAGTGTCCATATGAATCAATTGCTTTTGTATTGCGAGAATCTGCATATTTGAGCCGCAACATGAAATAGTATATTTCTTCGTGGTGTCTATATTGTTATCTCTTCTGCTGACATATGTATGAACTTTTTACGCAATAATATGTGTGAATATTGATTTAACTTCCTTGAAGGTACCGCATACAAAGTGATCGAAGAGTTGCTGTCTGCAGTGTACATCCAACAGAACAAGCAGCACTTGAGTGCCTTGGGTGTCTGAAGTAATAATAATTGTTTTCCCTTTTCTTTTTATTTTTAATTAGAAGCCTCTGAATGTTACCTGTTTTCTACCATCAGAGTTTATTTATTTTAATTCTAAACATTGTTACATTCTTGACTTCTTTGCATGATCTTGCTTATAAGTCTTTGTTATGTTATTCTGCGTTGAGGAATTAGATCATTTGCATAATCTTGTCCCTAAGTTCTTCTTTTATGTTATTCTGCATTACGTGCAATTAGATCGCAATAGTTAAGAGCAATAATGTTGAGCTTCTTTCTTCATTGGCTCATGGTAGGATATTTCCCCCAACTATACCATGCGCCTTTTGAAACCGCTTCTAATTGTTTCATCTTTGCTGCTTGATTGTGATGCATTGCCCTTTCAACTCTTTAATATAATCTAAATGACAACTCACAGCTGTTACTTTTGTCATGTGAACTATGTTTTTGTTTGGATAAAAAACTTCATGATGTCTTGTTTAATTATGTAACAATTTCGGTAATAGGTGTACAGGGAATCCTCAAGCAATTGATGGATGTGCTACTTTTTAGGAGGAATGATTTTCACATGTGAAAAATATGAGGTACCTCTCTTGCTGTTCTAGTGTTCCTTGTAGTATTCTTAGTCTTTTTACCAGCCATTTAATACTTTTCGGACTTTGTTACGTATAGGTTGAGTTCAATAAATTTGCACAGTCTTTAAGCGATGCAATTATTCCATCTGCTCAAAGAAAAGTGGCTCTAACTCGATTGATTAAGGTACAACCTATTTAATAAGAAATAAATCTTACATGCTATGCCATTAGGGTTGCTTCTATTGCTTCCATTGCCAATCCTTCTTGTCTCTTGCGAGGATAACATTGCATTGATTGCAGTTTTAGAGGCTAAATTCGGTAACCATGGGATGAAAACCACAGGAAAAGCAGCTCCTTTGTGTGGTAAGAAATTGCTTGCCTATTTTGTGGTTAGCATTGTTAATACTATTGAGTTGCATGCACCAACCAATTCACCCAAAAGCTTAAGCTTATGAGGAAAGGTGGACAATTCACTTATACTTCAACACTCCCCCTCACGTGCAGGCTCTCTCAGACCTAAGACGTGGAATAGAAGTGGGCTGCAATTATTTTTTTTTAAAATTGCGTCAACCGGGTCTTGAACTCGAGACCTCTTGGCTCTGATACCATATTGAGTTGCATGCACCAGCCAATTCACCCAAAAGCTTAAGCTGATGAGGAAAGGTGGGCAATTCACTTATACTTCAACACTCCCCTCACGTCTGGGCTTCCTCGGGCCTAGGGCGTGGAATAGAAGTGGATTGCAATTATTTTTTTTAATTGCGTCAGCGGTCTTGAACTCGAGACCTCTTGGCTCGATACCATATTGAGTTGCATGCACGGCCAGTTCACCCAAAAGCTTAAGGCGATGAGGAAAGGTGGGCAATTCACTTATACTTCAACAAATACTTAATACCATTGTTGTCTTTGCGCTTTTAAAGATAGCCAAATCACTTTCATCATGGCAATTAGCTATCTCAAGAAACCATATGTCTAGATGAAGGTTATTTATTTCTCACAAGGATTTTTAAGGTTTTGTGAACTGCGGACGTGTATAATTACATCGGGAATAAGAAAAATAAAGTTGAATGCCATGTCGAATGGATGCATGTTTTATATGTCATTCATAATGATCCATGGGTATATCCATTTAATTGTATTCCTCTTGATTTTGGACTATTTTATTCTTCAATTATTGGGGATTTCTTTGTAACTTTTATTTGTGCCTTGATCGATTAACCTCGTGAACTATATTATCCACCTTTTACTTCTTTGTGCTTATATGAGCAGTTAAATCGATCTTGTCTTCATGCTTTAGCTCTCTTTTAATAGCATAGTTTGTGCCATGGGGTCATATTTGTTTCTTGAATTGTTTGTTGTGCTATGCGAGCAAATACACATGTGAATGTTCACCATTACCTCAAAGATGTGAAGCTATGGCGAGGTCAAATCTTAATTCTATTTCCTAGAATTTCATAACAATTAAAATTTTCTTGGATTGACAATACAAATTATGTTATCTGGAATTCTTGCAGGTTCACACCCTCTTAAAGGATTAGAAAAAATAGGCTGTGAGTCTGAGACATTCCAATGTTGGTCTGCGGAGATTTCAATTCAATGCGGAAGGTTTGTGTTATAATTTTCTTTCTAGAGTGAAGTTTCTAAATGGCAAATAATCACTTAATTCATATAGTACTCACATGGACTTCTTGCAATGGGCAAAGTTGATCGAGTTGCATCGGATCTGGCGATAGACCCTCTTGGAATTTTCTTTGGTTTATTCAATGCATGATGATTCATTGCATCTTGCTGTTCTTAATTAAGTTTCACTTTTGATGCGTAGCCTTAGGTATGTTTGAAATTTCCAATTTAAGTGGGATTACCATAAAGAGAAATTAGAAAATGTAAACATTAGTAGTCATTAGTCTCTTTGTAATTTTCATCTCTTCGGTGTTATAATCCATTTTGTTGTAATTTCGGTGTGGTGTTAAAGTTTTTTAGTCTCAAAGTATGGGTATTGCTTACTGAGCTCGCAAAAACCTCTAGCGACTTTGGTGATCTACCCCGAAAGACATTCCCACAATATGCATATGAGTCTTGTTTGTGATTATAGAACTGTTCTAAAATAAGGCCGAGTTGCACAATAATTTAATAAAATGGAGAGGTAAATGAACCCCTCCTCCTCCTCGATCGAGATGATCGTGGGCTTGGAACTATTTATGTCGCTAACTTTGTTTGGCGTGCAATCAATAAAGAAAGTGGTGAAGTGGTATGCCACTCTGCTTGCCCCAATATTTGCTTCGTTTATGCCTTTTTTTCAGTAGCTACACAGTGTAGCTGCTTGTTTTGTTTGGCTGGAGGGTAGCAAGCTAGGTTGCTATTCAATCCATATTGTAAGGTCTTGTGATCATTTCTTGGAAGTAACCAATAATTTGATGTTTTCATTGCTTTACCTGGATGTTCTTTTTTTCCCCTTGTTGACATACCTCGCCTTCACAAGTTGCAATCAAGAAAATGAAGAAAAAATATTATTCTTGGGAGGAATGCATCAATCTCCGTGAAGTGAAGGTGCTTTACTGTTATGTAACATGTTACCAAATTCTATTATGGCCATTACTTTGTTTTGAGTTAATTTATTTGTTTTAACAGTCCTTACGAAGGATGAACCATCCAAACATTGTGAAGCTCAAGGAAGTCATAAGAGAGAATGACATGTTATTCTTTGTTTTTGAATACATGGTATAGATCGTTCATAGCCTTCTTGTGTTTTTGTTTGGGTGCTTGTAACTGTATTGTATTTGAAGTTTTATATGTGCCCTATGTGGTGATGTTAGGAATGCAATCTCTACGGTGATGAAGAAAGGGGAAGCCCTTTTCGAGTCTGAAGTCCAAAGTGGTTCTTTCAAATATTTGAAGCTCGAGTCACATGCATCAACGTGGATATTTTCACCGTGACCTTAAACTGGTTTGGTGTGATCTTCCATACCGCCATGCTTTTTAACGTCTGGATTCAGGTTGCTTTTTATGTTTTGTTGTGCAATAGTTGAGCTATGTTTATGTGGTATTATGGTTAGGACCTAGCAATATTAAAAGGAGCGAATGACATCAAAACATCTCTTATGTATTGTAAAAAAATATATATGTTTTGTCTTTCTATTTTCCTAGCTCATGTCCCAGGTATGCATTTGGTGATGATCTATGCATTGATAGTTTAGCACTTGGTGCACAGACCCAAACTAATGCAAGCATAATAGCAGGCCATGAATGATTAGTCCTTTGATAGGCATTAGGGCTTGTCTGTCCATAAGAGTTAATTCAATAATAAATAAGATATGTAAATAGGAGGAAGAAACACTGGGGCATCGATCCTTGTTAACTTACGCAATGTGTTCTTTTGGGATTAGTGTGTTTATTTATTGTTATTAGCAACTACTATCATTTATTGGTCTTGTGACATTTTGTTATTTCAGATATCCACAAGTTATGGTTATTATTCTTGTAAGAAATTAACTTAAGTAGTCTTGATTTCCTTTTATGAGCTAGGTTCATACAGAAATATTCTTCAGTGATGGGAACATATGGAGGGCGTATAACACAAAGGAAATTTTAGAGAAACATCTCAAGTCAACTGGTGGGAAAAAAGCATCCCACACACACCACCACCACAAAAAATGCAGTGACAATTTGAACTATCCATGACTTATCTACAATTGTGAGTGTGGAAAAGTGGAAAAATTAAGGAAGTGGAGGATTGAAAAACTTTTGTAGGTACTAAGTGTTTGTACTCTGTACTATGGCCATCCATAAAATATATATCTGTGTTGCTAAATTTGTCCGGTGGATATTGAGCTCAACCAATTTATCAAGGGTTATTCAGATGGTCACAAGGGAAAGATGGCCGATTAATGATGCTGAAATTGAAAGAGTGGCCCCACCCGGTGTATTAGAGGAGTTTCTGTTATGCCAAAGACCATAATTTATTGTCAATTTTCCGTTAGTTGATTTTATTCATTCTAGGTGGGGTTTCCTAAATCTTGTTGCTAAGTTACCCCCAGATGCCCTACAGCCTGAAGTAGGCCTGAAGCTGTATGTTCTTTGTTTATGCAATATGAGTCATAATTTGTTATATCCAAGGGCTATGATGATATCCCTAAGGTTATATGTTATATGATGCATAGTAATGTGAATTTTACATTTTAATGTGCTTTTGTGTAGCTTTGAGGATTGGGATGATGAGGAAGATGGTGAATGGACTGCCCCAACCATTCCAAACCACGAGTACAAGGGACCATGGAAGCAAAAGGTACTATTACATTTACCTACGAGAAGCACTTAGCGATAATACATATTATGATTTCGACATTAACTTATATCATTTGTCGAAAATCAAGAACCCTAACTACCGGGGTAAATGGAAGGCACCTATGATTGACAACCGGTATATTTACGAAATTGAACACGGTGTCTGTGTATCGTGTTCAATTAGTGAAATATGCATGCTCAAATGATTCCTTTGTGCTTCACAGACTTTAAGGATGATCCATACATCTATGCTTTCGACGACTGAAGTACATTGGCATTGAGTTGTGGCAGGTTGGTCTGAATCTGAGAATACTCAGCGATTCCTTGAGTGCCTTTCGGAAAACGAAACACAATTAGTAATGCCTTTTTCTTCTATATCTCTGAGTTAAATCGGGAACTTTGTTTAACAACATTCTCATCACTGATGACCCTGAGTTGGCCAAGACATTTGCTGAAGAGACCTGGGGCAAGCACAAGGATGTATGTTGCCCTTCACCGAACATATATCACTTGGTCATTTGATGGTTGATCCATCATGTACTATTGATGCTGAATCTTACTTGGTCATTCTGACGATGATAAGCATGTAAGCTACTGCCTTTTTCCACGCATGCCCCATTTCTGGTCCAGCCTTCTTCACTTGTTCCTGTAGCGTTAGCACGGGCATTACTAAATATATCACCGTAGCGTTAGCACGGGCATTATACTAGTAATAAACTGGTTACGCACACATCGTGTTCATCCCAACTAACAGGGGGCTCCCAAATAAACTTCATTAGTAGTTCGAATCAATGTCAGTTTGTTCTGCAGGTTTCTTTGATCTAAGATCAACCACTGCATTGTCAAAAGTCCCTCTAACATGCTGACACATCACCATCAAGTCCTGCAAGGCATCTTTCAGTACATCCTTTGCTGGATTTCCTACCTACATAAGCAAGACACATTAGAAGAGTGTGATCACTTTCTTCAGGGGATTAGAAGAATAATGTAACTAGTAAGCAGTTAGTGGGCAATGAGATGGCATCAATAATTCTGGTATTTGAGTTATCTTTACTTTAAACAGAAACATCAAGTTAACTGTTTTATATTAAAGTAACCTGTCAACACCATGAAAGAAAACTTACTATTTTATATTTAGAGCTATGGTTTCTAGAGGAAAGAAAATTTAACAGGTTCCCCAAACACATAGGAGTATCCTACACGAAGAGAGATGTACTGAATACTGGGTATTACTGTGTTAGAAATCAACTATGTACTCAGATACAATTGTAGGAAGTAGCACAGTGAATATGATCCTTGCAATTCATTCAATAAACATTCAAAATAAAGTATGTTTCAAAACAACAATTTCAGTCCACGGTGATTAACAAATGAAATATCAAGATCATATTCCACTTTACCTGTAGTCTGAACCCTTATGTTGACTTTGTTGTTGTTAGGGTTTGTAGATCAAGCACACGCACAAAAGAGAGACACAAGATTTTTACGTGAAAAACCCTTGTGGAAAAAAACCACAGGAGACAAATGCACTATTTGGTTCAATCTTTACATGTACATAGGGTTGGTTTATATAGCCATAATAGAATCCGTGAGGATCAGATTAGTTTGGTAAGTTAGGATTTGAGGCACCGTGATTATCTTTAACAAACCTCCCCTTGACTCAAAATCCATAATGAATTGTCTCCAACTTGTTAGGGTTTATAGATCAAGCACATGCACAAAACACTACTATAAAAAGGGTTATATTAGACACATCATCATAGACTGTTTTTTATGAAAACCGTATGTGATGTGTTTCGAACACATCGCAGACGGTTTGTGATTAAAACTGTTTGTGATATCGGATCATCACAGACGGTTTTATCCACAATCCATCTGTGATGAAAGTGAGAACTTCACAGACGGTTTATGGATAAAACCATCTATGGTGAGGAAATATCGCAGACAGTTTTATCCACAAACCGTCTATGATGAAAGCGAGAACTTCACAGACGGTTTGTGGATAAAACTGTCTGTGATGAGGAAATATCATAGACGGTTTTATCCACAAATCGTCTATGATAAGTCTCGGACTTATTACAAACGGTTTGTGGCTAGAACCGTCTGTGATGTTCACCTCATCATAGATGGTTTGTGGCTAGAACTGTTTGTGATGAGGTGAATAGCCAAAAACCATCTGTGATGTTCACACATCATAGACGGTTTTAATTTGAAACCGCCACAAATAATAAATATTGCTAATTACCTCTCCTGCTTTCTAATTTGAAAGAATTAAAATTAAATAATATTACATTTGAAATAATTGGAACTAATATTCCATTTGCAATAATTGAAAAGAACAACCGAAACAGATTCAAAACTTTGGAGGCCGTTTTGAAGCCCCAAACGACGTTTTTTGGAATTCCGTCACCGCGCACGCACTCACACAAACCATCAGGATCCGGCCATATGATTTTTCACACACTAATGAAATTCAGGTGTTTCTTTTCATTATCTTTCCAACGAGCCAAATAACACCCCGATCAGAGTTATGAGTCAAAAGTTATGTCCATTTTAACAAACGTGCTCGGATTTTGTATTTGCAAACTAGAATCGGTGCCCAAAAGAATATAATTGGAGAGCTCATCGTGTGATAATTCCGAAAAGCACAAAAACACGAAAATCGAAGGTACGAGTCAAAAGTTATGGTGTTTTTACAAGTTTCATTAATAGTAATGGCATATATATTGTAAGCATCATTAATAGTCAAAAGTATGGAAAATAAATTTAAAAGTTTTAAATTTTGCTAATTACCTCTATAGTTTACTAATTTGAAATAATTGGAAATCAGTGTTCGGGTGCTTCACAGGATTAAAGGGAGGAGAGATGTATTATATGTCAGATGTGATCATACTACCACTAAAGTACTAGATTTTATAAGAACTTTGAAATTAAGTGTGCTTGGACGAGAGTAGTAATAGGATGGGTGACTTCTTAGGAAGTTCTTATGTGGCGTTAAAAATGTCCGGATCCAATCAGAATTCTGAAGTTAAGCGTTCTTAGGTGAGAGTAGTATTAGAATGGGTGACCTCCTGGAAAGTCCTCCCTAATTTAGTATTTTTAAACTACTAGCTAGAACAGTGTGTGATGAGTCCACATCATAGATGGTTCTAGGCTAGAATTGTCTGTGATGAGCTGAAAAACCATCTGCAATGACTCTTTGTCATTACTGATACTTGCTTACAGACGGTTCACAAAACCGTCTGTGATGTGATTTACGAACCGTCTGTGATGACCTGTTCTATAGTAGTGAAAGAGAGATACAAGATTTTTACGTGGAAAACCCTTGCGGGAAAAAACCACTGGAGACAAATGCACTATTTGGTTCAATCTTTACATGTACATGGGGTTGGCTTATATAGCCATAATAGAATCTGTGAGGATCAAATTAGTTTGGTAAGTTAGGATTTGAGACACCATGATTATCTCTAATAGTTATCAACGGGATGAGGGATGCTATATCCACAAAATGCTACCCTTGGGATGTGAGGACAGATAGAAACTACAAAGAGAGAAATGAGAAGCTTGAACTCGGATATTCTCATTCATGTTTAGTTTCTAGACATCAAATGTAATTTCTAGGCTAGCTAGCGGTAAAACTTCTTTCACACTTCTCTGAACTCGAATGCAACCAAACTGTTAGGGATAGATGCACGACAAGATAACTGGAGACAAGATTTAACGTGAAAAAAACTTTTGCGGGAAAAGACCACGGGAACCAATCCACTATAATGCTTCAAGATTACAAATACAAGGGATTGGCTTATATAGCCAAAGAATTCTAGTTGTATACAACTTGGACTAATAACCTATTTGGATAGAACCAAAAGATATGGTAAGATGAGATATTGAGTTATCTCCAACAAACCTCCTTTTAACTCAAAATCTATAACGAAATTGTTTTTGAAAAACCCTAAGGTAATTAAGCACATGAATACAAGTGCGTTAAAAGTCCAAAGGACTACTGAATGAGAAAGACTGGAATAGTCAAGCCAAACACCTGTAGTGTAAAAAACCTTAATGGGTATGAAAGACTGGGATAGTCTTATCCAAACGCTTCTTATGAAGCAAAATTGAGCAAACCACCAGTAGGTCAAGAGAAAGACTGGAACAGTCAATCCAAACGCACAACTATAACAAAGTAGATGAAGAATCTGGGTCTTCAACAATTCACAACCCCTGTAAAATCTGAGTCTGTGCAACTGACCTCCTGAAACAAACGCTCAATTATCAAATAGCATAAGCCAAGATATCACCTGAGGTGCTGAGTAGATATCGAGGAACACATAAGATGGATTTTGACATGCTCCATCTGGTACATAAAATTCGGCAAACTACTTACTAGGTTGAAACTGCTCTGCAAAAATACCAAGATGAAGAAAAATTGTTGTGCTGACAATAGGGTATAAATTGCAGTAAACCCCTCATATCGAGCAAAGACAACAAAAAATGTTATAGTATCTACGCAGAAACAAACTCCTTGCACTTGAAACCTTCATCTGAAACTAACATTGGAGCAAAACCTTCACTAGAAAAACTCCAAAGAGTATAATGCTACCATCAGGGTGTCGTTGAATTCCAAATAAACATTGCCAAAACTTCCATAATGGTCAACGTATCTAAACGGTGAATAAAACATCAAAATAGTGGTGATGAAATACCAAATTCCAATAAACAGTGATGAAACACTAAATGCAGTTGTCTCCTCAACTAACTTTTTTCTCCAAAGACGAAGATTAAACGTCGAAGAAATCTCCAAGAATTCGATAATGGTAAATTGACGACAAAACATCAAAGAAAATGCCATGATTAATCGCCAAGAATATGCATAAAAGCATTAATTGCAATGAATGAAATCCGCATGAAACTCCACCAATAATAAGCATAAAGTAATAGGCATAATTCCCTGAACTGTACATGAATACTGCCAAATAATAGAATTATAATAAAATCTCACTTTTATTATTCGTTGGGATAGTCGTCGGGGTAAAATGCAATTCTTCCTCACGCTCACATGTTTAAGAATTAGGGGTGAAAACGGGACGGATAATTCCCACCTGATCTAGAGCCGGATCCGGGAAGTAAAACGGATATCGGGTTGGATTTGGATCTGGATCTGAATAGTTGAAAACGGATATCGGATCGGATTCGGAGTGGACACTGTCTGGAAAATATGGGTCGAAAAACGGATATCGGGTATTCGGTAATTTGGATATCCGGATTGTCACAACTTCACAAATCCCGCACCCTACTCCCTGTGACCCTGAGTCCCTATCTAGCTGTCCCCTAAAATCTAAATCCCTAACCCTAATACTCCCGTGGCCGTGTGTGCCCAGATCTGGGAGACCGAGATCGCCTCCCCGTCCTCCCGTCGTCCGTCGGGCCGTCCCCAGCCGGCCAGCCTTGGCGTCCGGTGCTCCGCTCGGCCCTCCCTCAGTAGTGACACCCCCTCCCCCCGGTTGACACTCTGCCAACGATGACTCCGGCTCCCCCTCCCCAGGCCGACGCTCCCCTTCCCTCCGGCCGGTGGTCTCCTAGCGGTGGATCCGGCCCCCCTCCCTCCGGCCGGTGGCCCCTAGCGGTGGATCCGGCTCCCCTCCCGACGCTCCTCAGCGGTGACTCGGCTTCCCTCCCGACCGATGCTCCCTTCCCTCGCGGTGGTCCCCATGATGGATCCGGTTCCCCTCGGCCGGCGTTTCCCCTCCCCCGACGGTGAGTCTCAATTTCATTCGGATCTACCTGGTTTCATTCGTGATTGCAAAAAATAGCTCCATGATTTAGAATGTTTGATATTGCAAAAAACTCAAATCAAATCTAGAGTTGCTCAGAACTGGAAACATATTGTGATGTTTATGGCCCAAAAATGGGGGAAAATCCTGTGATGTTTCATTGCTTCGGTTCTGGACATGGAACTTTGGTACACTGTTTCCTCACCGGTCCTAGAATCCTGGACTCCCTAGTCCCTACTGATCTGTTCTTGGTGGGGATGTTGTGTTGATTCTATGCTCGTCTGCATTCTATAAATCCCCTTGTGAAGGCAAGGCCATGCATGCCTACTTGTGTGCGTCGTTGCTAGTTCTAGGCTCATCATTCTATTGCGTTTGGTGAGTTCTAGTTAGCTAGAAATTTGGGGATTACTAACTAGTTGGTTCGTTATGTATTTGAAAATTGAAATTTAGGATGCCAAACTAGAAAGCAAGGGTAGGGGTTTATCCGTTTGATGATGGACCAATTTCTGTCGATTGGATAGAAGCTAGTGGTGACCCCTGGACTCGGTAGAAGCCTTTAGTCTTTGCTTTAATATGATAAAGCTTAATTGCAGTGATTAGAATGAGATACACATTGTTGTAGCCTTGTAGGAAAACCCTTCATATATTGTCAACATGTGAATTAAATTGCTAGGAACTATTTCCCGAATGAAATGATGCCAATGGCCAATGGCCAATGATTTATCAAGTTTCATTAGTTGTTCTTTTTGCCTGTCTATAAATAGGACATACTTGTCAATCTTCAGTTCCAATCGGATGGAAACATATATATTTAACTAGATACACATTTAATCTATGGTGTAAAAATTTGGCTCCTTAGGTTCTAAGTGTCTTCTTTCTATGCTTTCAGATTTTGCTCAACAAATCGCTTCTAGGAAGATATCTATTGTCAAATATCTTTGTTTATTTCAATGATTTTGTTCTATTCTAGGAAGAACATGACATTTGGATCAAGTGCTACTGCAAGTATAAGTGTAAGTGTATCATCGACAACACCAAGTCAAGCTGTTCCAAGCATGGGTAGTGGGCCTAGTGGCACAGGAGATACAAACCATGCTGCTATGGTGGAAGTGGAAGGGACAGAAGATGAGCCTCAAGTAAAGAGACAGAAGAAGAGTACATCACGTGTCTGGGATCACTACACCAAGTATTCTGTAACAACTATGCAAGAAGGCAAAAATGTTGTCCAAGAGTGGGCCAAATGCAACCATTGTGTTCACAAGGCTGGACGCGAGAGTGCCAATGGTACAAAGATATTCTGGAACCATTTGAAGAACAAACATAACTTGAAGTCAGGCCAACAGTAGCTCATACTAGAAAAGAATCATGAAGATGGTTCAAATGTGGTTGAGCCTTACAGGTATGACCAAGAAATCAGCTTGAGGAAATTTTATTTGGCCATAATCATGCATGAGTATCCTTTCAATATTATTATAACATCCCCAATTTCGGGTTTCTACTAAAAGTTAATTTAAAATAATTAAATTCAAAATTTTTATTTTCCTCGGTGTTCTAATTAACTTGGCATCCTTATCTCTCTAAAATTAAAGTTCAATCCTTTATCGTCTGCAAAGTCAAAATTCTCAATTTCGGTCCTTATTCGAAATTTCACCCGAGTTTCAAAATACTCCAAAAATCTTAAAACCCACTGAAATAGGTTCCAAATATTCTATAATAATTTTGGAATTTTTCCAAGATTTATAGAATCCCTCTGGTATTTTATCTCTCGCGCTTTATTCAAATCCATTTTATTTCGTCCCGAAATAATCTAAATTCCAAAATTCATCCAAAAATAGCGAAACCAATTTTATTGGGTTCCATTTTATTCTTTATGATTTTTAGGATCTTTTCGGTGTTTTTGAATCATATTATCTATTTTATCTCGCGCGCTTTAGATTTGGTACTATTCATTATCTTCCACCTCCAGCCATCCTCCATGAACAAGCTTCCCTTTGCAAGCACAATCTTCAAATCCTCATATCTCTCAATATACTACACCAAATCACATGGGAGCTGAAGCATCGCGACGGCGTCGTAAAGGAGAACAAATGTCATGCCATTACCCATCCTTAATCCAAGCGAAACGGCCGCAATTAATCGTTATGACAATTTATTACTCGGCCATTATCTCGGGCGTTCTCAACCTCCCCGGACGTGCGAGTACTCAAAAGTTGCGTCTTGACATCCTCTACCCCGTGCTCACCTTGCCCCATCGATTCAGTGTCATTTCCCTCTCCAAAACTCGAGAAAACCCGACGCCCGGCGTTCTCCAAAGACACCGGCAAGCCATCTTTTGCTCCGGTGAGTTTTTATGTAAACCAACCACGTCACTTTGTGCCCCTTGCCTCCGTGATCACAACCATTCAATCGGATTTGATTTTTGTTGCAGTTTGACCCCGAATTTCGAGTTTGTTCGTCGTCGGTCGTCGCTCAGTTCTTCGTCGATTTCTCCCGTTTGGGTAAGATTCAATTCAATTCCTTGCACCCATAGACTCTCCTTGATGCTAGCTATCCTCTGCTCACCTTAGTTTCGAGAAATTTCGCGTTTTAGAGTGGTTTTGGCAGTCGTGCCGTCGGCTTGTTTTTGGTCGTTGGTTTTGCGCCACCGATTTTCGACCTCGCGTCGCGTGGCCGTGCTGCTCGCCGCCACCATCGAACCCTCCGACCTCCGCCGACCATCGCCGCCCGTGCCTGCCTCTCCCTGCAAGCGCCACCACGCCTAGCCACGCCTCTGCACGCTGGCCGCCGATCGCCACCTCCACTGCCGCCTGCCCGCTCCTCCCACGCCGTGGCGAACCCTCTTAGCCGTCGCGCCATCCTCCTTGCCTTCCTCCATTTCTTTGCTTCTTCCTCTGTACAGAGCTTGTGAAGAAGAAGGCTTGAGCCTATGACGCGTGGGGTCCGCTTGGAAGAGAGTGAGAAAAGTCAGGAAATTGAGAAAAAGAAAAGATGCCAAAGGAATATTCCTGTTTTCCAATTTTCCAATCCGATAGAATTCAAACAATTGTTTCTCCTCCGTCGTAACTCCGAATCGAGTGATTCCAATTGCTAAATTCATCTAAATTCATCTTATATCTGCCAGTATATTTATTATAATTTTTAGTTTCTGTTTAATTTATTTTATTCTTTTCGTGCCTCGTTTTACGCGTAGTCGAAGAAGCGGTTGTCGTCGCCGACGAGAGAGAAGACTTTCAGAGTAGTACATCGCATCTCATCGACGAAGGCAAGTCTCCATGACGCACGTTGATCCCATTATTTATAACTGTTTTATAAAATGTTTACAACTTGCATGGCTATTTATATAAACTGATGATGTTAAAATGTAGGTTGTTAGTTATACCCATTTCGAAATGACATCCTTACTATTTGATTACCATACTTTTGAAACCTTAAGTTTTAATCACGAAATCATATATCATGTTATTAACCTTGTTTAGTACGTTAGACTGTGCTTATGATTGATATTGATCAAAATGCCTATGGTGGGATAAATTCTAAAATGTTGTTGAAACGTGTTTTATCAAAATTGTAGCAAGGTGCTTGCTGCTGTGATTGCAAAATAAAAATAAAATAAAAATGGTTTAGATTGAGGCGGAATGGCTTGTCGAGTAGTGCGGATGGAACCTTGGTTACGGTTTGTGAAAGCCGCCTAATAAATTTAAGGACCGACGCTTATGATTGTCCATTCTAAGCATTACCGTGCAACCACATGTCTATAATGGAGTGCGACTGGTGAATAATTTGTAGAAACCTAACTTAGACTTGCCGGTTGGTGGAATGTGGGTGCGGATGGAGGCAAGTCGTATTTCCACACGGCGTAAGAGGGGCTTCAGTCTTGGGTGGATGGAACCCTAACAAATGGTGAAACCTCGGTGGTGGGTCGGGTTAGGCGTATACATTATAAAGGCCTTGTCATGATCTCTCGGTAGGCACACCAAAGGAAGTGTGTTAATAGCTTGGCATTAGAGAAGATCATGTCTTATGGGTAAAATGTACACCTCTGCAAAGTAAAACTATTCGAATAGCCGTGCCTACGGTCAAAGGCAAAGCGAAGAATGCTTTCATACTGGTAGACTCGGTTTTGGTTTTAAAAATAACTGATGTTTTGGGATTCGGGAGTGGCTAGAACTCTCAGATGTTTAATTGGCTCATTGAGCCAATCAAGTAGATGGAACCTATTTTGATCATGACGGATGGGTCATGAGTTGGTTTACTTTATTCTTTTAAACTGTGCGGATAGAGCCAGTATACTAGTGATGGTGGATAGAACCTTCGCTAGAATAATAAATATATTCAGTTGTTAAAATATTTGTTAAAATGTGCATTGTGAAAATTATTATTAAGTATAGTTTGATGAAACTTGACTTTATGCAAAAGAACCCTAAAAAGCCTTCCTTGGAAAGCCCTACATGTTGTATCATTTCCCAGACTTGCGGAGTATGTTTGTACTCACATACTATACAAATTTTGTCATTAGAGAGTTACCAAGATGCAGTCGAAGACAATGAGTTCTATGACGAGGAGTTCATTGAAGATCGCCAAGATAACTAAGCGCACGTTCCTAGTCATCGTCTGTGGTGTCTTTTGGGTTTATCTTGTTATTATTTATTTCCGCTGCTGTGAACTCTGGTCGTGTGACCAGGAGATGTAATAAATAGCCATGTGGCTGGTACTATATATTTATGCTATTACTTCGTTCTGTTCTGGTTATGATTATCACTACTTCACCGTGTGTACTAGCAACCGATCGGGACTAATGCGAAATACAGAGATTCGGATGGTAAATCTGGGATCTCACAAAGGTGGTATCGAGCGAACGAGCATTGTAGGGCCTAACTTAGTTAGAATGGCAAAGCCTTAAGGATTAATATTTTCATAAAAATATACTTATAAAATTTTAAGTTCCTCTATTTCTATCTTTTCTATCTTAGCACTTGTCCTTACCTCATCCTTTATTTAAAATTTGTTTACTGACCTTGTCTTGTTTCAAAATTTGTAGATGCCTTTCTTTACCTCGTTTGCCTAGTGAAGAGAATCCTTCCCCTCATGTACCTGAGGAGTGTGAAGGGAGTAGTTAGTTTTAGTTTTTGTCTGTAGCACCTTTCTTTTGTCTACGCTAGAACGTTATTAATTGTGTGTGATGGATTGTATCATGCTTCTATGCATTTGTGATACAGCCATCTTAATAAAACTATTTTGATTTAAATAAAGATTTCAATTGGTGTTTTTTTTTGTTGGTTGTGCTTTTGTCTTGGGGGATGCTATTTAGTTTCTCTATTTCCTTATCTTTGATTTTCCCTCTTTGCTTGTGCTTTCCCCATCATTGGTTTCAAGATGGAGAACGCTGGCAGAGGTCGTGGCAAAGGAAGAAGAGGAGGCCATGTTAGAGGCTGTGGTCGTGGACGTGGTAGAGTTCAAATCCAGGATGAAGTGCCATTAGAACAGCAGCAGAAAAACGAGAATAACCAAGTACCGCCACCTCCAGCGCAGCAGAACCAAGTGCCACCCCCACCGCCAGCTCAACCACCAAGCATAGAGCAGATGATGGCCATGCAGCTCCAAATTCTTCAAGCTTTGGCGCAGAACGCCCTCAATCAGCCCCAAGTCGTCCCAGCTTAGGCCGCAGCTCAGCCTCCCCAGTCTAAGTTCGGGGAATTCATGAGGACCAGACCCCTCGACGTTTGCTGGATCTGTTGATCCTTTGGAAGCGGATGACTGGTTAAAGGAGGTTGAGAGGAAACTTTATCTGGCCCAGTGTGATGAGTATGAGAGTGTTCTTTATGTCTCTCATCAGTTGAAAGGAACAACTGCTATTTGCCCAAAAATGGATATAATTATAAAAGGGGTAAAGTTCCTAGAGAATTTAATATTATTGGATACTAAGGGTATAGAAGTAATCCTTAGAATGGATTGGTTAACCAAGTACAAGGGTCAGATAGACTGTGCTAGTAGAGCTATCTCCCTTACTAGTCCTGAGGGAATTCGAGTGGAGTTCCTGTCCAATCTCTTCTCTAAGGGGGGTAGTACCCTGAACCGACTAAAAGGTGCATCTTTGGAAAATGTGCCCATAGTGAATGAATACCCAGATGTATTCCCAGAAGATTTGCTAGGTATGCCACCAGACCGGGATATTGAGTTTATTATTGAGCTTGTACCTGGTACAGCTCCTATCTCGAAGAGGTCTTATCGGTTACCTGCTAATGAGTTAGCAGAGATGAAGAAACATATTGAAGAACTGCAGGAGAAAGGATTTATAAGACCAAGTTCATCACCTTGGGGTTCCTCGGTAATCTTCGTTAAGAAGAAGGATGGCAGTATGAGAATGTGCATAGATTACCGATTTTTGAATGAGGTTACAATAAAGAATAAGTATCCTTTGCCTAGGATAGATGATCTATTTGACCAGTTGAAAGGAGCTCAAGTGTTCTCAAAGATTGATCTGAGATCAGGATATCATCAACTTAAAATCAGAAAAGAAGATATCCCAAAAACAGCCTTTACTACGATATGGATTGTATGAGTTTACAGTGATGTCCTTTGGATTAACAAATGCACCATCATATTTCATGAATTTGATGAATAAGGTGTTTATGGAGTTTTTAGATAAGTTTGTTATCGTTTTTATTGATGACATTCTTATTTATTCCAAGAATAAGAAAGAGCATGAGGATCATTTGAGGATAGTTTTGGAAAAGCTCAGAAAGCATCAGCTTTATGCTAAGTTCAGTAAATGTGATTTTTGGTTAAAGGAAGTTGCTTTCTTGGGTCATGTCATCTCGGCTGAAGGAGTAGCAGTTGATCCTGCTAAAGTGAAGGTCGTGCTTAATTGGGAACAACCCAAGTCTGTTCCGGATATCAGAAGTTTTCTTGGTCTAGCAGGTTATTATCGGCAATTCATTGAAGGATTTTCAAAGATTGCAAGACCTCTCACCCAACTTTTGAAGAAGGAGAAGAAGTTTGAATGGACTAAGTCTTGTGAACAAAGTTTCCAGGAATTGAAGAAGAGGTTAACTTCAGCACCAGTACTTGTTCTGCCGGATATTCATAAGGATTTTGAAGTTTTCTGTGATGCGTCAAAGCAAGGTTTCGGATGTGTTTTGATGTAATAAGGTAAAGTCATAGCTTATGCTTCAAGACAACTGCGACCCCATAAGGAAAACTATCCAACCCATGACCTAGAGTTAGCTGCGGTTGTGCATGCACTTAAGATTTGGAGGCACTATTTGATTGGAAATCTATGTGAGATTTATACGGATCATAAGAGTTTGAAATACATTTTCACTCAGCCAGATCTCAATTTAAGGCAGAGAAGATGGTTGGAATTAGTTAAAGATTATGATATTGGTATCCATTATCATCCCGGAAAAGCTAATGTTGTTGCGGATGCTTTGAGCAAAAAAAAAGTTATTGCAACAACGTTATGGTTCAGGAAAGTCGGTTAGCACTTCATGAAGAGTTCAGACGCCTCAACTTGGAATTGGTAAATGAAGGTTGCATTTTCAATGTCGAAGTGCATTCAACCCTAAATGATCAGGTCAGAGAGGCTCAAAAGAATGATAGTGGTATCACAGACCTAAAAGATGGTATGAAGAAAGGAAAATTTCCTGAATTTTCTGAAGATGAGAAAGGTACTATTTGGTTCGAGAAAAGAATAGTAGTCCCTAATCGAAAAGAGATCAAGGATGTAATTTTGAAGGAGGTCCATGATTCGGTTTATTCGATTCATCCGGGAAGTACCAAGATGTACGCAGATTTGAAGGAGAAATATTGGTGGTCCAATATGAAAAGAGAAGTTGCTGATTTTGTGGCACGTTGTGATATTTGTCAGCTTGTTAAAGCAGAGCATCAGACACCAGCCGGTTTATTGCAACCTTTGCAGGTTCCTGTTTAGAAATGGGAAGAAATAAGAATGGATTTTATCACCGGACTTCCCAGAACTAAGTCCGGATATGATTCAATATGGGTTATTGTGGATAGATTGACTAAGGTTGCACACTTTATTCCTGTGAAGACAACATATACTGGTGATAAACTCGCAGAGCTATACATGACCAAAATTGTATGTTTGCATGGTGTGCCAAAGAAGATTGTGTCAGATCGAGGTTCCCAGTTTACCTCGAGGTTTTGGCAGATGTTGCATGAGGTTCTGGGCACAAACCTAAACTTCAGTACTGCTTACCATCCTCAGACAGATGGTCAGACGGAAAGGATAAATCAAATACTAGAAGATATGTTGAGAGCTTGTGCATTGACATATAGAGGCTCTTGGGATCAGAATTTGCCCTATGCAGAGTTCTCTTACAACAACAGTTACCAGTCAAGTCTAAAGATGGCACCATTTGAAACTTTGTATGGAAGAAAATGTCGAACACCGTTATATTGGAAAGAGATAGAAGGAGGACAAATAATTGGACCGAATATTCTGAAGGAAGCCGAAGAACAAGTCAGAATGATCCGAAACAATTTGAAGACAACTTAGTCAAGGCAGAAAAGCTATGCTGATAATCGTCGAAGGGATTTGAGTTTTGCACTAGGAGATAATGTGTATTTGAAGGTTTCACCTCTCAAGGGAATGCGCTGTTTCAGAGTCAATGGCAAGTTGGCACCTCGTTACATTGGTCCGTTTCCAATAGTTGCCAGAAGAGGAGAGGTTGCTTATAAGTTGGAGCTTCCACCGCAATTGTCAGATGTGCATGATGTCTTCCATGTTTCTCAGTTGAAGAAATGTCTCAAAATTCCAGAAGAATGGATGTCGTTTGAGAAATTGGATTTAAAAGAAGACCTGTCGTATCCAGAATATCCAGTCAAAATCTTGGATGAACTAAGCATCGAACCAGAAGCCGAGTGATCAAGTTTTGCAAAGTTCAGTGGAGCAACCATTCTAAAAAAAGCAACATGGGAGCGAGAAGAGTACCTCAGAGCAGAGTTTTCCGATCTCTTTCTTCGTCTGAATCTCGGGGACGAGATTCTCTCTCGGGTAGGTTTGTAAATCCCCAATTTTAGGTTTCTGCTAAAATTTAATTTAAAATAATTAAATTCAAAATTTGGATTTTCCTCGGTATTCTAATTAACTTGGCATCCTTATCCCTTCAAAATTAAAGTTCAATCCTTTATCGTCTGCAAAGTCAAAATTCTCAATCTCGGTCCTTATTCGAAATTTCACCTAAGTTCCAAAATACTCCAAAAATCATGAAACACATTGAAATAGGTTTCAAATATTCTATAATGATTTTGGGAATTTTTCCAAGATTTATATAATCCCTCTGATATTTTATCTCTCGCGCTTTATTCAAATCCATTTTATTTCGTCCCGAAATAATCTAAATTCCAAAATTCATCCAAAAATAGCGAAACTAATTTTATTGGGTTCCATTTTATTCTTTACGATTGTTAGGATCTTTTCGGCATTTTTGGATCATGTTATCTATTTTGTCTCGCGTGCTTTAGATTTGGTACTATTCATTGTCTACCACCTCTAGTCATCCTCCATGAACAAGCTTCCCTTTGCAAGCACAATCTTCAAATCCCCATATCTCTCAATATACTGCACCAAATCATGTAGGACCTAAAGCATCGCGACGGCGTCATAAAGGAGAACAAATGCCATGCCATTACCCATCCTTAATCCAAGCGAAATGGCCGCAATTAATCGTTAATGATAATTTATTGCTCGGCCATTATCTCGGGCGTTTCTCCACCTCCCCGGACGTGCTAGTACTCAAAAGTTGCGTCTTGACATCCTCTACCCCGTGCTCACCTTGCCCCATCGATTCAGTGCCGTTTCCCTCTCCAAAACTTGAGAAAACCCAACACCGAGCGTTCTCTAAAGACACCGGCAATCCATCTTTTACTCCGGTGAGTTTCTAGGTAAACCAATCGCATCACTTTGTGCCCCTTGCCTCCGTGATCATAACCATTCAATCGGATTTAATTTTCGTTGCAATTTGACCCGAATTTTGAGTTTGTTCATCGTCGGTCATCGCTCCGTTCTTCGTTGATTTCTCCCGTTTGGGTAAGATTCAATTCAATTCCTTGCACCCATAGACTCTCCTTGATGCTAGCTATCCCGTGCTCACCTTAGTTTCAAGAAATTTCGCATTTTAGAGTGGTTTTGGCTGTCGTACCATCGGCTTGTTTTTGGTCGTCGGTTTTGCATCGCCACCGCCGTTTCGGCCTCCGCGTCGCCGGCCGCCGTGCTCGCCGCCACCACCGAACCCCGCCGACCTCCCTGCCGCCCCGCTTGTGGCCGCCGCTACTATGCCCGCTTGCCGCGGATAGCGCACTGGCCACTGCGCCCTAGCCACCGCCGGTCGCCGCCTCCCTGCCTTGCCCTGTCGCTCCTCCTGCTCTTGGCGAGCCTCACCTTAGCCATCGCGCCATCCCTCCGTTGCCTTCCTCCATTTCTTTGCTTCTTCCTCTGTACAGAGCTTGTGAAGAAGAAGCCTTGAGCCTATGACACGTGGGGTCCGCATGGAAGAGGGTGAGAAAAGTCAGGAAATTGAGAAAAAGAAAAGATGCCAAAGGAATATCCCCGTTTTCCATTTTTCCAATCCGATAGAATTCAAACAATTGTTTCTCCTCCGTCGTAACTCCGAATCGAGTGATTCCAATTGCTAAATTCATCTAAATTCATTCTCTATCTGCCAGTATATTTATTATAATTTTTAGTTTCTGTTTCATTTATTTTATTCTTTTCGTGTCTCGTTTTGCGTGTAGTCGAAGAAGCGGTTGTCGTCGCCGACGAGGGAGAAGACTTTCAGAGCAGTGCATCGCATCTCGTCGATGAAGGCAAGTCTTCTTGATGCACGTTGATCCCATTGTTTATAACTGTTTTATAAAATGTTTACAACTTGCATGGTATTTATATAAACTGATGATGTTAAAATGTAGGTTGTTAGTTATACCCATTTCGAAATGACATCCTTACTGTTTGATTACCATACCTTTGTAACCTTAAGTTTTAATCACGAAATCATATATCATGTTATTAACCTTGTTTAGTACGTTAGACTGTGCTTAGAATTGATATTGATCAAAATGCCTATGGTGGGATAAATTCTAAAATATTGTTGAAACGTGTTTTATCAAAATTGTAGCAAGGTGGTTGCTGCTGTGATTGCAAAATAAAAATAAAACAAAAATGGTTTAGATTGGGGCGGAATGGTTTGTCGGGCGGGTGCGGATGGAGCACTGATTCTGGTTTGTGAAAGCCACCCTAATCAATTTAAGGACCGACGCTTATGACTGTCCATTCTAAGCATTACCGTGCAACCACATGTCTATAATGAGTACGACCTGGCTAAATAATTTATAGAAACCTAACTTAGACTTGCCAATTGGTGGAATGTGGGTGCCGGATGGAGGCAAGTCGTATTTCCCACACGGCGCAAGAGGGGGCTTCTGTACTGGGTGGATGGAACCCTAACAGCGGTGAAACCTCAGCGGGTGGGTCTCTCAGCCGGCACACCAAAGGAAGTGTGTTAATAGCTTGGCATTAAGGGAAGATTATGTCTTGTGGGTAAAGCTGTATACCTCTGCAGAGTAAAACTATTCGAATAGCCGTGCTTACAGTCAAAGGCAAAGCGAAGAATGCTTTCATACTGGTAGACTCGATTTTGGTTTTAAAAATAACTGATGTTTTGGGATTCGGGAGTGGCTAGAACTCTCGGATGTTTAATTGGCGGATTGAGCCAATTAGGTAGATGGAACCTGTTTTGATCATGACGGATGGAGTCATGAGTTGGTTTACTTTAATCTTTTAAACTGTGCGGATAGAGCCAGTATACTAGTGATGGTGGATAGAACCTTCGCTAGAATAATAAATATATTCAATTGTTAAAATATTTGTTAAAATGTGCATTGTGAAAATTATTATTAAGTATAGTTTGATGAAACTTTGCTTTATGCAAAAGAACCCTAAAAAGCCTTCCTTGGAAAGCCCTAAATGTTGCATCGTTTCCCAGACTTGCAGAGTACGTTTGTACTCACATACTACACAAATTTTGTCATCAAAGAGTTACCAAGATGCAGTCGAAGACAATGAGTTCTATGACGAGGAGTTCATTGAAGATCGCCAAGATAACTAAGCGTGCATTCCTAGTCGTCGCCTGTGGTGTCTTTTAGGTTTTATCTTGTTGTTATTTGTTTCCGCTGCTGTGAACTCTGGTCGTGTGACCAGGAGATGTAATAAATAGCCATGTGGCTGGTACTATATATTTATGCTATTACTTCGTTCTGTTCTGGTTATGATTATCACTGCTTCACTATGTGTACTAGTAACTGATCTGGGACTAGTACAGAAATACACAAGAGATTCCGGATGGAAAATTTGGGTCTCACAATTGTTGAGCATGAATATTTTGTTGAGTTCATCAAATCTCTGCGTCCCAACTTTCCAATCAAGAGTCGTGTCACTGTTAGGAAGGAACTAATGGATATCTTTGTAGAAGAAAAGAATAAGTTGCTTGAATGTTTTAAATCTGTTCGGTGTCGCTTTAGCATAACTATGGACTTGTGGACATCAAATCAAAACAAAGGATATATGTGTGTCACTGTCCATTGGATTGATGACAATTGGTGCATTCAGAAAAGAATTATCAATTTCATGCATGTCGGAGGTCGACACACGGGTGCTAAGTTGTCTAAAGCATTTATTGCTAGCATTATGAGATGGTATATTGAGAAGAAACTATTTTCTCTAACTTTGGACAATGCATCATCAAATAAAGTGTGTGTTAAAGATGTAATTGCTGAACTGAAAACACAAAGTCCCCTAATATGTGATGGGATGTTCTTCCATGCAAGATGTGGTAATCACATATTAAATCTTGTTGCTAGAGATGGTCTGCAAGAAATTGCATCTACAGTTCATCATATTCGATCGTTTGTAGCAGCTGTAAAGGGCTCTCCATTGCAGTGGAAGGAGTTCCAGAAATGTGCATCTCATTGTCAGTTGGATACAAAGAGGGGTGTCTCATTAGATGTTGCAACGAGGTGGAATTCCACTTATCTTATGTTGTGGGACGCTCTATATTATAGGAAAGCTTTTGAGCAGCTTGTGTGCATGGAACGCCATAGGTATGAGAATATAGCTCCATTAGTTGCTGAATGGGAAAAGGCATTGACACTTTGTAAGTGCTTAAAGAAATTTCATGATGTCACTGAGCTATTCTCTGGTACTTTATATCCAACGGCAAATATGTTTTATCCATGTTTTGTGACATTAAGCTTTTGATTTCTGAGTGGTGTGCTAGCACTGATACCACTATTAGTAAGATGGCATTTTCTATGCATGCTAAGTTTGAAAAGTACTGGAAGAAGTCAAACATTGCTCTTTGTTGACGCCAAAAACGTGAAGAGGGTTTTTGGATACAACACACCAGACGAACACCGAGTTCAAACGTGTGCGAGCGTGCCAATCGATTTGACCTGCAATCGATAAGGGAAATAGTTGTAGAATTCAATCAAGCCGATCCTCGGGACGAATCGGCTAAAAGTCACGAATCAGCCCAAAAGCCGATTAGAAGGGTAAATAGACTAGTCGATCAGGACTAATCCGAGGATAAAAGGTAGATTAATTATGAAAAGGCGATGCGCAACAAGACAGAATAAATCAAACCTGAAAAAGCCAATGACGATCAAACAATCGGCGATACGCAACTTTATTTGATCGATGTCGACTTACAGAGGAAAGATTACAATGCTAAAAAAAACTAAGAACTACGGGAAGTAAAAGCTGGTAGATATGTTGATCGTTGTTTTCTTTCAAGCAGCCTTGGTGCGCCTTATATACCCGCCTAGCCGATCTGAGCCCTGATCCAACACGACAATGTAGTCCGAATCGGCTTCGTAGTTTCCTACCCGATCTCTAGTTTCCAATTCGTTATCTGTACGTCATATGCGATTTCCATGTGTTTATCCGAACTGCAGATATTCTCGTATCTTATCCAAACTCATGTTTTTTTCGCCGATTCTTCTAGAAATTTCCAAAACTGGTGCAAACATATGCCCCCCATTTTTGGAAGATAACTTGTTATCTTTCAAAAATATGCATCGGCTTTTATCGATCGGCTTCATTGCCCATCGGTTTTGCTTACTACCGATTTAGAAAACCGTGTCGATGGCGTCGTAGTAAAAATCTCGGTCTTGGTTTTAATGCCAGGTGTCGTTTCGAATTCACTTCCCGCCCTTTCACCTTTTCACCGTGCTATATATATGCGGGACCCTTTCTGTCATTTTCACGCTTTCCGACTTCGCAACCCCGCGATCGGCTTTTACTCCTTAATGGCTTCTCGCTCGAGACTCTTCGCATCAACAATCGAGTCTTCCTTCTTCCCAATCGGTGAATGGATTCTTCTCGAGTCTTGATCCGATCCACGAGTAAAGACCAATACTACCTAGGCCCGATAGGAACCCATTGCCGATCTGTAATCAACGAAGAAATCCTAGACTTCCTTTATCGGCTAAGAATTATAACATAACGGAATGGGGAAAAAGCTTTGGGGCTTGGCCAGTAGCAAAAAATTTGGAGAAGTTGGTTTATCGAGTGTCGGCCCAAAGAGGTGCGAATGGGAAAACATGGGTATAGCCGAGTGTCTTCCATTGAGTCTTGCAAACCACGAAGCCAATGAGCCCTTGGTGGCCACGGCACTGTTATTTTTGGTGGGATACTCTTAATGCTTTCCTTTTAGGATTGGTCCTATCATTTAACACTTTTAGATGTAGCACAATTGTGTTGTCTTAGACCTGATGGTGACCAATTATCGGCTTTCAGTGGCAAGCCACAGTATAAATTGATCCGATCCAAGGGCGAAGGATGGACAAAGTATATTCAGCATAATAACAAAGTGAATGGATTGGTATCAGACGAGGAGCATGCAGCTTTTCTGAACTTGTGGCTGGATCGGTTTCTTTTTTGTGGTGCATCTCTAGGTCCAACACAAGTTTATCAGGCGTTGGCAGAGCAACTGGTGAACGGCCGTCGGCTTGCACTAGGAAAAATTTTCCTTGGAGCTGTTTATCAAATGATGCATGTTATCAGGAGCCGACTTTTTTCTGGATTTGGTCAGTTTGCAGTTGGCAATGTTGGTGGCCCATTGTGGTTTATTCAATTGTGGCTTTATAGCATGTTTGGCGATCATTGATTTCAAAGCACCTAGAAGACCTGACTTTCCCGTGAGAACTATCCGAGGGCACTACTCCTCAATCTGAGGCTAGCCGATCGTTAGGAGAGAGGCTTGTGATGTGTACTAGTGGAGATGTCGAATCACCCTACCGATTTCAAGAAATACTTATCCTTTTTACGCATTTGGATAACACAACTTTTGGTCGACAAGATTTTTCCCTTCTGACAATCTGACCGATTTTCAATGGCCTTCATTTCTTCATTTGGATCTTGATAGCTCTTTAATGCCGGCATCGACTTTGGACTTATCTGGGATTTTTATTTCACCTGCATTCTTCATGTTGGCTTGAACTCCGTAATGAGAACATTCGGTAGTCATATGAATTCTATCATCCTTCGGTATATGCCCATCGGTTAGGCTTTGGTCAAGTCATACCATCTTTACCGCTTCTTGGTTGTCTCGAACCCGAGCTAAAGTGACAAAGCGGAATAACCCATGAGACTTAATTTTGGAACTAGCCGATGAGTTTCAAATTCTTAGTTTGCCGCACTTCTTCTTGAATTCTCGCCGAGCAAGCCATTTCTCTGCTTGGTGGACACTTGTATCAGAGGCTCTTTTCTTGGATCGTACTCCGTCGGCCATTATAGAAAAGTTCCTTCGACTTCCATGAGCCAGCGGTAGTTCCTAGCGGCGACTCTAGTGAAGATAGCTCAGATCCTTCCAGCTCATCGGGTTATACTAACTCGTCTGTAGCTGTAGAGGTATCGGCTTATTTCATAAAATTCTATACCTGTAGATTTGTTGCCACTTGTCTTTTAATTACAAGGTTTTTTTTGTTTGGCGGGATGACTGCTGCGAGAACAAGGTGTCATTAACCCATCGGTGGTGGGTCAAAGAAGCGCCCATTGATCAAATATCTTGATGGGTTACGGTACTCTTGGGTGAAACAGTCCTTCTTTATCAGAGCTCGAAAAAGAAAGAAAGCCAAGTAAGTTTTCACTATAGCCGATAAATATTTCCTGTTCATACTTTTGCTCATCCTGTGGTTTGATTTTTCAGAAAAACCCAAGTCTACCAAGGTCCCGGCCAAAAAACAGCCAAAGCGCAAGGAACAAAGCGCTGAAAGTTCTCCTCACCTATCGGCTTTAAGTGCAGTAAGAACCAAACTCATTCTCATGCCTATCGAGAATTATCAATCTTAAGTTTCTGACTTTGTAATATTTCCTTTTCAGCCGATAGCGTCTATTCAAGCGGCCGGTATGTTGGTCGATCTTCAGGGTGCTTCTGCTGGTCTCCCTGCGGCTTCTAAACCTCCAACCCCACCATCTCCTGCCCGGTCAAATCTTCCATCGCCCGATGTTGTCCCGGATGGCCTATCCGACCTTCTCGGGTTCACCCTGGATGAACTAGTCGACCCGGAGGTGATGGCGACCGATAGCTACCCAGAGGACATTGAAACATCTGGGCGTCTCCATGAAGGCATCGACCACATTGTCAAGTCGGCGCCCAATATGCAAGAGAAGCTAAATCGGCTGTTCATGGAGATAACTCAGCCGGAGGCGACCATACTGGCCAACTGTCAACCCATCCGTCATGCTATGGCCGTCGTTGAAGCCGATCTTCTGGCATGACAATGAGCGCTCTTACGAGCGTGTGCCATTTAGGCGAGAAAAAGCGGAAGTTGATCTTGCTAATGCTAGAATCGCCGGCGTCAAGCCCAAAAGCCGATCGGCGTCTTGGATAAAGCGATTGCGAAGCCAAAGCCGAAAAGAAGAAATACGATGAAGCTGCTGCGTCTTTCATGGCGCCAAGTCTTCGCTCAAAGGCTGGAACAAACCAAGAAGCGACTTGAGAAAGAATTGGCTAAGGTGAATGAGCAGTTGGCGATGCTGCGACTAACTCAAATGCAATGGCCTCAATTTTGAAGGATCGGAAGAACAATATCGGCCAAGCCGTTCACGAAGGTCGAGGATCAATCGGCCAAGGTTGTTTAGATCCTGGAAATCTTTGAAGGCGAGCGAAGATCGGTGTATGGCATCACCGAAACATTGGCTAAAATTGCTGCGGCATTATCGGGTCTAAGCGCTAGACTTCCAGGTGGTCTGTGATCTTGCTGATTTTGTTGAAGCGATGTTTTACGCTTGTGATGTAGCGTCGTATCTTGGAACAATGTTGCTTTTTGTGCGCTTCGTTGTGATACTTTTAATCGGTTTGTTTAACCGATTACACCTTTGTTGTTTAATCGGTATCTTTAACCGATTTACTTCTCAATGTTCTTTGCGTAACTTTAGTTATGTGCCGATCAAACGCTAAGGTAGTATCGCTTTAGATATTTTCCGTTGATTGCCTTGGCAATACCAACCCTTCAAGTGTTTGAGTATATATGCGTTTCCACCAACAAGCGATTTATTTTATCGGTCTTTCCCAAGTGGCGACCATTTACGAATCGGTTATCCTTAGAACCAACCGGCAATATCGTTTTCCAAACTAAATCGGCTTCATTAAAGTTTTTGGTACAACTTTTTATTATATGCTCTTGCAACTCTTTCTTTATTCCTTTTAAGCGATTGAGTGTCGGCCTTAATTACGCTTAAGTCATCCAAATTGTACAGCATCAATTCCTTGTATTCATCGGCCGATAGATTATTCTGCTTTGCTACTCGCATCGATTCAACGTTTATTTCCACGGGCAACACCGCCTCTTGACCATATACCAGCTGATACGGTGATAACTTAGTCGATCCGTGAAATGCTAGCCGATAAGCCCATAGAGACTCCGACAGTGTAGTATGCCAAGTTCGAGGCTTTTCATCAATTTTTCTTTTGATCAATTTGATCAACGTCTTATTGGATGACTCGGCTTGTCCATTAGCCTGAGCATAATATGGCGACGAGTTAAGCAATCTGATGCCCAGATTTTCTGCAAAACTTTTAAAATCATTAGACATGAACACAGTTCCTTGATCGGTTGTGATAGTCTGAGGAATGCCGAATCTATGGATAATGTGTTCATTAACAAAGCCGATTGCTTCTATACTGGTGACTTTTTTGAGTGGAACGGCTTCGACCCATTTTGAAAAATAGTCTGTAGCTGCAAGGATAAACTTATGGCCTTTGCTTGATGCTGGGAATATTTGGCCGATTACGTCTATCCCCCATCCTCTGAACGGCCATGGTTTAATAATGGGATGTAGAGCCGATCTTTGGTGCAAATTGCACATTCCCAAACTTTGACAACTTTGGCACCCTTTGTAGTACTTGAAGCAATCCTCTAACATCATCGGCCAAAAGTATCCTGTCCTCCTCAATATCCATTTCATCTTGTAAGCCGATTGATGTGCACCACAAATTCCCTCATGGACCTCACCCATAGCCACTTTTGCTTCTTCATCGCCTAGACACCGCAGAAGCAATCCTTCCAGTGTCCGATAATACAGCTCACCTTCCATCAAGACATATTTCAATGCTTGCTGTCGAACCTTTCGTGCAGTGGGTCTGGATGGGTCCATCAGGTAAGCTTTTATTTCTGTTCTCCAATCGGCGATGTTGACACACAGCACCGTTTTGTCGATTGAGTCTAATATCTCACATCGGCTATCTTCTCTGTAACCTGATGCTGCTTGGGCTAACGTATTGGCTCTATTGTTCAACTCTCGGGGCACATGGCTGATAGAGAATGCATTAAATGTTTCTATAGCATTATAGCAATGTTCCAAATATCTGCATAATACTTCGTCGTTGCATCGGAACTCCCCTTTTACTTGTTGAACAATTAATAATGAATCTCCGAATGCTTCTACATCGCTTACTCCGATACTCTCTAATAATCTAAGTCCCTTGAGTAATGCTTCGTATTCAGCTTGGTTATTGGAGCATCGGCTATTAAGCCGATATGCAAATTCGGTGCTATACCCTTTCGGTGATATCAGCACGATGCCTATTCCACTTCCTTCCTGGCAAACTGACCCATCGAAATACAACTGCCATGGGCCTACTCCAACCATTCCTGCCGTGGTATCATGGCCTGTTATGAAATCGACTCTTGCTGACCCTTATGACTTTAGCCGACTCATATTGTAGATCGAACTTCGGTCAGGCGTATGCCCATTTCCCAAGTCGTCCTCTCAAAATTAGGCGAGACAAGATATATTTGATGACATCGGTTTTGCACACTATTATACAAGTTGATGCCGGTATGTAATGCCTCAACTTGGTGCGGTAAATACAATGATAAACATAGCTTTTCTATATAAAATTACGATTTCAGCTTCAAAAGTCGTAAATTTGAGATAAAATATTCGCGTTCTTTGCCATTGATTTCTGTGCTAACACGGCCCGATAGTTTCCTTTTCGGCGATACGTATAACTTGAAAGAATCCTTACGGGTGCGGCCGGGTAGTGGTGAAGTTAAGTACTTTTGATTTCATCAAAAGCTTTTTGCTGATCGGCTTCCCACGAACTCGATGATCTTTTAACTTCAATAACGGCGTGAAAGCTTGGATCCTACGGGCGATTCGAGATAAATCGTCGTAAGTAGTTAATTTTGCCGATCAACTTTTGCGGTTCATTTTTGCGTTGGCGGCTTGGTGTTGGCTATGGCATTAACCCTTATGCGGTGACCCGATACCTCTCGATGCACCATGAAAGCCGAATTGCCCGGCCGACATGCCAAATGCGCACTTCAAGGGATTCATCTTTAACCCATGAGCTCTTGTGTTTTGAAATACCTTTTCTAAATCGGCTAAGTGTTGCCGATCCTCCTTAGATTTGACAACCACGTCATCGATGTAAATTTCAACGATATGTCCGATTAGATTGTGAAAAATTAAATTCATAGCACGTTGATAAGTGGCACTGCATTCTTCAAGCGAATGTCATTCTTGGCCACTCATATAACCCTAACGCGGGACATCTGAAAGCGGTTTTGGGGACATCGACTACGCCATGAATATCTGGTTATATCCAGCGTTCCCATCAAGAAAGCTAATGATTTTGTTACCTGAGGCAGCATCGATAAGCATATCGGCTATAGGCATCGGATATTCATCCTTTGGCGTGGCTTTATTCAAATCTCTAAAATCCACACACACGAGCTTACCATTTTTCTTCATAGCGGGAACAATGTTGGACACCCACTCGGCATATCGGCAAGGCCTTATGAACTTGGCCTCTAGCAACCTTTCAATTTCTTCTTTTATTACATTATACAACTCTGGATTAAAACGACGAGGGGGTTGCTTATATGGCCGATATCCAGGCTTAATAGGCAGCCGATGTTCAACTAGTTGTCGGCTTAACCCAGGTATTTCATAGTATTCCCAAGCAAAACAATCCCTGTATTTTCTAAGTATTTCGACCAACTTACTTTTATATTCTAGGCCTAAACTTGCGCTTATAAAAGTTGGTCTCTTTCTATCACCTTCTCCTATATCGACTTCATCAAGCATATCGGCAGACGTAAAGCCCTGGCCCAATTTTTCGCTTTGGAAATCTTCAATAGCTTCACAGGAATTTATTTCATGCCGATAACTCCTTGCTCTATCTTGTAAAAGTTGGATCATTTTGACCCCATCTTCTCAAGATTTCAAATTGCTTAGATCAAAAGTGCACAGTGCGACAGCGATCGGCGTAAAAACTATCTTCCCAATCTTGATGAAATCACAATCGTCTAGTGCCTTACGATATGCATTCCGCTTCTTCATGTGGCCAATTTGCATCGGGTAGCCATAGCAATATGAGCGATGTATCGGTGAAACGACTTCGACTTCATCTCCATTCCTTTGAATAAGCAATTGGTGCATTGTCGAGGGTATCTGGCGAGTTGGCGTGTATCCAATCTCGCCCTAGGAGCTGCTTTGTAGTTTCCTTTTGCTTCAACCACGAAAAACGCGGTCGGCAAGGTTTTATTGCAAGCGGTCGATTCGATTACCATCACTCCTTTGGCCGGTGGGGTCACTGCGAAGTCATTTAATACCATGTTCGTCTTGATCAAGTCTTCGTCGGTTTTGCCCAACTTTTTGCAAGTGGAGAGTGGCATTAAGTTCTGATGGCCTCCATCTACAAGCATCACGGATATCGGCTTTCCGTTGATAAAGCCTTTTAAATATAACGGCTTCAAGTGCGATGAGGATCTTGTGGCTTTTGAACCTTTGCTTCTTGTCGCCCGAGGCACAATTGAGCGAAACGTATCTTTAGCGATTCGGTCTTGATCTGAACTTCATTTGGCGAGTGAATACCATGTTGATATCCATGGGAAGTGTCATCTCGAACTATTGGGGACAACAAATCATCAGAGAATCGACTCATTGTCGGCTTGTTCTTTTCTCCTCCATTCCTTCTTGGTGAGTTTTATTCGGCGTAGCTTTCGTTAAAGGTTTTATCCTCTGTTTTTCTTCCTCGGCCTCTCTCATTTCTGTGTCTTTAAGCCTTTGGAGCCGTCTGCGTTGCGATCGGCTAAGCCCAATCGGGCACCATCTAGGATTGGGCTCCGGTGTTTGCGGATTTACCCACCAAATTCTCATCGGTGGCTCTTTTTCCTGTCTTGATTTGGTGTGCCCGGCCTCTCTTTCTTGGCTTCTGTGTTCTAGTTCAACTTGATCTGTTGTTGGCTTTGAATAATCGTTCTCTTACCGATTGTCTTGGCCAATCTCTTTGAGGTAATGCTCCATGGGGCATGATTTTGCGGATGGTAGTGCCACACCCCTTTCCCAGAAATTGCCAAAAGGGCATCTTTGATGAGCTCTTTCGCAGCGTCTAGCCGATGCTGATTGTTTGGCGAAACACATCGTTTGGCCGACCGGCCCATTTGGTCGGCGAGCTGCTTGCTCTTGCCGATGGCTTATCCTTTCATACTTTTCAAGCAAGCTGTGAAAAAGTTGGCTTGGGCTTGAATGTTGGTTTTCGTGGTGGAGTTCTTTCGACTTTGTACCACCGTCAGACTTGCAATTCTCCTTTTGGTTTCACAGTCCTTGAATTCTTCCCATCTGATCGGCTTCGATTTGAAGTGAGCCGATCGTTATTTTAGTGTTTCTCCTTTGAGCTAGATTCTATATCGACTTGTTGTTTGAATTCTGGTCGTTCCTCGACAATTTGTTTTCCTTTGCGAACCTGAACCATGTTGATTGGGAAGGGATTGACATCGACTTCCATGGCTGGCTCTTCTGCAAACTTGAGCCGACCATCTTCGATAGCTACTGTATCTGTTGCCGAAAGATATTGCAGTCGTTAGTGTTATGGGAAAAAGAATGATGCCACTTACAGTATCGGCGTTTCTTGATTTCGTCGGCTGATGGTATGGTATGCCCTTCTGGTAGCCGTATCAGTTTCTCTTGTAGCAGCATGTCGAATATGCGGTCACATTTGGATACATCGAAAGCGTATTTAACCTCCGACTTGTTCCTAGTCGGCTTAAGCCTGAAACGAGACAAGCGGCTTTTAGAACCCTTTATCCATTGGCTATATTCACGTCTGCTTCATCTTGAGAGGTTTCACTAGAACTATATTAGACCATGTTTATTTTAGCCTTATCTTTTCGTTGTTATTTAGTCTAATCTTGTCCTTGAATTCTTTACTTAAGTATCGGCCTTCTTGTCTTCGATACAGTGGAAGCAGATGGCTTAGATCTGTGAACTCTTGTCCGACAAGCTTCTCTTTAAGCGGAGAATTAACCCTGAAATGCTAAATCGGCTAGTTGGTTATCGGGTAATACTACCTTTGAAACATCGATTCCGCACTTCTCTAAATCTTCTAATGTAATCGGTGATTCACCAAATTTCTGCGGATGACACTCAAATCCGAAATCCTTAGCTCAGGACTTCGGAGAAAAAGTATTCATGGAATCGGCTCTCATCGTTCGAAATGGACCGAATTTGGAAGCGGATTAAATAAACCAAGTGAAAGCAGTCCACGATAGAGATAAAGGAAAAAGTCTAATCTTTAATCCATCAGTTGATTTGCTTCTCCACATTGGGCGATAAATCGTCAAGCGTGCTCTAAAGTGGTGACGAATCATCCCGAAAATTTTGCAAAATCGGGAATCCTAAAGTTATGAGGATCGGCATTGATCGATATAATGCAGGTATGGCTTTCTATAGCCGATGGTTTTTCCTTTGGGGTAAACCAAAGCTGATCCCTTAAGGCCAAATTGATCTCTCAAGACTATGGAAATCTGATCGGCCCAATTAATGTTATCGGTAGATGGAACACTAGGGTTTGGCCAATTGGGATGAACGATATCCTGCCTTTGAGTGTAAACTTCGGTGGTCGGTTTGTCCTAGCCGATGGATCTTGTTGTTGCCACAGTTCGTACCCATTGGTCTGGGGCGGTACCTCGGGCAATGGACCAAAGCGGCTCTGGGTATGTAACTACTTTATATGAGCTGGGTCCCTAACTTGGAATGGTCCTTGGGGCTTGCAATTTCTATCTAATTCAATCGGTGAGAAGCCGATTATGCGTAAGGAATTGTCGGCGTCGATGGATCTATTTTTGCGGCATCGATACATGCATGGTAATGAGCGGCAGGGGTTTGGGCGAGGATTTGGTGGTGCTAACACGGTAGGTTGGGTCGGCATTAGTGATGGTGCATGGGTGGCGCTTTGATCGTGTTAGTGTTTGGTGCCATGGAGTATCTTTGGATATGTTGGGAGTGGGCGTAATGGATCCATCAACCCCCGATGTCGCTAGCTCTTGTGCAATCGTTTTTCGCTATTTTCTATCATCGGCTTCAAGGTTGTAACCAAAGCCGATGATTGATTAATCAATGCATGATGCCTGATTGTTCGATCATAATGGATAATTCAGCTTGGTGGGAGATATCGGCTTCGGATTTGATCGGCGACATCTGTCTCATAGAAGGGGTTCAATGTTGGGGCGCCATCTTACATGTAACCCTCGTCGGGTTTTCGATAACAACCCGGCATTAATTCTTCCAAGCTGCACTTTTAGGTCTTCAATTTCCTTCTTGGCTGCTCTGGAGTCAAATCCTCCAAGGTAAGGGCGATTATGGCATCGTATTCACATCGGTGGTGCGGTGGATTTACTTGCGATCATCTTGTCGATTTAGTGTCCCCGGCGTGCCAAAAATGTGTTGGCGCCAAAAGCGTGAAGAGGGTTTTTGGATACAACACACCAGAACCTACCGGGTTCAAGCGTGTTGGCGTGCCAATCGATTTGACACGCAATCGATAAGGAAATAGTTGTAGAATTCAATCAAGCGATCCTCGGATCGAATCGGCTAAAAGTCCTGAATCAGCCCAAAAGTCGATTAGAAGGGTAAATAGACTAGTCGATCGGGACTAATCCGGGATAAAAGGTAGATTAATTACGAAAAGGCGATGCGCAACAAGGCGAATAAATCAAACTGAAAAAAGCCAATGACGATCAAACAATCGGCGTCGCAACTTTATTTGATCGATGTCGACTTACGAGAGGAAAGATTACAATGCTAAAAAACTAAGAACTATGGGAAGTAAAAAGTAGTAGATATGTTGATCGTTGTTTTCTTTCAAGCGACCTTAGAGCGCCTTATATACCCGCCTAGCCGATCGAGCCTGATCCAACACGACAATGTAGTCGAATAAACCGTAGTTTCCTACCGGTCTCTAGTTTCCAATTTGTTATCATCGTCATATCACGATTTCCATGTGTTTATCCGAGCTGCAGATATTCTCGTATCTTATCCAAACTCATGTTTTTTTCTGCCGATTCTTCTAGAAATTTCCAAAACTGGTGCAAACACTCTTGCTGTGGCTTGCTTTCTTGACCCTAGGAGAAAGAGGAAGTGTATAGAATTCTATATGAAAAAGTTTTACGGTCAAGTGTTGTATGAAGTTGAACTTGAAAAATTTACTAAGGTTGTCAAGCAGTTGTATAATGCCTATGCTTCTTCTTACTCAAAGAGTACTAGTGCACCTAGTGTAACTTCTGAACCAAAAGAGGACTTTTTAGAAGAAGAAAATGATGTACTTGAGAACTTCTTGTATGATACACATGAGACTGATCAAGGTGATGCAAATGACTTGGATAAATACATGGCAGAACCACCACTAAGGCTTGCTAAATCCAATCACAAATTTGATATTTTATCATGGTGGAAAAATCAGAATGATGTATATCCTATTCTATCACAAGTTGTTCGTGATGTATTGGCCATGCAAGTGTCAAGCTGTTATACGAATCTGCGTTGATCTTTGGTGGCCGTGTCATTGATCCATATCGTGGCCGTCTAGACCCTGAGATTGTAGAATCATTGATCTGCACTAAGGATTGGGTAAAAGTATCTAGAAAAGGTGATAGATTTTATTGTTTCTCGGTCCGTAAAATAATTGTGTAAGAAAGTCTATTATTTAATATATATATATATATATATATTAAAAAAAATTTAGATTCTGGTAACAAGGTTGCATCTATAATCAATGATTTTGAGGTTGTGGAAACCCTTATTGCGAATACGGTGACTATGGTATGGCACTCTTTACTTCTTTAATTAGCATTTGCTTCTAACTTATAAGTTTATTTACAGTTTGACATAACAAAATTGTAGGATGAAGAAGAAATAAATGATGATGAGTGATGAGGATTAAGGAGTCTAGGTAAGTGGTTCCCATACCCGCATGAATCGGAAAAACTTCGTGTATGTATCGAGGAAAACCGCCCCTTGCATGCGGTTTCTTTGTTTAATTTGGCTTGGTTTGCAATAAAGTGAGGCTTGCTTGTTTGTTTGTTAATTATTACAAGAAAAAATATTTAGGAGCTGTGGTTGTAATTCCAAGACAAGATACTATATGTGCTAGTACATGGAGATGGACATTAGGCTGTCAATCGGCAATATCATAGATTTAAATTCTGATCTCATTCTTAAGCAATTCAATTAGAACATGAATAATTTGCACTATGTTCTCGATAATACCGCATGATCAGAAATTCAGAATATGTATTGAGGAATTTGAGATTGGATGTGACGTTTGGGATCTCATATATAACAAACACTGTTTTAGCTCTTTGTGGATGATAATACATAGAAGTTCTCAGGCGCTAGGAGAAACCAAGACAAAGGGGATTTATTTCGTTCAAAGAATTGAACTGTGTTTGGACTTTGGAGATGATGCTGCCATTTACCGTCTCCAACCGTTTCCAAGCATTTCATTCCCTTCCCCACCCCTAAAGGGAATTCCTTTCCAGATTCCATTCCCTTCCCAGAAAAACACTCCAACAGCATTCCCTTTCCCATTCTCTTCCCATATAAAAAATGCTTATTTTTCATCCTTTGCTACCCACCTTGAGAGAGATTTACACTCCAGAACATAAAAACCAAGGCCCAGAGCCTTATCGTGCAAATAATATGTGACTTGAAAAACATGTACATTATGTACAACTCAATTTTTGAATTTAAATGCTATAGGAATAGATCACTGGGCGGTCAATACACTCTATAGTCAATACACATACTCACGGGAAGGGAAGTATTCTTGCCACCGGGAATACGGAATGGATCCCTTGTATAGGGACTAGGATTAAATGATGGAGTCGGTCCAAGCGACTGCCGCCATCGATCTTTGCTTGCCTCGGCGAAGTGTCCGGTGGGTGAAGATGGTAACCGTCTGCATCGCCGCGCCTGCGTTGCCGACAACCTCCACTGCCTTGGCGCCCGTGACCGCCTCAACCCTTCCTCTGCCGTTCGGCACTCTCTGGATCCGAGCAGTAGCGAAGACCAGTGGTTGGTCGCCGACTGCGGGAGAGGCGAAGGAATGGAGAGAGGATCTCGCGGTGGGATTCTCTCTCCTATCCCAAGGGCTTCTTGGACGGGAAGGAAGCTGTTGGAGGCTGCTGCGATCCCTTCTAGCGTTAAGCTTTCCCATGCTCACAAGTAAGGGACACGGGAGGGGAAGCCCTTGGAGATGGGAGAGAGAATCCCTTCTCTTTTGTTGTTTAAATAGGAAATGCTAGCAGTTGCAGTTTGTCAGTTCATTGTCTGATTTCTTTTGTCTTCCTTCCATTGTACTAGTTAACTTTTGAGTATTAGTTACTGAAAGAGAGCCATAAAGAATTTCAGTTCTAGTCTATAATCTGTAGACCCTGTAAAGATATAACGAATGTACAGATGGACCAATCTATTAAAACTAGCATATTGTGAGAGATGATTTATATCAACAAATTTGCATGTTACAAGAGGACAGGATTGATCTAAAGCATAATTTTCTAGATCAGACATATCAACTTGTCAATTATGTTTCATCTTTCCTTTTGTTTATCAACAACTTCGCTTTCAGTTGTTGTTAAAATAATTTTCTGCTTTGCAAATATATTTATATCCGTTCTAATGAAGCTGCACATTTTTGTATTTTGTTTCCTAATTAATTTTTTCTAGGACCTTATGCTTGTTTTATTGTTTTATCTTATAAGTAGGCAGATTGAGCAAACATTACTAGTTGATTTTCTTCTTTATGAGGAGCAAAATCTTTTCATTGGGTTGAAGAGTATGACGGTATGAGCACCTTTGTTGATATGAATGCTAAACAACAAGCAGGTTTATGTTCCACATGCCTTCCAACATTCAACCAAAAATCGCAGTGTCTTGTTGTTCGCAGAACCAACTTTGTCACGCTGAATATTTCTTCCGTTTGTGATTTGGAAGAGAAATGCTGTTTTTTTTTGTTTTACTGAATGACTTGATGTTATATTGTTATGTATGGATATATGGTCACTATGCAATAGTTATGTACTTATGTTGAGCACTATGAATGATTGTTGGTCTTGTGGTTTAGATCTAAAAAATGGATCTTGTAATGCATATTTGTCGGTGTTTCGAGAACCGGCAAGTAAATTTGTAGGTCTAGAGGGGCCAGCGCTCCCGCTCCCTGAATGGTTAGACCGAAGAGGGTCCAAGGTTTATCTTGGTTCAGGCGAGCGTCCCTACTCGATTCGCGAGGTGGTGGGATGTTATTGATTACGGTGAGTCCGTAGTGTTACAGCGAATTTGAGCTCGAGACTCGAGCCCCTTGTGTACAAGGGTTGTCGGGAATGGCTACAAGTGTGATTCGGGAGTGTTGTGTTCGATCGCCCGTGCCCCCGCCCCGAAGGGTCGTGCCTCCTTAAATAGCACAGGAAGGCGGGTTACGAGGAGGTCACACAAGGCGTGTAAAGGAAAAAACGGATGGGGCTCCCTCGCCTAGGAGTCCGATCTTTTGCCTCGGTGTCCAGTGCATTTGGACTTGTCCTCGGCGGGTGGTTGCCGTCTCGTATTGAGTTAGTGGAGGCCGCAGGTGTGGCTCGGTCCATTTCTCCGGAAGCGGCCTTTTTGCTCTTCTTGCTTGTCGAGTCTTGGCGTCGGAGTCGCGTCGACCTTCCGGGAACCGTTTTGGGAAGGTGCGTGGCGTCCGTCCTGCTTGATCGTGACGGGCCGCATCGGCCACTTTAGGTGACGGCGGAGGCAGTTCGGCGATTTAGCGTTTGCTTCTTGGTGAAGATGATCCGAGCTTGTTAAGGGGCGCCGATCTTCGACCCTTGGTCGGAAGCCGAGCAGAGTCGTCATTGCGTAGCTAAATGGGGCGCCGGTCTGTAGCGTTTGGTCGGGCGCTCTTTGGGGTTGGCAGTGAAGTCGTGGGCCCTCCGTGGGCGGTTGGTCGAAAGTCGTGGGCCTCTGGCGGGGCCACGGTTTGAGGCCGGTAGCGGTGGCGGCCCATATGCTCCTCTGGGCGGCTGGGGATACCCATGCCTTGGGTATTAATCAATAGCCCCGAGCCCCGGCGGATCGGAGAGCGGTCGGGGTTTCTGTTCAGCGGATCTGGTCGAGCATGCCGCCGATATGGCGGATTCTGCGCCTTGGGACTGGTCGACGGTTTCGCGATTTTCGATGCCCGATCGGTCGAGTTTGGTCGGCCTTGCGAGTCTGTGTATGGCCGCGATCCGGATGGATAAAACCGGCGGATCGGAGAGCGGTCGGGGTTCACCTTCGCGGGCGGCTTCGGTTGGTGGACTCGAGCTCTGGTCAAGATTGCCTAAGTACATGCAAGCGCATTGGTTGAATGAGTGGCCTCCTCGATTCTTTGGTGTCGACCAAGCGGGTTGGTAAATCAATGCGGTCTTGCCTTGGCGCTCCAGGTGGATGTAACCAGAGCCTGAGCAGTCGGAGGCTGGTCGGGGTTTACCTCGATGTGGAGGCGTCCATTTTGCGTCGTGATCGATGTACTGTAAGGTCGGCGTTCTTGCCGTGAAATAGATAAGCGCCCGTCCCATGCTTCGTTGAGCAAGAGGCGGTGGCGGCGTTCCACGAATCGCCCGTCGCGGGTGTGGGACTGGAGGTGAGCTAGCGTCGTTTGCCATGCGTTGGCTTGAGCGCCGTGCTCGTGCGGTGATAAGCGGTCTGCATGCGAGTGGGCCTGGCGGCTTTCGAAAGAGAACCGTTTCGGCCGGGCGTGATCGGCGTGGGCGTCCGACCCTCGGGCGACCCATGAGAACCTTTCTTTACTCGATCCGTGTCGGGCCCCAATAAATCCGCCGACCTAAGCCGCGGTTGCGCCACCCGTCGGCGGGTTCAGCGGGTGAGTGTGAAGTATGGTCTCGAACACGATTAAAAGGTGATTGGGTGGTTAAATGGAACCCAACTAGAACTTCTTTGGGAGCTCACCTTATCCTCATCCTCGCTCGATTTTTAACTCGGGGTGGCGTGTCGCCCACTTGGTGGCAGGCGTTCGGGGCCCACAACACTTGAGTCGAGCCGAGCATAAGTCGGTGAACCTTCCGTGGCTTAACCGGGACCGTAGCGGTTTTGGCGTATTTTTCTTCATTGCAAAGCGGCTCTTCAAGTTTGGGAGCAGGGGCTCGAGGCCGTCGCCACTCTGCACGATCACGAGGCCTTCTCGCTGGCTGCCACCTGTCGAGGTGCGCAGGGTGATCAAGAATCGAGTGATGTCTTGATTGAACTCGCGCGACGGTCGAGAAGGGGCGGCGCCGCCGTTTTCTCTTCATAACATCGCCTATTCGGTTGGCCTTTGTCCGGCCAATGGGTAAGCGCTTCTTATAAAAAGAACGCTGGTTGAATTCCTTTGTCTTCATCTGCTCTTGACTGCGAAAGAAAGAGGCGAGGGTGGTCGCGAGAAGCCAAAAAACCTAGGAGAGGGATTCCTCGCCTCTGGCCCCTTCTTCGTTCATCGGTCCTGCTCTTTCGGAGATGTCGCGGCCGGAGTGCTCCGTTCTTGATGCTCGTGTGCTTGGCCTGGCGAAGAAGCGATTCCTTCCCCGCTGAGCGGCGAATGGCGACACGGCGATGCCGAATGGAACCGCCGTGACCTTGAAGGAGAAAGAGGAAGATGGAGGTGATCCTCGGCAGCTTCTTGGTCTGGCGAGGCTCGATAGGTATGGCTGTCGTTAAATGCGTTTATGGCGAGCGCGTGCAACCCCTCATGGACGAGCCTCACCCTATGTTCGAGTATGTAGGAGCATCCGACCCCATGAGGATGGGCTTTCGGACCTCCTCGTCGGAGGTAGAGGCTCGGGTGATGGCCGTCTGGTCGTGAAAGGCCCACGATGGCGGTGGCGGCGTTCGAACCCTTCTCGGTGGAAAACCCCAGTTGGTAATTGGGTGGCTCCCTACTTTTCCTTAGTCCCTTGTCTTGATTACTGCGTTTTGACCGAATAGAGTTAAGTACCCCTTGAGGCCTACTTGGAGCATCCTCCGGGCATGGGAGAAGGAGATGAGGCGGAGGCCATAAAAACCCAGTGCGAGTCGCTCGGAAAAGCGTGAGGAGGAAAGGAGGAAGGAGAAAGAGGAAGGAATGCCTAGCGGCGACGTGGCAGCAGCGAGGCGCGTCGAGTCGACCGCCCTCTCTTCGATCGGCCAGGTCGTCTTCGGTGTGGCGGCAGAGATCCCATGATCCGTCTGGCGTCTGATTTGGTGTCGTCGGCGGCGATCTCTTTGGAAGACGGCGTCGTCTGAAGTCACCGTTCTGGCGCCCCCCAAGCAAAACACCTCGTGAGCGCCCGGAAGGAAGGCGGCTCTCCTTCGCGGGAAGACCGATTGAAGAAGCGCGGTTGTTTGACACCGCTCGGCGCGTTAGTTTTGTTTCTTTGTCATCGCGCCCGATTTCGCTTTGAGCGCCGATCGACCCGTGCTCTTAGGGATTTTCGCGAGAGCTTGTGAGGTGGCGGAATTGCCGTTAGGACAACGCCGCCCTCCCGCCGCAGAAGTCGAGATCGCCATCGGGCGGAGCAAATGGCGAAGATCGGCGTTAGTCGTGCCGCGGTGGTAGCGTAACAGCGATTCGCGCCCGATGGTTGTGCGGAATCGATCGTGGTCGGCTCGCCACGAAACTGGCGACCATCGGTGATTCGCCATCGAGATCGGGGCGATGATGGTGGAAGCGAACCTTCGCGTTATTATTGAAGTGCTACCGATCACCTTGGAGGCCTTGCCGCCATCGCCCGAAAAGCGGCTAGGAGAGGAGCGAGCGGCGGTGGTGAGTGTCGCCGATTCGCCGTCGGTGGCGCCGGAGTCTCGCCGTTAGTGCGGTGCGGGCGACCACAGGGGAGCCTTGATCGCCACGCCCATATTGATGCTGGGCGGGCAGCGACCCTGGCGAGCATCGTTCTGTTGGATGGCGGAGCTCGGAGTGGGAATCCTGCGGGGAGGGCTCGGCGAGCGAGGCCGAGATGGAGAAGGTCGGGCGAGCACTGGTCGGCTCCTCGAGTCCTCCGGCGAAGTCTTGAGCCGCGTCACGGAGGGGTTGACTGGCAGCGTGGTAAGTTGTGTTCAAAATTTTCCGCCCTTCGAATTTTGTTGGGTCTCGTAGTAATCGTCATTTGGTTGCGGCGTCTGTGAGGCCTTCGGAGGAAGTAATCGAGTTCCTCCGTCACCTGCGGCGCCGAGGGCGTCCGTGGAGAAGGATCGCGACCAAGCTGGGCTCCAGTGCGTGAGGCTCAAGGAAGCCGTGGCGTAGCGAGCGATCGTGCGTGAAGGCCGGGCGGCGATGAATAGGACGGTCGGCAACTTGGAGGAGGAAGCCCGGTCAGTCGGTCCTTGAGGCGAGTGTCGAGTTGGAGTCCCTCTGGCGGAGGTCAAGAATGCCAGGTTGCGAGGCTGGGAAATGTGGCGGCAAAAAGCTCGAGGAAGCTCAGGCCAAGCTCACGCCATGGTGAGTCGCCGGCCGTAGATGTTGTTATTCGGGTTGACTTAGGAGGTGCGTCATCAAAAGCGCTTTTGACTTTAGCCGATCTTGAGTTGCGAAAGAGGTTCAGCAATCGCGGAGGCGGCGATTAGCGGTGGAGGCGTGGCGGTCCGCAGCGGGCGGTGGCTCGGTCGGTCGCGGAAAGAGTGGAGGAGCGACCGGGCGAGCTGAGTCGCCGAGTTAGCGATCTTGGGAAAGGTTAGGGCTAGGTAAATACGCAACCGGTACCTTTCGGTCTTCTTGTGAGGCACAAGTTTGCTGCGACCGAGTTGGCTCGTGTTAGGAACACGTCGAGAAGTCGATGAAGGCGAGTGCTGCCACAGGAGCCGCCTGCGCTTATTACGCCATGTCCTTCTACAATGGCATAAACACGGACAAGCGTCGACAGCGGGATCGCCGGGGAACCGGACCGGCGAGGAGGTCCATAAACCCGGCGCTCAAGTCGAGCCCCATGCGGTGATCGCTGATCGGATATCTCGGTGAGGCGTCCTCCGCGGGGATTCTGAATAATGTCGGACATTATTATTTTTGCAAAATGTAAGAACTTTGATATATGAATCGGGGTTCGCCTTTATGTTAGGTCGGGGTTAAACTTTTGTGCTCATTGCGACTTTGAAGCTGTTCCTTGGCGCAGGAGACCATAGCCGTAGGAACCGTGAGGTCCTCCCGGCGTGGCGTGTTCAATTTCGAAGGAAGCGCAAATGAGGTGCTTCTTGAACCGAGGTCGAAAGCGTCCATTCACATTTTATGCAAAAGTGGTTCCATGACTTATGGCTCGTGCGTGCTGGTAGCCCCTCTAGCTGGCCTTGGCCCCATGGCATTTGGGCGTGGGTCATAGTGCTTAGGCGGGCGGATTACGCTAAGGAAACCAAGTGGCGGTCGGAGCGCCGGCCAGCGTAAATGTGAATGATGTCGGGAAGCAAAAGCGTCCATTCATGTTTTAAGCGAGGAAGGCGTTCGGCGAGACTTGTGGCTCGCCGCAGGTACCCCTACATAGCGCTACTTGAAACCGTAGCCGCCGGTATGGGTTTATGGCGCAGGTCGGACGGAGTTACTGCTAGGAAGCGAGTGGCGGTCAGACGCCGACCCGATGTAAGTGTGAATGACATTGCTCTGAGCCCCCGGCGTCTTGTGGCGACGAGCGTGGTGAAGCGCGTATTCTGGTCTTCGAAATAACCGCAAAAGGAGATCGAGAGTCAAGACTTATCTCTACGGGTGATCGGCGTGCGGCTTCTTCAGCGCCGGTCGCAGATTCGAGGTTGTCCGTCTGGTGACTCTGAATCGAAAAGGGTTGCGTCGCTCGGCGTGAAGTGGCGCCGCCGGCCTCGATGTCGCTTTATGCGCATTTAATGGAAGTGGGATTTTAATGCGTCGCGTCGGTGCATCAGACGGTGGGCGTTTGAAGTCCGTGGGCGCCGGCGATGGCGGTTTTAATTGTGAACCCACCCTTATAATCTGGCGCCCGAGGTAGCGATAACTCACCCCTGGCCTTGGCGTTCTCGTTTCCTCGCCTCCTTAAATCTTCAAGCTTCGAGAGCTTCTTGCGTGCGCTATAAGCGGCGGCGGTGGCGGCAACCGAAGGTCGAGAAGCAGTGGCGGGGCGGACCACAGTCTGTCCCGAAAAACCTCAGACGAGAGGGCTCCTCGTATGGCGGCAGGCGGTGGTGACTGCCCTCGCCTGAAGATTCTTCATCTGGAGCCCTCGTCGCGGGTAGATGCCTTTCTAGTTGTTTGGTGAGATCTTTGGGGTTGCCTAGTTGGCGTTAGTTCTCGATCTTTGCTTCCTTGGTCTGATCGGCCTTCTTGTGCGTGGCAAGTGCCGCGGGGTAGCTCAGCTCCCGGTGGCGAAGTGGCTTGGCGAGGGATCAGGCGGCGAGCATGGTGGATCTTGTTGGTGCGATCACCTTGACCTCGTGTCCCAGGTGGGGTCCTCTGCCGCCCTTAGAGGGCTGTGGCAACCTGCTGTGCGTGGAGTTCGAGCCACGAAGATGGCGGACTCGTGAGCGTCTTGAGAAGGCAGGCGGAGATAGTCACGGCGTGAGGATTCGACTCCGCAGCGGGGTTCTCCTCTCCATGCTCCGCCACCTCACGAGCATGGGCGGGGAGCACAGGGCCCCAGGGGTGGAGGTGAGCAGGCCGGTTGAGCCAGCGTGGCGCCATCGCCGGCCTCACTCGGTGAGGTGGAGAACTGCGCTAAGCTCTCAGGCGCTCCGCCTGAGGCGGAGGTCGCGGCCACAGCCCGGAATCGTCTTTGGCGTCTTCGCCCGGTCAGTCGCAGCTCCTTTGACGTGTGGTAGCCGCCCATATCAGCGAGCCGGTCGGCCAGCGAGCAGTCTGCAGAGCGCTGCGGAGATGGTGGCGGGCACGCTCTGGAGACTTGAGCGGCAGAGGCAGAGGCGGCGGGAGCTCGGGGCAACAGGGCAGCGCCTTCTTGGGCGAGATCCTTAGGGGCTGGCCTTCGCCTCGCCCCCGAACTTCGCCCGTCTGCGCGAAGCATCTCTGGCGCCCGAGCCACCTCTGTCTCGTTGCCCGACCTGTTGTTTTGCAGATTTTGCACTCTTTTTGCTTTAGGGTTAGCATGAGCTGTGTACTTTTGGTGTTAAGCTTCCTGTAATGAACACCGTGCCTTGGATGAAGCATGCGCTTCTTTTAGGTGCTTGGTAGCACTCTATATTCGAGCTTCATTCCTTTAAATGGGATGCTGCTTATTGTTAATGCTCGCGTAATCCCTTCTTGACGCAGCTCGTGGGTTGCCCATATGGAGTCCGCCTCGTCCCTTGAGACCACTACTTTGGAGGTCGTAGTCAGAAAAAAGCTAGGAGTTTTTACAAGGCGTGAGCCGTAATGGCCGAGTCGGAGCGGTTCATTCAAGGAGAACCCTTGATCGGTTGGTGCTTCTGCGAATGCGATTATATGAACCGAAGTCCCGGCGGAGTTCGCGCCTTTCGAGCTGCAATGTATTAACAAGGTAAATGCGGGTAAAGGCAAGTCTTAAGGAAAAAATCGCTGAGCTTTTCAATGTTCGAGGCGTTTGAAACAATGTTGTCGTCGGCGTCTTTGAGTCGATTGGTGCGGGCGGATTACCTCCGTAGCGGTGAAGGGCCTTCCATGGAGGAGAGCTTGTGCACTTAGCGTTGGGTGAACTTGGCGCAGGACCAAGTCACCTCGTTGAAGGCTCGGCGCGGATCTGGCGACTCGATAAGCGCCCATAGCGTTCTTCGATATTTGGCGTGGAGGACAGCAATGTCGCGCCTCGTCGGTAGTAGTCGTGGCGTCTTCTTTGTGGTCGAGCCCCGAGCCTGGTCGAGGCTTGCAGCCTCGGGCGCCGTACTCGGTCGGTTGGCGGGGCGGCCGGCGAACACGGGAACACGAAACGGCATGAACCCGGTCGGACCGGGTCGAGTGGTCCGTAGGCCCCAAAGGGCGGGAGGCGGCTACGGTGCCACCGTCAGCGGCTTCTTCAATCGATTAGAAGATTAGCTATTTGAGCCTGGCCAGGATCATGCCGTTCGCCCTCTCGGCTTTGCCGTTGAGTGCGCGGTGGGCGGCGGGCGCCAGTTAGCGGATGTTGAAATGCGTCGCAGAACTCGAAATTCCTTCCCGTAAAGCTGCGTGCCATTAGCCGGTGATGATGGAGTTCGGGACCCCAAATCGATGAAGCGATGTCGCGGAAGAAGTTGGCGCTTAGGCGGAGGTGATAGTGGCGGTAGCCGCCTCTATCCATAGTGAACTTGTCACCGCGGCGAAGAGGTCGTGAAGCCCGGCGCCTTTACGAAAGGTCGAAGCGGTCGAGTCCCCGGACGCGAATAGCCCGCGTGATGGGAATCGTCTGGAGGGCTTGGGCTGGAAGGTGTGTTTGTCGGGCAAAAATTGGCACCCTTCGCGGTCACGAACAATTTGCTTTCGGCGTCGGCCCGCAGCGGTCGGCGATAAAACCACTGACGGAAGGCCTTACCCACGAGGGCCGAGTGGTGCTTTGGCGTGATGACCGCACACCCGCCCGTGGATGTCGGCGACAATTCCTTGCCTTAGTGGGTCAGGATGCACTTTTGGAGGACCCACGAGGACTCCTCTTGTAAAGGTCTTCGCCGACCGGGACAAAAATTTAAGCTTCGCCGGCGAGCCGCAAGACCTCGATGGTGCGGAAGGAGGAATCCGCTTTGTCGAGCGTCGGCGTAAGGCTTCCTCGATCCGGTTCGACGCGAAACCGCGTTCGAACTTAGTCGGGACGATGTGCGTCCGATTGATCGGTGGTTGGTTGATCGGCCGGGCGGTCCGGCCGCTGCTAAACCCCTGGGTCGATCGTATGGGCGGTGGTGAAGGTAAATGGGCGAAGATCCGGTGAGCAGGTCCCTTGCGAGCGAGTTGGCAAGGTAGTTCAGCCTACGCCGTTATTGCGCGGTAGGCTGTGGTGGGCTCGAACCCTTGAACTTCTCTTCAAGCTTGCGCACTTCCGGCGATCTGTTGCCATCACGAAGTCTCGGGGCTCCGAGGCCTTCATGACTGAGTCGACCACCGACTTGGAATCGCCATATCGTAAAGCCGTCGTCGCCGTAGGTCGGCGATCCGAACCGTTGGTGAGGCCTCGTTCTCGGCGGCGTTATTAAATAGCGTCGAAAAAGCAATCGGACGGCATATTGGGTTTGTTGCCAAGTGGAAGCGATAGCGATTCGGCTGCTCGCGTTCTTGGTGTAGGATCCGTGAAGTACATCGTCAATGCTCGGGGTCTTCAAGCCTTTGAGGCGCTGGGCCTCGGTCCATTCACCTTGAAGTCGGCAAGGGCTTGCGACTTGATCGCCGTCTAAGGGCGAATGAAATGTCGTGGCCGTTGAGCTCAAGCGCCCACTTGGCTATCCTTCTCGGCGTCGCGGTTGCGGATGATCTCGCCCTAGCGGCGAAAGAGCGTTACCACGGACGCGAGTCTTTGGCTAAAGTAATGGATCGATTTCCTCTTCGCGATTAGTACTGCGTAGAGTAGCTTCGAACTTGTGAATAGCAGGCTTTGGACTCGAAAGTACTTGATGAAGTAGACGGTCATTGCACCTTGAGAACGGCCTTCTTCGCTTCGCTTCGATAATGGCGCCGCGCTTCGTGACACTGGGTCGTGGCGGCAGCGTAGAAGGCGAGGGTTACGCATGGCGCCGGCGCCGTTAGGGCCGGTGATGTTAGGAAGGCCTTTAGTCGTCGAGGGCTTCACAGGCTTCAGCGTCAAGCTGAAGTGGTCGGATTGCTGGCGGCTTATAAGCGGCATCCTTCGCTTCGGCGGCGAGCCACAAGCAGCTCAAAAGTGCGAGCACCGTCGGCTTTTAGGCGCCCTTTAGATCGACAATGGGGCCCATCTTCGCGATTGCTTTGAGATCTTTGCGGGTTAACCCGATGCGCGCTCGGATATCATGAATCGGGAGCTTTCCTCTGGGGACCGAAGAGCGCACCGGGGTTGAGTTTTATCGAAACCGTCGGAGAGTTAGCAAAAGGTTTCTTGGTCGTGACGAGGTCGCCGCCCTTTCTGTTTTGCGGCGATGTCATCCCGTAGACCTCGATGTTCACTGGCCGACTTGTCATCAAAACAAGCGTACATGCATCGGTATGTAAGCGCGGCGTTTTTGAGACCAAAGGGCATCGTTCACGTAACAAAGCAGGCGAGCGGGGTGATGAAAGAAGTTGCGAGCTGGTCGGACTCTTTCATCGGGATCTGGTGATAACTGAGTAGGCGTCCGAAGGAAGCGATTCACACCCGGCGGTGGAATCGGCAACACATGTCGTCCGGGGCAAGGAAAATGGTCTTTGGGACACGCCTTGTTGGAGCCGTGTAATCAACACACATCCTCCATTGCCGGACTTCTTTTTTACAAGGGCGAGGTTGGCAAGCCACTCGGGGTGGCGTGCCTCTTTATGAACCTGCCTCCAAAAGTTTGGCTACTTCTTCCCTATGAGCTCTGCTTTTTTTTTGTCGAAGCAGTGCGGCGTTGGGCGGCCGACCTTGCGCCGGTCGGATATTGAGTGTGCTCGGCGACCTCCTTAGGATGCCCGGCATGTCGGAGAGTCTTCCATGCGAAGACATCGGTCGCCGGAGAAGTCGGCAAGCGCTTTCCTATTTGGCGGGGGCGGACCCTACATACCGGTCTTAATTTGGGTCCTCGGGGTGCGACCGCGACCCTCTTCGTGTCTCGGTGGACTCGAAGGATCCGAACCCGACTTGCTAGGCGGGGGCGGACCGGAGGCCTCCCTTGATAGTTATCGAGCTCGTCAAACGCGATGATGATGCCCGAAAAGCTAGCTACTGCTTGCCAGCTCGCGAGTTGAAGGCAAAAGCTGAAAAGATGAGGCCCGGTAATGATGCCCGTGTACTGGAATCTTCGACCGGTGAGAAGTGTAGTTGGGGATCGCCATGAACTTAGCGTAACCACGGCCTCCCGGGATGGCGTGGTAGGATCCTTGAACCCCACAACCTCAAAGGTGAGGTTTTTGGTGCGGAAGTTCTCGGGCCCCCAAAGGTGACAGGCGGTCGATCTGCGGCGGGTAAACTTCTTTGGCACAGGATGGCGCCATGGAAAGGTGCCTTAGCAGTGGTAAGGGTCGGCGGGGAATCCCCAAGCGTCGAGCGTCTCAATGTACATGATGTTGAGACCGCGCCTCGATCCATGAGGACCTTGGTGGCGCTTGACCCCGCGATGGGGTCGACTGACGGCGAGTACCTTCGGTCGCGGGATGTGGTCGGGGTGGTCCGTCCGATCAAAAGGTGATCGGAGACTCCGTCCACCGAGTACCGGGACGCTTGAGGGGTCACCGTGTGCACCTCGCGGTAGAGCAAGCTTGCCTCGCTTGTCGGTAATAGCTCCGGTCCGTCAAAGATCACGAGGCATCTGCCGTGGACTCAGGGAACCCATCGTCTGCCTTCTTCTCCCGACCTCGACACGGGTCGCGCTTCTTTCCTTTACCGTAATTTGCGAGGTTTCGGAGAAGCGCCTCGGGACTCCTTGATCCGGTATTTGTGTAATGGGGTACTCGTGATCGCGGACACGGGCTGTCCATCAACTTTCAAAAGTGGTGGTGCCGCCGCGCTGCTTGCTGTCGGGGCGGTGATGGCAGCGGCGTGTGGTCTCGCGGGCTGCTTTCCTTCCGTCTTAAAGCAGCCGGAGCGATCGGAGAAGGCGAGCTCGGGCCGAACTCCAGCAGCCTTCCCTTTGTCGAAAGATGGCCCCCGGCCTCCTCGCGGGCGTGGTTAGTGGCGATGTCGGCGGTTCCTTAGTAGTCTGGGTTTGATGCGGCCCGGCTTGTGGACCAAGGCTCTGCACGTCGTGCCGTAGATGAAAGCCCCCACGACGTCGGCGTCGCTGATGTCGGGGAGTTCGATTACCTTTGTTGGGGAAAGCCGGATATAGTCGGGCGTTTCTCCGTGCTACTGCAGACTTTAAGGTCAGGAGTTCCCGGTAACATGTAAGTGCCACAAATTCAACGAAAGCGTTCTTTAGGTCGACCTAGCTCTTAATGGTCACGAGCAGGCAGTGCTCGAGCCAGGCTCGAGCCGAGTCCGTCAGGTAAATGGGGAAGTCTTGAATGATGAAAAGGTCATTGGTAGCTCCACCGCAAGCTCGGCGGTGTCGGTAATCTTTGAGCCAAACACGGGGTTCGTTGCTCCGTGTACTTAGCTATGTTGATAGAGTGCCAGCGAGGCGGCAAAATCCTGTGGCGGATCTCCTTGAAAATGCTGAGTCGAGCCTTAGGGGCTCGGACTTCTGATAAATGACGCCGAGCCAATTATCCTTGACTTTGAGAGCAGGCCCCAGCGCCGACCGACCTCTTCTTGTGGCGTCGAGGTGTCCGCAGTGTCGTGGTGCTTGCCGTATTGTGTCCAGATGTGGAAGGCTGAGGCAGCTCAATTATTAAGCCGATTTTTTTAGGCTCATGGCCGAAGTCGAACTCCGCGGCCCGGCCCGAGACCTCGTGTCTTTGAGTGTCGGGCGGTACATCTTTATCTGTGGCGTGCTCTACCAGCTCCGGAGGTCTTGGTGAGTAGCCCCAACCTCGAGCTCGTTCGGTTAAAGAATCTTTGCGAGAGCAACGCCATGGCAGCAACAAAATCCCAGCTAGGATAGAAACAGGGGCAATGGCTCTTCCGCGATTGTTCTTTGTACTAACGTGTAGCAGTATGCGCCTCCTAGCGCTTTAATAAGGTATGAGTTAACAACCCCGATGGAAGTCGGCCTTAGCCTTCTGCAAGGCAACCCTTCGCAACTCGAGGTCCGTTCTTGGGCTTCGTTGTGATGAATGTAAGAAGACCCAAGCTGGTCGTCTTGGCGCCCGCCTCGGCGCCGGGCGCGGTGGCGGAGCTTCTTAGCTTCGAAATGTGGCGGCGGTTGCAGCTATGTCGACCCGCGTGGCATTCGGCGAGAATAAGGCACCTCCGATGGCGCTCCGTGTCGGGCTGGATCGCCCGTCGAGGAGCTCTCGGTGTTAAATGGAAGGAGGTTGGCGCGTGGCGAAGGCCATTGCCACAGCGATCATAGCGATGGCGGTGGCGTCGCCCGCGAACAGCGCGCACTCAGCAGTGGTGTGTTGTCTTGTGATGGGCGTCGGCGTCGAAAACTGACAGCGAAGTCCTCAGTCGAAGGTTATCAAGAAGCGCGGCCAGGGGTCCATCGCCCGGCGAAACTGCTGCTACGAGGCGGCGGGAGGCGATCTTGAGCTCTCCCTCAAGTAGTAACGGCAAGTCGAAGAAAAACAGATTCGGCTCCCTGCGCGAACTGCGTTGTCGTCAGTGAAGGAAGCCATCGAGGAGACAAAATGGGAATCGGAGATCTTTGATGGCCTTGAGGCCCCTACAGCGGCGCCCCAGCCGGTGTTCGAGCAAGCAAGTAAATTTGTGAGTCTAGAGGGCCTGGCGCTCCGCTCACTGAATGGTTAGACCGAAAGAGAGGGGGTCCAAGGTTTATAATGGTTCGGGCAGAACGTCCCTACTCCAGTTCGCGAGGTGGTCAGATGTTATTGATTCTGGTGAGTCCGTCGTGTTACATGCGAGGGTTGAGCTCGGGCTCAGAGCCCCTTGTGTACAAGGGTTGCCGGGAATGGCTACAAGTGTGATTCGGGAGTGTTGTGTTCGATCGCCCGCGCCCCCGCCCCGAAGGGTCGTGCCTCCCCTTAAATAGCCTGGGAAGGCAGGTTACACGGAGGTCACACAAGGGCGTGTAAAGGAAAAAACGGATGGGGCTCCTCGCCTAGGAGTCCGGTCTTTTTGCCTCGGTGTCACAGTCGTTGGACTTGTCCTCTGGCCAGGTGGTTACCGTCTCGTATTGAGTTAGTAGAGGCGCGGGGTGTGGCTCGGTCCATTTCTCCGGAAGCGGCGCACCTACTCTCATGCGGCGTCGAGTCTTCGGCGTCGAGTCGTCGGCCTTCCGGAACCGTTTTGGGAAGGTGCGTAGCGTCCGTCCACAGCAATCGTGGCGAATGCTGCATCAGCCACTTTAGGTGACAGCGGAGGCAGTTCCTAACGATTTGGCGTTTGCTTCTTGGTGAAGATAATCCTGAGCTTGTTGGGGCACGCCGATCTTTCCGACCAATTGATGGGAAGCGAACTTGGTCATCATTCTTGCGTGGCTTCGTAGGCGCCCGGTCTGTGGCGTTTAGTCGGGGCGCTCTTTGGGGTTAGCAGTGGAAGTCGTGGGCCCTCACATTGGGCGGTTGGTGGGTCGTGGGCCTCGGCGGGGCTTGGTTTGAGAGCCCAAAGCGGTGGCGGCCCATATGCTCCTCTGGGCAGCTGGGGATACCCATGCCTTGGGTGATACGTCAATATTGTTAAGCTTCTTGTGAATGTGGGAGAGAGGAGAAAAATGCCGCACTTTCGCCTCGCCGGAGCTTTCCGGGGTGGAGGCAGCAGGCGTCTGCGGCACTGCGTGAATGGTTCGCGAAATCGGTCGGGGCCTTGTGACCAGCAGCCTCCTTTTGCAGTTTATTCTTTTGCTACTCGGAATTGCATGGTTGCGGTATGAGATAAGGACTCCAATAACGAGAACTCCGATCGTGTACGTCTTCAAGTTACGAAGCGCCTTGAGTTAGGATTTTGCCACTTCTCGTGATGCGTAAATAAGTCGTAGTCTTCTCCATCCCGCGCCCGGCGTGCATATCACGATGGGAAAGCAGTCTCTCTGAACCGCCGTCTTGAGATCTGCGCCGGGAGAGGTGAATAAGGTTTTTAGGAAGCGCTCAGCGCGGCTCCGAATCTTCACCACAGCTCGTCTTCTGTTCCTAACTGCTTTGGGCGTAAATCGCCCGATGGCTCTGCGACTGCGCCATCAACAACGTCGTCCACGTCAACGTCGCTTGTTGCACCGACTCGACATCTGCATCTTCTTAAGCAAATGCGTTCGATCTGTCCTAATCTAAGTGGTTAGTCATGTTTATCAAGATGATCATGATGTTCGTGCTGTCTAGCATGTTAGAGAAATACATGCTAGTTTCTGTGATGCTGTTCATGATTTATATTCGGAATTTAATCTGGAAACTGTCTAATTATTCAACACTGTTTACGTCATGTTTTTGTCGATTATCTCTGTTTCCTCTTAAACTTTTGCTTTTACCGCCTATGTCATTTACTTTTACTCCTTACCGTTGTAAAACTGAAACTATATAAGCCCTGTGCTGGAAGAAATGAGTAGAATGTTCTGGGCATATTCTTAGTTGGTAAAGTAGAATAGTCTGATTTCTATTGTTCCCAGCGTCTCCGGTGTTCAGGATCCGATTTTTGAGTCTGAATCCTATCGGGTCCTGACAAAAATTGGTATCAGAGCAATAGTTGTTTCTTGGCGATTCAATTTGGGCTGTGAGATCTCGGATTTGGGGTTGGTGGAACTGTAAAATCCCTCAAATATGAGCAAATGGATTTCCAGGAGGAGATCGAGAAGATCCACAACAGATTGGCAGATTTGGGGATACTCAAAACAGATATGGCTGAAATCAAAAGTCTGTTAGTGGGAAGATCTCGACAGTCAATGGAGTCGGTGGAACAACCCAATATAATAGTCGTATGTGAAGGTACTCCTATTCCAAACTCTTCTGATCTAACTCGATATGGATCTTTCATGGTGTCGACGTTTCGGGAACAGATCCCCTGCCGAGCTTGTTGAATGAGGGATCAACCAGAGCCCCTTTTCCACGAAGGGTTTAGCGTCCGAAGGCCTGCTGAGCTAGGGCGCTGATGGTCGGAGGTTCGAAAGGAGACAACAGACAAGAACTTTTTATCCTGGTTCGGGTCTCTCGCGAAGGAGATAACAATCCTATGTCCAGTGGCTTTACTATTGCTCGAGTGTTTTTACAGGGTGCTTGGCACGAATGTCTCTTCCTCTCTTTTCTTACAGACTCTCTTGGATGTTCCTTACAGTTTTCTCGAACCCCCGAATGCTTCTTACAGTGGGGTATTTATAGACAATTACAGTCTTACATCATTTATAACTGAATGACATGCCACTACTGTGCCCGGACATGGGTGTAACTGCTGCCCTTACTTTTCATCATGCCGTGACATGGGCGTAGTGGGCTTAGAACGTGGCCGTACGGTCCTTACGCCGTAGTGTGATTAATGCCACGTCGTCTTCATGGGCTGAACACGACCTGTCGATCATGACCGGGACCTTCCTTCAGCCTTGGCCGACCGTCGAATCCCTCGGCGAACGCGCTCGAGAACGAGCGCATGCTCATGGATGAGCTTGGCCATAGTCGAAGCGGAACCCGTCGGCGATCTGCCGAAGGTCTTTCTTGAGGACACCGTCCAAGGAGCAAATATAGTCATTTGGAGATTGGTAGCCGAGAGTGCGATGGTCTTTATGGCAGTGCAATCACGGACAGCTAGCCCCAGGGTTCAAGTGGAAATTAAGCTCGGCGGGGCCTTCCCTTGAGCCTTGAGACTCACGGAGGATTGGGATCTTCGACAAAAACTCTTTGCTGGCCTTTGGATTAGAATCTTGCGGCCAAAATACTACTGCGCATCACGGCAGCCCTTACTTGCGGCGAGCATGCTCGTGAGGACCGAGCATCTTGCTCTAGGCCCGACCAAAGCGGGGCTCGGGAACGGAGGCGAAAGGTCGCGACAGTTCCTTCTCCGTGAAGCCTTACGGGTATGATTCTGACAGTTTTTGAAAACCGTGTCCTTATTGGACAGTTTTGGAAACCGTGCCACCGCGCGTCAGTTCACGAACGGGCGGGGGTGGTTTTCTGTCCGTTCGACTTCTCTGCCTATATATACTCGGCTGGGATGGTACTGAGGGCTTCTCCCCTTGCATCTTCGTAGTCAGACTTCAAAATCTTCCCATCCTTAAGCTCTCTCATCCTTGCGCTCCTTTCCCAATCTTTCTTCATGGCTCATATTTGGCGCCCGGGAGCCCTAGATTTCTTTTTTTTATTTACTGTGGGAGCCCTAGGCACTATCTCTGTCGGTTGGGGTATTCATCGAGGCGATGTCTCCACGGTGCTTGATCGTTCGTCTTCCCAATGCTTGATCGTTTCGTCTTCGATGCATCATCGGCGAAACGAGCGTTTCATTTCCCAATACAAATTCGTGCCTATAAACGAGAGGCTTTTCGACTCGATCATTTTCGTTTTCAATGCTTGATCGTTTACGTCTTCGATTGCATCATCGGGGAGAAACGGCGTTTCGCTTCCCAACACAAATCGCGCCTATAAACGAAGGCCCTTAATTTTCAGCGCCATCATCGGCAAAAAACACTCACAGTCGAGGGTTGTTACCGACAATAATTAAAAAGGGGGCTAAGTATTTGGATCGGGGAACTTCGATGGTAGCACAAGACAGGAATTATCTGAGTTCGGGCTCTCACGGTGGAGATAATACCCTAGTCGTGCTCTGGGATTATGATTGGCTAGCTTATTTCTTGATGACCTTGTTTTCTCTTCTTAGTCCCTCCTTTATATAACGAGGGTGGAGGCGGTTTATAAAAGTCCTACTCGGACTCGAGGTGCGATTTATATCTTTACATCTATTCGACTTCATATTAGTTTGGATTACAATCATCCCTGCCCTATCGACTCGGTTTCCTTAGCTAAGATTTGTCTTGATTCTTCACGCCTTGCTCGGCCAGTGCCTCAGAAACTTCTGTAGTTGGCTTTGTGATTTCACTGGTTGGGCCTCATGAACTGCCTTGTGGGCCCCAGGGTATACATATCCTGAGTAGCCCCGAGTGCTTCATGATCGAGTGCCATCCTGCGGTCAAGTCTTCAAGAGTGCTTTTGGCAGAGTGCTTGTCGCTTGGCGAGAGTCCTGAAGAACTCATCGAAATTCTTTATGCATTTATTCGGTATCTCTGTCGATTTACGGGCCGACTCGTTACTTGGTATGCTTCTGTCGCATTGTATTCGGTAAAGTGATATTAGCGCATCCGGGTGCATAACCCTTGGCTTTTTACAGAGCGCATCTCAACCTTCCCATCCGGTATCCGTCGTCACCCTTCTTATGGTCACATGATCCTCATACCTTGTAGGCATCTATCTTTAGAGTCATCTTTACGGTACTTGACTTCGTTCTCTGAACGTTATCAGCTTACGGCCTATCATGAGGCATACCATAAGAGGATGTTATTCCTTGGGTGGTACCTGTAATCCCGTGTGTCATGGGCTTCTGCTTTTTGGCCCATCTTGGGGCATACCGTTTCCCAATTCAATTTTTGGGCCGTTGGCGTCGTGCCTGACGTGCGTGCCGCCGACCCTACTGAAGTGCTCCTAGAGGCGGCCGGGACACAGGAAAAGGTGATCACGGTTTCTGCTCGGCGAAGTCGTCGCAGCTTCCTATCAATATGGAGCAAATGAAGTGGCCTTGCACTGTTCCTTGCCCTTTGTTCTCAATCTTTTTCCCTCGCGACCTCCGTCGCTAGGTTAACTCTTCTTGTCACCCTAATCTCACGCGATCGCGAGGCTTCCTCGTTCAAGGATGTCGTCTCCTTCTCCGGCAACCGTTCACCCGTCCGCCTCGACCAAGGATTGGGCTACCTCGGTAACGACGGAGGGACGGCTGGAGGATTTAGTAAGTGTCAGTGTTTTTTCGCCCTTGGTGATGCTCGCCGCCCGCCCTGCTGCAGATGAATTCTGCCCTACCCCTCGTGCTGAGGAGGTGGTCGTCTTTGAATCCTTGCGTGGGCTTGGTCTTCCGGCATCCCCCTTTCTCCGCGGCATTCTTGAGTTCTATGGGATCGAGCTAACTCATCTTAACCCCAACTCCATTCTCCAAATCGCTGCCTTCTTCAACCTCTATGAGGCCTTCCTTGGTATTCGCCCCCACTTCAATCTCTTTCGCCACCTTTTCCTTTTTAAGCCTTTTCCTAATAAGAACTCCCCCAAAGTGGTTGGGGTGCGGAGTTCAGGTGAGGATGGCATGAAAAAGCCTTACCTTAACATTCCTTTCAAGTCCTCGAATAAGGGTTGGCACCAAGAGTGGTTTTATTGCACCAATCTGATCCTCCATTGCCCTCCTTCTTTGGGGCGCCACCCAAGCCTTCTCTGTTGGACATCGCTTCCAGAGATGATGGGATGGACCAAGTGATTGATCTCATGGGGCTGATTGCGAGTTGAAGGAGAATGGGCTCCTTTGGTATGGCCGTCGTTGCCAACTTTTGTACCCCCGAATTCAGCCTCTCAAGGATCGAGTTCATCACGAGGTGCGAATATGAGAACTAGCGATCCGACACGGGGAGGTTTACGAGAAATTACCTCGGCGGCGTTCTTTGGTCGTGCATTTGGTTTCGCCCGAGCGAAGAAGATCGTCGTTCGAAGCCGAGACCTTTACAAAGCTCAATCCTGCACCTCCGATGAGGGATCTTCATAAATCTTCCGTGCGAATCTTACGACTTTTGTTAGGACCTTGATCTGATATATGTCTTCTTTTTTACGTACTTGCGAGTGCGTGATGCCTTCTTTTTCGATCGCCACTCCTGAATTCCCGTGCATAAGGGTGACAAGCGAAACTTCCCACCCGCGCTTCTTCCGCTGTCCCAATTGCGAAAGCGGGTAGAGTGAATGAACACTGGCGATGATCACGGCCGAAAGGGGAAAAATCCGGTTATTACATGCAAGGCTAAGAGGAAGCGATCGGCGAAAGATGTCACGTCCATTGGTGGTCCAAAGATCCGGGACCCTCGACCGTCTGGCCTCCTCCTCGGCTTCTTCCTCTTCAAGCCAGTCTGTGGGACCCGAAGTGTTTAAGCCCCGGCTCATCCTACGGTTGAGAGTGTGCCTTCGCCTGCGCGCCCGACTGGAGCTCCCTTGTTTGCTGCGCAAAGTATGCCTGCAGGAACTCCTGCTGGTAGTCCTTCCGCCCGAAGGGGTTTAAAGTGCAAAATAACAAGATCCAACAGGTTGGATTTTCTTGCTATCCCTTCCTTGTTCCCCTGGACCATGTCTTGATCGTTTCTTCTCGTAGGGATCCTGTTGATGAAGTCCTTCATGAAACACGCATCTGGAGTCTCGGTGGTTGTCCACGGGGGTGACTCCGCACCACATGAGTGAGAGGTTAGTTGATCTTGCGTCCGCATGCTTCTAACGTTGCTTGGAACGGTCAACAGTCCTCTCAACAGCCCCGAGGCTACAAGCGTGAAGCCAATTTGGAGCAGTGGTTCCAGCCGCCTTTCCTTCTCGGACCATTGTCGCACCGCGTCCCCGTCAATGCTGTTGTTCCTCCTTTGACACCAAAAGATCGTCCTACCCCCTTCGCCCATCACCACAGCGTGAAGAAATCCCCCGCCTCCTGCTTGAAATCTCCGGTCTTGGCTGCATTTGTTGATGATAGCGGTGATGTGATCTTTTTGGATGGCGAGGGCGAGGACAAGGATTGGGAGTGGATGCACGCGCCGCCTACACATTATCGTCTTGGCAATGTGAGTTATGCATGCTGCACTTTCTTTAAGAGTCTTCTTTTGTTTTCTTGAAGCCTATCATTGTTTAAATGCGTCTTGGCGCTTGTCGAGTCGCCATGAGGACGAATTTTCTTCTTCAAAAATTACTCCAGGATGAAAATGAGGAAGGATTATCTTTGCCCGAAGTTGAGCGGATCCGTCTTGAGCTAGAGGGAGCTCACGCGCACCAGCGTGGAGAATCGAGAAGGCTGGAAGGGCTTGAGTCGAATCCGATCTCTCGGCGGAGAATTGAACTGATTAATTCTTCGGCGGTATTCTTCTTGTCAGAGTGCCTTGAGCCACGACTCTATTCTTCATCTTACGATGCCTCGGTCCTTGCCTTTTCAGATTTTGAGAGAAGCTCGAGTCCTCTCTTTCGAAATGAGGAACTAAAGAGAGTGAAGAAGATGCCAAGAAAAGTGGCGGTGATAAGAGAAGTGGAAGAGTGCGCTCTCGTTTTGTCTTTTGCCTTTCTTTTTGGCGGTTTCGGGCTTACCGTTGGTATCTGCAGTGCATCGGACCCTTCATAAGCTCGATGCCGGAGTTCTTAATGACAAGATTAACTATCTTGGCCTTGAGTCGACCGTCTCCAAATGGGTTACGAGAGGATCTGCGAATCCACGAATCTGATGAAGCCAGCTCAGCGGTGTCCCTATGATGCCGATATCACAATTGAATTTGGAAGAAGCCCTAAAAGCTTCTGCACACTTGGAGGACATCATAATCACGGCGCTTTGCCGGTGTTGGCGATCACCAAGTCCTTGTATCATGGTGGAGCTCGATTTGTCAGGAGGGTTCGCCCGTCTTGTTGATAGCGATCGGCGCTACGCCCTAATGGATGAAGTCAAGGACCTTTATTTGTTTTAGTTAAAAACTTGGTACAGGTCTTGTGTAATCTTCATTTGTCTTTGGTCTTGTCTTGTGGCTTTTTTGCTCCCGGGATAATTACTCCAATATTGAAAAATTCCCTCACGGTCTGAATGTGTCTTGCGAGAATGTCTAACTTCTGCCTTAATGTACTCGTTGGTTCTCGGCCCATTAGGGGCATATCGCGTCTGGCCCGTTTGAAGTCTTCGATCATCATGGCGTCGACTCCCCTCGAGACATGTGCAGCGTTCGTCTATGCCGGGAGGTGAACCATTCCGCCTCAATGATGCGTCGTTTGAGCACAAGCGAGTCTCTTAATAAGGAATGAGCGTTGCCCGTATAAGAGTGAACTTCGGCCTCGGTTTTTGTGATTTGCGGCCTTTACCGTTCTCCGTGGCTCGTTTTCTTCGTTCTTCAAGAACTTCTTCTTGTTTCTTTGAAGCGCTTCATCTGGTTCGCCTTCTTCTTCGCTTTGATTTCTTGTTTTTCGTGCTTATGGGATTGCGACCTTTGGTTGATCATTCATCTTCTTGCAGGGTTTCTTCCTTCTTCTTCCTCATGGATTCTCCGTCCAGGGCCCTTTTCTCCATTGCCGCTTTCTCTGAGTCGGAGGTCAGAGATTCCGCCTTTGGATCGCCAACGGTCTTGATTCGGCGATGGCGAGCCTGCGGAACCGAGATGACCTTGCGGAACTCTAGGCCGACTATGATCTTGCCTGGCGGAGGCTGCGGAGGGAGGCCGTCGCCGGGACACCGCGCCCGTCGGCGTCTGATCGAGGTTGTCCTAGGCTTCTGAAGCTAGGGGAAGCTCTCATTGAGGCCGCATGGGCACCGCAGCGAGGGGTAATTTTTATCTCTGCAAAGAAAGTTTAGGTAGCAGTTTTGTTTGTATATAACCTCGGTGCACAATGTTGAAATCTTGAACAATCTTTGGTCTTTTTGTAATATTGTTTTTAGTTATCGCCTACCCTTTCTTTTTTTCCTTGTTTGGATCTTTTCGACTTTCCAGTGGTTTCATCCTTCCTTATGTTTAAGCACCCGTCCGATTAGTCTAGCCCCCGAGCATCGCGAGTTGGCGCCTGGCCCTTTTCCCTCGGTCATGCTTTTCGTTAGGTAACTAGATTTTTTCGTTTGAGGTTTCACAATCGAAGGTTTAGAGTGCTCGGACTTAGTCACGACCATAAAGGAAAAAAGGATAGGAATTGGTTTGCACGTGGGGTTGCACATGTGCAACACTATTAGGTGTAGCCCCCGACTTACTGCTTAATTGAGTAGCAATTGAGTGGCAAGTCAAAATAAAAATTCTAGCACATGGCCTCCCTTGAAACGAGTAATCTTCCCAGCAGAGTTGCGCATGCGCAACACTATTAGGTGTAGCCCCCGACTTACTGCTTAATTGAGTAGCAATTGAGTAGCAAGTCTAGGAAAAATTCAACACTCATAAAACATTTTAAGAGTAAAAGCAGCGTAGGTGATCTATGTTCCATGAGTTCTTTGATGGTGGCGCCGTCTTCGCTTAAGCTTTGTAGGCTCCGGACGTGTCATAAGTCGGCGATGTAGGGGCCTTCCCAATTCGGCGATAACTTGTGCTCGTGCTACGGCTCTTTATTAGGACCAAATCGCCCTTGGAAGCGCTCGGTTTGAACGTTTGATCATGGTAGTGGCGAGACACTGGAGGTATCTGATCGATGGACATGGCGACCTCCTTGCCTCCTCGGTCGTCGATGTCTTCCATTCTGCTTTCCTCCGACTCGGCCTCCTTGAAATTCCGGACTCAAGGGGATCCGAAGGTCAACTCAGTGGGTAGGACCGCTTCTGAGCCGTAGACCAGGAAAAAAGGTGACTGCCCGGTTGCCCTGCTGGGGGTGGTTCTTAGCCCTCAGAGTACCGAAGGCAATTCTTTTACCCATCGGGTGGCGTACGGTTTGAGACGGTCGAAGATTCGCGCCTTTAAGCCCTGCAGTACCATACCGTTTGCCCTTTCTACTTGACCATTGCTCCTTGGATGAGCCACAAAGGCGAAGCAAACTTTGATGCCGAGCTCATCGCACCAGTCTTGAAATTCTTCTCCTCGAAATTGGGTTCCATTGTCCGTGATAATCCTGTTTGGCACGCCGAACCTTACCACGATCTCTTGAAAAATTCTTTGGCCTTGGCATTGTGATTATATGCTGGCTTTGCTTCTATCCACTTGGTGAATTTGTCGTGGCGACAAAGAGGTGAGTAAACGCCTTGAGCCTTCTTCAATGGGTTCGGCCATGTCGAGCCCCCAATTTACAAGCGGCCAAGTGATCGAGATTGTCTGCAGCTTACGGCAGTCGTGTATTTGGCGGGCAAAAAGCGGCATCCTTCACGGAGTTCGAGCGATGTCCTCCGCATCAGAACCACAGCGATCGGCGGAAAAAGCCTTGTCGATATGCCTTGCCCACCAGGTGTGTATGCTTGCGCGTGATGCCCCTGATTTCGAATGGATTTCTCTGAGTAGGTTTTTCCTTCTTGCTCGATATGCATCGCCTTAGAACTCGGGCGCTTTTTGAAATAATTCTTCTCCTACTACCATGTAATTCTTCTTTGCGTCGCGAGATCGTTACGCCTCTGGGTCTTACGGAAGTTCATCCCTTAACAAGTAATTGAAAAAGGCCGTCAATCTGCGTTGATGACCAAGACCTCTTCTTCAATAGGTGTTTCTTCGATTTGCTTTGTTCTGCTTTTGGCTTATTGAAGGTTTATGGAGTTCTTGACAAACACACGGGATCTTGTTGCGAGTGGAACCCGGCCTTGCCAATTAAATGCGCAACCGTTATCACGGTGGAGCACATGAATAAGCTCGGCCGTCGAACTTGCCCTCGGCTTCCGTACCTCTGGCGTTATCTGCCATGTTGTCTTCGGCCTTGACGACCAATCCTTTTGTACTTGATTAATCACCAACATGGATGCGCCCTAATAGTTATACCGGACACCAAGGGATATCGCAATCTGGCTTCGTGGATGAGTGCCTCGTGCTTTCGGCATTGTTTGGCCGGAAGTGGATCTGAAGGGCGTATTCAAGCGCTTACTTGTTGGAGAGATGAGGACCATGGCTCTGTTCTGCTGAGCATGAGGATCCGTCGAAATACATTGTCGATATTCGGCTCTTCAATGGTCGTGGGTTTGTAATTCTATCCATTCGTGGCGAAATCGGCAAGTATTTGAATTTTATTATCGTTAAGTGCTTTGAAGGAGATTTCAAAGGCCGAGGCTCGACCGCCCATTTTGCAATCCTCCGGTGGCCTCCCAATTGTGGAGTATGTTCCCCAAGCGGAAAGGTGGTGACCACGAAATTGAATGCTTTGGAAGTAGTGCTTGAGTTTGCGAGGCGAGCAACCTGGCGTACAATAGTTTTGTACTGCGGGTAGCGCACCTTGATTCTCCGGCACCTCGTTGATGAAATAAAGCGGCATTGGATTTTACGGAGGTGCCCTTCTTCCTTCCGCTCTGCCCACGATTATTTGCCCGACTACATGAGTTGTCGCGGCAATGTAGAAACAAAAGGGTTCTTCGGGCAATGGTGGAACCGGCCGCAGTGGAGATAGACGGGAATGCCTTACGCTCTTGAAAAGCTGCTGTGCCTCGGTGGTCCATTGAAAGTTACCACTGCTTCTTGAAGTTTGAAAAAGGGCATTCCTCGTGATCCTAGTCGAAATGAATCTTCCGAGTGCCACCATGCATCCGTGAGCTTACGGGCGTCCTTCGGCGGTTGGAGGTTTCATTTTAGAATTGCATTGATCTTTTACGGGTTTGCCTCGATGCCCACGCTGCGACACGATAAATCAGAGTAATTTCCTAATGGGACTCCAAAGACACATTTTTAGGATTGAGCTTCATTTTGTAAGCCCTTAGGCTTTCGAAGGTTTCAGCCAAGTCAGATATGAGGTCTTCCTTCGCACGAGTCTTGACAACAACGTTGTCGACATATGCTTCCACGTTGCGCCCGATCTGGGAGTGAAAACATCGGTATGTCGGCGCGTTGATAAGTTCGCCGGCGTTTTCAAACCAAGCGGCATCGTGGCGTAGCGAATCGTAAGCGGGTGATGAGCGAAATCTTGATGCAATCTTCCTCTTTTAGCCTGATCTGGTGATATCCGAGTAGGCATCGAGCGAGGAGTTCACGGCCCGTCGAGATCTACCACGGTCTATCTGAGGAGCCGAAAGGATCTTTGGGCAAGCCTTATTGAGATCGGTATAATCAACGCACATCGCTAGCTTTTATTCTTTTTGCGAACAAGCCTTGGGTTACTTGACTAGTCGGGATGGTACACTTCTTTTATGAAACTTCTTTGCTAAAAGCTTGATTTCTTCCTAATGGCTTCTTTCCTATCTTGGCGAATCTTGAGCCGTTGCTTGATGGGCTTGGCCTTCTTGTCAACATTCAAAGAATGCTCGATCACCTCCTTGGGATGTCGGGCATATCGGATGGTTTCCGCAAAAGATGTCCCGGTTGGCCCGAAGAAAAGTGTGGCGTGTCTTCCTATTTAGGGGTGAGGCACGTCCGATCGAGCTATCTGGGCGGAGTTGGACGGTCGAGGATTACCTTCTTGAGTCTCCTCATCGAGGTTCGAGGCTTGTCTTGACACCTTCTTGGTACAGTACTTCCCCTCTGTCTTCTTGGTGTGCGGTGCTGCTGGATCTTCTTTCTGTAAATCGGCCCGTCTTGAGTTTGGCCATCTCGCGGCTTTCTCATCATGAGCGAGCGATTGCTTGACATCGCCACGGATGGAAATGATGCCCTTACCTGGCATCTTGGGGCGAGATAAGTGTAATGAGGCACTGACCATGAATCGCCAAGCCGGGCCTTCCCAAGATGGCATGATATGCCGTCTGAAAGTCGGCTACTTCAAAGTTGAGGTACTCTGTCGGAAAATTCTCCTTGGTTCCAAGCGTGGCCGGCAAGGTGATTTGTTCGAGTGGGACGAAGAAGTTAGGAATTACTCCATGGAATGGTGATGAACCCGCTTATTTCGGGCGAGGAATCTTCATATCATCGAAAGTTTTGGAGAAAGAACATTGAGTCCACTCCTCGTCGACCGGCACCCTCTTGAGTTTAACATTGCGCTGCAAGGGCCCAACACCGTGAAATCTTCGAGATAAGGAATGTGATCCGGATGATCCGAGCGATCAAAAGTGATGGGGACCTCGGACCATCGAGTCTTGAGGATTGCCGCTGGCATGGCGTTGGCGTCCTTGGCGTGAGTTTTGCTTTGCTTTGACTCGTAAGCCATTGAGCCTCGCGTAAATGTAGTTGATCTCACGTTCCATCTTTTGATATTCGCCTTCATCATCTTGAGGGGATCTTGTTTTTCTTCTCTTCATCTTTTGCTTCGCCTCAATTCGGTCGTTTTCTAGATTCTTTAGCGAACCTCCTCAAAGTGAAGCAATCCTTCATGGCGTGTTTACCTTTTGGATGAAAGGACAAATAGCTTCCATCAGCATGTCGTGATAAATGCGATGCGTGGCGTCGATCTGTCGCCTTGCTTTCATTCTGCCACTATTTCTTCAAGCTTCCGCTTCCTGTCTCGTTATCTTGATGACTCGGCGTAATCCTTCTTATCTTTATGTCGTGGGCGATCATCTTGCCGTTCGGCCAAAGCATCTGAGGCCATCGCATAACGATCCGCCAGACTCGAACATCTCCTTTACGGTGGTGGCGGCTTTTGAGACATCTTCTTGATCAAGTCGGGGTCGTTGACGCCCTTCTGGAATGCCGTGATGACTGCCGCTTCCGAGATATCCTTGATTGTATTCTTCTTTTGCATGAAGCCTTGGGATGAATTCTCAGAGCGTCTCATTCCTTTTCTGGCGGAGGCTGATACGAGGTCCCATTGCGTTCCAGGCCGCTCGTAAGTGCCTTGGAAGTTGGTGATGAATTGTTCACAAAGATCCTCCCAAGAATCTATGGAATTTGCTGGAAGGCCTGTGAGCTATGCTTGGCCGAAGAGGTGAGCCTGTTGGGAGGTAATTAGCCATCACATTGTGATCGCCTCCGCGGCCATGATCACAAAGAGTAAACACAGAGCCAAGCACGGGTCTCTTTCTCCGTCAAATTTGGTGATGCTCTTTGGATTGAATCGCCTTGGGCCAAACCACTTTCATGGCGAGGGGTGGCGGATGCCTTCAATAGGGCGGTCGTTGCGCAGCCGTGGAGAAGCGTCGGCGAGGTGATCTAGCTCGGCGGTCTTCGTTTTCCCCTCTATTATGGCGGAGGTGATTTCGCGATCATCCCGATCGTCGTGGCCAATGCTCGCGTTCATAGTCATCTCTGCGCCTACAGGCTCTTCATCTTCGATCCGCCGTGCGGCGTTTAAATCCTGTGAAGGTCTGGTGATGCTATGCGGCGTCTTCCCCGTTGAAGCTCTACTTTGTGGCATTGCGAGCCGTATTCTTGCTAGCGACTGTGGAGTTGAGGCGAGTGCGAGATGGCTCCTTTTCCTTGGCTCCTCTGGTGTTCTTTGAATCGCCGTCGCCGCCAACATAGCTTGAACTTGGGCTACGATCAAGCGTAGCCGGTTACGTCGGAGACCAGCGAGTGGTCTAAAGTATCAAGAAATGTCTTGGAAACAGCGATATTCTGTTGAGAGTATGAAAAACTGATTGATTCCCCATCTTCGTCTGCAAGATTTCTTCATTGACATTGCGGCCTCTGTTCTGGAGGAGTCTCGCGCGGCCTTCTTGTCGTTGACGCTCTTCCTCTGCAGCGTTCGCTGCGTCCTTCTTCTTTGAATTCCGTTCGCGACTCTTCGATCCGCAACGCCGCTGAAAGCTCGGAAATTTTCCGCCTCGTCTTACGAATCGAAGGAACAAGAAGATGAGTAATCTTGTTTCTTTGAATCTGAGTGGTTTTCTAGCATATTTGACCACTCGGGGTTACGCCATTAGCTTGATTCGGCTCAAGGCGGGTTGAGACCTGCGGCTTACCGTCCGAGGACAAATGGCCATGCACATTCTGATCCGGTGGTTGTCGGCTAAAGGAACCTCGAATTGCCTTTAGATTGGAACTTATCCGAATCGAAGGAAATATGACCATAATAAATCGGCGATGAAATCGGACTTCGAAGTGAAAGCACTGGCGGCAGCAAAGGTGGCCATGTTTTTGCTAAAGATAAGCCATCGAGCTTGTTGAGATCGATCCTAAGCGCAATCTCCCCTACAGCGCCATGTAGCTAGCCGAGTTGTTACCGACAATAATTAAAAAGGGGGCTAGGCGCTGGATCGGGAACTTCGATGGTAGCACAAGACAGGGAATTGCTCTGAGTTCGGGCTCTCACGGTGGAGATAATACCCTAGTCACGTGCTCTGGGATTATGATTGGCTAGCCTATTCTTGATGACCTTCTTTTCTCTTCTTAGTCCCCTCCTTTATATAACGAGGTGGAGTGGTTTACAAAAGAGTCCTACTCGGACTCGAGGTGGAGTTTTATATCTTTACATCTATTCAGACTTCATATTAGTTTGGATTACAATCATCCCACCCTGTCTGACTCGGTTTCCTTAGCTAGGATTTGTCATGATTCTTCACGCCTTGCTCGGCATTGGTGCCTCGGCTTCTGTCAGTTGCTTTGGCCGATTTCACTGGTTGGGCCTCGTGAGGCCTACCTTGTGGGCCCCGAGTATATACATATCCCACACACTCCGACACCATGAGCTCCACCCCACGATAGTTCCTCCTCAGGTGGCTCAGCAGCTCCTCCAGAGTAGCTCCACCCCTCCGCCGCCCTCCGTCGCCCAAACCCGCCGGCATGACCATGCGCCAATGGCTATGGCGCCTCTGGCGCCATCTCCCACACTGCTCCGCTTCCTTCTCGGCGCCCACCGCTCACCCGCGCCCTCCGATCGACTCCGCGTCCTCCGTGCCCCTCCGGCGCCTCGCCTCCACCCTCATGGGAAGAAAGCGCCCGTGCCGTCCTCCTCCTCCTCCCAAGCAGCAGCTACGACTCGTCGGAGGGATCTCCTTGACAGTGGGAGGTGGAGGATGACCAGCACCGAGCCGGCTCGGCGAGGACCCGAATGGCATGGCGAGGACTCAAGCGACCCTCGGCCTCCTCCTCAGACAACGACGAGTAGCTAGTCTTTTGTAGTTAAAGTATTTTTGTAATCTTGCTTATAATGCAACCTATAAAGCATTATAATGCTTTCTATAATACTTTTGTAATTATCTCTTATATATATAATGCAAGCTACTACTTCTCATGCAATCCGGTAGTCTTTTTGTGTGGCCGCATTTCTTTGATTTCAATTGATCATGAAAGGCGATTACGTTTTCAAACCGCGCATCACTACGGTTGGAGACACCAGCGGGGTGATGACTCACATTAGTCGGTTGAAAACACGAACCGTTTCGATGTGAAGAGTTGCTAAAAGTCAAAGAAATTTTGTGCCCTTCTTGGTTAATAATAAATCTTCCTCCCCCTTGGCTAGCTGGCGTGGCGCTTGAGTCTTGGCTCGCCACGCCTTGAGGTCTCGGGTTCGATCCCGCTCTCGCACCCCTAGTCTTTCTTTTCTTTTCTTTTTTTTCTTGTTTAACGACTTCTTTTTTTTATTTCTTTGTTTACGATTGTTTCATTAAATAATTTGTAAAAAATGCTTTACCACTTTAGATTCATTTAGCCTTTCTTTTTTTTAAGATTTCTTTTTTTTATGTCTTTGTTTAACGATTGTTTCATTAATAATTTGTAAAAATGCTTTTACCACTTTAGATTCATTTAGCCTATTTTTTAAAGATTTTTTTGTTTATTTCTTTGTTTAACTATTATTTCATTAAATAATTTTTACAAATGCTTTTACCACTTTAAACAATATTAGTACGGAGGACTATGAACAATATTGTTAGTCAAATATTAGTACAATTTGAGCTGAAAATTGAACAAACAGGAGAACCACTAGAGGAATGAGAAACTAGTATGTTAGTAGTCTATTACAACAAAAAGAAACCAAAGCAATCCTTATTTGCTAACACTTTGCTTTTACAAGTGATCCTTCATTATGATCGCCCGGCGTCACGTGGGGAGATTCTCAGTATCATTCAGGACACTAATGTCTCTCCCACCTTGAAGTGAAAGGAAATGACTCATCGAGCCCGATTATATTCTTCTTTGTCATTAGCGCCCTCAACTCAGGCAATCCTTCTTTTTACGGAAGAACCACGTGGCGCCTTGGTGTCATTCTTGCGGTCTTCTCATACTGCTTTTTGGTTTCTTGTCCATGTCCATCACATAGAATACTGTGTCACATCATTAGCGAAACACGAGCGGTTAGTCCCTATAGGCCACTTGCTTGAGGTCTCCCCGGTTGTCATCCGCGCTTATCGATATCCACGCTTTGTCGGTTTGACCCATTGGCACGAAAGCAGAGGGACTTTTAATGGCCGTACTCGAAGACTACTGTAACATCCCAAAATTTGGGTTTTCAAAAATATTTTGTGAAGTTTAGCTCCCCAAAATTAGCGATAATTTTCTCGCTTAAATAAAGCTTAAGCTGGAATTTTCTAAAGCCAAGATGATTTAATTTGACTAATATAAACTTCAATTAAAAGAAATTCAGTTTTATTTGGGTTCCTTGTGCTTCTGGGATTATATTTGTATTTTGTTTTAGAATTGTTGGAATTTATTTGGAATTATTAGAATTAATTTAAACTAAGCCTTTTACTTAAAGTAATTAAATATTTCAAAAAAAGAAAATAAAGTTATTCTGAAAATATTTTATTTGAGTTCCAAAGTGTCCCAAAATATTTTCTAGAATTTTTCTGGTATTTTATTGCCTCAAAAGAATTAATTTGAATTAAGTCCTTTATGGAATTAATTAAAAATTTGGAAAAACTTATATAAAGTTTTATTGAAAATATTTTATTTGAGTTCAAAATGTCTCAAAATATTTTATATAATTTTTCTGGAATTTTCCTGATAATATTTCTATTTTTCTTGAATTAAATGAATTTCTAGAACTCTTCTCGTGTTTGCCACGTGTCGGCTCCTCGTTTGTGCCACGTCGAACGCGCCAATGCCCTCCGATTCCGATCCGACGCCCAGCAATGCGCCACGTCGCCCGCTCGGGTTTCTGTCGCCAAGTCGGTTTTAAGCCCGTTTCTCCTCCAAAAAATTATTTCCTTGACCTAGCCGCCACCCCAAGCCATAGTAGACCTCCCATGGCCTCTCCCCGTCCTCCCAACCTCAGATGAATTTTCCAAACCTAAAACCACCAAATCGAGAGCTCCGAAGCACCGGCCGCATCATCGTGAACTTTGAGGCGCGTCCCCGTCAACTCGTCGACACTTTTCAAGATTCAAATTTGGTGCAATTTCATCCACGGGATCAAAAGTTACTGACCGCCCAAAGATCAAATCTTGCGAGCCCGTTCTCCCTCGTTTTTGAGTTTGACCGTGAAATTTTATGGTAGGCTCCTCTTGATGTCCCCTACGGTGCTCACCCTAACTCATGGTTTTGCTGGTGGGATTTGCACAGAAAAATCAATCTTCGATCGAGGCTGCGTTGCGGACGGCTGAAACTTCGTCGCGCGTTCCCGTTGATCCAGAAGGTAAAACTCAGATCCGTTCGCGTCATATTGTGCCAAATGATCCCAGATAGCTCTCTGTAAAATTTGGTTAGGTTTCATGCAGTACTTTAATAGTTATGACCGTTTGATCTATTAGCTCGAGAGGCCGTTCGCCGGCGGTTTGTGATCAATCCGGTGGGTCGCCGCCAAATCCGCCTATACCATTGAGTTAGTGTCGCGCGTTCTCGTGGTGCTCACTTTCCTTTGCTGTTGCATCTATCGAAATTTTTTTATTTGTCGACGCCGCCTTTACGCCGCCGCGTCGCGTCATCTTTGCCGCCAACCATCTTTGATTATCGTGACCATGTCACCTGTCCGGTAGGTCCATACCCTACTGTTCTGGCCATCCTTGGAGTTCATTTGATCTCCGGTTGCCGTCAAAGCCATAATCTAGTATCTACCGTCGTCTTCGGTTTAGTCCTTTGCATCGGTTATGCGTTTGGTTCGCCATCCTTGATAAACTTTAATCGCGAGCCAACCCTACCCATCCTACCCTCGCCAAGTGTATCCATCCTTGAATCGTTTAAGCTTAAAGCCGGACTTAACCTTTGGTCAATTTGTCTTTGCATCACGACATGTGTACCCGCGGATCGCAAATTAAACATGAGCCATGTCATGACCTCGCTGCCCTACCATTATCTGATGGTGCCACCTTGTAATCTCCTAAGTGTTACATTAGCGCTTCATATTCATCGTTAACGTTCCACCGTTAACGTTCGCCGTTAACGTTCCACCGTTAATGCTTTGCTCTCATCGTATCATTTGTCATCGCATGGGTGCATGCAAGTGAAAGCCCTAATGTGATGTCCTTACCTTTTCTATCGCCTTATTGTGATCTAGCCCATCACGTTGAGTTCAGCCTCGTATTCGGTCATAACCGCCTCATCGTTGTCGAGTTCCGTCCCGATGTAAGACTAATCTCGGATCGAACCATAGTGGATGTCGATCCCATCCGTCCTTGTCTTATCCTTAAAATCTAATCGCCATTAACCTAGAATTCATTACGTGGTCTTGGTCGATAGACCATTAGCCATATGACATATTCTTGTGCTAGACTTAGTCTATCGGTCTATCTTCCTTTTGGTTGGTGTGCCGTTCGATCAACAAAAGTCAACCTCAAGCATCTGCTTAGTTCATGGCGAACTAACGTAACCGTGGACCGGTCTATAGATCGAGAGTCCATATGACATCGACTATCAATCAAGATAATAACCCGGAGGAAATATTCTTGGGATATTATTCCTTCTTTCAATGTTATTAATCTTTCTCTTGATGTATTTTCAAAGCCGTTCTCTTTTGTCTAATCATCGACCTAATCCATTCAAGTTCCTAATTTCATCTAAGCCGTTGTGCCCAATGCTATTCGTTCTTAATTTGGAGTTTACTTGATTTGCCTTTTGAGTTTTGTTGTATTTGTGTTTGTTTATCGTTAGGCGCGTTGCGGAAGTCGCTCTAAGGAGCTAAGAATCAAGCAAGCGGAGATTGAAGATCGAGTATCAAGGATCGAAGATAAAGAGTAAAGAATAATAAAAATTGCAAGGGCGGACAAGTTGTGCTTTGACCATATTGATCCCATGTTTTAAAATTATTTCGTTTGAAATTATTGCATGCTAGTTTGAAATAAAGCTGATTTCAATTAATCGGGATTAGATAATCAACCTACTTGTTATTGCCACCTTGTCTCTATTATTTGTATGCCATGATTCATTTGTCACCCTAGATTGTGGGTTAATAGTTGGACATTAATAATTTGCCAACATGGGTTAATTAGGCCGTATGTAGTGTGCTTAGCCTGCCACGTAGATTTGTCATGATTTTGGAAAAATTAAAGTTAATATTGACTTAATGAGATATGGAGCGTGTTTTGAGAATGTGACATGTGTTATTGAGTTGATGATATGCGTGGTGCAAGGTAAAGGAATGGGGTGGGAAAGTGATTTAGGCGGGGCAAGTGGCAAGATTGTTTCGGTGGGCCAAGAGTGGCAATTAGGCGATCGCATTTGGTATTATGACATGTTGATGTGATGAACTTTTGATTAGTCTTGCCTCGGTCAACTAAGGACTTAACCTTGCGAGCCTTTGACTGAGTCTTTCATACAACCACAAGTTAGGAATGGGGCGGACCTAGTGAGAAAGCTGTGAAATCTATTCTTTGAATCTTGTCGTGGTGGTGTGAGGCAGGAGAAGCGGAATGAGAACTCACATGGCGCAAGAGGGGCCACAGGTGTAGTAACAGTCCCTCGGTGTTGAAACCTTAGCGAGCGTCTTGAGTTTAGATGAAACTTTGGAAAGGCTTTGTTATGATCGCTCATTCGCATACTCTTGTATGGCGATTCACGGTAACGTGGTGAGTTGATTATATCTTGTGGGTAAAGTGTATAACCTCTGCGAGTGTAAAAACTATTGAATAGCCGTGCTCTACGGTATTGAGCATTGCTCGGGGATTCTGATCAAGGGTTAGATTTTGATAAAAATGAAATTTGGGAATGTGGATAGCGTGATATGGAACTTGGTTAAGGATGAAAATGCTTCACTTGAGAATGATTGCGAAATTTATTATTGGTATTACTTGTTTCTTGCTTTTCTATCTATTTATGATTAATTGTGAATCTTTGCTTTATTGCAAAAGAACCATTCAACCATTCCTTTGGAATAAGCCATGCATGTAGTAATAGAAGCGCATTACATGCATGACTTGTTGAAATGCGGTTGTGTACTCACCCTTGCTTTAACAAAACATCACCAGTTGAGAGAAGTCTTTGTCTTGAAGAAGGAGAATTACGCAAGAAGGCGATTATCTAGGAGTCGAACCTGTCGGATGCTGTGGTATATTGAAGGGTTCACGGCGTTCTTCGTTCATTGCTACTTATTTGGAGTTGAAGCCGTCAAGGCCTCACATGTGTAAGAGTTGACCTTAAGGTCGTCCAATAGTTTATATTTTATAATTGTGTTACTTTTATTATTCATTGTGTATGATTGTGATATTCATCTATGTTGAGGCTGTGTGCACTAAGCGTGATCTGGACTAGTGAAGAATACACAGAGGTCGGATTTGCACATTCGGGTCCCGGCAGGAGGTGGTATCGAGCCATCTTGAATGTAGGTCTTGACCCTAGATAGATTGGTCGTTCTTTAGGAACTTCAAAATTATTTTCTAAAAGAAAATTTTAACTTGAAAAAAATGATAAGTTCTTGACTTGTCTTATTCTTCTATTCTTTTCTCCTTGCTGAAAAATTTCTATCTTTCCCCGTTGTTTTAAATAAAGATCTTATCTGAGTTATTCCAAATAGTTATCGTTGTTTCACACTTAGGGAGAAAGCGGCGGGTGTCATGCGAATCACGAAGATCGTGAAAGCGGAATCGTCGAACTCAAGAAAGGTGGATCGATGAAGTGTTCGAAGCTAGAAGAACGGTGCTTTCGTAGCAGTTGAGACTCATGTGTGAAATCGCGTCATCTAAGATAAGTGTTACCCTCTTATATGGTAGATTATTGTGTGTTCGGGGTTAATTTGGTTTTCCTTGTTTCTTTGAGTGTGCGTTATCGTTCTGCGAGCTTTTAGGCTTGGATAAGCAACCATACCAAGTTATTAATAATGTTTGTATAAGTTTTGGGTTAAACTTGTTCCCTGCACTAGGATTCATGAAACTCATCTATGCTATTCCTCTTACCTAAACCACAGGTGGTCAGCGGTTGGAAAGGATCGTAGCAGCGAGAGACTAAAGGCGATTCACGTTAGTTCGAGTTTCCTACTTGGTGTCGATGCTTAATGAGATAGTGACCGCTGATCTCTTGTACCAATCGTGACAATTCAAAACTTGGATCAGTTGTTCACGCTTAGACTCTCGCTTATCATGGAACAATGATGCAATAGATGAATGTTATTAGTACCAACATCAATCCCTCCCCAGCAGAAGTCGCAACCTCATTCACAGTCAAAAGATTACCTTGTTCATGAAGACCAAACCACCCACGTTTGATGGATCGACCACTCTCGAGAGATCACGATTTGGCCGCATCATAGAAGAAGAGTGACTTTGGTGCAATGTGAAGATAAAGAAAGTTCCTCGCTACGTGCGGTTAGAAGGAAATGCATTAGTGCGGTGGAAGAGTTTCTCGCCACCTCTAAGGATGAACATACCATCACTTGGTTAGAGTTTACCACCACCTTTAAATCGGCTCTTCACATCATCGGAAGATAGTGAAACCACGGATAAGACAAGGAAGAATGGTATCTCCACATTCGATACCATACCGGGATGTTGTTCTTTGAAGTGTTGTCAACCAAACCAATTAGAAGACCGTACATGCATCCGTTGTGGTGAAATAGGACACATTGTTGATGATCATGCAATCAACTATTCAAATGTGAAGGAAGTCATTTACGGAGAATGTCCTATAAACAACATCACTGCTATCATTGTGAAGGCCAAGATCATTGTCGACTCAACGTCCCTGGATCAATAGTGGCTTTGTGACTAGGCATCGGCGAGAAATTTCGGCGATCATTGCTCAAGAGTTAGCGAAAGAGAAGGATTGCCATCCGTACTTGCTATGCCACGTGAAGAAGCGAAGAAGAAACATGTCAACCCTATCGGTCTACCTTAGGAAATCGGTGAGACTTGGTCACCCAGGCTGTTTCTTGTGTGATAAGCGAGGACCTTGGGCTAGAGAATGCCCGACAACCCGACCACGATGACCAAAACATTTATGTTACAAGCTGTGGTGAGTTAGGTTATTTTGTTAAGGAATGCCCACAGAAAGATCAAACAATTTACGAAGCCATGATCATTCGAAATTTCTTTGGTTAAGTTTATAACCCCAAGAGTGAGTGATAAGACTACGGGTGCAACTTGCTCGAGTCGGTTGAAGCAAGTAATTGGTTAACAAGACCCTTGATCTAGAAGATGAGTGCAAGAATTGGAGGACAACATAGCGTCGAAAGCTCGTCAAGAAGGATCACCGCAATAGCGAGTAAGGAGTGCCCTCAACAACTCGATTCTTGTCGTGCTTAGCCTTTGTTAGGACACCTTCACTTGTAGCCATACGATGGTCGAGTTTCCATAACACCACCCTAGTGAAAAGTCCGCAAGGAAGAAGCTTATTGTCTAGAATTTGCTTTGCTTGTCGCCCGACCAGGACATCTCGCTAATAAGCGCTCTCGGAAGAAAGTGATCCTGCGGATCGCATCAATCTCGCTCTACCCTACCAAGATTAAGGCTATGTCAAGAGGAAGCCAGCAGATGTCGGTCAAGCGTTGCTTGGATGCAATGGCAGGATACTTTGCCAATAGTTGTCCCGGGAAAAAAAAGGGTGTTATACCTACCACTTAAACCTTAGTCCTCCACCTCTCAGAGACACTTGCGCTAGAAAGTGAATTGTGAAGCGATTCAAGATGAAGCCATGCATAAGTGCGATGTGAGAATCTTGATGGTTAATTTGTCCATTGTTAAGACCAAGTTTTTAATAAAGCTTATCATATTGGAAATCAATGCTTGAGATGTTTATGCAGAGTTAAATTAGTTACCCATGTGCAAAGCGGTTTGGGTCCATGGCGAGAGATATGTCGATTAAGAGGAGCTAGAGTGTTCTGAGATAAAGTTGTGATCTGGTTAACTTTAGTTTGTTGGAGACACGGATTTGTCTATTCCATTATGGTTGAGTCAAGAAGGTGGATCGCCATCACATCCGAAGGAATAGTTGTTGTGTATGTTTAATAACTACACAAGATAATTATCTTCTGAAGAATTACTCTAGCTACCGCGGTGTATGCCGACAAACCAATACCATTACATCGGTAATAGTTGAAGCTTGAGTCAATGTGAAGGAATACCCGGTTGAAATAGAGTTCAAGCCAATCTGCGAGAGTCAAGCGGAAGCAAAAATAGTGCAAGACAAAAGGAATCTTTGTTCAAGTCTCGTTCAAGGCAGCGAGAATTTCAAGTAAGTTTAGTATGCGTCGGATGCAGCTTGTTGGTTCTGCGAGGAAGCGAAAATCCGGTATCAACGAGCAAAAGCAAGGATGCTTGTTAGTGAAGTTTCAAGAGATGTCGGCATAGGTGTGTAATGCCTTTCAAGAATCTCGATGAAGAAGTGCTTTCAGTGTTAGAAAATCAGACCCTATGGAGTCGGTTGAATTGCAAAAGGATTTTATTACGAAGAGCAGCCTACAAATTTTGGATGTTATCAAGCGTTTGCTCGAAGTAACCTTGTCCGATGTATAGTTGCTTGGAAGTTCGAGAAGTCTCAAGACTTGAGTTCACTAACCTATTTCTATAGTCGACCTTGAATCTCGGGGCGAGATTACTGTTAAGGGAGGTTTGTAACATCCCAAAATTTGGGTTTTCAAAAATATTTTGTGAAGTTTAGCTCCCCAAAAATTAGCGATAATTTTCTCGCTTAAATAAAGCTTAAGCTGGAATTTTCTAAAGCCAAGATGATTTAATTTGACTAATATAAACTTCAATTAAAAGAAATTCAGTTTTATTTGGGTTCCTTGTGCTTCTGGGATTATTTTTGTATTTTGTTTTAGAATTGTTGGAATTTATTTGGAATTATTGGAATTAATTTAAACTAAGCCTTTTACTTAAAGTAATTAAATATTTCAAAAATAAAATAAAGTTATTCTGAAAATATTTTATTTGAGTTCAAAAGTGTCCCAAAATATTTTCTAAATTTTTTGGTATTTTATTGCCTCAAAAGAATTAATTTGAATTAAGTCCTTTATGGAATTAATTAAAATTTGGAAAAACTTATATAAAGTTTTATTGAAAATATTTTATTTGAGTTCAAAATGTCTCAAAATATTTTATATAATTTTTCTAGAATTTTCCTGATAATATTTCTATTTTTCTTGAATTAAATGAATTTCTAGAACTCTTCTCGCTGCCACGTGTCGGCTCCTCGTTCGCCACGTCGCCGAACCGCCAATGCCCTCCGATTCCGATCCGACGCCCAGCAATGCGCCACGTCGCCCGCTCCGGGTTTCCTGTGCGCCAAGTCCGGTTTAAGCCGTTTCTCCTCCAAAAAATTATTTCCTTGACCTAGCCGCCACCCCAAGCCATAGTAGACCTCCTATGGCCTCTCCACGTCCTCCCAACCTCAGATGAATTTTTCCAAACCCTAAAACCACCGTCGAGAGCTCCGAAGCTTTACTGCCGCATCGGCTGAACTTTGAGCGCGTCCCGTCAACTCGTCAACTCTTTTCAAGATCCGTCTTAGCCATGGCGTGCTCTATGGTACCCTCTGTCTTCCATCCAAATTTGGTGCAATTTCATCCACGGGATCAAAAGTTACGGCCGCAAAGATCAAATCTTGCGAGCCCGTTCTCCCTCGTTTTGTGAGTTTGACCGTGAAATTTTTATGGTAGGCTCCTCTTGATGTTCCCTACGGTGCTCACCCTAACTCATGGTTTTGCTGGTGGGATTTGCACAGAAAAATCAATCTTCCCGATCGGTGCGTTGCGGACGGCTGAAACCGTCGCGCGTTCCCGTTGATCCAGAAGGTAAAACTCAGATCCGTTCGTGTCATATTGTGCCAAATGATCCCAGATAGCTCTCTGTAAAATTTGGTTAGGTTTCATGCAGTACTTTAATAGTTATGACCGTTTGATCTATTAGCTCGAGAAGCCGTTCATCGGCGATTTGTGATCAATCCGGTGGGTCGCCGCCAAATCCGCCTATACCATTGAGTTCGTGTCGCGCGTTCTCGTGGTGCTCACTTTCCCTTTGCTGTTGCATCTATCGAAATTTTTTTATTAAATGCGGCCGCCTTTCGCCGTCGCCATGCGCGTAAATCTTTGCCGCCAACCATCTTTGATTATCGTGACCATGTCACCTGTCCGGTAGGTCCATACCCTACTGTTTTGGCCATCCTTGGAGTTCATTTGATCTCGGTTGCCGTCAAAGCCATAATCTAGTATCTACCGTCGTCTTTCGGTTTAGTCCTTTGCATCGGTTCGCGTTTCGGTTCGCCATCCTTGATAAACTTTAATCGCAGAGCCAACCCTACCCATCCTACCCTCTGCCAAGTGTATCCATCCTTGAATCGTTTAAGCAAACCGGACTTAACCTTTGGTCAATTTGTCTTTGCATCACGACATGTGTACCCCGGATCGCAAATTAAACAAGAGCCATGTCATGACCTCGCTGCCCTACCATTATACCGATGGTAGCCACCTTGTAATCTCCTAAGTGTTACGTTAACGCTTCATATTCATCGTTAACGTTCACAGATTAACGTTCGCCGTTAACGTTCCACCGTTAACGCTTTGCTCTCATCGTATCATTTGTCATCGCATGGGTGCATGCAAGTGAAAGCCCTAATGTGATGTCCTTACCTTTTCTATTACCTTATTGTGATCTAGCCCATCACGTTGAGTTCAGCCTCGTATTCGGTCATAACCGCCTCATCGTTGTCGAGTTCCGTCCCGATGTAAGACTAATCTCGGATCGAACCATAGTGGATGTCGATCCCATCCGTCCTTGTCTTATCCTTAAAATCTAATCGCCATTAACCTAGAATTCATTACGTGGTCTTGGTCGATAGACCATTAGCCATATGACATATTCTTGTGCTAGACTTAGTCTATCGGTCTATCTTCCTTTTGGTTGGTATGCGTTCGATCAACAAAAGTCAACCTCAAGCATCTGCTTAGTTCATGGCGAACTAACGTAACCCGTGGACCGGTCTATAGATCGAGAGTCCATATGACATCGACTATCAATCAAGATAATAACCCGGAGAAATATTCTTGGGATATTATTCCTTCTTTCAATGTTATTAATCTTTCTCTTGGTGTATTTTCGAAAGCCGTTCTCTTTTGTCTAATCATCGACCTAATCCATTCAAGTTCCTAATTTCATCTAAGCCGTTGTGCCCAATGCTATTAGTTCTTAATTTGGAGTTTACTTGATTTGCCTTTTGAGTTTTGTTGTATTTGTGTTTGTTTATCGTTAGGCAGCGTTAGGAAGTCGCTCTAAGGAGCTAAGAATCAAGCAAGCGGAGATTGAAGATCGAGTATCAAGGATCGAAGATAAAGAGTAAAGAATAATAAAAATTGCAAGGGCGGACAAGTTGTGCTTTGACCATATTGATCCCATGTTTTAAAATTATTTCGTTTGAAATTATTGCATGCTAGTTTGAAATAAAGCTGATTTCAATTAATCAGGGATTAGATAATCAACCTACTTGTTATTGCCACCTTGTCTCTATTATTTGTATGCCATGATTCATTTGTCACCTAGATTGTGGGTTAATAGTTGGACATTAATAATTTGCCAACATGGGTTAATTAGGCCGTATGTAGTGTGCTTAGCCACCTTGCGTAGATTTGTCATGATTTTGGAAAAATTAAAGTTAATATTGACTTAATGAGATATGGAGCGTGTTTACGAGAATGTGACATGTGTTATTGAGTTGATGATATGCGTGGTGCAAGGTAAAGGACTAGGGTGGGAAAGTGATTTAGGTAGGGCAAGTGGCAAGATTGTTTCGATTGGGCCAAGAGTGGCAATTGGTGATCGCATTTGGTATTATGACATGTTGATGTGATGAACTTTTGATTAGTCTTGCCTCGGTCAACTAAGGACTTAACCTTGCGAGCCTTTGACTGAGTCTTTCATACAACCACAAGTTAGGAATGGGGCGGACCTAGGCTGAGTAAAGCATGAAATCTATTCTTTGGTCTTGTCTGGTGGTGTGAGGCCGGAGAAGCGGAATGAGAACTCACATGGCGCAAGAGGGGGGCCCTGGGTGTGGTAACCAGTCCCTCCAGTGTTGAAACCTTAGCGGGCAGTACTGAGTTTAGATGAAACTTTGGAAAGGCTTTGTTATGATCGCTCATTCGCATACTCTTGTATGGCGATTCACGGCTGACGTGGTGAGTTGATTATATCTTGTGGGTAAAGTGTATAACCTCTGCAGAGTGTAAAAACTATTCGAATAGCCGTGCTCACGGTATTGAGCATTGCTCGGGGATTACAGTCAAGGGTTAGATTTTGATAAAAATGAAATTTGGGAATGTGGATAACGTGATATGGAACTTGGTTAAGGATGAAAATGCTTCACTTGAGAATGATTGCGAAATTTATTATTGGTATTACTTGTTTCTTGCTTTTCTATCTATTTATGATTAATTGTGAATCTTTGCTTTATTGCAAAAGAACCATTCAACCATTCCTTTGGAATAAGCCATGCATGTAGTAATAGAGCGCATTACATGCATGACTTATTGAGTACGGTTGTGTACTCACCCTTGCTTTAACAAAACATCACCGGTTGAGGAGAAGTCTTTGTCTTGAAGAAGGAGATTACGCAAGAAGGCGATTATCTAGGAGTCGAACCTGTCGGATGCTGTGGTATATTGAAGGGGTTCACAAGCGTTCTTCGTTCATTGCTACTTATTTGGAGTTAAGCCGTCAAGGCCTCACATGTGTAAGAGTTGACCTTAAGGTCGTCAATAGTTTATATTTTATAATTGTGTTACTTTTATTATTCATTTGTGTATGATTGTGATATTCATCTATGTTGAGGCTGTGTGCACTAAGCGTGATCTGGACTAGTGAAGAATACACGAGTCGGATTTGCACATTCGGGTCCCGACAAGCTCCCAAATCTCCTCTATGAAACCATAGTAGGTGTCCATCTTTCCATTTTTGTCAAAGGCATCTATCTGGGGCGCCACTTGTTTTTTGGTTGGTGCTCTTGCTATCTGAGGGTGTCGTGTAAAATGTGTACCCATTTATATCATACCCTTGGAATAATCGATTGTTGTGGGCGGTCCCAGAGCCAAGAGTTTCAAGCTGTTCATCGTCTGTCGGTTTCCCAACAGTTGCTTTTGTAACCAACTACGAAATGATCCATTTGCTTTCATTGCAATCCACTTATCGACTTCTCTGGGTATTGGTAGCGTAGACTCATCTCGTGATCATAGATATCTGAACCCTCTGATTGCTTGTTTCAATACCGTGAAATGTGCTTGTTTAAATGAAAGTAGATCGTCGCTATAGGATTCTTTTCTCCTAAAGTCCCTTTTCCACGTAGCCTCCCCTCATGGCGTGATCTGAGGGGCGTAATCGGATTTAGATCATGAATGTAACTAACACAAAACTTCGATCACATCCTCTGTCTTGACACCTGCATAATCAATATACAGGCGAGACCGATTCTGAACATACTTCTTTAGGATACCTATGTACCTCTCGAAGGGAACATGTTGTGGAGGAACATAGGTCAGAAATTCTATCTCTTTAACAATGTGGACCATGAGATGGACCATAATATCAAGAAGGATGGAGGGAAGATCATCTCAAGGCTAACGGACTATTGACCATGTCATCATCTGATTAGATACCTTATTATTTCGATGACCTTCTGCGATTACCGCATTGAAGAAGCGAACACGACTTTATGATTGTCCCTCGTACCCAATCTGCGAGAATACCTCGCACCACCCCAGAACAAGCATGTCATCAACACGTGACAATCATGGGATTTTATGTGTATGATTTTATTCTCTTCGTGTTTATGAGTCTCCTTATGTTTGAGGAGTATCGGAAGGGACCTTCACCTTTGTTCAAGAACTTAATCATGTTTTTCTCTTCCTTGCTCGAGTGTAGCTCGCGGGGTGGAAGTAATGTTGTCCTTTCTCTCTCATTTCGGATGTAGGTGGTTCACGATTCCCGGTAGCTCTAGGTCCTTCGTGGCAGAAGTGTATCTTTTGATTTGCGTACATATCTAGGAAACCTAGCGAGGTTCACGCAGACATTCTTCGTGATATGCATGAAGTCAATGAGTGGTGGACCTCTAAGTCTTTCGATGAGGTAAGTCCCAAAATATTGACTTCTTCTTCCAAATGGCCTTCGTGTGACCTTGTTTAGCGGGACGGGTTTGCTACGAGGACCTTTTCTAAATACTACTTTCAGATCCTTTACCAAAAGAAAATACAAAGCGTTCCTTTGCGATGCATGGGCTTCTTCGTGTCTCTTCTGTCCCATCAAAATTCTCACCCTTCCTCAAATGTGGGTCCTTCATATGGAGGAACCTATGGTGGCCCATGTACACAACCTTTGAGAGTTTTTAGGTACTTGTTGTCCGTATCCTCTAAGCGGTGTATCACGGGCTTTATATCCTTTGATAGATAGGCCGATAGGTTACCAAGTCTTGGTCGATCGTTGATGGTTCTGAATAGCAATGCCGCGTAGAGTGAAGTGCTCTCTTTGTACTCATCCATACACATACACCATCGTTCCACGGTGTTAGCAGATCTTCAACCAACGGTTTGAGGTACACATCGATGTTGTTTCGAGGTTGCCGGGCCTTGGATAAGCAATGGCATCATAATATACTTCCGCTTCATACGACGCCAAGGAGGAAGGTTGTAGATACATAGAGTCCGAGGGCCAAATCTTTGTGATTCTTTGCTCATATCGCGCGGGTTCATCCCATCTATACTCAACCCAAACCTTATATTCCTTGCATCCTCGGCAAAGTCGGGTATGTTCTATATATCGACTTTCCTTCACTAGGAACCATCGGCGAGGTGCCTTAGCCTTCCATCGTCCTTACGGTATTCTTTGTGCCAGCGCATCATCGGGCATGCGCTTTATTAGCAAATAAGCGCTTCAGCAGGGATTCTGAGGAAATACCACACCACCTTAGCGGGAGGTCTCTTCTTCTTCATGACCCCTCTACCTCACAGAGTCATCACGCTGGTCTTATACTGCGAAGTTTTGCTGCCGGACAAGCTTCCAAATCCTCATACTCATTGCGATAAAGGATACAATCATTCGACATGCATGTATCTTACGTGCCTCCAACCCCAAAGGCGGACAACTTGTTTGGCATCGTCGTAGTTTCGGGCGATGTGTTCCCCTCTGGAAGTAACTTCTTTATGAGGCATAACAACTCGTCGAATCCTTATCGAGACAATCCATTGGTAGCCTTCCATTGCATCGAGTTCTAGTGTGATGCGCAACTTTTTTATGGCCTGTCGACGGTTTGGGTACAACGGTGTTCCGTGGTCCTCCATAAGTATTTGGAACTTTTCGTAATATCTTTCATCGATGTATTCTCCTCTCCATCCGCAGACATCTGGTCTAGGTCATCATCACCAAACTCCCCAATGTATCTTGAAAGAACCGTGTTGGCGGCGTCCAGGGATATTGTTGTCGCCTCTTCTTCTTCACCGTCTTCTGTATAATCTCTTCTTCACGTGCTTGGTCCATGGTATAGTTTGACATGAAACCTCTTGTGAGCAAATGGAAGTGGAGGTGGCTGGATTTTAGCCCTCCTTCTCATTCTTGCAATCTATGCATGGACAGACATATGTAACTGATGTTGTGTATGCATCGGCCGCTGAAGAAAATCTTGCAAACCCTGCAAGAACTCAGGGGAAGCGTCGGTCCATGTACATCCATCACCGGTCCATCTACATTATGTTACATCAAAGTAATTGTTAGCTCATTTTTAGATAATGAATTGTTGAACCAAAACCTAAATATTAGTTAGATCCACTTCAATTCGAGCTAAATAATAATCCAAGCAAAATATAAACTCACACAAGTTTTTGCAACCTACAAAAAGAATTGGTCGATCGAGTGCGGATTCAAAATTCGAATAAAATTCACGGCGACTTTGTTTGCAAATTATGTTGAAATTGTAACACCTAAAAATTATAACAACACTTCTGATCATGTTGAAATTGTAACACCCAAAAATTTCTAAATTATTATTCAATCATTTATTTTTATTTATTTTTCTATAAAGCCATTCATATTTCTAATATTATTTTAATTAGCAAATGAATTTAATTTCTTCTTTTCCACATAACTATTTGGTTTGAAAATCCCATACTCCATGATTTCCATGCACCATTCTCCCCCAACTACGTGCAACCAAACTTCATCCTTCATCGATCGATGGAACTAAAACCTAAATTTAAGCTAGATCCACACATTAAATCACGAGCTACATTATAATCCAAGCAAATTCTAAGCTTACACAACAAGTTTTTGTATCCTATTTGAAAAGATCAAGCTAGATCTCTACATTCATAATCTTTCATCAATCATGGGAAAATATCAAATTTTATTCATAATTCAAGCAAAAAAGAGACTCCATTTAACACCAAATGAAGTGAGGAGTGATGTTACTAACCTTAGTTACCTTGGTTGCGAGTAAAATGACTAAAATTTTGAAATTTGGGCAGCACCTCCCTCTACATTCATAATCTTTCATCAATCATGGGAAAAGATCAAATTTTCTTCATAATTCAAGCAAAAAAGAGGTTCCATTTAACACCAAATGAAGTGAGGAGTGATGTTACTAACCTTAGTTACCTTGGTTGCGAGTAAAATGACCAAAATTTTGAAATTTGGGCAGCACCTCCCCTCCCTTGAAGCTCTTGGCCGAAGCTCCTTTGTTCTTTTCGTTCCTTTGAAATGATCGAATGCAGCGAAGGCGGGAGGAGAAGAAGTTTAAATTGGAACCTAGTAGACATAGTAGCGGTTGGAAACACAAACCGGTACTGATGATCTAACATCAGGACCGGTTAGTGTCACGAATCGGTACTAATGAGACCCCGCTAAATAGTACCGGTTCGTGTCTGAACCGGTTACGATATTAGATCATCGATGCAGTCGGTGCTTTGAACGGTACTAAGCCCCCCATGACCACATTTAGTTGAGCAGGAATTGTTGTAACTTCTCGATCTGGGTTGTGCTAGCAAACAGCGATGGGCGATATTAAAGGTCGATTACGTAGTAGTGAGCAGTGTGGCTACTTCTTGTTGCATTTAGTTTACCAAGCAATTCATCTTCCACCAAGGTAATTAGAATGGAATCGCCATCGGCGCGGCACGATGGGTGGTGGGCGAGAACCTTGGGCCCGTCTCGGCAACTGCTTTCGTGTCATAGGCGGCAGCTCGAGCTCGGCCGAGATCCGCGCCCTCAAGATGGGCTGCTATCTGGCGCATGGGATGCTCGGCGGCGCGTGGGCGTGCCGGCGGCGTCCATGACCCTGCTGGTGCGGTCTCTTGCTAAGCTGTGGCGGCTCGCGTCTGGCGCAAGCGGCGTCTTTGGGCGAGCTCGAGTACTTCGCATCGGGGCGAGCTCGAAGGCCGTATGATACCATCGACCGGACGGCCGGGGTCCGTCCATAACCTCGTCCTCAACACTTCGCCACCGCGGCGAGCGTTGCCCGATAGCTCAAGCTCTCCTCGTGGTCCTATCTTTGCGGTACGCTAACCATGGTGACCCTGGCGAGAGGAGCAAGAAGATGGGAAACAAGGATGCCTCTCTGGTGCTTGCTCATGTGGCGAGCAAAAAGCTTGCGAGATTAGCTCCTCACCACCACCGCCGCCACCCACCAACCATGGCGACCAGGAGGCTAACGGTGGATGCATGGCAAAGGTCATCCCTGCAAGTGCTCGCGATGCCACTCGTGCTGTCGGTACACGCCTCCCATGCTACTCTCTCCTATCTGTGAACGACAATGCTCCCACTGGCTTGTTGGATGGATCTAACATGGCAGGGCGATTTCTCTGTGGCGCATGGCCTTCCAAGGCGCAACAGAGAGAGAGCACCGTTGAAGCACCAAAATTGAAGTTTGATAGGGTGGAAATGTCTAAAAAGATGGCGGACATCGTAGAGCAGCTCAAGCCTTTGTGTGCTAAGGTCTCCACAATTCTTAAACTAGAGCTATTGGGCTCCAACCCTCGTACCACAACCCAAGCAGCTACGTTGGACCGACGACCCAAAACCACGCCACAGATTATAGAGCCTAAACTATACGGGAGAGAGAACCAGGAAAAAAATGTCGTGGGTGACATTACTGGTATATACAGTTCCGACGGCCTTACTGTGCTTTCGTTTGTTGGTTCGGAGGGTATTGGCAAGCCAACTTTTACACAACACATATTTCACCGAGTGAAGAGCCACTTCCAGATCTCAGTTTGGGTATGTGTCTCTCAGGATTTCAATGCAAGTAGGTTAGCACAAGAGATTGTAGAAAAGATCCCTAAAGTTGCGGATGAAAAGCAAAATGCTAGTGCCGAAGAGCGAATTGAAAAAAAGAATACAATCTAAACAGTTTTTGCTTGTCTTAGATGATATGTGGACACCTCGTGAGGATGAGTGGAGAAAACTTCGAGCTCTATTTACGAAAGGTGGAACCAAAAGTAATATAGTTATAGTCTGCTTCGAATCGGTGATAGCACAAATGGTTGCCACACAGAATTGTTCAATAAAAGCTGGAGCGTTTAGGAGATGAAGGCGTATGCTTTTCTTCAAAGCATGTGTGTTTGGTGATGCACAATTATGGGAAGATCATTACATTTTACATGATGTTGGAAGGAAATAGTGAGAAGCTGAAGGATTCCCTCTTGCGATAAAAGCGTAGGTAGAGTACTAAAAGACATCTTAAATTGGACTATTGGACAAGAGTATTGGAAAGAAAAGAATGGGAACACGAAAAGCGAAGATGACATTATGCGGCATTAAAGCTTAGCTATAACTATCTTCCTTTTGATCTCTGACGATGCTTTTCCCATTGTGCTTTGTTTCTGAAGATTCTGAATTTACAAGCGGGAGCTAATTCACTTGTGGATAGGGCTAGGGTTACTAGGTACTAGTGATGAAAATGAAAGAATTGAAGATATAGGGAAGGGCTATTTAAAAGGTTTGGTTGATAATGGATTTTTTGATGAAAAGAGAATGGCCACCCTTATTATGTTATACATGACCTACTACATGATTTGGCCGTAAATGTTTCATCACGCAAATGTCTTAGCATACATAGTTCTAATGTGAGGAATATCTGATTCTGCATCATACACCACTTGTCGATCCTTTGTAGATGACACGGATGTCAAGGATAGAATGACCTTTGAAAATGTTAAGAGGACTTGACTACACTAGAAAAAAAAATTGAAAATGAAAACCTCCGTACTTTGATGTTATTTGGGAATTACCATGGAAGCTTTGCGGGACTTTTGGTGATTTGTTTAGAAGCAAAAGCCCTTCGTGTTATTTTTTATGCGGAGCAACCTATAATGTGGAGGATCTGTTGCACAAATTTTGAAACTTGTCCATCTCCACTACTTAAGGATTAAGGATTCTCGATATACTCGAGCAAGTGCCTTGATAGTATTTCAAGATTTTATAACTTGATGGTCCTAGATGTACAACAATGCAAAGCCAGCAATGGTCACTTGGGTTTTCTTAGAGATATGAACAACCTTGTGACATTTGTCATTTCCTTGTCAGTGAGGATAAGTTTCACTCTGACATCTCACGAGGTGGGAAAACTAAAATTTTTACAAGAGTTAAGGAGATTTGAGGTCAAAAAAAGAAAAAAATGGTTTTGAATTAAAAGCGGTTAGGCGGTTACTTGACTCCAAGGATCCTTTGGGCATTTATAACCTTGAAAAGATAGAAGCAATAAAGGAAGCAAATGAAGCAAAACTAGTACAGATGAACCACTTACACAGATTAACACTAGCTTGGGATACTAACCGAACTAATAAGGACCCTAAACAAGAAGAATGTGTTTTTGAAAGTCTTAAACCACATAGCAACCTTCGGGAGCTATGCATTGAAGGGCATGGAGGCGCTACTTGCCCAAAATGGCTAGCTGTGGACTTCTGCATCAAAAATCTAAAATCTCTTCATCTGAGAGGTGTAGTTTGGGACATACTTCCACTTGTGGGGAAGCTATGCATGGTTAATGAGCATGATGGAGAGTGCATAGGCTGTGTCACAGGCCGAGGCTTTCAAAACCTGAGAAGGCTCGAACTGGTCAGCATACCTAAGCTAAAAAATGGTGTGGAAATGACACTTGTCATTTGCTCTCCCATCTAAAAGAACTCTTTGTTAGAGACTGTTCTGAGCTGATAGAGTTGCCTAAACAAAAGGAGGAGCATATGACCTGGTTTCCTAGACTACAGACGCTTAGGATTTCAGGTTGTCCAAAACTATTGTCATTGTCTCCTATTACTTGGACTCGTGCTCTGTGCCCCGCTCTTGTTACGAGTAGTATCTGAGCCTTTGAAGTCTCTGATGCAGGGGCGTCGCCTTGATCGGTATTTTAGCAGCTCTCTTTACGATTCCTCGGCTCGGCAGTCGATATCGACTCGTCAACTTGGTCTCGGAGGCAGGGCGGGGCGGGCGAAAATGGCGGGCGCTTGCCGCCGTCGTGGAGCGTCGCCCTCCGCCGCTGTGAGTTTGCTTTACGGTGATTTTGAATGAATCAGTGCGGCATGCGATGCATCTCGAGGAGCAGTTATGGGGAAAACCGGATCGATTTTAAATCATGGGAAGTTCGTATTGTGGCAGTTTGAAGATCATAACAAGCTGATGTTGATTTGGTGGTTTGTTCAAAATACTTACCTCATGCCAATTCAACTACGGTTGGAGTTCTAGATGGGTCATCATCAAATGTTGCAGCCACGAGAATTGAGTAATATTGTCGGACAAACAGCAGTTCAGTGAGTTGCATTGTGATCGTTTAGTCGATGATTGCTAAATGCATGTTGTTCTTGGCGCGAATGCATGTCTAAAAGACTTCGTCGGGAAGCGGTCGGTGCTTTCCTCGTCGGACTTGACGATTCGGCCATGGTGTAGGCCATTACGAAACCTCGTCCACGTTCGATTTTGACTCTGCAAGCTTTTTGGCGCGAAATTTTCCTACGTGTTAGCACTCCTCGGTCGCGAGGTCGGTAGGAGAATGTGCCGCAGTGAGGAGTTTCACGGTCTCGGTGGTTGCCATAACCCTGAGCACCGAAGATTGCATCGACCAAGCATGTGGTGATTCAAAATTTGAATGCCGATATTCACGGAAAGTTAGTTGATCGTGCGAAATTGTATGGCGATCACGGAATATTCTTAGGCGCCCTATCGCAAAGAGGCCCTGAGGCGAATTTCACGTTCGATCTATTCAATCCAGCGTAGGGGTGTTTTGATGCTCGTATCTGGTATCATTTGCTCTTAGCGCCGCCGCCACCGGTCATGGATAATCAGCGGCCGGCTCGTTTGCGAGAATCTGCCCTCTGACAAAAACGATCGGGCCATGCCTACCTTGGCGATCCCAATGGGGCGGGGGCCAAGGTCCGCGCGGGGAGGCACAGGGGCGAGTGTGTTCTTTGGCGGGTTGCCATACTGCTTTGGTCATCGCGGTGGTGATCATGCTGCATATGGTGGGAGAGGCGTGGTGCTCGGGATCGTTCTCTCATCATTTGGCGAGCCGTTTCTCGGTCTGACCTACGCCACCAATATGTGCCGATTAATCAACCGTTTGATGGTGCGGTGTCTGAGAAATTAGTGCGATCACGGGAGGGCGGCGTCGATGTTTCAAAGGTGAAAAAACCTCGACCTCCATTTTGTTTTCGTTGCAAAATTGTTGGTCATCTAGAATCGTCTTGTCAAGCAAATTTAGATTGTTACATACGCAATAAGATCAATTCCCATGTGCGATCAAATGCGGTTGCTTAAGCTTCCAAAGCCTAATGCTTCTATATGCGGTGTGCGAAAAATGAGCTCTGTTTCTTTATAATTCCTGAGTTTGATTATAAGTTGAAACCCACGATCCTGTACCAAGCTGCGGTGGTTACGATCTCGGGTGGTAAATTGGATGCAGACCACGGTCGAGTGAGCTTGCTAGATTAACTGCAATTGATTGGACTTGGGAGGCGCTACCACATGAGAATGATGCTTTTCTTGTCGCTTTCCCATCTGAGGATGAGTTAAAGCGTATGTCAGATATTGAATATAAATTAAAAAATCACCAAGTTACGCTTACTATCTCCGAGTGGGAGTTTAGCGGTGATGTAGAACCTGCTTATTTCCTTGATGAAGTGTGGGTGCATGTAACGGGTGTACCTCATGCTTGGAGACATTACTTGGGGTTCTGGGCTCTTGGTTCTCTGATCGGAGTCACTCTTGATGTGGATATGTATACGTACAGAAAAAAGGGGTTATTCGGCTCTTAGTTGGTATGATTGATAGAGGTCAACTTCCATTAAAAACAGATTTGGTTTTCAATAAGGTGGGATATGATATTCTATTCTCTATTGAGGACAACTTGTTTGAGCCGGCCATGCCTCCGCCTAACCCTCATGATCCAGATCAGAAAGGTGATGGTGATCCAGGGTCTGAAGGGCCGTTTAAAAGTGGTGAAGGTAACCAAAATGTAAAGAAACAGAGGAATGTCCAAGATCCTTCTGGTTCCAGTTCTGAAATTTCAGGAAGTGGTCCAGTTCGATCAGAGCGGCTAGTGTATCGCCCGATGAGTTGGTCGGAAATGTTAATAAGAATCTGGAGAGTTTTTCAGTAGCGGATATTGAGGGATCTTTGCCTAATATCTTGGTTACTAAAATGCCAGATATGACTTTATAGGTATTTTCTTCCCCTCTTAAGAATTCTTTATCACTTCCTGTCTGTGTGACTGAAAAGGTTGCATTTATGCAGAAGGTGCCAAGTTCTAAAGAGGTGTCGCATCTGGAGGTTCAGCAAGCTAATTGTAATACTCATGTGGAGCAACCAGTTGAGCAAGGAGGGATGTTGGGTGAGCAGCATTCTTTGGCTTCTTACGTGTGGTCTGATGAGGAATTGATGCGTAAGGGTGCTGCGCTAGGGTGTTGTCGCATGACAAAGATGTCCAGGCGCCGGGTGATGGTGTGCTTCATGCTGGATTATTGGTGGCACAGGGATTGTCACAGAATGATGCCCAGGCCGATCTGGTGGTGGATGAGCAGGTGCATGATGCTGGTTTGCATTTGGTCTGTAATAGACCCAGGACTGGCGATGTGCTTCAAGGTTCAGCTCATCTGGAACATGTGTTGGCGCATAGCTCAGGGGTCTCAAAACCAAGCGAAGGAATTGTTCCAGTTTCTGACTCTTCTCATGGTATGTGTTTGGCTCATTTTAATTCTATAAATGGTCTCCGTCGGAGCTTACGTTGTAATGTCCAAGCTGCTAACGGTACATTTTTAACAGATGGTGATTCTCTGAGTAAAGCAATGCGACGAACTGCAGTGAGGAATCTGGAGGCCGATTCAGGTCGCAAGACGATGGTTCCCTCAATGGAAAAACCATATTCGCCTTCAACTACTTTACCTCTTGAGACTGGTACGCGTTCATGTTCAAATTCTCTTTCTTTTGCTGCAATGTCTGATGAGATTTGTGTAGCAAACCTTAATAGCATTGGCTTTAAGATGGAAAAGAGTAGTAGGGGGTCTATTATACCAATTAAAGCTCTAAAAAGAATGGAAGTTGATAGGTTGAAAATGAATCAATCTGATAGACAAAAGGGTGCCAGAAGAGTTTTGTTGTTAGAAAATAGGGAGGTTAATCCCTTCGAATCAAGTGATGACGAGGTCGCTAAGGATGATAGTGATTTACTTGTGCACTTGATTAAGATGTGTCAGAAGTGGATTTAGAGACGGATGATTTGGACATGAGGATATGTGATCTAATGGCCTCCTCTAGAAAGTCTCGTAGGAACCGTAAATCCAAATAGCAGAAAAGGTTATTATGAAGGGTCTATTTTGAAATAGCGAGAGGTCTTTCAGACTTGGCTAAATTTTGGTACATTTCGAGAGGTGGTTAAGGATAACAATCTTGACCGTTCTTGTAATGGAAAGCAGAAGCGAGGATATGTCAAAATCGAATCTTGCACGTTATGCGGCGGTGCGAATTTAGTTTAGCATTGCCTTCCTCCTAGAGGAAGATCGGTGGGATTCTGTTAGGAATCAACATGGATTCTTTTGTTCTTTCCTCGATTGTGGAAGGGAATTTTTATCAAGTTCAACTTTGTAATAAGGTACACAAATTTAAATGGATCCTAATGACGATATATGGTCGGCCGGGGCGATTTTAAGCGGCGTTTACGGCTGAACTTGTTCGTACTTGCCAACAAAATCGATTGCCGACTATTATTGGGGGATTTTAATATTACGAGAAAAAATGCGGAAAAGAATAATAATAGATATAGTGATCGTTGGCCTTTTTTATTCAACATGATAATTGATAGTTTTGATCGAGAGAGATTGAACTTCTTGGTCGACGGTTTACATGGCGAATTCTGCTTGATCCAACCTTTGAGAAGTTGGATAGGGTCCTTATGTCTCTGGTGGGAATTTAAATTCCCACTTGTTTTATTCGAGCGTTGGATAGAGGTGTGTCGGATCATACTCCCCTTTTGTTGAATATCGGCGATCCTGCCTTCTCTAGGATAGCTAAGCGATTGATTTGAACTTAGTTGGTTATCTCGAGAAGATCTTTATGACAAGGTGATTGATATTTGGAATAAACCTATGAGAGGAAAGAATTACGTCCAGCGATGGAACCATAAAATGGGAGCTTTGCGGAGTTTTCTTCGAGGTTGGGCACTTCATCTAGCGGTGTTTATAAACAAAAGAAAAGTGAGCTCAAGCAACAATCAATGAGCTGGATATTGTTGCGGAGACTGGGATTTATCTGAACTAGAGTGTGTGACTGCAGCTCGGGCTCGAGATCACTGGTTACTCTTCTCGAGAGAAAAGAAACTAAATATTATCAACGGGCTAAAGTGAATGATGTCCTCTTGGGGATAATAACATTAGATATTTTCAAATGATTGCTAATGGAAAACATAGAAAGAAAAGAATCTATTCTCTGGATCATGAGGCGATAAGATTGAGGCGGGCTAACCTCAAAGGCTTCATAACCAAGTTCTACAAAGAACTTTTGGGGATCTGAGGAATGTTTGTTTGCCCTTGATGAGGATGATAATCAAGATATATTACAAGTCTCCTAGGAGGAAAATCGCTTCTCCTTTGCTCGGTTCTTGAGAAAGAAGTTAGGATATTGTTTTCGGATGGACCATAATAAAGCTCGGGGCGGATGGTTTTCTGCGAAATTTTATCGAAGTTACGGGATATAATCAAGGGGATCTTTTACTCATGTTCGGGAGTTACATCTTTGAGGATTTACCTCTCTTTAGTCTCAATTTTGGAATCATTACTCTTCTTCCCAAAATTGAGGAAGCAAATGTCATCGACAATATAGGTCTATTTGTCTATTAAATGTGAGTTTCAAGATTTTTTACCAAGGTGGCTACCAACAAAGCGAGTTTGGTTGCGAAAAGGTAGTTAGTCCGACTCAGACGGCTTTCTTGCGTGGGCGAAATATCCTAGAAGGTGTTGTCATACTGCATGAAACTATTCATGAGTTGCATCGAAAAGAAGCTTAGTGGGGTTATTTTTAAGATTGATTTGAAAAAGCTTACGATAAGGTTAAATGGCCTTTTTGTTTGGACCCTTCATTATGAAAGGATTCTCATCAAGTGGATTTCTTGGATTAAGTCTTTCGTGTCGAATTGGCGGTGTGGTGGTTAATATTAATGATGAAGTGGGACATTATTTCCAAACTAGAAAAGGTCTCACGACAAGGTGATCCTTTATCACCCTTTGTTGTTTAATGTTGTGGTAGACATGTTGGCGTTTTGATTAAAGGGCTAAGGCGAGGTCAAATTGGGGAATAGTGCCTCACTTAGTTGATGGCGGCTTATCTATTCTTCAATATCACGAGATGACACGATTTTATTCATGGAAAATGATATGGATAAAGCTCGTAACATGAAACTTTTGTTGTGTGCGTTTGAGCAAATTTCAGGTCTTAAAATTAACTTTCATAAAAGTGAATTAACACCTTTGGTGATGCTCAAGATTCCTTAGACCAATTTTTGGATCTGTTAAATTTGTACACAAGGGTCTTCCTTTGAAGTACTTAGGTATTCCAATTCACTTTAAGAAATTGAAATTCGATTGGAAAAAGGTAGAAAGCGATTTGGCGACTTCGGTAGTTGGAAGGAAACATCTTTCGGTTGGTGGTAGATTAACACTCATAAATTCAGTTTTAAGTAGCCTTCCAATGTACATGATGTCCTTTTCGCAATACCCAAGGTGTGCTCAAAAACTTGATTATTTTCGTTCTCGTTTCTTACGGCAAGGTGATGAGGACAAAAGAAAATATCGTCTTGCTAAATGGAGTATCCTTTGCCAACCCAAAGATCAAGGGGTCTTGGGATTCATGACTTAAAAGTTAAGAATATTGTTCTTTTGAGTAAATGGTTGTTCAAGCTTTTGACATCGGATGGTACTTGGCGTGACTTCTTAGAAATAAGTATCTTGTATCTAAATCTTTAGTACAAGTTGAGTGAAACCAGGAGACTCGCATTTACGGTCGGTTTGATCACGGGTAAAGCGAGATTTTCTTCGTTTTGGTACCTTTAAAATCAATAATGGATCACGGTGAGATTCAGGAAGATTCTTGGCTCGGAAGTTGTCCTTTAAAGGACAAATATCACAGGGTTATATAGCATTACAAGGAGAAATCGTAACCATTACGGATGTTTTTCGACTCCTCAATTAAACATATCTGGAGAAGGTCCTTGATTGGATCTAAGTTGGTGGCGTGGAATGCTTTGCTTTCTCGTATCGCCAACTTACATCTGTCGCGGAGGAGGGCAATTCGTTGGGGCTTGAGTCAATCTGGGCGGTTTTCGGTGAGATCTCATTATTTGGCATTGATTAAATGCGATGTGCTTAATTTTAATAGCGTCTATGGAAGTTGAAAGTCCACTAAAAATCAAAGTGTTCTTGTGGTATCTCGAAGAGGGTCATTACGACTAAAGATAATTTGGCCAAGCGTGCTGGCGGGGGTAGTAAAATATGTTGTTTTGTCATGAATTGGAGACAATTAGGCATTTATTCTTTCGTTGCCGTTTTGCCTGTATGATCTGGGGTGTTTTGCATCTAGCTTTTGGCATTATTCGCCCTATAAGTGTTTCTCATATGTTTGGGAGTTGGCTAGATTGTTTTCAAAAGGATCTTAAAAATGTTGCTTTATTAGGAGCTGCCACTATTTGTTAGTCTCTTTGGCTTAGCAGGAATGATGTAGTCTTTGAAAGAAAATCACACATATCACCCTTGCAGGTTATTTATATTACCTTCCATTGGCTGCGTACTTGGGTTGTACTACAGAAGCCGAAATTCCGAATTTTTATGGTGGAGGCTACTCATCGGTTCTTTGCGGTGGCTATGGTTTCTATTCCGGTGCATGGGTGGCGGTCTAGTCTACGGATTGATAGTCACTAGTGTGTGCGTGTTGTTTTCTTTTTCCTTGTTTTACGGCTGTGTGCTTCTTGTCAAGCAGAGGCCGGGAGAGATTTTAAGGACTTGTATCGTCTTGATGTAATGTTCTTAAAATTAATAAAATCTTCCTTTATCAAAAAAAAAAAAGATAGAACAAGTGGGTTCAGGTCTTGAGCGGTTATCATACAAAAAAAGATCGAGAATCTAAACCAGAATTGGACATTGAGAGAAAGGATGGTTGGGACGGCGCATTCTGGAACGTGTTGGCTTTCGATAACCTAACTGAATTAGCAATATTGCGCATCCGTAGGTGCCCTCCCATGCCGCTTGATCACATCAGAATGCTAGCAGCTCTGAAGGCCCTCGTGATTGATAATTCAGCTAAGTTCTTGAGGCCGGTAGAAGGAGAGAGCAATGCCAGACACCAGTCTGCAGTTGAGTACCTCAACGTCAGTGAATGTGCTGCTAGTGGGAAGAACTTGACTCGACTGCTCAGTCATTTCCCGAACCTCTCAAAATTTGTAATTTCGAGATGTGAATAGGTAACAGGGCTGGGCGTGGTGGAGCAGGTGCTAATTAGCCAGCAGGAGCAACAGACAGGAGGAGAGGAGGCAATAGAAGCAGCAGTAGAAGAAGGACCCCAAATACAGGAGTTGGTCATTCATTGTCGCGGAGAGCTGAGCCTCCGCACACCAGCAGCAGCAGCAGGAGGAGGCCTCCAAGGTCTGCGCTCCCTTCGATCATTGCGAATTTCAGGTTGCCCCAAGTTCCTCCCTCCAATTCGTCCTCCTCTTCTTTCCCTTTCCCGTCCTCCCTGCAAAGGCTGGATCTCGGGGGCGTGGAGGGCATGTGGACGCTGCCGCCTCTCACAAACCTCAACTATTTGCGTATATATGAGTGTGGCGATCTAAGAGGCGAGAGCCTGTGGCCCCTCCTTGCCCAAGAAACCTCGCCACATTCTTGAAATTTGAGTTTGTTTAAATTTGGAGGCTTGAAACTTTATTTAGAAATTTGAAAGAAATTTCTTTGAAAATTGGAAGAAATTGTTGGAATTTGGATGAAGATGACAATTTTTAAGTAAATAATAATTAAGTTGTAAGTCTGCAGGGAAGTGGGATTTTTAGAAGCTCAAGCCACCCGAGAAGCATCGTTTTCCTTGCTTCTCTCGTGTAGTGCAAATTGGGCTAGAAGCTTCTTCTTTCCATCTAGCTGAAAAAATATTGTTTGTTTTGACTTGTGGCTTATAGAGGTGTAGAAGTCAAATAAGCTCAAGCTCAAGCCTAAACAAACTGAGCAGTCTACAAATCCCCCAAATTCTTTAGTGGTTCCAAGCCCTTAGCGCAGTACGAACAAGATCTTCGCCATTCCTTTGGACTGCAGCTGCTCTCCACGGACGACAACGCAGGGGCCTTGGCGGCGCCCATCTGCCGCTTCCTCTCTTCCTCCCTCACCAACTTAATCCTTCGTTCGAACCATAAGGTGGAGGACTTCACAGAGGAGCAAGAGCAGGCCCTTCAGAGCCTCACCTCCCTCGAGGAGCTTCACATTGGTTCGGTTCCCAACCTCAAGAGATTAGAGATCTCCAGTTGTCCAGCCATCCGTTCGCTTCCCAAGGATGCCCTCCCGAGTTCACTGCAATATTTAGGGATCTACAGCTGTGAAGCCATCCGTTCGCTTCCCAGCCTCCCGAGTTCACTGCAACGTTTAAAAATCCACAAATGTCTAGCCATCTGTTCATTGCCCAAGGATGGCCTCCCGAGTTCACTGCAAGAGTTAAGTATCGAATCCTGTCCAGCCATCCGTTCGCTTCCCAAGGATGGCCTCCCGAGTTCACTACGATTATTAGATGTCAGTGGCGGAAACAGCGAGGAGCTAAGGATGCAGTGCTGCAAGCTTAACGGAACAATTCCACTAATCTTCGACTAGGCTAATCCAAGGTAACAAACACTTCCTTCTCTGTACGCTTCCCCCAAATTCTACCTGAAGTTATTCGCTTTTTGTTTGGTACACCGCAACTATACTGCTGCGTTTGAACAATATGCTTGCTTTAACCTACTGTACAGGCTTCTTCTTGGAATGTGCTTTCTTCTAGCCGCTTCTAACTCTCTCCGTATCCATGCAAAGTTCTGTGGTTCGAAGCATGAAGACCTCGACCTGTTTCTTCCATCCAGGACATGAATTTTGTTAGTATCTCCCAACTGCAGATTTGTTTCTTGTTGGTTTGCTTATTTCGGTGCTTTTCCCTTTCTAGTTTTTGCGTAGTTGCGTACGTGTTTCCAATATTGTTTTGCTTAATTATACAATTGTTTTCTATCATTTAGATTTACGAAGGGATACGCCTCATCTTAAGTTGAAACCCACTTAAGAGCTGTGCTTCAATGCTTTCTCTCTTGTTAAGAATGTAAAATACTCTGTTGTTTCAAACATTCAAAACTGGATTCTTCAGTTGCCTTTAGTACCTTTGAAACAAATTCTGGTTTACCATTCAGAAAAGGGGACTGGTGGCTTCAATATATGGTTTTTCTTATCTCTAGTTGTTCTTTGTACCAGGACGTTAGAATTGCTGCAAGAAGTTCATTCATTCTATTGGAGTGCCTATAGTGTGTTAAGAGCAAGAATGTACATGGATTATGTGAATGATGACGAGATACAAAACGGAGAAAATGTTTGGCTGAATCCCCTCCCATTGCGGTGAACGGTTGAGATGACTCCTTTCAAGGGAGGAGAGGGTGAACAAAAGCCTAATGCTGTTTCACCTACTGCTGTTTGGAAGCAAAGCACCAGCGTGTGCACACGCACACAAGAACCAGATAAACTAGATTGGTGGGTCAATTTTCATCAGATCAACTTCAAATTTGGTCAGTATGTTCTTGGCTTGTTGCTCTTTGATCTGTTTGGTTGGAGTGTGGATTGGATCTGAGGAACACCAGATTTGTGATTTATTTTGTCAGTTCGAATAGTAACAGATTCAGCAGTGTGCAGTTTCAGCGGATGGTATGTTTGAGGGGTCAAACAGTTTGCGATTTGGCTGAGATTTTTACGGGTTGTTAAGATGGATTGTGCCAGTTGGGATAACAGCAAATTCAGCAGTGTGCACTATTAGTTGGAGGGGTCAAACAGTGGAGAATTTGGCTGAGATTTTTATAGGCTGTTCCTTACTCATTGGTCATCGTTACTGAGCAGTTTCGATATTTGGGTTTTTATGTTAGTTATGAGCTGAAATATAAAAGGGGCGTAATCCCAGCCTCTCTGGCTTGCTAAAGTCGTTACCTATTATTAGGTCTTGTTGAGCATTGTGGTTATTATCGTTTACGCTGCTAAAGTGGTGTTGCTGCTGCTGTTGTAACCCTCTAGAGGTTCTAGAGAAGACTCTGCATTCTTTATCATTTTATAGTGGAAAGTTTGGGAGTGGACTATGTTGGTCCCGTGGTTTTTTACTTCTCATCTTGAGGAGGTTTTTCCACGTAAATCATTGTGTCAAATTGTGCATGTTTTTGTTGCGATTGTCAAATTATGTATGTTGTGTTGCAATTATCATCACAGGTTCACTACAAGAAGATGGGCTGAAATTTGGTAGAAGTCATTTTTAACCTATTCTTTGAATATCTTCTAGTTAACAATCTGTTGTGTAATTTGCTGATCTACTTGTGACATGGATTTGATAGAATCTGTTTGCTTATCAGAAGTTACTAGCTTTAGAATCTTCATTATCAACGTATATAGGAGATCTGAATTTCAAGACATTTCATTAGTAATCATTTTCAGCCCTCCCATAGTCCCATGCTTCTTGTATCAGATGAAATCAAGGAGTGTACAACTTGAAATGTATTACGTTAGTGGTAAATTACAAGTGATGACTGGCCCTGCTTCCGGAAAGTGTAAGGTAGTAAAGCCCACGCCATTGCAAAAATGAACTTTATTTCTTTGTTTGTGACTTGTGAGTACCTCAACCCTCATCACACAGACTTTTGTGGGTGAGGATAGATATCCATGCACACCTATGAAAGTTAGAATACACAATTGGTTTTGTTCGAATCATATTTTGTGCCCAGATACTCTGAAGTCTTATTCTGGTGAACCAATATAGAATCATGAGGGTAGTTGTGTTGTTTTGCTTGTCACTTTGTCAGCTGCACATAAAAGCCTGCCCGAACTAAATTTGTTTATTGGATTTGTATCAGTACTTAGACAGTTGAAATCCAATAAATAGTTTTTTTTCAACATGTAGTTTTGGTACAGTATAATCATGCTGAGCACGGGAAAGGCAGCATAGATCCGTCAGCTGCTGTTTACGATGAATTCTCTCTGCATATATTTTTCTCTAGGAATACTACCATAGTTTGTTCATCTCTATTTCCAATATAGAGCTCTTCTCTTAACTGTTTCAGAAATTCTGTTTAGTTCATGCAATTATCTTGTAACTGTTGCCTTCCTTAGCCTTTTTTCTTTATTGTATCTGAAGGCGTATGTGCTTCACATAAATAAAACACTTATTCTGTTCCAGTGCATTTTACAGTAATTCTAATACTCAAACCAAGCTATTGGTTGTAAGGTTATTACTGGCAGTTAATAGGTTGTTTGTGTCAGATCTCCTCAGGAGGTTTTTTGGTGCATCTGAAGTAGGGGAACTGTAAGAATTACATCATAACCACAGGCAGAAATCAGATTGGAGAAATAATTTTCTTATTCTCCCTTTCTTGTTTGCTCGGTTTGGTCACTATATTTGTGTCGTTATTTGTCCTTAAAACTTCAGAGTTTGCCGCAAGGTTCCCACGATGGGCTTTGCATTCATCTATGGATGATGTACATGCGATTGTGATAACCAAAGATTACAGGACCCCTTGGATCGGAAAAAACAAAGAGGAAGAGATGTGAACGGTAACATCGACAATAGATGACGCACTACAGTACTACTGAAAAACAGAAAAATCTATCTCCATGTCTAATAAATAGATTCGAATAATTAATCGTGGTTGTATGAGGATAAAATATCATTAATATCTTCATATTACATAAGTTATGAGGATGTCCGGATCCAACCAAATTGAGTAGATATTCGATTTGAATTCGTATTTGAATTCATATTTGTATTCATTCAAAAAATACGAATATGAATGTGGTAAGGGAACTATTTGATCCATTTCCTCCCTTAGAAGTTGCTAGTCATGGCAATGTGGAGCTGGGGGTGTTTGCACGTCTATCTCCATGAAAGTTCCAAAATTTTAGGTGTACCGACTAGAAAACGTTAGCCAATTCAGCATCGAAGATGATGCGCACCGCCTATATAAATCCAACAAATCAAGTGTTGTTGACTTGGAGGCGGAGGCGGTCCTCGTCTGACTTCGCCGCCCAAACTCGCTCCATTGCTTGTCTCGGGCGGCGAGGCTAACAGCGGGGAGGTCGAGAGGCGGAGGTGGCGTGTCGGACCTCGGACTATAGCGAGTCGAAAATAAGAATAAATTTGCGGCGGGGCGGGGAGATATGTGGAGCGAGATGGGGAAAAACGGGGAACTACTACGTTAGAGCCTCGATCGTAAAGAGAGTAGTTGAATCAATTCCATGATTCTTTCTTCCTTTCCAAGGCGGCTTATAAGCTGAGTTACGAATTACATGAGTAAAACAAAGTTACGATAACGATGGCAACGGTAAGACATTCTCCGGCAATTACTAGTTCCTTCACTTCGTAGATTCCTACTTGACACTTTGGTGAAGTAATCCTTGCCCTCCATCCGATTAAGTGAAGTCGTTCGATGTCGTTTCCTCCTGCCTTAGCCGGACTGAAGCAAAAATCATCTCTGTAGTTGATGTTTCCTTGTACTCTCCGTGAGTCGACAACTCCCCCCCAAACTGATTCCTTGCCCTCAAGGAGCGAAATTTGGAAAAAGCATCTTTGTATGAATGTGACATCTTCGGGTAGCGTCTCGGAGAGAGTTTAACCACTATATTAACCATTGAGCAACTGGTGCTCCTTTCCTGGGAACTAGCCTTCGATTCAACACAGCAATAGGCTCTGTTTTGATCTTCCCGTCTTTAGTCACCAACGGCAAGCGAACAGCAGGCGCCTTTCGGCGAGGTGCTTCTTTAGCTGGCTCACATGGAACACATGATGTATGAGAGTGTTTTTAGGTAATTGCAGTCAGTAGGCCACTTTCCCAATCCGTTCTTCCACCCTAAACGGCCCATAAAACTTCGATCTGAGCTTCAAAGATCCTTTGAGGTTGAATGCATTCATTCGATAAGGCTGAAGCTTCAAATATACCATATCTCCCACCTTGAATTCTCTCTCAGTTCTGAGTTTGTCTGCAAAATATTTGATTCTCTCTTGTGATTTCTGAAGGTTCTACTAAACACCTTTCATCATTTCTTCATTTTGCCTTAGCGTGAGTCTTGCTTCCTCTGATACATTGCATGGAATTGAGAACTAAGCAGCGAATACTCATACCATAGGTACCCTAGCGGCAGGATGACCAATAAATTGCCCCAAGCCTAACTCGGCGAAGGCCGTTAGTCATGAAGGGCGCTCGTCCCCGACCAAACCGACCAGGGGGGTTCGACCCCCGCCATGGGTCGAGCGCCTCTAGCTCCGACCAAGCCAAAGCGATCTCCGCTAAGGTGGTGCTAGACCATCATCGGTCAACCTCGAGTTGGCCACGCCCTATCTTGGACCACACGGCTCGAGAACAGCCGTCGCGGCGGTGGCTCCTTCCCAAGGTGGCGAGGAGGCTGCCGAAGTCAAGCACAAGTCTCATCGTCCAGTCATGCACAGTGAGAGGATACGCTCCCTTCCGAGGCAACACCAGAGCCAAGCGCTACGGTGTCGACACACAGCAAACATGAGAGTAGGATGCCTTGCGACCTGAACCGTTTATGTCTCGCCTCGGCGGCGAATCCGCTCTACAACTGCTCAAGAAATCCGATCGGTTTAGTTGGGCCGAGGCCTTAGAAGCCCTCAATCGGTGGCGTTCTGACCTCACCGGTACTAATCGCCCGGCGCCCGGAGAACCGCTGCTCCTCTACATTGCCGCCCGACCGGTCGTCGGTCGCGACACTTGTCGTGGAAGCGGCGGAAGAAGGCCATGTTCTTAAGGTACAGCGGCGGTTTACTTCATCGATGAAGTACTCTCCGAGTCAAGGCTCGGTACCCATAAGTCTTGCGCTCTATCGCGGTGCTCATCACGAAAAGAAGTTGACCATTACTTCGGCCGGCACCCGTCTCTGTGGCGACCTCCTGCGCCGTTCGGCGAAATCGTCCACAACCGGCGGCAGGGAAGAATAGCCAAGTGGGCACTTTCGAGCTCAATAGCCACAACATATCGTCGTCCCTCGGGCGGCGATCAAATCGCGAGTCTTGGCGATTCGTTCTTGAGTGGACGAAGCTTAAGCGCCACGGCGCTCGAAGACCCAGTACTAGGCGATGTGCCGATGGGTTCTATACCAAAAGCGGGCCGGGTCTTTGGAGTCGTCATTGTTTCCCTTTCGAGAACAAGCTTGATCGCCATCGACTACTCCTGACGCGACCAACAACATCGCCATGTCTGAAGCCCTCGTCAGCGGTCTCGGATCTCTGCCGACCTCGGCGCGCCGACTCTACTGCAGCGACTCCAAGCTTGTCGTCGACCAAGTCATAAAGGCCCGAGCCTCGTGGCGCTTGCATGGCGACATCTTGTCGGGAAGTCATAAGCTCGAGGAAAGGTTCAAGGGTTTGAGCTTCACCATAGCTCTGAGCGCTAGCGGTGAGGTGATTACCTAGCTAATCTCGCCTCGACAAAGGACCGGTCCCACAGGATCTTCATCTGTGATCTTCATAAACCTTCCATCTGGCTGGACTCGACAAGCAGAAGCGGCCGGCCGCCTAGATCGACCAGCTCCGGCCATGCGGCGGTGGTAGTGTTGGTCGGACATGGCGTCTTGATAGCGAAACTCCATTGGAGAAGCCCTTCATCGGCCGGTTGGCCGCGGATCGCTCCCGTCGCCAGCAAGGGCGGCGCCTCGCTTCGATGGCGAAATCGCCGTCTGGTCGGAAGACCTCTACAAAGAGCCCCTCTGGTGTCCTCGAAATGTATCTTGGCCGACCGGGGAAGGCGGCTGCTTGATATCACGCGCGCACCACGGTCCCTCGTAGGAAAAGCCTTTCGACAAGGCTTCTATTGGTGACCGCGATGCACGACACCGGCGGTCGTTCGCTTTTGCGAAGGTACCAATTCTTTGCGGCGAGCGCATCTTCCGGCGCAAGCCTTGCAAACGATCCCCATCATGTGGCCATTCGTGGTCTGGGGGCTTGATCTGGTCGGGCCCTTCAAGAAGGTGCCCGGGGGCTTTATCCACCTACTTGTCGCGGTGGACAAGTTCACCAAACGGATAGAGGCCAAACCGGTCGCCACCATCACCTCGGTGCAAGCGGCCAACTTCTTCCGCGACATCGTTTATCGGTTCGGAGTCCCGAACTCCATCATCACCGACAACGGGACGTAGTTCACGGGGGAAGAAATTCCTCGAGTTCTGCGATGACTTCAACATCCGCGTCGACTGGGCAGCCGTGGCCCATCTGCGGACCAACGGACAGGTCGAGCGGGCAAACGGCATGATCCTCCAAGGGCTCAAGCCACGAATCTTTAGTTGACTGAAAAGATTCGCGGGACGATGGGTGGCCGAGCTACCTTAGTTCTCTAGAACTGCGGACCACCACCGACCGGTTGGTTGGTTTACACCATTCTTCACGGTGTTGGTCTTTGGTATCTTGCCAGCAGACACAGGTCTGGCGCCCGATACTACAAGCCTTTGACAAGCGCGGGGCTCGACTCACAACAAGGCGCCATCGACCGGCTCGGCGAGGTGCGTGGCGTGGCCGATACTGCGATCGGCCAAGTGCCGACCAAGCGTTCTGGCGCTACCACGATCATCGGTCATGGCCGGTCCTTCAACGTTGGCGACACGGTCTGCGCGGAGTTCGATCCAACAAAAGCGAGCACAAGCTTTCCCCTGTGGGAAGGTCCCTTCACCGTCGTGGAGGTCCTCGACCCGGCACCTTCGACTCAAGGATCTTGATGGCGTCGTCTCAATGTGTGGAATATAGAAAGGTTAGGCGATTCTATCCTAAAGCTCTTTCTTGCCCTCATGACTTTTTACACGCCGTCAGGAGTTCAAGCGTTGCGTGGCGACCTGACTGGTCCCCACGCACCACTCGAGGGCTACCGGTTCATACACTCACTGCGAATTCGATGACCGGTGGCCGTAGGTTCCCCTAGCGGTAACCCTCTCGACCCAAGTGCTCGGCCCTCGCCCGGTGGCTCTGATTGCTAAGTAGTGCTTAGCGGAAGAAGGAAGTGCCCATGCAGTGTGATCTATAGTTGGTCGGGAACACTCCTTTCCCACCTTGAGCACAAGTGAACATTTACGTACCTAAGTTCACTGCTCTCTTTGCGCTTCCCTCAAAAGTGTTAACACTGCAGGCCTCGCTCGAACAACCCAGCGGTTTCTAAGGCTATAGTGCGTCAAGTGTTCATCACGGCAAAAAGTGCAAAAGACAAAGTCGAACTTACGGTCGGCCCGACCGGCCAAAGCATTAAAATAAACTTTAGTCCATCCATTACATGCTAAAGTTATTACATTGCAAAAAAAACATCTAACACTTCTTTTACTCTCGGTGGAGGACGCTCCGCGGCGGTATCCTGTCGGCGATCACCTGGGCCCGTGGCTTGACTTGGATCTCGAACGCGTCAATCTCCTCATCAGTCCGCTTCCCGGCGATCCCACTGCTGACGGTGTCGAGGTTGATACCGTCGTAGTGGAAGATAGTGTAAATGCGCCGAAGGCCGAAAGTCGATGCCTTCGCTCACCAGAGCTCTCGGCGTGCTTTCGGGCATGCGGGCTAGCTTCGGTGGCAAGCGAACTTCGAACAGCGCGATCCGAGCACCCAATCGCGAGCGTCGGCCGACCTCGCGAAGGATCGCCAGCTCGGTGGCTTGCTCGGACCGCTCCCCCTCCGCTAGCTGCTGGCCGTCAGGGCCACGTCCTACGCTGTGACCGCCACGTCACGCGCCTCCTCTGCCAGTCTCCGTTCATCCACGGCATCGCTGAGATTCTTCTGCAACTGCGGATTGAAACGGTGTCAAAAGAGCGTGCCCGGCAGGTTGCGATCGCGAAATCGATCAAGGGGTTGGGTCACTTACCAGCTGCGGAGTCTGCCAGAGCGCGAAGCTCCTCGTCGGCCTTGGCCCGGGCCTCTTGGTCGCACGCCGCATCCCTCTGAAGACCCTCGACGAGGACTACCGAGTCCTCGCCAAGTTTCTTCGCCAAGGACAACTCTTCCTGAGCAGCGTCCCACTTGGTGCGCAATTGCTTGGCATCCCCCTGGGCCAAGTCGCGCTCACCCCGGAGGCGGGTCGCCTCCGACCGCGTGGTCTCTTCTGCGGCGACGGCAGCGTCCCTGGCACTATTGGCCCCCGCCAGGAGAGACTCGAGCTCGGACACCCTCGTCCTCAAGGACTGGTTTGTCCGGCGCTCCTCGAACAAGACCTACGTGACTTGACCCAGCTCCTGGCGGGCCTTTTTTGCCTTCGCATGCTCGCGCGCCAAGGCCTCCTGGGCGTCGTGCAGCTCGGGACGCAGCCGGTCGCGCTCCTCCTCAGCGGCCGTCCCTCGGCCATGCAAACGCTAGAGGAACTCGGACTTGTCCTCCGATCGGGCCCGCAAGTGCTGCGAAACACGAACGCCCTATTAGCCTACCGCAAACTCGTTAAAAAATGGCAAGGATGGGGTTTTGTTTGGCTTACCACGCCGATCGGGCAAATTCCCGGTGATGGCGTCCAGCACCTTGCTGGAGGACTCGAGGGCAAGGGCCAAACCCTTTCGGATCTGGTTCACCTCAGCCTTGGCTTGCCGCGTGCCCTCCTGGAGGGCCTCCCACTCCCCGTGCTCCGTCGTGTCGTCGGCTGAGGACGACCCAGCGAATCATCGCCCGGCAAGATCGGCCACGGGCAAAAGGTGGCGGCGACTCCGTCGCGCCCGCCCGGCGGTTTTCGCTTCTTGGAGGATCCAGCGGCTGACGGCAACTGACCTCCGGCAGCAGGCCACCCCCATCGGTGGGCTTCCGGGTGGCAACAGCGGGACCGCCCCAAGTACGGATCGCATGGGTCGGTGGCTCACCTGGCGGTGGCAGCGGAAGCTCTTCCTCACCCTCTTCGGCCTCTGGCGAGGCCCCGATTCGCCAAGGATCGCCGGGACCTCGTCGAGCTCCGACTCAACCGCCGGCAGCCCCAGCACCGCCTGCGGCGTCTCGACATTCGCCGGTTCCGTCAGCAGCGCCGGCTCCACCGGCCGCTCCGACTCGACCAGAGGCTTCTCGACCCCCACCAGTTGTGGGGACGGCGCCAGCCCTCGTGGGGCCGCCGCGAATCGTCGCTGCCTCCTTGCCACCCGTGTAGGTCACGCACCTGACGGTCGGTGAAAACTACTCGCACAAATTCGATGCAATGCCTTTCGGGAAAAAGGGACACTTACGGCCATGCGGCGAGTGCGCGACCGCGCCTTCTTCGTCGACCCCCTTGCGGGCGAGTCACTCCTCGCTTCCCCGAGATCGTCCCTGGCGCCTCCACAGGAGCCGGCAGCAGCGGCTTTCGCGCTAGCACCCTCGTCCGGACCACGCGCGGTCGGCCGAAGTCAACCAGCGGTATGGTCGCCACCACCGTCGCCGCTCTTTATTCTTTGAAGTCGTCTCCAGATCGGCCGTATCGACGGCGGTCGTGTCGGAGACCTCCTCGCCGCGCGCGACCCTCGCCGCGCGCTCTTGCTTCTTCTCCGCCTTCCTCTTCCTCCTCCTCTCCTCCTTCCACCTCTTACGAGTGGATTAGCGTGCTTTGTCTTGAGGCGCCCCTGTGACATGACCCTCAACTCCTTCTCCCGGCGGCAATGCAGAGGCCGTCGGCCAGCCACAGAAAACAGAGACACTAGTCGGACCAAATACTAAGGGCTGAGGGAGGAAGAAGAGGAAAGGAAGAAAATCGCTCGAGTTACCAGGTCCGGGGGATTGCACGCCGAGAATGGCTCGGGGCAACCACCCGCTGCCTCGGTGGCACTCCTGCCCGTGACGGTGGACACCCGAGCCTCGACCTCCGACGCGGGGAGCTCCGACCTCGCCGTCCTCATGGGGTTGGACACCCCCTCGTATTGAAACATGGGGCGCGCCCTATCCATAAGGGGTTGGACGTGCATCCTCATGAATCTGGCGCGCTTGACTTGACATCGCGGTCAAGCCCGCTCATACGGACCTTAATCCACTCAATGATCACGTCCACCTTGTTCTTCTCATTTCGGTCGGCGCCCCAAGTCCACTCGGGTCCCGCCTCAGGAAGCCGGCCGGTGAAGGCCGGGGCGCTGCCTCCCAGGTTCCGGGCATAAAACCAATCGGCGTGCCACCCCCGATTCGATGACGGCAGCTTCACCTCGATGTAGTCCGACCCACGGCCGCCGCGGCTGGAAGGCCATGCCGCCGATGGGTCGCCGAGGTGTCCAATGGCTTGTCCTTCCTCAGCCGCGCGTGGAAGAAGTGCCTCTAGAGGGCCCAGTGGGGGTCGATCCCCAAGAATGCCTCGCACAGCGTGATAAAGACTGCTATGTGGAGCACACCGTTGGGATTGAGGTGGTGCACCTCCGCCTTGTAGTGATGAAGTAGCCCGCGGACAAACGGGTGGAGCGGTAGCCCGAACCCGCGCTCGTAGAACGAGGCGGACACGACGATCTCGTCGCCCTCCAGCGAGGGAACCGCGACCCCCGTCGGCACCCTCCACCTCGAGACATCTCGCGGAGGGAGGAACCCCTTCTTCTCCAAGCCAAGCGCACGGCTGGGTTGAGCAGAGCATTCCGGCCACGACATCTCCGAGGATGAAAACAGCGAAAAGGTGGGAGAAGGGGAAGGTGAGGAACTCTCTTCTCTGGCTCCTTTGCTCTCTTTTTCTCTCACAGGCGAAGGCAGGGATGCAGGGAAAGCAAAGAAAAATGCCCGCTCAGCGCCCGTCTGAATTTATAGGAGCGAGCAGGCGCCCGGCGAAACGAGCACCACCTCGAGGTGAGCGCCCGCCGTCCGTCTCTCCGTGCCACGCGTCATTTCTGGTAAGACAAGCGGTTTCCATTTCCTCCACTACGCATTAATTCCTGACAGGACAACGAGAGGCGCAAGGACACCGTATCGGGCGACCGCCCATAACCTTCGATTTCGCCTGCAGGGTGGGTCATTGCCCCATGCATGAGCGTAAAAGGCCTTGGGCCGCTGCAACCTCGAGGTGGCAAAGAGCTCAGTGCTGGCGCGGGGGGCGATCTAATCTTTGCGGGTTCCATAGGCACGATCCACCAAGTGGATTGAGGCCACCGGCGAAAAATTGAGCAAGGGACGAGGACAAGGCGAGCCCCCAGTGGGCCTCTAGTTGGGTCGGCTGACGACCCAATCGACTTAACTCGTGTCCGAGATCATACTTCACACTCCCCTGTGGAACCCATTGATGGGTGGCAGCCTGCTGCGCTCCGGGTCGGCGGACGACCCAGAGTCTGATACGGGATCGAGTTAAGAAAGGTTTCTCATGGGTAGCCCCCAGTGTGCCGGATGCCCTCGACGGGATCGTCCACTCAGAAAGGTCCCCCTTGGGAGGGATCTCCAGGTCCCACTCGGACTACCCGTTATAAGCTCCACGAGCATGATGTTCAAACCAACATGGTAAACACGCGTTCGCTCACCCCCTCGAGGTCCCACACCTGCGGACAAGACGTACATGTGGGCCAGACAGCGGCCACTCCTCCCACATATAACCTCACCATATGAGGACTTGGGACGGACGCCCTCCACCTAGCTCCAGTGTAAAACCAGCCTTACAAATACGTCGAGTTATTACGTAAAACTAGCGCTCGGACACCAGAACCACACCTAAGGCCTCTGGGCGTCCGTGCCGACCAAGGCGACGTCGAGCTACGACGTAAAACTAACACTCGGACACCAGAACCTCGCCTAAGGCATCTGGGCGTCCGTGCCGACCAAGGCGACGTCGAGCTACAACATAAAACTAGCTTTTCGGACACGGAACCTGCGCCTAAGGCATCACGGGCATCCGTCTTGACTAAAGCGACGTCGAGCTACGACGTAAAACTAGCACTCAGACACCAGAACCTCGCCTAAGGCATCTAGGCGTCCGTCTTGAACCAACGACATCGAGCTCTGACGTAAAACTAGCACTTTCGAACACGAGAACCTCGCCTAAGGCATCACGGGTGTCGCGTGCTGGACCAAAGCGGCGATGGAACTCTGACGTAAAACTAGCACTTTCGGACACGAGAACCTCGCCTAAGGCATCACGGGCGTCCGTCTTGGAAGCCAAAGCGACGTCGAGCTCTGACGTAAAACTAGCTTTTCGGACACCAGAACCTCGCCTAAGGCATCTAGGCGTTCGTGCCGACCAAGGCGACGTTGAGATACGATGTAAAACTAGCACTCGGACACCAGAACCTCACCTAAGGCATCTGGGCGACGACCAAGGCAACATTGGGCCAGATCCCTCCGACCAAGTCTGTCGGCCTCCTCGGCAAGTAAACCCCGAGGCTCTTCAACCGCTCGGGGCTAAAACACCCAAAGTGCGCTTCGTCTTGCCGGTTAAGCCGGCCAAACCAAAGCGCCCTTGACCGCTCGAACGCAAGCCGATGGGTCGCCCGCTTGCGCCCGATCGGATTTGCCGACTAAATCGGTCGGATCTGCTGCAAAGGCAGCCACCCATTCCACTCGGGCGCGGGGTGTTCCGTCGTCGAGGCGGGTGATCGAGTCGAATATAGCGCAGTCGGCTCAAACCGGCTCATACACAGGTTAATTCGCGAAGTCAGTGGCTATCTCCGCGAGCACCGCAAGCCTTATACCACCCTTGAGAACCCGTTGCTTTGTTGTGCAACGCTGTGGTTAGGCTCCGAGGGATCGCAAGGATAAAAGTTCCGAAAGGGCGAAAGCTAGTGACAACCGTGTGTAAAGACTTGGGGTCTTGTCTATTTATATTACGCACGATATATATATATATATGACTACTGTTTGCGTCATAACAGTTAAGAAATAGCGAAGCATCAATCTAACTTGAAGAAATCAAGATGGCATATCAATCTAAGCGTCGCGCGTGCGTCGAACCACCTCGATGAGGGCATCCCTCGCCTTGACGAGCTTCAGGACAACGTCGATCAGCGCGTCAACGGTGGCGGCGTCGCGGGCGGCGGCGTCTAACTCGGCCCATTCGGCCATGGCGAGCTCGAAGTCAGACCAAAGCTCCGCGAGGAAGACCTCCTCATCCGTAGACGCCGGTGGTCCTTCTTCTCCAAAGCTGAATACTAGCCCTTCCGCGGAGAAGGGTGATGGCGGAGTTTCGTCGCTAGAAGAAGAGGAGCGGGAAGAAGCCATTGAAGATTTAAGAGAAAGTAAGTGTTGTGGAGTAGTGGAAAATCTGTGAGGCAAATGATTACTCCAATTCCTGCAACCGTACTGCTCTTATATGCTTAAGGCGCAGAAGCCGAGCAGTTTCAAATAAATAAGGGCGTGAGAAGCCAAAGCGTCATCGTGTTTTGCGAAGATTGCCGCATGGGAGAATCGAGAAAGAGAGTGCTAGGGAGGAAGAAATGTGAACTGCTGGTCCTGGGTGTGTAAATGTATAAACACTCCATGACAACAGTTCATCAACAGGCAGATGGTGCGACATTTCGGATCCCACGAAAAGTCAACAGAAGTGGGGAGGACCGAAGCAGTTGCGTGCGCGGAGATGGTGGGCCCATCCAGGAATGCACTAGGCATTAAATGAAAGTTAGAAAAGCAATTGGCGCGCGTTGCAGGACGGTCCCGGGGGCTACTGATGAATACTCATACCATAGGTACCCCAAGCGGCCCGGGACGACCAATGGGCTGCCCCAAGCCCAGCTCGGCGAAGGCCCATTGGCTGCGACGAAGCGCTTCGTCGCCGACCAAACCGACCAGGGGGGGTCCGACCCCCGCCATGGGTCGGGCGCCTCACAAGCTCCGACCAAGCCAAGGCGATCTCCACCAAGGGTTGGGTGCCGGACCATCATCCGTCGACCTCGAGTTGGCCACTTGCCCTCTGCGGACCACGGCGGCTCGAAGCCGTCGCGGCGGTGGCTCCTTCCCAAGGTGGCGAGAGCTGCGAAGTCAAGCACCGATCTCATCGTCGGTCATGCGGTGGGAGGATATGCTCCTCTCGAGGCAACACTAGAGCCAAAGCGCTCTGGCGTCAACATCAGCAAGCAGCGAGTAGGTGTGTCACTTCCGGCAAGCGACTTCGCCACTCGACGTATCTACCAACCCAGCATGGGGTGAGCAGACACCGGTCAGTCGACAAGACCGAAGACCAGGACTCCTAGGTGTAGGACACCACATCCTTTCTTTTCCAAACTCCCATGTAACCTGCCCCCACCGTCTATATAAGGGGAGGCAGGACCCTTTGGGAAGGGGACGGCTTTCCGAGCGAATAGTCCTTACTTCTCCCACTCGCACGAGGCGCACAAGGCTGGTCCTTAGCCCTCGCTTGTAACACTGTGCAGTCATCTGCACCCAAAGCAATATAGATTCACACATGAACTGGAGTAGGGACATTCGGCCCGAACTAGTATACTTCTTGGGCTCCCTGAGTCAGACCATTCAAGGAGAGGGAACGCGCGCCCCCTTGACTAAAAATTCACTTGCCGGTATTCGAAACACCGACATCACTGATCAAAGGAGGAGGATAACCATAAAGGGCTTGGAAGGGAGAACACTTCAAAGAGGTGTGGTAGGAAGTATTATACCACCACTCAACAAAAGTTAACCATGTATACCATTTCCTTGGTTCCTGGAAAGCCATGCACCTCAAATATGATTCCAAACATTGGTTAACTCTCTCCATTTGTCCGTCACTTTGCGGATGATAAGTTGTACTCATTGAAGTGAGACCTTCATAGCTTTGAATACCTCAATGAAGAATTTACTGGTGAAGATTTGGTCACGATCAATAATAATGGCAATTGGAACCCCATGGAGCTTTAGAATATGTTCAATAAATAATTGGGCAACTTGTTCCACCGTGAATGGGTGTGACATTCCAATAAAATGGGCATATTTGGTCAGCCGATCGACCACAACTAAAACAACGTCTTTGCCATGAGACTTGGGTAATCCTTCAACAAAATCCATCGATATATGCGTCCAAGCCATCTCCAGAATTTCCAATGGATTCAACAATCCGAGAATGTGAATATGTTCAGGTTTAGCAAGCTGGCAGACTGGACATTCGGCTACCCAATGCTCTACCGCTTTCTTCAGGCTGGGCCAATAGAACAATCTCTTTATCTAGTGATAAATCACTCGGACCCCTGAATGTCCTCCAAAGTTAGACGCATGGAAATCTGCCAAGATTTTCTGTCTTATCTCTCATTTGTCACCAACATAGATTCTTCCTTTGAATCTCAATAATCCAGCTCTTATGGTGTATTCATTATTTTGATTTCCTGCACAATGCACTTCCTTCAGCAGCTTTTGACTAACTTCATCATCAATATAACTATTCTTGACCTCAGTCACCCATTCAGGCGAGAATGTCACCATAGCCAAACATGACTCACCATTTCCACCGTCAGAACTATCCCTCCTGGACAAGGCATCCACCACCAGATTCTCTTTACCCCTTTTATACTCAACCTGGTAGTCAAACTCCAGAAGTTTTAGCAACAATTTATGTTGTATTCCTTCAGTTATACGTTGTGTAGTGATATGTTAAAGGCGCTTTTGATCAGTTCTTATGATTAGCTTTCCACCCAGGAAATAATGTCTCCACCTCTTAAGAGCCTCAATCACAGCCATTGATTCCTTGTCATAAATAGATTGCGCTGCTGATTTAGGTCCTAATACCTTGCTGAAATAAGCAATTGGTTGGCCAGCTTGCATCAACACGCCGCCTATGCCAGTGCCGCATGTGTCAGTCTCTATGACAAATGGCTAAGTGAAGTCCGGCAAGGCCAGCACTGGGCAGTCAGTCATCACCTTCTTGAGTTCCTCAAATGCTCTTGTTTGTGCTTCTCCCCAGCACCAAGAATCCTTTTTCAACATATCAAACAAGGGTCTGCATATTTGGCCATACCCTTTAACAAATCGTCTGTAGTATCTGGTTAATCCCAAAAATCCCCTAAGCTTCGTGATATTACAAGGTTTCGACCAGTTGAGTATATCTCTAATCTTTTTAGGATCAGTGGCAACTCCTTGGCCACTAATAATGTGCCCGAGGTACTCGACTTGGGGGTTGGCAAATACACACTTGCTTAGTTTCACCCTGAGCTTGTCCTCTTGCAATATCTTCAACACCGCTGTGAGTAATGCCTGGTATTCACTTCTATTTTTGTTGTAAATCATAATATCGTCAAACAAAACCAATATTCCTCTTCTTATATACTGAGCAAAGATAGAAATCATCAAAGCTTGGAAAGTGGCAGGAGCGTTTGACAGTCCAAATGGCATTACCAAATATTCATAATGCCCAAGGTGAGTCCTAAAAGCTGTTTTATGAATGTCTTCCTCTCTCATTTGTATTTGGTGATAACCCGATCTCAAATCAAGTTTTGTGAATATCTCAGCCCCATGGAGCTCATCTAATAGATCTTCAATCACCGGGATGGGAAATTTGTTTTTTTATGGTCATTGAGTTCAATTGGCGGTAGTCAATGCATAATCTCCACGAACCATCTTTTTTCCTCACCATTATTGCCGAAAGCTGCATATGGACTCACACTTTCCCTGATTTCATCATTTTCCAACAATTGTTTGATGATGTTTTCCATTTCATCTTTCTGATAGTGAGGAATTCTATACGGTCTAAGATTTGGTGGCTCAGACCCTGTCTTTAAGTGGATTGCATGATCACACTCCCTTTGAGGTGGCAGTCCCTTTGGTTCTTCCAACACCTCTGGAAACTACCTTAAAATGTTCTCAAAGTCTTCTGGGATAGCTTGATGGTGTTTGGTTTCAACCTCAGTTAATATTTGCACCTAGATTACACACTCGATCAACCCTTTGTTCACCATACTTTCCAGCTTGGTGGCATTGATGTTACAGTTTGCTAGTGGTTTAGTGTAATCTTTGAATTGTATGATTTGATTTCCCTTGGTGATGGTCAGAATCCTCTGTTTCAAATACAGCCCAATGGGACTATGTTTAAAGATTCAATCGGTCATAATTCCCCATCGCTATACCGTTGGGAATCAGAATGATGTCATAATTCATTACTAATGGCATGATGTTTCATGGATAGGTTTCATGTGTTTCAATCTTTATCGCATAGATAAGTTTCAACCGATCCGCATCTCGACCTATGAAACTTATCATAAACCATGAAACTATCCGTGAGACATCATGAAAATGAGGATTTCCTCTATCTTGAAGTGATGGTATCGTTGTCTTTAATCGTCGAGACCAATTAGGGAGGAGCTAGTTCTATCTGATGTCGGTTACTAAACAGCTAGCTTTTGGACTAAACATTTTTGGGGGCCTCTGGGCTTCACACCAACATTCACAAGAGTGAGGTGTGCGCCATCGGTGTGGCGCTATGGACATAGCGGCGAATCTGTGAGATTTTCGGCATTATCCAAATCTTTCCCTTGCAGGTACTTAGGCCTACCGCTACGACCTACCAATCTCAAGCGTTCTGACCTGCAGCCTCTCATTGTGAGTAAGCGGTTGGCGGTGGAAAGAAATTACTCTCAAGGGCGGGCAGGATGGTTCTGACGAACGCCGTTCTCACATGCCTCGCGGTATACCACCTCACAGTGTTTTCGCTCCCTGCATGGGCTGCAAAGAAAATCGACAGAATTCATAGAAGCTTCATTTGGAGAGGCGAACAGGATTGCTCCGGAGGGCACTACCTAGTCAACTGGAAATCGGTATGCAGGCCTAAGGCTCTGGGAGGACTCGGCATTAAGGATCTAAATTCCTTGGATAGGGCTCGCCGCCTAATCGATCTTTATGCGCTCCATTAGGGGAGATCGCTCCATGGGAAATCGCCACGAAAGCGCTATCGCTATCGTGGTCGGCAAGCGGGAGGATCGGTAAGGAAGAGCTTCTTTCGAGGCGGTTGCGATCAATCGGAGGATTTCCTCGCCACTCAAATCGGGAGTTCATGCGGCTATGGCGGCGCTCGAACGAGTAAGGTTGCTACAGAATATGCGGATGATATTACGGAAATGGATGCGGCGAGGTCTACTCGGCGAGGGCGACTTACAGTCACGGTTTATTGGCGACGCAGCCAGATCCTAACGCAAGATAATCTGGCGGCGAAGCAGCAAGCGAAATCTGATTCTTCGCCAGCTATTCTTGCGAGATAAGTTCTCTGGTGGTGGTGGCTCTTAGGGATGGCCACATAGCGGCCTTTGCGTGATGTCGGCCTCGGCCGAGTCATCCAGACATCTCATTCTCTTGTGCCCGTTCGCAAAACAAGTATGGAGAAAGGTCCTTCTCTACATGAACATAAATTTCATCGCCATTCAACCGGCATTGGTCCAGCTAGACATTGCGGCTTGGTGGCGATTGGTCCGTACCACCATCCTGCGTTAGCATCACAAATAGGCGGACGGCACCTTTATGTATGTAGCATGGAACCTATGGAAGGAGAGGAACAGCAGGATCTTCAGTAATCTATACAGAGACGTCGACTCTGTTGCTAGCATCGCGGTAGATGACATTCGCAGCCGAAGGGTGGCAACTCACCCACCAAATCCATAGTCTGTCCAAGGAGCTCCTTATTCCACCAGAGTTTTCTCTCAGTTGATTTGCTAACCCTCCTAGGGTCAGGCGTTGAGTTCAGTTAGGCGTTCCGCCAATTTTTGTTCTGTTGGTCACTGACCTTGTTTCATTTCTAGTTACGAAGTGTATTTTACAAACTACCTTGCTGTATCTCTGATTATCTTCTTTAATGCAAGGCAGAGCTCCTGCCATTTTCTTTCAAAAAAATAATTCTTTAATGGCAGCAGGTTGAATGAGTTACTGAATGGTATACCTTGTATCAGATACTCCAGTTTTTCAACCCTGGCATCACAAGGTAACTCTCCTCCTCCAGCCACCACAACCTTTTTGATCTGTCCATATTTCAGTTGACAATTGGTTCTAATAGCAAAGCCATAGTCCATAAAAGAGTTTGTACTGCCACTGTCAACTAACACCACTACTTTACTGTCACCAATACTTGCAATCAAGGCAAAAGTAGAAATTCCCACAATTCCTTAGGCTGCGCACAGTGATATTTGCATTATTTGTTCTTGTCTCTGCGGATGAATTTCCACTTCTGGGCTACCAGGGGCAGTCACGAATTCATTCTCCAAAACTGGTTCTTCTTCTCCAGTATTCGATTCTTCTTCTTCTTCACCCCTCATCAATATAGCATGGAGTGCTTTCTTGATTCTGCATTTATGAGTCGGGTTCCATGGTTCTTTACAGAACCAACATGGATTTTTGTTTCTCTCCTCCATTATACCCTGGTTTGCGTTTTCAGTTTGCTTCAGAACAGTGGCTCTATTGCCCGACTGAGTGCTTTTGTTACTATTTCCACCAAATCGACTTCTATTGTAATTGACATTCATTTGATTCCTCTTGGCGGCTGCTGATTTTTCATAAACCCTGGCATACCAGTAACCTTCCATCAACCCTTGTGGCCGCTGACCACTGACATCATGCTTAATGTCCCCTTTAAGACCGCCAATGAAACAGCTCAGAAGGAAGTGTTCCTGAAGGTATGAGTGATCCCTCTTGACAAGAGCGACACATTCTTCAAATCTATCAATGTAATCTGATACAGTGGTCGATTGCCTGATATTTTGCAATGCCTCGACTGCTTCATGAGCTGACATATCTGAGAAGCGGTCACTGATAATAGCGCAAAATTGTGGCCAGGTTAACAAGTTGCTGTGGATTCCAATTCCCTTGAACCAAGTAGCAGATCGACCAGATAAATGTGCTGTTGCTATATTAGTCCACTGTCCCATTGGTGTACCCGAAATCTCGAAGAATTTCTCACATTGCTTCAGCCAATTCAGCACACCATCACCCTCGAACAAAGGTATCTCCAACCTGGGTCCTTTAATTACTGCTTCCATATAATGGTTTGTGTTATCTACTTCCCCCATTATTTGATTAGTCTGGCCATCAATCCATAGAACACCTGGTTGATGTGACCTCATCCCATAATTATTCCAGAGGTTTACAGGTGTTTTTCTGATTCCGTGAAGGTCAGTGTTGTTTGTTCGCTGATAACCTGCATTTCCTCCCCGGTTAATCTGATTGAAGTTAGGATTCATTGGTGGTCTGCTTCCCTGATTACATTCAGTATTATACTTCGGGGCGACAGCATTTTGTCCCACCGTAAATTGGTCCTCACGGGTTACTCCCTCCATCCTTCTTTCATTGTGTGACAAAATTTGACCACAAGTGTTTTGATTCATTACTTGTGTTCCCGCCGAAGATAGATCTGTAGCCACTCCACCAGCCTCAGCATCTTCAGTTGCCGATGTATTGTTTCTGTTCCGATTCCCATCTTCTTTTGGCTGTGGACTTGATGGACCCGAATGACACATCTTCAACAAAATTTCTTTCACCTCCTTGAACTCAGTTTTCAGAGTCTTTAGATCTGCTAGTTCCTCCTTGATAACTGCGATCTCTGCTTTCACTTCCATAAACTCTTCCCTGCTAGCCATACCTTCCTGTGATCTGGTTGTAACAACCATGAATGTTGCCTTACTCACCAGTCACCACCAATGAAAGATCTGAAGAAGATCCTCTGGTTTTCCTTCAGTGTAGGGATTTTACGGCAGCGATTCGGAAATCGCAACCAACCTCCACTGATCGCACCACCAATCCAAAGATCGATGCTGCTCTGATACCTAAGTTAGACCTCAGACTATAGCGAGTCCGAAAATAAGAATAAATTTGCAGCAGGACGGGGGAGATATGTGGAACGAGATGGGGAAGAACAGGGGAACTACTACGTTAGAGCCTACGATACGTAAAGAGAGAGTAGTTGAATCAATTCCATGATTCTTTCTTCCTTTCCAAGACTGGCTTATAAGCCTGAGTTCTGAATTACATGAGTAAAACAAAGTTACGATAACAGTAAACGACAGCGGTAAGACATTCTCCAGCAATTACTAGTTCCTTCACTTGCCGTAGATTCCTACTTGACACTTTGGTGAAGTAATCCTTGCCCTCCATCCAGTTAAGTGAAGTCGTTCCAGTATCGTTTCCTCCTGCCGCCTTCAGACCTGAAGCAAAAATCATCTCTGTAGTTGATGTTTCCTTGTACTCTCCCGTAGGTCCTGACATGGCCTCGGAACAGCCGTCGCGGCGGTGGCTCCTTCCCAAGGTGGCGAGGAGCTGCGAAGTCAAGCACAAGTCTCGTCGGTCATGCAGTGAGAGGATCGCTCCGCCAGAGGCAACACGAGAAAGCGCTACGGTGTCGACACACAGCAAACATGAGAGTAGGATGCCTTGCGACTGAACCGTTTGTGTCTCGCCTCGTGGCGCGAATCCGCTCTACAAGGTGCTCAAGAAATCCGATCGGTTTAAATTGGGCCGAGGCCTAGAAGCCCTCAATGGTGGCGTTCTGACCTCACCGGTACTAATCGCCCGGCGCCGAAGAACACTTCCTCTACATTCGCCCGACCAGTCGTCGATGCGGCACTTGTCGTGGAAGCGGCGGAAGAAAAAAGTTACGATAACAGTAAACGACAGCGGTAAGACATTCTCCAGCAATTACTAGTTCCTTCACTTGCCGTAGATTCCTACTTGACACTTTGGTGAAGTAATCCTTGCCCTCCATCCAGTTAAGTGAAGTCGTTCCAGTATCGTTTCCTCCTGCCGCCTTCAGACCTGAAGCAAAAATCATCTCTGTAGTTGATGTTTCCCTTGTACTCTCCCGTAGGTCCTGACAAGGCGACGACGGCCTGCAGGAATACGCGCCGCAGCTGGCGTCGCTCCGGCTGCCCACGGCTGTCCAATAATACGACTAGACTAATCCAAGGTAACAAACACTCTCTTCTCTGTACTCTTCCCCCAATTTCCACCCACCAATTGCCCTTGTTTTTTTTACGTAAAGTCGTTCGCTTTTCACGGCAACTATACTGCTGCGTTTGAACAACATGCTTGTTTTAGCCTTGTGTGCAGTCTTCTTCTTGGATATGTGCTTTCTTCTAGCCGCTTCTAATTCTCTCCGTATCAATCACAAAGACCTCGACCTGTGTCTTCCATCCCAGTACGTACATAAATTTTGTTAGTATCTCCCAACTGCAGATCTGTTTCTTGTTGGCTTGCTTATTTCGGTGCTTTTCCCTTTCAATATTGTTTTGCTTAATTATAAAATTGTTTTTCTATCATTTAGGTTTATGAAGGGATACGCTTCATCTTAAGTTGAAACCCTCTTACTTATGAAATTTGCTGCCAACAAATAAATAAATAAATAAATAAATATATATATATATATATATATGAGGGTTTGAGAAACATCATCCGGATATTTTGATTACCAAAATCAAACCAAATTGTGAACCGTTGATTTTGATCAACCAAATTGTGAACCATTGATTTTGTTATGATTAGTGCGCTATGGGACTGACAGATTAGTGCGCTATTGGCCTCGATGGTCGTGATTAGTGTAGTTAATGGACCCGATTAGTGCAGTAACTTAAGCTGCTTTTGATCCAACGGTTCACAATTTGATTGATCAAATCTAACGGTCCAAAATTTGGATGTTTTCTTACACAAAAACATCTAGGAGATGACTATACACACCATATATATATATAGGAAAAATATCTTTTACTCCCGGATGTAGTTACTCCCACTCAATCCACGGTTCGCTTGTTCCAAGATCCGTGCAGCCTTAATAGTCATTGCGGGGTGCATGCTTACTAGTAATATTGTAAACCCGATCCGCATAGAAAGTTAGTTCCTATATTTCCGAAAATCTACCGTGTTTTGAATTTGTTTGTTAAACAAATACTAGATTAACAACTCATTTTCATCTCACGGCATTTAAATCTGGAGTTGAAGGAGCAGACGCACCGGGAAGGCTGGCCGCCATGATGTCATCATCGCTGCCCACCAAGATTCTGTGCTTCGATGTACGTATCGAGGCCCACCGCCGTTGATGCTAGGCCTGGGCGTGAAGAGGGCGCCGCCGTGACTTGCATGCATGCCTCCATTGTATGAGTCCATCCATGTCAATTTTGGTTTGGCTGTAAATATACTCAAGCTTCAAAAAAGCGCTAGGCGGTAGGCGGGCGGAGGCCCACTGCCTAGCGCCTAGCCTGCCTAGGCGGCGCCTAGGCGCGCCTAGGCGGAAATCGCAAACTAAGCACCAGCTATTAAATAAACTTAATTTTTCTGAATACTTTGTACTGCTTGATGCCTTCTACAATCTACACTTTGAACCATAACTAATCTTCGAGCTAACAAAAGCCACATTTTAGTAGAACTATCCTCTATTTATTGATTTATACTCCATTTCTACATTGGAAGCTCTTATCACTGAGACTAAATGCAACAAATTAGTTTGCACAAATCACTGAGACTAAGCTCTTATCACCGAATAACCGAACACCGATTAGCACTTACGCAGCATATAGTTAACAAATTCCAAGTCCGTGACTACTAGCCTCCCGACCTCCGGGCGGGCTAAGGGCCAAGGCTCCCTCGCCGCTTGTCCTCCCCGCCTCTTCTCCTCAAGCCCCCGACGGCCGACGCCTCCCTGCCCCTCAAGACCACCTGCCCTCCTCCTTGGCTCCTCGAGCCTCCTCAATGCCCACCCCTACTTAGAGCCCACCACGCCACCTTTTCCGCCGGCCAACACACCACTCACTCAGGCGCCACCGAAGCCTCCCAAGCGCCTCCGCCTAGAGCACCATTTGTGCCAAGGCGAGGCGGAGGGTCCGCCGCTTAGCGCCCAGGGCGCCATTTAGGCGGGCGCCTTTACCGCTTTTTGAACACTTCCTTTGTTATCTTTGGTATGGATATGCCGGTGGCATGCCTTCGATGGCATATCCACATTCTTGTACTAGTTCTCTCGAGGCGTAGCGAGGTCTTGAAGACTATTTACACAGGGCCGTGAGCCGAGCACGGGCGTGGCACCATGCTTCGATTTTTTTTTAATATTTATTTTTAATCGCTTTGAACTATCGCCCGCTGAAAAATTTTGAAAAATGCCCGCCCCAAAGATGGGCGACGCCTGCATTCGGCGACGGAGGCCAGCGCCTTAACGGGTCGGAACGGGCGCCATTAAAGCATACACGCTGACACGCCATACCGTCAAAGCGACGCTTATGGCTCAAGCGACGTCAGCCCCAAAGCATCGGGCTGGATTTTTATACCTCATGACGATCATCACCATTTGCTTGTCAGCCGCCGAGAGCGAGAGCGAGAGCGAGGAGAAGAAGAGGAGAGGAAGGAGAGGAAAAAAAAGAGAGAGGAAGAAAAAAGGGGAAAAATATTCATCGTTTTTTGAAGGTAAGTCCGGTAAATTTATATGTAATTTTTTTTGAAATTTTAGTATTTTGTAATATTTAGAAATATAGAAATGTAGTAATTTAGAAATTTAATGTAGTAGGATGGGGTAGTTCAAATATTATGTAATGTTTAGAGATTTAATGTAGTATTTAGAAATGTTGAGAATCAATATAGTTTTTAGAAATTTAATTTAGTTAGGATTGATAGTAGAAATATTAGGCAATGTTTAGAGATTTAATATAGTATTTAGAAATATTAGGATTGTAGTATTTAGAAATGTTGAGAATCAATATAGTATTTGGAAATTTAATTTAGTTAGGATTGGATAGTAGAAATATTAGGCAATGTTTACAGATTTAATATTTAGTATTTATGATGTAATATTTTAGAGATTTAATATTTAGTATTTATGTATTTAATATTTTAGATATGTAATATTTATGTATGTAATATAGGTAATCGAATTATTTATTTATAGTCAATGACCGTGTTACGTTAAAAATTAGTATATTTAAAAACATGGCAAAGCGCCGTTATTAAATCAAGAGGGTAAAATGATGATTTTTTCTTGCTCGACGTTGTAGGCAAGATGCTCGGAGACATTGTATTTTCAGATATTCTATGGAGATGGGAGATAGCACAAAATTAATGGAGTCGATTTGTCGGGATTTTCAAAGAATTACACAGGCATATCTAGGCCGAGAGATAGGACATCTGAGGGTTTGATGGAGTTTATATTTTGATGTTCAGCTTTGATGCCCAGAGTGTTCGTCATGCGGTCGGAGCAATAGTAAGTCGTCATGCAGGACTTTTTATGGAGAGTCGATTCCTATTAACGCGACCTCGCATGGAGGAGCTATGTTGATACGTCAGAGAGCGGGTTGGCCGCCATGTTGCTGGTAGATTGGTACAGTAAAGGTTCAAGAGTTCGCCATGATTCGCAGGATTTGTTAGGCACCGCTAAGCGCCAAAGGTCAGATTTATGGCGCAATTCTTAGTGTCTCGGTGATTTTGACCCTCGCCAGAGAATTAATATAATTGATATATATTATTGCTTTTATTATGAATAAAATTTGTAGTTTTCTTTTCTAGTTATTTGCAATTTCTCTATAGAGACAAAGCAGAAATGAAAACATCACTAGAAAGTAGAAACAATACATTCATGAGGGTCATATCATACGCTTGATTTCATTCATTCATTGTGCAATAACTCAAGTCACGAACAAACATTTACTAGCACTAGCTTGATGTAGCACCAGATTTTTGAATCAACTGGTTCCTCATTTCCTCAGCTTCTTGTCTCACTGTCTGAGTGTCTTCTTAGTTCTTACTCCAAAGTCCAAACTTATGATTTATGAATGATGATACAATCATACAAATGCACAACAATTTGATACAATCATTAATCATACAAATGATACATCAGCCAATTAGTGATTCAAGGAGTCTCGGCGGCACGGCGGTGGCGATTTTGGATGGCGACGCAGCCAACAGCTTGAGGAGAGGACTAGAGGAACCGAGGAGGAGGATCGGACGAGGACCAAGGAGGCGTGGAGCATACTGGTGTGAGCTCTGCATGGCAGGGGCAAGCTCCGGCGGTGGCTGGAGCGAAGATCGGTGTCTCGGACTAGCGCCTAGCGAAGAGCCGGAGATGTGGTCACAGGGTCGGCCGGTCGGGGAGAAGCTGACCAGTGGGGGGAGGTGGAGCACCGACCAACAGGAGAGCCGAGCCAATGTAGGTGTGATGGTGGCGACGTCCGTGGCCGGTGGGAGTGGAGCTTCGGATCCTTGAGGCTTGGAGCGTCACTGGTCGGGAGAAGTGGATTACTGGGGTCGCGGATGTCGGATGGGGCAGAACCAGCGACGATTGCGGAGACATCCGTGGCGCCGGGCAGAGGTCCGACGGCAGAGCTCCAAAACCCTAGCGCCAGATCACGAGCTCTACGAGTTGAGTCTGGGCTCGGGCGAGTGGTGTTTGGTCATGAGGAGAGGAATTGGCTGATTTTGTGCCGTATGGCCGCCAAGCGACGCCATGCCAGGTTCGCCATGCCCCCACGCCGGCCAAGTTCAAATTTCGCCCAACCGCCAACAGCCGCCAAGGGCTGGTCGTTCTAGTTCTTATCGCTAAGCGACATCGGGCCGCATATCATGCGCCATGTGCGAATTTTTGAACACTGGTACTGTGCACTCCATCGGTGTCTGAGGTGCGTGATGTCGGGTAGATATTACTGAGGAGGGGAATACAGATATGCAACAACGCGATGATGAAGGTGGTGGCGAGGTTGGCGGTGGCGACGGGATCGAGGGGGCGAGGAGCCACCGTGGAGGCGCGAGGTGGCCCGACGAGGGGAGGAGGTGGAGCACATAGTTGAGTTGATGGAGGAGGAGGACCGTGCGGATGAGGAAGTCCACGATGGCTAACGCTTCGAACGAGGAGGACAATACTCTGAGGTGCATGCCCGGTCGCGGGACTAAATATAATTTCAAGACACGACAATGAATGAAGGGAACAGAGATGCATGGGAGTATCATGAGAACGAGGTCAGAGGGGCCATATATAAAGACAAGGAGGCCGTGATGGATCACGGTGAAGTCTTCGTCAATGTCTCTTGGCGCGCCAATTCAGGGTAGTGAAGTCTGAAGAAAAAAGACTACGACGTGAAGTCGTAGTTGATTAGTGCTCATGGCGGTGCATGCATACAAGGGGAAGTGGAGGGCTACCGAAATGTTCCATAGTGACGGAGCATAATCGCTAGCTGGAGGAAGCGAGCGAGAACACCGCACTCGTCGTCCACTTGGGTGGCAAATGTGTTTATGGCGGATCATCGACAATCCGCGACCTGCGGCCTCGATCCATTATCGAGCCCGTGGAGGAGAGGTTTCAAAGACAAGATTAGCTACGGAAAGGCTTGGAGAGCAAAAAGAACAATTTTGCAAATACGGTTCGGGACATACGAGACTTCTACGAGAATATTCCACACTTGCTCGGGGGCAATATCAAGTAGGAATCCTGGTGACGGCCATCAACCTTGCGGAGTTTCCGCGGATGGTGCGGCGCTGGTAAGTGGGTCTTACAGCGGGCCTTCTTAGCCCTCGGCGCATGCATTAATGCCTTAAAACGCTTGCCGCCGGTCATTTGTATGGACGGCACATTCCTCACAGGAAATACAAGGGCCGATTCTAACAAAGCATCGCGGTGGACGCCAACAACTGTGTTCTACAGGTCGCATTGGCCAGCCGTGGAGAGGGAAAACACGGAGAGTCTGATCTTGGTTTCTTGAAAGAGTCAAGATGGCGATTGTGCAAGAACCGCCCGATGTATGTGTCATCCATGACCGACATGGGAGTTGCCGAGGGCGATCGTGATATGCAACAAGGGTCCGAGCGTCGTGGGAAGCGAGAAAGTGGCAAGACTCGAAGAAGCGGTGGTGCATGAGGCACATGGGTGCCAATTTTTTCCGTCTGGCTTAGGAACAAGGAACTTATAAACATGTTCAGCGGCCATGCAAACAGAACCAGCGGAGGAAGTTCGAGTCGCCAGGAGGACGTTGGATGAACTAACCAAGAAGCAATCAATGAATCAAGGGATGGCGCTAGTTGATCAAGGAACCCTATGGTGTACCACGAGCAAGAGATGACCTGACCTTGTATGCGCTCGGCAAGCGACGACCAAACATCCGGCGTGGTAGGGCAAACATAAAGAGTTTCACGGATCGATACGACCACGAGCCGTTGGAGAAATGGTCCATTCGCATGGCGGTTCCCGCTATGGAATAATGACAACCAACTTTGGCGGAGATTTACAAGCCCCGGGTAATGAAAGCGCCAAGATGCCTCCCGTTGGTGGGCATTGTTGAGGTGTGTTACTAGGCACCCAAAGATATTTCGTTGAGCGGCACAAGGCCTCCGTTGCATGTATGTCGGACAATGCGCCGTCGTACTTTCGACGGTTGTCTCGTTACATGGCAAACAAGACACGGAAACCTGCAGACACATCGCTTGACGGAGAGTGGCGTGGAGCGGAGGTACCACGTGCCTTTCGCGGTGGCCAAAGTCGAAGGTGCCCGCCGGAGAGGACTTCCCATCTGTGCATACTCAGCCGCCAGCATTGCGAGTGCTCTGCCGCGAAGCCACGCTGCTTGCACTTGCCGTGGTCGCTGCGTGATTGCCCGCAGCGGCGAGACACACCGATCATGTCGTCCGTACATCTCCACTACTACTACAAGCAAAGTGTTCTCAACCGTGGCATAACGAGGTGTATGGAGTGCGGGTCGATGGATGCGTTCACGGCGACCCCCCTCCGAGGGCATCGATGGATGCGGACATCCGAATGTTGAAGCGAAGGTCGAGCGTCGAAGGACACGGCGTATTAGGGAGCGATATGGGCGAAGTCGGCGGCGTCGTGAATTGTGGATAATGCAATTCTATGTACAAGTTATTTGTTGTCTCCGTCAATGTATTTTCTATTCTATGTACCAGTTAATTGTTGTCTCCGTCAATGTATTTTCTATTCTATGTACCAGTTAATTGTTGTCCCCGTCAATGTATTTTCGATTGTATGTACCAGGTTATTTGTTATCCCGTCAATGTATTTTCTATTGTATGTACGATTATTTGTTGTCCCGTCAATGTATTTTCGATTGTATGTACCCGGTTATTTGTTATCACCGTCAATGTATTTTGGTTGTATGTACGATTATTTATTATCCCGTTAATGTAATATTTGAATATGGAACATTGCATTACTTTTCATTTAATTTTTGTAGTTGCAGCGTGTACCACGAATTTGCTTTCTAACCATGAATTTGCTTTGTAACCCATGCATCTACAAGGCGGCGATGGCGAGAGTTAGGCGTCTTTTGCGGCGCTACTCCGTTGCTAGAACCGGCCGTGGACTTGACCCACCGGTCTAGGTTGTCGCGATTGAGGTCGTAATTTGGGGACATCTGCGGTCTCGGGTGCCGAACGAGTTTCTTCGGATCGACCAGCATGGGTTCCTGATGGGCCGAGGTTTTCGACTATTTTACTTACCGCTAATGGAATTTTAACGGCGCTACACTACGTGCGAGTTTCGAGTTCGGCTTACTTCCGATTCTGCCGGATGGTGGAGCGGACGGCATGGAGGAGCCGCCGACGCCACACGGTTCTCGTCTGACCGGTCCCTGGCGACCGCTCGTGGACGGTGGAGGCCGGAGACACACGTTCCACCTGCCCGTCGCGGAGAGATGGCTCCCACGCTGCGGGGCGTGTCGTACCTCCTCGGCCTCCCTGCCGGAGTCTGCGGTTGTGCCGCAGCGCCCCCTCGATTGGCGTGGCGATTGGGCTAACCGCTTCGCCGGTGGACCGACACCCGCAGCCCGTCAGACGCGTCGTGCCTAAGCGGATGAGAAGCACGGAGTCGAGCGTGGTACGCTCCGATTCCGCAGTTAATACCTCGTTCATTGCAACCGCGGATCGCGACCGAGCTGCGACAATCATGCATGCGAATCTTTGCGGTGAGCTTCTCCACCGAGGCGGCGAGAGGACTGGCCGCCACACAGGCGTACACTAGTCCTATTCGGTTGGTACATGTTCCGTCCTCGCCGGGGACACGGTGGACCGGCTTTTGTCGAGTTACGCCCGCTTTATCGCCCGACACCCGGGCGGACGGTAACACATTTCGTAAAAATCTCTTCTGACGGGACATGTCTAACTTTGCCGTTGCACACAGATGGTGCGGTGGTCGTGAGGGCTCTGCCGTGCTTTCGCGTGCTGTCTGAGGTTTGTCTGTTGTCTCAAAAGGTAGGCAAAGAAAGTAGCTGATGAGCTGCGTTCTACTCTGCGATTGTGGTCTGGGAGCACTTCTCTTTGATAGGCCGAGGTTGACGGCCGCAAGTACTCCTGAACTCAGACACCGGCCTCCCCGGATCGGTGGCCCACTATGGGCCTCTTCGGGAATCGACAGTATGCCCCTTGTATCTAACCCCTAATTTGGACACTTTAATAAGGCCTTTACTTTTTGTTCCGCTTGTGGTGTCGCCCACTGCCAGACTAAGAAGTCGTACCCGAAGTTCGTTAAGGAGTTTGTGTAGCCGCAGCGAGGGCGTCACGGTGGACACCAATATAGGCTAGCGACGTCGAGTCCGAAAGCACCTCACGGGCTGTCCGAGCTTCTTCGGCATGACCATCGGCTCGGCTCACCGTAGGTGCTCCTCTTTGACTCGTGCGTCGAGAGTACTCGCCCCTGCCGGGTGCTGCTTGGCGATTCGCCTCTTCGGACTCTCCCCTGCGGACTACTCACCTTTGTCTCACGTGCAGCGCACAAGTAAGTGTTACGAGCACAATACTTACCATTCCGGCGGAATGAATGTTGTATGTAAATTGCCGCGTTTTTGCTGCAGATGACCGGTCGGGGCATGCACTAGGCACTCCGTTCTTCTGGCGCGTAATCACGAAGTGGGCGATGCGGTGGGACCCGAGCGGGCGGGGCAGAGGTGGGCGAGACCCGCACCTACTGACCGTGCCCGCGTCGGCGATTACATGGGCCAGTTCGCGCGGCTGACTTCGGCTTAGGGTTGGGTACACACCAGAGATGTCCCGGCTCCGGCGCCGGTGTCGGAGCGTACCCTTCACGAGATGTCCCGAGAGGAGAAGCGTTGCGGTAAGGTCACCCCAAAGCCCTACGTATGTTTTTATGTAAATTAACTCATATCAAGTGGCATTACTTGCGAGCCGTCTTGCGAGGCGAGATGTACGGGGAGTTCGAGTCCGTGTTGGCGGGCCTCGGCCGCTGACGTCGCGCTCACCCCGTTCGGCGGCGGGAAAGCAGTTGGTCGATGGCGGCGCCCACGATGGGGGCGGATGTGCGGCCTACTCACTGCCGAGGGGCGGAGCGTGGTGCCCGCCGGCTAGCACCTCCCGCTAGTGGGCGGCGTGCCACACCTCGCCCAATGAAGTCGGCCCACACTACCCGGCGTCACCCGGTCGTGCCCTCGGGTCCTCCTCCTGAGACGCGATGTACGGTGGGGTGGCGGGCGATCTTCGTCTCTCGCCACGGCCGCGGTGTCGAGGGTGGGGTGGCGGGCGATCTTCGTCTCTCCGGCCGCCGCGGTCTGTCGCCGACTACTCGAGGTACTGCGACATTGGCGAGGATCCGACTTTCGACTGGGCGAGTTCATGTCGGCCAAGGAGCACAGGCCACCACCCAGCCAGAACACCGCGAGCCGACATACTCGCTACCCCTCGGGGCGGGGCCGGACTAGGAGGGTCGTCCGTCGCCGTCGCCACTCCGTACTCCCACCAAAGCGGTCGGAGGCGTCGCCATGGTCGACTTATTATGCAGTTGTACTTTTGTAATTTATTTATCTTGACACCATGTTGTCTAACTATCTGAACTAAGTGCTTGTATTTGCGTAGGTTATGTTTTCTTAGCCATGTCGTTCACCTTATTTTTACGATTTTTAACTTCATCTTGGAACAACGTCCGCATAGCTCGACAATGTATAATTGGCTATTAATAAGCGATGAAAAAAAAAGCCTGTTTTGTAAAAATGTAAGAGGCACCTTTGCCCGAGAAGGTAAATTTACATACGAAATGGGGCGATAGCCTGATATGTCGAGGCACATCGCCCCAAGGTAAATTGCATACGAAATGGGGCGATAATACTGATATGTCGAGGCACCTTGCCCAAGGTAAATTTCATACTGAAATGGGGCGATAGCCCTGATATGTCGGGGAGGCACCTTTGCGAAGGTAAATATCGCCGAAATGGAAGCGACGCTTCATACCCAAAGCGATATCTACCCTTTATAATCATCGCTCTCGCACGCCCCCCTCGCATACCCAGCAGCGAGAGAACAAGAAAGAACAACAGAGAAGGGAAGGAGAGAGTACAATGTCGTTCTCATGCGCCTCTTGACAGCGAAGTCCTCCCGCCGAATATCCGGATGCGATGGCGTCGGCGCCCGATTCTGCGGAGTTGCCCGACCCAAATGCGATTGCAACCTCTGGCGAAGATGGAGCAATCTACCCATGGGCGGCAGCCGGCACGCGCTCACTCTGCGTGTGCGCACCTACAAGGTAAACCTCTTGGTGTCCACACAATCTGGTAACACTACTATCTCATGCTTCGTTCTTTCTTTTCTCGGGACAAGGACGGTGTTGCTTCTTCAATGGATCGACGGTAGGAGCAGACGCGACTACGAATTTCTCTACAAGCGCCACGACGCCAAACCGCTTGGCGAGAACTTCACCCCGTTGGGAGGCCGCGGGATATGTACCTTTTCTAGATCGACCAGAGCTTAGGGCGGTGTGCAAGGGGCCAACCGATCGGTGAGTTTCATGCGACATACTCATGTTAAACTCACAAAGTAGTAGTGCTAAACCAGTTCATCGCACAGGAGTTCAAAAGGACACTTTCGAACATCAACAAGTCAAAGGAGAACCTCCTCGGGGCCACCCAAAGCCCGGCGTTTGCGAACATGGCACAGGCGATGGTTGATACTCGCCACGGTGATCTAGCGGATAGGAGATTCTCACCGGTGCCCCTTGCCCGAGGATGAATCGTGCGGCTACTTCAACCAGGTGGACGGGAGACGTACCACCCACATCTCGAGCAACTGCATGGGATAGCTGGGGAACAACCCTCTCCGTGGTGCCACTACCGCCCGTAAAAGCGGACCGAGTACACCTACGGTGTTATGCAACCACCAAAGTGGGCATCTTGCATTATTGCGGGAACACGCTTCCGGTTGTCCAAGCATAAGCCCAACACACCTCCTGCACCATATAGTGGAGTCGCGAGGCGAACAGCAGGCGTCTCCGCATGTCTCCATAGCAGCCAACCACAATGAGGCGCAAGAGGGTTCCTCCTCTCGAAGAAGAAGGGACAAGGGGAAGCGGCCGTAGGTCCGCACCACGCAACAAATCCTCGGCGTTCGCTGGCGGACCACCCGGAACCGGGTGGTATTAACATAGGGGCGTCGGGAATCGGGATGACATGCCCATATGGGAGGGCAAAATCACATAAACAACAACCAAAATTTAAGTCTTATACACCGGGCGTGCGGCATAGGCCACCCAATGGGCGGATTTGGGAGCCTGCGGAACCCCATGGAGTTCTTTCATAGTAGGGATTGAGCGGTGTCAGAGGACAAATCATAAAATTAACGAATCGAGGTAATATCACGAGAAAATGTCGGACATCATTGCATTTTACATGCCGGATAGGCGGAGCGATCATTTGTTCCACCACGACCAACGATGCTTTCCTTATTAACCTCGTCAACATTGTAATGCCCATGTAATATAATATAATCTAATCTCTCGCTTATTTTATCATCGAACTTTGATGTATGTGCCCTTATATATGTATTGTTTGAATTTTAAAAATTCCTCATATATTAAAATCATTTGAAATTTTTATGGTAAAATCACTGATTTATCAGGAACCTCCATAAAAAGTTTCAAAATTTTACGACCTCGTAAAAGTTTTCGTGGTTTAAGTGGCGCGAGTGTCTTTTCGATTTTAGCAACAAAATGCTTCGGGAACAACGTCCGGCCATCTCGCTTTATCTCGAAGTCGTAGCTCGCGTTGCGTGAGGCCGCCCTTGATTTTTCCGTATTTTTTTGATGTCCGGCCTGTCATGAGACTCTGAAAACCCTAAGTGGCCACGATTTACGTGGTTTAGTGGCGCGAGTGCCTTTTTTCGATTTTCGCAACAAAATGCGGGGCAGCGTCCGGCCATCTCGCCCGTCTGAAAGTCATAGCTCGCGTTGCGTGAGGCGCCCTTGATTTTTCCGTATTTTTTCGATTCAGTGATTGGGCGGACCCTCACGAACTCGAAAATACCTAAGTGAGATGTGTATTACTAACGAACTAAAACAATTTTCCGGTTCATTACATGACAATAAGTTTTTTCTAATTCGTCGATTCAATACAACAATTCTACAAACAATTTACAACAAAAATTTCAAAAAAATTATCTCTGATCGCGATCGCCGAGCGATACATTTTTATTATTTTTAGTTACTTGCCGTTACGTTCGCGAGTTTTGCCGTTAGGGCAGCCGCCGTTCGCCCGTCTGAGGCGTCGCCCGGCGAGGCGACGGGAGGTATTTTGAAATTTTTTCCCGCGGGCGACTAGTTCTGAAAAAACGATTAAAAATAAATATTAAATAAAAAAAATTCACCATGCTTCCGCGGGTATGCCCGTCCAGGCGCCACTGCTGCGTCGGCCCTCGCGGCATTATGGCCCAAGGTACAAGTGTATATACGACGAGATGCCCTGAGGCGTGTATGGCCGCCGGAATCGGTGTCAGGTGAATTCAAAATAACTAATCATCCCATCCTATATTAGTGGAAGAGTTCCGGCCACCACATCAATTTGAGCCGAGCCGGCGGCTCGGCTCGAGCCGCCCGGCCGGCTCGGCTCAAAAAAAATCCTCGCGATTTGGTCCTTTTCGAAATTACGGATAGGTCCTTCGCGATAATCTGAGAGAGGAAGATTTTTTCGTCCAAATTCGCGTTCGGGTCCCTTGAGCGCCGTTTTACGGAAAGAACCTCCCGTTAGATTTAAATCGCGAACAAGCCCTTTTTTAATTTTTCAGGATAGCGAACAGGTCCAAAAACGTAACATTCAGGCCCTTACTCCTTATAGCTAGGTCCTTTCTCCGTTTTTCTCGGGAAAAATTATTTTTGTCACCAGGAATATGTGTGCAGCTCTATCTCTAGACTTTTTCCCCATCTCGATCTATGATATTTTTTATAGCGTCTATTATTACTCGGTGACCGCGTAGAGTGTTAGACTCCGCAAAAAAAAAATTATCGTCCCTAATCATTTTTCGCTCTTTTCCCTCTAGACTTTTTCCCTGCCGCGGTTTTCCAACTCGGCCTCCAGTATTTTCCAAATGATTCGCCGAAGTAGATATTTCTACGCCGTATTATGGCGCGAAATGCAGACGCGTTCTTGTTTTTTAACCGTTTCGCCGTTTCCTTGACGATTTCTTTAGCAAATGCCAACAGGAAAAAAACGAAATTTTTCACGCGAAAAAAGAGCGCACGCGGCGTATACGCCGCGCATACTGTTCTAGTGGGATAATATGATGCATGGGATCAAAAGGCAGCGTATAATATGAGATGCTTGATGGCATGATGTGGCACTGTAGGATTGCCTGAGAGCGCATGCAGGCGGATCTAACTTGCACTGTTGCGCATTCAATTGCATGTTGGCTGGTCCGGGGCCCACATGTCACGTATAAAATACGTTATATGGCTTTGCTTTGCTTCGCTTCGCTTCCGTGACCGCAGGCTAGCTATAGCTTGGCGTAATATAGCAGCGCCTAGCGTCGTCAGGGCCGTCCAATGCAATGTTATATATCTCACCGTTTATGCATCTATGTTCATGACATGTACCGATACAACTAAAGATCGATCGAGTAATCGATACTGATGATCAGTAGTTACGTACGTGGTACTAGTAATCATACCCTCTACTAATGTCAAAAAAGTTCCTGGGAGGAGACGCCCTCCACGTCGCGCCTTGGACCAATTTTAGTTCCGCTTCTACGTGACTTTGAGCCGAGTCGGCTCGGCCAGCCGGCCGGCTCGGCTCAAAAATTATTTTATGCGTTTTGGTCCTTGACAAAATCCATAATTACGAATTGGTCCTTCGTGATTTTTTGTGAGGGGAAGATATTTTTCCTAAATCGCGTTTGGGTCCCTCGTGCGCCATTTTACGGGAAAAAGCTCCGTTTAATTCAAATCGCGAACAAGCTCTTTTCTAATTTTTCAGGATAGCAGACAGGTCCAAAAACGTAATAGCCAGGTCCTTGCTCCTTACGTCTAGGTCCTTTCTTCGTTTTTCCCGCGAAAAAAATGTTTTCGTCACCAGAAATATGTGTGCAGCCTATCTCTAGACTGTTTTCCCAACTTGATTTCCCATCTCGATCTCTGATATTTTTTAAAACATGTATTATTACTCGGTGAGCGCATAGAGTGTTAGACTTGACAAAAAAAGCTCTAATAATTTTTTACTCTTTTACCTCTATATAGATACCAAAAAAAAGTATTGACATTTGGATCATTCCGACTGTTTTACACGAAAAGGACATTTCGATTTAGCGCAAACGCAGATGCGCTTTTTTTTTCAACCGTTTTGCGCGTTTCCTCGATGATTTTTAAAAAAAACACCGACGGAAAAAAACCAAAATTTTTCTCGCGGAAAAAATAATGCACGTGGCGTATACGCCGCGCAAAATATCCTAGTATATTAGATAGCGCTCTGTGTTCAGTCATTCGAACCGGCCAGCCAGCCGGCTAATCATATAGAAGCCCCCAACCGCAAGAAACTGATTGATTACTCCTCCTAATTCATTTGCATTTGCAGGCGGTCTGAGCATGAATGACTTCATCATTGCTGCCAGAATAGATAAAGTCAAAACGCTCGATCTTATCCGAAAGAAGCGAGTTTGGGCCTGAACCTACTCTTGGTCTCTTCTTCGATCGTCCATTCCACAACTGCTGCTACTAGCTAGCTCTTCCTCTCCTCTCCTTCCCAACACAAACAATTTTGATTGTCACTTTTGTATTTGATTCATATCATGGTCAAATGATCCCCTGTTCATTTCTCCGGTTCTTACAATTAAGATAGATATGGATGTGAATATAAGACGCTTTGCCCGATATTAGTAATCATACCTATACTAAATATGGGAGAAACGCCGGCCTCAGGCTCAAATTTTTTTTCCGTGTTTTGATCCTTTTACAAATTACGAATAGGTTCTTCACGATTTTTTTGTTAGAGGAAAATATTTTTTCCTAAAATCGCGTTTGGGTCCCTCGTGCACCATTTTACGGAAAAAAACTCCTGTTAAATTCAAATCGCGAACAAGCCCTTTTCTAATTTTTCAGGATAGCGGACAGGTCCAAAAACGTAACAAACAGGTCCTTACTCTTTACGTCTAGGTCCTTTCTCCGTTTTTCCCGGGAAAAAATGTTTTCGTCGCCAGAAAAATTTGTGCAGCTCTATCTGTAGACTTTTCCTCACCTCGATTTCCCATCTCGGTCTCTGATATTTTTTAGAACATGTGTTATTACTCAGTGAACACGTAGAGTGTTAGTCTCGACAAAAGAAGGTTGTCATCTCTAATAATTTTTCGCCCTTTTCCCTCTAGACTTTTTCCCTACCGCCTCTAGACTTTTTCTCCACCGCGGTTTTCCAGCTCGGTTTCCAATATTTTCCAAATAATTCATCGAAAGAGATATTTCTACAACTCTATCTCTCTATTTTTTCCCGTTTCGCTCATTATTTTGACATTTTTAAAAATAAAACGCCGTCGAAAAAAAAGCGATTTTTTCTACAAAAAAGGCACGTGCGGCGTGTTATGCCGCAAAAAAAATTGTGTTCTTTCAGCCATTTCGCTCATTGTTTCAACGATTTAAAAAATAAAACTCCGTTGAAAAAGAAATTTTTCTCTGAAAAATGGCACGCGTGGCGTATTCGCCCATGAAAAAAAATTGTGTTCTTTCAGGTAGTTTTGCTCATTATTTGGCGATTTAAAAATAAAACATCACGAAAAAAGAATTTTTTCTATGAAAACGACCGCATACGGCGTGTTATGCCATGAAAAAATTTGTGTTCTTTCGGTAGTTTAAGCTCATTACTTGACGATTTAAAAAATAAAACACCGCCGAAAAAAAGAATTTTTTTCTATGAAAAAGTGACACGCGCGGTGTGTTAAAAAAATGTATTGACGTTTGGATCTTTCGTGAGAGGACCCTAAATAGATACCGAAAAAAAACGTATTGATATTTGGATCATTCCGACTGTTTTACATGAAAAGGACCTTTCAATTTATCGCAAACGCAGATGCACTTTTGTTTTTTCAACCGTTTCGTGCGTTTCCTCGATGATTTTTTAAAAAAGCGGCGGAAAAAAGCGAAAATTTTCTCACGAAAAAACAACGACATACTTGGCGTATCGCCCGCATAAAACTATCTAGTATATACTAAAGATGGCAGATTTTCTACCCAAAGAGGGCAGCCACATGCCATCCCTCCATTTATGCCCCTTAGAAAAAACATAATTATATTTAGGTCATTTCAACTGTTTTTTACAAAAAAACCTTTTAGTTTAGCAAAATCGTGAATCGCTTCGTGAAAGAACTCTAGATAAATGTAAAAAATGTGTAATTATGTTTAGATCCTTTTAACTGTTTTTATGAAAAAAACCTTTCGGTTTAGCAAAATCGTGGATCCTTAGTGAAAAGACCCAAATAAATGAAAAAAAAGACCATGATTACGTTTATATCCTTTTAAACATTTCACGTGTTTTCTCAATTTATTTGCGTGGGGGAGCAATGATCACGGCATAGCACGTCATGGTCACTCATCTAGTAATATCTACCACATTAACGCGCCTGGGATTGCCGGCCATAGGCGAGGCCACCTGTCCATCTTGCCGATTTTGCGAAAAGCCCTCCGTGTTTCTCCAAATTACGGATAGGTCCCTCCAAATTACGGATCGGTCCTCCGCGATTTTTTGTGAGAGGAAGATTTTTAGTTTTTTTTCACATTCGGGTCCCTCACGCGGTACTTTACGGAAAAGACCCCCACTAAATTCAAATCGCGAATATACCCTTTTTTAATTTTTTGAGATAGCGGATATGTCCAAAAACGTAACAAATAGGTCCTCGCTCGTTACGTCTAGGTCCTTTCTCCGTTTTTCACGGAAAAAATGTTTTCGCCACCAGAAATATGTGTACATCTCTAAGAAGGCTGTCATCACGCCAGGTCCTTTCTCCGTTTTAGCCGGAAAAAATGTTTTCGTCACCAGAAATATGTGTGCAACTCAAAAAAAATTGTCGTCACTAATAATTCTTCGTTCTTTTCCCTCTAAACTGTTTTCCCACCTCGGTCTCCGATATTTCCCAGATAATTAAATCGAAAGAGATATTTCTACAACTCTAACTCTTTATTTTTTCCCCGTAGCTCGGTTTACGCTTTTTTGATTGTGAGAAATATGTGGAAAATCGCGTTTGTGTCGTTTAAATCGATTTTTCCCTCGCCCACACAACCACGTCGTGCGATGCGACACTCTCTATTTTTCCCCGTAACTTCGATTTATTGTTTTCGGAGTGAGAAATATGTTGAAAATCGTGTTTCGATCCTTTCGTCGATTTTTCCCTCGCCCTACTGACCGGCGTGCAATAACACGCTTCTACGCCTAGTAATCTATTAAAATTTGAAGGATTTGAGGATCAACGGTAAGACCACGTCACTGGATTTTCACACCGTCCATCCATTGCGTGTGTATGCGATCCGTGAATCCCACGTTGGCGAGTCTGGCCCAAAAGCGCCATGAAATCCGCGCGGGCCAAAAAACCTAGCGCGTCTTTGTTCGCGTCTCCCTCGTCTTGGCCTTCGCGTAGTCGTGCCGCCTCCTCGCTTTGCTCGCCCTTGCCTTGCAGGCGAAGGATCCTCGATTCCTCGGTCGTGTCGCGTCGCCGCTGCCTCCGCCGCTCCTCCCCGCGCGGATCCATCCATTCAACCGCATCCTCAGCTCGTCCTCCTCGCCCGAGCCCTCACGCCGCCTCCCCCGCCCCCATCACGGCCGCGCGATGGCCCCGCCCCAACACTGATGAAGTCGCTCCCACCAGCCATTCCTTGTTCCTGCATATATGCGTCGGAAGTGTGAGTTCCTGCTCTCATTCCTTGTTGGTTGCTACGGCCACGATTCAGTGATTTTGCCTGGGGATTTGGGTGGTTCAGCATGGATATACTTTCGTTTTTATGCCCTTTTCCTGTCATCGATTGGTGCCTGTTTGCTTTGTTCTTCAATTGATTAGCGACTTCTATCGTTTGGGGATTCAGCATGCATGCACTTACATTTTTCCCGATGCCATTTTCCTACCATGGATTGGTGCCAACAATGTTGTTCGATTTGGATTAATATGTGCAAAATTATCGGCGCTTTCTACTTCTCTGTCTGCCCACATCTTTGTGAAGTCTAATAGTAGTCTTTTCTACATTTTGGATCTCCTTTCCATGAGCAGACAAAGCGAAAGGAAGAAACATAGTGATTTATTATCTGAGGTGAATATATTTTTTTTGGCTCTTTCTTTTAAAAGCACCTTCCACGAGATAAAGTGGGGGTTGGATCGCAAAGTGAGCATGAAAGACATATCACAGCAGTTGCTTTTGGCGTGCGTGCTGTACTCATGGTTAGAGATTATCCAAGGTTTATGTTGAAAACTTCTCGGTGTTTAATTGGTTCAGCAACAAAATAACCCTATCTTAAACTTACTTTTGTTTTCTTTAGAAATCAAAGCTTTCTATATATGACAAAATGATGATGGGAAAACTATTCTTTGCAATGGATGGATCTCTTGTCTTAAACTTACTTTTGTTTTCTTTAGGAAATCAAAGCTTTATATATCGACAAAATGATGATAGGAAAACTATTCTTGCAATGGATCTATTGGTACCTCGGGTAAGCACATAGGCAGCTCAAACATCCCATCATATGTAACTATTGCTGCAAGTGGAAGAGAAGATTTTATCTATTTGAACTGATAGCTTCGTCAATATAATTATGTTTTTGTTTAGTTTCAAGTTGGTGAACTTATTGGAGGAAGCCAAAGGGAAGAACGTCTTGATTATCTTCAAGGTCGGTTGGATGAGTTAGATCTTAACAAAGATAGCTCTTGGTGGTATTTAGATCTTGGACATATGGATCGGGTTAAATACCTTAGCCATCAAAATTTTGAAAAAAAGCTGCTAACTTGATTTTCTCGGAGTTTTTGATTCTGAGATCATTCAAAATTTCTTATATAGCTACATCTTTCTGTGTCTGACCATAACAAAAAAACTACATTATCTATTACAGTTCCTCATCTTGGTTTTGGCCTTGCATTTGGACCTTTGTGCGGTTTACAAGCTGGAATAGACAAAAAATAGAGATGCCATTTAGTTTCCCTAGATTCCTAGCTCTGAGTTTGGCACTCAAAAGTGCTCGCATATAATCTTTAGAAGCATTCTTGCCTGGGATTTGAAAAAAAATCATACGGTTTATTATTCATTGTACAGAGTTTTGCTGACTCATTTCTACTCTGGAGCAAAGCAATGTTGTGGCAAAATTCATTGTTTGAACAGCGCTCTTGCAAAATTACAGTTGATGAATTCTGAATGTACATTTCTATTTAATGAATATGACAATTTTGTCTTGAGAACTGATAGTGGGCTTGTTACAAGTGTCACATACTTGAATGTTGTGGTTTGCAGTTATTGTGATGAATGCTCTACCAATGGAAGGTATTTTATCCATAATATTCAAAAGGATTCAAGCTCAACAAAATATTGTTTAGACTCATAGTTTTTCAGCAAGCTATATGTTTGTTTCTTGTGTGCCTGCTAACCCAAGAGAGTACAATTTTAGGTTCTGTTAATCCAACAGTCTTTGCTACACTATTCGGGACACATGGAGACTCATTCCTCCACCTCGTGGCACGAATCTGAGCCGTTCAAGCTAGATCCTACGGTCGAGACTCACTAATAAGCATGTCGGTTTGTGGTTACGAAAATTTGATTGCTTTAAGATCTGAGAACAACTTAGAGAGTTGAGCGAGCTTGACTTTCTATATTCTGTTATAGTACTAGGTTCTAGCTTTCTCATATTGCTAATTGCTTCGTAATATTTTACTCTTTTAAGGTATATCTGGCATGCAAAGCCAGATTCTGGTTTCCCTCTTTTGAGGCAGAATCCTTGAAGTGGCGAGTTTTGTGGAATTTGATGATGTAAGCAGAAGGTCTTGACTTACTCTTGCCCAAGGCAGTGCAGATCTCCATACTTTTTTTAGGGCAAGGCAATTTACTTAATCAGGATGATGACATTGTTTTCTCATTTCAAGCAGTACTTATAAGGTGTTTGGCTTGAACAACTCCACCTTTGTTGTATACCATATCTAATAAAATATTCAAGAAATAAAGATCGGTGACCGAAATCTCTCTTGCTTGTCTTGATTTTTTTCGTAAACTACATTGTTTAATTCCTTTCTGTATGTGCTGATGTGTAGGTTAGTACGCCTTACAATTCCTTCCTTTTCTGAAATGTAAGTGTACTATTGCTGTGCTTTTCCCCACCGTTTGAGTTACTTGACTTCTCATGTACTATCAAGTACCTATCACGGAAAAGCAGGATCCGCTTATTACCTTCCCGTTTCTTTGCATGTTATGGAAATTGCAGATCTCACACAATATTACGGATGCTTTATACAGATTATAGAAGTTTCCTGTAAGAGAAAGAATCATCATTGTGAATGTTTCTTCCATGAGTCGATACATCTAGATAGTTTTGACATTGACGAACTACGCATCCGTAAGTATTAACATAATGTTTCCATTTCTTTTGATATTTTTACAACCATGGCTTAAAACAACGCGATTGTCATTTTAATACTCGATCGATTTGCGATTCTATCTACCATTGAATAAATATCGCCTCATGCGAAATTTCTTTGTGATGAACTACCGGATGACTCGAGAATTTAAGCCACTTTTCTTTGTAAGCACAATAATTGAAGAAGCTGAAAAATCTAGCGTCTGAAGTTTGTATTTTCATCTGGTGTTAATAGAATTATTGTTTCAATTTTGGTAAGTCTCGATTAAGTGATCTTTATTTATTTACACGGTCTGAAATTCTTCTAAAAATAGGACCGGGTTTGTGCGAAGGTCCTTTGCTAACACAATCACAATACAAATCGATGAAGCGAAGTCAAAACACGATTAGAGTAGACCTTGAAAACCACCAAGAAGTGTTTTCCGAACCCTTTCCAAATTTCTGAAGTAACCTCGCTTTTGGTATTTGGGAAAGAAGAGGCACGATACATTCGGTGAGAAAATGATTAGAAATTTCATTAATTTTGCTCACTTTCTTTAAATTCGATGGTTTAGGAAGTGTGTGCGAGTTACGGGATCTAGGTTGATTGGTGTTGCGAGAAAAAGGAAGCGAGAGAATAGTGGGTATGTCTTTGATGCGTAGCCACTTTAATGAGTGGGTGGTGAACCAAGGGAAAAAAGGAAGGACGCTTGGGATGGAATGCTCGGGACTACAATGAGGTCAACTGCACCTTTATTTTGTTTCTTTTCAGTTTACAATGGTTTTATATTGTTGGAGAATCAATTTGGTCTCTTCTTCCTCGATGTAAAGAGGCATTGGTCAATAAAAAGTCCTCTCTTTTCACTGCGTTATATATTTCCCCAACGCATGAGCAATTTTCTTTGTGCTCCATATCCGGCTATACATGCTATGCCTCTGCCTTGTTAATCAAACAGAGCGATAACCGTGATCCTTTCATTGCTTGGGTACCTAAAGGTTACTCTGTACTGCCCGATTTTTTCAAGGCAGCCCTGTTACTTCCATTACATTTGGATACTTTCTCATGTCAGTTTTTTGTATTAGAAATACTTTGCTGTGATGCAGATATAGTTTGGGAGCAGAGATTTTACAAATTTGTTTGTCTATTGTGTGCTATTCATAGATAATATAATTGATTTCTTCTTATTATATGTTTGTGATGCAATCTTAGCACAATTGTCCGAATTATAAATTGCCATCCTTTGTATAGGCAGATTATTGCAGTTTACTACTTGGATAAAAAATAGCATCTTTGTGAGACTCCACATTTATGAACTCCACCTTAGATAAAAATAACTGCTCTGGATTCTTAAAAAAACGTTGCTTTATTCAGCTCCTCTCCATGCCTGTATTTTAGGCGTTGCCTCCCCCTCAGTACATACGCCATGGTTCTCTCAGGCAACGCTAGAACAACATGTGTTTTAGTTCAATTTTGCACATCTGGTTTGTCGATGTGACAGCTATAGGTGTCGGATTGGAGTGAGAGGACCTGTAGGAACTTACATGCAGGTATTTAGTATAGCATTTGTTTTTTTCTCTCTAACCCTTATTGATGTGTAAGTATACCTATAGAGGATTTCTGTTGCGTAATCCAAGAAGATGTAGATACATATATCGTGTCTACAATGGTATCCTAGCTATACATTTATTATTTGCAATACCACCAATTTTCATCCAAAGATTGATTTAGTTGCTTATGATTATGCATTTCTCTTATGTCACGCTTTGTCTATTACGCTTTTAGGAGTAACAAATAAAAACGCGTGTGCACTAGCTATACGACATATTTCTTTGTACATATAAAGTCGGTTTCCTTTTGCTTCATCTATATACGCAACAAAGAAGAGATGGTCAAATGCATCCATGTATTACACTATTGGCTATTTATTTTGTTTGCGTGGGGACAACCACCTAAGGGATCTGGCGTTGGTAGCTTATGCCGGTGTTTATTCCTCACAATAATTTGGACCATAAGGAAAGTACTTTCTGCTAGAATTTACCCCTTCCTTCAAAGTCCACGACTTTTGAAGAAATTAAATGAAGATGGTGAGTGCCGGTCTCCATGATACAAATTTACCTTTTCGTATTTCTCTAAGCTTCCATGCCACGCAACTAGCAAGCAACCACAGTTTTTTGCTAACATGATTATTGCACCGCTCTACTTCTTGGTTGTCTTAGGAACCGCATAGATATTAGTTGTTTGTTTCCATAGCTGTTTGCTACAAAGAGATCAACGACTAATATGCAAATACACATATTTTTTCCTTTTGACAAAGATTGCTTGTTGGTTGACCAAGATATGATCGGCTAATACACAAGTATACATACTTTTTTCTTTTCGATTGAGGCGATATTAGTTACTATATTGCAAGTACCGATTGTTTTACGGTATACATAAGTTAGTCGAGATCCCAAAAGGAGGAGAAAACTATCAATGCTTAGTGAATCACGGAGAATTTATTCACGATGCACAATCCACAGATAAACTATTGACGGTGACATGCATCAAGCATTGCCACCTTTAGGAAGACAAAGCGAACATAATAATTATCTAACGGTGATCATTACAGGTTTCAAATGAACCTGAACTTTTAGAGATCTTAAGGAAAATATGTATTACAAAACAAGGTGGATGACCTCTCTAGAGGTCAGAAGGTCGAGAGATCTTCTACAAAATCTTCACGATTCTGTGATCCTTTGTCTACATCCTTTGGTTATAACATGAGTCTTGAGAATTACCAAAGCTCATCTGATTATATTATGTTATTTTCTATCGCCTAAGTAGTAATGGGCCTTCAATTATTTAATACCACGACATCCTTTGTTTGCACAAACACACGGATGCCCAAATGGGTCTCTAACGACATATAACTATCTGACCTTTACGGTTTCTTCGTGCAATTTTCAGAGAGTAGCTCTATTAGGAGCAATTTGGATTCCATTTCCAGTTCATGAAGCCTTTAGAAGACTTGCCAACTTTTAGCCAGCTGGCCTCTTGAGCTTCTGACAATTTTCGGAGATGGGAGTAGTCTAGCTATACTCACTATGTTTGTCACATATTGTTTCATAATTACTGATTAGTCATCACTGTCTAAATTGCCCATATGAGAGCGATATAATCCCAATAGATCTATACAAATCAATATGTGATTCATATTTTTTTGGACTATCGGGACATACACAAAGTAGTATAGCTATCTGCTTCCAATAGTAGCATGTTTCTTATCTTATTCCTGCATGCTATTTGTCTTCATACGTGTCCTGTGCATAAGAAAATAGGCACAACTTTTTTATGTTTGTGTTCTAAGAACATCTGATGTCTGCAGTTTAATTTGTTTCTAGGTGCATGTCTACTGGCTAATCAGAATATTTTATTGAGAAAATCACGATTCCCGCCAAACATACTTTGATATTTTACCTCTGAGTTCACAATTAGATAAGTTATCAAATTATCTGCATGTAACTACTTTATAAGTATGCTCTATCAAAATACAACGATATTTCTTCATGTTACAATATTTTCTTTTTCTTTCAAGAATGTGCAACACTCCTAACAATACGTTTTTTGTAAAGAAAACAGAAAAGCGAGCTTGCACGCAGTTTTCCCGTAAATATCAAGCGATCGAAATTTACATACGACGCTTGATAAGCGAAATTCATGCGCCATGGCGTAGCTGAGTTCTTATCTAGTTAATCCAAAGCCGTATCGGCCAGGGCCTCCCAAGAATTCCGAACTCAATTGGATCTATACTTCCAAGTTTGCAAGGTATGTTCTTATTATGTACTATTTTCCAGTTGCATCATGGTTGCATATTTGTTGCCAGATAGTTCCTATATGGACTAGTTTTTTTTCTTCATTGAATTTCATCACGTCATTACAAAAGAAGTGTATTTCATCATGTCAGTAGCATACTCCATACCACCTTTTTGTTGCCATCATATACACTACATTTCTAGCTGTTTGACCTCATCTTACAAATGCAGGTTCACCTAATCCATGCATGTTCGGTGATTTGAGAAAATTTTCAAGGTGCATGTGGTAATGGTTTACTTACGGAGGGAGTATGTGACGGCAGACCCTATCTCGGTCCATGCAGGCCTGACGGGCGCCACTGCTCACCACCGGCATCCGTGCATGGACAGATCGTGTCATCAGTATTTTATACTTCTTATTATGTATGTATATATGGATAGAAGTATATACCACTAATTTTGTAAATTAGGAGTACATACCTCTTGTGAACTCAGATATGTACTACTGAAATTTATGGCTAGCAAATAGACTTACAGGACCCTATCTCGGTCCTGGACTCTCCTGGACTCCTGGACTCTTCTGGACTCTTCTTCGGCTTACAGGACAATACTTATTTCTGCTCTCCTGGACTTATTTCTGCTCTCCTGGACTCTTCTTCGGCTTACAGGACAATACTTACATGCATGCAGTTAGCATTTAGTATAAATTACCTCATTTAAGTTGAACACATACTCCTTCGTTAACAAAACATGTACAACTTAACGGGAAGCAAGATATAGACATAATCTCTTTTAGTCTTAACAGTGCAATCACAGAGAAAGTCCCCCAAAAGTGGTATACATACTCCCTTCTCACCTTGTGTAATATACTCCTATTCAATACACAGCTAGTTTCTTGTACTCGCAGCGATATACTCTCTTTAATTTCGAACGACATACTACTCAAATGATAAACTGATACACTACACATAAGATACTCCGCACATACTTAGTGTTTAACAAAAACACAAGGCAACACGGGTCAAATGCACTAGAGAGTATATACTCCCCTACTTCTCCCCTACTTTACGTGTGTGGCTCTAAGCCTTTACCATAGTAGTATGGTTGTGCATGGCATCAAGCAGCCTTGGAAACTAAAAAAAGGTACATATACATGGTACATTCATATATATAAATACTCGATTTTGTACAGATACTACCTTCGAAATGTATGTACACGTTTAAGAGCCCATGCATCTACACTTGTGCATGAACTGCATGCAGTTAACTATTAGGCTGTGTTCTGTACGCATGTAGCTTATTTTTTTAAAGAACGTGTCAGCACATACTCCATACTTATTTTAGAAGATATATATATATATACTCCATACTCTGTAATTAATCTAACGGGAAGAGCACTATACGCGAACGGAGAGATTCTACTGCATGCGTGCTTATCCGTTTTCACGCGTGGATGTATCCGGCCGCGAATATTGCAAGCTAGTTGTTGAACCAATACATTAATAATTTAATTACTCAATTAATTAACTCAGTTAGTGGCAGCGGTACGGCTTCCGGTGGGAGCTCTAGGGGGGGGGGGGCGGGAGGGTTGCGGGGGAAGATCTAGCTTCTCATGGCCATCCAATAAGGCATGGTGCGGCTTCTGGACGGCAGATACATAGGGAGTAATTACTCCCTGGAGTAGAAAAGAGGCTTCCTATATATATCTCTACTACTATAATGCAGCAGTTGGTGGCAGCGGTGCGGCTTCCGGCCGGGCCCACATTCAGCCGTTAATCTCTCGCGATGCACAGCCCCTCCCGATCCCCACCCTCGCGCATCCCTCTCACACGATGCAGCCCCTCCGATCCCACCCGCGCATCCCTCACGCCCGCGCCACCGATCCTGCTCGCGATCCCCTGCGCCGCCCCGCGCAATTCTCGGTTTGCCACAATCCCCGCCGAGATCCCCGCCGAGATCTTCCCCCACAACCCTCCCGCCCCCCCGAGTCTCCCCTAATCAGGAGATCTTCTCCCCCCGTCCGGTCTCCTCGCGGCCGCCTCGCCGCCGCGGCGTCGGGAAGAACGATGAGGCGGTGCCGCCACTCCGAACTGTGGAGGTGGGGAGATCACGGAGGAGCTGCGGCGGCTGACGACGGTCGACCCGAGAAGCCGCTTCTCATGGCCATCAAGGCGGATCTATAGCGTCTCCGGGCGAGTCGCCCCCCACCCTCGCCGTCGCTCAATTCCCCTCCCTCTCGATCTGCTCCAAGCAATTGCTCGAGATCTAGCCCTCTCCGTCGTGATCGTGTCTCCCCAGAGATAAGTCTCTTCTCGCCTATTCTTCTATGTTCCCCAGAGATAAATCCCTTCTCGCTACTTGATTTAAACATTTAACCATTGCACTTTCCTGGTGTGTTGAACATATATATCACCTTTTTTAGTATTATCCGAATTCTCCAATCTTTTCATGATTTTTGCTGATTTTTTGGTGGTTTTTCCTCCGTTGGTTGGTTGGCCGAAACCACGCAGCGGCCCTAACCGTCGGAGCGGATGTGGGTCACCGATGTGGCGCTGATCATCGGCACCATCTGGCTCTGCTCCTCCTCTATCAGCCTCACCCGCCCTCCTATACGGTCAAGGTAATTTAGTCATATCACTAGAGTTCACTATTGTATCGTAATTTGATATGGATACGAATATTTTGACTTACTCTACTTGACATAATTGAACTAAGGTAGCACATCTGTTTCCTGGTTCCTGCTGATCTACTCACCCTGTGTCATTTGGATCGTATTTGGATATGAAATGTGAAATGTGAAACTACAAGCCTAGGTTTGATGTAAATGTTTTCTAGGTTTTGGCACATAAATTCCTAAATGCATAATGTTTACTTGTCACCTGAATTCTGACATGAGATTATATAGTACTTTCATGTGAGAATTGTCTAAATTTGTGCAACCAAGCTAGCAGTTACAAGCTCCATTTCTGAGATCTTTACATCCACAGCGTGGGTGTGGGTTTCTTGTAGTGTGCAGTGCTGATTTTGGTTTCTTGTTTTTTTTAACTTTTTGGGACGAGCCCTTTGTGGAGTGCAACCAGTGCACCTTCCCGTCTGCTGCGGCTGCTACAAGTATGAGAGGCGCGAGTGCACAGAACTTCCTCCAGTGCAAGACCCGTTTCATTCAAAAGTCTGCCAAGGTATTTTGTTCAAGTTACTATGCATCTGTCATGATTATTGATATTCGCCATACATTTTCGTAAAAACAGCGACTTCTTTAACTTGTTGTAGGAATCAGAATCACCATACTGCCTTCTGTTGTTGCTGCAGAAATGAGTGCTGTGGTCTTGCAGGAAAACATGAATGAAAAAATCAGCATATGATTACTGCAGTTGCTTATTAAACTTTGACACAAGAAGCACATAGTTTTCTTCATTGTTGATGTAAGAATTTGTTATTTATAATTTTTCTGTTTTCATAGTTTTCAACTTCCTTTTACTTGAGTGCTCATATGTGACTACTGCCAGCTCTAACTAGGATGAATTTTCAGTTGCTTTTCCCGTTGGTATTTACATAGAGGTAGAACGCTTATGCTCATCTTTCTGTTTGGTTAGAGCAACAATGAAAGAGATGGGAAATATTTTTTGATTCTTGTTGCCTGTGAGTTTGACAACAACCAATGTTGTATATTGCCTTTCTTTTAGTGAGGGTTTTGGTTACAAAAGTAAAAGGCAAATGGCAAATTGGAGTACTCCTTGATCGGCGGAGTGCGGTCAGCGGATCCCCATGCTCGGAAGGCCCGACCACGACACAGTACGCCTTTGGGCGCTCGACCTCAGCTGGCGCGCCTGAGCTCGGCACCTCTCGACCTCGAGCTCGGCGGGGTCTCGCTGAAGCCCTGGTCCGCCATAGGATTCGGATCGGGCATTTGGTAGACGGTTGCGGAGGCGGGTCGTGGGGATGACTCGAGAGTGCGGCAAGTTCGGGCGATTGCTGCCAGCCCTCAAGGTGCAGGAGGCCCCTTTCGAGATTGCTCCGGCCGTTGCGTGCAAAGGAAGTATAAAGACCAGGGCGCATGAGCTCCAGGGCCGGCGAAGACAACCGGCACACCACGGCGGCTCGAGCTAGGAATCACCATTCTTGTCTTGAGTTGTAAACACTGCTCTGTACACCCATATAACAAGAATCCTTGCCGCAAAGGCGGCGGAGTAAACTATTACCTTCACGGGGGCTCGAACCGGTATAAACTCTTGTCTCGTGCTCGTTGTCGCCTTGCTCGAGCCATCACTGCGATCGATTTTCTTCGCCGTTCGAGCAAAACGCGGCTCGGGTCCCATAAACTCTCGACCCTACCTCTTTTCTTGCGGTTGGCGATCGATCGTCGGCAGTGGCATACCGTGGGGCCCGATTGTTTTGCTCTTCGCGAGAACGACACCAAGACTCCGGAGCATGGCGCCCTTCGCCGGCGGATTTTCCTCGAGTGCGGACTCCGATTCCGTGTCCTGTTCACACCCTCACCGCCGCCGCTCGGCGGCATGTTACGGTGGCGGGCGGTCAAGCGCCGAGGAGTGCGGATGGCCGTGATCCGCGAACCGGAAGAGCGCTTCGCCGTATGGTGCGGTTGCCATCAACAAGCCATATGACTCTCAGCCAGGAGGGCCAGAGAAGGCCGGCCGTCTTACGAGCGCCCGGGCTCCCTCCACCGGGGCGCCTCCGCTTATCGCTCAGTCATAGCCAACCCCGATAGGGCGAGGTCGAGCTCTTTGGCGAGCCACGGCGAAGAACTTCGGCCAAGACTGCGGCAAGGTCAAGGCTCGCAAGATCGAAGTCGGCACTCGAGGACCCGCTCCCGGAGAAGTAATGACAACACGTCGCGCCGTCGGGCCGCGTCGTACACCTCTGCGAGGTTACCCCGAACAACGGGTTCGGGGCGAGGCTTTGAGCGAGCCGGCGTCCACGAGCACCGCGCCAACGGGGACCGAACTGAGCCAAGCCGCTCCGAGTCGGCCGCGGCGGTCTGCGGACCTCTCCGGGACATTCCGCCCGAGCACCGCGGTCCGGGACCGCTGTGTTACCAACGGTGATTCCGTGCTTTCGGCACCATAGTCGTTCCGCGGAGATCGGGCGCCGGGGCAGCCTCGACTCCGAGTCCGGCAGCAGCAGGGATCTCGTCGGCGATGACCATGACCGGCGTGCACCTGTCCCGGCCTACGGCTACATGGCGTACTCCGACGGTCTTCGTCGCGTGCGGTGGCCAGCTCGGTTCAAGCCCGCGCTGATCGAAGCGCCGGCGGGACCAAGAATCTGGCGAGTTCTGTCCATCTATTCGACCGCTATCTGGCGGCGGAGGACGAGCTTCGTGATGGCGAACTACCTCCGACCGTCTGGGCCAGGGCCGCTAGGACACGGCTTTTCAATCGAAGCCGAGCTCCCTCGGTCGTGGCGCCGGATCGAGCGCCCTCGCTCCAACTTCGAGTTACTCTGGCGGCGGGCGAGGAGAAGGACTGGATCGTGTCATCCGGGGAAGAACGAACCACTGCTGGCGACTTCGTGCGGCGATTCATCCGCACAAGGAATCGATCGAGCATTTACGGCGAGGCCGTCATCAAGGCCTTCAAGTTCGGTCCGTGATCGGCGTCTCACCGAAGACACAGGAGATCACCTCGAGGCTCAACGTCAACAAACTTTTCCGCATGGCGGAAGCGTCTGTGACGCGGACGATGCGAATCCACTGGAAGCGCGACTACGACCAAGGTAAGCAGTGCGAACCAAACAAGCCGGCCCGTCCAACTCGGGGGTGCCGACCAAGGCACCACCACCAAGCAGCGATCGCGCGAAGGTGGCGGAGGGCTACCGCGAATGTCGTCTCGGCGGATGGCGGTGCGAGGTCCTCGAGGTCGAGGCCGGGCTCGGGAGGACTCAAAGCCTCGTCAAGGTCGACCCGACCACACCGGCGAAAACCGGCCCAGCGGGAAGGCCAGCGTGCGGCCCCGACGGGCGATGCTCGGCGCAGGTAGCGAGGGCCTTGAGGATATAGCGAATCAAAGTTACGCCTATTCCGCAGGCGGCGGCCCACGACCTCTGAACTGCGAGGCTGGCGAGAATCGCTAGGCGCTTTCTATGATGGGCGGGAGAGATGCGGTGCTCGAAGGATGACGACCGGCCGACCGAGTTAATCTGAAGCCGCGAACACGGCGACCTCGACTTGGAGTTCGGCGAGGCGGCCGGATTGATGTCATCTTCGGTGGCTCGTCGGCCTATCAGTCCAGGCGCGAGGTCAAGGCCGCCGCACGGACCATCTACCAGGTCGCATTGGGAAGCCCGTCGAACAACCCTGCAAGTGGGCTGGGGCAACCATCGCCTTCTCTCCAGAGGATGCTCTCCCAGGTATGGCTCGAGACCTAAAGACCGCCTTGGTCGTGACCCCGACCATCGGCAATACATGATCGGTCGGCGTCATGGTCGATGGCGGTAGCTCTCTTAACTTGCTGCAGGTAGGAGCGCTCGACCGGATGCAGATTCCCCGGTCGAAGGTCAAGAGCGTCACCATACCATTCTTCGGGATAGTCCCCGGGAGCTCGACCACCCCCTTGGGGCAGGTTGTCTTGCCCGTCACCTTCGGCGGCTCTGACAACTTTCGTACCGAGCTGATCACCTTCGAGGTGGTCGAGGGTGACCTCCCGTACAACGCCATCCTCGGACGGTCGGCCTTGGTCAAGTTCATGGCGGCCAACCATTATAGCCACCGGTGCATGAAGCTGCCTAGTCCCAACGGTGTCATCACCGTGCGAGGCGACCTACAAGCGGCGCATGGCTGCGAGACCAAGGCCTTGGCCCTCGCCGTATCTTGCCCATGTGATCCGGAGGCAGCGACGAAGAACGCGCGAAGCGGCAATCCGACCTAGTGGGGAAGCGAAGGCATGCGCTCGATGAGAGTGACCCGACCGAGTGCGTCCACGTCTCGGCGAGTTGAGTCCCAAATAGGAACTCGAGCTCGTCACTTTCCTTCAGCGCCAACAAAGGCATATTTGCTTAGGAGCCCGCGGACATGCTGGCGTCGAGGAGGTGATCGAGCACAAATTGCGGTGGGTCCGGCTCTCAACTTTGACGCGGAAGCTGCGGCGCTTCTCCCGGAGAAGGTCGCGATCATCAAGAAGAACCTTGACAAGCTCTTGAAGGCGGCTTCATTCGTGAGATTAACTACTCGAGTGGTGGCCAACCGGTCATCGTCTTGAAGAAGGGAGGAAAGTGGAGAATATCGTCGACCATACGGGGTTGAACTCGGCTTGCGAAGGACAACTTCCGCTTCAGCGCATCGACGGATCGTGGACTCCACCGTGAATGCCAAGATGCTTAGCTTCTTGGATGCTTACTCGGGATACCACGAGATCAAAGTGGCGGTCGGCGGCGAGCAAGACTTCCTTCATCACGCCGTTCGGCATTTATTGCTATCGACCATGTCATTTGAGTGCTGCGCAATCGAGGCCACCTTCCAACGGTGATGACCAAGACTTTTGAGCTCGGATCGGGCGGAACCTTGAGGTCTCGTGGGCGACATCATCGTCAAAAGCCCGCCGAGGCGACCACGTTCGGGATCTCGAGGAGACCTTCGCCCACGAACAAGCGCAAGATCAAGCTCAACCCGAAGTGCGTGTTTGGCGGCGTCGATAAGGTGCTTTCGGCTATATGATCGGGGCTCGGGGTTGGTCCAAACCGGAAAAGATCGGCGATAGAAGATGGCACCCTCGACCTCGATCAGCGGTGCAAAGCCTCCGGCGGCATAGCGCCCTCGGCGAGTTCATCTCGAGGCTCGGAGGCGCGGACTCCCATTCTTCCAAACCTTGCGCAAGCACGGGGCCAGTGGACTCGAGGCCCGCGATCCGCCGACGACACGAAGGCATACCGGTCGTTCCACCCCTCCTTACTGGCGCCACAACACGGTGAGAAGTTCTTGCTATATCTCGCGGCCACCCCCATCTTTGTTAGTGCCGTCTGGTGGCGGAGCAGGGGTCTCAATGACACCCCATTTATTATGTCGGTGAGGTCTTGCACGGCGAAGGCGCTACCCTTGGTCTGAAGGCGTTATCGCTCTCCTCATGGCCAGCATAGCTCGGCACTACTTTCAGCGCACTCGTGGTCGTCCCAAGCGACTTCCGCTCGGGGACATCTGAGGAACTCGGAGGTGGCGGACGAATCGCCAAGTGGGCCATGGGCTGGCGGCATTCGGCGTCGGGTTGTGGTGCGCACGACCATCAAGTCGCAAGTGCTCGCCCGACCGTGGTCGGCGGAGCGTCATGACCCGCTCGAGCTTGGTCGAAGAGAAATACAGGTCATGTTCTTGACGGCTCGAGGTCCTTCAGCGCTCGGTGGGATCCTTATCCTCACCCAGCGGCGACAAATTGAGTCGTAATTCGTTTTGGCTTCGGCGACCAACAATGTGGCGAGTCACGAAGCCCTCTTGGCCGGCTTACAAGCTTGCAAGGCCTTGGGCATACGCCGACTGGTCGTGAAGGGCGACTCCCAGCTCGTCATCAACCAGTTCAACAAGGACTACCAGTGCTCGGGAGACTCGATGGCTAAGTACCTCGCCGAGGCACGCAAGATGGAGAAGTGGTTCTAGAACTTGGAGCTCAAGCACATCCCTAGGAAGGACAACTCCAGCGCGGACTGCCTCTCCAAGCTCGGCTCCTCCGACGACGACGTCCCACCCGACGTCATCCTGGAGACGCTGGCGGCCCCGTCAATCTCCGACCACGAGTCGCGCTCGCCATGGTCGAAGGTACCCCCTCTGGGCGAGGCCATACACAATTTCCTTGCTCGGGCGACCGCCACCCGACCCTACCGAGAGGCGGATCAGCGCCGGGCGGGCCTATACACGCTTGTCGAGGAGAGCTCTCTGAGCGCAATGTTTCGGCGTCGACACGGTGCATCTCCACGGAGGAGGTAAGTACCTGCTGCATGACATTCACTCGAGCCTCTGTGGGGCACACTCTTCGTCTGAGGACAATGGTCGGGATGGCCTTCGCATGGGGTACTATTGGCCCTCGGCGCCGGGATGCTCGTGATATCGTCACTTTGCCGAGCACCGCCAATTCCACGCCCGAAGTCGCATCAACCCGCCTCGCGCTCCGGACCATCCGCTAAGCGTGGCCCTTCTCGACACAGGGGCTAGACATCCTCGGTCCTTTTCCTCAAGCAACGGTGGGAAGAAGTTTACGTTCGTCATTGTCGACACCTTCACCAAGTGGATAGAAATTTGAACCGGTCTCGACCATAAGCGCTCGGGCGGCGGTTCATTTCTTCCGCTTGTTCGTGGTCACCGGGAGTTTTGCGAGGAACTCGGCATCAAAATCTGCTTCGCCGGTGGCTCACCCTAGAAACGGAGCAAAGGAGCAGCCAGCGGCAAATCGTCGTCGAGCGTCAAAAAGCGAGTCGTAGATGAGCTCGTCGATCTGACAAGGCACAGGTGGACGAACTTCCCACCGTCCTATGGTCTATTCATACCACAACAAGCCGAGCCACGGGGTCCACACCCTTCGGCTCGTGTTGATCGAAGCCGTCCGCCTCCCGAGGTCTGCTGGGCTCTGCCGAGTCGACAGTCGACCAAGTCGACTTGAGCCTGAACGGTCTCTCGACCTCACCCTCGCGAAGAAGTAAGATCCGTGCCTTTGCTACGATCAACGCACTACACGCAAGCTCTTCGCGGACATGCGTCTCGGTCGTCGACCTAGGAAACTCCTTGTTGGGGACCTAGCGAGGCGGATTGAGCTCGTCCGGCACCAACAAGTTATCCCATGATGGGAGGGCCCTATAGAGTTGTTTCAGCAGATCGCGCGGGGGCTTACCGGCTAGCGATGCCGATGTGAGCTCTCTAGCTCGTGGAATATAGATCGACCGGAAGTTTTATGTGTAAACTCTATGCCTCACATTTCAATAAAATTTGGTCTTTCATTTTGCCCTTTTTATATGCCTTCCACTTATGTTCTTTGCTATTTCTTTTTAAGCGGTTCCTCGTTTGTTTTTTGAACCACGACCTTAAATGCATAGCGCATTTGCTCCTAGTCTAAGTGGCCTTGAGTTTGGCGTTCACCCCGGCGGATGAGCTAAGCGTAAGCGAACCTCTTGCAATCTAGCTCTTCCACGTGCGGGCTCGGTGAGAACCTCGCCGCTTTATTGTCGGCGATATGCATGGTCGCGAGCCGTTCGAGCACTAACCTACTTAACGATGTCCGCCGTGCCCTTCTACCTTCTTGGTGTTCCTCCACTTTGCGGTCGTGGCCTCTCGTCCATATTTAAGTCTTGTGCGAGAGGCCGCGTCGCTCGACCTCGGACCCAGGGGGGCTGGGTAAAGCTACCCTATCGGCGCCACGACCTAGAAAGCGCAGGAGCGGCTAACAAGCAAAGCAAGAAAGACTTCAAAGTATCCCCAAACCACGGGTCCTAGCAGGGGCGAGGTTTCTTTGTACACAAAACTAACCACTCTGTTAGTGCATCCCTTGCTTTTTAAAGTTTTTTACTGGTCGGCCATCTCATGGGCGTAGCTTCTTCTTCTCGAGCTCGCGACTTTGGTCCTCGGGGCGATAGCTCACTCTAGTTCTGGAGGGCCACCGTGGAGGCATCCGAAGCTCGGCGCCGTTCATCTTGGAGCTGGGTCATCGCGCTCGTCGCCGCCCTCTTGGCACGCTCAAGCCTCCCTTCAAGCTCCGAGACCTTGGCCTCGAGCTCGGGGGACGCTTTCGCCGAGAAAGACCGGTCCGCGGCGGCCTTCTCCAGTGCCTCGACCTTGGCTCGCTTTCGTCCTCATCGCCTTGTTGGCGCGGCCGAGCTTCTCTTGAGTTCGAGATCTTAGCCTCGAGGTCGGGGGCGCTTCGGTCGGAGGCGCCCGCTCTGCAGCGGCCTTCTCCAGGCTTCAACTTTGGCCCTTCGACCTTGGCGCCTTGGCCGACCGTCGCGCTCTTGCTCGGCGGCGGCAGTATAACCATGGTCGCGTTCGGAGGCCACGGCACCTTTCGAGCTCGCCGCGCATGGGCTACTTCTTGTGCCCTCGTAAATGCGGTGCAAATCGTCAATCTCTGGGCCTACGCCGAGCTCTCCTTGCTCGACCTCAATGGTCCGGATAAGCTTGTCGCGCTCAACCTCCAGCGCCTCTATTGCGTCCGAAGGCCCTTGACCGACGACGGCATGCTCACGAAGGCCTTGTAGCCCTTGGGTGGCATGGTCGATCACACTGCACGACAGTAGGGAGGCCCAAAAATGAGGAATAAGGAACACGGGCTACCGACTCTGAAATGGGCGGAAGACCCTTACCTTGCGGAGATGGCCTTCCGGCGTATCTTGGGTAAACTCCTCGCGGATCGTCGACACGATCGTGGGGATCTCTTCCTCCTCGTCGGCCGGCGCACGGTGTCAAGGTCGGCCCGACCCTGTTGGCGGCGCTTCGGGCGGGATCTCGAGTTACGCCCTAGGCGGCTGATGGTCGTCACCTCCTCCGGGGGTTTGGCCGTCAACAACCACGGAAGCGCGGCAACGATCTTGGTCCCGACCTTCACGACCGGGGCCCACCGTCTCCGGCTCTGAGGGGACGGCGGCCGGTCCGCCACAGGATTCTCGACCTCCACGGCCGGGGGTACCGCGGCCTCGGTGCCCAGCGCAGCCGCTTCTGGGCAGGTCCGCGGAGCCCCTGCGGCCTGGTCACCTTCGGTGGCCGGAGGAATCGCGGCCTCGGCGCCTGGAGCGGCCGTGGTCGGGGGAGCTCGGGGTGTCGCCTCGGGCGCGGCCACGAAGCCCTGGGCACCCTCCCTCGCGGTGGAGCCAGGAGAGTCGACAACGGCGGCCGCATCATGAGCCTCGCCGGTGTCAAAATCCGCTGCTGGTTCTTGGTGGAGCTCTCCATCGTCCGAATCATCAAGGGCCTGGTCGAACTCACCGACCGGAACCAAGCTCGACGACCCGGCGGAGTCGCGTTGGCGCTTGAAGGCGGCGGGACCAACTCAAGCGTATCCTCCTCCTCGGACTCGGACTGCATACGGACAATAGCCATCGTCAAAGCGGGCAAATTTCGAGCTCGGTGCTCCGCGATCTGCGATCAAAAGCATACACTAAGCCAAAAAGATCACGAAAGGGTGGCGTGGCGGGATGCAAAGAATTTACAGGTCACGGTCTCGCGTCTCGCCGAGGGTCGTCGAAGGTCTTGTTGCCCGATCTTTGAGGCGCCTCGCTTGGCGTCCTCGCGACACAGGATCTCGAGGCGAGCCGGCTCGCATCGCTTCGCCCGCTGGCAAGGGCCAGGCTCAAAGCCCGGGGCGAAGTACCAAGACTGGCGGCCGCCAGCGCTCTCTTCTTGCAACTAGGAAGGTCTCGTCAAGCGCAAGGCACATGAACTCGAGCTCGGGGCTCGGCCGGTAGGGTCCTTACCGTGGGCGGTTCCCCACTTGACATCGGCCTCTTCACCTCGGCGGCTTGTCGTGGTGAGGGCCTCTTCCTCCCTTCTTGAGTTTGCCCCAGCCGTGTGAGCATCCTCTGGTATGTCGAGCAGCTCTGATGGTCTGAGAGCTTGCGTGGGTTAGAGGACCTTCGCTAAAAACAAGATCAAGGGCAAGGTCGAGGCGGCTTGCCTCGGCCTTCCGCGAATCGTTCTTCGGGACGGATCGTCGAGGTGTATCCATCGCGCCACTTCGAACATTTCGAACATCACGCCGGAGACCCGAGATTCGCCGGTCTTTGCAAGAACATGGGCTGTCAAGAAAGGTTTGGAAGATGGATTTTGGCGGAAGTTCCAAGGCGAGGCCTTGCTGTCGAACCTTCACGAGTGGGGTCGTCGCCCGCGATCTCGAAGCAGGTGCTCCCTCCTCCGCGAGGGGACACGGCTCCATAAGAAGTCGACGGTGATTACGCCGGTGAGGCCACGCGTGGCGCGGATATATATGGCAGCAATGGCCTCCTCGTCAACCTCGGATCTTGGGCTCGGGGTCTCCTTCTTCTCGTGGACGGGTCCCCTCGTGCGTCGAGCTCGAGCTCCCCTTTCTTGAGATAAAACCACCGCTCGGGCGAGGCCAAGTGAGTCCGGCGGCGCGCCGGAAGAGCCATTTGAGCCGGTCCAAGTCGAATCTGAACATCCGACCACGGGGTCCTTCCGGGCGGAAGAGGAGTAATGGCGGAAGAAACGGCGAGGGTGGGAAGGATTCCCGAGAATCCCTCGCACAAATGGGAAAAAATGGCGGCGTAAGGGCGGAATTCGGTGCAGTTGATGAGCTCTATTTCGCAGACTAGAAAGGGCGTCGCCACGAACTTCGCTCTCCGGCGTCCGCGGCCAAGAAGAGCGTAATGCTCGGTGCGAGACGATCTCATCATCCACGGGCGAGGTTCGGTCTCGCCGCAAGCAACCGCCATGTCACGGGTCCACTATCCCCGGGGCCTCGAGCTCCTTCATCCTCGCAGACGACGAGTGCTCCTTCCAAGCTTAGTCATGGCGCCTGTAAGCGCTTAGTCGAGGAAGCGAGCGGAAGGGGCCTTGCTCGGGAGAGGAGGCTAGAAGACAAAGGCGCAAGGCGAAAGCTTTTTTTGGGGTGCGGTGGCGGTCTTAAGAACCGTAACGCTCCAAAGCCCGATCGCGGTGCCTTAAAAGACGTGCCAACCGTGATGTGACGGGTGCAATTAAGGCTCGGAGTCGAAACACCGCCAGGTGCACGCCAACCGTTCACATCCGTACCAACATCGAAAAGTCCGAAGGTCGCTAGGTGTCGAGGCCAAAAGGCTTGCTTTGTGGTCTCCGCCCGACCTCGACCAAGGAGTTTAGACCTATGAAGGTTTTTTCGTCTCAAGAATAAGGCTCGAGGTCGTCCTGAGGGTTCCCTCCGACCTAGAGTCTCGGGGGCTAGCTGACGAGGGCTGGGTACTCCTTGACCGGCCGGAGTGCGGTCAACGGATCCCCATGCTCGGAAGGCCCCGACCGCGACCTGGGTACGCACTGGGGTGCTCGACCTCGAGCGCGGCGCGCCCGAGCTCGGCACCTCTCGACCTCGAGCTCGAGCGGGGTCTCGCCTGAAGCCCCTGATGCGCCTAGGATTTGGATCGGGCATTTGGTAGACGGTTGCGGAGAGTGGGTCGTGGGGATGACTCGAGTCTTGCGGCAAGTTAAGGCGATTCTTGCCCGACCCTCAAGGTGCACGGAGGCCCCCTTTCCAAGGATTGCTCCCGGCCGTTGCGTGCAAAGGAAGTATAAAGACCAAGGACGCATGAGCTCCAAGGACGGCGAAGACAACACAGCACACACGGCAGCTCGAGCTAGGAATCATAATTACTGTCTTGAGTTGTAAACACTGCTCTGTACACCCATATAACAAGAATCACCGCCGCAAGGCGACTGGAGTAGAGCTATTACCTTCACAGGGGCTCGAACCAGTATAAACTCTTGTCTCGTGCTCGTTGTCGCCTTGCTCCGACCATCACCGCGATCGATTTTCTTCCTTCGTTCGAGCAAAACGCAGCTCGGGTCCCATAAACTCTCTGACCCCTACCTCTTTTCTTGCGGTTGACGATCCCGATCGTCGACAGCAAATATTAGGACGTAGATAATGTGGTCTATAAAAGTTTTGTTTAGATAGACTGAAGTTCTATGTTGGGTTGCTTCACATCTCCAACAAGAGGAAAGAACTTTTCAGGTTCTGTATCCAAAAGAACTGAGTTTTTAATTGTTTAAAAGCTGTAGCATGATTGGATTTTTGATAGTTCAATGTGATGTTATTGACATACATGGCTTTCCTGTGCCATGCAAGTCAGCTTTTTCTGCATAGATGCAGTTGTACACTAGCCGAACAAGCAGTATCCAGAAGTTATTTTTACCTGTTTTGTTGCATAGATGCAGTTGTACATTAGCCAAACAAGTTGTATCCAGAAGTTCGTAGGTGTTGTGAAGGAGTATGAGCGAAGGAGGGAGAACTTTGTCAAAGAGCTTGACTTTGTGATTGCAGATGTGGTATACTTCTATCCTTTGTGATTGCAGATGTGATTGCAGATGTGTTTATGATTGTCAAAATATCCTTTGTATTTGATTGTCAAAATATCCTAAAACAGATTCTCAGGATTATATTCGCTATTATCTTCCTCTGTGATCTTTGATTTTACTTCCCCCACAAGAACCAAAATCCAATCTCGAGCTGTCTCCCCCATCCGAACCTGATCTAATCTACCTTCGTTGAGATGGGCCGCAAGTTCTTCGTTGGTGGCAACTGGAAATGCGTAATTTCCTTCTCTCCTTTATTTACACGTTCTTGTTTCTTTATGGATCAGTGTGGAAGAATTGATTATCCGTTCTTTTGTGTGTTCTTTTGTGTGTTTTTTCGGGGGTCTGAAGGGGTCATGAAGTGTAAAAGCGCATCTTTCCGTGAGATACGATGAATAATTTCACTAGTCTCGATTCAGATTGTGTAGGATCGATATATACTAAACTAGCAATCAGAGGGGGGTGAATGATTACGCGGAAGCTAAAATCAAATTTTTGATTATTTTTGAAACACCCCAATTAACTGATTCGGAATCGACAAAAACAGAATAATGCATATCCACTAAAATAGTAATTCCTGAAGATCTAACCGTTAGATCGAAGTGAAATTTTAACTGTATAAACTAGACTCAATTTTCAAGCTAACGCAATAAAAATCAACTCGATCGGATCTACGGATTAAAAGATATTACCTTCGCAATTTTACTGAATCAGTAAATGACGAGAATAGATCAAAACCTAATTATGAGATTAAACAAAATACCGGATGTTGTCCAGGTCTTTGATAGCGATGAAGGTGCTGACCTGCGTTGTGCTCACCACCTCCTTGTGTCCCTGGAGCAGCAAAACCACCGCCGGCTGCAGGAAAAACAATGCGCTGTCGCTTTTTGCATGCATGTACGTTCGGCGCCGCCGGCCGGCCAGGAAGGCAAGAGAAAAACACTCTCTGGCCTGGCGCAAGAAAAACTCTCGCATGAACAACACAACGGAGCCAATTATCTAGTCGGAGCTCTTTGCAAGCAAACCAATCTTTGCTTTGACTAGCTGCTAAAAGCACAATGGCCGCAAGGGCTTTCCTGCCGCAAGAAGCACCAGCCAGCACTTTTTCTCACGCATGCATGCGGCAGTAATGCAACTTCTAATCACGCCAGCACGTCCAGGTCTCCAGCCGCCAGAAAAAACTCCGTCGCATAAAAACGGCCGAGCCAGCCGCCAGGAAAAAAACTCAATTCATTGATTAGGTTTTTCAGGGTTTTTATACAACTCAAAACCGTAACACATGTATGCATATCCACCTGACCCAATACACATAGCCCAATATATGCATACAACCCAAAATTCACACATGCACGCGTACGGCCCGCCTGCCGCACTCACGTGACTAAACAATCTTCGTGTGCATGTTCTCTAGCCCGAACGTCCCGCATGACATCCTCGACCACCAGGACCTCGATTCCTCCCTGAACCTAGTCCCGAACCTCAGTTCCTCTATGAACCTAGTTCCGGTCCCGTCATCGACCACGTTCGCCCTCGAGCAACACCTGCACACGAATAAACAAACAACCAGTCCGAGCACAAGTCCACGACTTGACTCAAGGTTAATCCATGCAACCACTCACACGAGTGCATTGCATCAAGCAAAACCATCATGCTATCACCAGCATAATTAAATGAACATCTGAGCACAAGTCCACGACTTGCCTCAAAATCAATCCATGCAACCACTCACATGAGTGCATTGCATCAAGCAAAGTCCATCATGCTATCACCAGCATAATTATCATATCACCATAGCACATGCACAAGCACCACACATGCCATAACCAAAATCACTTTTACAATGCCAATTTCACCATTCAACCAATTTTTCATCACATGATCTCACAATCTCCCCCTTGATGAAAACATTGGCAACACCCTTTGGACCTGAACATTGGCATTCACCTCGCAATAACAGATGTAAGAAATTTTGTTTATAAAACAAAAAGACAAACAAGGTGACCAAAAGACAAAGAGAGAAAATCTCCCCTACAAAGAAGAAACAAAATCTCCCTTATCTAAAAAGAAATCTCCCCTATGACAAAGAAAACTCCCCTAACGAGAAAGAAGAAATGTGTGTGTGAATGCTGCAATGTGTAACAAAAAATTCTCCTTTTGATTCCAAAATTTCTCCCCCTTTGACAATGGATTCATCAAGAATGCAAAAAGAGAACAAAAGAGAAACTTCTCCCCCTTATTTATGTTGTTGTTTTCCTTTTTTTTTATATACTGAGCATTATGAATCATGCACAAATAAAACAACTTGATCACCAAGTCATGCTATCAACAGTACTTGCACCCTCAAATCTACACATAAACAATGTAGAGTAAGCAAAACTAGAAATCAAGTACTATTAACGATTTTTTGCATGGCATGATCTCCCTTTCTCAACAATCTTAAAACCTGAAAACATTGAATTTTTGTGCACTTTATTTGTGCTTTGAAAAAACTGATTCATTACTTTGATTACAACAATAACAATTGCAAGGAATTACATGCACTATCAGCCTTACTTTTCAACCATGCCAAGCAATCACAAGCTTAAGGTTTCATGGTTTCGGTCATACACAACCTCTTCCAAGTTCATATCAAAGTGCAATGATAAGCAGTCTCGTAAAGAAGAAGTGCGATAGTACATAACCTTGTTCTTGCATTTATCAACAATCACTCTTTTAGCTTTAGCACTTAACTTTCATATTTAACACTTTTTGAGCAGGATCAAGATAGCCAAGAAAGTTCAACCATGACAAGATTTAATTCAAGTTGTCATTTCATTTAAATAGTCATGTCATAAACTACACCATATATATATAAACATGAAGTTGCAAAGACCTTGTAACATAAACATGGTTTCAAACGACATATGTGTATGAAATACAATGCTCGTTACTTTTTCATTGTTTTCTTTTTTTTTGTTTTTCGTTTGAGAAGCACACAAAATAAAAAGCATTCTACACAATATTATAAGGTTTTTCACAAGCTCCCCTTCAAAACAACCATCTTAAAAAAAATTCTTCTAAATTGTCACTTGAAGGGAATAAACTTAAAAACAAAAAACTTGAAAGAACAAATCTCCCAAAAGCAATCGAAAAAGACTTTCACAAAAAAATCCAATAACTCCCCCTCAAATGGATAACCAATGAGATCAACAGAGAGGAGATAATGATATACATGTGCTTGAGTTATCATGGTATGTTCAATTAAGCATAAGCATGAATCATGATAAATGAATTCAAAGCATGACAGGCATGATATAAAATATAACATTGTTGAATATACCAGGGGATACATATGAGCATATAAACAAAAAGTCTCATCTCATATCACAATTAAATATCTGCAAATGTAAAAGACATGAATATATAAGATAGCTCACAAAGTAGATGAAGAATTATTGCACATGCCTCTTGAAAACCATCTCAAGGGTGAGAACCATCCAAGTCTTGATCTCATCTTGCAAAAGACCAAGATCCACTAAGCTTCTGTTCTCCAACCCGCATCTGAAAAACCTACATAGCACGAGAGGATGTCGAGGCCTCGATCTTGTGGTTAGAAATAAAACATTTGGGAATCGATCTTGAGACACCTGACGAGTAGGCACAACACAGTATTCTTGTTCACAAAATCATATTTGCCCTTTCTCGTGTTTCTTGCAACAAAAGATGTTTGCATCACCCTAGGCACAAAATGAGGAGTGAAATGTGCCTTCCTGAAATTAGACCTAGCCTTAGCCCTTTCTTTTTTTTGTTGTTTGACTAGTCTAAAGCAAAAATCTACTAAATGTCCATCTCTACCACAATGAGTGCAAGTGTACTTAACATGATGTTTAGCTTTAGAAACAGAAGTAGCATTTGCATTCATCATAGTAGAAGATAACACACCAGCAGACTTGAAAACAATTTTCTTAGGCTCATTGACAATCTCAAAATTTCCACTTTCAAGTGTCTTAACAACAGTAGGAGCATGCAATTTATGATGAGCATAAGAATCAAAACCTAAACCTTTGTGATGAGTACTGACTTTTGATTGATCCAAAATCATGTTTAGGTTTTTCTTTCCTGAAGTGAATCGTTCTAAAGATTTTTCCAAGTAATCAACCTTTCGAGAAAGAGTTAAACAGTTATTACATGGAACGTCCACTTTTCCTTTCTGTTTGCGACAAGTTGAGCATGAGAGAACTTCATGAGTGAGCATAGCATTTGTCATTTGAGAAACCCTAGCATTTGCATCATGCAACTTCAATTCCAGTATAGCACATTTAGAACAATAAGTTGTATCATGCAAATCAACAGTTGAACAGCTAGCATTTTTCACATGTTTCTCATTTTCTTTCTTTTCAGCATTGACTTGCTCTAACAAAGAAACATGTTCTCTCCTAAGCACAGTAAGCTCACTGTATATTAAGTCACATGATTTGCAAGCATCATCATCAGGAATCAAAGATTTAAGTCTAGCAATTTCAGCATGCAAAGATTCTACAAGAACATCATGTTTCTTAATCTTCTTGTCGCGTTTGTCAAGCAATTTTCCAAGACGAGCAACAGCAATAGTTAAATCATCGTAAGAAGGTTCTACCTCATTGGAGTCGCTGTCATGATCTTCCTCGGTGAAGATTCCATCACTTCTAGCCATGAGACACAATCCTGTCAAATCATGCTTGCTTGAAACCATTGTGTCATCCTCACTGCTCTCTGAATCCACATCACTTAAGTTCACTTGTTCAAGAGCAGAAAGAACCCGATGAACAACCTTTTTGTTGATGAAGCTCTTTTTCTTTCTATCACTTGGAGAAAACTTTTCTTTCTTTTCTTCTGTCATTGTCCTTCTCCTCCTTGATGTTTTACACGCAAGCTTAGGACAATTTGGACGAATGTGGTTGAGATCACCACACTCATAGCATCTTGGAGGGCCACCACCAACTCTCTTCCTCATTCTCACATTCTGCAAAGCTTTATTAAAACGAGAAGAGTGTAATGCCAAGTCTTCTTCAGGAAATTTTTCAATCTGTTCATCGGTTAGTGAAGACAAGAAAGACAAAGCAAAACTTGAAGAAGCATTATTCTGAGACATGCTAGATTGAGAGGTCAGAGCAATTGATTTATGATCATTTTTCCTAGTAAGAACATCCAATTCATGAGTTTTTAATTTAGAGAAAAGAACATCTAAAGTAAGTGTACTCATGACAGTTGATTCTCTAATGGATGTAACTTTCATCTCCCAAATTGACATGTCTAATGCACCAAGCAATTGTCTAGCATTAGCAGCATCATCAAAACAAACTCCAACGACGCAAATTGCTAAGAATTTTATTAAAGCGTGCAAAAGAAATCATTAGCGACTCACGGGTTTCATCTCAAATCGCATGTATTCTTTTTTATATATATCTTGACGAACCTCTTTGACAGTGTTAGAACCCTCATGATAATCACAAAGAGATTTCCATACCTCATATGCAGATTTGAGATGGATCACGCGGTCGAAGTCGCTTCTTCCTAATCCTTGGATGATCAAATTCCGTGCTCTGCTGTTTGCTTCAACCTGTGCCTGATTGGTTTCATTAACTTGATCATTCTCAGGAACTTGATATGGCTTGTACGCCTTCTCCCAGATTGCAAAGCCCTGAGCTTGGATGTACGCCTCCATCTTCGCTTTCCAAAACTGAAAATCAACACCATCGAAAACACAAGGTTTTGTCGAATACCTATCCATCGCTCTGATTTCTAATCACGGTTAAGATTAATTAGAAAAACCTTGCTCGATACCACTTGTAGGATCGATATATACTAAACTAGCAATCAGAGGGGTGAATGATTGCGGAAGCTAAAATCAAATTTTGATTATTTTTGAAACACCCCAATTAACTGATTCGGAATCGACAAAAACAGAATAATGCACATCCACTAAAATAGTAATTCCCGAAGATCTAACCGTTAGATCGAAGTAAAATTTTAACTGTATAAATTAGACTCAATTTTCAAGCTAACGCAACAAAAATCAACTCGATCGGATCTACGGATTAAAAGATATTACCTTCGCAATTTTACTGAATCAGTAAATGACGAGAATAGATCAAAATCTAATTATGAGATTAAACAAAATACCGGATGTTGTCCAGGTCTTTGATAGCGATGAAGGTGCTGACCTGCGTTGTGCTCACCACCTCCTTGTGTCCCTGGAGCAGCAAAACCACCGCCGGCTGCAGGAAAAACAATGCGCTGTCGCTTTTTGCATGCATGTACGTTCGGCGCCGCCGGCCGGCCAGGAAGGCAAGAGAAAAACACTCTCTGGCCTGGCGCAAGAAAAACTCTCGCATGAACAACACAACGGAGCCTATTATCTAGTCGGAGCTCTTTGCAAGCAAACCAATCTTTGCTTTGACTAGCTGCTAAAAGCACAATGGCCGCAAGGGCTTTCCTGCCGCAAGAAGCACCAGCCAGCACTTTTTCTCACGCATGCATGCGGCAGTAATGCAACTTCTAATCACGCCAGCACGTCCAGGTCTCCAGCCGCCAGAAAAAACTCCGTCGCATAAAAACGGCCGAGCCAGCCGCCAGGAAAAAAACTCAATTCATTGATTAGGTTTTCCAGGGTTTTTATACAACTCAAAACCCTAACACATGTATGCATATCCACCTGGCCCAATACACATAGCCCAATATATACATACAACCCAAAATTCACACATGCACGCGTACGGCCCGCCTGCCGCACTCACGTGACTAAACAATCTTCGTGTGCATGTTCTCTAGCCGAGCGTCCGCATGACATCCTCGACCACGGGACCTCGATTCCTCCACGAACCTAGTCGAACCTCGGTTCCTCTATGAACCTAGTTCCGGTCCCGTCATCGACCACGTTCGCCCTCGAGCAACACCTGCACACGAATAAACAAACAACCAGTCCGAGCACAAGTCCACGACTTGACTCAAGGTTAATCCATGCAACCACTCACACGAGTGCATTGCATCAAGCAAAACCATCATGCTATCACCAGCATAATTAAATGAACATCTGAGCACAAGTCCACGACTTGCCTCAAAATCAATCCATGCAACCACTCACATGAGTGCATTGCATCAAGCAAAGTCCATCATGCTATCACCAGCATAATTATCATATCACCATAGCACATGCACAAGCACCACACATGCCATAACCAAAATCACTTTTACAATGCCAATTTCACCATTCAACCAATTTTTCATCACATGATCTCACATATTGGTGTAACGATTGCTTGTTTCAGTGTGTCTCGATTTTTGGTTGGGAACACTGGGTTTGTTGGTTAAAGGTCGGGGTTTATTGAGATCCAGGCAATAATTCGAACGATTTGATCATATTCTTGATTTCTGGGCTCGCTGTGATGTTTGATGCATTAATAGTAGTGTAGAACAGTCCTCTGTGATTAAAATCTCATGCTTATTTTGGGTGCTTAGAACTATTATTATATTCATCTAGGCTGGAATCAGATGCGATGGTTTCTAGGCCTGAACACATAGCATATACTTTTCGGGTGAAAGTTTTGTGATGTTTGTTGCGAAGGGTCTAGATCAACTCAGGGGCGCCAACTTCTGGAGATCTGTTTGTCTACAATACAAATTAGCCCCTTCAATCTCCATTTCAATTAATCTTTTTGTTGAATTGACAGCAAACGATGCAATACATAGTATAGTTACTTGAATATTATTATTTTGTAGAGCTTGATAAATTTCGAGGTTATATCGAAACATTATTTTGCACATGAAATACATCATGCAGCAAAAAGAAAAAATGGTATATTGGTATTAATGCTTGTTGATACCAAAATTCTCATACAGATTGTCATATACGTGTTTATGCTGAGTAATATGTAAGACTAAACGTGGCTAATTTGTATTGATCTTTAATGAGTCGCTTGCTAAATATTGACATGGTTGATATTGACACGTTTGCAGAATGGAACCATCGATCAGGTGGACAAAATCGTTAAAACTCTGAATGAAGGACAGGTCCCTTCTCCAGATGTTGTTGGTATGGAAGCCTACACATTAGCTTGGTTATTCTTAGGAGTGACCTTTTATGTTTCCATCTTTCCTGACAAATTTGTTTAAGCCTAAAGCTACATTTGTAACGACCATGAGATGGATTGATTACAAATCTACATTGCAAACAGATGTAGTCTTACTTTGTGGTATAAAATATCTTGTTCATTTGTCCAGAAACAGTGTTTTCTTTTTTAAGTCAGCCCTCCTTCACTTGGCTTTACCTATTCAATAGTGATATTAGATTTGTTCAATCACAGATAACTAATTCAGATGAATAGTACTTATATCTGCATTTGCTTTTAGTCAAAATTTGTTATTCATTCCCATTCAACTTATCTGTTGGCTGATAATCTATTGCAAATGTAGTGCTGAGATGCTTGTCAACCTTGGCATTCCCTGGGTCATTCTTGGACACTCTTAAAGGAGGAGCTTGTTGGGAGAATCAAGTGAGGTATGCTTTACTTTACATTTTTTGCATCATGTATTCATAAATCACATGCGGTTCTAATTACAAATAGTGCAACCAATAAAACCCATGGAATAATGCTATTGGAAAACACATCATGAATATTGTAGTTACTGAGCTGACACTCTGTGCTCTTTAATCCTCCAATATCACCACGTAAGCACTAATTTTCTAAAGGTGATTGCCTGCGTTATATTTGGTGGATGATGTACTGTAATTGTTTACTTGTTTTTAATATCGTAATCACTTGACTGATCTAAGGAGTGTTCGAATCTAATCGTTACCTGCCCTCTCCTGAATGCCAGTTTGTTGGAGACAAAGTTGCATATGCGCTTGCTCAGGGCTTGAAGGTCATTGCATGTGTTGGTGAGACCCTTGAGCAGCGAGAAGCTGGATTGACTATGGATGTTGTTGCTGCACAAACAAAAGCAATCGCGGTGGGCAAGAGCATCTGTTCCGGAAACTTCGGCCATATCCCACACTGGAAGAAAAGATTCGCCACCCTTGCCGACGCCCTCAGATTCGCCACCCTTGCCGATGCCCCTTCGCCAGATCTAACGGCCCTGAGGTTAGAATCCACCCCCCTCTCTTTCCTTTTCCTTTTCTTCTTCTCCCACTCACCCTCTTCTCCCTTTTTCTCCAGGCCGCCACCACTCGGTCGGCCTCGGTGCCGCAGCACCGAGGGTGGCTTTCCTTGGCTCTGGTGTTGTAGCGGCTGTCCCCGACGACGACTGTAATGGAAGGTCTTGATGAACTGCTTGCTGTAAGTCTATATTTATCTACAGCTTATGTGTCATCGGAACGCATTTTCCACCTCTCACTATGATGTTGCAATGGTTGATTTCTTTTCAGAGATCAAAGGCCATGGTAAAGAGAGTTCACCGAGAAGACAATGGTAAGAGAAATGCTCCTGCCTGGTGAATCATGTATTGGTCAGTCGGCTGTGGTGCTAACCATTTCTTTCTTGCAGGCACCCCTCAGGTCCAAGCACCTTCTACCAATCACTGGTTCAGTTCAAAATCAGCAAAGAAGGTACTATACTTTGTGGTGTTTCAAGATGTTGTACATGTTGTGAGCTTAATTTACATCATGTGTATCATCAGGGCGAATACCATTTTGCTCTCTTGTTTAAGTCTATGAACTCTTCTTATATTAGCTTGTTGTTAAGTCATTGAAATTGTCGTAGTTTCCTCCAATGCCAGCGGAGCATTGCAGTTCAACACCTGAATGATTTTTTTTACCTTCATTTGGCTCTTTGCAGACACAGATGCCTCTGATTGCTGTTACTTCTGTAATTGATGGCTTAAAAAGACTATACATCGAAAAATTGAAGCCATTGGAGGTTGCATATTGGTTCAACGATTTTGCTTCCCCATTACTGGTATAGACTTCTGTTCACAGTTTAGATTCCCTAGAAGTTTCAGATGATAGTGTTCTCAAGTTTTTTTATGCTGATTATTTTCTCGTTCATTACTGATGTGTCATTGCATTGATTCTACAATTTTTTTCAGACAAACAGTGATTTCGATGCAAAGCCAATGGTCATGCTCTTGGGCCAATATTCTACAGGGAAGACAACATTTATTAAGCATCTTCTGAAAACAAGTTATCCAGGTTCAGCTTTATCTATCTGAGCGATTTGAGTTTCAGTCTTAGCGACATTATCTGTTTTCGGGGTTAACTTCCTATGATGATAGCAGAGTGTAACCTCAGTTGGTCTTTTAAAATTGCAGGAGCTCATGTCGGACCAGAGCCAACCACTGACAGATTCGTAGTTGTCATGGTAAATGATTGAATGCATGACTTGTCAGATAGTTATTATTTGAGCATATGAACTATGAGGGAACTTCTCTAAAATATGTCAAACATATATGACTGATCTGATTTCGTGTGCAAATTTGCAAATTAACATTTTAAACTTTGTGATTTGAAATACCATTTTAGCATTTTTACCAAGTTAGGGCTAGGCCATCGTCAATGGACTACTGAAAGTTCATCACTGTCAGTTGAGTTATTTTATTCTGGCTGGCAAACATCAGCTCTTTCTGTTGTAAGATGCAATGATGACATACATTGCACTCCCTTTCTTCTAAAATGTAGGATTCACATATAGCCAATCACACTAAAGTATCTCTCGTCCAGCTTAATAAGTTTTGTAGCATGAAATATGTTCAGCGGCTGACCCATCATGTTAGAATTTTGATAACTGCTTTTGTTTCTATGATTAGCCATTAGCATAATATTGAGGTCTTACAACAATCCAATAGTTTTGAGATAGAGAGGAGTATAGCACAAATGGATCTGGGTTTTTTTGTGTACTGAAAATATCATGGAGGCACAAATCACAACTGTTGTTTTATTTATCCTACTTCGTCGTGGCACTATAAATTGTTCACCAAAGTTTCGTTGCATGGCTAAACTTACATGCACAACCTGTAGAATATTTCTTGATTCATTTTAAATTGTCCTAATAAGTCTACATTGCCGTGTTGGCTACTACTGTTAGAGTGTACTTAGATTTATTCCATTGATATCTCAGATTAACTTTTTTTCTCTCACATCAGTCCAAATTAACTTTTTTTTTCTCTCACATCAGTCAGGACCTAATGGAAGGACTATTCCTGGCAATACTATCGCTATTCAAGCTGACATGCCATTCACTGGTCTTACAACATTTGGGGCCATTTCTGTCAAAGTTTGAATGCTCTCAGATGCCACATCCGGTAAGCTTTAACTGTGTACATGTAGAAGGCATTCATTCGAGAAACTGATGCCTGCCTTGTTTTCTGAAGCTACTAGAGCATATCACCTTTGTCGACACTCTCGGTGTTCTCTCTGGCGAGAAGCAACGGACCCAACGTAGCTATGATTTCACTGGTGTAACTACATGGTTTGCTGCTAAGTGTGACCTCTGTTTGATCCTCACAAGCTTGATATCAGTGATGAGTTCAAACGTGTCATTGCATCTTTACGTGGGCATGATGACAAGATACGCGTGGTGCTGAACAAGGCAGATCAAGTTGACACTCAGCAGGTAGAGTTTTTTTTATAATCAATTTGTATGGAACATTAATTGATGCTTTGTTTTGTTTGTTGAAAATGTTAATCTTGTACATATGAAATTATGAATCACCTTTTCCCCTTATACATGCTGCAGCTTATGAGAGTGTATGGTGCACTGATGTGGTCCCTTGGGAAAGTACTAAATACCCCTGAGGTTGTGCGTGTTTATATTGGGTAACTTATCCAAGTCCTTGTCAACCCACTCTCTACATTGTGAGATTGTTTTTAAAGGCCAGCATGCCAATTTATGAAAGTTTTCCTTTAGTACTTTTAAGACAATGAAATTCTGAACTTCTATCTGTAGCTGATACTTTCGTAGTACCAGTTTGTTATTTCACTATACTATGTAACTCTGAATTTCAGCAGAATTTCGATGTGCCGTGAAAGTAACTAAAACAAGATACGCTAAACTGAGCTCTATATGACTGCTAGGATAAAACATTAACCAAGATGCACAAATTCAAAAAATCTACCTTTCATTGACCTGGTTGTTACACAATTTATCTTTAATTATGTCCCCATTACATGCTCTTAAATATCAATATGTACCATCCTCGGTGGAATAGATCTTGGTGACTTACATTCTTCATTTCTTGTCTAGGTGGCTCACTTTTTCTATTTGATCGGAAAGTATTGAGGTATTTTAGGAAGGATGGTCATAATTGGAGGAAGAAAAAGGATGGAAAGACTGTCAAAGAAGCCCATGAAAGGCTGAAAGTAAGTGCTTTTGTTGGAGTTCTTATGCTTGTTGTGCTGTGATTATTTGTTAGTGAGAATAAAACTGACTCTTGTTCGTAAATCCAGTCTGGAAGCATTGATGTGCTTCACTGCTATTATGCGCATGGGGAAGAGAATGAGAATTTCCAAAGGAGGACTTACTGGATGTTGGAGGAGTAAGTGGATTTCCATAGGACCTTGCATGTTGCTTTTGTAGTTGTGCTATGTTATGTGCTGGAATACCTGCTAGAAGGCACATAACTGCACTTACCTGTTTACTGCGTGCATGGGGAGTTTAAATGCTTGATTGTATGTGTTTATATTTGAATATCCTCTTATTTGATTTTGCAGGGATTTTATGCACATTGTCCTTGTACATTATCTTGAGACCAAGGTAAAGCTGAAGCCTCATCTTTTTAACTTAAGTGATTAGCTTTGTATCTGCCTTGCATTTATATTCCATCATCCTGTATGCAAGAGTTATGTTGCTTCTTGTTAGGATCTTAATATTTTGATTATTTTTTTTGCTGCGCTTTTTTGGTACGTTGCAGAGGTTGTGCTTTTGAATTTTTGTTTCCTACTCCTTTTCTTGGTGGTTCGAGGTTATCGGGATGAGGAGAGGTCGACGGTGAAGAGGTAGGTCATTCAGCTAGGGAGAGGGCACGGGCAAGTGATACCGCCAGAGGATAGGGAGACGTTCACTTTGATGGCAGAGTAGCATGGATTCTCGGCACCGGCACAAATAGAGCTTCTCAAGAGGTATAAACCGGGATGGACGGGGTCTCCAGGAAAGGAATTGTATTTATCACTTTTGTTTCTATTCTGTTGTGATTGAAACTGAAACCACTGCTGATTTATTTCATGTTGCTCCAATGTCAATTTTTCTCCATTAAAATGGAAGAAGCAGTTTCATAGGTATCAACCTCTTTTGCTGCTTATTAACTGTATGCATAATTCTAGCATAATCTTTCATTTTTAGCATATAATACATGCACACATATGTGAAAAAAGTAACTGTACATGGTTTTGGTGTTTTCTTTTCCAATATAGTTGTAGTTTGATTTCTTGATACAGAAGTATTTTTCTTCTCTTTAGGTTACCTTTTGAAAAGGAGTGCAAAAATAATGAATGGAGCGAAGGTGGGTTGTCCTAAATGAGAAGAGTGGAAAGGTTAATAAATCTCTACCCTCCAGTCTTGATGACTTCTATTTTACACTCGAGCTTCATTTCTGTTTTTGAGAAGAATGCATAGTGTTGTTACTGAAGTAGTGCGTGCTAGCGTTCACATCAAGCAGAACAAGTTGGACGTTTTGAGCACTTTGGTGGAATGCATAACTTTTTGTGTGTGTTGTTTCAATTTGTTTGTTACTTAGTCTCAGTTTTTTACAATTTGGTGTTTACTCTTGTAATATACAAAATATTGTATCAATCACTTTATTCTGTAAAATGTGATCATTATGTCTAAAAGTTATACTATATACCACTGGATATATATATGTTTCGCCCCCTTTCAGTTATTTGATTAAGCAATATATGTATACAAGGAATAAAATGCATTGTTGTTCATGCAGCTGGAATTCCAAGGATCTAAAAGCTACAATTTGCTAGCAGTATTTGCATTGTTGTTCGTTACCAATTTTATTTTTCGTAGCAACGCACGGGCATTGAACTAGTATATATAGAGAGAGAGAGAGAGAGTCTAGAATACTGTTGATTCAAACATTCAAAACTGGATTCTTCAGTTGCCTTTAGTACCTTTGAATGAAATTCTGGTTTACCGTTCAGAAAAGGGACTGGTGGCTTGAATATATGGTTTTTCTTCACCCTTACATGGTAAAATGCAGTCATTTTTTTTGTAGTAAGGGCAGCAGCATTAGGATACATATCAAACTGTTGTGCAATCAACATGGGCTTCTTGCATGGAAATCTATCTTGATGACTTGATGTAGCACAAATGATCTCTTTTCTTCAATTTTGCACTGTTTATTTTTAATAGGATTGTTCTTATCTCTAGTTTTTCTTTGTACCGGACGTTAGAATTGCTGCAAGAAGTTCATTCATTTTATTGGAGTGCCTATAGTGTGCGAAGAGCAAGAATGTATATGGATTCTGTGTATGATGATGAGATACAAAACGGAGAAAATGTTGGGCTGAATCCCCTCCCATTGCGGTGAACGGTTGAGATGACTCCTTGCAAGGGAGGAGAGAGTGAACAAAAGCCAAATGTTGTTTTACCTACTGCTGTTTGGAAGGAGCAGAGCACCAGCGTGTGCACACGCACACAAAAACCAGATAAACTAGATTGGTGGGTCAATTTTCATCAGATCAACTTCAAATTTGGTCAGTATGTTCTTGGCTTTTTGCTCTTTGATCTGTTTGGTTGGAGTGTGGATTGGATCTGAAGAACACCAGATTTGAGATGTATTTTGTCAGTTCGAATAGCAACAGATTCAGTAGTGTGCAGTTTCAGTATGATGGGTCAAACAGTTTCCAATTTGGCTGAGGTTTTTACAGGTTGTTAAGATGGATTTTGTCAGTTGGGATAACAGCAAATTCAGCAGTGTGCCGTATTAGTAAGGGCCTGTTTGGATCCATTAGCAGCTAATAGTTAGCTGGCCAATAGTTTCTAGCTAATATTAGCTAGCTAACTATTAGCTGGAGGGTGTTTGGATCCACCAGCTAATATGTGGCTAAAGTTGATCAATTGTCCAGATTACCCCTATTTCCTTGCAGACCCTGTTTTGGGGAGCAAAGGGACGAGGGTAATTTAGGAAAATGCCACCTATTAGCTGCTATTAGCTGGGTTTGGTTAGCTAATGAGATAACCATTAGCTGGGTGCTCAGCTAATAGTTAGCTAATCTATTAGCTGATCCTGTTTGGATCCACCTTAGCTAATTTTTAGCCGCTAACTGTTAGATGCATGGATCCAAACAGGCCCTAAATGGTATGTTTGAGGGGTCAAACAGTGGAGAATTTGGCTGAGATTTTTAAAGGTTGCTCCTGACTCATTGATTGTCGTTCCTGAGCAGTTTCAAGATATTTGGGTTTTTTATTTCCTAGTTATGAGCTGAAATATAAAAGGGGCATAATCCCAGCCTCTCTGGTGCTATAGTGGTTACCTATTATTAGATCTTGTTAGCATTGTGGTTATTGTCGTTTGTGCCAAGACATCTTAATGGTGTTGCTGCAGCTGTTGTAACCCTCTAGAGGTGCTAGAGAAGGCTGTATTATTTGTCATTTTATAGTGGAAAGTTTGGGAGTGGATCATGTTGGTCCCGTGGTTTTTTATTCCTCACCTTGAGGAGGTTTTTCCACGTAAATCATGGTGTCAAATTGTGCATGGTTTTTTTTGCGATTTTCAAATTGTATTTTGTGTTGCAATTATCCTCACAGGTTCACTACAAGAAGATGGGTTGAAATTTGGTAGAGGTCATTTTTAACCCATTCTTTGAATATCTTCTAGTTAACAATCTATTGTGTAATTTGCTGGTCTATTTGTGACATGGATTTGATAGAACCTGGGTACTTTTACACGATCTGTTTGATAGAATCTGGATACTTTTATATGATCTGTTTGCTTATCAGAAGTTACTAACTTTAGAATCTTCATTGTCATCATATATAGGGGATCTAAATTTCAAGACATTTCATTAGTAATCATTTTCAGCCGTCCTATAGTCCCACGCTTCTTGTATCAGATGAAATCATGGTGTGTACAACTTGAAATGAATTACGTTAGTGGTAAATTACAATTGATGACTGGCCCTGCCTCCAGAAAGTGCAAGGTAGTAACTAGTAAGGCCCATGGCATTGCAAACATGAACTTTATTTCTTTGTTTGTGAGTACCTGAACCCTCAACTAATTTTCTTTATCGGACTTGTATCAGTACTTAGACAGTTGAAATCCAATAAATAGTTTTTTTCAACATGTAGTTGTGATACAGTAGTCATGCTGAGCACGGGGAAGGCAGTACGATGAATTCTCTCTGTTTATATTTTTCTCTAGGAATACTTTCATAATTTGTTCACCTCTATTTCCAATATAGAGCTCTTCTCTTAACTGTTTCAGAAATTCTATTTAGTTCATGCCATTATCTTGTAACTGTTGCCTTCCTGAGCCTTTTTTCTTTATTGTATCTGAAGGCATATGTACTTCACAATAAAACACATAGTCTGTTCCAGTGCATTTTACAGTGATTCTAATTCTCAAACCAAGCTATTGGTTGTAAGGCTATTACTCGCAGTTAACAGCTTGTTTGTGTCAGATCTCTGAAAGATGTCCTCAGGAGGTTTTTTGGTGCATCTGAAGTAGGGGAACTGTAAGAATTGCATCATAACCACAGGCAGAAGTCAGATTGGTGTAAATACGAGAAATATTTTTTTTATTCTCCCTTTTCTTGTTTGCTCCACTTGGTCACTATATTTGTGTCGTTATTTGTCCTTAAAACTTCAGAGTTTGCTGCAAGGTTCCCACGATGGGCTTTGCATTCGTCTATGGATGATGTACATGCGATTGTGATAACCAAAGATTAAATCAGATTGGATCGCAAAAACAGAGAGGAAGAGATATGCACGGTAACATTGACACTAGATGACGCACTACAGTACTACTGAAAAACAGGAAAAAAAAATCTATCTCCATGTCTATCTCTACTTGAATTACTTAAATGGTACGATCCTTGTAGCCCACGTATGTTCTGATCTCGACTAGGACATTTCGGTTCTCTGTCTGAACTGATAAATAATGCTTCAAATAAATCGGTCTTAAACTGAACCTGATGTTTTAATTCTGATACTGACATGACCACTCCTCTGCAATTGGTGAAGTTACCGTGTTTATCGAGATAAAGCGCAAATCGCAGTCGGATTTGTGATTTCCGACTTGCGTAGCTATTCGGTTAGTGCAAGGATCTTGAGGATGGGATGCATTGAATACGCCATTATGCTCAGGCAAGGGCTAAAGGATTGGTGTCTCGTACAAACAGGTCGGATTGGAGCATCAAGAAGATAAGGCGATGGATTATGTCAATGGGCTGTCGATGGGCTTACTGCCAATGGGTGACTGGCGAGGGCTCCATTGTCGCAATGGGAATGGCAAAGCAAGTTGGCAAAACTCGTGCAGGGCTGATCGGAGGCACGGTGCCGCCAACGGGCTCTGACATTCCATTCTTGCAATCATTTGAAAGTAGATAAAACCAAACGTAGGTGTAAGAATGAGGTAATCATAGTTGTTTAACTCTACAGACTACGGTGCCAGAAGAACCGTGCACGCATGCATGGTCGCGAACCCCTCTTGGATGTTGGAAGTAACTAGGGATGGGAAATGGATACGAATTATCTGTGTATGATTCGACTACCGTTTCCGATAGGGTACGAATATGGTATATATTTTTTCCATCCGATTAATAATTTCTCTCTTATTTGTGTTCGAATTCGCATAAAAAAATTTGGATGCGAAAATGGTATGTACTTTTACCATCCGAAATGTTGTTTTATCCGGACTATTCATATTTGTATTTGTATTTGATGAAGCAATATGCATATTTTATTGCAATACGACTAGTTTGTAGTTCAATGTGAATTCATGTTGCTTTAGGTGAAACAATTAGATTCAAATGATTAATCGTGGTTGTATATAAAATATCATTAATATTTTCATATTACATAAGTTATGAGGATATTCAGATCCAACCGAATTGAGTACATATTCAATTCAAATTCATATTTGTATTCAAGAATATTCAAATTCATATTTGTATTCATTCAAAAAATACGAATATGAATGTGGTAAGGGAACTATTCAATCCATTTCCACCCTTAGAAGTAGCCAGTCATGGCAATGCGGAGGAGGTGGGGGTGTTTGCGATTGGAAAACGACGGCGATCCAGCATCGAAGATGATGCACATAGCCTATATAAATCCAGCAAATCGAGGTTGTACATGTTTGGGTGCAACCACTTTTTTTACAAATAAAAGAGACACCATACTCACACCACTCACACATACACATGCATGTGTCTGTCCTATACACACCAGAAATTTATCAGAGGCACTCATGAAACGACCCCCATTTTTGCAAAAAGTAAAAATGAAAATCTAATGTGCATTCCGTACTAGTCCCTGGATCAGTAGCTAGTACGCACATTTACAACAGTTGGAACCACAACTATACATCATATTATTAATGCAGAAGCTAATTATACAATGTATTTTACAACTCAGAGTAAATAATTATTGCACAGGAGAAGTATGCCCATTCAACCCTCAGGCAACTGATAATGCACAAATCTCAGAAAGATCGCTTCACTTGGAATTCCCGTAACCTGCGACGAAAAGATATTCTTCAGAGCCTCATTGTCTTATCCACCTAAAATAGTAAAATAAGTAAGGTTGAGTACTATCGTACTCAGTAAGACTTAAGGTGGTATTTGCAAATGCAATAAATGCAAGTTAAATCAAAGGAGCGTCTAGGTTGACTTTGCATAAAGCAGAATTTAATTTGTAAATCAATTTGCAATTTGTCAAATGGAATTTGTAAAAGCAACATTGCTGATAAGAAAATAAGTAAATCATAAATAATACTCACAGTTCATTGAGCATTGGATAATCCAGTGATCCAGTATTCTAATAATCCAATAATCAAATCCATAATTCAATCATAAAGTCCAGCAATTGTCAACCCATTGACATAATGATATAATCATTCATCCAATAATTCAATTCATGAAATCTAACAATATTAACCCATCGATATAAAATTATAACCAGTTTCAAAACAAGTTCCAACTCAAAACCCATTTTTAGAAAATAACAAGATCTAACATTGTATCAGTTCACCAAGGCACCCATAACCATAGGTACGGCTAATCGATTAGATTTATACTCTGCAGAGGTGTACAGCTTTACCCACAAGACATGACTTACTCTTTGTGCAAGCTATTAGCACACTTCCTTAGGTGTGCCGCAGAGTGTAGTGACCCGAATTCACCAATTCGGATCCACCGTGTATGCCGCACTATTCCCAGGATCAATGCTAGTGCACACGGCTTAACATCGGTAAGCATCACATCATACCTAACGATAATAACAATAAGACTTCATTTATTTAATATAACTAGTGTATGATCTTATGATCACTTACATTTATTCACCTCATAGGGCAAGACTAAGATAAAATAAGACAAATGCAGCGAAAAATCGTAGAAGCGTAGTGACTCATCGATTACACCACAGGCGGCCGACAAGGCTTGGCCTAGTGACTCGCGTCCACCGAAAGTCCTCCTCAAGCACGGCGATGACTCCTCCTTGTTGTTGGTTTGTAAGCAAGGGTGAGTACACCAACACGTACTCAACAAGTTGTGCACAGAATGCATTTCAATTATAACTATATGCAGGCTATTCCAAAGGAATGGCTAAGTGGCTCATAAGCAGGAAAGCAGCATTTTCAAACATAAACATTATATAGATTGAAAAGACGGTAAAACAAATAATAACAAGTAAATAGATTCCATCGTTTCTCAAATCAAACCCAAGTTCTCCATCCTAAATCAAGTTCCATTATCCACATGGCATCCCGCCATCCCATCCGATTGACAAGTTTTAATTAACTACCCTTGATCAGTAATTCCGAGCTTTGCTCAATACCGTGAAACACGGCTATCCGAATAGATTGTACACTCTGCAGAGGTTATGCACTTTACCCACACGATATAACCATGCACCACACAAAGTGACGATTATAACAAAGCCTTTACAATGCATCCTCTTAACCCAGTGCTACCCGCTAAGGTTTCAACACTGAAGGGCTACACCGCCACAACAGGGCCCCCCTCTTGCGCCATGTGAGTTTTCCCCGTGCACCCGGACTCACACCACCAAGATAGCAGTTAAGTTAAGCATTTGCAAATTAGTCAGCTAGGCTGCCCCATAACAGACGTGTGGCTGCATGTTTGACTCAGGTCAAAGGCTTGCAAGGTTAAGTCCTTAAATGACCGAGGCAAGACTATCCAGAAATAATCTCAAATATCCAAAACCAATAAAAACCAAATACGACCGCCCAGTTGCCACTCTTGGCCCACCATAAAACAATCTTGCCACTTGCCCCAGTCTAAATTATTTTCCCACCCCAGTTGATTACCAAGCACCACGTGCTCTTCACAAATCAACATCGTTGCGTGACTCCGCTGTCACAACAACTCAATCTCTTTGTGCGACCACACACGGCCCACAAATTATCATCATTGTTCCATATTCCATTAGTCAAGATTAATAAGCAATATTTCATGAGCATGTGATGACGTGGCATGACTAAGCATCTCTAATTCGGTCTAACCACCCATGTTGATTTTCTATTTAATCAACTATAATTAACCAACCTAAGGTGACAAGTGGATCATGGCATACAATTAGCAAGGTAGGGTGTAATTCAAAGGTACAATAGCTAATTCCAAATTTATGTCAAAAATCCTTTGTACACATAAAATAACAAGTGATAAAGTAAATCAAAATAGCATGCAATCTAGTTTACGGGTGCAACATGATCAAAGCACAACTTGCCTTCGTTAAGCTCCTGCTCCTGGTCTGGAAATAATTCTTGAGCTATGAAATCCCCTTCCGAAGCCTCGCACAGTTCAACGTCTACGCGAATCGAGAGAGAAAAGCAAATAAAAACTAAAACTAAAGAGCAAAAAAATTCAAAAATTCAAATAAAAGCCACCATTAGAAAGATCTCAATTTTAAAAATTTTTAGGAATTTGAATCACCTCAATCCGAGTTCGTATGCAAAAGTTATAAGGTTTTGAAATCTGAAAAATCCTGAAAATACTCTTAAATCATAATTCCGGATTTAGCGAATTGTTTTTATATGGAAAATCGAGATTTTTCGGCGTCAGCTGACACATGTGCTCGCGTGGCACCAACTCAGCGCCAGCACACGCCACCTCAGTGAATCCTGCGCACGTGGCGCCGGTGTCGTCAAGCGACAAACCACGTCGGCCGTGCGTGGCGCGGCCTAGGGTCGCCGGTGAGCGGCGGCGGTACCTCCTAACTCACCTCGTGTTGCACATCCGATGACGCGGTTAGTTTTCTGAATTGAGCTTGCTTGACGGCGGCGCGGCTTTCTTCTCCGTGGCGGCGGTCTTCACGGCGATACTCGCTCGGTGACTCTTGATGAAAGCGGTGGCGCGCGCGGTTGCCTCGGATCACGCCGGCTTAACGAGCTCGGTTTGGGGCGGCGGCGGATCGACGGCGTTGAATCGGCGGAGTTCCTCCTCGGTGTGCCTCGACGAAATCTCCGATTGCGGCGACTACTGGCGTTCTTGGGCTCTGACTTGGAGTTTGAGGGCTTGAGAATTGCGCACTCAATGCCCCTTTTATCTGGCCTTGAGGTGGGACGGATAAGGCAGGTCCTTAGCGCGGAATCCATGGCGGCCACGGCGAAAAAGCGAGTCTGCTTTCGGTCACGAGAGGAGAACGACGACGCACGACCGTCCGATCTTGATCAAGCCGCCTAGATCAAATTAGGGTTTCCTATTTTGATTGGTGAAAATGGTGTTGGATCAAGATCCAACAGTCGCATCGATTCCTATTTAAATCCGGCCGATTAGCACAGTAATTGGGCCGGCCCATTACTGTTCATTCCTTATTTTCCCGAATTTCCTATTTTAAATAATCCGATTAAATGTTTTGATTTATTTAAAGTGATAAAAATACTCTAAAAATTCCCATAAAATTCTCAAAAATATTTTGAGCTATTCTGGACTTAAATAAAATATTTTCACAAAAACTTTATTTTGCAAATATCTTTTTATAATTATTTCTTGACAAAAGATAATGTATTTTAATTCAAAAGAATTCAAATAAATATCAGAAAATCCAAATAAATTCAGAAAATTAACCCCTTAACGGAATCTCGACCCCGAGATTCAGGGCTGACTAGAGAATAGGTTTGGGAATTCTGCCTTCAGGTCTTCCTCACGCTCCCAGGTTGCTTCATTTTCTGAATGATTACTCCATTGAACTCTGCAAAAGCGAGTGGACTTGTTCCTGGTCCTACGCTCCATCACATCCAAAATCCTAATCGGATGTTCCTTGTATGTCAGATCTTCCTGCAACTCAATAGCCTCCAATGGCGTCTGCTCAGCTGGCACTCGAAGACATTTCTTGAGTTGTGATACATGGAACACGTCGTGCACTCCTGCCAATGACTCTGGCAATTCCAACTGATAAGCAACCTCTCCTCGACGGCCCAATATCTTAAACGGTCCCACGAACCTAGGTGCAAGCTTCCCTTTAACATGAAACCTCTTGACACCTTTAAGGGGAGTAACCCTAAGGTACACATAATCATTGGGCTCAAAACTCAAGTCACGACGGCGATTATCGGCATAACTCTTACGCCTTGGTATCTTTGTCTTCAATCTTTTCTCGATCATGGCAACTTGCTCTTCGGCCTCTCTAAGAATTTCCGGTCCAAATACCGAACGCTCTCCCGTTTCATTCCAATTCAACGGGGTACGGCAAGCTCTTCCATACAAGGCTTCATATGGTGACATTTGCAAACTAGCCTGATAACTATTGTTATAGCTAAATTCGGCATACGGCAAACATTTATCCCATGAGGTGCTATAGGATATCGCACATGCTCTCAACATATCCTCCAAAATCTGATTAATCCTCTCGGTCTGACCATCTGTTTGTGGATGATATGCGGTGCTAAAGTTCAAGCGGGTGCCCATTGCTTCATGCAACTTGTCCCAAAATCTTGAGGTAAACTGGGTACCTCGATCCGACACAATTTTCTTGGGCACACCATGCAAACACACAATCCTCGACATGTATAACTCTGCCAACTTATCTCCGGAATAAGTCGTCTTCACCGGGATGAAGTGAGCGACTTTAGTTAACCGATCAATGATCACCCATATAGAGTCATAGCCTCTCTGAGTCTTGGGCAATCCTGTGATAAAATCCATTCCAATCTCCTCCCATTTCCATTCCGGAATCTTCAATGGCTGCAACAATCCAGCGGGCTTCTGATGCATCGCCTTCACCCTCTGGCATACATCACACAATGCTACATGCTCTGCGACTTCACGCTTCATGTTAGGCCACCAAAATCTTCCCTTAAGATCCTGATACATCTTAGCACTTTCAGGATGAATAGAATACTTGGAATCGTGAGCCTCCTCAAGAATCAACTGCTTAAGTTCTCTCTCATTCGGCACACAAATCCGACCCTTGAACCACAGGGTTCCTTGCTCATCTACCGAGAAATCCTCAGCTAACCCTTCTTCCTTCTTGGACTTGATCCTGCTGATCTTCTCATCCTTACTCTGCTTCTCCCTGATTTGATCCTCCAAACTTGGTTTCACTTCCAATGCAGCAAGAAATCCTTGCGGTACAATTTCCAATCTCAACTTCTGAAATTCTTCGCACAACTCCCACCGCTTGCTTACCACTAATGAATTCACATTATGACTCTTTCGACTCAAAGCGTCGGCCACCACATTAGCTTTTCCAGGATGATAATGGATTCCAACATTATAGTCCTTTATCAATTCCAACCATCTCCTCGCCTCATGTTAAGATCCCATCGAGTGAATATATACTTCAAACTCTTATGGTCCGTATATATCTCACATCTATTTCCAATGAGATAATGACGCCATATCTTTAAAGCATGCACTACTACCGCTAACTCTAAATCATCGTTGGGTAATTTCCTTCATGCACTACTACTGAGAACCGGCCTTCACAACCGGTCTATCACAAGCGGTTAGGTGCGCACCGCTTGTGCTCTCGTACTAAGCGGTTAAGTGGGCAGCGGGCGGAGGGGTCTCTAGAAGCGGTTCTTGACACGAACCCTTTTGGAGTCCCATCTTTAGAAGCGGTTCGTGTCTAGAACCGCTTCTAGATATCTATAAGCGGTTCAAGACACGAACCGCTTCTCTGTGGAGATCGAAGCGGTTCGTGTGTAGAACCGCTTAGAGACCCCTCCCGCCCAACAAGCATTTAAACCCCATCTTCCTCCCGAGCTCGCGCAGGGCAGAGTGGTGGGCGATAGCGATTCATGGGGAGGTGCTGCCAAAATTTTCAATTGAGGCTATTAGCTTGGAATTAATTGTTTCTAAGGTGAGTAATATGTTCTTGACATCCTTCTCCCCATATATATATTTTTTTTGTGCATTGGATGTTGAGAAATCATGTTTTGTTCTTGTGGGAATTATTAGTATTGTTTACATTGTTGGCTTATTTTTTTGTTCTTAAGGTGATATATTGTTTGGTGTATGGAATGAAATGCAATAAATGTGAAACGATGAAAAATTACAAAGGTGGGGAAAAGGTAAAAAATAATTTTTATTTAGTAAAATTAAAATGCGGAATGATAGAAAAGATTTTCATGAACATGTAACAATTAGTTAGTTTTATTTTAAAAAAATGCAGGAGGATTAGAAATAATTAGTTGGCTTTAGTTAAAAGAATGCAGAATGATTAAAAAATACAAAACTATTAGACATAGTTAGCTTTAATTAAATATTGTGATAGCTGTTGTTATTATTTTTATTGGTGTAGATGAACCGGCAATGGATGTACAATGCGGACCGTCGGTCAAGAGAGTTCAGAGATGGCATGAAGGAGTTTCTCGACACGGCCGTTGCATTTTTGCCTCCAGGAAGCTTCATACGTTGTCCGTGCGTAGACTGCAAGAATGAGAAGGAGCACTCCGAACGATGGATGGTTATGAGCCATGTGATCACGAGAGGTTTCATTGCAAACTATACCTGCTGGACCCACCATGGAGAAAGCAGAGGCGATTGACGGGAAGATGATAAAGAAGATGAAGAAGAGGAAGATAGAGCTAGCAAGTATGCGGACACCACTCAATACGGGTCCGTGGAAGATCTGATCGGCAGTATGGCGATGATGAGTTAGATCGGATGCTCCGTGATGGAGAGGAGAGTTCACAGAGGAAAAACAATACAAGAAGTTTGAGCATGGTAGAGGACCACAGGCGCTTTGTACCCAAAGCGTGGACGGGGCCACAAAAGCTGCGTGCTACACTAGAACTCATGCAATGGAAGGCCACAAGCGGTGTGTCAGACAAGGCATTCAATGGTTTGTTATCACTCGTAAAGAAGTTGCTTCAGGAAGGTAACACTCTACCTGAATCTACGTATGAAGCGAAGCGAGTCCTCTGCCCTTTAGGATTGCAAGTACGGAAGATACACGCATGTCCTAACGATTGTATCTCAGATCGCAATGAGTATGCCGATTTGGAGGTTTGTCCAGCGAAGAATCCCGGTATAAGGTGCAGCGTGACGATCCAGGTGAATTAGATGGGAATCGTACGAAGAAGAGAACTCCAGCCAAAGTATTGTGGTATTTCCCTGTGATCCCCCGGTTGAAGCGTCTGTTTGCTAACGAAGGTCATGCCAAGATGATGCGTTGGCATGCGAAGAAGCGTAAGGAAGGCGGGATGTTAGACACCCCGCAGATGGCTCGCAGTGGAGGAAAGTAGATCGGGCTTACCCGAACTTTGCAAATGAGGTCAGAAACATAAGGTTTGGGTTGAGCACCGATGGGATGAATCCTTTCGGTCAGTTGAGCAGCATCCATAGCATTTGGCCTGTGACGCTTTGCATCTATAACATTCCTCCATGGTCATGCATGAAGCGGAAGTACATCATGATGCCATTGTTGATCGAAGGCGAAGCAACACGGAAGCGACATCGATGTCTACTTGAAGCCATTGGTTGAAGACCTTGTGAAGTTGTGGGAGGATGGTGTACGGGTTTGGGATGAGTACAAAAGAGAGTATTTCAACCTGCGTGCATTGTTGTTTGTAACAATCAACGATTGGCATGCTCTCGGTAACTGTCTACCAAACTGTCAAAGGGTTTAAAGCTCGCACCGGTGCATAGATGAAATGGATTGCATGTACCTAAAAACTCTCGGAAGTGTGTGTACATGGGCCACCGCAGTTTCTTCTGGCATCATGCTTTGAGATGGAAAAGCGATAAATTTAGCAGGGAACAGAATTGTGTTAAGCCTCGGATCGTAATGGGCGACTTGTGTTTGCTATGGTAAAGGATCTGAAAGTAGTATTTGGGAAGGGTCTTGGAAGCATACCTGTGCCGAACGAGGATGGTCATGCACCCACATGGAAGAAGAAATCAATATTTTGGGACCTGCCGTATTGGGAAGATTTGGAGGTTCGTCACTCGCTTGACTTCATGCACATCACGAAGAATGTTTGCTTGAACCTGCTAGGCTACATAGATATGTATGGCAAATCGAAAGATACACTGCAAGCTCGGAAGGACCTTGAAGACATGGAGGTGAGGAGTGACCTACATCCGAAAAACAAAGAAGGGACAAAACAACTTTTTCTACATCCTGCGAGCTACACTCCAAGCAAAGAAGAGAAAAAAAGCATGATTGAGTGTTTGAACAGTGTGAAGGTCCCTTCTGGATACTCCTCAAATGTAAAGAGACTCGTAAACACGAAGAGAACAAACTCAAGGCCTAAAATCCCATGATCGCCTTGTGTTGATGACACAGATTGCTCTTGAGTTGTCGAGGTATCTTGCCGAGTGGGTGCGGGGACAATCACAAAGCTATGTTCCTTCTGAACGCCATTTCGCGAAGGTTGTTGAACCAGCTAAAGCGCCTAAGTTGGAGGCGATGTGGTACAAAGTTTGGTTAGCCTCGAGATGATCTTTCCTCCTGCATTCTTTGATATCATGGTTCATCTCACCGTTCACCTTGTGAAGGAGATAGGTATCCTCGGACGGTGTATCGCACAACATGTTCCTTTCGAGAGGTACATGAGTGTCCTCAAGAAGTACGTCATGAACCGTTCGCGTCCAGGAAGGCTGCATTGCCGAGGGCTACGTGATGGAGGAGGTGATAGAGTTTTGTGTGGATTACATGAATGATCTAAATCCTATCGGCGTCCCCATATCACGACACGAGGGAGGCTACGGGCAAAGGGACAATAGGAAGGCAATCGGTTGCATGCAATGATCTTGTTGCATTCAAGCAAGCACATTTCAACTGCGAAGCAATCAACTATAGTCGCCCCCTATTTCCTTCAGCACAAGAGTGTCCTACGCCGTGAGTTCACAGGGAAGACAGAGAGTTGGATAACCCTGAAGCACATGGATTCTTTCGGCAGCTGGCTACAGAAGTACATCCTTGAGGAAGGGTCAAACGATGAACTATTGCAACGCTTGGCTCGGGGACCATCACAAGAAATCGTGACATTCAAGGGGTATGAGATCAATGGTTACACATTCTACACCAGATCCCAGGATAATAGGAGCACCAACCAGAACAGCGGTGTCCGTATAGACGCCGAAGACAACAGCGGCAGGTTGGACACATATTATGGTTTCATAGAAGAAATATGGGAGCTCGACTATGGACCTCTGAAGGTCCCTCTATTTAAGTCCCAATGGGTCAAGCTGACTCCAAATGGTGTGAAGGTCGACAAATACGGCATGACAACCGTGGATCTCAAAGAAGTCGGCTATAGGCGCGAACCGTTTGTTCTATAAGCGATGTGATCGGTCTTCTATGTAATGGACATGTCAAGCAAACCTAAAAAGCGAAGGACAAGCAAAAGGTAATGCCAAAGCGACATGTGGTTCTCCAAGGCAAACGAAGGATTGTAGGAGTTGAGAACGTCACAAGACGAGGAAGAGTATGGTCGATTCGACGAGCTCCTCCTTTTACGCTTGATGTCGACATAAGCGTCTGCGTAATGATGATGTCGATGCTCCTTACATACGTCACGATCATAACGAAGGAACAATTGTAAAGACGAAGAATTAAGATGTACTACTTGTATACAAATTATTCCATATTATCATGTTGATATGTTGATGTTTAGCATTGCTTGTACATAATTATTTCTACAAATTTTAAAATGAAAACAAAGCCTGAAAACCATTTGTAAAAATTTTAAAATGAGAACAAAGCCCAAAATTTATATCCACTCTATGAAAGGATTTGCATAAATTTTACCATACAAAGAGAAATTCAGCTTAGCATAGTTAGCTCATAAATTCCCATACAAAAACCCCAAAAGCGATTGTGAAATTTACAACATTACAATGATAGCTATGTTAACTAAAAGGAGCAACATTACAATGATAGCTATATTAACTAATTTCTTTAGCATGTCCTCTACTCTTTCCATCCTTTCTTCTAGCTTTTAATACTCTTGTTGTCATCGAAGCGGTGGGATGTGCATCTCTCCTCCTTTAGACACTAGGCGTCGGATCTGTGAACTCTCCCTTGGCAAACAAATCTTCTTGTAATGCAGCAATTTGCATTGCAAGATTTTCAAGACTATGGTGGCTTTATCACCAACGCCAATCTGAGACATCTTGTGCCCTTCAAGCGAAAGAATGGAGCGGAAGGTGAAAGTCAAGGAATATGAACAAATGAATAACTTCAAAACTTACCGACATATTGAACACTTCATGAACACTCGGGATGGATTCTTGGATGTACGGGAGGTGAACACATTCAGGATCTCGCATCGAGGACACGATAGCTTCATCCGCAATGCCTCTAGTTGTCTCTTCGTCTCGCCATTTGATGAAGCCGTCGACATGAATTAATTGCTTCAAAGAGTGAAACAAATTACCATCAACAATATTTTTCTTTACTCCAACATGAATATATCAACAAAACTCCTTGTGGGCATTTCACCGAACACCTTGTGGGCATGAAAGCGAGAGCAGGAGGGCGTGAAGCTGACAGAGAGGAGGCGCTTGGGACTTAGAAAATTTGAAGGTGTGGGAGAGTGCATGCGGGGACTTAGAGAATTTAAAGCTCTACCAACTTCTACAAGCGGTTGGTAGTAAGAACCGCTTGTAGAAGTACGATCTACAAGCGGTTGGTATTACCAACCGCTTGTACAAGGCCACAGTAAAAAAAGAATGGCAAGGGCATGGCGGATTGAACCGGGTGGTTGAGCCGTACACTCAAGCGCCACGCGCTAGCCGTGGGGAGGAAGAGATCTTATCGAACTATATGGGCACCGTATTGTTTTTAATATGATCTTGTCGGCACTTTTACAAGCGGTTGTTATTACGAACCGCTTGCGAAGGTGCTCTCACAAGCGGTTTGTAATACCAACCGCTTGCATAGAACCTTTCCACTCCGCCCATCCATGCGTTACGCAGCGGTTAGTAATATTAACCGCCAGAAGTCCTCTTCTAGCGGTTGATAATACTAACCGCTAGAGGACTTCTACAAGCGGTTGTTATTACCAACCGCTTGTAGAAGTGGGTGCCCTATATAAAGTTCATCTTGCCGCTCTTCCTCACACCCCAAATTTTCTAAGTCTCCGCTTCCTCACAACCCAAATTTTCTCGGTGCCGCCACCTCCGCCGAGTCCAGCGCCCGACGCCACCTCGCCAAGGACCTCCTCTTGCCACCGCCGCGCCGCCCGCCATTCCACCCGGAGGACCGGAGATCCTAGGTGCAGCGGTAAACGCCTCCTGCTCTCTCTGCTTTTATGCACACAAGGTGTTGGTGAAATGCCCACAAGGAGTGTTTATGTTGTCTTGTGATTAGTGGATGGCTATGAAGTGTTGTGATTAGTGCCCACAAGGAGTGTTGAATGGATGGCTATGAAGTGGTTTTTGTTCTGTTAGTGTTCATGTGTTATGGTCGGATGTTTGAGGCTTTGTCTGGATGTTTGAGGAGGAATGGTAGCGATTGGCGCCAGGAGAGGGAGGAGAGCTCTGTAGCTGAGGAAGAGGAGAGGTGCAGATCCGATCGGTGCGGGAGGGAGGAGTAGTAGTCGGCGGTAGAGAGCAGAGCCACCGAGTAGTACTCCCGTGATTGCACCAAGTGAGGTAAGGAAATGGGAGTAGCACTTTCGGTGATAATACAAGTAGCAATTGAATAAATCACTTCGAAGAGTAGTAGCACTTTCGGCGATATTAGAGCCAATTGGTTCAACTCAAATAATAGCCAAGTGACTACTAGTGTCAAGATTAGAAGTACTAGCGGTAAGTGGTCCATTGGTGAGCCAATAAAATGGAACCAGTGCTCATGTTCAGCACTATTGTCAATTGTATATGTATCATGTGAAATGTGTAAGTATATGTGAAATGTGTAAGTATATGTGAAATGTGTTATTATATTTTTTACTAGCATTTCATATATTTTTTACTACAATAGTTGCTAAATTGTTGTCTGATGATTTAGTTTTCCTGCTCTCCATCAGGTGATTCATTAACATTCCTCTTTATTTATGCCCTGGGACGTAATCACAATCTATCCTTTATTCCAGATTGAGGCTGGTCAGATGAAGATAAGGACTCAGTAAAATTTGCTGAATAAAAAAATAATGAATCATTCTTATTCCACACTGATATGATTTTCAAAAAACGAAGTAATGTTATAAATCCACGACTAGAATGTTAATAGTCGATTACAACAAAAAAGCGAGCGTCGGTTTCTTATCAACCAAGCCCGTCACCTCGTGGTCTTCTCCGAGTGTATCGTATGCTCTCTGGCAGCCATGCTTTTGGAACTTTAGGCCATTGAGAAGGTCTGTCTAGATTTTGATCAAGACACGCAAGTTCCAAAAGCATGGGCGCCAGAAAGCATACGATACACTCGTGGAGAAGCCCACGAGGTGACGTGCTTGGTTGACAAGGAACCGACGCTCGCTTTTTGGTGTAATAGACTATTAACATTCTAGTCGTGGATTTATAACCTTACTTCATTTTTTAAAATCATATTAGTGTGGAATAAGAATGATTCGTTATTTTTTATTCAAACAAATAAGTATATGTGAATTGTCAATTGTATATGTATCATGTGAAATGTGTAAGTCTATGTGAAATGTGTAAGTATATGTGAATTGTCAATTGTATATGTATCATGTGAAATGTGTAAGTCTATGTGAAATGTGTAAGTATATGTGAATTGTCAATTGTATATGTATCATGTGAAATGTGTAAGTCTATGTGAAATGTGTAAGTATATGTGAAATGTATAAGTATATGTGAATTGTCAATTGTATATGTATCTTGTGAAATGTGTAAGTCTATGTGAAATGTGTAAGTATATGTGAATTGTCAATTGTATATGTATCATGTGAAATGTGTAAGTCTATGTGAAATGTATAAAGATATGATTGCATGCAGAAAGTTCATATATAATCTAAGCCTCAATTGTTCTCAACAATCTTGTCTTCAGTATATAATCTAAGCCTCGAGATTTGCTCTACTCTAGATGGCGACACCAAGGCGTGGTGACCGGAATACGATGAAGCGGAAAATCTGTTGTTCGAGACCATTCTGTTTGGTAGCGTCTTAGCCAATGAGGCCGTTATCATCGATCTCGCTTGACATTGTCGATGAGGCCGTTAACACCGGTACCGAGGTATACTCTTACCCATTATAAATTCACCGTAAACATTTAATTATTCTAAAATCATTCATATTATATGTGTTTGTGTATCGGCCGGTACCTCATCGGCCACCGGTCCGGAATGAGCCGAGGACCTAAGAAGAAGCCTTCGACAAAGTGCGTGATAAGCGGAAATTCGGCAATGACGGAGTCTGCTAGCCGGATTCAGCAATTGGGCCTTTCAACAACGCTTGCGGCTACCACGTGAGGATCACGTCCCAATCGACATCCGAAATGGGCGAAGTCCCTGCGGCTACCAAGGAACCGCTGGAATGATATAAAGGAAAATTTCACTTTTCGAGAAGAATGCGAAACGAAGGCCAAGGGATGGGCTTTGAAGAAGATGGCAACTTCCTTTCGGCGGTGGAAGTCGTCCCTCACCCGCAAGTACATCGACAAAGGAGAAAGGCGGACTTCAATAAATTTCCTAATTGGCGATCATTGGGATGCTTTCGAGGAGTACAATAAGTCGGATGCGGGGCGATGTGCGAGAGAAAAAACAAGGTGAATGCACGAAGAAGAAATACCACCACCATCTCGGGACCGGTGGTTACATCAAGGTTGCAAAGAAATGGGACAAGCGGGAAGATGAACTTCGGCAAAGACGATATTATACTGGCGAGAATTGGGAGCCCGCATGCGCAATTGGTTATTGGGTCACGGGCAGCCTTCTTCGATGACGGTAGCTTGGTGATGGCACCGATATCCCAGAAGTTGGTGAAAGGATTGCGAAGCAATCGAAAGCGACTCGGTCGAGATCCTTGCCGACGGACAGGAGAATGATGAGCTAACATATGCCCTTCAAAACCCCGAGCACGGGGCGGACACGAGGTTTCGGGAAGGTGCCATGGAGGCACGGCTTTGCCAAAGACTCAAGCACTTACGAGTCGGGGCGAAGCAAGAGGAGAGATCGAGGTAGAGTGAGCGATTGGAGGAAGAGCTTAGAGCTACGAAGGCTTCCATCGATGACACAGTCACGCAAAAAGTGTCAAAGCAATGAGCGGCCGAGGGAGCACTACGTTCGACCAATGTTCAGCGGCGCCGAATCCGTGATCGTCCGACCGCGCCAAAGAGCGATTCTTGGCGTCCGCCGTGGCCTCAGTAGCGAGCGACCCGACGCCCGTCATCCGTGGACAGCATCAAGGTTCGCCGCCGGTCACGAGCTACACATTGATATCGTAACCTCTCCTTCAAGGTGGCTTACGGCATGGCTTATCCGGTGAGGCGGGCGAGACATTCCATCGCAACCAGATACCCTCCGGATACTCCAAGGTCACGGTGGAAGAGGTGGTGGGGGCTTCAAGATCTCGTTCTCGATATTCTGGGGCGGCGAGGTGACCAACCTTGGACGAGCCCTCCATGGCACATTCATCCTATGGCGCAAAAAGTACATCATATTTCGAGATGGTGTGGAGGTTATATCTCCGGAAGAGAGGCCCGCAATTTGAGCAGCTCCAGAGCAAGCGCCTCCTCCACATCGACAACCCACGACTCCTCGGCGTCGCTTTGACGCAATGCTTCCCGATGGTCGAGGCACGCCTCCTTCACCTCCGCTCCACAAAGAAGCCCGACTCGCCGCCACCGCCACCGCCGAAAGTAAGAAGCACCCAACATCTCCAAATACCACGCGCCAAAGCATCTCCCAGGAAGAAGCTCGATGTCGAAGGAGAGATCCCACACTAGCACCTCCTCCCACGAAATCGGCATCCGTGACGAGAGAATGTCAAAACAACCACCAAAGAGGCCATATGATCATTGCGGAGGAGCTAGCGCATCCGTAAAGACGGATGTGGCGAGCAACTGCGCCAAAGAAGCGAGTCAAGCTTAAAATAGATAAAAAAACTGTGAAGCACTTTCAGTCATGCGGAACGGCGCCGCCGCCTGTGATGAGCGACTACAAAAGGACAATAAGAAAGGCTACAGTGCAAAATACACGGGCTCCTTCGGCAGGAAAGAAGAAGAAAGTGGAAGATCAGCAGATCTTTGAGGACTTGAGGAGAATGGCATTCCTGAAGGAGGCGGGACTCAAATCATTAGACCAGGATATTCCAATAATGGCACCAATCAAATGGAAGTATGAGTTCGGCAAAGCGCTAATTGATCCAAAGGATATAAAAGATCTCCCAACCAAGATGCGTCAAATGCATGAATGGTACATGGAAAGGGCATCTAAAGGATATACAATGTTCCTCCTCCGTTTCCAAGATGAGTATTTCTTCGCGGAACAACACGTAACTATGGTGGAATTCGATGACTTGTACCATGTGTACCAAGGAGACGAGGTCAACGTGTCTTTCATGTCCTGCTAGTGTGCTGTAAGTGTCGATCTACTAAGTTTACCGTTTGCTTCCTCCGCACCACAAAATTGAAAATCTAATTAACTTAGTTATCCTTCTTATGTAGAATGGAGATACAACGATGTAAAAGACGGGCAAGCAGAGCGTTGGCTTCATCGACCCGAGATTGTCAACGAGAAAATCTAGTCATACAACAAGCAAAAACAGCTACTTGAGGAATACCTTTTGCATGCATTGTTGAAACAACACTACAAACCGTACATACTTCTGCCCTTCAACTTCAAGTACGTGTTCTCACAAACCTCTTGTTCTTGTATTTCTTAAGCCATTGATAGTACGAGTAGCTACTTATGCATATGTTGCAATATACGAATAGGTTTCACTGGATCCTTCTAGTCATCGAGCTTGACAACAGCAGGATTACGGTTTATGACTCAAGAAGGAATCCGGTCCAAAAATACCAATGGTTCATTAACATCCTTAACAAGACATTTGCAAAGTTTAAGAAGAAGCAAAAGGAGAATTCGAAAGAATTTGAAGTCATAGTAAGCACTTCAGTGCGCACTACAAAAACTATTATTAATATACATCGCCATATCGGTTCTTCATCGATATTCAAATTTCTCCCGTGAAGGTTAAGCGCCGAATTTGGAAACAACTTATGTGGCTACTCGTGTTCCACTATATTCAAAGTTTTATCCATGGCGGCAATTTGGAACATTATCTTTGAGGTTCGTATATGCATGTCAATTTGTTAGCTACAACTTACATTTTAATTAATTGCATGTGATCGGATATTTATATACTTCCGCTTAATTAATTGTCACCTAACATCGATGAGCACGTTAACGTGCTCCGCCTCACCGGTGCGCGCACTCCAAGAACAACTCATCGGCTTCATTGTCGGCGAGGTTGTATCTCGAAATGGCGAGTTCCGTAAGCTTTCGAGTTGAACACCGATGAGCTAGCCGGCGACATCCACGTCGACCAAGGACAAAAAGAGTGACGCATGCAAGAAATGAGTTCGATAATCATTTTTTTCATCATTCAAAATTGTAGCGTTGGTTGCGTCTATGTACTTGTCCATTTTTACACTATTAAGTTCGTTTTTCCGTAGTGAGCTAGCTAGCTTGTGAACATGTGTATGAGTATGCATATGCAATATATATTTAATTGCGCAAAAAACTCCTCCCTCATATTTAATTTTATGGTCAAAAACGATATACAAAAACTTTGTGAAGAACATATTCTAAAATACATATAATCGAAAACTCTCTCCACAAGAGGTTGGTGACTCCAACCGCTTGAGAGTCTTTCTCTCCAAGCGGTTGGTAAGACTAACCGCTCGGATATCCTTCTCACTGGCGGTTTGTAAGGCTAACCGCTTCGATATCCTTCTCCTGGCGGTTTGTAAACGAACCGCCAGGAGTTCCCACGTGGCGGCTCCTTGGCCCTCCGAACACCTTCCCAACCGCTTCGGTGCCCACAGCTGGCGATTCGAGCAACGCTTGTGATACCCGACGGGTATCACCTTGATTGCTTAGAAGCGATTATAAAACCGCTTCTAAAGGGGTTACGAACCGCTAGTAGTAGCCGGTTCTGTAGTAGTGATGCGGCCTCAACTGCCTTGATGCGTAGGCCACTACCTTGCCATTCTGCATTAACACACATCCAAGACCTTGTCTTGAGGCATCACAATAAATATCAAAGCTACTCTGCACATCCGGTAATACTAACACAGGGGCGGATGTTAATCTCTTCTTTAACTCTTGAAAACTATTCTCGCACTCAGGCGTCCATGCAAACTTCTTCTCCTTTTTCAACAATTGCGTAAGAGGTCTCGCAATCGTTGAAAATCCTTCAATGAATCGGCGATAATATCCGCCATTCCCAAAAACTACGGATCTGTGTTGTGTCTTGGTTGCTCCCAATTCATTCTGACTTCTACTTTACTTGGATCTCGGCAATCCCTTTAGCAGTCATTACATGGCCAAGGAATTCCACCTTCTCCTTCCAAAAGTCACACTTGCTGAACTTGGCATATAACTGCTGATCTTGCAACCTCTCCAAAACCAATCTCAAGTGCTTGGCATGCTCTTCTTCCGACTTGGAATACACAAGGATATCATCAATAAAGACAACCACAAACTTATCCAAATATTCCATAAACACCTTGTTCATGAGGTTCATGAAATAAGCTAGGGCATTGGTTAACCCAAATGACATAACTGTAAACTCATAATGTCCATAACGGGTTGAAAATGCGGTTTTCGGGATATCCTCTGCTCTAATCCTTAGCTGATGATAACCTGATCGAAGATCTATCTTGGAGAAAACTGCTGCTCCCCTCAACTGATCAAACAAGTCATCAATCCTTGGCAAAGGGTACTTATTCTTGATTGTCACTTCATTAAGTGCACGATAATCAATGCACATCCTTAAACTTCCATCCTTCTTCCTGACAAACAAAACTGGCGCTCCCCATGGGGAAGAACTTGGTTGAATGAATCCCTTCTCAAGCAATTCCTCAATTTGCTTCTTCATCTCAACTAACTCATCGGTTGGCATCCTATATGGTCTTTTTGCTATCGGTGCTGTCAGTGTTCAAGAGTTCGCTCGGCGGATTCGTGGCGGTTAGGCACCGCCAAGCGCCAAGGTCGTATTCTTGGCGCAATTATGGTCTCGGCGTTTTGACCCTCGTCGAGAATTAATATAATGCATATATATTATTGATTTTATTATGAATAAAATTTTAGTTTTCTTTTCTAGTTATTTGCAAATTGCAAGACATCAAATATTAAAGTAGAATATTAAACTAAAATACTAGAAGTGACTTAGTGTACCTTATTTTGAGGCGGCGACATGAATGAGTGAATCTTTCAATCATGGTCAAAATGGTCTCTCTCATAGTCTCATCCTCATCCAAAATCACATGTAAAGAAAAGAAATAGAATGTATATTACAAACAATGTTCAAATATATATAATATAATGTAGACATGTAGTAAACTGTAAACTAGTGATTAGAAATTTAGAATGTACCTATTCGACTTGAGCAGTAATAGTGTCATCCTCATCCAAAATCAAAATGCAACTTTCTCCAAGATTAGAGCCCTACAAGCCAATAGGCAATTACAAGGCACAAGCAAACAGCCACAAATAGAGTCTAACACATCATAATTCATACATACTAATAGAGTTCAAATGATAGTTCATATTCTAAAACATAAATGTTCTCAATAGTCAATAGCAATTAGCAAATGCATAACATAAATTTATAATGCAGCAAGTTCTTCGATTCATTGCCATCAAATTCATCTGGTTCCTCTTTGTCATCCTCGAACTCAACCTCTTCTTCCTCTACTTCATTCACCTCTTCCTCTGATTCCTCCATGAGGTCCATATCATCCTCTTCGTCCTCTACTAGATGTCTAATCCTTACGCTCCTACGAGGTTGCAGTTCATCACCTCCTTCTCCTTGAGCTTCATCAGTCACCTCATCACCTTCTTCATCATCGGAACATATTGATACCACCCAAGGGCTGTCCTATCATCCTTGCTTAGTAGCGGATCAATGTTCCTCTCTTTGCCCAATCTTTTTTATTCATCAACCTTGAATTAAATTGGATAAAGACAAGTTTTTCTAAACGCTCAACATTTAGTCTATTCCTCTTCTTTGTATGTATCTAGCAATTAACAAGTAATATGGTTAGTTAGGTACTAGACTAATAGTTAGAGGCTAAATATGGAATTTCAATTTAAAGAGTTAGAGTGTAGAGACTAACCCTTCAAAACAACTCCAATTTCTTTCACAACAGGAAGAACTAGAGGTCAAAGAGAGGATTTTCATTGCCATTCTTTGGAGTAAGGGCACACTACATCCAAAAGTTTCCCACCACTCCGCTGTATGTTGCAAAACAACAAGTAATAATGAGAAAAGATCAAATAATGTTGAAAACATAGCAGCAATTATACATAGTCTACAAGAATAGATTACATTACCGAGATTAAAATCGAAGCTTTCACATCCTTTCTTAGCATAATCTTTCCAAATAACCCTCTTGTTTTTTAAATTTAGGCCACTCTTTAATTAGCACATCTGTTTGTAGCAACATCATCATGATAGAATGTCTCTACACAAGTGAAAAACCCTTGAACTAATTCTTGGTCTAGGAAAACATCCTTCTTCACATAACTATAGTAAGGATTTAGGAGATATCTTTGTCAAATGCAATGGAGAATCAAGTCTATCCTTCATTTTGTCCTCAACAATAGTGAGAATAGGCTTATAGTTGTTCTCTACATTACCATTAGCATGCATGATTGCTTCCTTTGCTACCAAAAGCTCTCCATAAAGAAATGCCATAGAAGGCTTCACATCTCCATCAACCATGCGAAGAATTTTAACCAAAGGATGAAATGTCTTTAAGCAATTCAAAACACTTTGCCAAAACCCAACACTTATTATTGTCTTTGTTGCAGCCTTTCCTTTTGTGTTTTGGTGCCTTACATGCTTCGATCCATGAAATACCCATGCTTCTTAATGCCTTCTTCTTTTCACTCATGCTATGCAAAGTGAGAAAGGAGGAAGCAAATCTAGTGACCCCGGCCTTATTATATCCCTCTTTTAGTAAACTTTCTCATCATTGCTAATGTTTTGTGATGTGCATAAACAAAGATAGTGAATGACTTAGCTTGATCAATAACCCTCTTGAATCTCGGCAACTTTCCAATTGCTTCTAGCATCAAGTTTAGAGAATGGGTTGCACATGAAGTCCAAAATATTGTAGGCCTTTTCTCCTTCATCAAAGCCTTTGCTCCCATGTTATTTGACGCATTATCAGTTACTACATAAGAAAGAAAAAAAGTCAAAAACAAAACATTATATTACAATTTATGAAATTGAAATGGTAATTGACTAAGGGCAATAATTTTTCTTACCAATTTGAACAACATGTTCAGCACCTACTTTCTCAACATAGCCATTCACATACTCAAAGATAACTTCTTTTGTGTGTGCTACATCAAAGCCTCCACCGAACCAAGAAAACATGTTCCCAAACTACAATTCACACACAAATTCATTATGCTTCTCCTCTTTCTATCACTCCAAGCATCAGTCATTATAGAGCATCCTGTGAACGCTCTTACTTCTTCATGACTCTTTAGTGCCTCCTTTGTTTTCTCCATTTCCTCATTCAACAATCTCTCACGAAGATCCCATTGAGAAGGAGGGACAAAACCAGGACCATAGCGACCAATTGCCTCACACATCTGATCAAAAGAATCACAATCAATTTTATTGAAAGGAACAGCATTCTCATACATCCATTTTGCAACATATTGCCTCACTTTCCATGTTCTCTCCTTATCCAATGCATCGTTAATGTTTTGTTGGCGCAAGTTCGATATGCCAATTGAGAGATCAGCAGCCTTGCAAATTTATCCATGGGCCCTAATTTTTGAACTCTGACGTGCCAATTTCATCAAGCTTCTCTTCTGTTGAGGATTGGAAGGATTGGAAGGAATGTCCACGACTTCTATTCGCGCGAATAAATCCAATGCAAACAACAACAAAAATGAATCACTGTCGATAACATGATATAAACTAAAAAAATAGATACATGTAATCATGTATACACGGCTTACCTCCTCATCATGTTCTTTCCTAGCCTTTTTCTTCAACCGTACTTCCTCTGTACGTCCCTTGCAGAGTAACTTATCTTCTTCGGTGGCATTTGGGCAAGCTTTTACTGTCCCTTTAATTCCCGCAATATGTAGCTTGATTCTAGTTGCACCTCCAGAAAATTTCTTCTTACACAACTTACACATAACTTTATCTTTATTAACCGGATCCCATCTAACTCCATACTTCCATGCAATGTCATCCGATTGCACATCGACATTTTCATGAGTGGGAGTGGGGGCGGGATTAGTAGGGTCAAGTGAGGCAACACTTGACATCACCAATTTGACAATTTAGAAACACTACAATGTCAATATTAAATTAAGTTAAGTTATATTTCTACATGCCATCCATAACAACGAGCTAGAAAACATCACTAGAAAGTAGAAACAATACATTCATGAGGTCATATCATACAATTGATTTCATTGTGCAATAACTCGAACAAACATTTAGGTCGTCCCACGAAGGAAACAAAAGGAAGTTGATTTCATTGTGAATTAATTCTGAACAAACATTTAGGCCATCCACAGAAGGAAACAAAAGGAAGATGAAGACAATAGAAGTCAACATATGCAGCAGTGCAAGAACCTCATTAAAATTTTACTGTGCCAATAAAATCTACCTAACAATGATAGTACATATATGTCAATAATTTCATTTGTCTTATAAACCCTATATTCCAATAGTCTGAGGCTCTAAGCTACAAATTGTAGTCTCCATCCTTAACAAACATGGAAAAAGTAAAAAACAAAACCTACACTTAGTATATTTCTATTCATAAAGAACAAGAGACATGTAAAACAGCATCACATATTCACATCATACATCAAAACCTCTAGGCATAGCATAATATTTGCTTGCTATCAGAGTATCAGCTCGGACACATCATTTTCTAGTAGTGTAGCACAAGATTTCCTGGTTCCACATTTCCTCAGCCTTCTTGTCTCACCATCTTCTTAGTTCTTACTCCAAGCTGATGATACAATCATACAAATGCACAACAATTTGATACAATGATTAATCATACAAATGAATTGATACATCAGTCAATCAGTGAAATTACTCCAAACTGACAGTGATTCAGTGGGAGTCTAGCAGACCAGCGGCGACGACATTGGATGGCGGCGAGCCAACGACAGAGGACTAGAGGAGCCGAGGAGGAGGATCGGACGAGGACCAAGGAGGTGTGGCACCGTGGCTTGACCATGAGCATACAGGCGTGAGCTCCGGCGCGGCGGGGCAAGCTCGGCAGTGGCGGGGCGAAGATCGGTGCCTCGGACTAGCGCCTAGCGGAGAACCGGAGATGTGGTCACAGGGTCGGCCAGTCAGGGAGAAGCTGACCAGTGGGGAGGTGGAGCAGCTGACCAACGGAGAGCCAGAGCCGGTGACGGTGGCGGCGACGTCCGGCGGCGGTGGGAGTGGAGCTCGGATCCTTGAGGCTCGGAGCGTCGGCCGGTCGAGGAGAAGTGGACGGCTGGGGTCGTGGATGCTGGATGCCAGAGCAGGCGACGATTGCGGAGACGTCCGGCGGCAGGAGCTCCAAGAAACCCTAGCGCCGCCAGATGCGAGTGGAGTCGGGCTCGGGCGAGTGGAGTCTGGGCTCGGGCGAGTGGATGGAGGTGCAGGTTTGGGCTGGGAGAATCGGCCGATTTTTTGCTGCTTGACCCGCCACGCCACGCCACGCCAAGGCCCGCCATACCCCGCCACGCCCCGCCACAGCCCGCCAAGAGCTGCAATTTCGGCCCAACCGCCAAACAGGCCGCCAAGGACTGAATTCGTTGCGTTTATTGCCGCCAACCGCAATATCGACCGCAATATCGCCGCCAAGCACCGAATTTTTGAACACTGGGTGCTGTTCCAGGTACCAATTCAATAACAAACTCAATATCCCGATCCGGTGGCATGCTTGGTAAATCCTCAGGGAATACCTCCGGGTAATCTCTAACTACTGGTACATCCTCCAAATTAACCACCTTCACACTGTTGACCATCAACTGACCATCACGGACTGTGGTAGCATTCACTTCCACCTTTTCACCATTAGGGTTTTCTAAGGTCACCATCCTTTGGCCACAATCTAAAACTGACCTTGTGTTTTGACCAATCCATCCCTAAGATAACATCTAAGGTTTGGGTATCTAACAAGATGAGATTAAGCTAGAACTCTATCCCATTCATAAGCAACTTAACTCCTAAACACCCAAGGTTAGATTGAAGTTCGATCACAGGGTTTGGACTAGAAGCACACACTTAAGATTCTTAACATCAAATCCATTCTTCCATGCAAAATTCCGAGAAACAAACGAATGCGAAGCTCCAGAATCAAATAAAACGGTAGCTGGTACTGAGTTAACTAGGAACTTACCCAGTACGACATCCGATGCCTCCTGAGCTCCATCAGCGGTGATGTGGTTGATCCTTCCATGCACGGTCGTCTAAGCGGCGCTCCCATTCTTGGCACTCGATTTCCTCCGCCTTGCTGGGGTCTTAGCCGGGTCTTTGCTCAAGTTGAAGCGGACTGGTGTAATTCCTCCCTTCTTCGGACATTTGTTGGCAAAATGCCCAGGCTCATTGCATGAATAGCATCTTCTAGCGTCAGGCTGTTGACTTCATGATCCTGCATTGCCCATTGGTGCTGGAGTCTGAAAATTCTGACTAGCGGGACGCGGTGTTGGGACTGGTGCTCTGCTTGACAACTGGGGCTGAATCCTGGCAAACTGCTGAGGTGTCATCCTCAACCTGAGATGATTCGGCCGCCCTGCCTGACTAGCCATCCTGCGCTTGCGGTCCTCACCCAACTCCTTGCGCTTATCCTCAAGGATCAAAGCCTTATTGACCAACTCCTGAAAGTCAGGGAAAGTGTGGGTGATCAATCCCACCTGCAGTCCTGAGTTCAGCCCTTTTAGGAAGCGGGACTGTCTGGCCTTGTCTGTAGCCACATCCTCAGGTGCATAGCGTGCCAACTGAGTAAACTTATTCAGATACTCAGCCACTGACTGGCCTCCTTGCTTCAAAGCCCTAAACTCTTCCTTCTTGAGATCCATCATCCCTTCTGGCACATGGTACTGGCGAAAAGCAGTTGAAAATTCCTCCCAGGTGATCTCCTGCGGTGCCTCATGCGCTGCGCAGTAGTTCTTCCACCATTCTGCAGCGGTTCCTTCCAACTGGTGCGAAGCATACAACACCCTTTCATTGCCCTCACATTGCGTGATGTGCAGCTTCTTCTCCATGGTTCTCAACCAATCGTCGACCTCAATGGATTGACATTACACGAGAATGTCGGAGGACGAGTTCTCATGAAATCGCCAACTTGGAGTGGTTCGTGGCCCATTGTTGCCTTTGTGCTGGCGTTCTTGCGGCAGCTTGGCGACCAGTCTGCATTTCTTTGCATCATCGTCGCATAAGCCGGGTGCATGCTGCGTAAAAGCTCCCAAGTTCTGCATATCCACTGGCGGCGCTGGCTGCGGTGGTGTTCCATCATGGTCATTCCGGCGGAGACCACTCCCTGACGCTCCATTGTTGCCACGAGTATTCACCATCTGTTTAGGTTAGGAGGGGGTAGAAGTAGCACAGATGAGATATAAGAATCTCTAAAGCGGGGGAAACAGGTTTAACCCAAATTTTATCATTTTATTAAAATACTTGGTATGGTTGCTTACATAAGCCTAAGAGCTTTGCAACACATACTGCACACTCAGCAAACAATAAGATCCAAACTAAACACTCAACCTTAACGTCTATTACAATTGGTAATGCTATCTTATGGACGCGACTCAACATTCGAGTCTCAACTTAAGATTCCCACTCCTCGGTCCATCCTTCACGGAAATTCTCTGGTGGGTATGCTGGTGGGTGGGTTGGAGCTAAGGTGAACCGTTCCTGGTGTCTTGCCGCTAGATGTACTTCCTGCTCCTGCAGTGCCTCCTCAAGCTCCATAATCTTTGCGGTAGAAGCAACTTGGGTATCGTGCAATTCCTTCTCGGTGACTCGGAGAGCTTCATATACCATCTTGAGTTCTTCAGCTGTATCCTTGGCGTGGTCCTCCTGTGCTGCGGCCAAATGTGCAAGATGCACTGTGGTAGCATCCTCCTCTCGAGCAACACGTCGGCGCCAGGTAACTCGTCGTGTAGGGTGGAGTCGAAACACGGTGTTGTCCAGCTCATGGCTGTAGTCGCGGCAGATCCTTCGTAAGGCACGTCGCGTGGCTTCCTGAATACCGATCTCAAACGTGCTCCTCCTCACGATGATGTTGATAGGTTGGCTTGCTTTTTCATTATCTCTGGCGTAGATTAGAAGTGTGCACACTACTCCTCTTGTGGCTTTGTTGACGATCCAATTCCTGCCTCGATACATTGGCCTGGTGAAACCTCCCAATACTTGGAGCACTCTCCATAGCTCCGCGGCATAACCACCCTCACGCTCTCCGTATGTTTGGCTTGTCCTCATCTATTCAAAAGAGAAATAGATAAGTGCTTTGTCCATTTTAAGAAAGGTAAATGAGAATTTAAGCAAAGGTACGGAGTGGAGAATGAGATGAGTTGAGAGAGTTGTATTAATCCAGTTTAGATTTTTCCCTTTAGAAAATAGGTTTGGACACTCTACCAACTAGGGCCAAGACCTACAGTCAGTATGCTCTGATACCACCTCTGTAGTGACCCGAATTCACCAATTCAGATCCACCGTGTATGCCGCACTATTCCCAGGATCAATGCTAGTGCACACGGCTTAACATCGGTAAGCATCACATCATACCTAGCGATAATAACAATAAGACTTCATTTATTTAATATAACTAGTGTATGATCTTATGATCACTTACATTTATTAGGCCTCATAGGGCAAGACTAATATAAAATAAGACAAATGCAGCGGAAAATCGTAGAAGGCGTAGTGACTCATCGATTACACCACAAAGCGTCGACAAGGCTTGGCCTAGTGACTCGCGTCCACGAAAGTCCTCCTCAAGCACAAAGCGATGACTCCTCCTTTGTTGTTGGTTTGTAAGCAAGGGTGAGTACACCAACACGTACTCAACAAGTTGTGCACAGAATGCATTTCAATTATAACTATATGCAGGCTTATTCCAAAGGAATGGCTAAGTGGCTCATAAGCAGTAAAGCAGCATTTTCAAACATAAACATTATATAGATTGAAAAGACGGTAAAACAAATAATAACAAGTAAATAGATTCCATCGTTTCTCAAATCAAACCCAAGTTCTCCATCCTAAATCAAGTTCCATTATCCACATGGCATCCTGCCATCCCATCCAGTTGACAAGTTTTAATTAACTACCCCTTGACTGTAATTCACGAGCTTTGCTCAATACCGTGAGCACGGCTATCCGAATAGATTGTAGACTCTGCAGAGGTTATGCACTTTACCCACACGATATAACCATGCACCACACAGGCGAACGATTATAACAAAGCCTTTACAATGCATCCTCTTAACCTAGTGCTACCGCTAAGGTTTCAACGAAGGGCTACACCGCCACAACAGGCCCCCTCTTGCGCCATGTGAGTTTCCCCGTGCACCGGACTCACACCACCAAGATAGCGATTAAGTTAAGCATTTGCAAATTAGTCACTAGGCTGCCCCATAAGCGATGTGGTGCATGTTTGACTCAGGTCAAAGGCTTGCAAGGTTAAGTCCTTAAATGACCGAGGCAAGACTATCCAGAAATAATCTCAAATATCCAAAACCAATAAAAACCAAATACGATCGCCCAGTTGCCACTCTTGGCCTACCATAAAACAATCTTGCCACTTGCCCCAGTCTAAATTATTTTCCCACCCCAGTTGATTACCAAGCACCACGTGCTCTTCACAAATCAACATCGTTGCGTGACTCCGCTGTCACAACAACTCAATCTCTTTGTGCGACCACACACGGCCCACAAATTATCATCATTGTTCCATATTCCATTAGTCAAGATTAATAAGCAATATTTCATGAGCATTTGATGACGTGGCATGACTAAGCATCTCTAATTCGGTCTAACCACCCATGTTGATTTTCTATTTAATCAACTATAATTAACCAACCTAAGGTGACAAGTGGATCATGGCATACAATTAGCAAGGTAGGGTGTAATTCAAAGGTACAATAGCTAATTCCAAATTTATGTCAAAAATCCTTTGTACACATAAAATAACAAGTGATAAAGTAAATCAAAATAGCATGCAATCTAGTTTACGGGTGCAACATGATCAAAGCACAACATGCCTTCGTTAAGCTCCTGCTCCTGGTCTGGAAATAATTCTTGAGCTGTGAAATCCCCTTCCGAAGCCTCGCACAGTTCAACGTCTCACGCGAATCGAGAGAAAAGCAAATAAAACCAAAACCAAAGAGCAAAAAAATCAAAAATTCAAATAAAAGCCACCATTAGAAAGATCTCAATTTTACAAATTTTTAGGAATTTGAATCACCTCAATCCGAGTTCGTATGCAAAAGTTATAAGGTTTTGAAATCTGAAAAATCCTGAAAATACTCTTAAATCATAATTCCGAATTTAGCGAATTGTTTTTATATGGAAAATCGAGATTTTTCGGCGTCAGCTGACACATGTGCTCGCGTGGCACCAACTCAGCGCCAGCACACGCCACCTCAGTGAATCCTGCGCACGTGGCGCCGGTGTCGTGGCGACAAACCCACGTCGGCCGTGGCCTTGGGCCCTAGGGTCACGGTGGCGGCGAGGGTACCTCCTAACTCACCTCGTGTCGCGGATCCGATGGCGCGGTTAGTTTTCGAATTGAGCTTCAGCTTGACGGCGGCGGCTTTCTTCTCCGTGGCGGCGGTCTTCACGGCGATACTCCGCTCCGGTGACTCTTCGGTGAAACGGTGGCGCGCACGGGTTGCCTCGGATCACGGCGAAGCTAACGAGCTCGGTTTGGGGCTTCGGCGGCGACTGGACGGCGTTGAATCGGCGGAGTTCCTCCTCGGCTGCGCCTCGACGAAATCTCCGATTGCGGCGACTACGCGGCGTTCTTGGGCTCTGACTTGGAGTTTCGAGGCTTGAGGAATTGCGCTCGATGCCCCCTTTTATACGGCGCGAGGTGGACGGATAAGGCAGGTCCTTAGCGCGGAATCCATGGCGGCCACGGCGAAGAAACAGAGTCCTGCTCGGTCACGAGAGGAGAACGACGACGCACGACCGTCCGATGCGCATCCGACCGCCCAGATCAAATTAGGGTTTCCTATTTTGATTCGGCTGAAAATGGCCGTTGGATCAAGATCCAACAGTCGGCATCGATTCCTATTTAAATCCGGCCGATCAGCACAGTAATTGGGTCGGCCCGTTACTGTTCATTCCTTATTTTCCCGAATTTCCTATTTTAAATAATCCGATTAAATGTTTTGATTTATTTAAAGTGATAAAAATACTCTAAAAATTCCCATAAAATTCTCAAAAATATTTTGAGCTATTCTGGACTTAAATAAAATATTTTCACAAAAACTTTATTTTGCAAATATCTTTTTATAATTATTTCTTGACAAAAGATAATGTATTTTAATTCAAAAGAATTCAAATAAATCTCAAAAAATCCAAATAAATTCAGAAAATTCACAAAATTCATATTTAGCAATAAAATAATATTAATTAATTGAAAAGCTGAAATTTTGGGATGTTACACAGAGAGTCATGACATAACCGTTACATTACATAGACTTAATTTTGCACCAGCGACGGTGATGGGGAATCCTTGCTATGGCAGAAGAAACATAAATAGCAGACATACCCTATTGTTTGAAAATGAAAAATGAGCAGTACCCCTGCAATAAAGGTTTCTTCCCATAACAAAGCGTACACCATTATATCGGCAAATGTTGTTCCCAACACCTCGGTGTGGGCACCCCTTCGAGCAAACCTGAAACGGATTTCCTGTACTATTTTAGCCTACCAATGTGCAAAGCCAGATCTAAGCAACTTAATAAGTTAAGACTGCCCCATAACAGAACTTGTGGTTGCACGGTTTTATCTTGGATCGTACAATACGATGTTCGGTCCTTAATCCGACACGGGCAATACTTCACCCTACACTACGTACAAGTCCTCTTGTACATCCGGCTATTGCCAATAATTGCCCGCATCCAAATCCATAGTTTTGTTTTGGATTTTTAACAGAAATATCAGTAACCAGAAGTATTATATCCCAAACACATTTTCAATTTCTCAAGAAACAACTTTTTATCTTAACATCATCATTGATTCATCGTTGATTCTAAAGCATGGCTAAGCATGGTTATTAAATCGCATATACCCAATTTGACATTATGTATTGTCTATCCTTATCCTATGGTAAACAAGGTTCGCACATCCATACTTATCAAGGAAGTTCCATGAAACCACAAATATATTCTACCGTTACCACAAAATAGCGAATTTACAGAAAATTAACACATGCATGAAATCATTTTATAAACAAAAGGAAAATAAACATTAGGATCAATATGATTAAAGGGGTGCTTGCCTTACTTATTTGTCATCTAAGACGAAGTCGTAGTTGTAGCTGGCGTTGTCGATGACGGAGTTAGTAACGTCGAGTTCTACACGTTGTAGAATGGAAATATAGCAAATAATAAACTTTAATAAGGGCAAAAAGAAAATAGATAGTAAATCAAATAAAGACTTGCTATAAAGAGCAGGTGTGTTTTAGGGTTGGATTGAATGATCTCGTATTCTTGTGTTTTAGTCGATTTAGTATATACGTTCAAATTGTTAGCAGCTTGAACGATGCATGGTTTATTTTATGTATTATTTATTCTTGTTTTACAAATTCAATAAGTTAAAATTATGTATTCTTTTATTTATAACATCGAATTCAAGATGCAAAAATTATTTGGATTAATAGAATTAAACATTAGTCAATTTGTTGTATGATGCATATATGTGAATAGTATTCATTCCTTAATTAACATTGTCTAAGAATTAGTTTTGGGTATGCTGAAACTGTTATGTTAAGTTACTGGTTATATATTCATGATCTTTAAGAAGGTTCTGGTGATACAAACATCCTATGTATAGATTTCGTCATTAGTATCGAGTTCGTTTATTCATATTATCAAGTTTGGCAATCATAATACTTTATGTTATTCTGCTAACATGATTAATATTCAAAGCATAAGGGAATAAGATTATTTCTTCATGTTATGGTAGTCAATACTTTGGATAGTGTTTCTAAACTGATTTTATAATTTTTAGGATTTGGACGATACATTATATTCATCACTGAAAAGGCTTATGTGGTGTTTGTTGGGTTATGCCCAATGAAAATTATGAGTCGCATATGATGCAGGCTCATGGATAGCACGGGCTACATATGATGTGGACCCGGACCTAATTGGGCCTCCAGTGTAGAGGGCCCAACGCTGTATAAAAGGAGGTGGTGGAGAGGCCGGTGTAGGCTAATACGCAAGTTCTCCCTCTCCACCAAACCCTAGCCGTCGTCTCTCCCAAGCGTTTGCGTGTAGGTGCTAGCACACCGCGCATGGACGAATTCCAATCCTTGTTTGTGTGGATACTGTAGAGGTGCTACACCTTGTAGCGCTAATCGATGCGAACCTGAAAAGAGACGCGATCTGTTCGCGCACAGATTCTGGATGCTGTCTTGTTTAACCGATTCCCCATGATCTAAAAGGAATTTGAGGGTGGAATTGGATGCGTTGGAAATATAATTTCGTCAGCTTTCAGTGAAGTGGTAGAACGCCCAAAACGGAGTCCGGATGTGGCCGGGGCATCCGTTTGAAGGCGGGCTGCGCAGAGAAGTCGCGAATCCCAGTGAGCTCGTAAAGCTCGTTGACGGCGGCCACGGTGTAAGGAACGACCATGGCGCACCTCATGGGACGTGATGGACCAGTGAGGAGGAGGTGATCGGATCGCCGTGTACGACTACTTCTGTACGACTATGCGCGGATCGATGAACCGGCTTCATCGACTTGTCTTCCGCTGCACTGCGCATCGTAAGGTAATAATGATCCGATCTATGGTCAATTACTTGCATGGTGTCTTGGGTAGTCACGGTAGAGAATTTGATTCTGTGATAGAGTAGCCCCCACGTTTCCCTTCAGTGGTATCAGAGCCATCCTGTTTAGTTCTTGATCTAGATCGGTCGCATATGTGATATGCGGGGTTGTTCTCCGTATGGCTGATTGGATTGGTTAGGGTGAACCAAACTTGATTAATAGAGATTAATCTGAAATTTAATTGATGAGATCAATTGGTTGATGGTGTGGTGAAGCTCATGTGATGAATATGTGACACATAGATTTGTTCTATTTGTGATTTGCTACGTTGATCAGTATAGCAATCTATTTGATACGATCAAGTCGATTGTGGGATGATGGCATGTGTATGCTGATGAGTTGCGGTGCCTACGTTGTTGCTGCAAATAGCGTGTACATGCTGCTGCTCCTGTACTCGTCACATACATGCACTGTTCGTGGTTGTGTGTGGGCCGTCGTTGCAGGCGGCATATAGACATATTGGCTGAGCATGTATGTTTGCATGTAACGGTTATCGATGGATGATGGATGTATGCTTAACATGGTGGCATGTATCAGATGCATGTACTGTTGAAGCATATATGTATACGTGTATGCAAAATATAATGCTAGCTAGTATATATGGCGTGTTGGTCAGATTAACCGGTGGTCTAGCCGATTTGATCGGTTAGATGGTCGTTGAGTCATGGTTAATATGCAATAGTTGCACATGTTAATAATGATCTCGATCACGATGAGCGGCCAAACGTTGGTCATCCTTACCGCCGGAAATCTTGTAGACGTGTGTGTTCCTAACTGTTTGTGCCCGGACAGCTCGGTAATGAGCAAATTGTTGCTCGGGTAACTCGGTGCTATTCGGTAGTGCCCGGTAATGCTTGGCGCTACTCGGTTTGTGCTCGGTGGAGCTCGAGTTGGTCGTGGGCTGCTCGGCGCCACTCGGTACTGCTCAGTTTTGCTCTGAGGAGCTTGGGGCATGATGTGTGGTTAATGAGATTAACCCAATGGGTCTCGCTGGATATTTGTATTTGGCTTTAGGAAAATTTATCTGTCTGCGCCACATGCTAGATGAGGCATGACCATGCGTGAATATTTAATTCATGGCTTGATAATTTTTTGGACCGCCGAGCAAGGGCTAATGTGTAGTCTAGTATTGGATTAATATGATTAATTCAACAAAATTATCATGGGTAAGAATGTGAATAGGATTCACAGTTCAAACCCTACAGCTAACTAGTTAGGGCATGTTTGGATCCTTGGACTAATTGTTAGCTGGCTAAAACTTAGTCTAGCCCATCCAAACAGGAGGACTAATAGCTGGGCTAATTTTTAGCCAACCCCTCAACTAACAATTAGCCCATTAGCTGGTGGGAGGGAGCTAATTTGGACTAATGTCTAGTAACTACTGTGAAAAGTCGATAATACCCTCAGCCTTTTTTCCTCACTCCCAGACTCCCCATTCCTCCTGCGCGTTCGCTCCCCATTCCCCAATCCGCTCCCCATTCCTCCTGCGCGGGCGGCCGACGGCGTCGGACACGGCTGCACTGCCGGCTACACTCCACGGTCCCTCCCCATCACTGGCCATCTCCCACCGACAAGCATTGCATCAATCTGCGCCGATTTGCCGCCGTCTGCCTTCGCCGCACGCCGATTTGCCACTGAACCTCCGCCCATCATCTCCCGCCATCTGCCGTCGCCGCACACTTCAATTTGCCGCCGAACCTCTCAGATCCGCCGCCTCCCATCAGGTATTTCGTCAATCTCCTCCCTCCCTGAGCTCTGTCCTCCTTCCTTCACCAGGGCTCACAAGTTTGTCTCTCTGCGTAGTTCACCCGCGATGGATGGTGATGGGCATCACGAGCAGCAGGGATTGTTCGATTTTTGCTCACAAACCGACTCCATCGCGCCAACCGCCGCACCCGCTGCATCCGCTGACATGGATTTCTTCTCGAGGACGCAGCCCTCTGAGGATGGGCGCGGCGTGCCTACTCGGCTTGGTTCATTCGCCATCGACCTCAATTCGCAGGCGAACGAATTCCTCAACCTCTCGACGTACCAAGGGATCCTTCAATCGGAGGTGGGGGGTTCAGATGTCGCCGGCGTACACCGAGGCTAAGGTGGTCGTCAAACCAGCAAATCAGGCCGCGGGGGTGCGTTGGCATGCACCCGATCCGATGGAGATGCAGCCGGCTCGGCCATGCCACCATTCCGTGCTCTCGCTGTCAAGTGGTAGTAGAGGCGGTCGTGGAAGCACTCGGTCCACCTCGCCATTGCTCAAAGTCTTTGCTCTACCTCGGCGAGTCTGCTTGCAAGTCTTTGCTCCACCTCGTGAGCACCAACAGGTAAACTTAGTTGTTGTCATCTTACATTGCATCTTACGTAGTTGAATGCATAATAGTGTTTCTATTTACATAATTTCTTATGTTCTTAGGCAAATTTTATCTTGTGGACTCTATGTACCCTAACCAACCGGGCTATCTTGCACCCTACAAGGGAACGAAATATCATTTACCGGAGTTTCGACAAGGACCGACACCCAGCGGAAAAAAGGAAGAATTTAATTTTGTCCATTCATCTCTTAGAAATGTCATCGAGCGTTCTTTTGGGGTTTTGAAGATGAAATGGAGAATCTTATTGGACTTGCCAAGGTATCCAATGGAGAAGCAAAGCAAAATAATTCTTGCTTGTATGGCCCTTCACAACTTCATTCTCAAAAGTGCAATGGCAGATCAAGACTTTGACTTGTGTGATCGTTATGAAGGGTATGTTCCATTCGGCATCCTCTTCGTCTCATCGAGTGGCGCTCGACTCATCTAGGAGATGAAGATCAAAACATGAATTGCTTTCGAGATAGTATCGCTAACGCTTTGTTTGCTAGGCGAGAGTGTTCGAGGTAGTCTTGTTGCGAAACATGGCTAGTCGAGAATGACTAGTTGCACTATGAGTGGTGATTCATAACATTTGGTGATCAATGGAGAAGCGATCAAATATAAGATTTGCATTTGGACTTGGTCGACCAAATCTTATTAGATGCATGGACTTCCAAAATTCCCTTAGAGTGCGTATATACGTATGAAGTTTAAATCTTTCTTAGCCTTAGGAGTATCGCAATGCACTTCATGTTTGTCTTCCATTCTAATATTTGCCTAGTTGGCGGCTCATCGATCTCTTGGCTACCATATCCTCGTTATACGGTGTTTGTTTGTTGCTATTTTCATGTTGCAACTTGGCGTATCATATTTGATCTTGCCCTTTAATATTTTCATGGTATATACTATATAGATGCAGGCCAACGCACACCCATTCCTATGCTACGATGGCCTGTCATTAACCATGCGTTTAGTTTGAGATTGATGTGCTCACCTCTTCAGGAGAGAGAAAAGCAGCAGTAACGCTTAAGGAAATTAAGGGAGCAATATTACATTTTAATTCCTATATCTATCCGGGAGTAAGAACCTAGTGAAAAACGCGAATTTTACATGAGCAGCAGACATTGGGGCCCATGAGGGAGACAGTGGGGCGCATGGTCCCAATAAGACATGGAGGCGACGTGTACCAGTGCAGAACATATAATGATGAAAATGAGGGGTAGAAATGACTTTTCAAAGAAATTAGCCCAACCATTAGTCATGTATCCAAACAACCCTGGGCTAATTTTAGATGGGCTAACTATTAGCTGGCTAATAATTAGCTCTAGCCATTAGCCAACTAGCAATTAGTCCTAGTCCATCCAAACATGGCCTTAGTAGGATGACATGCTTAATGAAATATTTATTGGGTCAATTTGATTGGTCCGGAGCGGCTTAATATGATTATTCCGTTGGAATTTTCATGCACAAAAATTGTGAATATGATTCACTATGGGAAAATTGTTTCCACCACACGAATTACTTATGCGCCTTTCATAATTGTTATGGGTTCACATTATTTGGTAGAATTTGATTCTATGCAGATGTATGTGAATAGTTTGACCCTTTTGTATATGATGCATGTGTGGGTTCTTACTTAGGCCTACATATTAATTTGTGATACTTGACTAATATCAAGTAGATGGCCCGGTGGACAGGAATGGGTGCACGGTGATAATGAATACCGCGTCTTGGTGTTGGATTTATACCCAAGAGATAATCATGGGCCACGTGTGACGTGGGCTTTATACCATGCTCGGACTCTAATGTAGAGGCCCACCGAGAGGCTATATAAAGGGATGGGGTGGTGGCCAGAAAGGGGGGAGTTCTCCTATCCACCAAAACCCTAATTGTCATCTCCCATCTGTGCGTCCCGGTGCTAGCACACCGACGCACGGAATTCCTCCCTGTACGTGTGGACTACGTAGAGACGTTGCTGCGACTGCGACTGCGACGTTGATTGGAACGATCACGACAAGGAGGAGACGTTGCTCGTGGACGATCGACTTTAGCAAGAAGACGATCGACTTGCGAGGAGACGATCGCTCCGTGGACGATCATCTACTTCCACTACATCGACACGCGCTACGTCGAACTGGCTATTTCGACGTCGACCTTTCCTTCCGCTGCACTACGCGTCTAGTGGTAATGATCTATGATCCCCTTCTTGCAAGAAGGTTCTTGGTTTATGCGGTAGATTTTTATTTTGTGCTAGAGTAGCATACCGTGTATCCCTTCACTTGGGCCATACTGGCGCACAGGTTAATAGTGTATTTTCTGTGATGGTTTTCCTGCTCTTCTATTCTTTTATAGAATAGATTTCCCTCGAAATATTATGTGTACGATGCCCTTCCAATAGCTGCACCTATTGTCTTGTACATTGGCGGATAAGGTCCTAACAATTCAGGGGCGCTGTCTTCTTCCTTGTACAATAGGGTGAGTGTAGCCTAACCCGTGCACTTCACAAGCATAGTATTGGTTTGCTTATCGGAGTCATCCAAATTGGATTTGGGACTTCGGGTGTCAGAGTTGGTGTTGTGCATTGGCGCATGCCACCCAACAAACAAGAGTCACATACGATGTGATTGGCAAGGAGTTATCTACCTACATCACTGGGTTGAAGCGGTATTGACAAATCATTACCCGGACTTTAGTGAATATGGATCTTGTCCTACCACAAGTCATCAGAGGGAATGTGACTTGAGTGGGAGTATCTTCGTTAATTTGTTAAAGGAGGTACACAACATAAACATAGTTTAATATTTGTTGATATACCTGTTTCTTTACTTTTGAGCTATATCCTTGATTAGAGAATCTTGATGTGCATAATGATTGATATTGAATTTTGAGAATTGTTCTAGTTATTAAGAAGGAATATTTGTTCTGAAGAGTAGTACCTTGATGAACCAATTGTGAATGCAATCCGAACTAGAATGGTGTTTATTTGAAACACTGTGATGATTTTCTTAGTGTTTACTATCTTATTTTGCCACCGTGAAGTCTGAGCTTTTGAAGCAATATGAAATCATGGATGTTTACAATATGATTGTGGACTTAGAGGGCATATTTGAGAACCAGATATGAGCTAAAGGATTTGATCCCGAAGCCATTGTTTGCGTGCATGTTAACATAAGAAAAATTAGGTCAGCCATGATGTAGTCAATATGATTGATTACATTGGGCATTGGAAAATATGATTCTCCCTTTAGCTAATGGTTAGCTATTGATGTGATTTTTGGTTGCTCTTTTTGAGCATTGAGCTAAACATTTTGATGAATAGCTTGGATAAATCACTGGCCGAGATGCATATGATGCATGTTAAAATTGAAAAGCATTAAGATCAGCTTTAATCATGTGATGATGGTTCGAAAGACTGGTCAACTTATGAAGGAGGCCGAGTCATGTGTGAAAGGGAAATATCAAGTTGGATCTAAAGAACTGATCTAGACTTGTGAAGTCGAAGATTGGCGCTACCCTAACAACACAAGGTAGGATTTTGGATTAATGGCAAGGGTGTAAAAGTTGTCTCGTTTGATGTTGACATACTTTTAATGACCCAACCGAAAGATCAATGTCGGAATTAAATAATTGTTATTATATTCCAGGCACAAGCAAAAACAATTTTTCTGCTTCTCTTTGGGAGTAGAAGATTGATTTGCTTTGTGGGCATGCTCCATTAGTGAATGGATGTGTATTATTAATCCTGATGATGTACTTGTGTTGTGCCATTGTTTTTCGTTATCCATGTTATGGTACACTTTAAAAATAATTTGTGCTCATTTAAAAGGTTCCATCTGGTCACAAAGAAACCACCATATGTGATATGGATCGGAAGGTGTTCCGTATAGTTTTATCGAAGTTTGGAATGTGGGGTGTATGAAAGATGTCTGACGTCTGATAAGCTCATGCTCGACTAAGATAAATGTTTCTTTGTGAGGTACAAGGTGTTTGTACATATAGAAGGGTAAGAGCTGCAAATTGTTTGTTGCTTGGATTGGTTTTATTCTGGAGAAATCATTTCTTCCAAAATAGTTAGTGGGAGCACGATGTGACTTGAAGTAATTCGAGAATCATTGGAAAGTGTTTCTGTTCCTACTAAATTTTCACATTATGTACAAGTTGTTGTATGTTTTATGAAAGAACCAACCCTGCATTGGCCCTAAAGCCATATTTGTCACCTATATGATAAGGAAGACAATTGTTGTTGGACTATGATGGGCTTAAGACTTATGATGAAGTGTGATGGGCATATACTCTGAGGGATGAATTTAGGACGAGTATGTGTGACAATTAAGTTTTGTAACTTGATTGATCCGCTTGGTGCTGTATAGATTCACATAGCTATTGTTACATATCTGATATGCAATATGGATATCAAAATGGCTCTCTCTAGTTGAAACCTAAGTGAGAATGTGTTCTTGACACGGTCTCAAGTTTTGTTGATCCATGGAACGCTAGAGCATTCGAGTTTTTGAAACAAGCATCTTAGAGTTGACTATTTGTTTTGATGAAAGTCAAATTATTTGGCTAATTCATCAAGGGCAAGTGATAGCGCACTGATTTTCTTGATCCTATATATGTATGCCATATTATTGATCAGAAATAATATCCCGTGAATCTGACATGTCTTGATTAGGAAATTGTTCTTTATGAAAGACTTCGGGACAGATTGGAAACATTGGCAAAGGCTGATTGGATCAAGCCAATATGTTGACATAGTGTTGAATGGTTCAACCGGAAATTAGTTTCTATGTATGTCACATTGGAGAGCAAGATTTAGTATATGATACTCAATAAGCTTAATAATTGCCAAAGAAGGGGTTTTCATGCCCTGTGCATTAAGGTGAATGTCACCAAATATGCAGATATCATTCAAATCCTAGTGAAGGTCACTAGATATTGAAAAGGAACATTCTAAAATACTTATGAAGTATAATGAATGGGTTCTTCGGTGGTAAGGAAATGTGGCATGCAATGGTTACATTGCGCACTGCTCTAAACCAACTTAATAACAATTCAGAAGCTAAAATTGGTTTCAGCCTAGGCAAATATTACCACAACCTTTATAAAAGGCGCACATGAGTATTGGATATTGGATATCCGATTGGTAAGCTCTTGTGCATGTGGATAAAATATAAGTGATGAGCCGATTAGGCTATCTTGGAGATGACACTGTCACTTCTATGTTTATAAGGGATGATTTGTTATCCAAGTTCCTTGAGTAACATCATCGGTATCGATCAACAAGTGCGACTTGTTCATGGAACTCTTTTACTATATGATGTTATTCTAAACGGATCCCTGATCTTATATCATGACTTGAACAATTATGATTTGAAGATCGGCACATGTATTGATTGGTGATAATGTTCCCAGATTATTGATATGGAGATATCAAATCAATAGTATGGACACTTGATATGGAGATATCAAGGGTGGTTGGACAAACCCACTACGAGACACTACTGAGATTGTTATCTTAAAAGTGCCATCAGATTATAGTCTCGAGTGATACATCTATATGGTCCTTAGACCTGATATCGTCATGGATACCCAGCATGTGGACTCGTATGCTTTGGTGTCATCAAACGCTACACCGTAACAGGGTAGTTATAAAGGTGATTACTGGGTATGCCATGAAATATAGTTAGAGGTGTGATTGATCAAGATGGGATTTGCCCCTCCTTGATATCGGGAGAGATACCTTTGGGCCCCTCGGTGTGGATGGATAAGGGAAGTGCATGGCCATGCCAATGTGATTAGAGAATCACGTTATCTCCATATATCCATTACATTGATGAGTGAAATGGTCGAGCTATCAACAGGGGTGGCACATATCTTGCCTTGAGCTTGACTGGTATCGTGCGGCAAAAGGATCGGTATATATTGAATGTATTAAAGGTTCAGCTGATTTGATCATTCTGTGCATTCGGGGGTCAATACGTTCTACTAGGGACCTCTGTTGATCTGTGAATTGGAATTCTTTTCGCAGTTCATTGCCGACTTGCACATGAATCTATTGGGTCACACACTTAAGGGGGTTGGAATACTCTTTGCATAATTGTTCATTGCGCAAGTGGGAGCTGTTGGGTTTTGCCCAATGAAAATTATGACACTACTACAGACTGCTTCATCCGCGACGCCCCATCACTGTCGGTTAGGCGCAAGCCGGCAGTGATAATATTATCACTGCCGGTTCTAATTTAAACCGGCAAGGATAATATATCACCGGTTCTAATTTCAACCGGCGGTGATAAGAATAGTAAAATTTTGCAAAGACGAATGGAGGCAATATCATTGCGGGTTTAGAGTGAACCGGCAAGGATTAGAAGATATCACCGCCGGTTTATATAAAACCGGTAGTGATCTATCATTGCCGGTTTTGTTTTTAACCGCAGTGATAAGACCATTTTCCCGCCGCTTTTACTCGTAACCGGCAGTGATCTTACCAAAATTAGTTAAGATACGTAACATATCAAAGCATAATTAGATAAAAAAGCAGAACATATTAAACATTTGTTATTTATCTCTTGCGTAACATTTGTAGTCCATAATTACATATAGTCATAATTTCAGATACAAAACATATTAAACCCTATATCGAAAACTCGTCATCGCCCTCCTCCTCCTCCTCGTCGCCGAGCTCTTGCGGATGACCGATTGGAGTTGAGGCGGTGCTCCTCCTCCTCCTCCGAATCCGATTCGGTGGCGGAGTTGGTCTTGCCTCAACGCCAAGGAGATCTGCCAGCATTGTCATAAATCGTAAATCGCCCTCCTCCTCCTGCTCCTCCTCCTCCTCTGCCTCCTCCTCCTCTTTCTCCTCCTCCTCCTTCTCCTCCTCCTCCTCCTTCTCGAAGCGGATCGGTGCTTTGCCCGAAGACGTGCGCTTCTTGGGTGGGGCCATTCTTCTGCAATGGTGGATTATATTGTGATTGCCACAGATTGATGGATGTCTCGCACATTATATAGAGGAGGAATGGGGAAGAGCAATGGTTGGCAGAGGAATGGGGAAGCATAGCAGTTAGCGAGAGGAATGGGGAAGAGCGGCGATGCGAGGTGGCGGAGTTGAAGGTTCATATTATCACCGCGGTTATTAAATTCAACCGCAAAGGATAATATTATCATCATTGGTCTAATTTCAACCGGCGATGATAGGAGCAGTGTATGTATAATCGGCATCGCTAAATCATTTAGGCGGAAGCGGCTCCATATCCCGCCGGTTTTAGATAGAGAACCGGCGGTGAAAGTATTAGTGTCGGTTCAACAAAGGTAACCGCAAAGTGATAAAGAGAATTGCGCGAAAAAGCGGTGCATATCACCGCTGGTTTTTGAGATAGAACCGGCAAGGATATATTCCGCCGGTTCTAGAGAATAAACCGCGATGATAATATCGCACTATATATACCTCGCCCCTTTCCCAAGATGTCCGCAATGAGAGGAGCTGTTCTTGCTCGATTGGGGTGGAGAGGGGCGAATTTTTGCTCTCAAATTTGGTCTAATTTGTCGCTTTTCTAACCGATCTAAGGTTCGTGTCTTTGTTTAGTTGGATATTATGTTATATATTGTTGTAGGTTGTGATCGTAATTATTGATTGCCTAGTCAACACAATTAGATTTGTAATCTTGAGTTTAGATTTGAAATTACCAACTTTGATATGTATAGTGATTGCATTTAATATGTTGATTGAATTTAAATGTGGTAGCACTTCATAATTAACTATTGTTCAATCTAAATACTTAAAATTGTTTCTTTATTTAGTGTATGTTAATTTAATACTACTGTAAGTAATGTAAATTTGCTAGACGAACCATTATATATAAATAATAGCAATTATTTAATTGATTTTACAATCGAGATTTGGATATAGATTTATATATAACTAATAGCAACTACGTACCAGGCCAAACGTTCATCGATAAACATGAAGGTTGGATCGTAACTTAGTTGTATAATTAAAGATATGCTTTATTTTGTATGAAGGTCAAGCTTCAATTTGTAATATAAATATTTTGTACGAAGGACATGCTTCATTTTGTAATGTATGGAGTATTGATTATTATAATCATCCAGAAAAAGTAAATGTCCAATGGATGAAATGGTATATAATTGATGTAAAAAGGCCATGCATAAAAGGATTATGTTCCTTATCCGATACTCCTTGATAAAATATTACTGAAATGAGAGAAGAAGAGACAATAGTACTCAAATTTGTTGGACGGACCATTATATATAACTAATAGCAATTATTTAATTGGTTTTACAATCGAGATTTGGATATAGATTTATAAGTAATGAAAATTTCTACAATAATTAGCACTACGTAACAAATTAAATGTATAAAACAATTTGTGAGCACTTATTGATTTCTCGAGATTTTATTTGTTGTAAATATTTGTAGATGGATCAAGATGGATGTATGAAGCGGACCGTCGTGATAGAGAGTACTTTAACGGTGTGACTAGTTTTCTGAACGCGGCTGCGGCGTACAAGTCAAATAAGCTGATGGACTATATTTGTTGCCCGTGCATCGATTGCAAGAATGAGAAGCAATTTTCGAACCTTGAGGCGATCCGTGCACACTTGCTTCGAAGGGGTTTCAAGCCTGCCTATACCTATTGGACCGAGCATGGTGAAGATGACATTGTGCGTGAAGGGCATCTGATTGATGATGAAGACAACGACTTGACCACGGTGGAAAATACTTTCGTCGACACCCAAGAAGAGACATTCATCGATAACCATGAAGATGATCTAGAACAGATGTTGCATGATGGGGAGGAGGACCTCACGAGTGAAAGGGATTTTCAGAAGTTTCAGCGTATGGTAGAGGATTCTACAACACCCTTGTACCCAGGTTGCAAAGAGGAGTTCAAAAAGCTGCATGTTGTGCTGACGCTGCTGCAATTGAAGGCAAGCAATGGTTGGTCCGACAAGAGTTTCACGGAGCTGTTAGGTTTCTTCAGAGATGTCCTTCCAGAGGGTAACGTGTTGCCAAAGAACCACGCACTGTGCCAAGCAGTTGTTTGCTGCTGGGAATGGAAGTGCAGAAAATACACGCATGTCCAAACGATTGCATATTGTATCGCAATGAGTTTGCAAATTTGGATGCATGTCCCGTTTGCAAGACATCTCGGTATAAGCGCGGCGATGACGATATCGAGGGGCAGTGTAAGAAGAAAAGACCGCCGACCAAGGTGGTGTGGTATTTCCCTATAATCCCCCGTCTGAAGCGTCTGTTTGCGAACAAAAGGCATGCTCAATTGCTGCGATGGCATGCCGAGGAGCGTAAAAAGGATGGAATGCTTAGACACCCTGCTGACTCCGCGCAGTGGAGGAATATCGACAGAAAATACAAGAAACACTTTGCATATGATATGAGGAATATAAGGTTCGGACTCAGTACGGATGGGATGAACCCTTTCGGCAACATGAGTAGTCGTCATAGCACTTGACCGGTGACTTTATGTATGTACAACCTTCCTCCTTGGCTTTGCATGAAGCGAAAGTACATTATGATGCCGTTACTGATCCAAGGGCCGAGGCAACCTGGCAACGATATTGATGTGTTCCTCAAACCACTGGTTGAAGATCTTCTGGTATTGTGGAACGACGGTGTACGGGTATGGGATGAGTACAAAAGAGAGAACTTCATGCTACGCGCGTTGTTGTTCGTAACCATCAATGATTACCCTGCTCTTGGCAATCTTTCGGGCCAGACTATAAAAGGATTCAATGGATGCGTGCATTGCATGGGTGATCTGGAGCCGGTGGCTGAAATATTGTCGAAAAATGTGTTACATGCGGCATCGTAGGTTCCTTCAAGGACCACCCGTGACGCAACAACAAGAGAGCTTTTGACGGTACAAAGGAGATCGCTTGACTCCAAACATCGCGAACGGCAAAGAGATATCTGCGTCAGAAGGATATTAAAATTATCCATGGAAAGGAGCGGAAGTACATCGGCCCCGAAGTTCGGTGATCTGACTCCTTTGTGGAAAAAGAGATCAAGATTTATGGACCTACCTTCTTGGCAAAGACTGGATGTTCGACATGCTATCGATGTCATGCATATAGAGAAGAACGTGTGTGACGACTTGCTTGGTATTTTACTAGACATACCGCAAAACAAAAGATACACTCAAGGCACGGATGGACACGCAAGATATGAAACTTCGTGAAGGAGCTGATCATGAAGACACAGGTCAAGGAAAAAGTACCTTCCCGTAGCTTGCTACACTTTAAGCAAGATTGAGAAAATTAGCGTGTGTGAGTGCTTGCACGGAGTCAAAGTTCCGTCCGGTTATTCTGCCAACCTAAAGAGGCTAGTCTCAATGAAAGACTTGAAATTAGTTGGTATGAAGTCTCATGATTGCCACGTGATGATGACACAGATGCTTCCCGTAGCAATTAGGGGTGTTCTGGCAGAGAAAGTGCGAGACCCAATTATAAAGTTGTGTTCATTCTTCAACGCGATTTCACAGAAGGTCATCGAATTCGCTGAAACCGGATAAGTCAGCAAGAAGACGTGATCCACACTCTATGCCGCTTGAGATGTGCTTCCTCCATCCTTCTTCGATATTATGGTCCATCTCATTGTTCATATTGTGAAAGAGATCTGATTTCTTGGCCCTGTGTTTCTACATCGATGTACCCTTCGAGAGGTTCATGGGGTTGTGAAGAAATATGTTAAGAATCGACATCGGCCGGAAGGGTGCATTGTCAAGGTTGGGGAACCGAGGAGGTCATCGAGTTCTGCATCGATTACATGGATCTCAAACCGATTGGTGTGCCAGATCTCGCCATGAAGGGAGGCTACAAGGAAAGGGACACTATGTCGAAATCGATCCGCATAAATGATCGTGCTTCATTCACGCAAGCACATTTTACGCTTCTGCACCAATCAGCCAGAAGCGCCCGTGATGTCGACATGCACAAGAACATGCTACGAAGACAAAACCCATGTAAGTCCGAGGTTTGGATCGCGAGAGAGCACAGAGATAACTTTGGAGATTGGTTGCATAGATACATGATGCATACGCAAAAGCAGTGCGCCAATTGAGAACGCCGCTAAGGGACCATCATATACAATTTTGACATTTGAAGGATCGACATCAATGGGTACACATTTTATACGAGAGCACAAGATAACAAGAGCACCAACCAAAACAATGGGTCCAGTATAGATGCTTATGACAAAGAATGGCAATATGCTTGACGCGTTCACGGATTCATAGAAGAGATTTGGGAGCTTGACTATGGTCCTTGAAGGTCCCCTCTTTCGGTGCTATTGGGTCGACTACCTAGGGCGTGAACATCGACAAGTGCAGTATCACTACCGTGGACTTCAAACACGTCGGATCTGAGAGAAGAACCATTTGTACTTGCTAATGCCGTTACACAAATTTTCTTTGTGAGGGATCCGGTGACAAGGACGCCACGTGGTTCTTCAATCAAAAAGAAAGATTGTGGGAGTTGAGAATGTAGTCGACGAGGAAGACTATAACCAGTTTGATGAGCTTCCTCATTTCGGTGAGAACATCGACCTAGGTCTCATGGAAGACACAGAGGAAGCTACATACATACGCCGCGATCATAATAAACCGGCAGTAATAATTATTTTTAGTGCCGGGCGTTTATGACCCGGCAGTGATATGTAAATATTACTGCCGGTCATTTATGAACCGGCAGTGATGTTTCACTATCACTGCCAGGTCTATAATAAGCCGGCAGAGATAATATATCACTGCCGGTTCAGATCTTTGAACCGGCATTAATAATCCTCCCCATATATACATTTCACTCCGCACTTAGCCATTTCCCGCACTTAGCCATTTCGCAATTTGTTTGAGTTCTTCTCTGCGCCCTAGCCGCCGCCGACTCTCCCACGACGGCCCTCCTCTCGTGAGGCGACGCCCTCCGCGGGTGCCTCCTCCTCCGCGGCGGCGCCTCTCCGTCGGCGACGCCTCCCCCGCGGTGCTCCCTCCGCGGCGGGCGACGCCTCCCCTGCGGTGCCTCCTCCGTGCGGCGACGCCTCCCCGCGCCGGCCCTCCCTCCCTGCGGTGCCTCCTTCCTCCGGTAAGCTGGTGATGATGCTAGGGTTCTCGATGTTAGTGCTATGTGATGTTGCTCTGTGATGTTGCCCTGTGATGATGCTACTGCTCTGTGATGATTCTAGGGTTGTCGATGTTATTGCTCTGTGATGTTGCTCTGTGATGTTGCTCTGTGATGATTCTAGGGTTGGCCGATGCTATTGCTCTGTGATGATTCTAGGGTTCTCGATGATATTGACAATTGTTCTGTAAATAAGGCCTTAAGTTGGTAGAATAACATGCATTGACAATCGATGATTCTTGGGTTCTCGATGTTATTGCTCTGTGATGTTGCTCTGTGATGATTCTAGGGTTGGCCGATGCTATTGCTCTCGTGATGATTTAAGGCCTTATTTACTCAATTAATTGTTTTGCACATCCGTGATGAGATGAAGGTTCTAATCTTCATTCAAACCCAATAATCTGAGAGCAATCGCATATAATTACCTCCATATGAATGACATAATGTTGTCTTTATGTGATCTGTTGCTAACAGCTTTTTGGTATCTGTTGAAATTATATAAGCTTGTTGTCTCTGCTTAGTTCAATTTTATGTCGACATGCTTATTTCCATTATCTGGTTTGAATATTTTTACACCTTGCTGGTAATTGGATATGTATGTGTATGTGTTCAGTGACGACCTTATGTACTGACTGGTCCATTATCCTGTCACTAGTTTATTTGCATACCTGATTCATTAGATATATATTAGCATTCAGTTCTCAATTAATTACTCTCTTGTCTGTTAAAGGACTGAAATATTGTTTATTTTCAATAAGGTAAGGTTGTCACAAATTAAATCAAGAAAGCAGCGCCAAGAGACAGGGCTCAACTCATATATTTTTAGAATATTATTGCTTATTTGCTCAATAAAAATAATGAATCATTCTTATTCAACACTAATATGATTTTCAAAAAAATGAAATAAGGTTATAAATCCACAACTAGAATGTTAGTAGTTTATTACACCAAAAAGCGAGCAATCGGTTCCTTATCAACCAAGCACGTCACCTCGTCGCCTTCTTCACCGGTTGTATCGTATGCTCTCTGGCAGCCATGCTTTTGTCCGTCGAACCAGAACTTTCTCTAGCGGTCGGCACGATGTCGCCGATGGGCTCAATAACGGCCGCAACGCATACGATACGCTGTCGCCGTGTAGTGAGTCCATCGCGCATTAGGTGCCGGCCGCTGAGAAAGTCCTCGTCGATTTGACCAAAGACTGCAAAAGCATGGTCGCCAAGAGAGCATACGATATAGTTGGGTGAAGAAAGCTACGATGTGACGTGCTTGGTTGACATGGAACCGGTTGCTTTTGCTTTTTGTGTGATAGACTACTAACATTCTAGTTGTGATTTATAACCTTATTTCATTTTTGAAAATCATATTAGTGTGGAATAATAATGATTCATTATTTTTATTGAGCAAATAAGTATATGTGAATTGTCAATTGTATATATATATCATGTGTAAGTATATGTGATCTGTATAAGTATATGTGAATTGTCAATTGTATATGTATCATGTGTAAGTATATGTGATCTGTGATAAGTATATGTGAATTGTCAATCAGTATATGTTCTTTGTTACCGCTGCCTCTCGTCCACGTAAAGTAGGTTGTCAGAGAATCGATCCATGCGATTAAGATTTTCAAATTTAGACTATTAATATATATGTGCGCTATAAAGTATTATCTAACGATGACAAAATGGTGATTACGCCTTATATATGCACAACATTGATATATACGAAGATTCATCTCATGATTTTGTTAATTTAAAATTCTAGAAAGTTTGCCACACATGGCCTCTCACAATGGACATGTGCCGATGGCGCCGAGCCCATGGACCAAAGCCAGAGCGAAGCTCCGACAGAGTTCCTCAACTCGAACAAGTCGAGGCAACAAATGTACATGAGGTAAGTCTTTACTAGGATTATTTCAGAGGATATGCTTCCCGATGAAATTAGAGCGAGCCAAACGACTAATGAAACAATAAAAATGCAGTGGTCGACATCTAGTGCACCGAGCCAAATTGTCATGACGAGGTCCCAAAGAAGATGCGCACGGGTGAACGAAGGTGATAGTTGAGCTTAGTGCGATCGGAGAACCAGCTATACCCGAAGTCATTGCTTGGGCCATATCGAACAAACATGTGGGTCCTGGCTAGAGAGAATGTGCCCATCATCTACAAATCATGGACACGTCGGTAGCGATTCTCCGTCAGATGTTCCCGGCGACATCAAGGAAACATTATGACAGAGTTGACAAATAAGTTTCAGTTCCTCAAGATCGCTTGAGATTGCAGAAACATGCACTCAAAGATTATGGGAAGCGCATGGAAGAACCGGAAGACAAAGCTGAATAAGGAGTACGTCAAGAAGGATCAAACGCCGGATTTTAATAGATTCCCGAGGTTACAGCAATTTTGGGATGAATTCAAGCAATATAAGATATCTGATGATGCCCATGCTATCAGCCAGCGGAACAAGGCAAATTCGGACAAGAACATTTACCCCATGTGCTAGGCACCGGTGGCTACGTGAAGAAAGTACCCAAGTGGGATGCACGGGAAGAACAGCTAGCACTTGATGGAGTTGAAACTGTGACGTCTCACATGGCCCCAAGATCGGCTTGCGAGGGGAGCTACTCTGTCGGATGATGGCTGCTTAAGCTTCAGAAGCGAGAAAGACGAGGAAATCTCGAGGAAGATCGCGGATGCCCACTCCGAAGCTATTGAGGGCTCCTTCCTGCCAAGAAGGGAGGACGATGAGCTAACACACGCCTTGGGTAATAGGGAGCACCCTGGTCGCACCAGAGGGGTTGGCTTGGTGCCGTGGAAAACATCATTCCCAGAGGATGCCTATATGTACAAGCGACCAAAGAAATCCAGACAAGAACAATTGAATGAACGTGTACGAGAAATAGAAGACCGGATGCATAGAAGGGAAGTCGAATTTGAAGAACAGATGAGAGTGATGCGAGAAATGGTAACAAAGGTCCTGAGCGAACGTCAGTCACATGACGTAGGTCATCAGTCACATGACGTAAGTCCCGCCGGGGTTCTCAAAAGCAGCCAAGCATCCGCTAACCCTCGTGCAGAGGACTCAGCGTGTAGTTTTCCTGTGGACAAAATCATAGAGCCGACACGCCTGCGATGCACCGCCAGAGCGTAACATTACCATCAAGGTGGTCAAGGGGTGGCTTGGCCATGCAACGAGGGGCAGATATTGCATAACCGCCCAATTCCTCGTGGATATGCCAGAGTTGCGATTGACAGCGTGGTTGATGAATCTGCAAAGTAGAGGTTGAGATCGCAAGCAGGAGGGGCAAAGTCTTGAAGAAAGCATAGGCGCATTCATCGCGGGCGTAAGAGGTATATAAAGTTTGCCTCGAGAAGATGACAACGACGATGATGTTAATAACGATGACGAGGCGGAGTCTCCATCTAGGAACAGATCCTCCTCCTCCTCCTCGGCCATCGAAGAAAGCTCCTTCTCTGCTCCGAGCGCCACCAGAAAAGTCCTCCTCCTCCGCCGTCACCCAAGAAAACTCCTCCGCTCCAATACACAAGATACCAAAGAGCACCGCGATCTGTACATTCTACATGGTCAGGGGGGAAAAGTTCGTCATCTGTGAAGCTAGCCAAAACTCTTAGCAAGAAACGACCATATGAAATGACCGACTCCGAAACAAAAAAAGAAGTAGGCGCCTATGTAGAAGAGCACTTCAAGAAGACGCCACCACCTGCTAAGATTGAAATCGAATCTGCCAAACGGGATTTCTTCCTGGACTTAGCGAAGGTTAAACAGACAGGACGGATAACTGAAGCTCCTCAACCTAGCCAACTATCAGACTACGATCGATTCTAGGAAGAAATCTAAAGGAGATGGTGGTAAAGCGGTATGTTGCCGAAGCCAAAGTGGTGTCAAGGGCAGCAGCACACGTAAAGTGGCCATTCGTTAACGGGAAGCTTTGTCAAGATCCAAATAAGGAGGTCAAACTGACCACACAATTACTGGCGTCTACATGAATGGTACCGCAGATGTCCAAAAGACACGAAACACCGCTTTCCCGAAATGATACAAAGATATGGACTTTCACAACAATGACGACTCTTTCGGGTTGAACACGTGGAACTATATCGATGTACCAACGAGACGCTCGGACGTGTCTATATTAAGAATATGGACTCTGTAAGTCTCTTGTATAATTCATGTCAGATATTCACGCACTCTTAAACATAGGGTCGACTTCCTTTTTACATAGAATTGAGACACGTACACTTAGAGCGTAACAACAATGAAAAGATAGGATTCTCGACCCGGCGTGGTCAACTGCAAACTTATTGAAGATCCAAGAACAACAAATTATGTTGAGGTGTACGTACTCAAGGCGCTGCTAAAGCTACAACATAAGGACTACGTACTTTTACCCTACAACTTTCAGTACGTGTTTCCCTGCCTACTAGTGTCTCATATTTGATGCTAACACAATGTGACGACTAATTGGCTTCGCAGACTTTCATCGGATCGTCCTTGTCTTCATGTTAGACGAAAGCAACACCAATTGCCTTGGACTCAATGAGGAAACCGACAGGCGAATACCAAGACTTAATAGACTTGCTAACCAGGTAACTCGGTCGTTGCATTATTGCTCAAATAATCTTCCATCCCATTGCTCCTAATTAATTTTAATGACTACTCAAAACCATGAACAGGGTGTACAAACAATACTGCAAGAAGAGCAAACGACATCGTCCATACGTGAAAAATTTCAGAATACACACCGATTTCCCATGCCTGAAACAACCCCAAGGGAACAATTTATGTGGATACTACGCAATGTGATGAGGACATCACTCCAATGCATACGCCCGAGACTCCTCCAGTTGTGATGCAAGGACCCATCACAAGAGCACGAGCACGGCAATTGAATCAACAGTGAGCTCGCTCCTAAGTGCCCGTCTTGATACTTGTGAGAATGGTATGCTACCTAATGATATTATTGATTATATTGTACTTAGGAACTTTGGAGAGGATCATGAAGGCCTTGGGAACCAGCAAGGGCCAGGAGGGAGGCAAGGAGGGAGTCCAATTCAAGTTGGAGGTCTAATTCGTCTCGGAGTCGACTACCTCGGCCACCAGGAGCAGCGTTCACTAAAATCATCGCCCAGGCCACAAACGGGCTCCGATTTTGATGATCCACATATGCCTCGAAAGCTAAGGAGATAACCTTTCCAATGGCACTGGTTTCAGGTCATTTGGACTTCGGAGTCGACGGGAATTCACGTTGCAAGTTGGCGGACAGAATCTATCCCAGGGTGCTGCGTCACCAATTTGGGCCCTTGGCCCATGTATCGTGTTGGAGTCCATCACGGACGCGTCTAGGGTTTGTAGGACGTCCCCTAGCCTTTATATCCAGTAGCCGCCGCTAGGGTTTGATTTGGGTTTTGCTTAGATTAATTCTGTCTTTGAACAGTGTCGCTGCGTTCATCGGTTTGTGAGACCCCAACTCGTGAGCTTCATCTTCAATTGCAAATTCAGTTGCATCTTTCTTGTTCTTGCTTGTGTTCTCGATTCATTGGCAGGATTAGCCTTCGTGGCGAGGTCAACCGGCAGCGCACGTTGATAACCAGAGGACGCGTGGTGCTGCGATTGTAGGGTTTTGATCGCGCCGATCAAGAAGCCGGATCGTGTGTCTCGCCGCCTAATCGACTTATCCTCCACCGACGGAAGTTCGGCAACCCCGTCCCCATCAAGTGGTATCAGAGCGAGGTTTACCGTCGGGTTCGCTTTTTCCCTAGTTTAATTTAGTTTTGTGTTCGCCCTATAGTCCACGAAAAAGCCAAAAAAATTGCGGTTCATAGTCTACCATACCTAGAACCACGCCCTAGCCTTTGCACAATTTCGCTTCGAATCCGTAGTCTTGAGTTTGTGTCCATAGTCGAGTCGTGTTGCTGGTTTAGATCGTGGTCTTAATTTAGTTGTGTTTCATCTCCATTGCAGCATCCCATATCCTACACCGATCCAGCCACCAATCGCTATTTGAGTCCTTGTAGGATTCGGATTGTTTTGTGGTTTTTCCTCGCCGAGTCCTAGTTGTGTTAGGGTTTCTCCTTCATAAACCCTAATTCCCCACCTCCTGTTATCCATATCGCCACCCCTCATCACAGAACCTGCCACCACAGATCATCGCGATCCATATCCGCCCATACGCCCTTGAGTTTGGAGAGGTGTCGCTGAAAACCCCGATTCGAGTCCTTCCAGAAACGGCCATAACTTTCGTGATACGGACTCGGAATTAGGCGAATTTTTTTTCACGGATATCTACAGAAAATTTTACATCCGATTCTCCCCACTTTGTCGGGTTTGCCGAATTTATTTTTGCGAAATTCCTCTGGAAGATTGAGTTCTCGCCGTCAAGTTTGAGCACGCTTTCTGAAAACACTTCTTATTTCATATTGGTTTCATCTTACATCTGTTTAGGCTGAAAATTTGTGTACTATCTACCTTTGTGCTCCTGATCCTAGGAAAAATATCAAAAAAATCAAAGAAAAATAAAAAAAAATTGTGAAAGAGGCATAGAGCAAAAAAAAATTTGTGAGAGGAGCAGAGAGCAAAAAAAAAAAAAAAAGGAGCAAAGGTAGGTGTTTTTCCGTGCTCGATAAAAGTGTTTTGCTGTTGTGCCGATATCTGCTCAATTATTCATGCCGCCTTGTTCTCTATACCTTCCTTGTTTTTCGTCGCAGCAACTAGAATAAGGACACGTTTAGACCAAAGAACTAGGGCAAGTGCTTTTGGACATTTATTCAAGATTACTATCTATTATCAATTGTGTGCCACTCAATACATATAACCTTCCTACACTCCACATATACATCCTTCTCGATCAAGACAAAGTTATTGACTCTTGCAATCGCTTCATCACGCCTCACGGTGTCACGAACCCGACCACGGTTGCACCGCCCCCATTTGTGTTGGTAAGAACCGTAAGAACTTGGTAAGATTGCTTGAGAGCGAGAGATCCCACCTAGTAGTTCATAGGGCTCATAATACTTGTGTTTGTATTTCCTCCGTCCTTTTCTCGTGCTAACCATGGCAGGAGGCAAGAAGGGCAGAACGAGGATGATGTTACCATCGGCGATCGTGTCCTTCATTCGAGTTGTCGACCATCATTTGGATGAGATAAGAATGATGTTCAAGGAGCATGCCATGACGATTTAACAGACCCTTGAGAGCATCGATCGACGAAGTCTCCACCCTTGCCGATAGGATGGATGCCGCCGAAAAACGCCCTCCCGCGTCGTTGATGGAGATGCATCCACAACCACGGCAACAACGACTCATGACGAGGATGGTGATTTTGAGGAGACGAAGATGAGCAAAGAACGCCGCCAGGACCGAAGCCGCTCAACGAGACGCCGCTTGCATGACCGTTTTCGCCGCAACCATCACGGTATGGGAGGTAATAACCGTAATCGCAATGATGATCCTTTTGCTAAGGTAAAATTCACCATCCCATCCTTTTCTCGAGGTTATGATGTCGATGCTTACTTAGATTGGGAGATGACGATCGAAAGCGAAATTCAATTCCCATCTAGTTCCCGAGATTCATAGAGTTAGACAAGCCACTAGTGAATTTAAAGATTTTGCTATAATCTGGTGGAATGAACTAGTAAATGCCCGCTCACAACCTGATTCTTGGGCGAGATTAAAAGATGCTATGCGTAATAGATTTGTTCCTCCTTCCTACCAACGTGATATGCGCAAGAGATTGCAACGATTAGATCAAGGTAGCATGACGGTTCAGGAATATTACCAAGAGCTTCAAAAGGGTATGTTACGTTGTGGGGTAGTAGAGGAACCTGAGGATAAAATTGCGCGTTTTTACGGTGGGTTGCGCCCGTAAATTCAGGATATTGTTGATTATAAAGAATATACAACTGTCAATCGCTTGTTTCAACTTGCTATGTTAGCAGAGAAGGAATTGCGAGGACGCCATTCCAAGAGCAGAGCAATGCCGCGGAAGACCTTCACGCCTTAACGACTACGGGACAAGCGAAGACAAGGCCTTCTTCCACCTTTCGACCAATCGCACCGCCACCTTCGACGAAAGCACACGATCGCACCGACGGCCGCACCGCCCGCCGTGCGCGGACAGAAAGAAGTCGGCCCCGCCAACACCGCCAAGAGCTCCTCCGTCGCTTCCACAGCCGTACATCGACGGAATTGCTGCCATAAGTGCCAAAGGATTGGCCACGCTAAGAGAGAATGCCCCACCAGCGGGCATACATCGCCACCGACGACGGAGGTTACATCGGTGCCTCCGATGTTGAGGATGAGATCGACGACACCGTGGTGTACGACGATGAGGTTGATGATGAAGCCACCTTTGGCGCCGAGGATCTTCGCCAGCGTCTGGTCCATCATTGTCCAGCGTGTCCTTAGCGCACGATGGAGCAAGCCGAGCAAGCAGAAGCGGCGCCACAACTTGTTCCAGATTTTCTTCGTCATCAACAACCGACGAGCGTAGCGTGATCATTGACTCCGCAACCGCAACAACTTGGTGAGTACAGATTTGGTCAAGAAGCTTGGCTTGACCACACGCCGCACCACATCCATACCACATTCAAGTGGCTGAATGATTCCGCAAAGCTAAGGTAACACAAACAGTTGGGTTCATTTTTCCATTGGTTCCTATTCGATTTTGCTTGATTGTGATGTGGTTCCGATGCAAGCTTGCTCTCTTTTATTGGGTCGCCCATGGGAATATGACATCGATGCACTTCACCACGGTAGAAGTAATAAATACACTTTTATGCATAAGGGAAAGAAAATTACACTTCTACCTTTGACCCCTCTGAAATTGTTAAACTGATAGGAGCGGATTGCTAATGACAAGAAACCCATTGATGAGAAATCTGAAATTCAGCATGTAGCCAACCAAATTAAATTGAGGAATCCCGCCTTGCTTGCTACAAAATCTGATCTTGCTGCAATTAGTGATGATGCTTTGTGCTATCTTTGTGCTATGCAAAGATGCTTTGTTTTCATTGGATGATCTCGCCCAAGATTTTGCCTCCTGCGCATCACTAACCTTTTGCAGAGTATGAGGATGTTTTTCTGCCGAGATACCTCGGGACTCCCACCCATACGAGGGATTGAGCACCAAATTGATTTGATACGGAGCGAGTTTGCCAAACCTGCTGCTTATAGGACCAACCCCGAGGAGACTAAGGAGATTCAGCGCCAAGTCCAAGATCTTTTGGACCCTGGTATGTACGAGAGAGCCTTAGTCCTTGTGTTGTCCTGTTCTTTTGGTTCCTAAGAAAGATGGCGGTTGGCGCATGTGCGAGATTGTAGAGCCATTAACAATATCACAATAAGGTACCGTCATCCTATTCCTAGGCTAGACGACATGCTTGATGAGTTAAGTGGTTCTATAATTTTCTAAGGTTGACTTATGAGTGGATACCACCAAATACTGAATGAAATTGGGAGATGAATGGAAAACAGCTTTTAAAACCAAGTTTGGATTGTATGAGTGGTTAGTCATGCCTTTTGGTTTAACTAATGCACCGAGCACCTTCATGCGCTTAATGAACGAGGTTTTACTGAGCTTTCATTGGGAAATTTGTGGTGGTTTATTTTGATGATATATTGATTTACAGCAAGTCATTACATGAACATCTTGATCATCTACGTGTTGTTTTTGATGCTTTGCGTCTTTGACGCTTATTTGGTAACCTCGAGAAGTGCACTTTTGCACCGAACAGTATCGTTTCTTGGCTATGTTGTGATTCGCAGGAATTGAGGTTGATGAAGCCAAGGTGCACGCGACAAGAGTTGGCCAACGCCACGAGCGATTTCACAAGTGCGGAGCTTCCACGGACTTGCCGGATTTTACCGCCGCTTTGTGAAGGATTTCAGCACCATTGCAGCCCCATTGAACGAGTTGACGAAGAAGGAGTTGCGCTCCATTGGGGGCAAGCAGGAGAATGCCTTCAATCTTTTGAAAGATAAGCTTATCGATGCACCTTTACTCCAACTTCCCGATTTTAATAAGACCTTTGAGCTTGAATGTGATGCTAGTGGGGTTGGAATTGGTGGTGTTTTGATGCAAGATAGAAAACATTGCTTATTTTAGCTTAAAAATTGAGTGGTCCTGTTTTGAATTATTCCACGATGATAAAGAATTGTATGCTCTTGTGCGATCTTTAGAAACGTGGCAACATTATCTTTGGCCCAAAGAATTTGTTATTCATTCCGATCATGAGTCGCTAAAACATATTCGCGATGTGAAACTCAATCGTAGACATGCTAAATGGGTTGAATTTATTGAATCTTTTCCTTATGTTATCAAACACAAGAAAGGGAAGGATAATGTGATTCTTGATGCCTTGTCTAGGAGATATACCATGTTGTCCCAACTTGATTGTCGATATTTGGATTGGAATCAATTAAAGAACAATACGCTAATGATGATGATTTTAAAGATGTCTTGCTACATTGCAAAGAGGGAAGAACATGGGACAAATATGTGATAAATGATGGATTTGTGTTTAGAGCTAACCGCCTATGCATTCCAGCTTGGATCCGTTCGTTTTCTTTTTGATCTGAGGCTCATGGAGGAGGTTTGATGGGTCATTTGGTGCCAAGAAGGCGGAGGCCGTGTTGTCCGCTCACTTCTTTTGGCGAAGATGAGGCGAGACATTGAGAGGTTTGTATCCCGCTGCACTACATGTCAAAAGGCTAAGTCACGATTGAATCCACATGGTTTATATATGCCTCTTCTGCTCCTAGCACTCCATGGGAGGATATATCTATGGACTTTGTTTTAGGACCGCCTAGGACCAAGAGGGGAGGGATAGTATTTTTGTGGTGGTTGATAGATTTTCTAAGATGGCTCACTTTATTCCTTGTCATAAGAGCGGCGATGTGTTAATGTTGCTAACCTTTTCTTTCAAGAAATCGTTAAGCTTGCATGGTATGCCTTCTACTATTGTTTCAGATCGTGATGCCAAGTTTTTGAGCCACTTTTGGAGAACTCTATGGAATAAATTGGGGACCAAGCTGCTGTTTTCAACAACATGTCATCCCCAAACCGATGGCCAAACCGAGGTAGTAAATCGTACATTATCTACTATGTTGAGGACTGCTCAAGAAGAATTTGAAGATGTGGGAAGAGTGTTTGCCGATGTTGAGTTCGCTTATAATAGGCGGTACACTCCACCACCAAGGTAAGTCCTTTTCGGGTAGTGTATGGCTTCAATCCCGTGCTCCTATTGATCTATTACCTTTACCTACTAGTGAGCGAGTTAATCATGATGCTAAGGAACGTGCTGAATTTATTCTGAAATTGCATGAAAAGACTAGAGAAAATATTGAAATGATGAATGAAAGGTATCGATTCTGCAGGGAAGTAAAGGTAGAAAGGAAGTAAAACTTGAACCGGTGATTTAGTATGGTTACATTTGTGAAAGGATCGTTTTCGAGAATTGAGAAAGTCTAAATTAATGCCTAGAGCTGATGGTCCTTTCAAGATACTTGAGAAAATAAATGATAATGCATATAAACTTGAGTTGCCGCCTAATTTGGGGTTAGTCCCACATTTAACATTGCAGATTTAAAACCGTTCATGGGAGAAGAAGATGAGCTTGAGTCGAGGACGACTCCACTTCAAGAGGGGAGGATGATGAGGACATCACTCCAATGCATCGCCCGAGACTCCTCCGGTTGTGATGCAAGGACCCATCACAAGAGCACGAGCACGGCAATTGAATCAACAGTGAGCTCGTTCCTAAGTGCCGTCTTGATACTTGTGAGAATGGTATGCTACCTAATGATATTATTGATTATATTGTACTTAGGAACTTTGGAGAGGATCATGAAGGCCTTGGGAACCAGCAAGGGCCAGGAGGGAGGCAAGGAGGAGTCCAATTCAAGTTGGAGGTCTAATTCGTCTCGGAGTCGACTACCTCGGCCACCAGGAGCAGCGTTCACTAAAATCATCGCCCAGACCACAAACGGGCTCCGATTTTGATGATCCACATATGCCTCGAAAGCTAAGGAGATAACCTTTCCAATGGCACCGGTTTCAGGTCATTTGGACTTCGGAGTCGACGGGAATTCACGTTGCAAGTTGGCGGACAGAATCTATCCCAGGGTGCTGCGTCACCAATTTGGGCCCTTGGCCCATGTATCGTGTTGGAGTCCATCACGGACGCGTCTAGGGTTTGTAGGACGTCCCTAGCCTTTATATCCAGTAGCCGCCGCTAGGGTTTGATTTGGGTTTTGCTTAGATTAATTCTGTCTTTGAACGAGGTCGCCGTTCATTGGTTTGTGAGACCCCAACTCGTGAGCTTCATCTTCAATTGCAAATTCAGTTGCATCTTTCTTGTTCTTGCTTGTGTTCTCGATTCATTGGCAGGATTAGCCTTCAGTGGCGAGGTCAACCGGCAGCGCGCGGTTGATAACCGAAGACAGCGTGGTGCTGCGATTGCAGGGGTTTTGATCGTGCCGATCAAGAAGCCGGATCGTGTGTGTCTCGCGCCGCCTAATCGACTTATCCTCCACGGCGGAAGTTCGCAACCCCGTCCCCATCACAATGACACATATCCACGCATTCATCATCGACAATACGGACTACAACGCCAACTGTTGGTATATCGATCATTACATGTTGACCCGTACTTTTCTTTATAAAGACGATGACACTAATTAATGCTTCAATTTCTCCCATGACAAAGACGTCAAGCAAGGCACCAAAGACTGCTTTCGACATGAAATTGATGCCCTTCAAGAAGCAGATAGTGGGTTCATAATTCGAGAAATTCTCCACACGAAGGGCGAGTTTTACGACCATTTCTCCATGGCAATAATTAATGAACAATTTAATGCTTCAAAAGTGAATGAACAATGTAATAATTAAATATTATGATGCTTCAATGTATTTCAATTACACTTTAGTGATGCTTCAAGATTATTGTGCAGCAATTATCTTTGTCTGAGAATACATCTCTTGTACAATGTATATACATGCTACAACATATCTCGCAAAAATATATATGCAAAAAGGTTTAAAAACCCATCTTTGCCGCTTTTGGATATCAAAATAGGACCGCGAGCTATCACTTTGCCGGTTAACAAGAAAAAGGCGTTGATAGTAGTTATCGATCGGATATTGATAACAATTGGGCAGCGATAGTTACTTATCACCGCCGGATATTATTGAAAATGTGGCGTTGATAGTTAATATCATTGCGGTTCTAAATAAGAACGGCGGATGATATGTTATCCTTGCCGGTTGAAAAGTGTGAACCGGCGGTGATATTTATTATCACCGCGGTTCTTAAGTATAAACCGGCAGTGATAGTGATTATCACTGCCACTTAGGTTGTGCCGGGTCCACATCCGGCAGTGATGCCGATGTGGACCCGGCAGTAATCACATGTTCCGTAGTAGTGTGAGTCGCATATGATGCAGGCTCATGGATAGCGCGGGCTACATATGATGTGGACCCGGACCTAATTGGGCCTCCAGTGTAGAGGGCCCAATGGTGGGCGCTGTATAAAGGGAGGTGGTGGAGAGGCCGGTGTAGGCTAATACGCAAGTTCTCCCTCTCCACCAAACCCTAGCCGTCGTCTCTCCCAAGTGTTTGCGCGCTGGTGCTAGCACACCGCGCATGGATGAATTCCAATCCTTTTATGTGTGGATACCGTAGAGGTGCTACACCTTGTGGCGCTAATCGATGCGAACCTGAAAAGAGACGCGATCTGTTCACGCACAGATTCTGGATGCTGTCTTGTTTTGCTGATTTCCGATGATCTAAAAGGAATTTGAGGGTGGAATTGGATGCGTTGGAAAGATAATTTTGTCAGCTTTCAGTGAAGTGGTAGAACGCCCAAAACGGAGTCCGGATGTGGCCGGGGCATCCGTTTGAAGGTGGGCTGCGCAGAGAGGTCGCGAATCCCGATGAGCTCGTAAAGCTCGTTGACGGCGGCCACGGCGTAAGGATCGACCATGGCGCACCTCATGCGACGTGATGGACCAGTGAGGAGGAGGTGATCGGATCGCCTTGTATGACTACTTCCGTACGACTACGCGCGGATCGATGAACCGGCTTCATCGACTTGTCTTCCGCTGCACTGCGCATCGTAAGGTAATAACGATCCGATCTATGGTCAATTACTTGCAGGGTGTCCTGGGTAGTCACGGTAGAGAATTTGATTCTGTGATAGAGTAGCCCCCATGTTTCCCTTCAGTATTATAAAGTTTATGTCATACAGAATCGGCGAGAAAGTGAAGCATATGGTTATCACTTAAGGTTATTGAGCTATCAAGATTAATATGCAAATCATGATGAAGTGATGTTCTTTCTTTAGAATATTATAGTATGAACTTTGCAGGGTGTTTCTAAACTAGTATTATAAATTTTAGTATTTAGACGAGTTATTTAATCTACTGATGAAATAGTACAAATGATCACAATGTTAACGCTAAATCGGTCATGTTTCATTTTAAGTTTCCGATTGCACTATACATGATCCTTTATTCATTTTTCAGGTATTAGCAGGGAGCAATCCTAGAAGTGTTTTAAAGTTGGTTTTGCATTATTTTGATTCTAACCGTAATGGATTATATATTTATTTATTGCTATAATTTACATTTTCTTTCATTAAAAGAATGCAATTAAGTCTTTTTCTAACTATTTTTACATACATGGGCCCTTTCTGTTTCTAGGAACTTCATACAAATTATTTCATCATTTTATAAGTTATTATGTTTTTATTTTTATTAATGGCCTTATCGGGGTTTACTAGTGATTATAAAGCACATAATTTAAACCGATGTAACATCCTAAAAATTCAAAAATAGGAAAAATGAAAATTTTAAAATTTTAAAATGGAATTGAATAAAAATTTCAATTAGAATCAAGAATTTGATTTAAAACAATGTCCTTTTCTCATTTTTTTTTTTGCATTCTAATCTTAAGAAAAGGATAAATAGCAATATTAAAACCATTTCTTCTAAAGAAAATAAACTATAAGAATAAATTTGAAATATGATGTTTAATTTGAAATGTTAATTTTCTGATTTTTCTTGAATTATTTTTTTTCTTGAGCTTTTGCTTTTAAAAAGAAAATCAATAAAGCGAAATGGTAAAATAGTAAAAGTAAAAAGGTAAAAACATCAAATCACCAAAAATCAGAAAAATCATATTTAAATGCTAGATTCATCCAGAACCATAATCATGGTGTTTGGGATAATATCAGCAATTAAAATAAAAGAAGATCATGTGATAATTGCTGGAAAAGAGATCTTATCCTATCATGTCAGATTTACAGGGCAATCTCCAGTGGAGATCTGACTCCAATATTTTTACCTTGTCGACCTGAGATCCTTATCTACCTCTGGTAAAAATATAAAAAATTAAAACCTACATTTGAGGCTTTTAGAAATTCAAAAATAGAAAATAAACAAAACTAAAAATAGTAATGTCAGAATTTTTAGAAATTAAATATAAAATATAAAATCTTGAAAATTTTATAGAAGATGAATAATACTATTAAATATCTTTAGAAAATTTTTCATAGAATAATAAAATCATTTTGATCATCAATTAAATACAAAATAGAACAGACAAAAATCTAGAAGATGTATTGTCAGAATTTTAGTAAAATTTATACCCATAGTTTTTTTCCTGAAAATTTTACTGAATACTTATTTTTACCTTTCTGATCTCAGTAAAAATTTTCAGAAAATCTGTAATCTGTTTGCTATCTGAATCTTGCGGATCAAGCCAGTCCTGTCTAGAATCCTCCCTGTGTTGTCTCGCTTCTGTGACTTACAAGTGGGCCCAGTGCTTTGAGCTGGCCCAGCCATCAGCCTCTGCCGACTTCACTCCCTGCCAGATCACCCTACACGTCAGCTGCAGTCTCCCGTTTCTTCTTCCTTCTTCCTCTCCCGCTTGGTCTTTCTCTCCCTCACGCAGACTCGATTCTTCACCCTTGCTTATTCGTTGTTTTTAGGTGAAGAATCAGATTAGCTCGATGAAACTTAATTGATGCATGATTCGGAAATATTAACGAGCTTTTCTAGAGATTATAACTTATCAGTTGCCTAAGGGTTAAATGGGCACACTACAAGACTCTTGATTCTTTCCGCTGTATTGCTCTGAATTGTAAGACCTTATTGTGTAAATTATCATTATTATTTGTAATAAAGAGTATGGATGTGATTTCAATTATTGTAAATATACGTGCTAGCTACTGATCATGGGATTAGCACTGTATGCACATGAGATTTCCATTTTTGCATTTATGTAAAAATGGGGATCGCTACAACTGAGTTTAGAAATTAAATGTTTTTGCATATTTGGGTTTATTATGATTCCAAAAGCACATGAAAATTTATTTTATGATTTTAGGAGTTATATTTTTCATATGTGCAATAATGTCCATAATAGTGTGTTTATCTCTTTTTAATCTTAATAATTGTTTTATAGCTTAAAAATTAAATATTTTTATAGATTTGAATTCATCATAGTCTTAGCAACATATAAAAATTTATATTATTATTTTATAGCTTCGTGTACGCTGATTTAATATAAAAGGCCATCATGAAATTATAATCAAAGTTTAATTCAAATAATTGTTCTGTAGTTCAAAAATTTAATATTTTTGTATACTTAGAATCTTCCTGATTTTAGATGAATATATAAATTTGTTTCACTGATATTGAATTAATGTTGCAAAAGATATTGTTGTTTGATTATTGACCCACTTGGAAATTCACTGAAAAATCGAATTACGCTTTTGGATTAGGGAAAGCATCTTTACCATCTGAACTGAACTGCTCGCACTGGCTGACAAATGGGGTCCACTCGGAGAGGCTTGAAAGTAGAGGGGGAAATAGGGCTTGCCGACTGTCGGGACCGGATTTCCAAATCCGAACCCTCTGCCTATAACCGTGCTAGTCCAAGAACAATTAGCACACACAGTGGAAACAGTGATGATAACACAATCATATCATGAAATGATTAATATTTATTAAGCAGAAAGATTTAGCCTTATGGCCACATTATTATAAATAAACCAGTCTCATGGCTTGAGTTCAATAAGGAGCAGCGGAAATAAAATAGTAGCAGTAGAATGAGCCAAATCCATATGCCCAACAGGCAATTGACTGGAGTGCGCGTCCTAGTAGTCCGGATTGCCTTCATCATAACCGCAAGCATAGAACTTCGTAGTCACCTTCAGCTTCAGCACACTCCTCTGTGGAAAGTTGGGAAGTTGCAAGGGTGAGCACAAAATGTACTCCGCAAGTCTTGGAAACATAATGCATGATAACTATATGCATGGCTAAATAATTGAAGGCATAATATGGTTCATTTGGCGTAAAGCAGAATTTAACTTTAAATACCAATAGTAATTTCACAAAGCATCATTTAAACAAAAGGTAATAGAATAATAATTGAATTTGATTTAATCAACTAAACAGGTTCCAACCACCTGACTAGCTCCAACCGCCAAACCAAACCCGAGAGTTCCAACCACTCACGGATTCCCAAACCATCATTTCATTTAAAACAAAACCATAAAAGTCTACAATGTGCTAGCGTACCTTGCTTGCCCTTGATCGTGGGCACGGCTACTTAAGTAGTTTTAACTCTGCGGAGTGTGTACAACTTTACCCACAAGACATGATCGACTCTTGGCGCCATGCAATTAACACACTTCCTTTGGTGTGTCGGCAGAGAGATCATGACAAGGCCTTTACAATGCACGACCCCGCTACTAACTTTACCCGCTGAGGTTTCACCGCTGTTAGGGTTCTAGCCACCCAGTACAGAAGCCCCCTTTTGCGCCTTGCGAGTGTCTACATCCGGCACCCACATTCAACCAATTGGCGAAGCCATTAACGAGATGCACAAATTAATTAGCCAGGTCGTACCCATATAGACTTGTGGTTGTATAGTAGTGCTCGGTCCATGGTAACACATGCTTCGGTCCTTAATTGACTAGGGTGGAACATTCACTTTACAAGACGTCGTGCATCCAGCACCCACCAAACGTCCATCTACCCCGGTCTAAGCCATTTCCACTTTATTTCAATTAAATAACAGCAGCAATACCAATTGCCACAATTTCACAAATAAGTTTGAACAATGTTTGCAAAGTTTTCCATAATGGCATAATACCAAAACGATTAAGCTGGACTAAGCAAATCTACCGTCCCACACTACACTATTGGTTATCACCAAATAAAGTAGCTAATATCATCTAGGGGTCAAAGGTTGTCATGATTAAAATCAATGAGGGCATAACACAACTGGAATTTAGCTAAACCTTACACTACACTTAAAGTACATTGCGCAAAATAATAAGCATGCATAATTTAAAACAACATAAGGTTTTCATAAAATTTGGGATCAACATGTTCAATGAAGACTTGCCTTCAATACCTCCCGCTGGATCTACCTCTGCTTGATGATTCGCCTGCTCTTCGACTGCATCGTCTACACGTAAAACAAGAGTAAATAAATAAAACAAATTTAAACAAAATTCAAAAATTGAAAATAATGTATCGGATGATAGATCATGAATTTAGAAACTTGAATCACTAGAATCGGAGCTCGGACGAAGGAGAACGAGCTCCTGGAAATCTCTCGGGAGAGAAAATCAGAAAAATCAAAAGAGCCTGACACGTGGCGCTCTGTGATTGGCTAGATTTTTTGATTTTTGGGAAAATTAGAAAAAGGAAAAAGAATTATTGCTGACATGTGGGTCCAATGCGTCAGTGGCTCAGTTCACCGTGGATCAGAGCACTGAGAGGAAGTCGGGATGACACGGCAGACCGGGTGAGGTGGGCGACACGCGAGGAAGCTAGGGCTTAGCTAGCTCCGACGTGGTGGCTAACGAGGCACGAGCGGGGCTGCGAGGTGGCGGCTGACTGGGCAAGCCACGCAGCGAGATCTGTGACGTCGGCTCTGGATCGGACGGGTGAGGGACCAGAGGCGATGCAGCAGATCCGAAGCATCCACCGAAGATCGGATGGCTGAGAAGCACAACGCGGCTGGCGACGACTTGGAGCGATCCGGAGCGATCACCACGGACGGACGGTCGAGAACCCGCGATGGAGGATGACGGCGAGGCGGCGGCGTAGACTTGCCGGACGCAAGGAAGAAGACTCAGCGCACAACGAAGACGCGGCATATCGAACGAAGTTTTGCACGGATCGAAAAGAAGAAGATGTGGGCATCACGGAGGAACAAACGGCAACGGCGGAGATGCACCGGTGAGCTAGAAACACGGCGGAGAAGGCTTCGGCTTTGACGGGAAATCCGGCGAGGCGTTCTTGATGACGGCAGTGTCTCGGTGAGCGTGGAGAGGGGCAACGTGTGCGACGCGGAGCAGGGAACACCGCACGGGGAATGGCGTGGCTTTTATGGCCTCGGGAGGCGGGTCCACACGGAAATCAAGGGCGGTAGCGGTTAGGGCTTCGGCGCTGGCGGCGGCGGCGTGTGAGACGACGTGGCTCAATCCCGGCCATCCACGGGGAGGTGATCCAACGTTTCACAGCGTAAGCCTACACGGGTGACTCTGGACTATTGGATCGGGATCAAACGGATCGAGCGCTAGGGTTTCTTGGCGACACGGGCTGGGCCAAGGAAGCTGGTAAAGCGAGTGGCCGGAAGGAACGGAGAGGATCGGCTCAAAGTGAATAGAAACAGCCGATCAATGAGGAACGCCAGGAAAAAGGATTCAGCCCGGGAAAGGAAAGAGAAAATTAAAATCATTTCTGAATTTAAGAAATTCCAGGAATTCGAATAAAAGCAAATAAATTCAAAAAATATCAAATAAATTTAGAAAAATCTCCAAAAATACAAAAAAATTCCTTGAAGCACAAGCAACCCCACAAAATGGGAAATCTTTAATTTGATGGATTGATTAGTCAAATTAAATCCTTTTATTATTGGAAAATTCAAATTAAGCTTTATTTAATTCAAAGAAAATGCGACTGGTTCATTTTGAAATTCGTACACTCAGAAACTCAAATTTTTGGAATGTTACGCCGGCGAGGGTATTCAGGCGGAGCTCCGGTGACGGTGAAGGCACAGGGAGGATCAGCTCAACGAGGCGCATCCAATAGGGGAACCGATTTGGCCGAGGATGAGCTGGAGTGAGCTAGCACCGAGCTCGAGCGGCAGCCATGGCGGCGGCTAGTCGGAGAAGAAGAACCAAGGCACGGGAGCTGGAATGGGTAACATTTATAGAATCTATGAGTCACGGTGGTTCCATTTTTGTGTTTTTTTATCGGAGAGTGGCCGAGGAGTTCTGTCGTTGGATGACCGGAGCTGAGGAAGGAGGCACATGGTGGCGGCGAGTTTTGGCATGGAAATATATGAAGTAGTTTGAGGGCTTTTGATCATTATAAGGTGTATAAGGTGTATCCGGAAGCAATTTGGAAACAGATTCTTATTTTGTGCGAATTGATTTCGGCTTTCAGCTTGGAAGCTTTCTGGCAATGGCGGAAAACAGAGAAATTTGGCGTCTTGGTTGAGGAGAGGAAGGGGAAGATGAGGGGGAAGGATCGCGCAGTCTCTAGCATTCACTGGATGCTATTTATAGCTGAGGAGGATGTAAGCCCTAGCCGGTTGAGCTAGGCGACTCGGCGAGGAGAGCTACGGCTGCACATGAGGAGGCATGATGGCGCACGGGGAACGCGGAGGAGATGGCCGCGTGGAGGAGACGTGGGTGAGAATCATTGGCCGGGTGTTGCAGATGGCAGAGGAATGACGCGAGGTACAGTACGCGTGAGAAGAGCTCGGCTTGGGGCACCAGTGAACAGAGGTTGAAGAATACAGGTGGAGGAGGCTGCCGTGTGGGCCAAAACAGGAAACCGGGCCCACCTGACAGAGAAAGAAACGGGGGAAGCGAAGCAAAACCAAGAGCTGGCTGCGAACAGGACGAAATTGAATGCACTTAATTGGTTACCAGTCTCATAGGAAATTTATCAAACTTTTTCTGTGAAATTTCATGTCAGTTATATACTTACTTTAGAAATTTCAGTAAAAAATACTAATCACAGAATTTATAAAAATTCTGACAAGACGTTCTGCACAGTTTTCAGATTCCTGTTTTTGATTTATCAGACAATTTAAATATTTTCAAAACTTTTTGAAACTTTTTATTAGAGTTTATATTGGACATATGATACTTCAGTAAAAGTTTTACATTTAAATATGTTTTATTTAATGTATTAAAATTCTGACATTCAGATTACTAGTTTTCTAGTCTCTCTGTTTTTAATTTTAAATATCCAAAAATAATTTATTAATTTCTGAAATTTTTACTGTAGATTAATGTATTACTTCAGAAGATAATATAAAATTTTCAGATCGAGATAAGCTATGATATGTTTATTAAATTCTGACAATACTACTGTTACTAGTCTTGGTTCATTAAAGGAGTTCGTATTTCATGCATAAATGTTGGATAAGACATTTTAAAATTTAAAATTGGGGTTCCAGAGTATTCTTGAGATTATCCTGAATTTTTAATTTTATTGACTAAGGTTTTATTTGTTTGTTATTCTTCTAATACTTGAAAACACTTTTCCAATGAAACAAAAATCAAGAAAATCCAGAAATATTCAGGAAATTCAGAAAAAGCATCAATAAACATAATTTAATTCTGAATATTAATTTATTACTTTATTTAAATTTTCAGGATGTTACAACTCACGACCTTATAGAGCGTGGCCATGTGTTTTCCCACAAAATTAAATGTGCATATGTGTGTTTACTCCTAAAATCGGTGGATAGTAGCAAGTCTAGAACATGAACTCTGGTGGGTTTGGTGCACACCCACACGCCTAGCCATCTCGCCACTTGCCAGTTTCCATCTCTTGATTAGTTACTGGTCAAAAACTTTTACAGTTTTATCGTACGGATTTATTTGGGGCAAATAAATAAACACCCCCCATAAGTCACGTACTTTTTCAATTTGCCCTCCATATCTACTTATCGTTTACTTTGCCCCCTATAAGTAAAGTTGGCATGTAAATAATCCCCTAGACCGAATGTAATCACTATTTCTAGTAGTTTTTATTATATTTGGCACTTGTTTTAGTGGTGTCAAAACTTGTTTTTTAATGATATTAATACTTATTTCAGTTATATTGTGATTTCAGTACTTATAATGTACTATTAATTACTAATGTTTCAATGTTGAAATCATATGTTATAAATACTGAAATCACTCAAATTTTGAAACAAGTGCGGATATAACTTAAATAAATACTAAAATCATTGAAACACGTCGATAATTGAAACCAAGAGAAAATAGTACGAACATGCGATCAAGGGGCATCTGTAAGCTAACTTAACTTATGAGGGACATACTAAACGAAAATGAGATTGGGGCAGATTGAAAAAGTAGGTGACTTATAGGGCTTTTCTGGATTTTCCCCTTATTATTATTTTCACTTGTAGTAAGTGCTGGTTAATTTCTGGTGGCCGATCAGGAAAACTGCTGTTCAGAAAGAAGCCGGCGTACTACGATACAAGCAGCCGAACTATTTAAAATTTGAGCAAGAGCATCACCTGTATGCACAATCTCAAGTCAAAATGAACATAATTAGAAGTAAAGCTTCACATTCTGTAAACTGTGAAGCACGACAGCTATTGTCTGCTTAACAACAGATCTTTCAACTGTGGCTCAGCCAAAGAAAATTACAATTAAAACATACGATTGGGATGGTAGTAAACTTATGAACCTACTTCACAAATACAGTTGCTCACTAAACATCAGCTTATCTTAAATTTACAGTACCTCTGTAAAATAGTCAGCACACTGCTACAGGCTATAAGAACATAAACTAAACCCCTTAACATTTTTTAATATGCAACTTGATCCTTCCTGGTGGTCCCATGTTATGTATGCAAAGTTGTATACAAAATCTATGCTTCCAAGAGACGCTAATAGTCCAGACATGGGGCGCAAAAAAAAGTAAGTGTGAAATCATGTGCTGAAAAATTGGCTGGGTAGTGAAATTGGCATTGCAAAGTGATTTTGGTTATAGCATGTGTGATGTTTGTGCATGTGCTGTGTCAAATGTTTATTTGATATGCTTGTGATAGCATGATGATGATTTTGCTTGATGCAATGTGCTCGTGTGAGTGGTTGCATGGATTGACCTTGAGTCAAGTTATGAACTTGTACTCAAAATTGTTTCTTGTTTATTTATGTGCAGGTGTTGCTCGAGAGCAAACGTGGTCGATGATGGGACCGGAACTAGGTTCATGGAGGAACTGAGATTCGAGACTAGATTCAAGGAGGAATCGAGGTCTTGGTGGTCAAGGAGGTCATGCGGGACGTTTAGGCTAGAGAACATGCACATGGAGGCTGGTTAGTCACGTAATTACAGCATGTGGGCTGTACATGCATGCAAGAGTTGTTTTTAGCCACGTTGGGCTAGGTTGAGATGTATACAGACTCTTTCTATGTTGGAAGTGGAGTTGTATTCAATCTCTGTATGATTGCTCTGTATAAATAGGGAGAGGCGTCTCCTATTTATTCTTGAGCAAGATTTTAGGGTTGTACTCTTTTGTTTTGGAGTACTGTAACCAGATTAGACAAAGAGAAATAAATATCTTTTGCGACCAAAGATTAGTCTTTCCCTTGCTCCAAGCCTGAAGGTCTTCGTGATAGTATCTTGCAGCTATTGTTTTTGTTCCTTGCGACACATTGGTGGCTGGCGGCATTTGTCTCGGCGTAACTTTCAATTTTCGTCATCTTTTGATTCAGTCATCTTGCGAAGGTAATATATATCCATTCGTTCTTTTCAATGTTAGGAGGTATATAAGTTAATCAGTAAGTTTAAATGTAGCATATGTGTGCATGTGCACACCTAGTGCACTTAATTCATTATTTAACATCTATGATGCACTCCTAATGCACTTAATTCATTATTTAACACCTATGACGCAGTCCTATGTGGAATTTTTTTTATTTAATATTTATTTTTAATCTTTTTTTGAAAATAATCAATGAAGCAAAAAAATTGCAAAAAATGGGCTCCCATCGCCCGGATATGGGGCGATGGCCCCATATTTGGGCGATAGGGGAGCAATCTAACGACCGTTCACGGCCAGAAAATGGCGAAGGTGCCTATCGCCCAATAAAAAGGCGATTGCCCATGGTGAGGGTGATAGGAGGTACATGAGAATTTTTTATGTAATATTTATTTTAAATCTTTTTTTTGAAAATAATCAACGGTAAAAAAATAACGAAAATGGCGATAGGGGCCTTGCTGTAAAAATGCCCGGAACTAGGCCGTTCAATTCCGTCAGGGGGCACACTGCCCAGGGTAAATATCGCCCTAATATGGGGCGATCGCCCCATATCCGGGTGATATCTACCCTTTATAAGCTCCGCTCTCGCTCGCGGTCTCGCAAAGGCAGCAACGAAAGACGAAGAAAGAAAAGAAGTAGAGGATCAATCCAAAATGCCGAGGCGTGCAAGTCGAAAGGGAAAGGGGAAAGCAAAAAAGAGGGAGGCGCCTCGGACTGGCCACGCAACGTCGCGTACCAGGATCTCTTCTTACCTTAGGGGGGCTATCCCACCGATGTATGCGGAGATCCTTGCAAGCTTGTCCGCTCTTGGGAAATTCCAACTTGGAAGAGGAGGTATTGGAAGTGCCGCAACTACGCCTTCGACCCGCCGGAGAAGAGCCTGAAGAATCGCCAAATGGTAACAATCATAAGTGTTTCGTAATATTTGTACATAAAACTTTGCTAATTTATGTTTCATGCAGTCGCCTCCGCCATTGTGTGAATTTGAGCAGTGGTTTGATATGGAGATCAACCCTAAAGACCAAAGGTTCCTTGATCAAGCCAACCGGGATGAGGAGTTCAGGTGGTAGCTTCAAGAGCAGTGTGACGCCGCACGCGAGGAGGCATGTCGAAAAGAAGCGGAGGAGAAGGAGGCCAAGAGAGAGAGAGGAAATGAGAGAGGGCACGTAGTGCTAGAGAAGCCCCACCGGAGGCATGGGCGAAAGGGAAGTGGCCTCGATCCACTAAGTAGACATCAAGTTGTAATCATTATTTTCCTTGTTCGTGATGCTCATCTCAGTTTTATGTCATAATAAAGAGTGTGGCCTACCTTATTTTCCGCAGTAACTTTTAATTTGAGAAATTGTGGCCACTTAGGGGTTTTCATAGCCTCGCGGCGCCCACAAGATACAACCCAAAAAATACAGGAAAAATCACAAGCGACCTATGCAACACGGACTACCACTTATCTATGGGCGAGCTGGCCGGACGCTGCCCTAGCACAAAGTAGCGAAAATAGGAAAAGGCACATGCGGCCACAAAACTCTGAAATTGTGGCCACTTAGGGGTTTTCGTAGCCTCACGGGGCCCACCGGATATGGCTCAAAAATACAGGAAAAATCACGAGCAACCTACGCAATGCGGGCTACCACTTATCTATGGGCGAGTTGGCCGGACGCTGCCCCGGCACGAAGTTGCAAAAATTGGAAAAGGCACACGTAGCCACAAAACCCCAAAATTGTGGCCACTTAGGGGTTTTCGTAGCCTCACAGGGCCCACCAGATACGGCCCAGAAAATACGGGAAAAATCACAAGTGGCCTACGCAACGCGGGCTACCACTTATCTATGGGTGAGCTGGCCAGACATTGCCGGAAGTTGCGAAAATTGAAAAAGGCACACACGTTACTAATTGAGAAGGATAAGCTAAAAAAATGCAAGCACTGAGTTCAGACAGTTATACAACATGGTGCTGAAGGTAAAGACATTACAAAAGTACAGTTGTACAATAAGTTAGTCACGACCATGCCTCCTAAGTTGGTCCGTGGGTATGTGAGTGGCAACGGAGGACGGACGGCCCTCCTAGGCCAGCCCTGTGGCGCAGGGGTAGTGTAGTCTGTCGACGACTTCGGGTGCGTCCTGGTGCGATGCTCCCGAGAGCTAAGAGGGGCCGAAGTACTCGGTTGAAAGGTATTGCGCCACGTCGAACGTTGCCTCCTCCCGGTCGTCGTAGTCTGCGTCGCCGAAACCACCCTGGGATCCTGGTGGGGTGTGAGACGAATATTGCCCCTCGTGACCCCAGTGCTGCTGTGCGGGAGGCCACGAGGGCTCGCAATAGCCGACGTCGGCCCGTGGGAGACGACTATCACGGGGAGGTGCGGGCACGGCTCCACGAGGAGCCACCAGGGGAGGGTGAGGTGCTCGCCCACGTGGATGCGGTGCGCTGCGTCCGACGACATCTCCACCCCCCAATAGGTGGCACAGCAATACAATTGCCTCGCCTTGTCGCAAACTCGCTCCCAAGTTGCCTTGGCCATAGCGGTGGTCACCTGGATGCCCGCTCGAAGGCGCACCAACATGGACGTAGCCTCCACATCCAACTCTCCCGGAAGCTGTGCCTGCATGTAATGCCGGATTAATATGAGGTAATTTACATGAAAAAGATGTACCTATAGATGTAAGGACCCGAATTCACCAATTCAAATCCACTGTGTTTTACCGCACTATTCCCAGGATCAATGCTAGTGCACACAGTTTAACATCGGTAACCATCATATCATACACAACGATAAGAATAATAAGACTTCATTTATTTAATATAACTAGTGTATGATCTTATGATCACTTACATTATTCTGCCTCATGGGCTAGACTGAAGTAAACTTAAACAAATGCAGCGGAAAATATAGCAAAAGACGTAGATGTCCCATCAGCACACCACAGGCGACTGACAAGGATTGGCCTAGTGACTCGTGTCCACCTGAAAGTCCTCCTCCAATAACGGCGATGATTCCTCCACTGTTGTTGGTTGTTGATAGGCAAGGGTGAGTACAAAAGCACTCAATAAGTTGTGCACAAAATGCATTTCTATCATAGCTATATGCAAGGCTTATTCCAAAGAATGGCTAGGGGTTTATTTTGCAATAAGCAGCATTCAAGAACACATACAATACATAGATTGAAAAGACAGTAAAACAAATAATAGCAATAAATAGATTCGGTGATTCTCAAGTAAACCAAGTTTCCATCCTAAGTCAAGTTCCATTATCCACATGGCATCCTGCCAACCCATTCAGTTGTCCAGTTTATTAGACTAACCCTTGACTGTAATTCCCGAGCTTTGCTCAATACCGTGAGCACGGCTATCCGAATAGTTTGTACACTCTGCAGAGGTTATGCACTTTACCCACACGATACAACCATGCACCACATAGGCGAATGATTATAACAAAGCCTTTACAATTCATCATCTTAACCCAGTACTACCCGCTGAGGTTTCAACACTGAAGGGTTACACCACCACAACACGGCCCCCCTTTTGCGCCATGTGAGTTTCCTCCGTACCCCCGGACTCACACCACCACGATCGTACTCAAGCTAAGACTTTGCAAATTAGTCAGCTAGGCTGCCCCATAACAGACATGTGGTTGCATGATTGACTCAGGTCAAAGGCTCGCAAGGTTAAATCCTTAGGATTGATCAAAGCAAGACTTGCACATACCCACTGCCCATCGGGCCCACCCTAGCACACTTGCCCTTACCACTTGCCTCAATCTAAGTGATTACCAACCCCGGTTGATTACCAAGCACCACGTTCTATCCACAAGTCAACATCGTTGCGTGACCTCCTCGCCACAACAACTCAATCTCTTTGTGTGACCACACATGACACACAAGTTAATATCATTGTTCCATATTCCATTAGTCAAGATTAATAATCAATGGATCATATACATGTGATGATGTGGCATGACTAAGCATTTCTATACCGTTCTAACCATCCCATGTTGATTTCATATTTAACCAACTATAGTAAACCAACCTAAGGTGACAAGTGAATCATGGCATACAATCGACAAGGTAGGGTATAATTCAAAGGGTATGATATCTAAATCCCAATTTAGGTTAAAATCATTTGTATGATTGAAATAACATGCAATATAGTAAATCAAAATAGCAACTATCTAATAATGGGTGCAACATGATCAAAGCACAACTTGCCTTGGTGAAGTTCTTGGTCTTGATCTGAAGATTGTTCTTGGGTTGCTAATTCCTCCTCCGAAGCCTCGCACAATTCAACGTCTACGCGAATCGAGAAGAAATAGCAAATAAACACCAAAACTAGAGAACAAACAAACTCTAAAAATCCAACAAAAATCACCATTAGATAGATCTCAATTTTACAAATTTTTAGGAATTTGAATCACCTCAATCGGAGTTCGTATGAGGGAGAACGAGCCCTCGAAAAATTCAAATTCCTGAAAATCCATAAAATTAGAAAATAAAAAATATCCGAATTATTTTTGTAAAGAAAAATCCGATTTATTGCGTCAGCTGACGTTAGCCCTGACTTGGACCGACACGGCCGACATGTGGCATGATCGCTACCGTCTAAAGCCAATCTAACGGTTATTGCTTAATCCACCACGTGGCGAAACGACAGCCACCCGATCTAGATCGGACGGCCAAAACTTACCGGTGCGGTTTACTATTCCTCAGGTGACGTGGCACGATCCTGGCCGCTTACCTTCGATCAAACGGCGATGAGTATCCGAGGCGATGCGCTGCTCACTCCGCGACGTGGATTGATCATAAACGCCGGCTGAGAATCCAACGGCTCGCGAAGCTCGATCCCAGCGATGGCGAAGCGGCGGCGTGGCTCCACCGGACTCGAAGACGACGACCACGGATACGGCACTTTGGTGAGACTCCGGCGACGTGGAGTGGCGGAATCGATGCGGCACGGCGAGATGGACTTGAATCCGATTTCGGCGCGGTGGAAGAGAATCTCCAGCGGTGGCAATAGCGCGGCGAAGGCCCTCGGTACTCCGGCGAGCTCTCGGGCTTCAACGGCGACTCCTTGGGCGACGATTCTTCAGCGAAAAGGCGCGGCGCACACGGGTGATCCTCGGAAGGGGCGCTGGGTCCTTAAATACCCCCCCGAGCGACGCGTACGGCCGTTGGAATCCGTGTCGGCGGCGGCGGACTCCGAGTCCTGGTCAGAGACGACGGTCAACAGCCACACGATCCCCATCGGACGGTTACGAAAGACTCCATGCGTGGCATGATCTCATCCGCTTGCCTAATCCGACGGCCCGCATTAATTAGGTTTCCGAATCGGTATCGCTTGATGAAGTCCGTGCAATGAGGATCTAACGGCTCGCACGCGCTAGGGTTTTGGTAAGCAACGCGGCTTAATGAAGCCCGTCGGATGGCGATCCAACGGTCCGAATGGTGGCTCACAAGACGCGCTGGGTCAAGACTACGATGCATGCAGCTTTTGGGCGAGCCCAACACTATTCAAAGCAAATTACTCAGAATTTTTTATTTAAAATAAATAAGGAAAATAATTTGATTTATTCAGGGTAGTAAAAATATCAAGAAAAATCCTAGAAAAATCTCAAAAATACTTGGAGACATTTTGGACTTAAATAAAATATTTTTGGTCAAACTTTATTTTAAACTTTTCTATTTATAATTAATTCTTGACAAAAGGCAATATACTTTAATTTGAAATAATTCCAATAAATCTTAGAAAATCCAATTAAATCCAAAAAATTCACAAAAAGCATAAATGACAATAAAACACTATTAACTAAATGAAAAGTCAAAAATTTGGGATGTTACAATAGAGATTCGATTGTGACACTTACCATGAAATTTTGCCTCTCGGACATCTGTGAAGGGTAAGTGTCCGACACCGATGCCTGAGCTGGGACATACGGTGCTAGTGTGTACCCCACCTTGAGCTGAGTTCGCGGCGTGAACCACTCCATGTACTCGTCGTACATGTCATGGTCGTACGCCCGAGTCTCGGTGACCCTGCCCGCGAGCGCGTCGTCCCACTGTAGTGCCCATGGCGTCATGCGATGTGCAAATAGAGTGCCCGTTGTAGCCCCCATCCGGGTCATCCTGCAATGCAAAAATGGGAATTTACATACAACATATATTCAGCGGAATTATGGCGGTGTGCTCGGGAGGCGACTGTAAGCGCCACGTGAGACAACGTGACGAGGCGGCAAAGGAAAAGTCTGGAACAGGCCGAACTGCCGCAGCACCCTGTGCGGTGAGTACTCCTCCACGCACAAGTCGAAGACGAGGACCTTACGGGTGAGCCAGTACTGCTCGTCCTGCGTGCGAAGCGCAGAGATCCCGTAAGGTGCTCAGACGTGGACGTCGTACGTGCTATACGGCGTCCACCGCCGTCAGCAGCTCGGAGTATGCACAGATGGGAAGTCCTTTCCCGGTGGGCACCTCTGTGACCTCGGTCACCACAGTGCACGTGGTACCTCCGTTCCACGCCACTCTCCGGTATCAAGCGATGTGTGTGTGCCTTTCGTGTTTTGTTGGCCATGTATGTAGATACAACCATTGAGTACAACAGTCGATTGTCAGACATACATGCAGCAGAGTTCGTATATCGCTCAATGAAATATCTTTGGGTGCCTAGTAACACACCTTCAACTATACCCACCAATGGAAGGCATCTCGTGCCTTTCATTACTCAGTTGTAAATCTCCGCCAAGTTTGTTGTCATTATTCCATAACAGGAACCGCCCTCGTCATGCAGAAGGGACCATTTCTCCAACGGCTCGTGTCATATTCAGTCTATGAAATACTTTATGCTTGTCCCTGACCTACGCCGAATGTTTGGTGTGTCAGTCGGGAGCACACACGAGGCTATGGGGTCATCTCCTTGCTCGTGGTAGACCATAGGGTTCCTTAATGAACTAACGGCATTCCTTGGATTCAGTGATTACTTCTTGGTTAGTTCATTCAACGTCCTCCATATTGTGTCGAACTTTCTCTACTGGTTCCGTTTGTATAGCCGCTTGAACATGTTCATAAGCTCCTTGTTCCTGAACTGATGAAAAAAATTAGCACCCAAGTGTCTCATGCACTACCTGCTCTTCAGATCTGGCCACTTTGCTGCTCCCATGACGTCAGACCCTTGTTGCATATCCACGATCGCTCTTAGTAACCCTGCATGTTGGTCATGGATGACACATACATCAGGGCGATCCTAAACAACTGCCTGCTTGACTCTTTCGAGAAACCAGTACCAGCTCTCCATGTTTTCCCCCTCCACGAAGGCCAATGCAACCAGTAGAGCCTGGTTGTTGGCATCCACGGCGATTGTAGTTAGAATCTGGCCCTTGTATTTCCCTGTGAGGAATGTGCCGTCCATGCAAATGACCGGGTGACAGTGTCAGATAGCATTTATGCATGCGCCGACGGAGAAGAAGGCCCACTACAAGACCCACTTACCCGCGCACACACCATCCGCGGGAAACTCCACATGGTCGATGAATGTACCGGGATTCCTACGTGATATTGCCCTGAGCAAGTGTGGAATATTCTCGTAGGAAGCCTCGTACGTCCTAAACCGTATTTGTAAAGCTGTCCTTTTTGCTCTCCATGCCTTTTCGTAGCAAATCTTGTAATGAAACCTCTTCTCCACGGCTCTGATAATAGATCGAGGCTGCAGGTGTGGATTGTCCACAATCTAACCATAAAACACATTTGCCACCCAAGTGGATAACAGATTGTGATGTGCCTGATCCACTTCCTCCAGTTCGTAGTTATGCTCCATCACTATGGAATATTTCCATTAGTCCTTCCACTTCCCCTTGTATGCATGCACCCGCCATGGGCACGAATCAACTACGCACTTCACGTCGTACTCTTTTTGCTAGACTTCACTACCCTGAATTGCCATCGAAAAGACATTGACCAGTACTTCACCGCATCCATCACAACCTCCACGTCTTTATATGTGGCCCCATGCGTGACCTCGTTCTCATGATATTCCAATGCATCACTGTTCCCTTCATTCATTGTTAGGTCTTCGAAATTGTAGTTAGTCCACGCACTAGGGACAGACACCTCAGGAGTATTGTCCTCCTCGTCCGAGTGTTCGCCATCAGGGACTTCCTCATCCGCACGGTCCTCCTCTTCTATCATATTAACTATTGTCCTCCACCTCTTCCCCCTCGTCGGCCACCCCCACGCCTCCACGACTATCTCCTCGCCCCCCTGTTCCCCTCGCCACCGCCAATCTCGTGTCCCCCGTCTCCGGGATCCTCGCCACCTTCATCATCGCATTCTTGCATATTTGCCTTCCCTCCTCCATAATATCTACCCCGACATCATGAACCTCCGACACCGATGGAGGTACCTGGTACCACTGCACCAGCAACATGAGCCGCCAGCCCCGCTCTATGTCAAACCCAACATAGCTCCTCCATGATGATGTCGCGTTAATAGGAATCAATTCTCCATAAAAACAGTGTTGTACGCACAGCTTACTACTGCTCTAACCCATAGCCGAGCAGTCTAGGCATCCAAATTGAACATCCGAAACATCCACTCCAACAAAGCCCTATATGTCCTATTGCTCGGTCTAGATATATCCCGTACGACTCTTAAAAATGCTGACAAATCTATTCCATCCGCCCCTATGCTATCTCCCTATCTCTATAAAATATTTGAAAATACAATTTCTCCGACATGCTGCCTACAACGTCGGACCGAAAAATTCATCAATTGTCCATCTAACCGCATCATGCATTACCATATAAATGTTACATTATATTGTCAAATTTTTTTCTCTACTAATTTCTAACGGTGCCTGACATTTCCAATTTTTTTACTCTACAAATTTCTAACGTAGTATGGTGCCTCACAACATACGATATGTTGCTAGCCTACCATGTTTTTTTAAATATCACTCTAAAATACAATATATAAAATGTATGGTGATCATACTAAGAAATTTGACTATAAACAAGTAATTCGACTACTCATTTTTTTTCATTACGGAATTACTACTACATATTATTAATTTTTCCTAATCTTAAAAGCTACATATGTACATGATATATCATACTTCCTTTAATTTCTACGTCGCAATTTTCAAAACTTTACCCACGCAACATATGGTTAGCCTACCATGTTTCATCATAATATTAAATTTCTAAATATTGCCTAATATTTCCACTACATTAAATTTATATATTTCTAAATACTAAATACTACAATAAATTTCTAAATATTGCCTAATATTTCCACTACATTAAATTTCTACATTTGTAAATACTAAATACTATACAATCCTAATATTTCTAAATACTAAATACTACAATAAATTTCTAAATATTGCCTAATATTTCCACTACATTAAATTTCTACATTTCTAAATATTGCCTAATACTTATTTGTATATAAAATTTTCGGACTTACCTCCGCAAAAACGACGAATCTACTTTCTTCGATTTTTTCCCTAATTTTTCTCTTTTTTCCTCTCCTCTCTTTTCTTTTCTTTTCTCTTCTCTTCTCCTCCTCCGGCTCTCGCTGGCTTCGGTCCTTCTTGCGCCTGGGCGAAATGAGGTAAGAGGGTGGTGCCCGAGCTTTTAAACGCCACCTATCACCCCAACCTCAGGTGATTGCCCCTTTATTGGGTGATCGGTGCCACGTCGCCCACGGCCGTTTCATACCGTTACAGATAGCCGTTAGTGGTGCTCCTATCGCCCGAATAATTGCCCCATATCTGGGCGACGGAGCCCATTTTCGCAATTTTTCCCTCTGTTGATTATTTTTGAAATAAAGATTTAAAATAAATATTAAATAAAAAAATTCCTCCTATATGCACTCCTATGACGCACTCCTAGTACACTTAATTCATTATTTAACTCTAGTGCACTCATAGTGCAAATTCATTATTTGTAAGCAAATAATGACCACAAAACAAACATCAGCATCGTTATACATATGACGCATCTACAGGTAAAACATCCAATCGATCGAACTGATTAATTCACCAATAGCCAAGATGGCGTACGAGGTTTGGCCATCGAATTCGAACCCATGCAACTATAAACTCTCGCCATACGCTGCTCACGACAACTGCTCACTACTACAGAATAGGTCATCACTGCCGGTTCGTCCACGCCATTACCGTCGGTTATGGGCGCCGGCGATGATTGGTGGCAAGGATATCGGGGTTATCATGCCGCTTAGGAACCGGCGATGATAATAGATATCATCGCGGTTAGTTATATAACCGGCAATGATATTCGACTATCTCTGTTGGTTTACACTAGAATCCGACAGTGATACTCGATTATCTATGCGGTTCAAAATAGAATCCGGTAGTGATATATGTATATCTCTGCCGGCTTATACGAAGAACCGATTGATGATTCGTGTATATCACGCGGTTCTGAACGAACCGGATGACAACGAATCGAAAAAATTTGTAGATGTACTTCATAGATTACTCTACCTATGTATTGTTTATGCAGTGCTCAAATTCAATGCCGCATTGAATTTGAGCTGCAATTTATACATAGGTAGAGTAATCTATGAAGTACATCTACAAATTTTTTTCGTAGTTTTCGTGACTTTTATTAGTTGGTGTGCACGATGTGTACACGGAAAGGCTTGTGTGCACATGATATGTTGCCTTCAAATATATAGTATATAAAGTGTCGTTAGATCATAATTAAAATATATTAAAGCATCACAATATTTAGTTTTTACAATAGTCTGTTCACAAATGTAGTGTGAGTACATCTCGTTCACTTTGGATCGAGGCTGTCGTCGTGGAACTCACCCTTTGGATCGATGACTGTTAGTCAATGAATCCAATGATATGCTCTTGAATTGCTAAAATTTCTTTTGGCAAGAATCGATTGGTTCTCATCTTGGAAGTATTTGTTATTGAAGAAAAGAGAAATTTAATTAATGATGATAGATGTTAAATGAAAGAAAAGTAGGCATGAATATGTAATTATATACCATGGCCGTTATAGCCGACACTCTTCGTGACAATTGCATGTAAATTTGTACATACGTAGTATGCGATAAACTATTTCCGGTCCTGCCTCATGCATGGAAAGTCTGTTATTATTTTGAAAGTTTTCCTGAAGGGAAGATGCGGACCACCTTTCTTGCAATACCGTGTGAATGCGCTGTGCCGGCGGATACTCCATAGAACATGAAATTTTTCATTGGAAAAGTTGGACACGCAGTACTCCATGATCAATGAAGAAGAGGAGCGGGAGGAAGCCTATAGACAGTGGTACGCGGAAGAAGACAGCAACCAAGTCCCAAGTCCATTTCAAGCGAGCATGTCTCCTCATGGCTTCGCCTCTCGGTGTACCGGACGCTCTCGTGACACCCATGCTTCTTGAACTTGCAGGGGCTTATTTTTTTTAAACACATACATTTTTGGTCAACAAAATATACATACACATAAAATTGTAGGATCAAATTCATTATATATCGAGAGTTACAAACAAGAGAAAATTCTGGCAAGTTTAAACTCTATAAACTTGTCAGAATTTTCTCTTTTTTGTAACTCTCGGTATATAATGAATCTTGAAATTTCATACAACTGCTTACTATTACAATTAGTGGCACAACTATTAACTAAATGAACTACAACTACTTACTATTACAATTAGTGGCACAAAACAAATATTTACAACACATGTATACATCTTTACGAAACAAATATTTACAACACATGTATACATCTTTCAAGAAGATATACAAAGCACCAAATTGAAGTTTACTTTTGGCTGCAATATAAATAACCACAGAGCAAAATGATCAAAACAGACATGTGCAGATGAGAATTCACAAGGCAACTAGCATAAAGCTCAACTTGTTTATTTTGAGTATTCTCGGATGTCGGGTTGCCCAAAGGCCCTCCTCGCCACAAGGACGAGTAATAGACTAATTTGTGACAACCTTACCTTAGTAATAATTAGTTAGTCTTCCATAGCATGTAGCTATCCATGAACACATATATGTAAAGATCACCGATGACAAAGACCACCCCAATGCTTGGACATCACAATTTTCAATAAGTCATGAATATGAGTTTTAACAGCATCTGAACCAAGTCTAAGTTTCTAACTCAAAGCATTTGGACTAGCTCACAACTCACAAGACATGGAAGGCCAAATGCCAAGTCTACCAAGGACAGAATGTGAAAACCTATGTAGTGCAGACGAACTCTACAAGTTCCATGCATCATCCACAATTTGGAGGCAACCCCAGATTGCATTATAAAGATATGCCAATATGTTCCCTTGCCGAAAAAAGGAAAAGAAAAGAAATGCCTATATGTTTACATCCCACTAGTAGAACATGAGAATAATCTTAGCCATAACAGAATACTGCTGTACGGATGCATAAGAAGAAAATTTTGCTTGACATTTTGTTGAATCAAGTAGCAATACAATGGTGCATGCAAGACTTTGTTCATTATTCCTCTTAAGCATATATATGAGAATATATAATTCACAAACAAGATGTATGACATAAACAAGACAACACTAAGCATGGTTAAGTCATACATAATATGAATTATACCCTCTTGTCTCAAAGACAATAAAATGAATATGGTGCTCTCAGATTTTGGGTTAGAGTAAAGATTAGAATCTTTACTACAATCACGAATCGGCTAACAATTTATTCTATGCATTAGGCCTTGAACTCTTACCACCTTAAATGCACAATTAAGAATCTACTGTCAAGAATTATACCCAGATCAGAATTAATTCCTTGTTAACCGAAGCACAGGACTTCCATAGCATGTGGAAATGTCAGAATCTCTCAATAGTCGAGCAATGCTTTCAGATTACCAATTCCAGTGATCTCTAATACGCTTTTAAACAAACCAAGACAAGAATTAAGCCAGATTCAGTTATCGATTCAGACTACACCGGTATTAAGCAAAGTTAGCGCAAGAACTAGAATATGTTAATCGAATCGAGCAAATATCAAACTAATCAGAATTAATGAGTAAGTATCGGTTCAGATTCAAACTAATCAAGTCTGCAAGCAAGACACGGTGTCACCGTGACAGACTCTAATAGCATCGTAACACGAAGCTAGCATAACAAGTGCCGACGAGAAAATATGATTAAGAAAATAACAGTCTACAGTTCAAGGCCTAAAACAGAGAGATAAATGTTCGGTCATACTTTTACCCTAGTTCATCACAGAGCAACAAACAGTAATTGAAAATCTGAGATTAGTTGTCACAAATTGTCTATTGCGTCCCAAATCCTCATGAACACTATACCCACATGCTAGGTCCCCAAGCCAAATGAATTGATGGCCCTTAGCATCTCGCACATACACATCTGAAACATTCACAATCACATTCACAATCACATGCACATTCACATTCACATTCACATCGCACATTCACATCTGCACAACCACATTCGCACATCGCAAGAGCAAAGATTAAGGCGACGCGGGAGACAGTGGGGAGGTCGAGGCGGCGGGGAGGCGATGGGGAGGTGAAGGTGACGGTGGGGGAGGAGACGCGGCTGTCTGAGTCGAGGTGACGCGTGGTCCGAGGCGAAGCGAGGCGACGGCGGCCGAAGTCGAGGCGGCGGGGAGCTCACGCGAACCGACGGCGGTGGTCTGGCAGCCAGCGCGTGGAGCTCAGAGGCGACGGCGCTGTAAAAGTGAGAGGAGGGCGCGGGCTAGGGCTAAGGTAAATGAGAGGAAGGCGCGGCGTTTCTATTTATAGTGGTGGAATATCACTGCCGGTTGGTCATACCAACGGCAGTGATATATATCCCGCTTGGGTCCATTGTACAACCGGCAGTGATAGTGGAATACTACTGCCGGTCCATTGTACAACCGGCAGTGATAGTGGAATATTACTGCCGGTCCATTGTACAACCGGCAGTGATAAGCTCTTTGCCCATATTCTGTTAAAATTTGTCTTTTTTATTACTCTTAATATAGGACGAATTTGATCATGAAATTTTATATGTAGATGGGGTAAGATGAGATGTACATCCATGATTTTGTTTCAGAATTTTTGGAAACTTTTCTTAGTTGGATTGCACGGTGATTGCACCAAAAGCCTTATTGCACCAGATATGCCCCCTACTATAGGACAGCAAATATTTCTCATTACCTGAAATCTTGAAAGTAGTTTTTCTCCTCGTGAAACCTGAAATTCTTGAAGTAGTTCTCATCTTCATACAACATTAAATTTTTCATTGGAAAAGTTGGAGAGGAAGAAGAGATAGCAGCTGTAGCATGATTTACTAGCACAGAAAGGAAGTGAACATCATTGCCATTTTCCTAGTTACTTATGAATGTTTCAGTTTAAATCTAGTTACCCCTTCATATAAAAATCAGATTGCTAACTTTTTAATTGTTTTAATATTTCTAAAATCAAATAATGCTGTCAAATTGAACAACAAATGCTGTCAAATTCGAACAAATTCAAGTGCAGTCAAAATCACAAAAATCCAAATGCAGTAAAACTTTCAATTTGATCAAAAGAAAGCATAACCTCAATTTCCATTATTGCATATATTACATTAATTGTTACATATGAGAAAATAAACATGTCGTTCATACAAAAGAAAGCATACATTTCATTACTACAACTAAGCTACGACTCGACCTTCATTATGATCGCGCGTATGTATGTAGCTTCACTTCGTCTTCCATGGTACTTAGGTCAACGCCCTCTCCAAAAGGGGAAGCTCATCGAATTGGTTGTACTCTTCCTCGTCGACAACATTCTCAACTCCGACAATCCTTCTTTTTCCTTGAATAACCACGTGGCGCTCCTTGTTAGCCGGTCCATAAAGAAGATTTGTGTATGAAATTAGCAAGTATGAATGGTTCTTCTCTCAGATCCGACGAGTTTGAGGTCCACGGTAGTGATGCCGATTTGTCGATATTCACGCCACGGAAGTCGACCCATTGGCACCGAAAGAGAGGGACCTTCAAAGGACCATAGTCAAGCTCCCAAATCTCTTCTATGAATCAGAGTAGGTTTGCCTATTTCCATTCTTTGTCATAGGCATCTATACGGATACCGCTATTTTGATTGGTGCTCTTTTTATCTTGCGCTCTTGTATAAAATGTAAAACCATTTATGTCGTATCCTTGGAATGTCCGAATTGTAGTTGACGGTCCCTAAGCCAACAATTTCAACTGAGTGCGACCTGTCTCAGACGCATCATGTGTCTACACAACCAATCGCGAAATTATCTCTGTGTCTCTCGCGAGCCAACCCTCTGACCTCCCTGGGTTTGTTTTGGATAGCACGTTCTTGTGCATGTCGACATATGGGGCCACCACAACTGATTGTCCCAAAACTGCGAAATGTGCTTGTGTAAATGCAGCTAGATTGCTAGTACGTATTGATTTCTCGCCTAGTGTCCCTTTCCTGTAGCCTTCCTCATGCCGAGATCTGAGGCACACCAATCGGTTTGAGATCCATATAATCGACGCAGAACTCAATGACCTCCTCGGTTCCCCGACCATCGGCAATGCAAATTTTCAGTCGATTTCGTTACAAACATATTTCTTTATAACCCCATGAATCTCGAAGGGTACATCCGATGTAGAAATACGGGACCAAGAATTCAGATCTCTTTCACAATGTGAACAATGAGATGGACCATAATATCAAAAAAGATGGAGAAACACATCTCAAGCTGCGCATGCAGTGTGAACCACGCCTTCTGCAGCTTGTCTAGTATTAATGGATCGATGGCCTTCGTGAAATCGCGTTGAAGAATGAACACAACTTGATAATTGGGTCTCGGACTTTCTCCGCGAACCCCTAATTGCAATTGGAAGCATCGTGTCATCATCACGTGGCAATCGTGAGACTTCATACCAATTAACTTTAAGTCTTTCATTGAGACTAGTCTCTTTATGTTAGCAGAGTAACGAGACGGAACTTTGATTCCGTGCAAGCATTCGCAAACGCTAATTTTCTCTTTCTTGCTCAAAGTGTAGCAGTCATGGAAGGTACTTTTTGCTCAGATCCATTTCTTCGTGATGCGCTCCTTTCTCGGTTTCATATCTTCGAGGTCCATCCTTGCTTGAAGTGTATCTTTCGCTTTGCGGTATGTCCAAGAAGATACCAAGCAAGCTATCACACACGTTCTTCTCTATGTGCATGACGCCGATTATGCGTGTCGAACTTCCAGTCTTTGCCAATAAGGTAGGATCCAAAATATTGATTTCTTTTTCCACAAAGGAGCTTTATCCGGGAAGTCGGAATAGATGTACCGCGGCTCCTTTCCGTGAATAATTGTAAGGTCCTTACTGGCGGCAAATATCTGCTTCCCCCGATTCTTCTTGAGCTAAGCGGTCTCCTTTGTCCCGTCAAAAGCTCTCTTATTATTGCGGTATGGGTGATCCTACGGAGGAACCTACGATGCCGCATGTAAGCCATTTTTATTTGTTCTTCACCACCGGCTAGTCAGTATCATCCGAACCTTTGGGCGATCCGTTGAAGCCTTTTGTCGTCTGCCCGGACAGTTGCCAAGAGCAGGATAATCATTAATGGTTACAAACAATAATGCCCGTAGGATAAAGTTTTCTCTTTTATACTCATCCCATACCTGCACACCATCGGTCCACAATATTAGAAGATCTTCAACCAATGGTTTGAGGTACACATCAATATCATTGCCGGGTTGCTCGGCCCTTGGATCAATAGTGGCATCATAATGTACTTTCGCTTCATGCAAAGCCAAGGAGGAAGGTTGTAGATGCATAAAGTCACCGCCAAGTGCTTTGTGACGACTACTCATGTTGCCAAAAGGATTCATCCCATCATACTCAACCCGAACCTTATATTCCTCACATCATATGCAAAGCGCTTCTTATATTTTACATCGATGTTCCTCCATTGCACGTAATCGCAGGTGTCCGAGCATTCCATCCTTCTTACGCTCTTGGCGTGCCATCGTAACAATTGGACATGCCTTTTGTTCGCAAACAATCGCTCACGACGGGATTATAGGAAATACCACACCACCTTACGGGGACACCTCTTCTTCTTACGCCTCACCCGACATCTTCGTTCTCGATATAAGTAAATCGTTCTTATACCGCTTTGCTTTGCAAACAACACAGCATCCATGTCCGCAAACTCATTCGCGATACAATATGCAATCGCTTGGACATGCGTGTATTCTTTGTACTTCCGGTCCCAGCAGGCGCATAACTGCGCTATTCGATGCGTAGTTGAAGGCAACACGTTACCCTCTCGAAGCAAGTCCCCAAGAGACATAACACTCAAGAAAGCTCTTATCGGACCAACCATTGCTTGCCTTCAATCGCGATGAGTGAAAGCACGGTATGCGACTTTCGTGCTCCTCCTTGCAGCCGGGTACAATGGCGTTGTAGAGTCCTCTACCATCTGTTGGAACTTTTGAAACTCCCTTTCACTCGTGAAGTCCCCCTCCCCATCACGCAAAGATTTGATCTAGATCATCTTTGTGGGTATCAACGAACACATCTTCCACCGTCATATCGTTGTCTCCGCCATCTTCATTAATGTGTTGCCCTTCATGTACAATATCATCTTCATCAATGTGTTGCCCTTCATGTATAATATCATCTTCATCAATGTGTTGCCCTTCGTGTACAATATCATCTTCATCGTGCTCAGTCCAACAGGTATAGCCAGCCTTGAAACCCCTTCGAAGCAAGTGTGCACGCATCGACTCTATGTTACAAAATATCTTCTCATTTTTGCAATCAACGCATGGACAACACATATAGTCCGCGCAGGTTTCTCGACTTGTGTGCCATGGTACCGCATTCGAAAAACAAGTCACACCATTAATGAACTCGACCCATGACGGTCTGCGGTCATACATCCACCTTCGGTCCATCTACAATTAATTATATCAAACTACATTTCAGTATATGAACAAACGATATCAAAATAATTTATTCTTTATAGTAGTCATGCATTGCTAATTAATTAAAACGATAAACACATTATAAGCACATTAATTAAAACATTAAATTAAATTAATCTACAACAAACAAGCATATAATTGAATATAAGGATATATTTCTAAATAATTATTTATGTTCCAACTTTCATTATTGCAAAATCCATCTACCATTTCCCATTATTTAAATATTCAACTAGCAATTCTCACTATTTATAATTGATCATCTAGCAATCTGTACTATTAAAAATCCATATAACAAATTTTCATTAATTAAATTAATTACAATTATGCATAATTGTCCATCTAGCAATTTTATTACTCAAACATCCACTACAATATGAATTATAATTTATTCAATAATTTAGCTAGATCTTAATTTGAGCAAAGATTTACATAAATTGTTCACATTGTACAATCAGCAATTATCAACATCTATAGCACTCCGTAAAGTAAAATTTTACGACAAATATAACATACATCAAGTCAAGTAACCTCAAAAAATTTTAATACAATTTTTCAATGAGAACTCACCAAGATAATACTGCTCCTCTTTGTTCGCTTCGGTCGGAGAAGATGTCGATTCGATGAAAAATATGAACAAAATACTAACACAAAATTTTGACAACTCTCCGGAAAAATACACCGAGCAAAGAGTGCTCCCTCTTACGCTTTCGCCGGAAATCGTCGGTCGGTGAAGATTGCTATATAAATAGCTTATCACTGCCGCTCTGCGAAGAACCGCGCAGTGATAAGGTCATATTCTGCGAGAATATACCTTATCATCGCGGTTCTGCTTGAGAACCGGCGATGATAAGGCCATCTACGCGCCAAAAATTGCGTTGTGCGGGAGAATACATATCATCGCCGGTTGAATATCTGAACCGTGATAAACTTTAAATATCATTGCCGCTGTAAATTAAACCGCGATAATATATCACTACCGATTATAGGTATAAACCGGCAATGATACTCGAGCGTTCCAACTCCGCGCCAAGGCCGTTTGCGCTTCACATTCCTCGCCAACTCTGTTGCCCTTCCCATTCACAATCCACTCTTGTTGCGCTTCACATTCCTCGCCAACTATTGCTATATAATGCCACTATTGTTGCATGAATGGCAACCCCCACACAATCCACTCTTGTTGCAAGAATGGCACCCCCCAAGAAGCGTGCACGTGTTGGGCAAAGCCCCACTCCGTCGCTAGAGAAGGAGGAGAAGGAGGAGGAGGAGGAGGAGGAGGAGGTGGAGGCGGAGGAGGAGGAAGAGGGGGCACAGGAGGAGGAGGAGGGCAAGGACGGTGGCATTTACAGCAGACGCAGTGGCGAGGAACTGCGGCGTTGGGGCAAGACCAACTCCGCCACCGAATCGGATTCGGATGAGAAGGAGGACGGGCATCGCCGCACATCAAGCGGCAGCTCCGGTGACGAGGAGGAGGAGGAGGAGGACAATGACGAGTTTTGGATATAGGGCTTCGCGCCATTAGACTATTATAATTGGGACTAAATATGTAATGATGGACAAATTATGTTTTGTAATGTTATTTTAATTAATACATATCCCGCAAATTACAAATTTGCTTTCATATGTTCTGTTTTTTTACTAATTATGCTTTCATATGTTCTGTTTTTTTAACTAATTATGCTTTCATATGTTCTGTGCGAGATAAATTACAATGTTTCTTATGTTCAGATCGAACTAATAATGGGGAACGATAATATCATCGCCATTCTATAGTAAAACCGGCAGTGAAAATGGTCTTATCACTGCCGGTTTTACTATAGAACCGGCAATAATAAATCACTACCGGTTTTACATATAAACCGGCAGTGATATCTTCTTATCACTGCCGGTTCTCTATTAAACCGGCAATGATATTACCTCCATTCCTGCGAGAAATTGATACTATTCTTATCACTGCCGATTGAAGTTTGAACCGGCAGTGATAATATTATCACTGCCGGTGGAATTTGGAACCGCGATGATATTATTATCATCGCTGCTCGGACCTACCGGCGAGGATGGGGGTCGCGATGAGGCAATTTATAGTAGTGGTCGTGCATCACGCACACCAAAACATAAAATTAAGAAGCTAGCAACTATGGATCAAAACCACTCCATGGCAACTATGGATCAAAACCACTCCATGGTGGCTGCCACCTCCAGCGCAGAGCTTCTACAAGCCCAGGCAGATCTTTGGCGTCATACATATATATAGCAACCTCAAATCCACGGCCCTCCACTATGCCGTTAAGCTTGGGACCCCTAACGCCATCCACCGCTGCGGTGGTGTAGCCTCTCTATCTGAAATCCTTGCCACCATTCCGGATTTATATGTTAAAATATTAAGAGCGCTGCATCAAAATGATATATATTAGCAAAAATATTGTCGAAAGTAATTAGTGTTATTATAAGTATTAAAAAATTACTGTCATGTATTATATTAGAAAAAAGTAATTAATAGTCAATTATAGTTTATTAAGAGGCCATAAAAATCTAAAGCATATTATTTATTTGACAACAGGCTTATTCATACACATCCTTTTTTCCCAATTTTTTATTACTCCCACCATTCTTTTTACTTGACGCCTTTTAGTTTTTATATTCTTCAAGATACCACATTGTAATCTAAGTTACTTTTTATAACTTTATATTTAGATGTACTAATAAAAGTATAATATTATAAAACTACTTTTTAATGATAAATCTAATGATATAAGTTTTATATATACATATACATATATATATATATATATTTATATTAGATCGTTTTAAATCTATGTACAGTAAAGTTCGATGTCACAGATTTTAGAAGAACGAACGATCGGAGAAATTCCCAAAATATACATACCTTAAGTAGGATAGCATGGGCCAGTGGGACGAAATCCATCATATCACTTACAATAAACTCAATCGTGCCATCAAGCACAATATTGCTAATCACGTGAGGGAGGTCAACCACTGAGCACTTGACATGTGGGAAGGCCTTGGCGATGGCTCTGTTCCGTCCGCCAACGTCAACCAGCGAGCTTATCCTCGAACACCTCGCCAAGATTCACGGATGGCAAGTCAGACATACAAAGCGAAGTGTTGGAACCCGGCCCTGGATGAAGTCCTCATTGAACTCCGGTTCATGGCACATAATGCCCCACAAGTCACACGCGTGCTCCATCTTGAATGGAATCTGCAGTGCATTACTACGCCCTCGGCCCCAAACCACTCACCCAATCGCAGAGCCCCATTGGCAAAGAAATGCATGCTCAGCACGAACGGCGATAGGCTCACACAATTATCGACATCGCATCATCCACGAGGAGGCGAGTGTCGGCGTACAGATTACCGGGGTACCCTCTTCGCCACACAAAGGCGATCAAAGACGGCGGTCAACATGCCAGACCCACGTGGCGCCACGTGGCGCCCACGTGGCGCCGGCAGCGGTGGGCACGCCCTACTACCGCCAATGAGCGATCCACGTGGCGTCCGGCGAAAGGGCGAGACGCCGCCGCTTTCGCCCGGCGAGCGATCCCACGTGGCGCCGGCGGCGGTGGGCGAAAGCACGCTTTCGCCGGCGAAGCGATCCACGGGCGCCCGGCGGCGGGGCGAAAGCACGCCGCCTCGCCCGCCAAGAAGGCGAAGGTGGTGCGAGGTGGCTTCACCTCAAGGCTCCTTCCCGTCAGTGCGTTCGGGCAACAGATACAGCGGCGTCGACACATCAACCGCAAGGATTTACGCTATAAGCCCATTCCTCGACGGCTCTCACCAACTTTGTCAAGAAAAGGTCACATCCCAGGCGGGCCGGGCGAAGCCATCGTCGGCATTTAATGAGGTCAAGGAACAGGACAGCATGGGAAGGGGTAATAAATGTATGAAGATAAGCATGATGACCCTCCTTGGTACCTGCCCCGGCTGGCTCGGCCTATATAAGGGCCCTCGGGTGCATGGGGAAAAGGGGTCGAAGGTTGAAGAGGAAAGAACGAGCAAGCAAAGAGCTCCACAGCATAGTCTAAGAGAGAGCTTGTAACCTGAGAACTTTGTACCAGCTTTGCACACTCTCAAAACAATCTAGCAGGAAGTAAGGCTATTACCTGAGGCAAAAGGGGGCCTGAACCTGGGTAAAATCTTTGTATCATCCCTAGTTCATAGTTGCTGAATCCCTCGTGGGAGTCTCTAGGTTTTCACCCTCTAGGTTTAGCCCGACCCGCGAAGACGCCCTCTCTCGAACAAAACCCGATCTCAGACTCCGGCCTATCAGCGGAATACGCACAGGGGCGCTAGGTAGGGGGCTAGTGGTTGGCTTTTTTCGCTAACTCCCGGCGACTTGGCGTTCATGATTCGAAGCAAGCTCGTGCATCAAAAGATGGCGGATCTCGGCACAGGGATATCGCGGGGAAGCGACGACCAAAGCGCCTCCGGCCATCGCGCCCGGCCGCTTTGCCTCGCTTCGCATGGCGGCAGCTGCTGCTCCCACGAAGATAGAGCATCTCGTCGCCATTGTTGGCCATGGAAGCGGCCACCCCGCCAGTAACTTGCACGCCGCGCGTGCTTTTCTCGACCACCCTCCGGAGTTCGTGAGATTCTCACCACTCCGTGGCTGCTAAGCATTGCCCTCGTGGATGCGGCCCAACTCGGGTAGGGCTCCCGGCGGTCAGTATCGATCGTACCTTGACGCCTAAGGCGCATCTGAGAGCGCTCTCAGCGTCAAGCCGCCTAACGAAAAAGGCCACGGGGGCCGGGTCCAAGAAGGTAGCGCGAATCTCGGTCCCGGTTCCTCGAGGCCGTGGGGACCTCCGCTCACCTTGATGAGCCGCCGCTTAAAGACGGTGATGACCTCCGTGGTCGCCGCCGCGCCACCGGACCAAGAGCGCCGCCACGGTAGCGGTGGCAATGACGATGAGAGTCCCCCATGGCTCTCATCCTCGAACCGAGAGGAAGTTCACTCCTCGGCTTACGAAGAGCCGGGCCTCGCCCCCATGAACGATCTCCGGACTGGCCTCGATGAGCGGCTCGGCTCCTCTGGCGTCGGGTGCGTGCCTTCTCGTGAGCTGCCGTGTGGCATGGCTGGGAGGACAGTTCCGCCCGGCCATAGAAAAATATGACGGCACCACCAACCCGGAGGAGTTCCTCCAAATCTACACGACGATGGTGCGGGCGGTGGCGGATCTGAAAAGGTCATGGCCAACTACCTCCCAGCGGCTTTGGACGGGTTCTCGCTGTTCTGGTCAAGCTAAATCTCCCAAAGTCGGTGCACTCGTGGGAAAGTTGTGCGACATCTTTGTCGCCAATTTTCGTGGCTCCTTCAAGACAGCCGGTGTGGAGGATGACCTCCACGCTCGGAGCAAGAGAAGGGGAGTCGCCGTGACTTCATCCGGCGATTACGCCATCGCCGCAATACAATCCCCACATCTCCAGAGCAATCGGTCGTCATCGCCGGGAGGGGTGTACATGACCGCAAGATGAAGGAGAAGATGGCCACTGCACCATCGGCTCCACCTCCGAGCTCTTTTCCTCGCACATAAGTGTCGCGCGTGCTGCATGGCGAGGGCCTAAGTCTGGCCCCAAGGGTGGCTAAGGCAGGACGAGGCGGGACCTCGAAGGGTTCGGCCGTCAAGAAGGAAAACGAAGCGCGAGGCGGGGAGACCAGCGAGTCTGGCAGCCGAAGCGCGACGACGAAGAGGATCCGCGCCTCGAAGCGCCGCCGCGATCGGCGTGATGATCGCCTTGAAGCGCGCGACGACCGTCGTGACCGGCGAACGATCGCCGTGATCGGCGTGATGACCACCGTGGTCGTGGAACGATCGCCATAATCAAAAGGAGGCGAGCCCTCTTGCCCAATACATAAAACCAATACCCATGACCTGACAAGCTGCCGGGTCGTGGGCGAGATGGTGGAGAAGCGGCTGGCGAACGCCGCCCGACGATGATCAAGATGAAGATCCCCCGCTGGCCTTCCAGCAGGCCGATCACGTGGTGGCCTACATCCATGGTGGTTCGTCCACCTTCCCCTCCAACGCCGCTTACAAACGGCTGAAGAGGGAAGTGTGCGCCACCACATCAAGCTCGGAGGCGGGTCGGATCTTTGAAGTGGTGCGAGCAAGCGCTCACCCGGTCGGTGACCATCCCGAGGGCGCCAACAGCCTGGGGCATCTCCCGGTCGTAGTGTCGCCCACCGTTCGGAACGTGCGGCTAACCCGCGTGCTGGTGGACAGAGGGAGTTCTATCAACCTCCTGTCCTCCTCAGTGTTCCTGGCGCTTCAGATCCCGCATCTGCGCCCGGCTCACCGCTTCTTCGGGGTAGCCCCAGAGGCTGGTTTGATGCCCCTGGGTCTGGTGCGTCTCCCCGTCACCTTCCGGGAGAGAGACAACTATCGCACCAAGTTGGTGGATTTCGAGGTCGCCGACTTCGACCTCCCCTATAATGCCATACTCGGCCGGCCGGCGTTGGCCCAGTTCATGGCGGCCACCCACTACGCATACATGGTGGTGAAGATGCCGGGGCCCGCTGGCCCCATTGTGATCAGGGTGGATAAGGCTGAGGCCTTGCGCTGTTTCAAGGTTGCGCAGACTGGCGGTGCCACTGCAAGGGCGCCAGACGCCACTTCCTCGAGAGCCCCTCGGGCCGGACCAGCGCCTCACCCGCTCCGCCCGTCAAGGTTAAGGTGGTCGCCTCGAGTCGGGCGAACCCCGAAGACCGTCAACATTGGCGCCAACCTCGGCGCAAACGGGAAAACGCGCTCGTCACCTTCCTCGATCTAACTCCGGCGTGTTCGCTGGCAACCGTCCGACATGGTAGGATCCTCAGGAGGTGATCGAGCATCGATTAGCGACGCGCTCCCGAGCGTCGGTCCGGCGAAGATCCGAGGCGGAGCCGAGCGCCAAGATGCTATTCGAGAGGAGGTAGAAATTTGTTGGAGCGAGGATTGTCTGGAGGTCTCTCATCTGAGTGGCTCACCAACCCGTGCTCGTCAAGAAGTCCAACGGGAAATGGCGCATGTGTGTCGACTTCACCGACCTCAACAAAGCCTGCCCGAAGGACCCTTACCCCCTGCCGTGAGTCGATCTCATTGTTGACTCCACGGCCGGGTGCGAACTGCTGTGCTTCCTGGACGCGTACTCCGGGTACCACCAGATCAGCATGGCACTTGAAGATGAAGAAAAGACCGCTTTTGTAACCCCTACGGGTGTCTACTGTTATGTAAGAATGGCTTTTGGTTTAAAGAATGCTGGTTCCACTTACCAACGTGCCATGCACATTACCTTCCGCCCCCAGATAGGGCGAAATCTTGAGGTGTACGTTGATGATTTAGTCGTGAAGATCAAAAGGAGTGAAGAACTGATCCAAGACCTGGAGGAAACCTTTGCTAACCTCCGGAAGAATTGCCTGAAGCTCAACCCAGAAAAATGCGTGTTCGGTGTGCCCTCGGCAAAGTCTCTTTGGGCTTTCGGTGTCCAAGGGCATTGAAGCCAATCGACAAGATATCGGCCATCGAGCACATGAAGCCACCGGTGCGACTCAAGCGAGTCAATGTCGGCGGTCGCTTTGGCCTCCTAGGGCGGTTCATTGCCGGTTGGGGAGAAGAGCTTGCCTCTGTTTGCCAAGAAGACAAACCATTTGAGTGGTGAAGAAGCCCGTAGCGTTTGAAGAGTTGAGCAGTACCTCTCCTCTCCCCGGTGCTGGTTTCACCCGCCACGGTGAGCCGCTGCTCTGTACATAGCTGCCACCCCGAGGTGGTGAGTCTTGATCTTGATGAGAGAGAAGGCGTCAAGGGCGGTGTACTACATCAGCAAGGTCTTTGCGAGGCGAGACCCGATACCGCGAGCTCGAAGATGTCTTGTCTGCGATCTGGTGGCGTCCAGAAGTCTGCGCCATTATTTCAAGGCGGGGAGATTACCGTGGTCACGGCCTACCCTCTGCGAAGATCCTCCATAACCGGAAGCCGAGGGCGGATTGCAAAATGGGCGGTGGGCCGGGGAATTCAACCTAAAATTCGTACCCTTTTACCGCCATCAAAAGTCGGCTGGCGAGTTCATTGTTGAGTGGACTCCGCGCTCGGAAGCCGAAGATACTCCCGCGCCTTCTCCTGGACCTTATTCTTTGATGGTTCCTTCAGTTGGGCCGCGGGGCCGGAAATAAATCTGGTCTCCCCTACCGGGGCGTCCTCCGATATGTGGTCCCTCGAGTTCAAGGCCACGAACAACGTGGCTGAGTCACGAGGGTCTCTTGGCGAGGATTGCGCGACGCCGGCATTGGGCATTGGCGTCTCCAAGTCAAGGAGATTCCTGCTGGTCATCAATCAAGCGGAAGGAGTTCAATGTTCGACCCCACCATGGCGGCGTACTGGCGGAGGTCGAAGAATGGGCGTCATTTTGAAGGTTTGGGATATATCCATGTCCCGACGCGACAATCACCTTGCGGACGGGCTTCGCAGCTTCGTCCTCAAGGGCTTCCGTCGCGGTAGTCTTGAGGAAAGGCTATCGCGACCATCCATCGCGCCCCGGTTCGAGTGGGGGCGATGGTGTATTTATCCACGACCCGATTCAGCGGGGATGACGGCAAGGCCGTTGCGGCCTCCGGCTCAGGTGGGGACGGTGGCGCCGCTGTCATGACCTCGACTCGAGGGAGAGGGCGTGCCGCCTCGGCCCCGGTCCGGGAGGGAAGATGGCGGTCTTTGCCAAGGCGGCGCTAGAAATGCTCGACCCGATGAGAGTACGGGCGAGCACCGAGTGGTCGCCACGCTTGGCCAGGAAAATCAGTGGATGGATCCTATCCTAGCCTTCCTGCGTGATCAAGTGATCCCCGACGATGATGCCTCAGCTGAGAAGATTGCACGAAAGGCCAAGTGCTATACCCTGGTAGGTGGGGACCTATATCGCCAAGGCAGAGCGGAGTTCTCTTGAAGTGCATCACTTTCGGAAGGGAGCACCTGCTCTCGATATCCATGGGCGTGTGCGGGAGCCATATGTCCGCGAACGGCTGGTCGGTAAAGCATTTCGCCAGGATTTTATTGGCCTCGCCCTCCGGGATGCTTATGAAGGTGGTGAGGACATCTGGCTTGTCGGTTCTTCGCCAGCAAATCCACCGACCAGCCCCAGGCTCGCAAACTATCCCGCTCTCGGCGTTTGCGATGCCGGGGCTGGATATCTGGGTCCGTTCGCGGGCCACGAGGACTTCACCCACCTCTTCATCGCCATTGATAAATTCACGAAGTGGGTTGAGGCGGCGGTGCGGCGCCATCACGCCGCCGCGCCATCAAGTTTATCGCGGGATCTTCGCGCCGAGTCACCAATCGCATCATCACCGATAACGGGACCCAATTCACCGGTCACGGCTTTTCGGAATTTCGATGAAATGGGCACCAAGGTATGCTTTACTTGGTGGCCCATCCCATGAGCAAGTGCAAGCAGGAACGCGCCAAATCTTTGAAGGGCCTCAAGGCGAGGCGTTTGATCGGCTTCACAAGAGGGTCTTGCGGTGGGCGGAAGAACTCCGGCGATCTTGTGGTCGCTCCGTACCACGCCCAGCCGGGCCACGGGCGAGACGCCTTTCTTCCTGGTGTACGGGGCAGAGGCTGTTCTCCCCTCCGAGCTGTCGCTCGGTTCCCCGCGCGTCTCGATGTTCAACGAAGAAGACCAGGAGGATCTCCGGCGAGAAGACGTCAACCTTCTGGAGGAAGTGCGGGATCGCGCCGCTCTCCGCGCCGCCCGCTACCAGCAAAGTCTCAGGCGGTACCACGCCACCCGGGTCTTTGAGAGAACACTGGCAGTAGGCGACCTGGTCTTGCGCAGAATTCAGACGCACGCCGGGTTGCACAAACTGTCTCCCCGATGGGAGGGCCCCTTCAAGGTGGTTTCAGTATCTCGGCCCGGGGCGGTCAGGTTGGCCACTGAGGACGGCGAAGAACTGACGAATTCCTATAACATAGAGTTGTTGCGGAAATTCTACCCATGAGGGAATTGTAAGTATCCCGCTGATCGCCCTGGTCAGCCATGAGGTAAGACTCTCCCTTGGCTGGTTGGCGGCTTCTGGCGGTTAGTAAGGTTGTTGCCTAAAAGGCTTTCAATTTACCATTGTTGTCCCTTTCTTTGCCCATAGTAGCAAGTTCTTTTTGCATGAATGTCGCTGGTTCCGTATGTTGGCTAATTCCTTGATGATCGCGAAGAGTCACGGTGCTCGTGGTCCGGCAAAGGGCGGGCTAGATGCGGTGCTCAAACGCTGCTCGACGCCTCGGGTTGGCTTCGGCACCGCCGTTGTCACCATGAGCATCGTTAGTCTAGTACCCCTCCTGGAAGCCCGCTGCTTTGACGCACAGCACCATGGTTCGATTTCCAAAAAATCGCAAGGACTTAGAAATCAAAAAGGGACCGGGGCTCACCCCACGCGGGAACCTATATCATTCGGTTCTTTCTTGCATACGCCTACTCATTCTGTTAGTAGCTGTGCCCCGAAGCTTCTTCGTGGTCGCCCAAAGGCTCGGGGGCTGGTCGCCCCAAGCTCCTTCGCGGTCGCCTCAAGCTTCTTCGTGGTCGCCCAGGGGCTCGGGGGCTGGTCGCCCCAAGCTCCTTCGTGCTCGCCCCGAGTCTCTCCGTGGTCGCCCAGACGCTTGGGGGCTGGTCGCCCAATGATATAAAAAGCAAGATAAGTGCTACTTGTCGCATTTTTGACCATTTCCTTATGTGCATACACTAAGATGGGTCAAATTACGCGTGATTGTCATAAGCGCCAAAATTAACGGCCCTCATGATTAAAGGAAATGTGTTAAAAGCATTAACGTTCGTGGCCAGCGGCCGGGGTGCAAGTTAGACGTGGTACTCGAACACGGCTCAGACGCGTTGGTTTCTCTGAAGCACCATTGGTTGTCACCGTTGAGTGCCGTTGGTCTAAATACACCAAAACTTGTTGCCTTGCCACGTTACAACGCAGGCGCTGCCAGCGATCATCGTGGTCCCGGCCTGAAGGGTTTGAACCAAGTGACAATCCCGCAGAAAACCAAACGCTAAGACCAAGTTGCGCCTAGTGTTGCCTGTCGGACTCAAGGTCGTTTTTTACCTAAGTCCCGCGTGACTTGTGTGATCCTTACTTGTGTTTGCAGCAAACACGCGTAATCACTGGCGGAACTCAGGGATGCTGCCCTAACCTAAGCGTTCCTCAGTCATTCCAGCTAAGTTAAAAGGCTGGCCGCTTAATGGTTTAATCTAACAAATTTGATCACACAAAATGAAAGAACCGGCAAAATAGCGTTAAACCCAGAAATGTCTGATCTGCTAAGTACCACTTAAGTGTTTGTACATGCAGGTAGGTCAAACAAAAAAAAAGAAAAGCAGAATGAACCAAGAAGCTGCCCGGCCCTTCACTCCTCATCGCCAATGTCGATGTCGTCGCCCTCGTCGCCTTCCACGACCAGCGGGGTGGAGACATCCATGGCCGGTTGCTCAACTTGCAGCATCCCGGCCACGTGCTCGGCGGCCGCGCGCACCCTCGCCTCTGCCTGTGCCGTGTCTCCCTCAACGCGGTCATCACGCACGCTAAGGGATCGAGGGCGCGTCGCATTGGGGCAATGAAAGAAGCGATAGGTCGCGGTCATGATCGTGACCTCTCGACCTTCCCCGTGGAGCGGCGGCTAGGGCTTCGGCGAGCCCCGGAGTGCCTCGCGGCCTGGTTGGTCGCGTGGGCGAATGCGATGCGGAGTCCTCAACAAGCGCGCTCAGGCCACCCCAAGGGCTCTGCACCTCTTCGTGGCGGCTGAAGGCCTTCTTGAGCATGACGGACAAAGTTGCGCCCGCAGCGGAAGGACTCCACCTCCGAGGTCTTGGCGTCGTCTCCGCCCTCTCGTGCCCGATCTTCGCCCTTTCGCCCGCTCGCATGGCGGCGGCATCGGTTCTCTCTTGCGCCGATGCGTTGCTCGCCGTGTCCGCCCTCACTCGCTTCAGCTGCGATTCGCCCCTCACCGACGCTAATCGCCGGGCGATATCGGCCCGTTCTGGCGGCTGCGGCAAAGCGGCCAAGGCTCAAGGCGTGCAGGGTCGCCGAGCCCGTGAAGAGCTCGACGTATGCTCGTGGGGCTATGGTGGCACGGGTGCGAGGCTCCGAGGCGCTTAGCGCTGGGGTCACCCACCGGCCCTCTCTGTGGCAGCGGCCGGGGGCATCTGGGCGGGGGCGATCGGCGCTTCGGTGGGCGCTGGTGGCGTTTCCGCCCTTGGCGCGTCCTGAGGGGCCGCCTTTGGCGGTGCCCTCAAGCTGAGGCCGGCCATTGGGAGTGTGAGGCCACCTTGTTGGATGGTGGCCTGGGCTCCCATAGCCGATGAAGTTGGCGCCGCCGCTGAGGCCGACGCCGCAGAGGTATCGGAGCCGGGCGCCACGAGGCGCCGCCGCGGAGGAGGAGACGCTGGGCGGGCGCCGCGAAGGCGGCACCACCGCGATGAAGTTGAGATTAGCGCGGCTGCGTGGCGCCTGGAAGAATCCGCCACGACGGGGCTCGTGGCGGCGGAAGTTTGGCCAGGCCCACGCTGGCCATCTTGGGATCCGGACCCGGTGTGCAGGGCAAGCGATCGTTTACCCGCGCCCGATGTTGGCGGGGCCGTGGTCCTCGATCACCGCCGGGCGAAATGGCGGCACCACGGCAGGTCCCGTGGAGTCCATTGGCGGGAGCAGCCTTACGACCTTGAAAGCGCTCGCGTGCTCCAGATTGGCGGCGGCCACGCCGAAGGGGTGCCGGCCGAAACCGGCCGAGATCAAGACGATCTGATGAGCCACCCGCCGACTCGCTCGCCCAAGTTCCCGCTACCGCAATGGACAAAAGTAGTCGCTGGTTGGTAGGAGACCACAAAAGGAGCATGTGCGCAAGAAAAAGTTAAAGAAAGACGAAGACTCACGCCCGGCCATGTGCGTCGCGCCGTTGCCGCTCAGATAACGCCATGCAGGCGAACGCGATGGCGAAGAGGCGATCCTCGGGCCATGAAGTCCCTGCTACTAGCCCCCAGACACCCAAGCTTCCCGCAATCGGAGGACACGGGTCGCCATTGCGCGAGTTCGCCGTCTCTCGATCGAGAGTTCCGATCCTCGATAGCCTCCGCGAGCCCGGTGAGCACGTTCAAGGCGTTAACGCTGTCATCCTTGACGTCTGACCATTCGCCGCGCCATGATTTCCGGGCTGACCGGCTGAAGGTGATGTAGCGGAGGCCATCCCGTCCGCAGCGGAAGTAGCAACTCCCCACTATCTCATTGTCGGTGAGGCGCGCAGAGAAAGAAGTAGCGAAGAGTGGAAGATTGGCATCACCCCATGAACATTTCAGAGAGGCGCGAAGATGGAAAGAAAGATAATGGAGTTGGGGGTGAGGTGAAGGTGGTGGATCTCGTAGAAGTGAAGGACTGTGAGGAAGAACTCAGAAAATGGCGGAACCAGGCCCGCCATCATGGCCCAAGTGTGGAGAAGGATTTCGTCGGAAAGGCCCCGTGGCGTGGAGGTCCCCGCCCGGATGCAGAAGGTGCCCTCCGGCGCCAGGATGGCCATTCTACCCACCGTGTGGGAGTCCGCGGTGGAGGCTGGGAATGTAGGTGCCATAAGGGAGACAAAGGCTTTTTGAGCAAGGAGATTGAAGAAATAGAAGTTGGGGTGCGCAAGGAAGAAGAAGGCGTAAAAACGTTTGCTACAGATGAACCTATCTATATATGCGCCCCTGCACCGACGATTCACGAAGGAGACAAGATCGTGCGTCGCCTCGGGTCCCGAGAAAAATCTGCAGATACGCGGGAGGGGAACCGAGGCGGTCGTACCCTCATGAGTGGTGGCCCCACCCAAGAGCACGCTAAGCATTTAATGAAGGTTCTAAAGTAAGCTTTTGCAGCGCTCGAGGCGGGCCGGGCTATCACAACAGATTACTACTGGGTACCCTCTTTCAAGACAAAAGCATCAAGACGGCGGTCAACATGCCAGACCACGTGGCGCTCGGCGAGCGCCCACGTGGCGCCCGGCGAGCGGTGGGAGACGCACGCCGCTGCGCGAGCAAGCGCCCACGTGGCGCCCGACGAGCGGTGGGCGAGACGCTCGCCGCCCGGCGAGCGATCCACGTGGCGCCCGACGAGCGAGTGGCGAAGCACGCCGCCGCGCCCGGCGAGCGATCCACGTGGCGCCCGGCGGCAGGTGGCGAGCACGCCGCCGCCCGCCGCAAGGCGAAGGTGGTGCGAGGTGGCTTCACCTCAAGGCTCCTTCCCGTCGCATCGCTCGGGCAACAGACGGCAAGCGCCGAACCACAACCGCAGGATTTCGCTACAAGCCCATTCCTCCGACGCCTCACCAACCTCACAAGAAAGGTCACATCCGGGTGGACGGGCGAAGCCAAGGCCGGCATTTAATGAGGTCAAGGAACGGAACAGATGGGAAGGGGTAATAAATGTATGAAGATAAGCATGATGACCTCCTTGGTACGCCTTACTGCTCGGCCTATATAAGGGCCCTCGGGTGCATGGGGAAAAGGGGTCGAAGGTCGAAGAGGAAAGAACGAGCAAGCAAAGAGCTCCACAGCATAGTCTAAGAGAGAGCTTGTAACCTGAGAACTTTGTACCAGCTTTGCACACTCTCAAAACAATCTAGCAGGAAGTAAGGCTATTACCCGAGGCAAAAGGGGGCCTGAACCTGGGTAAAATCTTTGTGTCATCCCTAGTTCATAGGAGCCGGAATCCTCGGCGTGTGAGTCTCTAGGGTTTTCACCTCTAGGTTTAGCCACCCAAGACGCCTCCTCCTCTAACAAAACCCGGTCAGAGACTCGGCCTGTCCAGCGGAATACGCCGGCAATGAGATACCAGAGTGAGGTCAGAGACACTTGCGACTGGCGGTGTCCTCACCTGCCACAGGAACATCTACACCAAAGATACCTAATGCTGTTAGGAATCTCATGAGGTGAGGTAGGTAGGGCTGCTTGTTCGTGGGCACCGGAATGGTGGCAAGGATTTCAGATAGAGAGGCTACACCACCGCAGAGGTGGATAGCGTAAGGGATCCCAAGCTTAATGGCACAGTGGAAGGCCGTGGATTTGAGGTAGCTATAGGTATGACGCCAAAGATCTGCCTGAGCTTGCAGAAGCTCTGCGCTGGAGGTGGCAGCCACCATGGAGTGGTTTTGATCCATAGTTGCTATGGAGTGGTTTTGATCCATAGTTACTAGCTTCTTAATTTTATGTTTTGGTGTGCAGCTGTACACTTACCCGAGTCAATCCTTAAGCTGGTTTTCTTGCTCTCACTGCCTTGCGGGTCCCAGTTGCAGCCACTCCATCCCTATGCCATGTGGGTCCCCAGTCTAGATCCTTCCGTTGATGCCAGCAAGCTCAGGATATCACGCCACCCTCAACCAGATACATTGCACCTTGAAACCACCAGAGACAAGGCTTCACTTCCCTCCACTCCTTCTCCTTTCTCCTCAAGCAAGCAAGCAGAAGTCCTCCCCGGTTCGCCATTTCGAAGGCCCTCGGAGCTCAAAGCCACTCATGGCTTGTGAATCACCACCATTTCCAAATCCCTTAAGCTGGAGCATCACCACACTCTACTGAGCTAAAGCCCCCAACAAGAATCGTCTTCTTCCATGCGAAATCGTGCTGCTGCCGTGGGCCTCCTTCCCCATGGCCGGTCGCCGGTGGTGGCTCAGATCGGAGTTTCTCCCTTCAGGTGAACCTCAAAAATGGAACCTTTAGCACCTCCTGATGCTCACAATGCTACCGATTCAAACCCTAATGCTCCTGTTTGTCTTCCCCGTATGGTCACCGCCATGGCCGCCGCCCCTCCTCGTGGGTGCACCTCTCTGGAAACTCTCCGGCCGAATCGGTTCCACTTCCAGACTCACCTCGCCGAGTTCTTCCTCCTGGTGTGGTCGCCTTCGCCGGATCTTCGCCGGAGTGCCGTCCCTGCCATGCCCTAGCCGGTGCCCTGTTTTCCCTCTCACTTTGACGGGTCCCTAAGTCAGTCCCTCACCAAGCTCCATTCCAAAGTGAAAGGAGCCTCCTGTGATGGAAAGCATATTGTCATGTTAATGGTTGATTTCCAAAACCAGTTAGTGATTACACTCTGAAAGCTTGTGCATTTTAGTCACAAACCAGTGAAATAAATTTATATATTTATCTAAAATTAGGAAGGTTCTAGATATGCAAACATATTTAATATTTGGGCTACAGAATCATTATTCGAATTAAACTTTGATTATAACCTCATTATGCTCTTCATATTAAACCTGTGGTCAATAAGTCATAAAACAATAAGATAAGTTTTATATGATGCTAAGATCAGGATGGATTCACATATACAAAAATATTCAATTCTTGAATCATAGAACAATTATTAAAATCAGAAATGGGATGAACACACTAGTATGGACAATATTGCTCACATGAAGAATATAACCTTATAAGATCATAAAATAAATGATTATGTGCTTCTGGAATTATGAGAAGCTCAGACATGCAAAAACATATAGCTTTTGATCTGTGTTTAAGTTACTTATCTTGCAAACATTAGTAAGCCCTAATGTGACCATATATAAGAGTAAGTGCATAATAACTCATAAAAGGATGAAATAAGTTGTATGAAGTTCCTGGAAACAGCAAGGACCCATGTATGTAAAAATATATAAAGTAAGATTTAATTTGCATGTTCTTAATGAAAGAAAATGTTAATGATAACAATAAGTAAATAGATAATCTATTGCAATTAAAGCTAAAATAATGCCAAACCAACATTAAAACATTTCTAGGATGGTATTCTGTTAATGCCTGAAAAATGAATCCAGAATCATGTATAGGTTAGTTGGAAATTAAGATTGAAACTTGGCCGATTTAAGGTTTCAAATATGATCATGTAGGCTATTTCAGCGATAGATAAAATAACTCGTCTAAATACTAAAATCAGTAAAACTAGTTTAGAAACACTGTACAAAGTTTATACTACCATATTCTGTAAAAAGAATCGTATTTTGCTAAGGTTTGCATGTTAATCTTATTAGCTCAAAACCCCTAAGTGTTCACATTTCTAAAGACGGTAATACGGATGAACGAACTTTGAGTATGAATAAGAAATCAAGGATTATGATATTTGTATCACCAGAACCTTCTTAAATATCATGTAAAATAGGCTAATAGCCTGAATCAATAGATTTAACTTGCGTAAAACTAATTCTAAGCGAAATCAATCAAAGATAAAGAACTATTTAGTCATAATCTAATATGATCATTTAAGCCTTTTCATTAACTCGCAAAGTAGCTCGTCTAAATGAGAATTTTATGAGGGATAGTGCAGAAATGATATATAGGATATGTACTACTATATTCAAGGAAAATATTTTATTTACAAACTGTTCTTCAGTTAGTTTTCACTAGTACAATGCCCTTAAGTGATAATTGTTCACTACACGTTTTCAATTCGATTTCTTGTAACATAAACCTTGATTCCATATTAGCTTTTTCAACAATGAATATAATGTATCAGCCAAAGCCTAAAATTTATGGAATTATCTTAGGATTGTTATACAAAGTATAAATCATCTTATTGTGAAGAAATAACCATATTTCATCATGTCTTGCATACAAATCCTAATGGCCAAACAACCTTAAGTGTTAAGTTTTCGAACTTTATAATATGAATCGGTAAGAATGAAGAAATCAGATATTAGATATTTGAATCACGAAATCTTCCTAAAACCTTGAATGTGTAACTAATAACCTATCTTAGGGATCTAGCCTATAGGATATGCTTTTTCATGTGAAGTTAATTAATGGACTAAATGCTATTCATTCATATCATTCAACAATGTGACTAATGAACTAATTTTCACTAATCTAAATAATTTTTGCATCTTGTATTTGAAGTTATAATTATAAAATTCATAAAACAAGGATAGTTGATCCATAAAGGAAATCATGCTCTATTCTTTCTGCAAGATGTTAGCTTTTTGCGCGCTTAATCAACTAAAACACGTAATATGAAATAATTTAATCCAACTCTTGGTTGTTCCTGTTTTCTGCAATGATTCTTTATTTGGATTTTATGTTTATCTTCTTTTGCCCCTTATTAAAGTTTGGTATTTGCCTTATTTTCCGTTGAACGACGTGTAGAACCCGACGTTGTTGTGTTCGTCGTCATCTTCGTCAATCGCAACCTTGTCTTCACCGTAAGCAATGATTAAGCAAGGCAAGCACCCTTTGACCATATTGATCCCAGTATTTTATATTCCTTTTGTTCATCAAATTGTTTCATGCATGCGTTTATTTTATATAAATCTGCTATTTTGTGGATTTGGCAGATATACCTGTTGTCACATGAAACTCCTTGATGATTATGGAAATGTGATCCTTGATAACCACAGAATAGGGCTAGACATTTCTTAATGTCATCTTGGGTATATACGATCATATTAACCTGCTTAGCCATGCTTTAGTATCTGAGGAGCAAATGATCACGATTAAAATTGTTTCTGAAATGTTTTGTATGGAACCTGAATGGTCCTTTTTGGGAAAATGGTTGCTGGTACTTTGATTAAAAACCCAAAATAAAACTATGCTTTGATGCGGGCGATTATTGGCAATAGCCGGATGTGCGAAAGGAACTGCACGTAGTGTAGGGTGGAGTGTCGCCCGTGTCGGATTAAAGACCGAGCAATGGGACGCTATTGATCTGAGAATTTCCGTGCAACCACGAGGGCTATTTATGGGGTAGCCTTAGCCTATTAAGTTATTTAGACATGGCTTTGTTCATTGGTAGGCGGGAGCTAGCACAGGCATTCCGGTCAGGTTTGCTTGGAAGGGTTTCCACCCATGCAACGTGCATACTGCCATGTTTAGAAACGCTGTGTTGGGTGTGAATGTGGATCCACGACTTGTGTGTGTGTTTCTAGTTCTATGGCGGGGGTTAACGTCCCGGGCTGGATCAAAGTCATGTCTAGGTAATGTAACGGCTATGTAAGATCTCCTGGCTGGCCACCTAAGGAAGTGCGTCGAGCAAAAAGGTTGATCATTCCTTGTGGGTAAAGTTGTACACCTCTGCAAAGTTTAAATCTAATCGATTAGCTACCATGGTCATGGGCACTTGGTGAAGTCATTCCAATGTTAGATGTTTTATCATTTTTCAAAAGGGTTGGTTCCATTTGTTTTTGCAACTGTGCTTTATGTCAAAGGGCCGACATTGATGGATTTCAGGATTTGATGATTCGTCGCTCACGTCATGGAGGACTGTGAGTGTTATTATGCTTTACTTATTTGTTATCAATCAAATGCTCTTATAAATTCCGTTTGCAAATAACTTGGATTTACAAATTCAAATTCGCTTTATGCAAATTAACTGTAGTAGCCTTTCCTTTGAAATGGCCTGCATATATTATAGGTTTTACTTAAGTCTTGCTGAGTACGTAAAGTAATCACCCTTGCTTAATTATTATTTTAGGTGGATGAGTTAGCGAGGCTTCGAGTCTCCTTTCGTCGCAGGTTGCGGGATCTTCTTCGACGTGTTCTATCTGGAGTTTATACCTTGTCAGTTGCCTGCGGGTCGGTTGGGCAAACTACAAGATATTGCTTCTGTCGCTAATCTCTTTATTTGTAAGCTTCTCTTTATATATTAGTTTCATTGTAATTATTTGTGGTGTGGTTGTGATTCCAATTGTTGTAAACATATGAGTGCTAGCTACTGATCCAGGGAATAGCACAGTAATCATATGGAGGTTCCTGTTCATCAGAACGGGGTCTCACACAGCATATCGTACGTTGTGAGGCACCATACTATGTTAGAAATTTGTAGAGTAAAAAAATTGAAAATGTCAGGCACCGTTAGAAATTAGTACAGAAAAAAAATTTGACAATATAATGTAACATTTATATGGTAATGCATGATGCGGTTAGATGGACAATTGATGAATTTTTCAGTCCGACGTTGTAGGCAGCATGTCGGAGAAATTATATTTTCAAATATTTTATGGAGATGGGGAGATAGCATAGGGGGCGGATGGAATAGATTTGTCAGCATTTTCAAGAGTCGTACGGGATATATCTAGACCGAGCAATAGGACATACAGGGCTTTGTTGGAGTGGATGTTTTGGATGTTCAATTTGGATGCCTAGACTGTTCGGCTGTGGGTTAGAGCAGTAGTAAGCCGTGTGCAACAATGTTTTTATGGAGAATTGATTCCTATTAGCGTGACATCATCATGGAGGAGCTATGTTGGGTTTGACGTAGAGCGGGGCTGGCGACTCATGTTGCTGGTGCAGTGGTACCAAGTACCTCCATCGGTGTCGGAGATTCGTGATGTCGGGGTAGATATTATGGAGGAGGGGAAGGCAAATATGCAAAAATGCGATGATGAAGGTGGCGAGGATCCCGGAAACAGGTTACACGAGATTGGCGGTGGCGAGGAGACAGTCGTGGAGGTGCGGGGGGTGGCCGACGAGAGGGAAGAGGTGGAGGACAATAGTTAATATGATGGAGGAGGAGAACCGTGCGGATGAGGAAGTCCCTAATGGCGAACACTCGGATGAGGAGGACAATACTCCTGAGGTACCTGTCCCTGGTGCGTGGACTAACTATAATTTCGAAGACCTAACAATGAATGAAGGGAACAGTGATGCATTGGAATATCATGAGAACGAGGTCACGCAGGGGGCCACATATAAAGGCAAGGAGGTTGTGATGGATGCGGTGAAGTACTGGTCAATGTCTTTTCGACGGAAATTCAGAGTAGTGAAGTCTAGCAAAAAAGAGTACGACGTGAAGTGCGTTGTTGATTCGTGCCCATGGCGGGTGCATGCATACAAGGGGAAGTGGAAGGACTACTGGAAATGTTCCATAGTGATGGAGCATAACTGCGAACTGGAGGAAGCGGATCAGGCACACCGCAATCTCTTATCCACTTGGGTGGCAAATGTATTTTATGGTTAGATCGTGGACAATCCGCACCTACAGCCTCGATCTATTATCAGAGTCGTGGAGAAGAGGTTTCAGTACAAGATTAGCTACGAAAAGGCATGGAGAGCAAAAAGGATAGCTTCACAAATACGGTTCAGGACGTACGAGGCTTCCTACGAGAATATTCCACACTTGCTCAAGGCAATATCACATAGGAATCCCGGTACATTCATCGACCATGCGGAGTTTCCCGCAGATGGTGTGTGCGCGGGTAAGTGGGTCTTGCAACGGGCCTTCTTTTCCCTCGGCGCATGCATAAATGCATTCTGACACTATCACCCGGTCATTTGCATGGACGGCACATTCCTCACAGGGAAATACAAGGACCAGATTCTAACTACAATCGCCATGGATGCCAACAACCAGGTTCTACTGGTCGCATTGGCTTTCGTGGAGGGGGAAAACACGGAGAGCTGGTACTGGTTTCTTGAAAGAGTCAAGCTGGCAGTTGTTCAGGATGGCCCTGATGTATGTGTCATCCATGACCAACATGCAGGGTTGCTAAGGGCGATCGTGGATATGCAACAAGGGTCTAACGTCGTGGGAGCAGCAAAGTGGCCAGATCTGAAGAGCAGGTGATGCATGAGACACATGGGTGCTAATTTTTTCGTCAGTTCAGGAACAAGAAGCTTATGAACATGTTCAAGCGGCTATGCAAACAGAACCAGCGGAGAAAATTCGACACACTATGGAGGATGTTGAATGAACTAACCAAGAAGCAATCACTGAATCCAAGGAATGCCGCTAGTTCATTAAGGAACCCTATGGTCTACCACGAGCAAGGAGATGACTCCATAGTCTTGTGTGTGCTCCCAACCGACACACCAAACATTCGGCGTAGGTCAGGGACAAGTATAAAGAGTTTCACAGACTGAATTAGACACGAGCCATTGGAGAAATGGTCCCTTTGCATGACGAGGGCGGTTCCTGTTATGGAATAATGACAACGAACTTGGCGGAGATTTACAACTGGGTAATGAAAGGCACGAGATGCCTTCCATAGTTCCATTGGTGGGTATAGTTGAAGGCGTGTTACTAGGCACCCAAAGATATTTCATTGAGCAATATACGAACTCTGCTGCATGTATGTCGGACAATCGACTATTGTACTCAACGGTTGTATCTACGTACATGGCCAACAAAACACGAAAGGCACAGACACATCGCTTGATACCGGAGAGTGACGTGGAACGGAGGTACCACGTGCACTGTGGTGACCGAGGTCGCAGAGGTGCCCACCGGGAAAGGACTTCCCATCTGTGCATACTCTGAGCTGCTAACTGCGGTGGACGCCGTATAATGCATACGACGTCCACGTCTGAGCACCTTACTGGATATCTGCGCTTTGCACGCAGGACAAGCAGTAATGACTCACCCGTAAGGTCCTCGTCTTTGACCTGTGCGTGGAGGAGTACTCGCCGCACAGGGTGATGCGGCAGTTCGGCCTGTTCTAGACTTTTCCCTTGTCGCCTCGTCACGTTGTCTCACATGGCGTTTATAGGTACGTCTCCTGAGCACACTGCTTACAATTCCCACTGAATAGATGTTGTATGTAAATTCCCGTTTTTGCATTGCAGGATGACCCGGATGGGGGCTACAACGGGCACTCTATTTGCACATCGCATGACGCCATGGGCACTACAGTGGGACGACGCGCTCGCGGGCAGGGTCACCGAGACCCGGGCGTACGACCATGACATGTACGACGAGTACATGGAGTGGTTCGCGCCGCGGACTCAGCTCAGGGTGGGGTACACACCAGCACCATATGTCCCAACTCAGGCATCGGTGTCGGACACTTACCCTTCACAGATGTCCAATAGGGAAAACTTCATGGTAAGTGTCACAATCGAATCTCTATAGGTACATCTTTTTCATGTAAATTACCTCATATTAATCCGGCATTACATGCAGGCACAGCTTGCGGGAGAGTTTGACATGGAGGCTACGTCCATGTTGGCGTGCCTCCGAGCGGGCATCCAGGTGACCACCACTATGGCCAAGGCAGCTTGGGAGCGGGTCCGTGACAAGGCGAGGCAATTGTATTGCCGTGCCACCTACCAGGGGGGCGGAGATGTCGTCGGACGCAGCGCACCGCATCACGTGGGCGAGCATCTCACCCTCCCCCGGTGGCTCCTCGTGGAGCCGTGCCCGCACCTCCCCGTGGCAGTCGTCTCCCACGGGCCGACGTCGCCATCGCAAGCCTCGTGGCCTCTGCCGCGACAGCAAAGATCGGGTCACGAGGGGCAATATTCGTCTCACACCCCACAAGGACCCAGGGTGGTTTCGGCGACGCGGACTACGATGACTGGGAGGAGGCAACGTTCGACGTGGCACAATACCTGTCAACCGAGTACTTCGGCCCCTCTCAGCTCTCGGGAGCACCGCACCAGGACACACCCGAGTCGCCGACAGACTACACTACCCCTGCGCCGCAGGGCCGGCCTAGGAGGGTCGTCCATCCTCCGTCGCCACTCACATACCCACGGACCAACTCAGGAGGCATGGCCGTGACTAACTTGTTGTACAGCTGTACATTTGTAATGTCTTTACCTTCAGCACCATGTTGTATAACTGTCTGAACTCAGTGCTTGCATTTTTCTAGCTTATCCTTCTTAATTAGTAACGTGTGTGCCTTTTTCAATTTTCGCAACTTCCGGCAACGTCTGGCCAGCTCACCCATAGATAAGTGGTAGCCCGCGTTGCGTAGGTCACTCGTGATTTTTCCTGTATTTTCTGGGCCATATCTAGTGGGCCTCGTGAGACTACGAAAACCCCTAAGTGGCAACAATTTTGGGGTTTTGTGGCCGCGTGTGCCTTTTCCAATTTTTGCAACTTCGTGCCGGGGCAGCGTCCGGCCAACTCGCCCATAGATAAGTGCTAGCCCGCATTGCGTAGGTTGCTCGTGATTTTTCCTATATTTTCTGAGCCATATCCGATGGGCCCCGTGAGGCTACGAAAACCCCTAAGTGGCCACAATTTTAGGGTTTTGTGGCCGCATGTGCCTTTTTCCGACAGAACTTTGTGCTGTAGGCGGCCCCGGCGCGCCCATAGATAAGTGGTAGTCTGTGTTGCGTAGGTCGCTCGTGATTTTTCCTGTATTTTCTGGGTTGTATCTTGTGGGCCCCGCGAGGCTATGAAAACCCCTAAGTGGCCACAATTTCTCAAATTAAAAGTTACTACAAAAAATAAGGTAGGCCACACTCTTTATTATGACATAAAACTGAGATGAGCATCACGAACAAGGAAAATAATGGTTACAACTTGATGTCTACTGAGTGGATCGTGGCCACTTCCCTTTCACCCCATGCCTCCGGTGGGGCTTCTCTAGCACGACGTACCCTCTCTCGTTTCCTCTCTCTCTCGGTCTCCTCCTCCGCTTCTTTTTGACATGCCTCCTCGCGTGCGGTGTCACACTGCTCTTGAAGCTACCACATGAATTCCTCATCCCGGTTGGCTTGATCAAGAAGTCTTTGGTCTTCAGGATTGATCTCCATATCAAACCACTGCTCAAATTCACACAGTGGCGGAGGCGACTGCATGAAACATAAATTAGCAAAGTTTTATGTACAAATATTATGAAACACTTATGATTTTTACCATCTGGCGATTCTTCAGGCTCTTCTTCGGCGGGTCGAAGGCGTAGTTGCGGCACTTCCAATACCTCCGCATATACACATCGGTGGGGGCTGTCCCACCGATGTGTATATGCGGAGATCCTTGCAGGCTTGTCCGCTTTTGTAAAATTCCAACTTGGAAGAGATCCTGGTACGCGACGTTGCGTGGCCAGTCCGAGGCGCCTCCCTCTTCTTTTGCTTTCCCCTTTCCCTTTCCACTTGCACGCATCAGCATTTTGGATTGATCCTCTACTTCCTTTCTTTCTTCGTTTTTCACTGCTGCCTTTGCGAGACCGCGAGCGAGAGCGGAGCTTATAAAGGGTAGATATCACCCAGATATGGGGCGATCGCCCTATATTAGGGCGATATTTACCCTGGGCAGTGTGCCCCCTAATGGCATTGAACGGCCTAGTTCCGGGCATTTTACAGCAAGGCCCTTATTGCCATTTTCATTATTTTTTTACCGTTGATTATTTTCAAAAAAAAGATTTAAAATAAATATTACATTAAAAAATTCTCATGTACCTCCTATCACCCTCACCATGGGCAATCGCCCCTTTATTGGGCGATAGGCGCCTTTGCCGTTTTCTGGCCATGAACGGCCGTTAGATTGCTCCCCTGTCGCCCGAATATGGGGCGATCGCCCCATATCCGAGCGATGGGAGCCCATTTTTGCAATTTTTTTGCTCCGTTGATTATTTTCAAAAAAGATTAAAAATACATATTAAATAAAAAATTCCACATAGGACTGCGTCATAGGTGTTAAATAATGAATTAAGTGCATTAGGAGTGCATCATAGGTGTTAAATAATGAATTAAGTGAACTAGGAGTGCACATGCACACATGTGCTACATATAAGCTACATTTAAACTTACTGATTAACTTATATACCTCCTAATATCGAAAAGAATGAATGGATATATATAAACATATGTAAGCTAAATTTAAATTTGGCATCTTCAATTCTCTCTTTACATAGCTAGCTACATCTTGAGAATAACGCAATTAGAACCAATTACTACTTTAGATAAAAAGAACAAATAGATCTACACCAAGCTATATCAAAACCATCTTCAATTGCCTCTTTACCAAGCTAGATGTATGTACATTGAATATAATGCTATTACAACCCATTATTAGCCTAGGTCACCTTCCTTTAAGTAACTATCTATATATTGAGTATAATACGATTAGAATCAATTACTAGTTTACATTACAGAGAACAAATGGATCTACACAAAGCTACATCCATTTATTAACTAATTTCATTTCCTTCTTTACCAAGCTAGATCTTAAATATAATGCAAATCTGAGCCAATTACTACTTTACATCACAAAGAACAAATGAATCCGCACTAAGCTAGCTAGACCTAGAAACTAGCTTCATTTTTCTCTTTACCAAGATAGATCTTAAATATAATACACATTTGAACCAATTACTACCTTAGATGACCAAAAGCAGAAGAATCTACAAGTACACCTCCAAATCTAGGGTCGCCTTCCACCAGATCATCTCTTAAATGCAGCCACCTAAAATATAGTTCGAAAAACCATAAAAATATAGAGGATGTCGAGGCTTTCTGTTCTTATTTATTTAAAAATGTTCATCACAGACGGTTTTTGGCTAAAACCGTATGTGATGTGGCCTTCATCATAGACGGTTTTAGCGAAAAACTGTTTGTGATGTTTTCTCCCTCATCACAGATGGTTTTTGGCTAAAACCGTCTATGATGTGGCCCTCATCGTAGACGGTTTTAATCAAAAACCTTCTATGATGTGCCCGAGCCTCGTTCCAGATGGTTTTTATAAAAAAACATCTATGATGACGTGTCTAATATGATCCCTTTTGTAGTAGTGATACATGTAACGACCCTCCTTTTTGGTATGGAAAGTAAGAAGGATGATATATGCATACCGTACTAGTCCCATAATGTAACATCTCGAAAATTTCAAAAATACAAAAAATAAAAATTTGAAATTTGAAAATAAAATTAAATAAAAACTTATATTTGAAATCAAGATTTTGATTTAAATCATTATCTTTTCCTCATTTACTTGAAAACCAACCTTAATAAAAGAATGAACTACAATATAAAGCTCTTCCTTTCAAATTAAGCAAACTATGAGAATGAGTTGGAAATAAAACTTATAACAATAAAATACAGAAAATTTTTATTTAAACTAAAGAAAGCTCTATAGATCCAATTCTGAATTTTAAAAGTCATGTCAATATAAATAAATATATAATTAAAGGCCAATTAATGATTCTGACTAACAACAGAATGGTTTCTCAGCTCCGGTACGGGCCTATGGCGAGGATTTACAGTTGGGTTCAAATTCGATGGCCGAACTTTTTTTTTTAATCAACAGGACATCAGAAGATGCCTCAGTTCTATTACTGAAACTTGAAACATTTAATTAGCATCCATACAACCTTAAACTCAAAAACACCAGCATCAACCATATGAACTGAGCACAACTTTACGCGCAGACACTTCAAAGCAACATACCAACTAACAACCTTAGATATAAGCAACAGAAACACAACTCAACCTGACTTTTGTCAACATATCAGACGCAACAAGCAGACCACAGCAACCTCCAGGTGCTCGCTAAAACACAGTCATCTTCCTCACAACATGCTACTCAGGGATTCAATAGACAGACAAAACAGCACACACGCCAGGGGAGAGCTTCCAGTTTCACTGCCGAAACCAGGAAATCTTGAAATCTTCAGATCCCTGAGTCCCCAGAATCTGGAATCATCATCATCCTCCATTCATCACCAGAAATTCCAGTGGGAACGGTGCCCGATGTTGTTCTCTATATTCTTGCAAAATTCCGCTATCTTGATTTTCAGACTTCCTGTGAATAAAGGATTCCAATATTTTAGCAATATCAGAATCTTTCTCCAGACAGTTTTCACACTTGACCAACCCTGTAAACGAAAAACCATGTTATTTCTTATTTTCCAAATACTCCACATAGCAGCCGCACAAATTGAATTTAAAGCACCATTTTTTGAATTGCTTAGCCAAAAATGAGCAACAGAATCGAAATTAGTACCGAGATTCACACCGAAAAAAATCTGAAATCAACCGCCAAACACTTTTAGCAACAACACAATCAAAGAAAATATGATTCACCGTTTCAGCTTCATCACAGCAATAACAAGCGCAACCTTTATCGATGGCCAAACCTCGTACGCCATCTTGGCTATTGGTGAATTAATCAGTTCGATTGGACGTTAATTTTATCTGTAGATGCGTCATGTATACCGCGCTATTGATTCACACGTCACTGAAGAAATCTCCCTTAAGAACTAGATAAGCCGTAACGACGCTGATGTTTGTTTTGTGGTCTTTATTAGTTGCATACAAACGAATGGTGGCTGCCACCTCCAGCGCGGAGCTTCCGGATTATGTACATATAATATTGTGCCCCAATGGATTATATGCAAATAATCTGCACATATGTGCCCCAATGGATTATATGCAAATAATCCCGGAGTGCATGTATAAGTCTCAACGGGGTGTTCATAGGCTCCACTACGGGCCTATATATGGCGAGGAGTTATAGTTGGGTTCGAATTCGATGGCCAAATCTCGTACGCCATCTTGGCTATTGGTGAATTAATCAGTTCGATTGGACGTTAATTTTATCTGTAGATGCGTCATGTGTACCGCGCTATTGTACACGTCACTGAAGGAATCTCCCTAAGGGCAGCCGCAATAGTGCTTTAATCATTTATCATAAAAGTCATATCAAGATTCATCCCATGTGCAAAGAATTAAACGGTTAGAGAGAATACCGCTATCTATAGATCTGGAGATAGTCTATACGCAGAAATCGAGGCTGTATAGAGACATTAAAAAACAGCTATAGACATCTACATAGATTCACCATTGCAAGGGTTTACTATAGTATGGTATATAGATGACATGGATCTTACTATAGAGAGCAGTTGTCTTTAACCATTGCGGTTGCCCTAAGAACTAGATAAGCCCTAACGACGCTGATTTGTTTTGTGGTCATTAGTTGCTTACAAACGAATGGTGGCTGCCACCTCCAGCGCAGAGCTTCTGGATTATATACGACATATAATTGTGCCCCAATGGATTATATGCAAATAATCTGTACGTACGTATGTGCCCCAATGCGCGCGTGATGCATATAGTGCCAGACTGGGTAGCGCCATGAACGATCGAGCTCCCAGAGTGCATGTGTAAGTCTCAACGGGGTGTTCTGGTTGTACCATGAGAATTCATTTCTCCGTTCTTGTTTTTACAAAACTAGGTACTACAAGACACACATGCTTATATTTGAAATAATAACGTGCATTGTAGATCCCTAAACTTGTCTCGAGAGATCAAGTAGTTTTCCAAAATCTCAAACTGCATACACTGTTGCACAATCTCTTATCACAGGCGGTTCGGAACCATCATCGCGGGCGGTTTTCTGAACCGTATGTATCAAAGTGTCAGCGATGGCAATAGATTATCACAAACGATTTTACAACCCATCCCAGACGGTACCACACTGGAGTCGTCTGTGATAAGCACACATCCTAGATGGTTCTATAATAGAACTGTTTGTGATGTGGAGCTTATCACAGACAGTTCCAGTTTGGAACCATCTGTGATGTTGATTTTTTATTTTATACTTAATTTTGTTTTATTGGCTAGCCTCAGGAAATGCTAGTCATGCCCTCTGAAAGAAAAGACAAAATACAGAGCATCACCAATATTATTATGACATACATTTCAGAAATGAGCTCCAATCACATATCAACATACAGCGCATCCATTTTAGAAATTAACTCTGATTGCACATTACAATGTACCGTGCATCCATTTAATAAATCAACTCACATATATAAAACTAATTGAATTGAGAACAACAACTCTGTAGCATCCCAAAAATTATAAAAAATAAAAAATAGATATTTTGAATTTAAGTATGAATATTTATGAATTTTATTGATGTTATTGGTTTTTATTTGAATTTCTTGGATTTAGGGTTTAAAGGAAAAATCAATTAATAGTAATAATGAATGGATTTAGCGCCATGAACGAGCTCCCAGAGTGCATGTGTAAGTCTCAACGGGGTGTTCTGGTTGTACCATGAGAATTCATTTCTCCGTTCTTGTTTTTACAAAACTAGGTACTACAAGACACACATGCTTATATTTGAAATAATAACATGCATTGTAGATCCCTAAACTTGTCTCGAGGGATCAAGTAGTTTTCTAAAATCTCAAACTGCATCTGCTACACAATCTCTTATCACAGGCGGTTCGGAACCGTCATCGCGGACGGTTTTCTGAAAATCAATATGTCAGAATTTTTATGAATTAAGTAAAAATTTTATTGATCTGAAAAATTTATTGAAGTATTATAAAGCCCAGAGGAACTCCCATAAAAAGTTTAAAAAAGTTTTGATTAGATATATTCTTGCAGAAAATTTAAAATCAGAAAATAGAAATCTGTGTGCAGTGAATTGTCGGAATTTTTACAATTTTTTGTAATATATTTTAGCCTAATATTTTTAATGGGTGTCAATGCTTATCCCAGAACCCAAGTCAAAATGTTTCACAATTTTTCAACCGGATGTGACCATGCTGTCCAGAAGAGCCCTTCCTCCTTATCTCATCCCTTTCCCAATGACTGGTGGGCCCAACTGACTGTGCGGACCTTTTTGCCAGGAGGCCACCGATCTAGCCCTTGCCTGTCTCTGCCCGGTGGGTCCTGGCCCCACATCAGTTACGCGCCTTATCTCCTAGGTGGAAAACCTGCGCCACTTCATCGCTTACAACAGCAGGCCGCCGCAATGGTATTCCTTGCATTCAAATCCTGTGACGCCACTGTTCTTGCTATAAATCCAGCTCTCACACGGATCAGTTCACCGCCGCAAAGTGCAGAGAAGGGGAAAAAGCAATTCGAGCAAATCCGGTGAGCCATTCTTAAATTGCTTGCAACCGTACGTAGCATCGTAGAGCATTACTGAGCCGTATTCAACCTTCATTTTCAGCTCTTAGCATCTACAGCTCGTCGCACCGAGCCATTTTCTTCCCCATGGCCGGCGAACAGCAGCAGCTCACCACGGCCATTCTTTGGTCCAGCAAACAGGTAAAACGAGATTCTTAGGATCCACTGATGCTCAAGCTTCACTCGCGCGGTAAAATTGCATTGAAATTTCCGGGCCTTCGTCGGACCGATCATGGCACCGCCGCCTCTCGGTGGCGAGGCACTTCCGCCATCACCGGGCGGCAGCCAACCCAAGAACGCGTACGCGAGAGTACCCGGTGCTCTCTCGAGGTCTCGCCGCCGGCTCGCCCAATTTTCGCCACCGGTGACTTGCCCTACCACCATCTCTGTTCTTCTCACATCGACCATCGGGTCCTAGCGCGAGGATCGCAGGCTGAATTCAAAAGCCCCACGCCAAATAGCAGAGTGCGCTTCCTTGTCATGCAAAGCGATTTGTCATTTTAAGTGATTTTGGAAAACCGAAAATATTTAGATAACTGTAACTTTCAGATTTTTAGCACAAATCAAATGAAAAGAATTTATAAAATCATATAAAATGAAGTACTTTTACAATATGCAAAAATAATTTGAAAATGAGCTATGGGAAATTTTGAAATTCAAATTTAAAGAAAAGGTTGAAAGATAGGCTATAAATAAAAATTTTGCAAATAAACTTAGAATAGAATGAAATCAATTTTAATGAAATCCTTATATTTCTAGTAACCCAAATATGTAAAAATATGTGAATTTTATTTTATTTTGGATCATTTTCTATTAAAGTTTTATTCTCAATACAATAAATATTCGACAATAAATAAATTACGAAAAAGAAATCTAAAATAAGTAAAACTGATTTATAAATGCTAATATGTCAGTAGGGCACCTAAATATGTTAAAATATTTAAATAATGATCTAGATTTGAATTGTTTCATCAATAGAATGTGATCCTAAAGTAGATGAATGTATATATGTAGCGACCCTCATTTTCACATAAAATGCAAAAACGAGAATATCATATGCATATAGTACTAGTTTCATGATCAATAGCTAGTACGCACACTTACAATATTTGGAATCACAACCATACATTGCAATATCAAGTGAAAGATATTAAATAAAGAAATCTTACAACTCAGAGTATATATTTATGCAGCACAAAAGAAGCAAAATCTCGTAGTGTGCCCATCTAACCTGTAGGCAACTGACGAGGTATAAATCTCTAGAAAGATCACGTCATTAAAGTCCCACATCCTGTGATGAAATGAACCTTCGGAGTTTCGCTAGCTTTTCCACCTAAAAGAACATAATGAGTAAGATTGAGTACTTTCGTACCTAGCAAGATTTAAAGTGGTATTTGCAAAATGCAATAATGTAGGTTAAATCAAAGGAGGCTTCTACAGTTAATTTTGCATAAAGCGATATTGAATTTGTAAATCAAATTGTCATTTGTAAACAGAATTTATAAGAGCAAATTGATTGATAAGGAAATAAGTAAAGCATAAGTAATACTCACAGTCTTTCACGAGCAACAAATAATCCAATCTTGCTATAACCATTCCTTGCCAACACGAGGCAAAATAGATGAAACCAAGCCCTTTTGGAAATAGTAAAATCTAACAGTGGAATGACTTCACCAAGTGCCCATGATCGCGGGCACGACTAATCAATTAGATTTACACTCTACAGAGATGCACAACTTTACCCACAAAGAATGATCAGCTTTTTGTGCAAGCTATTAGCACACTTCCTTTGGTGTACCGCAGAGAGATCATACGTAATCGTTACATTACCCTCACCCAAGAGACATAAAAACACACCCAAGACATGGATCCATTCATATCACACCCAAGGCAGTCACTCTGCCCACACCGTTTCTACTCTTAGAAAGACGTACATTGTTGCATTAGTTTGTAGAAACCTCTACAAGCAAACCTAATCGGAGTGCCTGTGCTATCTCCTGCCTTCCTTAATGTAAAGTCAATTCTAAGTAACTTAATAGGTTAAGGCCGTCCCATAACATCCCTTGTGATTGTACGGGTTTCTTGGATCAATAGCGTCCTATTGTTCGGTCTTTAATCCGACACGGGCGATACTCCACTCTACACTACGTGCAAATCCCTCTGCACCTCTGGCTATTGCCACTAATCACCCACGTCAAAACCATAATTTTATTTTGTGTTTTAATTTAATCAAAATACCAGCCATCCACAATGGCACATCCAGCCTTTTCAAATTCTTAAGAAATAGATTTGATCTGATCAGCTACATCGATGCTAAATAAACATGGCTAAGCATGATAATATGTGATCACATATACCCTAGTTGACATTATGTATTGTCTAGGCCTATTCTATGGTTGTCAAGGTTCACATATTGATACTTATCAAGGAAGTTTCATGAGACAACAGGTATATCTACTAGTACCACAATATAGCAAATTTATAGAAAATAAACACATACATGAAACAATTTGATGAAATAAAAGGAAAAATTAAATACTGGGATCAATATGATTAAATGGGGTGCTTGCCTTGCTTATATGTTACTTATAACGAAGTCGAGGTCACAGTTGACGTAGTCGACGATAGGAATCAACGACGTCGGATTCTACACGTTGTACAACGGAAACATAGTAAATAACAAACTTCAATAAGGGCAAAAAAAAGACAGACAGAAATCTAAATAAAGACTTGTTGTAGAAAACAGACATGGTTAAAGGTCTGGATTAAATGATTTCACGTTCTCATGTTTTAAATAATTAAACATTCATATTATTATTAACTTTTAGGTTGAATCGTGTCACAATTCCTTATATAGATTATCTATTCTTGATTTACGAATTCAAGAGGCAAAAGTTATTTGGATTAGTAAAATTAAGACATTAATCAAGATGTTGCATGCTACGCATGAATAGTACTTAATCCTTTATCAAATTTGCATGAAAAACGGTTTCGAACATGTTAGAACTGTTAGATTAGGTTACTGGTTATATAATTGGAATCTTTAAGAAGGTTATGATGATACAAATATCTTAACTATAGATTTCTTCTTCTAATCATATCTTAACTGCAAATCGTAGTCGGATTTGTGATTTCCGACTTGCGCAGCTATTCGGTTAGTGCAAGAATTCGAACGACAATCTTGAGGATGCACAGGAGGGCACATAAGGATGGGATGCATTGAATACGCCATTATGCTCAGGCAAGGGCTAAAGACCATTGGTGTCATATTGGAGCATCAAGAAGACAAGGTGATCGATTATGTTCGAGGCTGTCGATGGGCTTACTGTCAATGGGCGACTGGCGAGGGCTCCATCATCGCAACACGAGGACAAAAGGTTGGCTCAAGTGTCGCGCTTTTATTCATTTCCTCCGAGTACATTCAACGAGAACATGACAATACAACTTCAAAATAATAAAAAAAAGGGACGGGATCGGTACATACGGCCGGTAAGCCATTATTATTGGAGGCGTACAAGTAGACTATTGTGAGGGAGACCCACGTACTGACAGACAATCGGGCCTAGAGAAGCGGAACGAGTTCTAAGGGCCCATGTCCTTAATTACACTTATTTCACTGCAATTATATATGCATTTGTATTAATTCCGGCCGGCTATGGATAGACCTCAATGATGGACAGAAGTCCAAGGACAGGCCTGACTCTGTAGTCACTAAATCCGGCATCCATGAACACCTTTTTCCACTCATGTTCATCACGTTCCTTGCCCACTGTTACTACCATCATTAGTAGATCAAACAAGAGTTGGGCTTCGTACATCGCGCCAGAGGCAGCTGAAGATCCAACAACTGTGTATCGATAATTATCACCTTTCCTCCTGCTTCCCGGGAGTGAATAGCCTTTCTGCATTGAGTTAAAATCTTCACACAAACTTCGTCGGTCCAGTCATGTAGCACGTACTGCACGTAATCCACAATTCCATAAACTTGTAAGCCAGAACTTCAATAGAAGGCATGCAGCAAGCCCTCTATTGGTTTTGATAAAAAAAAAAGATGTTCTTAGTGTAAGTAACACTTAGAAAAGCCAAATCAATACATTTGGCCACGGATTTATATGTTAAAATATTAAGAGCGCTGCATCAAAATGATATATATTAGCAAAAATATTGTCGAAAGTAATTAGTGTTATTATAAGTATTAAAAAATTACTGTCATTATATTAGAAAAAAGTAATAGTCAATTATAGTTTATTAAGAGGCCATAAAAAATCTAAAGCATATTATTTATTTGACAACGGGGCAGTTATTCATACACATCCTTTTTTTCTCTTTTTTCTCAATTTTGTTTATTACTCCCACCATTCTTTTTTACTTGACGTCTTTTAGTTTTTATATTCTCCGAGATACCACACTGTAACGGTTACTTTTTATAACTTTATATTTAGATGTACTAATAAAAGTATAACATTATAAAAACTACTTTTTCATGATAAATCTAATGATATAAGTTATATATATATAATTTAGATCGTTTTAAATCTATGGACGGTAAAGTTCGATGTCACAGATTTTAGAAGAAAGCGCGATCGGAGAAGTTCACAGATTATACCTTAAGTAGGACAGCATGGGCCGATGGGACGAAATCCATCATATCACCTACAATAAACTCAATTGTGTCGTCAGGCACGATATTGCTAATCACGTGAGGGAGGTCAAGCACTGAGCACTTGACATGTGGGAAGGCCTTGGCGATGGCTCTCACCGCCGTACCGTTCCCTCCACCGACGTCAACCAGCGAGCTTATCCCCTCGAACACCTCACCGCATTCACTGATGGCAAGCTGCATTACAAAACGAGTGTCCGAACCTAGCCCCTGCATGAAGACCTCATTGAACTCCGGTTCATGGCACATAATGCCCCACAAGTCCACGCCGTGCTCCATCTTGAATGGAGTCTCCGGTACCACACCCTCGGCCCCAAACCACTCACCCAATCGCAGAGCCCCATTGACAAGGAAATGCATGCTCTGGGAGAGCACGAACGGCGATAGGCTCACACAATTATCGGCACCGGCATCATCCACGAGGAGGCGAGATACCGGAGTGAGGCTGTAGACACCTGCTGACCTGGCGGCGTCCTCACCTGCCACAGGAACATCTACACCAAAGATACCTAATGCTGTTAGGAATCTCATGAGGCGAGGCAGGTAGCGTTGTTTGTCCATGGGCACTGGAATGGTGGCAAGGATTTCAGATAGAGAGGCTGCACCACCGCAGCGGTGGATGGCGTTAGGGATTCCAAGCTTAACGGTACAGTGGAGGGCCATGGATTTTAGGTAGCTAAAGGTATGACGCCAAAGATCTGCCTGAGCTTGCAGAAGTTCCGCGCTGGAGGTGGCAGCCACCATGGAGTGGTTTTGATCCATAGTTGCTAGCTTCTTAATTTTATGTTTTGGTGTGCAGCAGTGAGCAGCAGTTGTGTCGTGATTCTTTAGTATGGTTTCTCAGCTCCAGTACGGACGTATGGCGGGGATTTATAGTTGGGTTCGAATTTGATGTCCAAACTTCGTACGCCATCTTGGCTATTTGGTGATCGAATTAATCAGTTCGATTGGATGTTAATTTTATCTACAGATGCGTGATGTTTGTTTTGTGGTCATTAGATGCTTACAAACGAATGGTGGCTGCCACCTCCAGCGCGGAGCTTCCGGATTATGTACATATAATATTGTGCCCCAATGGATTATATGCAAATAATCTGCACATATGTGCCCCAATGGATTATATGCAAATAATCCCAGAGTGCATGTATAAGTCTCAACGGGGTGTTCATAGGCTCCACTACGGGCCTATATATGGCGAGGATTTATAGTTGGGTTCGAATTCGATGGCCAAATATCGTACGCCATCTTGGCTATTGGTGAATTAATCAGTTCGATTGGACGTTAATTTTATCTGTAGATGCGTCATGTGTACCGCGCTATTGATTCACACGTCACTGAAGGAATCTCCCCTAAGAACTAGATAAGCCCTAACGACGCTGATTTGTTTTGTGGTCATTAGTTGCTTACAAACGAATGGTGGCTGCCACCTCCAGCGCAGAGCTTCCGGATTATATATGTACATACAATTGTGGAATTTTTTTTAAATAATATTATTTTAATTAGAAATTGCGACATTAATACTCGTATTAAAAAAATTACAGAAATATTACCCGGTCGCCAATCCGTTTGGCGATAATAGGGTAGTCGCCAAACGGCTTGGCGATAATAGGGTAGTCGCCAAACGGTTTGGCGACAACCGCCTAATCCCGCGTGTTGAACCGCTAATAGCTGTGTCAGGAAGATGCGCCAGATCGTTCGGCAACTACTATATAGTCGCCAGTTTGGCGACTATATAGTAGTCGCCAACGGTCCGCGATTATTAATCTGCTTGCCGATAATATTGTACATATTTTATTTTTTGGGTAAATTTAGTTTTGAACTGTTTGTGCAATAATTGTTATATTAAACCGAAAGAACTAAAAAACTCTTGTCATGTAATAAACGGAAGAATTATTTTAGTTCGTTAGTGATACGATCTCACTTGCGATTTTCATAGCCCCGCGTGATAGGCCAGACACGGTCTAAAAAATACGGAATAAATGAAGGCCAGCGTACGCAGTGCGGGCTACCACTTACGTATGGGCGAGATAGCCAGACGTTGCTGCGGCATTTTGTTGCGAAAATCGGAAAAGACACTCACGGCCATTGAAACCACGGAAATCGTGGGCACTATGGGTTTTCGTTTCTCTGGGACAAAGCGACACGGTCCAAAAATACGGGAAAAATCAAGGGCGGCCTACGCAATGCGGGCTACCACTTACGATGGGCGAGATAGCCGACGTTGCCCATCCATTTGTTGCGAAAATCGAAAAGGCACTCGGGTAGAATCAGCGAGCACATATAAAAATTAAATTGGACAACCACAACGTCGAAAAATTTTGAAATTTTTTATGGAGGTTCCTAATAAATCAGTGATATTACCATAAAAATTTCAAATAATTTGAAGATCTGAACAATGTTTTTAAATTAAAACAATAAAATTTGATTGTTATGAACATTTAAAAATTTAATTTTTATTGTTATGAACATCATAGACAGGAATTTTCAAAATTTTATGGTCGACAACAACTCATGTTATGAACACTTAAATTATTTGTTGAACATATATAAGGGCACATACAATCAAAGTTCAGATGAGAAAATAAGCAATAGATTAGATTATATTACAAGGGCATTACAACAAAGGATTTAAATTGCTTGACAAACTAACTAACGAAAAGCAATTGTCGTCATGGTGGAACAAATGATCGTTCCGCCTATCGTGGTACAAAGTAATGATGTAAGACATTTTCTCGCATATTACCCGACCCGCTCTAATATTGCGACGGTCACCGGACACCGCTCAATCCCTACTATGAAAGAACTCCATGGGGTTCCGCAGCTTCTCCCAATATGCGCCCATTGGGTGGCCTATGCCGACGTCCCCGGTGTATAAGAATTAAATTTTGGTTGTTGTTTATGTGGATTTCGCCTCCCATATGGGCATGTCATCCCGATTCCGCGCGCCCCTATGTTAATACCACCCGGTTCCCGGTGGTCCGCGAACGCCGAGGATTTGTTGCGTGGTGCGGACCTCGCCGATCGCTTCCCCTTGTCCCTTCTTCTTCGAGAGGAGGAACCTCCGCACCTCTCGCTGTGTTGGCTGCCGGAGACATGCGGAGACGCCGCCTGCTTTCGCTCGCACTCCACTATATGGTGCGAGAGGTGTGTGTTGGGCTTATGCTTGGACAACCGGAAGCGTGCCCTGCATCAATGCAAGATGCCCGCTGGTGGTTGCATAACACCGTAGGCGTACTCGGGTCCGGCTTTTCGGGCGGTAGTGGCACCACGAGAGGGTTGTTCCCCGCTTATCCCATGCAAAGTTGCTCGAGATGTGGGTGGTACGCCTCCGTCCACCCGCTTGAAGTACCAAAGACCGCTCACTCGGCCAAGGGGCACCGGTAGAATCTCCGGTCCGCTAGATCACCGTGGCGGTATCAACCATCGCCTCCGTGCCATGTACGCAAACGTCGGGCTTTGGTGGCCCCGAGGAGGTTGCTCCTTTGACTTGAGCACATTCGCAAGTGTCCTTTGAACTCTGCAGCGGCGAACTGTTTAGAACTACTAATTTGTGAGTTTAACAAGAGTATGACGATGAAACTCACCGATTGGTTGGCCCTTGCACACCGCCGCCGCCCGTCGATCTAGAAAAGGACATATCTCGCGGCCTCCCACCGGTGAACTTCTCGAGGCGAAGCGGGTAGGCGCTGTGGCGCTTGTAGAGAAATTCAGAGTCACGCATTTCCCATCCGTCGATCCATTGGAAGAAGCAACACCGGTCCTTGTGCTGAGAAAAGAAAGAACGATGCATGAGATGGTAGTGTTACCCCGTATTGTGTGGACACCATTAGGTTTACCTTGTAGGTGCGGCCACAACAGTAGTGAGCGCGGGCGGCCGTCTCTCCATGGGTAGATTGCATCATCTTCGCCAGAGGTTGCAAACATTTGGGTCGGGACAACTCCGCAGAACTGGGCGCCGATGCTACTTTCATCCGGATATTTGGGGGATGACTTCGCTGTCAAGAGGCGATTTATAGAACGACATTGTGCCCTAATTTGCGTGAGATTCACCGACGCTTATAGTGGTGGTGAGGGGTTTGGCGTGTTGGATGTCTACCCTTCGCCCTCTTTTTATAGTGGTGGTGAGGGTTACTCCACACAATTACAGCACTTGTCCATTTTGATGGCGTGGCATCCTCTCGTGAAAGTTGCACGACTTGTCACCCATCATCAAAGCCGCACGACCGTCACCCTCAGAAAGGCTGCACGACCGCCACCCTCTCGAAGGCTACACGACCGTCACCCTTCTGTCGAAGGTCGCATTTAAACCCGCGGTTGTCGCTTTCATCCAAAAGCGGATGCGCGGTTGTCGCTTGAGTTTCAAAAGCGGGTGCAACGCGTTGTCGCCTCTCGGCCGAGCAGCGTGGTGCAGAGTCTTGTCGTTTAGTCGAGTAGTTTTACAAGCCACCGAAAAGGCTTAAGTATTTCTAAAACTGCAGAGTTTGTGAACGTTTAGGGCTCTTGCTTTAGTAGGATTCAGATATTCTTTTTAGGGCTTGATCTGCACATAAAACTGAACTAACTAAGCCTATTCAGAGGCCTTTAGATTTACTCATGTAAATACAGATGTTGGTGTGACTACCTTTTGAACCCAATTTGGACAAATACCATATGACACTAAAATATTCTAATTAAAGCCCGCTAACATGTAAAATACGGATACATGAAGATATGATATGTGGAAACCACTTCGAAAGACATCCGTTACCAACTCTGCCGCCTCTACACGAAATGAACTACTTCGCAAGAATAGAGCACAATACAAGAATGATAGCCACATACACTGTAACAAAGCGAGAACAACACTCTAAACAATGTAGAATAGTACAAAGTAAGAACAAAATAGGACAACAAACTATCACGAAGTCCCTAGTCGGCTGCACCCCCACGACGACCCTCTTCGCCCACGTGCCGAGGCCGGTGCATCGTCAAGAGGGCGAGGGTGAAGCTCCCGCAATGGCCTCGCCGCTTCTCGCGATGGCCCCGCCTCGTCAGTAGTCGGAAGGGTCAGAACGCTGCACCGGCCGACGATCTGGGAGGCAACATGTACCAGAGGGTACCAAGTCCGTGCCGATCACCGTGGTCGGTGCAGGTCATGCGTGCGTCGCTGGCTTGCAGGGCAAGACGGCGTGCACCGTGAGAAGTATCGTCCGCGAAGAAGTCTCCGCCGACGTGGCCCGAGGAGTACGTGGATCGCGAAACTGCCCTCCACCCTCAATGTAGCTCGTGACGCTCGATAATAGCTTTTAATTGCGATACGTGATACTAATACGAAACGTAAGTAGCTCGACTTACTCGGGCGTGGGCACCATGGTGGAACGCGCGGCTGCCGCTACCGACCCTCCACCACGCCTCGGGGCCGGAGGCAAAGGAGTGGAAGTCAGACGCCGCCTCCGTGTGTAAGGAGGAGCTGGGTCTGTGGGGTGTGTAGGCACGGGCGGCGGCCTCAAGACGTACACGGTCGGTAGCGCCGACGCGTCGACAAGAACCCAGCTCCACGATCTCGCCATGCCGCCACCATGCCTCTGTGCCTCGCAATCTCCTCCAACGAGAGGGTGGTCCACTCGACAAGACGCCGCCGGCGTATGGAGCTCCCTAGCGTGGTCCACCGCCACATACGACAAAGTGATATGCATATGGACATAGCGTCAGAATACACAATGTAATTTACAAAATTAATACTTACCATGGCATGCATGGCCGCCCCGCACATCCCGGTACAAGTCACCACGCTTAGAGCGCACATCGCGGCCGAGCCTCCTCCACCGCAGAGGAGACGGGACGCGTCCCGGCACGCATCAGGTGTATCGTCAGGGACGAGTCGTCAGAAGGTGTGGCCTCATCGACGACATGTCTTCGCGCCCGCCCATCAAGGCCATGACCACGGCTCCATCCTCTCAGAGCAAGGTGACCAGTTTTCTGAGGGCCATGGGTGTGGACCCGAAAAGAAATCCAAATTATTACACATACAACGTAACTATTTCACATATTTTAGGTCGGATAACTCACGTGTATCGCCGGCGTACACGATCCCCAAGGAACAGTGGACCTACTGTCAGAGGTCGAATCGCTCGAGGACTTTGCGCGTGTAGTCCTCCACGTAGACGTCGAGGACGATCTTCCTCGTCGTCAGCCAGTAACCCTGGTCCCTATAGCAAAGCACCGAGAGCCCAGCTGCGCCGGCTCTGTCCTGGACACGGCGCTCGCTGTAAGGGTCCCAGACAACCTGGTCCGCGTGCAGGTGGTCGAACGCCTCCGTGAAGGAGTGGTACGCCGAACGTACCTGCACTCCCGCCCACTGTGGCTGCAAAAGGAAAAAATATGTGTAAGCACATGCGACTGCAAATAAAATTTGATAAATGCAATTCAAGAAAAAAATTACCCGTCGCCGAGTCCAAAGCGAGCCCACGGTCGGCCGGTCGATCTCGTCGCCCCCGTACATCTCGGCGGTGTACAGTCGCGGGAAGACTAAGGGTCGACCCACTGGGAAGCGCTCGAACGACCAAAGCTGGAGAAGTAGGGGCATCCCAGTCAGGTTGGCGGTCTTGCTCAGCTTCACGCACGCGTCGCAAAGGCCGCGGTACGTGCCAGCAAGAACCGCCGAACCCCGTGACACCGGCTGACTGCCGGCCGCAGCGGCTCGCGATAGCCCGGCGAGGCTATCCACCGCAAGGCCCACGCTGTCTCCGTGTGTGGTCGTGAACATGACCATCCCAAACAACCAAAGTAGGTAGGCCTCGAAGTGTCGGGCCACCTGGTACGGCGTGGGGTCCGCCGCCATGTGCTGCACCTATGACAATTAACATATAGTAATATGTTAATAATGTTACAAAAATTAGAATAACATATACACGTCAAGCACTCGCCGAATCGGGCCAACCACCTCCTCAACGGCCCGTGCTTCTTCCTAGCGACGGTATTGTCGGATCGATGTGAGCCACTCCAATAACCTCTCCTACAGTCACCGCCACTCCGCAGAGCCAACGAGGGTCCGACGGTGCCCGGCGATCAGCAACCTCAGAAGCATCGCGACGTCCCCGCAGTGACCGTCACCTCCCCGAAGCAGGGTGGAAAGTGTGCGTCTCCGCCAACGGTCCACCAGACTAGACAAGAGGCTCGGTCGAACGAAAAACGCCGTGACCGCCTCGACCGCTGCCGCCTCCGCAGATCCTCACTCGCCACGCCTCAGTGAGCCTCGATCATGCGGCGAGGGAAGCAACCCAAGACGTACAACCTATCGACATGTAAATTCAATTGTTAGACGAAATACAATTGTGCGAGCAAACAAACATGTAAATGTAGTGCAACTCACCGGGCGTAGAAGGTGGGTGGAGCGCCATACCGCCGGCACACGGACCGCAGCAGAGGCACCCTCTCAACGCTTCAGGTGGCGTGGATTTAACGACATGTGCCGCCGGTCCAACGAAGAGTCAAGGAGTGACTCGGGTGCTCCATCCTCGCAAGCAAACAGAAAACAAGACGATTAGTAATGTAAATGAAAAGATCAAGAGTTCGACATACATAAACAAACGACAAACATATTACGCAATTCAATACAAAAGATGACAAAAGGTACAATCATAGCTAAGCATTGTTAGCATTCAATACAACCCGACGTTGATAAAATAGTCCAATGTAACCTCAAGTACCTAGCGAGGATAAAATGATACATATTACACAATTCAATACAAATTACATAATTCACTACATAACACTACGGGCATTGCATTGCCTTGTGCCCGTACTCACCGCACTGAGAACACCTCCTAACAGGGCCACCCACTTCAGATTCATCCATGTCATTGCGAATGCGCCTAGACTGTGGACGGCCAGCCTGCCCGGTGCACACCTCCGCATATTTGCATCCGGTAGGCATATGCGCACATCTCTGTTAATGGCAGTGAAATCACCGTGTGCTCGAAAACCACGGAACTCACCGGACCATGTATTGACAGCATGACCCTTCAGGTAGAAAGGGGACACGATATGCACGTGTTCATCCCAATTTGCCCGCAAGCCGCGATCACATGCGAAAGCAGGAATATGAAGAAGTCTTGACTTGTTGCGTGCATTCACACCATCCAAAGGGCCCCTTGGCCTAGGTTAACCTCCTGTAATAACCGCAGACGGTTCCCAATCCCCTTTACACCGGAGAGTCACTTCAAAGCGGTACTCGGCCATCCGGTTACGCACCATATGCAAGTGAGCTTTGATCTGCGCGCTCTCCATGTAGGCCATCATCCGCGACAAGACGGGCGCTTGCAATGTCGTGGCGTGAAGTACAGCCTCCGTGATGCCTTTTTCTCGAAGTAGCCAACGATGCCGCAAAGATGCCTTCCAGATGGCCACAAGTGGTAGCGGACCCAGCCTCGATGACCCAATTGTAAACCTCGGCTATGTTCGTTGTCATGACACCGAACCTGCTCGAACCTATCGCATTAGCACAATAACTCGATCGCTCAATCGTCACGCCTATGTTAATTTAGTATATTAACTCGCACCTCCAAAGGTCATGGAGCCATGCCCATTTCTCCAACGGCTCCGCTCTATCCAAAGCGAGAAACACTTAATGTTTCTTGACGATCGCTCCTCATATTTGGAGGATCGAGCGCCCAAGGGTGATAGCCTTTTGGGTGGGCAATCGCTCGGCGTTCTTGGTTGATTCTTCACTCTTCAATCAGGCGGTAGTGTGCTTATCCAACTCGGCCAATATCGCGTTGAACTTACGTGCTCGGTTCTCGCTTGCATAACCTCTTAAATAGGTTCATCGCCTTCTTACTCTTGAACCGCTCAAAAAATTTGTTCCCAAATGCCTCATGCACCACTGCTCGCATGTCCCGCCATGGAAAAGGCTCATCAAGGTCCTCCTGTAGAGTCTTAATTGCCGAAATGATACCTTTATGGCGGTCATGGATGATGCACACGTTGGGCCGATCACGAACTACCCCGAACTTCAAATGTCTGAAAAACCACAGCCAGCTATCCCGGTTCTCACCCTCAACAAATGCAAAGGCCAATGGAAGTATGTGGTTGTTCCCATCAATTGCAATAGCCGTTAGAATCTGCCCCTTGTATTTCCCAGTCAAGAATGTACCATCGACGCACAGCAATGGACGGCAGTACCTGAATGACGCAATGCAAGGACCCAGTGAAAAGAAAGCACGACGAAATATCGAGACCCCGTTACCATCCGCTTCACTTTCTTCAAAAGCGGTGTACGTGCCAGGGTTGGTTTCCTTCAAGACATCAAGCACACGAGGTAGGTTACAATACGAAGCCTCATATGTGCCAAACCTCTTCTCTAATGCCTTTTGCTTAGCACGCCAGGCCATCGAGTAACTGATCTAGTACTTAAATGTTCTCAACGTTGCTTTCTGAATATAAGAACACTCAATGTCCCGCTTCTCGATGATCTCATTGAACATCACGCTAGCGATTACAGCCGCATTCAAGTTGCGGTGTTTCACCAGAACATTTTCTAGTCTGCACGTGTGCCCATCTACTCGTGATGCAATCCAAAATGTCTCGCACTTCGGCTTGTATGCATGTACTCGGAATTCACATCCTTCGCTTCGCACTTCACGTGTATCTATCTCGACCGACAAAACAACTCGAACTCTCTCTCGCGATAGTGCCCACACCTCACCGCCAACTTCAACTCGTAATTATTTGCGAAAACTTGATTCAAATTAACGGCATTGCTAGCATACTCCCAACGCGAGTCATGCCCCACTAAACTTCCATATCAGCTTTGTTTTTCCTGCTCCACTCGTCAGTGATGGGTACATCCGCTGCCCAAAGATTACCATGCATTTCATCATCATCTCCTCCCCTTCCTCATCTTCGCCGATGTCATCATCACACTCTAACATTTCACTTCATCTTGCATCGCCATATGGTCCACTAACTCCAATTGATCAACAAGTTGCTCGATTTCTTCCCTTCATCTCGCCCGACCTTCCGCTTGTCTGCATCCCCGTTATCATCCTCCGCCGCTACCTCAACCGCACCACTACCGAACTTGTTCAACAGAGCCGACGTCGCTTTCACCCACGCCGCTAATATTCACCTCTTCTCTAGGGCACGCCGCACAAAGATTACACATTCAAGGCTAGATCCCTTGCACCACCTTAACCATTTATGCCACAAGCACGTCCGATCTATTTTCTTCAACTCCCACAGAACCGGTCACCCTTACTACGCGTGAATACGGCTTGAATGGTAACAGAGTAAACACTTGGATCAGTGGAAAAATATTTGGTCAACCAAAGCTTTATATCACGATGCTAACTCTATCGGGGCATAAGTGTTCCGCCATTGTGATTTAAAACCGCTCAAATCAACACCATTTTGCCCAATTTTTATTTCACCATCGCCATAATATACCCTAAATTTCATCAAGATCCGACATTACTACGATTTACATAAACAAAATTGATTTTTAGATCACCACTAATATCACTAACAAACAATGTTCAAAAAACCGCTAGGCGATAGGCGGGCGGAGCCCCGCTGCCTAGCGCCTAGCCCGCCTAGGCGGAAATCACAAAATGGCATGTTGCAATGGAATAAAGAAGTGAATTCATACCATATTACTAATGAAGCAGCTCTAGCTGATCTGCTACTACTACTGATGTACTGCTAGTCAGCTAATGCCTAATGAAATTCTCAGATGAAATTCTCAAATGAAATTCTCTGCTACTACTACTATCGATTCATGCTAGCTATCGGCCAAATGAAATTCTCAATAAAATTCCCCACCCACAATGGACAACGGGCATGGGGGATCTCTTGATGTCGGTAGGAGGCGGGAGGATCTCAGGGCACCGCGGCGGACCATGATCTTCACCGGCGGAGCACGATCTTCGGCGACCTAGCTTCCCCTTCCCTCTTCCCCCGCACGACCCGGATTCGGCAGGGGCAGGGAGGGGAGCTCGAGCTGGAGGAGTGGAGGCACAGGGAGATGAGCTCGGGATGGAGGAGAGGAGGCATAGGGAGAGGAGCTCGACTTGGAGGAGCCTGGATGAAGTCGGCAGGGAGAGGAGGGCATGGCACGTGGGATATTTTGGAGAAGGCAGCCAGCACCAATTTTCAACCACACAATTGGGAAAAGTTGAGGAGAGGTAGGTGGGGAGGGGAAATTCCAACAAAACCCCTCCCACACAAGACTATTTTCAACCCTAACTCCCCTAAATGGGCCAACCATCCCCGAGAATACGTGCCGATCGGCCAAAACACTCCCGGCAGTCAAAATTTGGAGCGAGGCTTTGCAGTATTACACCAGCCCACCCATATACAATAGAATCCACAATCCACTTTATATATGCTTTTGGATTCTAGCTTTTAAAGAATCTGCTTCTCTACAACTATATAATCTATAATCAGCTTTTAGAGAATCTAAAATTGAAACAAACAGGCCCTTATTTCATTTGATGTTTTCAAGAGCGGGGTGAATGACAGATGCTATTATCTGGTATTGTCTATCACCGAGTTAATTTTTCCTCCATTCCTATATTACATAATGAAATCATCACTATTGTATCATTAGATGTTCTAAGCTAATAATTATCGATACACATATATTGTATGACTTATCACGGCTATCTCACAAGTTATAGGCCCAAGCCAATTCCAAATATTCAGATCATGGACAGCAGATATCTCTACATGAATCTATGTTGCCTTAAATATTAAAAAAAGAATATTTTTATGACCAATATCGAATACAGATATCGCTTCTCTATATCTCATAGAGAATCTGTTTGCGTGTTCTATACTATTACCATGTCGACTGCATATTCAGACGTTGAGATTTTTCCATGATAGCCAAAACGCAGAGGTCATAATATGGGGGCTGCATGCAGTCCAGTTTGATGCCGATATTATCCAATCTGGATCACGCCGGGCTTCAGTTGTCTTGCTATTGGCTGGATTAATAGTTAAATTACACAATGGTTTGTCCCACCCATATCCCTTCTTTTTTTCCCATCTGTTCAACCGTGGGTTTGGTACAACCGCCCTTAGTTACCGCTTTCGTCGAGTGTTGTATGTATAGTTCGTCTCCTTTCTGAAAAACTAGTTATTTGTAACTTGTTAATTCTATTTGCGAAATATATATGTGATAATTAATTTGATAAAAATATTTGTGACGGATTATAATATTTATTTGTGGACGATCAAGGTACTGTGTGAGTATGTTTTTATATGTAATAGGGATGTGAGATGTATGTACAGTGCAAGTTGAGGAGAATCCGCGCAGGTGGCGCGTAGTCGAGAGCAGCACACGCGAAGGTCACAGAGGTGCAGGAGGTGTAGCACGCGAGGTCGCAGAGGTGCAGGTGGCATGCGAGATCGCAGGTGCAGGGGGCGCAGCACGCGAAGGACGCGGGTGTAGTGAGATGGGACGCGTAAAGGTCTGTGCAAATGGACGATGCAGTGCGGCGGCCAGTGAGCCATACAAGCGAAGGCGAGTGAGTCATGCGAGTATAGCAGATGGGCCGTACATATGCTTCTGTGAGTTTTGGACCATGTGTGCGCATGTATTAGGCTATATGTTATTGGGCCTAGTGTATTTGGATACATACATGTAATTTAGGATTGAAGGAGTATAAAAGATAAAGGAGAAGACCTCCTGGGGGCAGAGCACGGCGTCTGGTGGCCTTGGCGCGGCGGCCAGTTGCTATGGCGACGGATCGGACGATGTCGAGCTCCACCAACTCGGCGAATGGCGTGGAAAAGAACATGAAGAGTGCGAGAAGGTAAGTCGATTCTCGCCATTGTTACTCACCGAGCATAAATGGGAGGTCTTCGTGCCTCCAGAGGATGTCGGTGTTCTTCCGATGCTCAGAGGAGAGCGTGCATGATAACGTGTTTAGAAGTGAATAAAAATGGAAACAGAATGAATGGAAAAACTCATTGTTTGCATTGATCAATGTATGAATTTATACATGAGAAGGGATGCAATGAACAGATGCCTAATCGTAAGAGGCAACTGCTTATGCATCCATTATCAAAGGACACACCCTTTGATTACAATATTAACTATCTAATCTAAGTCTTGATGAGATCACAGGTGTCTTCCTGAGAAGACATTGGTTCACAACAAAGTGCAGCGGCGGCGACAAGCGCAGCAAAGGCGAGCGAGCTCATTAGCGACGTTTCACTCATCTCCTCATGGCCGTGGCCGTCAAACCACCAAGCGCCGGGGCCCCGTGGACAATATGGATTCGGTGGGATCAGGATGCGCCTTCCTATCAGGGCCTTCCTCATCACTTCCGATGAGGATGCCTCATCACCTCATCCCAGTAAGTTCGCATCCTTTTCAATGGGAGCAGCAATATTTCGGTTGGTTTCTTGGATGGTGATTAGAGAGAATGAGGTGGAGAAGAAGCTAACGGAGGCTATATAACTAGGTTTCCTCATGGCGTCTTCTCTTCTCCAATTGTTTGGTGTATGTAGTAATTGAGGCTGTCAATTCCTGGACTTGACATGTGATGCAGATATTGACTAGGGGTGCAACTGGAACGGATATTTTCCGACCGACCGAATCAATTCGGATAGCAATTTGAATAGTTTTTCGGATATTCGAAGAATTTTCCGGATACGGATACGGATAAAGATAGTTATCTCGGATAAGGATACGGATACGGATAGTAATTATCCGATGGATACAGGAATATCCGAGTTTATAATCGGATAATATCCGGATATAAAATATGGATATTATCCGAAAACTTTAAAGACTTCTCTAAGACTAGGGGTGAAAACGGTATCGGTAATTCCCGAAATTCCGAAAACCGTTTTCGAAATTTTTCAACCGGACGTGTCGGTATCGGTAATTTTCGGAATCGAATCGAATCGTAATTTTGTCGGAAACAATAACGGTAACGGTTTTGATCGGTTCGACCGTTTCCTTCGATATCCGGAAAAATCGGTAAATTCCGTCGGTAATTACCGGAATTATTCCAGCCCACAAATCACACTCCTTCGGTCACTAAACGCCCATAACTTTTTACTCCGAACTCCGATTTAGGTGATTTTGGACTCTATGCGAAGCTTATCACGAGGGCTACAATCTTCACCTATTTTCATGATTTAACCAATCATAGATATTTTTAAATATCATAAAAACAAAACTCTAATGTAGTCATTCAAGTCTAAAATTTGATGTGTGTTCATCGTAAATTTGTGAATATTTATTAATTACTAATTTCTATGTGGATGTACTATTTGTGTGAATTTTTGAAGTCAATTGGTGGTACATGTCCTACGACGTTATGGGTCTCTTTTTCGATTCGATCATTACCGATATATATTTTGTATCGAATTTTCGTTTCCGATATTTTCAATTACCGATGCCGTTTTCGCTTCCGTAGTTATCGATTCCGATATCGCTTCCGAGAAAAATATGAAAACAAAATGGTTTTAGTGTTTTCCGACCGCTTCCGACCGCTTTCACCCTATCTAAGATCGTGAGTCTCAGAACTCTCCAATCAAAGAGCATCGGTCACGAGTGCGAAGGCACTAGTACCGGTGTACTAATACCACTCTTGGTAGTCTACCAAGATGTCGATTCCGCGCCAAGTGCCAAGTACCAACTACTATTCTACCAAGTGCCACATCGCATCGCCAAAGTGCCAATGCCAAGTGCACCACAGCGCCAAAGTCGTTCCTTATTAATTCTTAATTATGTACAATGCAACTATAGTAAATTCTTGTACTATTTTCTTCACATTTTGTCAATAATTATTCATAACTCATAAGTAATCTACCATTCAGTATGTTATATGTGCAATAAATGATCTATATTTTCGTGTATTATCCAGCTAAAAATATTCATACCCGTATTGAATCCGGTTTGTATTCGCTTCATATTCGTAAGTGATAGTATCCGGTATTATTCGCATTCATATTCATATCCGACACCATTCGTATCCGACTTCATATTCGATAAAAAATATGGATACGGATACAAGATGAACAATATCCGACCGTATCCGATCCGATTACATCCCTAATATTGACCGATTTTCTCCAGTTTGCTTGCTCCAATTCGATTCTGATATGAAATTTTGGATTCCCAGGGCCTCCCCTGTCGCAATCGCAAATGAGGCAGCGCAAGAGATTAGGGGTTGATGTCATGAAATTATTGATCAAAACAAGCTTTCTGTTTTTTTTTGGTTTGGGGAGATGTTTGCAAATATGGTCATTACGTTGTGAATTGTGAGGAAGAAGTTTCTTTGATTCGCATTGTTTCATGTGTGCTTGGATCAAAGGATTTACAGTTGTATGATCTCTGTTCAATTGTTTTCAGCTTGATTTTGTTCTATTTTATCCCTCTTGACTGTTTTTTTTACCCAAACAACCTTTACAAGAGAAAGAAATTTCAGTTGTATTCTTGTGCCCAGAAAAATACAGGTAAAAACTTTTTACAGATGGAAAAAGTTACAATACTCCCAAGCAGGCCCTAAGTTTTTTTTTTCTGCCTAGGTAATTAATTAGCTGCTAATGCGCACGCGCACTCGCTTAAGGAAAAGGCTGAACAAAAGCAGTGGACTGCCGTGCTCAGCTGAAGCTGCCGCTAGTTTTACCTTCAAAGAAAAGCAGTCGCTGGTTTTTTTTTTCAAGAATGGCAACTGGGTCCTTTTTTTAAAAAAAAAATCCAATAGAGTAGTAATGGAGACAAGCTTGTGATTTCAGTTCTCATAGGCCTAGTTAATTATGGTCCCTCTGGGCTTCAGATCCCCATTCCCCCCTAATTGTTCAAATACCATTCACTCGTTCTCATTCTCTGCCTAAATCAGCTGCCTTGACCTGCTGCATCACTGATTCATCAGTATTCGCCGCCTCTTCAATCCTGGAGGAAAGCAGTGGTTCGAACTGGACAAAATGCTGTTCCATGCCCAGCAACTGAAGAAACTCGTTCTCACATAAAATTTTCGAAGTCTTGGACTTCTCCATCAGAAGAATGCCCTCAGCTAGCTTTTCATTGCTATTGACTTCTGACAAATGGTTACCACAAATCAGGTTCGACATTTGCAGACTGTCCTTAGGTTGTGCAGCGGTACAACTCGTAATAAACTTCTCCGTGGCATTTATTTTCAGATTATGCATTGTCGGAATGGAGACAGTTTCGTTGTTAGCAGGGTAGTAGCATGGCATACCCAATTCAGATTCAATTCTCTCCTTCAAGAAAGCCATCTGAGGCTTTTCACCATGAACAAGAATTACATGGTTGGGTGAAAGAAATTCTGTAAGATCCATGATCCCTTTGGAGTCTGTGTGAGGACTGAATGACAGCTGATGGATCTGGTGCACAAAGAAATAAAAAAAATTGGAATTAGGGGATAAAAAAAGAAGAAATAGGGATTGCTAAGGTTAACTATTCAAATTCCATTAAAAATGTAAGAGAATAAGAAGAAGAAAAAATAGAAAGTACAAAATGAAGTGAAAAGCAACCTGACATCTGACGTCAATATGGGTGTCCTTGTCTAAATCAATCCTTGTAGGTTTTCCAGACATCAACTTATGGCCGATGGTTCCAGCAACACAATATCTGCATGAGAAAAATACCGGTGATATCACAATACAAAGATCACAGCTCAAATATTTTAGGCAAAAAGGGTATTTTTCCTTGCTTGAGTTCTTTGAGTACAGGATTTCGAAAATTAGAATTCGATAAAAACTGAAGCAAAAAAATGTTTCTACAAACTATGAAGCAAAATTCAACTCCCAAGCGCAATTCAGTAGAATAAAAGGCTTGGATTTCATTCAGCAAGCAAACACATTTCTAAAAGCATTAGCAAACGTGGAAGAAATAAGAATTTCTTAAGAGTTAAGAGGAATACCCTGGAAGTGTAACCAGATTTTTCTCTGTAGGGGCCCATTTCTTAAACACCTCAAGAGAAAATCCACCACTAATCATACCAGGTGTTGCAAAAAGTACACATGGGCCAGCATCATTAATGAATGAACGCTCGAAGTGGCAAACTGCAATGCGAAAAAAACTTTCAATGTTGTTCTAACATAAGTTACAAATGAAACACAGAACATCTCTTATTTCCGTTTGAGAGTACCACAGACTTAGGTGGCAAAACGTTATCTTCAATATTAGGATTAACTACCTTCATTAGAAAAAGCAACATAATGAATAAAGACGTAATATCCAGTGTATTTTGCATTCCAGTGGATTTTGCATACTTTCTTATATAGATGCAAAAACCAAACTGCAGGCTTTTTTAATGGCTGAACTGAACATTTAGATTTTGCCCTCAGTCAGATGTGATTTATCTTCATTATGCATATGATTTAACTGAGGTGCTTTTTCAATGACGTACCATGCTTGAAGTCAAATGGGTTATGAACTGTGTAGCTGTCCTTGATCTTTTGGCTAGTCCATCCAATAAGCATCTTGTAGTACATGTTAGCTTGAATGGTTAAACCTGTAGAACATATACGACCCTCAAATATAGAAGACAAATACATATAAGCAAATTAAGGCTTGGCGAAAACACATGTACCAGCTGAGAAGTAAATAGGAATCTTCAAGTTCATCCTTTCCCAATAGTCATCCAGCAATATGCATAGCTCCTGAAATGCATAAGAAAACAGTGTTCACTTCTAAATGGATAATCTATATACAGAAGTTTTGACCAAGTGTGCTCCCAGCGACTTCTCTTTTTCAAATGGAACTTACTCGTTTAGGTTAAATGATGATAATAGTTCACCGTGAATTTGCATGTCTCAGATACATCTAAGAGAGGAAGCGGGGATACCTGAGCTCTTCCCAAAGCAAACGTCGGAATGAGAACTTTACCTCCTCCAGAAACACATTTATGGACCTACAGAAAACACACTCACTGAAGTGATGAAAGTACAGTAGCGTAGGAAAACTCAAATGCATGTAACAGTCCATAGAAATTTGACTTTTCAATGCAATCTAGATGACTGTCTTTTTGGACTGAGGTGTCAGAATTCAAACAGTGGATTCAACTTGAACAATTACGGGTTGCACTTAATATTCAGTGAATATCAACTTCCTGGATGGTACAGTGCTATCTGAAAGAAGTAAAGTATGTAGAAGCAAAGACATCAGCATCGATAATTATCCTAAACATCTTAGTTGATCATGAGCAATGCATAGGTGTTACACAACCAACCAAAATGTACAAAACCAAATACACTTGTAGGGTGTCTCCATGTTTTCATACCGCTTTTAAGAACTCCCTCTCTCGGGCATGCTTTGAATCACGTACAGTTTTAGCATATGTGGACCTGCAAAAAGAAACTTTTATTAGCGCTTAACATTACACACAGAAATCAAAATATCAACATCAATAACCTGTGCTTTCAGTGTTCTATCGATAACAGTAAAGCATTAAGACATAACCATAAGTTATACCTTAAAACAAGTGCAAAACTATTATATTATATTGTCACTACATGTACATGCCATCCCCACATTAGAAGGTATTTCCCAATTTATAACTCTTTGTTAAGGTACTGACCTAATTTTCTATATTATACTTAAACAGAAGAAGCAAAATTCAGCAACGTATAATTAACTATATAGGTGATTTCTTGCTATATCCCAAGTTCCCAACCGGGAAAAAAACACACAGCAAATTGTAACAAAGCACAGCTACCAATAAGATGACAAACAACTACATCCCCTGTGGTTCTAAAAAATAACAAAGAACCTGTGCCTCTGATGGGGCATAATTAACTATAACACCAGGTTGACAATCCAAGGAAATTCAAACACCAAATAGGAAAGATGTCAATAAGTGGAAGTTGGACCATACTCTGTTATCAAAAGATCCAATTTCAGACGATCAATTTGTGCTGCTCCAAGATGTCTATCCGGTGTCATATTGTAATCTCCAGTGTAGACCATAGCAGCATCCCCAACTTTTGCATAAATCATCGCAGCTCCTAAGACCTTGAGTAGTCATAACAAGATTGGAAAGAGGAGAACTAAATCAGTACTTCCATTTCAAAGAACTTAAAGAATATTGCACTGTATATGGGCCAAAAGCATATAAAAACATACATGTCCAGCATAATAAGCACGGATCACAAGGTCTTTATCAACTTGAACAGTCTGCTTCAGGTCCAATGGTATGACTGAATGGTTAAGCAAACGAGAGTCATCATGCATGCATACAGCATACTTGTGTTTAGCATAAATTTCTTAGTAGACCAGTAAAAGAAACGGCAAATCTAACATTACCTTTGTTCATGCACCGCAGAATATCTTCATAGCTATATTGCTCCTCCTCTCCTCTCTGATCTACCATTACTTTCCGGTAATCTTCCAGCATCAGTGGAGCTAAAGCCTTTGTTGGGTACTGTTTGAGGTACCATGATATGAGATGAAGATAACTTGGCAAAACATACTAAAGCTTCACATAAGAATATAGACCAAAAAAGACTAGGTACTCCGAGCTAATCAGCTAACAATGCACTATCCTTAACTTGGATGATTTCGACTCATGACTCCATTGGTAAAATCTGGCAAAATTATCAAATTTACTAAAGTCCTAATTGATACAGCTGGAGCACAATGCTCTGAACCTCTTCAGACCATAAGATACCAAAACATTTTAAGCAAGGACTTGACCAACATGTACTATTACTAAACCATAGTACATTGACTTTTGCAAGCAAATAAGGTACCAGCTAGTTGCTAGCTCAGATGCACCAAAATCCAAACTTCTAACAACCCGATCCAGCCCCAATATGTCTTAACTAAACCAAGCATACACAACAATTGTCAGACACCCAATAAACACAAATTGATTAGAGCTCACCGTCATGTAGATTGGGCCGTGGTACCCACAGACTTCGGTGAAGTAAGGCAGCGCTCCGATATGATCCAAATGGCTGCAAGGGACAAATTTCAGAATGCAACCACTTGCTCAAGCAATTGAAGAGATACTGCCACAAAATAAAGAAATAATTTTTTGGCCTACATACAAGTGTGTGATGACGACGCAGGAGATGGCGGAGGTGTAGTCAGAGGCCGCGCAGGCGGAAAGGACACGCAGAAAATCCGGGTAGCGGCGACGGTCGTGGTAGCCCATGTGCATCCCGCAGTCAAACATGACGCTCTTCCCGCCGATGGTTGCCACCACGCAGCTCTTCCCCACCTCCTGCCCCGCCCCTGCCACACGGATACACAACGTTAGTGTGGTTTCAATCGAGTCACGCGAGAGAAGGAGGGCACGGTTGGCATCGTTCCCATACCTAGCACGAAGCACTCGATGGCCATGGCCAGATGGTGGAATCGGCCTATATCGCCACAGCTTTCGGTACTCGATGACAATTGTTTGCCTGAGCTATACTGTCATGTGCGGAGATTCATTCAATCATGCCCCCCCAAAGACAGCTTGAACTTGTTTGCTGATTCCAAAAGGCGAAAACATCAAATTCTGGCAGCAAGAAAATTATTTCTTTTAAAGGCTCATTGCAATAGGAATAACATAGCTGCAAATTGGCGGAAAACAGGGTCACGGTTCAAGTTAAAGATAACAGATTCTTGTTCCTCACATCCTTGAGCCAGGATTTGCAGAGACATCGAGTAAAAATCAAAACAATACAGCAGTAGATGTGTCAGGCAGTAGAATTCTGAAGACCGAAGACTTGTCGGAAGGAACTCTGTTCCAGCGAAGGAGGTTAAATACAGAAGATTTGCTTCTTTGTTCAGCTAGAAACGATTATGTTGATCGAAGGGTCCAAATTAGAGCGTGTCGCTTCGTAAGATCGGAAGGCTAAGAGTACTCTTAGTAATTACTGTTTTACTTAATGTAATTGTCGGTAAGAAGTAGATTTCACTCAGTTGAATCAGCGTCGGTGAAAACTTGGCTATATATAAAGCCTGGAGTTGTTACGATTCTGTAATGGATTGAATGAGAAGCTTCTTGCGTTCTTGCTTTCACCTTTCATTCTTCAATCTTCAGTATCCATTTTTCCAGTTGATTACTCTTTTGCTGTTGATTTTCCTCTCGCGATTTCGGATAATATTTCGGATTTCTGTTGGTTCCTGACAAACTGGTATCAGAGCGGATCGATTCTTGGCTTGTAAGGGTTTTTGGTGTGGATCGGAGGTGACGAGGTTGGGGAACTTGTTTCCCTGATAAAATTCCTGCGTCATTCTCATTGATTCTTGTTGTTGGTGAGAAGATCGCCAGTGCAGACATGCCGAAGATGGGAAAAGCATCAGAGGAAGATCTGGTGGAGGAAGTGGCGAAGTTAAAGATGGAGAGGCTTCAGATACGCCAGCAGATCGGCGTGAATGCAAATTCGGCCAAAGAGCAATTAGAAGGAGTACAACAACAAGTTAAGGAAAATACTGCCAAGATGGAGCAGATGATGGAGATGCTGAATTCGATCTTGGAAAGAGTGGAACACAAAGAGGTGACTAGCACTCTGGCAATGCGGGAGAGCGATGGAGGGCAAGTGGGAAATCTCGGAGGAAATATCTATGCAACTCCAGGGACTGGACACTCTCAGGTATCTAGTGCGGCACTGAACAATATTCGTCCTCCTATTCCTTTCAGTATTCCACCTGGAACTATGAACAGCCCGACAATACCACCTGTATTTGTTGGAAGAAGTGAAAACACTTTTGGGGTTAGTGTTTTTCCGTCAGTAATGGCTAATAGTTCTTTTGCTCCACAATACATCACTACTAATTCCCCATTTGTGCCACTGCATCGACCACCTATTAATCACCCCCATCATCCTTCAGTATATCCTCCTTATGGGAGACAGGACGTACACAGGAGTTTCTTGGGGCAAAGGCTATCAGAGTGGTTCTGGGCATTTAAATGAAGACAGAGTCAATTCCACTGTTAATTTCTGTAAGGGTCCGAAGGTAGATTTTCCCAATCCTTCAGTATATCCTCCTTATGGGAGACAGGAGGTACACAGGAGTTTCTTGGGGCAAAGGCTATCAGAGTGGTCTGGGCATTTAAATGAAGACAGAGTCAATTCCACTGTTAATTTCTGTAAGGGTCCGAAGGTAGATTTTCCCAAATTTGATGGAAGCAATCCTGAAGCATGGATTCGAAAAGCGGAAAGGTGTTTTGAGTTGGGAAAGACTCCAGAAGGACAGAAGGTGGCAATAGCAAAAGTTTACTTGACTGGAAGAGCTGATCAATGGATTAGCAGTAATAGAATTGATACAAGTACCATCACTTGGCAACAATTCTGTCATATGGTCTGTCAAAGATTTGCAGCAGAAACAAGGGTTGAAATTACTGAGAATTTTAGAGAGTTGAAACAAATGGGAACTGTGGAAGAATATGTGGACAAATTTGAAGAGATGATGAGCCTAGTAAAGAGGAACATTCCTGACTTGTCTGAAGGTTATTTCATTGATTATTTCATTTCTGGATTAAAGAATTATATTAAAGTTCCCTTGAAATCTCTTAATCCACAAACTCTGAATGAGGCGTATGCACATTCAAGGAATTATGAGAGCAGTAATCTTTATAAGAAGCATAACAGCTGGGAGTCCGGAGGAAGTTTCAAAAACATCAATACCAATAATTTGAATCGAAAGGAGAAGGTTGATTCCTAGAAACAACAATCCAAGAGTTCGATGGAGGGTTGATGGGCCAAATTGCCACCAGATGCAACAACCTGGGAAGATGCAGATTTTATTTCAAAGGTCTTTCCACATTTTGATTCTCTAACATCTAATCCTTGAGGACAAGGAGACTTAAGGAGGGGGAATTGTCAGGCAGTAGAATTCTGAAGACCGAAGACTTGTCGGAAGGAACTCTGTTCCAGCGAAGGAGGTTAAATACAGAAGATTTTCTTCTTTGTTCAGCTAGAAACGATTATGTTGATCGAAGGGTCCAAATTAGAGCGTGTTGCTTCGTAAGATCGGAAGGCTAAGAGTACTCTTAGTAATTACTGTTTTACTTAATGTAATTGTCGGTAAGAAGTAGATTTCACTCAGTTGAATCAGTGAAAACTTGGCTATATATAAAGCCTGGAGTTGTTACGATTCTGTAATGGATTGAATGAGAAGCTTCTTGCGTTCTTGCTTTCCCCTTTCATTCTTCAATCTTCAGTATCCATTTTTCCAGTTGATTACTCTTTTGCTGTTGATTTTCCTCTCGCGATTTCGGATAATATTTCGGATTTCTGTTGGTTCCTGACAAGATGACCATGGTCCCAGAAAGGATTCATACTTGGCCAGGTTGCCCCATGCAGTACCTTGCTCTCGTACACGCCAAAAAGAAAAATTCAAAACCTTGGTCAGTAAATGGCATTTTATTCGCACTTCCTATAGAACTGGATGTCCAATTGCTCTATCCAAGCAAGTCACTCACTAAAATCGATGGAATCCCATAACAAAACCACCATGCCTATCCTTGTTTCCACAGTAACACAACATTGCAATAAGCTAGAAACAGAGAGTACTACTTCCAAGAACACAGTTTTGCTCCTCTAACCACACTTTCAGCGTACAACTCGCCACAAGTATTCTTTTAGCAACGGGAAAAAAAAGAAGAAGAGATCAAGAAACCTCACTCACTCCTGGTTGAGGACAAATCTGACGGAGTTGGCGAGGGTGTGATCCTCCTCCATGATGGAGAACGTCGACGCGCTGGAGTCCGTCACCGACCCGTGCTCCATCGCGGCCAGCCCCGATTCGAGCTGCTCTTACAGAACACGAACGAGAACTCACCAGAGAAGGAACACGGACAAGGAACGTTGAAGAGAAGGGAAGTTGGGAAGGACACCAAAGAACAGATCAGAACAACAAAATCCGAGATTTACTCGGAACTCAAATGGGAGGAACCGAGGAAGAGGAAACCTAGGAGGAAGGAAGGGAAGGAATTTCTCGCGCGGGAGGTGCGGTGCAGGGAGGTTGGATGGAGGCGGCGGCGGTACGCGCAGGCGGGGGGGCGGAGCAATTTTTTGCCTGGAAGGGCTTCGGCCTGCAACCACTTCTCATCACCGTCGGATCGCTTAGGACAATAGCCGTCTCGCTTGGGCTCTCTTTCACTCGTAAAACTAGTTAAATGCGCATGTGTTTGCTACGAAAAATAAAATTAGTAGTCACTACTATATAAAAAGTAAGAGTTTTTTTCACGACACTTTATCAAAATTACTCATCTTTACTACTACTTTTTAATTACCCACCTTTACCACTGCTTTTTAATTATCCACCTTTGCCACTGTTACTTTATCAAAATTACCCACCTTTACCGCTGCTCTTTAATTACCCATCTTTACCGCTGCTCTTTAATTACCCATCTTTACCACTGCTCTTTAATTACTCAACTTTGTCACTATTAGTGCTCTTTGCAAATAAACTTTTTATCGCAAATTGAGTTTCGTTGTAACGCACGAGCACATGAAACTGCAACTTAGACCTTATAATGTAATTTCAAGAATGAGGTCTTCCGTCATACAAAAATTTGCAAAAGGCACCGTAAAACCTTTCTGATTATTATGGTTTATTCTTGTAGATTTTATATAATTACTAGAAATTATTGTTCTGTTGCTTTAATTCGTCTGTAACTTATAGTTCCAAGTATGAAAGCTTTTGTATATAAAAATTTGCAAATTGCATATTAAAACTTTTCTTATTATCATGGTTTAATCTTTTAGATTTCTACTAAATATTATTTTTCTACTATTTTAATTCGTCTGTATGAGTGGTTGTTGTTCCGTTACAACGTACGGACACTCGGCTAGTATAATATAAAGGTCAAGCAATAAAGAAAAATTTTGCTAAAGGTCAAACATCAAACAGGCTAAGCATTAATCATAGCATGCATGCAACTTGCCAAGAGAAAAATTTCCAGCATGCATATTAACCGTTGACAAACAATTTACCAAATGTCTTAAAAATACAAGCATGCCACTATACAATTCACAAGGTGACATAAAACGGGCATGCCTACAATCTTCAAGGGGCGGCTCCTTAAGAGATAAGACGTTATGACACTAGATTTAGCCAACCATCCCAGGGCAGAAGAAGTTGAAGGTTGGCACAGATAGATGCTGATATCCAGATTCTAAGAATGCAGGTGAATTGTCTTAAATAGAAAAAAGGTCATGTTGTATTTCCGTTTTCTACTAATAAAATTGGCTTCTGAACTGCAATGTTAAAACGACATGTTCTTTCATACTCACTTTTACACATGCACCCAATGTTTGGTCTGACTATTTGGCTAGGAGCCCAAAATCTACCCAGGGATGGATCCACATCATGTCCTCTCGTGACTTTGTATCATAGATGCATGACAGTATATCCAACTCCTAGAAAGTTTTATAGCTGTCTTATTTATATTTAATTAAAGTATATCCAAGTTGTACAAAAGAGGAGAAACCCTGCAGGATGACATTTAGGTGGATACATTGTCTTTTCCAGTGAAGTAGGAATGAACCTTACCAGCTTAAGCATAGCTCGTTTGGTAGTCTGAAAGCTATAAACAATCCACTGAAACATACCATCAGAGGATATGTTAGGAAACCCCTTTCTTACTAATACTGTATACAGTGTTAATTTTTAAAAAAAAGGAAAATGATGAAAGAGAATATGCATAATGGCAATGAAGCTATTCTGTAAGCATATCTAAGAAAAGCAATTACAGCACGACCATGCCACCAGACTATCCAGTTAGAGCCAGATGACTAGATAAGCTGATAATCAAATGCCAAAATGTAGCAGTATTTGGAAGCCATTTGAGGGTGCCCTTAACCCTACCATCTCAATTAAGTCCATAACTCTCGCAACTACGATTCTAGAGACCCCATCGCAGTAAGCAGTTGAGTATGTATATGAATCTATATGTACCGCGAGCGAGCCTCGGCTCGGCTGGCTGGCGCGAGCGTCGCTCGGCCAGCCCGCCAGCGTTCGAGCTTCGGCCGACGCAGGCGCGCGTGAGGGCTGAGCGCAGTGCGTGGGGGTGCGTGTGGGGTGTGGTGTGGTGTGGTGTGTGTGTGTGTGTGTGTGGTGTGTGTGTGTGTCAGCTGTGGTTGATTGTTCTTCTTTCTTAGTGAATGCCAGAGCTCCTGGCCAATTTTTTTAAAAAAAAAAGAATCTATATGTACCGGACAAGATTACCTATTTCGCAATAAGTTCCTTGTGGGCTTTAAAGGACAAAATCACATTCCATACAAGGGCTAAAAAATTAGCAGCAATAACCTTAACATGTCTGATAAGAACGTGGATAAGGTCACAGCATGTGTGATAAGAACTTGGTGAAAAGAACATGGATGAAAAATATCCAGAAATGACCATATCACATGTCACTACAAATGAAGTACCTAAGAACTTTTACCAGGATGTGTGCATGAGGCTGGAGCTCGGCAGTAGGTATTGCTATTCTAGACATGCACATATATATATATATATATATATATATATATATATATATATATATATATGGGGAAATATTCAATGCTAATGGTGAATTTCAGTGCTAATGAAAGTGCTAATGGCATGTAGAATTTTGAAAAATTCTCAAAAATTACCACATGTGCTGAGGTGAACCTCTACATACCTTTCAAATTTGAAGATGAAACTCAATCGCATTTGAAAGATATGAGGTTCACAAACAGCAAAAGAATAGTGAGAATTTTTCAAAACTTCTACATGCCATTAGCACTGAATTAGCACCTAATTCACATTATCACCTAATATGTCCTGATATATATATATATATATATATATATATATATATGTATGTATGTATGTATGTATGCATATGTATATATATTTACACATAGATACATAGATATATATATATATATATACATATATACATATATATATATACATAGAGAGGGTTTGCACTGAGAGAGAGGGTTTGCAAAATATAGCCTATATATATATATATATATATATATATATATATATATATATATATATATATATATATATGCAAACCACCCTTTAGGTGAAAACTCCATGAAAATCACCCATAAAAGTTTTAAAAAATGCTCAAAAAATTACCATATGTAAGGAAGGCGAGTTTCTACAATCCTACAAAATTTGAAGATGAAACTCAATCTCATTTGAATGATATGAAAAAGACAAATTCAGTATGAATAGTAATTTTTCACTGTTTAGCACTATTTATTTTGCTGTTTGTCTTTTTCATATCTTTCAAATGCGATTGAGTTTCATCTTCAAATTTTGTAGGATTGTAGAAGCTCACCTCCCCTACATATAGTAATTTTTTGAGAATTTTTCTAAACTTTTACGGGTGGTTTTTACGGAGTTTTCACCGGAAAGGTGGTTTGCACCATATATTTACCCATATATATATATATATATGGAGAGAGAGAGATTATTCATTCCAATAGAAAGTACACTTATTCTTAGAAAATTAAATTATCCATTCCAACTGAAAATACAATTATCCTCAGAAAATTAAATTATCCATTCCAACAGAATGTAACAAACCGAAAGATTGGAAATGAAGATGGTTGTAACAAACTAAAAGGTTGTCAGAGATATAGGCGGAGGCGATGTGCTTGACGGTGGTGCACGACAGGGTCGGTGATGACTGAATTCGATAGTGGCGTGGTCGGGGAGGGCTGAATCAGTTGCCAATGCGAAACTCTGAAGCAAAACTAAAAGAAAAAAAGAAGTAAAGGTAACATCAGCAGGTCAAACTCTGATGTGAAATCTCACACTTAGGCTTCCTGGAGTTCCTCCTGGTCATGCCCCCACCACTGGATCCATCGGAGCTCGACCTGGTGGCTTGGCACTTGGGCTTCCTAGAGTTCCTCCTAGGCATGCCCCTGTCGCCGGATCTACCAGAGCTCTGGCTTCCTGGAGTTCGTCTTGGTTGTGCCTCCATCGCTGGATCCACCAGAGCTTGACCCGGCGGCTTGGCACGTGGGCTTCCTGGAGTTCCTCCTGGGCACGCCCCGGTCACCGAATCCGCTGAAGCTCAACCCAGCAGCTTGGTTTTCCATCCCCACCAACCACCAAGAAAAGCCTCCACTGGCCGAGAAATCTCGCACAAAATTTTTTTGAGTTGAAACTTTCTAATTTGAAATGTTTTGATTTAAATTTTTTCAAGTTGAAATTTTATGATTTGAATTTTTTTTGAAAAAGCTTTTGAATTGAAAGGTTTTTGAGTTGAAACATTCTAATTTGAATTTTTTATTTAAAACTTTTCATGTTGAAACTTTCTGACTTGAAGCTTTTTCAATTCAAAACTTTTTGAGTTGAAACTTTCTGATTTAAAATTTATGATTTAAATTTTGTTGAGTTTTAAATTTTGAGTTGATTTTTTTCGAGTTGAAAATTCCTATTTAAAATTTTCAAAGTCCAAATGTTATAATTTTAAAATTGATGTTAGAGAGGGAAGAAGGGAGGTCGGAGAAATGAGTAGTGATATTGACCTTTAATCAGCACCAAACAAGCCATCATCTACTACTGACAATATTTTTGCACTCCGAGCTTGCTAATTACCAGACATCTATGGGATAAAGGTCCTGTTTAGGGTGGCTTTGGCTTTGGTTTTAGCTTCTGGTTTCAAGAAATCAAAAGCCGCATCAAACAGTTGGCTTTTGAACCGGTTAGCTTATTGCCGAAGCCAAAGCCCCAAAAGCCAAGTTTGTACATGGAAGTAAAAGACGGCTTTTGGGCAACTTCTTGGGCTTTTGCAAGATGAAAATAGGATATTGCCCCTGAATTTCAAAGTATTGACCCACCTCTACCCAGGTATAAAAGGATGGAAATCCTCAACACCCAAACTTGGCTTGGGACTAGGGTTCTAAATTTTGTTTTCGGTTTATATCTCGCTACTTAAAGGAAGGTGATCTAAGCTAATAATTGGTTGTAGTTGCATTATATTCAAGGTATATACATCTAGCTTGGTAAAGAGGAAACTGAAGATGGTTTTGATATGCTTGGTATAGATCCATTTATTCTTTTTGATCTAAAGTAGTAGTTAGTTCTAATTGCATTATACTCAAGATGTAGATAGCTAGGTAAAGAGAGAATTGAAGATGATGAGTTTAAATGTAACTTACATATGTATACATATTCATTTGTTCTTTGTGATGTAAGAATCTATATAAGTTAATCGGCAAGTTTAAATGTAGCTTATATGTAGCATATGTGTGCATGTGCACTCCTAGTTTACTTAATTTATTATTTAACATCTATATTTACATACATAGTATAGATGGATCGAAGCTAGATGTACGCTAAGAATCGTGAGAGTGCCGAGTACATTAATAGGTCTCCACTTTTAGAAGAGCTGTAGAGGAAAATATGTTGAACAAGGGGGTGGAATTGTCTTGTACATGCATTGATTATGAGAATCTAAGGATATTTCGAAATCCAGCGCAGATCGAAGCACACTTGATTCTAGGGGTTTGAAAAGGGGTATACATATTGGACCAATCACAGTGAAGAGCAGATTATGCAGGAAGCAAGTAGTACTAACTTCGTAAATGAAATCAACGATATTCGAATGATATCGACAGTGCTTTCGATAAGGATAGATTTCACGATGACAATCTGAATAAAATGATGTGTGATGTAGAAGGGAACTGTGATGAGCGGAAGTATGTAAAATTCTGGAGCTTGATGGATGACTCGGAGAAACCTTTGTTCCCGGGCTGCAAGTCCAAATATACAAGGTTACCATTCGTGCTAGAACTACTGAAATTAAAGACATGCAACGGTTGGTCTGACAAGAGTTTCACGGCGCTTTAGGTCTGTTAGTGGACATGCTTTCAGAGAGAAACGAGTTGTCAACAACCACCTACAAAGCTAAAAAGGTTCTTTGTCCCTTGGGAATGAAAGTAGAAAGAATACATGCCAGTCGAATGGTTGTATCTTCTACCGCAAAGAGTACGCAAACTTACACGTATGTTTAGTGTGCAACGCATCCCGGTACAAGTGTAAAGATAGATCAGACGATGACGACAAGGGCATCGAGGTGAAGAAATGACCTCCTGCTAAGGTGGTGTGGTATTCGTCCGTAATTCCCTATGGAGAAACATCGATAGGTAGTTTCAAGAATTCGCATTAGATTTGAGGAATATAAGGTTTGGATTGAGTACGGACGGAATGAATCCTTTCGGTAACATAAGCAGCCGTCATAGCACTTGGCTTGTGAATATCTGTATTTACAACCTTCCTCCTTGGTTATCTGTGAAGCGGAAGTACATTTTTCTATCTATACTTATCAAGGCTCGAAGCAATTTGGGAACAATATTGATATGTACCTAACACTATTGGTGGAAGATCTGGACACATTGTGGGCTCCTAGGGTACAGGTATGGGATGCTCATAAACAAGAGTACTTCAGTTTACATTGCTTGTTGTTCTGCACCATAAATGATTATCTAGCCCTTGCTAAACTGTCGGTGCAGAGTACAAAAGAAGCCAAAGCCTGTACTCACTGCTTGAATGATATCGAGAGTGTGTGGCTGAATCACTTGCATAAAACTATGTACATGCGTCACCGTAGGTTCTTTCAGAGGAATCACCCATACCGCAAGATGAAGAAAGAGAAAATTGTTTATTTGCCACTGAAAGTTGGCCGGTTCCCCCACAATGCCATCGCGAAGATGCTGTTCTCTGCATTGCCATCTGATCTCAAATTGCCTTTCCATTTTGCCATTGCCGTCAAGTTGGCTGTGAAGCCACCGTTAGTTGACACGCGAAAAGACCAAATTTCCCTCCTTTTGAGTGTGCTGCCCTATTTAGCCAAACCCCTTTTGAGTATTACTATTAGTATTGCATGGTGCTCGTAAATATTGAACATGAGCTCTATAAAAATGAGTACCATGTCATAATTTAGTAGCCCTGCTCTGATAAAATAAAGAAATAAATAATTTTGTTCTTTGCTACGCCTCGAACATGGGTTCCAGACGTATTCATGAATATCATGTCATGAGTAGTAATATAGGCATAAATGGAATAAACAAATAATAATTTTTTATCCGATTATATTATGCACATGGGCTCCATATTGAAATGACTACCATGTTATGAGTAATAGTTTGGATAAAATGAAATGAACAAATAAATAATTTATGTCGTGGTTAATATTACAAACATAATAAAATAAATAAATTATGTATCTCAGTTACACTACGTGCATAAAATTTATATCACGCTAGTAGTAATACAGACACTAAAAACAACCTTTGCTTCGGTTTGGCTAAATAGGGCAGCACACTCAAAAGGAGGGCAATTTGGTCTTTTCGCGTGTCAACTAACGGTGGCTTCACAGCCAACTTGACGGCAATGGCAAAATAGGAAGGCAATTTGAGATCGGATGGCAATGCAGAGAACAGCATCTTCACGATGGCATTGTGGCGAACCGGCCAACTTTCAGTGGCAAATAAACAATTTTCTCATGAAGAAACAATTCAACGGAATGACTGAAGACAATTTAGCTCCAAAGCCTTTCGGCGGGATAGACATTCACCGAAGATGGTTTAGCTCTAAATCCTTTAAGCGGGACAGGCATTTATGATATGATTAAGAACTTGGATGTTGCGCTTAGAAAGGGATGTAAATCGAGGAACCATGAGAAGAGCATGCGGAAGAAGAGATCGATATTTTTGGACCTAACTTATTACGAGCACCTAGAAGTTCGGCACTGCATCGACATGATGCACATAGAGAAGAATGTCTATGATAGCTTGATTGGCCTCTTACTGAACATTAAGAGCAAAACAAAGGACGGTATCAATGCACGGCTTGACTTGGTCGATATGGGTATCAGACCTGAGTTAGCACTGAAAGAGACCGATAAAGGCTGAACATACTGCGAACCTGCTTGTTATACTCTATCCAAGTTCGAGAGAACTGAATTTTGCCAGTGCTTGCATGGTGTTAAAGTTCTGTCTGGTTACTCATCCAACATAAAGAGACTTGTTTCGATACAAGATTTGAGTTTAACTGGTATGAAGTCTCATGATTACCATGCAGTTATGACATAGAGGCTCCCTGTGGCAATTAGAAGTATCTTACCGAGTAAGGTCCGGGAGACAATCACAAGGCCATGTTATTTCTTTAACACAACTGCTCAGAAGGTCATCGATCCCGAAGGACTAGATGCTCTGCAGGCCGAGGTGGTAATGACTCTATGTAATCTTGAGATGTATTTCCCTCTGTTGTTTTCGATATCATGGTCCATCTCATTGTTCACCTTGTGAGGGAGATAAAGATGTGCAGACCCGTGTTCCTACGGAGCATGTACCCGTTCGAGAGATACATGGGAATTCTCAAGTCCTACATACGGAATCGATCTCGACTAGAGGGTAGCATTGTCAAAGGTTATGCAACCGAAGAGATCATCGAATTCTACGTGGATTACATGGCTCAGATCGAGTCGATAGGTGTGCCTTGATCCTACAATGCGAGGAGGCTCTAGGGTATCGGGACCATCGAAAGAAAAGCAATCATGCCTGATCCAGCTGCGTGCGCTAAAACCCATTTCACGATTTTCCAACACATGGCTGTTGTGACCCCGTATATCAATAAGCATAAGAACTGGCTACATTTTAGCTAACTGTGTACTCTTATGTAGGTGGCCATACCATGCAATCTCCAAGTGAGGCTTGCCAATGGCTCCATTCCCCTGCAGGCTACGCGAAGATCTAGGTCGACAGTGTATACAAAATTTGCAAAGCTATCACGCTGGACATGCCCTCAAATAATGAGATCGTCACACTAGGGGGGTGCCATTGGCACATTCATCCAGTGGCCCAAGGAGGACATGTCCTTCGATGTTCGTCTTACAACACCAAAGCTACAAACACTATCGAAGCCACATGATGCGCTAGAGCTACTAGCACTATTGAAGCCATGTGCTGCATCGAAGAAGCCCACCAAATCGGTTACCGTGTCCTATCAAGCACAGGCTATTACTGCAGTTTGGGCCAAGTCGTCTCCTATGAAAATGACATTTCCAAGACAGCGAGGCGACGGCAAGGACAAATTGAAAGGGACCACATCAGCCCATGACTTTCTGCTTGCCCTATTGGCACGGCAATTCAAGCTAAGATAGCCGTTCATATCGAAAGAACGCTAGGAGACACTTACATTAGCTTGCATTAGATTGCAAGATTGGTGCATGGAACAAGCCAACAAGCCGGTGGCACAACGGGCATCGAGTATCTCCGTCAGTTTTAAGGTGGAGCATTTCTTACACTATTTCCTCAATCCACACATTGTGTCTAAGCAAACCATATGATAGACCATGTGGAGGTTTATCTGTGTTTGTGATGAGTTATTGACATTATTGGAGCTAATGGTGTTTGTGTTTGAGGTTGATTTGGAGTTTAAATTAAAATTTGAAGAGTTTGGAGAGTTCCCCAGCCAAGTCGGTGCTACTGGCTATGTGAGAGCGGTAGCACTGGACATGGGTGGTAGCACTGGGTCTAACCCTGGTGTGGAAATTCTAGAGAAGCACCTCTTTGCATCAAGATGAAGGGCGGTACTACAGGCCATGTGAGCGTGGTAGTACCGAAAATGAGCGGTAGCACCAAACCTGTCCTCGGTGTGAAAATTCCAGAGAGGGTGATTTTTTGTTTAGCATCGAGCGATGCTACTGGCCTGGGGGCAGTAGCACCGATCTACCATGGGCGGTAGCATTGGCCTCAGTCCGGTGTGTTTTCTCCAAAGATGGTGTTTTTGCGATTTCTAAGGGCGGTCATACCGGCCAAGGGGTAGTATGACCAGGCTGGTGGTGCTACTGGCCTGAGGGCGATAGCACTGGCTCTTTTGAGCGAAATTAGAAATATTTGATGATTTTGTCATGTTTATTGCATATCTTTTTGGACATTATTGTGTGATAGGTTTTTTTTGTCTTTGATGGTTGCAGAATGTCAGGTTTTGATCATGATGAGGCGGAGGATGACTGGGACTAGGTGAAGAGCGTTGGAGGTCCAGACGGTTGAGGATCGTTAGAAGATGATCGAAGACGGAGTCGGTGCAAGCCTAGGGCCGTTGGATAGCGGTCTAGCTAGTTGATAGGATAGCGGGTCTAGTTAGTGTGTTTTGAAAATCGTGCAAGAAAACTCAGTTTGTTAGGTGGGTTTTGGGTTAGCCCTTATATAGCTATGTGAGTAGGTCAATCCTAGCCCTTGATGGAGTGCCCTAGAGTTGAGAGACTCATCCAAGGGTGGTAAGTGGCCCAAGAGTAATATAAATAGAGGGTAGGGGTAGTGTTCCCCCTCTTGAAGGTTTTGAGATTGTTATGCTCCATTGAGCTTTACCCAAAGGAGCATTTACCCACCTTGTTGTGAGGCTTTGTAATCTCTCTTTCAGAAAATAAAAAACACATTTTATTATGGTTGAATTTAATTTCCACTTTTATATTACGCATTAAATTCAGCAATTTACTTTCAAGTATTTAAATTCCGCACTACTTTCTTGCAATTTACTTATACACAATATGGATTTGCCTCCCCTCCTACATGCTATTTTTTCTTAATTCGAAGAATCGTTGCATTTTTTGTTGCAAGATACCGATCTTGTGTTCTTGAGTGATTCATTCTTGTAGATCGTGTTTACAGAGATTTTGACTTGAGTTCTTGCTGTGACAAGTAGGAGGTTATCCAAGATCATCTTGATCATCAAAGCCCCATGAGCAAGTCCAAGATCAAGTTCTTGTGTTTTGCTTGAACTTGGTGTGTTTTCTCTTCCCAGTCAAAAAGATCAGAACTTTGACGTCAATCCTTATGATTGAAGGTTAGAATAAGTTTCTGATATTCTTAAGATCACATCTACCAAGTTTCATGAGTTTGCGTCCAACCAATGAAAAGTTGCATCACTTTGGCTTTTGAGTTCGTGCTATTTTTCTCTCTTTTCTTGCTGTTGTTCTTGAACCCAGTGCTACCGGCCTTCGTGCGGTACTACCGGACTTCGGTACTACCGGTCCAAGTGCCGTACTACCAACCTCGGGTAGTATTGGTCGTGCATACGCAGTAGGACCGGCCTGAGCAGTTAAGACAGTTTTAGTTGAATTTCTTTTCCGTTTTGATTTTATTTAGTGTAGGCTTGTTTGGATCACTTTGTCTAAGGGAAAATTTTATTTTGTGATCATTCACCCCCTCTGATCGCCATCTCGATCCTTCAATTTGTATGAGAGTTGGTTTTGCTCTTTCCATAGATCTTAACTGGTCTCGAGAGACATGGCGATGGACAAACATTCCACCAAGCCTCGCATCTTTTCTGGATATGATTTTCCATTTTAGAAGTTGCTAATGGAGTTGTACATCATTGCCCAGGGCTTCATGATTTGGCAGAAGGTAAACCTCCCGTATGAGGTTCTTGCCAATGAGAACGTCACGGCCGGCAATATGGTTGACGTTGAGGTGAATGCTAAGACAAGAAACATCCTCATACAGAGCCTTAGCCACAGCGAGGATGATAGGATCTCTCGCCTTCGATCTGCTCACCAGATTTGGGTGACCCTCGATGCTTACCATGAGGGCACTGCCCAAATCAAGACAGTGAGATAGGATCAGTACAAGCATGACTACAACAAATTTGAACAACACGCTGGTGAGAGTCTTGACGAGTGCTTTGGTCATTTTATGAAGACTTTAAGTGACCTTCGAGTAGTCAATTGTATATACCCTGACTCTTGACCGCACTCAATCTTCGAGTTTGGGAGATGAAAATGACCATCATCAAGGACACTACCAACTTATCGACTCTAGCTCTTGACGGACTTTATTCCTGACTCAAGACTCATGAGATCAATGTCGTTTTTCGAAAGATAAAATATTAGTCAATGGCCTTGGTCACAGATTCTACTAGATCAATCTCTAATTTTTTTGCTGGTTTTTCCCTCTCCGCCCTTTGCGAGTTTAGCAATGACCAACTAAAAAAAATTTCAGAAGAGAGGTGGTACGATCATCTGCTTCGAGTGTAGTGGCCCTAACCACATTTGGACGAATTACCCCAAGCTGGAGAAGGGCAAGAACGACAACAACGCTTTGGCTAAGAACGACTATATTGACAAGAACCGCAACAAAAAGCCTCCAGCTCGCGAGTCAGTGCATGAGAAGAAGTACCATAACTTCTCAAAGAACAAGAAGCTCTTCCACCGTGTTCTCGTCACGCTCGACAACATCAACCTCTCTAACATGGAGACATGGAGCAACGAGGGCGAGGATGATCTACAAGATAAGAAAGGCGGCGATGACTTCACTAGTATGTGCTTCATGGCAAACGCCAACAGCATCAGCGACTCCGAGCTCTACAGTGACTCGGACGAGGTACCCTCCTACGACCAGCGCAATGAAGCTTTTTGCAAGTTAGAAAATTTCATGCTAGAGCTAGAGCTAGGTGTATGGAGCTTGAGAAGGAAGTAGGTACCTTGACTCAGGAGTTAGCTTCATTTAGATCTTCTCCCTCCCGAGTTTCTGATGATTGTTCTTTGTGTGATGCCTTGCTTATGGAGTTAGAGAACCTAAGGACTATGCATGATAATGTGCTTGTTGAACTTGATGGTCTTAGATTGAAGAATGCTAGCAATGAATCTGTTAATGCTATATCTTTAGATGCTAGTTTTCTTCATGCTCACTCTACTATGAAAATTGCCCTAAACTGCTTGCTAAAATTAATGCCATGACCACTCACCTTAGGAAGCTTTCTACTAGAAATGATGAACTTGAAATGCATGCCTTTAGCCCAGTCCATCATACAGACAAACACAAATTCAACGAATGTCAGGTGATTAGTAAGAAGGTCCAAGAGAAGCTCAAGGCCGCCCTCGCTAAGTGCGAAATTGAGCAGGCTAAAGGAAAACCCGAGGATGATGAGCCCGAATACCGCGGGGCTGATCATAAGCTAACACACATTTTTGGGGGGTCTGCCACGTACGAGTCTAAGAGACAGTACAAGATAGTTGAAAGGAAGGTCAACCTGGCCACACCAGCTCTCTCCAGATTTCTCAAGTGGTCGAAAGCACCGATCACCTTCGACCAGTCAGATCACCCAACCATGGTTCCACATCCGGGGCGATACCCCGTGGTGGTCGAGCCCACCATCGTCAATGTTAAGGTTGGTCGAACCTTGGTCGATAGAGGTAGCTTGTTAAACCTAATCTTTGTGAAAACGCTGGAGAACATAGCGGTCCCTGGACAGAAATATAGGTCGGAGCTGAGCCGTTCCACAACATAACTCCGCGTTCATTGTCAATACCGCTTGGCCAGATCAAGCTACTGGTCACGTTTGGCAGCCGGACAATTTTCGCACCGAAAAGATTCTCTTCGATGTGCCGGACTTTGAAACTACCTATAACATGATTCTAGGCCACCCAATGCTAGCCAAATTCATGGCAGTGGTGCATTACGCGTGACAGATAATCAAGATGCTGATGCCAAAAGGAATCCTTACGATCATGGGAGACCAGCGCGCCACGGTCAGGTACGATAACAAGAGTTTGGAGATGGCCGAGCATCTCTGCAGATCGGCAGCCAGAGCCGACAACGAGAAAACTAAGCGCTAAAAATCCAAGAGTAATGATCAAGCTTCCGTGTCCAACAGTGTCGCCAAAGACCCGGTCGATGATGGCAAGAAGGATAAAAAGATCAACAGAGATATCAAAATGGTGCCCTTAGATCTGTCGAAACCTTCCAATACGATCAAGATGGGCGCCGACCTTGACCCTAAATAGGAACTCGAGCTCATCACCTTTCTTCAGGGCAAACCACGACGTATTTGCATGGCAACCGTCCGACATGCTTTGGGTCCCCAAGGAGGTGATCGAGCATCAGCTGGCTGTGGAACTAAGCGCCAAGCCTGTGGTGCAAAAGCAGCGCAGATTCACAGAAAATCAGAAGCAGGACATACAAGAGGAGGTCAACAAACTCCTGAAGGCCAGCTTCATCCGAGAGGTCCATCACCCGACGTGGATGGCAAACCCTGTCCTCGTTAAAAAGTCCAACGGCAAGTAGAGGATGTGTGTTGACTACATCGATCTCAACAAAGCCTACCCTAAGGATCCTTTTCTCTCTCCCCATATTGACCAAATAATGGACTCTACCGCGGGTTGTGAACTGCTAAGTTTCCTAGATTCCTATTTGGGGTATCACCAAAATAACATGTCCGCAGAGAATGAGGAGAAAACTGCTTTCACTACACCTTTTGGTGTATTCTGTTATATTAAGATACCCTTTAATTTAAAGTGTGTTGGCACTACATATCAATGGTGCATTCAGAATTGCTTGAAGTCCCAAATTGGGCGCAATGTAGAAGCATATGTTGATGATATCGTGGTAAAATCGAAAATCAGGAGCACCTTAATCGGTGACCTTGAGAAGACATTCGACAACCTTAGAAAGTATCTAATGAGCTTAACCCCTAGAAGTGCACGTTTCGCATCCCGTCTAGCAAACTTCTCGGCTTCCTAGTGTCCAATCGAGGCATCGAGGCCAACCCATGCAAAATTAAGGCTATCGACCAGATGCATCCTCCGCGGATGCTGAGAGAAGTACAAAAGCTGGCAGGCTTCATTGCAGCTCTTAGTCGATTCATCTCTCAGATGAGCGAGCAAGGGCTACCCTTCTTCAAACTACTCAAGAAGTAGGATATTTTCGAGTGGACTGAGGAGGTAGAAAAAGATTTCAAGACTTGAAAAGGTATTTATCATCTCCATCAATTCTAATTTCACCTAACGAAAAAGAGAAGCTCGTTTTGTACATTGCAGCTACCCCTCAAGTAGTAAGCATAGTCCTGGTGGTCGAACGGGATTGCCTTGAGAAAAAGGCCATAGTCCAGAAACTAGAATACTAAGTGAGCGACATTTTGCAAGACGCCAAGCTGTGATACCCTCAAATATAGAAGGTGATGTACGTCGTCCTGTTGACTTCTCGTAAGATGCGGTACTACTTCCAGGCACACAAGATTACGGTCATGACGACGTACCTTGTAACATCCCTAATTTCGGGTTTCTGCTAAAAGCTAATTTAAAATTAATTAATTTTAAAATCTGGTTTTTCATCAGTGTTATATTTAACCTGGCATCCTTATCCATTCGAAATTGAAGTTCGATCCTTTACCGTCCGCAAAGTCAGAATTCCTAATTCTGGTCCTTACTCGAAATTTCACCTACATTCCAAGATACTCTAAAAATCCCAAAACCTATTGCATTAGGTTCCAAATATTCCAAAACATTTTTAGGAATTTTCTCAAGATTTTTGGAATCTCTTTGCTATTTTATCTCTCGCGGTCTTTCATCAAAATCAGTATATTCGTTCCGGAATAATCTAAATTCCAAAATTCATCAAAATTTAGTGAAACTAATTTTATTGGGTTCCAAATAATCTCTAGTATTTTTAGGAATTTTTCCAGGATTTTTAGATCATTTTTGGTATTTTATTCCTCGCGCTTTTGTCCCTTCATTTCTTCCAACCAACGAGAAATCGATACGTGGCATATCACTGTTCATCTTCTTCCACCTCCAGCCAGGCACTTCCAGAGAGCACGATTCGTTTTCCTTCCATGGCTTTCCAAATTCAAATCATCATAACTTCTCATTTCCTCCACCAAATCATGCGTGGTTGGATCCATTGCGAAGAAAGAGACGAGGAGAATCCATTTTTTAACCTTCATTAGCCCTTAATCTCGTCGGAATTGGATTAATTGAGTAGAAACCGAAAAGCACTCAAACATCAATAACTCGGCCGTTTCTCCACGAAACGACGAGTTTCCACTTCTCAATTCTTCGTCCCGATGTCCTCTATCCCGTGCTCACCTTGCCCCGTCGATTCAGTGCCATTTCCCATCCCAAAACTTGAGAAAACCCGACGCCCGGCGCACTCCAAAGACACCGGCGAGCCATCTCTTGCTCCGGTGAGTTTTCCGGCAAACCAACCGCGTCACTTTGTGCCTTTTGCTTCCGAGATCACAACCATTCAATCGGATTTGATTTTCATTGCAGTTTGACTCCGAATTTCAAGTTTGTTCATCGTCGGCTGTCGCTCCGTTCGCCATCGATTTCTTCCGCTTTGAGTGCGAACCAATTCAATTCCTTGCACTGTAGACTCCTCGATGCTAGCTATCCGATGCTCACCTTAGTTTCAAGAAATTTCAAGTTTTAGGATGTTTTTGATCGCCGTGTCATTGGCTCGTTTTTGCCTCGTCACGCCGCCGTTCTTCGACTTTCGTCGTCGGCCTTGCAGGCGCCTCGCGCCTTGCCTCACTCGCCAAGACCTTTTTCGGCCGGGCCTTGCCAGTGCAGGTTCCGCCCCCAGTGGCATGACGCCATCTTGCACTGCCGAGCCACCTCCTAGTGCCACCGCCTCTGGCCGACTCCGGCGAGTCCACTCCGGCGAGTCTACTCCGGCGAGTTCTTTTTCATTTGGCCGGCAGCTCCTTTCCTTGGTTGGTTTTTCCATGGCGTTGCTCCTCTCCTGGAAATCTGCTGTACAGAGCAATGTTGAAGAAAGTAATAGCCTATGACGTGTGGGGCCCAGCTGTAAGTGAGACAAGAAAATCAGAAATTGGAGAAAAAGAAAGATTCCAAAGGAATATTCCTCGGTTTTCCAATTTTCAGGATTTTGAGAATTCAAACAAATGTTTCTCCTCCGTCGTAACTCCGAATCAAGTGATTCTAATTGCTAAATTCATCTAAATTCATCCTATATCTGCCAGTATTTTTATTATAATTTTTAGTTTCTTCTAAATTTATTTTATTCTTTTCGTGTACCGTTTTGCGTGTAGTCGAAGAAGCGGTCGTCGTCGCCAACGAGGGAGAAGATTTTAGAGTAGCGCATCGCACCTCGTCGATGAAGGCAAGTCGTAGTCCTTGACCATGTTGTACCCATGTTTGCAAAAAGTATTTCTATTTCATACAATTGCATGCTATTTGTTTACAAGTGCTATTTACTAGGTTAGCTAAACATCTATTTGTCACTATACCACCTTGATTAATTGAGATGCCATGTATCCCTTGTCACCCTAGGTTGGGTTGTTTACTAGTTGGACGTAATTGTAGTACTAACATGGGGTTAACGTAGCTATGCTTAGACCTGCTTAGTCGTACGTTGGGATTCATATCATCTGTGAACTAATGTTAATCTTGACCTAATGAGATATTGAATTGTGGCTATGACCACTGTTGTAAAACTTGTTGTACCATGGCAGGGGATGCCATTGGTCTTGGTTGAACAAAATGTTTTCCCTCGAGCAAGTGATCGTGCAGTAAAGGGGGTGCTGTCTAGCACATTGGGATGTGGTTGTCTTGCTTGAGATAATTTAAGGACTTAATCTTGTGCGCCATTGAACTGGGCCTAACCGTGCAACCACAAGTCTTGTATGGGACAGACCTAGCTGATTAATTTGCATTGTTTACTCTTGAGTACTGCCAACTGGATGTGTGGGTTCCGGGATATACGGGTAGATTCACAAGGCTCAAGAGGGGGCCCCGAGGGGCGAAACCTTAGAGGGCGGTACCGAGTTTAGACATGCATTGTAAAGGCTTTGTCATGATTTCTCTGCCGGCACACCAAAGGAAGTGTGCTAATGGCCAGGCGCAAGGAGAATATCATGTCTTGTGGGTAAAGCTGTACAACCTCTGCAGAGTGTAAAACTATTCGAATAGCTGTGTCCGCGGTCATAGACAAGCCCGGGGATTTCACACGGGGTATAGAGTGTTTTCTTGAAATGTGGAATGGTTGGAATGTGAATGGGGAGTTCACTGTTGTTCTGTTGTTTAAAACTATACTGTTGAATTGTGTGGTTGAAACTTATTTCAAATGATGTAGGGTGATGCCTCGTCATTCTGTTCATGTTGTCTACCAATGATTTACCAGTTATTTATTATTGCTTTATCAATCTGCCTTTAATCTATTTATTGTATTTAAATTCAAGTTATTGCTTTCTGCAAATGAACCCTATGACTATCCTTTGACAAGCCGTGCATGAATATGTTGCATCATTTCCCTACGGCTTGTTGAGTACGTTTTGTACTCACGGCTTTATGCCCATGTTGTTCGATTCTGTGAAGAAGAACCAGGGAATGAATATCAAGAGGAGGAATACTATGAAGACTACGTGGACTAGGAAGGCGTTCCCCAGACGATTGCCTGTGGCATGTCGAATGGCCTAAGTTATTATGTTTCCGCTGCAACAGTTTCACTTGTTTCTTAAGTCAGGAGGCATTGGTGTATGAACCTTGACCATAAGGTCATTTGTTTTAATTAATAATAATTTGCTTCTTCTTAGTTATTTCGATGTATGGAATGATATGTCATCTATGTTTCCACTGTGTGCACTAGTGTGATCCTGGACTAGTGCAGTATACACAGAGGGTTTCGGATTTGCATATCCGGGTCCTGACATACCTGCTCAAGGAAGTGATACACAACCGAGAGGCGACAGGGCAAACTACGTAGTGGACGGTCAAACTCAACGAGTAAAGGTCAATTTCACGTCACGGACCAACGTCAGTTCAAGTGTTTTAGCAGACTTCATCACGGAATAGACGCATGTTGAGGAAAAGGAGACTAAGGCTCAGTTTGTTTAGGCTTGAGCTTGAGCTTATTTGGCTTCTACACCTCTATAAGCCACAAGCCAAAACAAACAGTATTTTTCCAGCCAGACGAAGACAAGAAGCTTCTAGCCCAATTTGCACTACGCGAGAGAAGCAAGGAAAACGATGCTTCTCGGGTGGCTGAGCTTCTAAAAATCCCACTTCCTGGTACCCTTACAACTTAACTATTATTTACTGAAAAATTGCCATCCTCATCCGGCTCCAAAGACTTCTTCCGGCTCAACGGCTTCTTCCGGCTCGACCAAATAAGCTCAAGCTCCAGCCTAAACAAACTCAGCCTAAGACAGTCGATGACCACTGGACTATGTTCTTCGATGGATCGCTCACGCTCTAGAGCTTGGGGTTTGGCATCATGTTCAAATCCCCGACAGGTGAGGAACTCAAGTATGTCATCCAACTCAATTTTCATGCTTCAAATAATATTGCAAAATATGAGGGACTGATCAACGAGCTCCGAATAGCTGCTGCACTTGGGATCATGCGATTACTCATGAAATGAGACTCACAACTAGTCATAAATCAAGTACAGAAGGAGTACCAGTGCTAGGATGACAACATGGCGGTATTCCTAAATGAGATTTGCAAGCTGGAGCACCAGTTCGATGGGCTCGAGGTAAGGCACATCAAGCGAAGTGATAACTCCACCGCTGACGAACTTGCTAGGTTCACTTCAACACATTCACCTGCGTCTGCAGGAGTCTTCGTTGAGAAACTCCTTAAGCCATTCGTCTCTCCTGTACAGGAGATAGATGCTGCCCAACACGACTAGTAGCCTGGTTGAGTCAGTGAGGCAGAACCCGTAGACACAGAAGCTACACTACTCAAACGCAAGTTGACTTGGATGACCTCATTCCAATCCTATCTCAAAGGTCAAGATATCCCTGATGATGATGCCTCAGCCGAGAAAATTGCACGTAAGTCCAAGCTATATGCGTTGGTAGATGGCAAACTCTACTGAAAGGGGAGTAACGAAATCTTGATAAAGTGTTTCACTTAGGAAGAGGGCAATAAAATATTGCTCGATGTCCATGGAGGCATCTGCGGCAACCATGCATCCTACCGCAATCTAGTCGAAAAAGTTTTTCGGCAGGGATTCTATTGGCCGACTGCCCTCCAGGATGCTTGCGAGCTGGTGAAAAAGTGCGAAAGCTACCAATTTTATAGTAAGGAAACCACCCGACGAGCCCAGGCCTTGTAAATTATTCCTTTGTCTTGGCCTTTCTCTGTTTGGGGCTTGGATATCTTGGGACCTTTACCTAGAGCCCAAGGAGGTTACAAGTTCTTATTCATGGCAATCGACACGTTCACTAAGTGGATCAAGGCCGAACCCATGAGGAACATCACCTCAGAAGTGACCAAAAAATTCATGAGGAGTATCGTTACTCGATTTGGTATCCCTAATCGAGTAATCATAGATAACGGTAGCCAGTTCAAGAACGATGCTTTCATAGTCTTTTGTGAAGAATTGGGAATCAAACTTTGCTTCGCCTCCGTAGCTCATCCTTAGAGTAATGGTCAGGTCGAATGCGCCAATGGTATAATCTTCCAGGGGATCAAGACCCACGTATTTGATAGGCTCAAGGCTTATTCGTCCTAGTGGGCAAAAGAGCTCCCCTCAGTGCTCTGAGTTGTTTGTACATCGACTAGTTGAGCTACTGGTAAAACACCATTTTTCTTGGTCTATAGAGTAGAATTGATGCTTCCAACTGAGTTAGCATTCAGATCATCTCGAGTGGACAACTACTCAAAAAAGGAATAAGAGTAGATGCGAACCGATGATGTAAATCTACTCGAATAGTACAAAGATCGAGAGTCCATTCGAGCAGCCAAGTATCAGTAAGCCTTACGCAGATACCATGGCCAGAAAATCCAGGAAAGAACGCTCACCGTGGGGGACTTAGTACTACGAAAGGTGCAGAGGCAAGACAACTGCAATAAGCTAACACCTAAGTGGGAAGGTCCCTACGTGGTGGTCGAAGTGACTCGACCCAGATCAGTACATCTATCAACATCGGAAGGAATGATACTTGACAACTTGTGGAACATTGACCAACCGAGAAGATTTCATACATAAAATAGAAAAGACAGTGCATCGCTACAAAAATTTAGCTAAAGTAAAACTTTATTAATTTCATTAACAAAAGTCGTTCTATTACATGTAAGACACATACTCTACACTACTACTTGTTATTGGAGGCATTGCACCGCCTCCCCTGCATCCACAGGGACTGGAAGCTGATGGTCCCTAGGATGGGTCTGTGCCTTCTTTACGGGTCGGTTGAAGCGGTGAAGACCCGATCGCTTGTCGACGGAGAAGGTGACCTATCTGTCGCCAAAAGCCTTCGAGCACCGCGAGGGCTTCGAGGACAAGCAGAACCAGGCTGTCGAAGTTGTTTTGATCTTCACCTCCTTCACCGACGCTGGCAGCTTCACCTTCTTCTCCTCGTGTGCTGGCGGTGGCATCTGCTTTTGCGAAAGGAGCACAAGTGGCACCGTCTTCTTCGAAGATGACGCAAGCTTGCTGGTCACTTCATCTTCCTCCTCCGGCCAAACCTCTCTCTCGATATCCTCCCTGTCGATCTCGTCTTCCTCATCACAGGAGATGATGATCCGAATAGGGGAGACAACAGCCAGTGGTGTAGGGGGAGGAGAGTCCATGACGATCTCCATAGACGGGGATGATGGCGGAATGGAGGCCATGAATGGAGTTAAGAGGCTAAAGCGTTGCGAGTAAGGGACAAGAGAGAAGACGGGTTGTGGTAGGTGACAACAAGTCTTGTCTATTTATAGCTCAGGGAACGGGTTGTGCCATAATCGCAAACAGCCCAGAGTCGCATCAGTTCCGATCCACGAGGCACCCTCGCACTTCCACATAAATGTGAGAACCAAAGATACGCTAAGTCATGATGAGCCACGTGAAGCCGAAAGGGCACGAAGGTTACAACATCATTCGGTCACACGTCAAAACAAAGAAAAAAAGGAAGGCTATGCCTCACCAGCACGCTTGAGGGCTCACGCGCCTAAGCGTATGGTCGAAGGCTACTATGTATGAAGCTCACGCCTTACTTTCTCCTTGATACACTCATCGAGTAGAGAGCCGAGGGCTACATCACGTGTTTGGTTAGTGCACTTACTCTACCATCACCCCGATGTATTCATCGAGCGGAGGGATGGGAGCTATATCTCTTGATCTTTTTTAATGCTTCTTGATGCTTACGCTCTACTTTTTTATCAATCGAGCAAAGGGTCACGAGCTACATCATGCACGTCGACGCATACGCCCTTCCTTCTACTCGAGGTAGTCATCGAGCAAGAGATTGGGGGCTACATCACTTGATTTTTGTCTTTACCTAGCTCCACCCTCGAGTCGATACATCTATCGAATAAAGGGTTTAGAGTCGCAACAGGTGTATGATACTAATGCACCATTTTCATCTCGATCCATCTATCATGTGAAGAGTCGGGGGCTACATCACAGTATTGTGCTTACTACACTCTACTCCCCACTCGATGGTTTCATCGAGTAAGAAGTCGAGGGCTATAAGTAATCAAATACCTCTTTCCAGTTTTTTTGGTCGATACCGTTATAGAGCGAAACACACTGTAGGCATAATTCCTTGATCTCAGTTTATTTGTCTTTTTACATGCAATTCTTTGCACACATTTACTCAATCATGTACTTAGCATGTTAGCAAACCAAACTAACGAGTGGCCATGCCTGAACTTGATGACGAGCAATTCTATCCTACGTGCATACGAGCACCAGATTGTTAGACATCTAAAGCTCAGCGGCCGGTGAGAGACTAGGCCTCTAGTTGGTTCTACATGCGCTGCCTAGCAAGTTCATATTTGCTACAAAGTCTAAGTCATATGGTCGATAAAGACTTGCAAAAAACCACGTAGTGTCACTTCAACTTAGATAGCATTTATGTCATGCGTGGCCCCTCCGAATGTAAGCTCGGTGACTCGGTTATTTAATGAAAGTTTTTTAGCCTTGTGTGCAGACACAGCCAAGCGTATGCACGCCAATGAAGCTACTACTGATAGTCTATGAGTGCTAAATTAGAACTACATCTATTTGTGCTACTCTGTTTCATCGGCAAGAAAATAGCAAGCAAAGCACAATAGACAAACAAGTAATTTGGCATTATTATTTAAGACTGCAGTAGCAACGATATCAGCATTACATCGATAAAGGTCAGGTCAAACGGTCTAGCTGGCGTCGTCACTAGCTATAAACCTGTCAGCAAGGTCTTTGAAGGACTCAACATAATCGGCGGCCTGACTTACCTCGATCGGTGAAAAAAAACGAAATGATTGCGATGCACCTGCCTTGGTGTTGCAGGCAACGGCAATAAATGTTTCGCTACCCAACATTTAGATTTTTTTGACTTTTTCTAACTCTGCTCAGAGTCAAGTCGATGAGTCGACATCGAGTAACATATGGTTACCCTAAGAACTCGAGTTGGGATGGCCGCAAGCCGCTCGACCCAGCGCATTCCTACTCGAGTCATTCGACCGCAAGCAGGCGAGGCATTACTCAACCAAGCCAGAGCTTGGCGGTAATCGACCAAGTGCTTAAACAGACCCTCCACTAAGCAGAGTTCGAGTGCTACTGTCAAATATCTAAATATGGGGTATAGACATACATTGAAAACTCAAAGACTATACCATATATGTTCAAGCAAGCATCCGAAAACTCTAGGTATCGTGGGCCCAATTCAATGGGATAAGATATACGTGGAGGGGGTATCTTCATGCAGGGAAGGACTCGATTGTTTTCTTGTTACGAGGAAACTAGCTCTAGTATGCCTAGCATCTAAGAAAGTTTCAATATGATCTGAAGACCACGTAACGATGGATTCCTCATCGGCTATGATCTAATATCCCAAACTGACTACAACTTGACCTGAGGCAAGGCTACCCTGACTATATAAAGATGAGGGTAGGCATCTAGGAGGATAGGCAATTCTTAGGCTACAAGCCCTCTAGAGCTAGACAAGCGTGAAGATTTTTTGAGTAGAGTATCCAAGAGCTGGCGAACTTTGCTTCGTCCAATCTTTAGCCATAGCTTAGCCACCCCCAAGTTCAATCTTTATTGTAATTAGAGCTAGACATCCTACTTTGTACTCTGTTCATCGACTTCATACATTATACATACAGGAGTAGTGTATTACTTCATTTGGAGGCCCGAACCTGTCTACATCGTGTGCCCCCGTTTTCATGTCTGACTCTGCTAAATTTGAAGGTACCTGAAGATATAAGTTCATTATTGATTTCTAACCTTCGACAATTCCTTTGTACTTGTTGTCTTTCTTTAAATTTCCTAAGTGGGATCTTAATCTTATTAACTCTTATATGGTAAATTGTCTTTGGAATGATTATGAAGATCATATTAGGCTTCATTTAGCTAATTGACATTTAGTTTGTATGGAGAAGGATTATGGTGGGCTTGGGGTTCCTAATATTAGGGGCCTTAATTTGTGCCTTTTAGCTTCTTGGATCAAAAGATTCTATGCTAATGAAAATAAACAAAGGAAAGATTTGATTAGGTTTAAATACAAGACTGACAATCCTAATCTCTTTGCTTGCTACCCTTAGCATGTGTCTATTTTTTGGAAAGGGGTTTTGTGGGCTATGCAGGCTACTAAGTTTGGCTATAAGTGGAGCGTGGGGAATGGGATGAAAATTAGACTTTGGAAAGACATTTGGTTTGGCTCTTCTTGCTTAGCTATTCAGTTTTGGCATCTTTATGTGTTGGTTAATGAAAAAGGTTGTTCAATTCTTGAAATTTGGGATGGGACAAGTGTTAGATGTACTTTTACAAGAACTTTTTCTAAAAGAAGGATGATCAAGTGGTTCAAATTAGTGGAGGTGGCTAACAGTATAGCGTTCTCTGGTGAGGAGGATTCTTTGGTTTGGTAGTACTGTAGCAATGGTGTATACTCGGTTAAATCTCTTTATGCTATTGTTAATTTTAGGGGATTGTTTTCATTCTGGCTATTTGGTGTTTGATTGTTCCCCCAAATATCCATGTCTTTCTTTGGCTCTTATCCCATAACAAGATTATGACTAAAGATAATTTGTTGGGAAGAGGTATTGACAAAGGGACTGCTTGCTGCTGCTGTAATGAGGATGAATCAGTTAATCACATTTTCTTTGATTGTATTGTAGCCAAGAATATTTGGAATATGATTTCTAAGTTTTTGGTTTGAATATTGGTTATAGCTATGAATCGGTTGCTCGATTTTGGTTGAGTAACTAAATAAATGGTGTTTTGAACTCGATTTGTGTTGCCACTCTTTGGAGTCTATGGAAAAATACAAATAACATGGTTTTTCGATTACAGGGTTGGTCAAGTGTAAAAACAATATGGAGAGGGATGCTTATATCATGGAGAGATTGGCGACCTCTATACAAGGAAGAGATGGAAGTCAAGACGCACCTGTTTTGCAGAAGACTAGAGTCCAATATTCAGGCGCCGTTGCCCTTGGAATGTGGAGTAACATGACTTTGAAGGAAAGTTTGGTGTCTAAAGATCAAAATGAAGAGGTTATTCGTATGAGCTACAGGCACTGTCAGGCTATTTCAAGGTTTTAGTTGAGAAGAATATGTAATCTGGTTGTTTCATTTGCTTAATGTTTTCAGCTGTGCTGGTTGTTTTTTAGTTGCTGAGAAGTTTTGTATGAGCTGCATAAGACCACTCTCCAATTTCTATAATGGAACTGGTTTTGATGTCTTTTGATCTAAAAAATGTGTGAAAAAGAGAAATTCATATATACTATACAAATATCGAAAATACACAGCTAGCAGTGGAGCTATGGAAAGTCGTAAATTCGCCCATTAATCATGTGTATTCAACTTGTCCTCAATCTAAGATGTGTTGATGCACTCCCAAACCAAGCTAAGCGTGAGGTTATCCCTACCATGGGCTAGGCATATACAACTCAGTCAACTGCACTTACATGTTTGTAAAAATATATTACACTCACATGCATGTTTTTGGTGAATTTTTTTAATAATACATTTTTTTTCAAAATTTCAAAAATATACGTCGAATAAAATTACATAAATATATCCCTGTCGATTGTTGGTTGGGTGACACAAAAATATCGCCCAACCAACAGGCGACAGGAGACCACGTCGCATGATGAACGGGCGACAGAGCGCCACGTCACCCGCCCGAGTCTCTGTCGCCCGATGGTCGGACGACAGGCTAAAAATCGACCGATCAACGGGCGATAGGGGGAATGCGGCCCCTTGTCGCCCTACCAACGGGCGATAGAGAGGGTTTTAAAAACAGATCGCTCGACACTATTGCTCATTTGAGCCGAGCCAGCGCTAGAGAACGAAAAAAAAGAAGAGAAGAAGAGGGAGGAGAGGAGAGGAGAGGGAGGAATAGGAGGGACTGCGCGACTATATTGAGGTAATTTTTCGTTGTTTATTTTTTTAGCAGTAAATTATGGTAGAGTAGAAATAATTGTAGATCTAGCTAAATTGAGAGGTTACGGATAGATCTAGCGATTGTAGATGTTTTTTATGGATAGAAGTACGTCGATATATATTCATGGGAATGTAGTTAGATCTAGATAGATATATATTCTTAGGAATGTAGATGTTTTTTACGAATAGAAGTACATCGATATATATTCATGGAAATGTAGTTAGATCTAGGTAGATATATATTCTTAGGAATGTAGATGTTTTTTACGGATAGAAGTACGTCGATATATATTCATGGGAATGTAGTTAGATCTAGGTAGATATATATTCTTAGGAATATAGATATTTTTTACGGATAGAAGTACGTCGATATATATTCATGGGAATGTAGTTAGATCTAGGTAGATATATATTCTTAGGAATGTAGTTATTTTTCTATATAGATCTATATTTTTGTAGCATATAGATATAGTTATGTTAGGTGTCACAATATTTTTTATGGAAAGTAATTAATTCGTGGGTGAATGAATGGATTTGTGGATATGGCAGAACGAGTTCCATTTAGAATCTATTATGGAGAAGGGGTTGTAATGTATGGTTTAGAGGGTTCGGATCTAAGTAACTTCCAGTGTGTGGACAGAAGTTTGAATAGGGTCGAAGAGCGCATATTTTCTTTTGTGTTGAAGTGGTTGTATTATACTTTTCGAATGGAACAAGAGAAGTGCGAGTTGAAGGTATTTTGCCTATGTAGTATGCAAAATGACCCTATTTACTGGAAGCTAGTTGAGCTGAAGGGAACCGCATCGTGGAGATCATATGTGAGGGGGGCAGAGCAACGGGGATGGAATCTGGTGCTTTTAGTGCAAACATTTGACAGGGATGTTGCCCCCCAGCAGCAATTGGACGTCGATGAGTGTAGTCAGCCTCAAAATGAGTTCAGTTTTGGTGACACCGAAATTGGGGGATCTAGCCGTGAGCAGTATGTTTAGCAATGTAACGAGGATATCATTTGCCAAAGTGGTGAACAAGTTGAGTTTGGGGAGAATGATGAAAATGTTGGATAAGAAGCGCTGGGACAAGTAGACGAAGGTAAGCAAATTGATGAAGCTAGGATGGAAGAGAAATACCGTGAGTACAGCAGAGCAGAAGTGGAAGATGACGATGAGTCAGATGAGGAAGATGGAGGTACAAAGCCGGTTGTGCCAGCCGAGTGGAGCACGCATCAATTTGATAAGCTAGTTGTTAATGAAAGCAATGATATACCTTGGCAGTATAGTGACAATGAGGTTAGGCCTAACAGTATGTACCTGACAAAAAGAGGCTATGCAGGATGCTGTGAAAGATTGGGCTTTACCATTAAGAAGTACTTTTAGGGTTAAGAAATCCACCCCAACCTGCTACGAATCTACGATGTGGTGTGTGAGATCCATGGGTGTCCATGGAGAGTGCACGCATACAAGCCCAAGTAGGGCACCCATTGGCTACGTTCAAAGGTTGAGCGGTATAGCTGTATGATTGAGGAAACACTGATGACTCACAAGAACCTGTCATCCGGGTATGTCGCGAACATCATGTATGCAGAGATAGTGGAGAACCTGAATTTTGAGCCTCGTGCTATTATCCGAGCAATTAAGAACATATATCAGTACACAATTAGCTATGGCAAGGCATGGAGGGCGAAACAGAAGGTATTAGAAATGAGGTTTGGGAAGTTTAAAGACTCGTACCATAATCTACCCGCACTACTCAGTTGTATTCAGGGAAGAAATCCTGGCACTTACTATGATTATCAAGATTGTCCGTCAATCAAGTGGCCAACTAAAAGGCATCGGAGGAGAGTGTTCTTCGCATTCGGAGCTTGCATTAAGGTGTTCTATCACTGTCGCCCATTGTTGTGCCTGGACGACACATTCTTGACTGCAAAATAAAGAGGGCAAATATTAACAGCTATGGACGTTGATGGAAACAACCATATTCTGCCTGTTGCCTTTGCCTTTGTAGAAAGCGATGAGAGTTGGCTGTGGTTCCTGCGGAACTTGAAGATCGGGGTGGTTAAAACTCATCAAGATGTGTGCGTGCTGCATGACAGGCATGCTAGTCTGCTTAGTGCTATCAACCAGTTGCAAACAGGGGAAGAGGAGCCATTCCGTAGCCTGACTTGCAGAGTCGATGGTTCATGAGGCATTTGGGTGCAAACTTCTATAAGCAATTCAGGAACAAGGAACTGATGAACATGTTCAAAAGACTATGCAAGTAGAACCAGGAGAGCAAGTTTCAAACTCTATGGAAAAATCTTGATGAGCTGACAAAAAAACACAAGGAGGAGCCACTTCCCCTTCATCCATGCCTCCGGTAGGGCTTCTTTGGCACGACGTGCCCTCTCTCGTTTCCTCTCTCTCTCATCCTCCTTCTCCGTTTCCTTTCTATGTTCCTTCTCACGTGCGGCGTCACGCTGGTCTTAAAGCTGTCGCCTGAACTCCTCGTCCCGGTTGGCTTGATCAAGGAGCCTTGGTCTTCGGAGTTGATCTCTATATCAAACCACTACTCAAATTCACACAGTGGTGGAGGTGATTGCATGAAATATAAATTAGCAAAGTTTCATGTAGAAATATTACGAAACACATATGATTATTACCATCTGACAATTCTTTAGGTTCTTCTCCGGTGGGTCGAAGGCGTAGTTGCGGCACTTCCAATACCTCCTCTTACAAGTTGGAATTTCCCAAGAGTGGATAAGCCTACAAGGATCTCCGCACATACACATCAGTGGGACAACCCCGCGAGGTAGGAAGAGGTCCTGGTACACGACGTTGCGCAGCCACTCCGAAGCGCCTCGCTCTTCCTTTGCCTTCCCCTTTCCCTTTCCACTTGCATGCCTCGGCATCTTTTTTTCTCTTCTCCTTCGTTTCTCTCTTCTTTTCTCTCTTTTCTTTCCTCTTCTCTTCCTTTCTTCTCCCTCTCTGGCTAGTTGAGTGAGCACAATGCCGCACGAGTAGTTTTTATAGCCCTAACCCTCTCTGTCGTCCATTGGTAGGGCGATACGGGGCCACGCTCCCCCTGTCGCTCGTTGATCGGTCGATTTTTAGCCTGTCGCCCGACCAACGGGCAACAAAGACTCGGGTACGTGATGTGGCGCTCTGTCACCCGTTCATCGTGCAACGTGGCCTCCTGTCGCCCGTTGGTTGGGCGATATTTTTGTGTCACCCAACTAACAGCCGACAGGGGTATATTTATGTAATTTTTTTGACGTATATTTTTGAAATTTTGAAAAAAATGTATTATTAAAAAAATTCTGTTTTTGGTCATAGTTGCCCTTTAGAATTGCTCCAAATTTTATGTAGAAGCTATACATTTTCACACACCTTAATGATTCTCCACGTCCCTCTCACTTCTTGTGATGGCGTGCCCATAGTTTTTTAGATAGTGATACACCCGATCTTCATGATCTATGATCAAGGATAACACTGGATCCGTGAACTCTGATGAACACGATGACGCCAACCATTGTCTCAATGTAGCAACCTACAACAAATGAATTCGTCCAAGAATACGCTCGTGATCCACATATACTCGACCACACAAGAAATAGACGCACGGTTCCTACAATCACATGAAGAAATCGCAAGAACAATGGAGGTACTTCCAAGAAAAGTGCCTATCTCCCAAAAGGAAATGTGTAGCATAAACCCAAGAATAAGCAATATGAACTATCTTAAAAATAATGTGGCCTAAGTTTACAATAAAAAACAACACAAGTATATAAAAGACACTAAGAAGGGTGCAACCTGGCCTAAGGCTCTCCATGGTGAGTCCCACCTTTTTTAGCCTCTATCTCTAACTCAAATTTCTAATCTAATTCAGCCAATCTAGAAGATGATACTTGTTCACCAATTTACGGATAGAAAGAGACCAATTTTGGCCATCTTATAATGGAGTGAAATAGAGGTGACGTTTTAGGCTTTCAAACAAGTACAAAAACACCATAATTGTAGTCCGTATGTGAAAATTAAGACCTTTTTAATTTTGACTAGTCTGGCATTTTGAATTAGGCTCTTTTACTCTTCGAATTCAATGTGGCCTTATCTATTCATTTGCTTCCTTATTATGTCCAAATTGGTCTTGGGCCTACCTCCTTAAGCCTTGGTAACGTGCCCTTGCTTTCCACTTGGCCCCATACGCCTCTCTTCTTGGGCTAGCTGCATGAAGTGGGCCTCATAGCCGCACGGGCTGCTCTCACCTTGCTTGGCCCCATGGGCTTGGTGCCCTAGTTGCATGGGGTGGCCCATGTGATCATGGCTACTTTATTGATCTTCCTTGTGGTGCCCATCCTCCCTCACCTTCCGCTGGGTTTTGCCATGGTTTATCAACATAATTCGGCTCCATTTGATATCTGGTCATTTTTTGTACCTAACAACAAGCAATGACCCACCATTAGGTAGTATACTATTCTCATATAATAAAGAAAATGGACTAACTGAAAACAAATTCACCTATTGATACTTGATGCGGCTTAATAATTCTTTCCTGTTAATTAAAATATTAAATCGGAAAGGACTTGATGTATGCATATCTACATCAGATAGTCTAGCCACTTTGTATGTTATAGAGGCCCAAAGCCCCAAACAACCATCAATGTGATTGCCCCATATTGTAAGAGTTGGGGCCTTGTGGGAGGCACATGTCCCATATCAATCACTCGTCCTAGTTATATAATAAGGGTAACCTTTACCATTAGTCATGCCGAATGTGATATAACAAATTACTTAGATATTATTCATCATATTTATAAAGTACTAAAATTTTATTGGAGATTATAAATTTCTCCCTTGGGTTTGAGCACATCCAAGGGGGAAAAGGGTATGTACTTCAAAGCCTTTCTTTTTCATGTCGTCATGGTATGTGTGAGTAGTTTTCTTTCTATCCCAAGGTTGTGGGGATCTTGTTGTAATTTATGAATTATTAATTTACCTATTATGTTAATACATTTTATGCTATGGTTGTGTCTACTTGATATCTTGCTTGTTCTTAGTTGATAATTAGCTTAAAATAAATATCGATTGCTTTACTATAGATGTGAACATGGTGTTTAGATCTATTAGGGTGATTTATATCAACTAGGGCATGATTTGCTGGAGGGGTGAAGTGTGAAAAGACTGGTATGGTATAGGGTTGTAGGGTGACAGGCAACATAATATGAAATTTGTGCTAATTACTTTTAGAACAATCTAGTCTTAAATTGCAGTAAGTGAACCTAGTATAGGGGAGGATCTTTCACATCTTGGTTAAACCTGATTTCTTTGTTCTAGCTTTCGTAGATTTGATGTAGTTTACTTTCATCTCCTTATAATCATTGCTTTAGTTAGTAGTAATTTATTCTAAGTAGTAGATCTGTTCTTTTATGTGTATTTCGATACCTTAGAATACTACAAGGTGAAAAGCTATAGGAAAACTATACACTTGCGGGTATTATTTTGTATGCATATCTAACGTCAACAGTGCGCATACACGGAGGAAGGCTAACCAACAGCCAATCTTGCAGATCTAATGGAATTAGGGGTACGTGAAGATGGAAAAGGCAATGCTACGGTGCTGGCTGAGCGAGGAGAGGTGTATTGCGACGATGCTGCCAAATTGGGGGGGACATGGAAGGAGAAGGAGGTAGGTAGCATGGGCCACGAGTAGAGATGATGAACAGTGACGGATAGGAACCACACAGGCCTAGGTGAACAATGTCGGGGGATCAAGGGAGGTGGCATGTTCTCTAGTGATAGACCCTAGAAGATGAGTCAAGAGGAGTGGCGCGAAAACCCTATCTTGGGTGGGAACTTGTAGAACAGAGAGGAGAGGAGTTGGGAGAGGGGAGGAAGAAATAAGGATGAGGATCGAGAATTTCCTTTGTTTTATACCTTGGTAGAGGTGGGTAAATACTTCAAACTTTAGTAGCAATGTCCTATTTTCATCTTGCAAAAACCCAAGAAGCTGCCCTATCTAGATGTCTTCCGCTTCCATGAACAAACTTGGCTTTAGGGCTTTGTCTTCGCAATAAGTTTGTTGAAATGTTAGATATTTGGGGGTAGCTTTTGGCTTCTCCAAGAGAAAAGTTGAAGCTAAAACATCCCCAAACTGGTCCAGCAGGTAGGATGGATAATGAGTCGACTTGGCTTGGCTCGATTCATCCAAACTCGTTAGCAAACACAGTTTGGCTCGACTCATTAACCAAACAAATAAAAATGCCTGCTTGGCTTGACTTGGCTTAAAAGCTCTAGTTGGCTCATTAAGCTAGTTAAAAGCCAAGTGGAGACAAAGGGACAGCCTCTTCGCTGGCAAATGCCAGAGGCGAAGTGTGCGGGAGGATGCCGGAGGGGAAGAGGATGACCGTGCATATGGGTGGAGGTCAGAGGCAAAGGGGCCGAGAGAAGGCTAGACGTGGAGGGCTGAAGAGGATGACGGTCATGTGTGTGCGTTTGCACATGTGTTATATGCGGGTGCTGAGGTTAGAGGCTAAAATGGGCTATTGGTATAATGGGCTAAAATGATATCGGCTATGTGCTGAATTTTTTGCTAAGCTAGCCGGTGATGTTTAAATTTTAACAAGTAACTCATGAGTTAGCTTCGTTGAACAAATGAGCATAAATTTCTGGGCTAAGTTTTCTTATGGCTAGGGTACGAGCTTAAGTCAAAGCCAGGCTAGCTCGCAAGTGTCGAGCTCTTCTTTTTTTTCACCTCCTGCTTATGGCTACAAGCCAAGCGGAGCCGAGCCAGCTCACGAGCTTCGATGGTACAGTAGCACATACCATCCAAGCATGACAGTCGTGGACTTGTGGCATGGAGTCTAGGGAGGTAATACTTGCCTTACATGCCGCGTAGGCGTAGCCCCTCTCGCCGGCCCACCTCACTCACCCGAGCACGGCTCTATTTATCCTCCGCGACACAAGGCGCCTCCTCACACGTAACAAGCACACTCCTAAACCCCTGAAAAAACCCTAGCTCTCGTGGGAAACCAACTCCTCTCGTACCCATGGACGCCCACAAGAATCCCTTGCCGGCGCTGCCGCAGCCTGAGCGCGCAGGCTTCGTGAACCTTCGCTTCCGCATCCGCCTCCGCCGCTCCCCACCGCGCGACCACGCCGAGGGATCAGGGGAGCGTGGCGCCGTGGGAGGACGAAGACAGGAAGCTGCTGCCCGACCGCGCCGCGGCTCGCCGCCGCGTCGGGGTGGGGGATACGACGGCCGGCGTCCTGAGGGTGGTGGAGGTGCTGGTCGCCGCGGCGACAGGGAGCTGTCGTGGCATTCGCCGCCACCGCCGCGTCGTGGTGGGGTAGACGGCCGCCGCCTTGAGGGTGGTGGAAGTGCTGGTCGCGGCGGCGACGGGACCCTGTGGTCGGGTTTGCCGCCGCCGCGTCAGGGAGGGGAAGACTGTGGCCGGCGTCGTGATGGTGCTGGACGTGCTAGTCGCGGCGGCGACGTGGAGCTGTGGTCGGGTTCGGCGCCGCCGCGTCGGGGTTGGGGTGATGACGGCCGGCGTCGTGAGGGTACTGGTCGCGTTGGCGACGGGAAGCTGTCGTCGAGTTCGCCGCCGCCACCTCGTCAGGGTGGGGGTGACCGCCGCAGCCGTGACGGTGGCGGTGCTGGTCGCGGTGGCTATGGGGAGCTGTCGGCTGGGTCGGCCTCTGCCGGTGTCGGCGCGGCGGAGCAGGGAGGCGGGGTGGTGAGCACGTGCCACGTGTGCTCCAAGACCTTCTATCGAGTCAAGGCGCTGCACGGGCACATGAGGAGCTGCCGCGCTGCCGCCGATGAGCTGCCGCCGTCAGCGCCGCGGCAGGAGAGGGCAAATAAGCGGATGGTTGAGAATAAAAAGGCGGACGACGAGGGCCTGCTCGCCAGGGCGTTGGAACGAAGCTGGGCGGTAACCGGGCGTCGCCGGCTTGGCCGGATCCCTAGCCATGGCTGGGGAGAGCCGCTAGTGCCACCGTCGAAGAGGGCGTGTGTGGCGGCCCAGGACAGGACTCCAGTCGCGGCGATGCTGCGCGAGGTGACCGGGCTGCAGGTGGTGGAGGACGACCTGGACCAGCCCTGGGCCGCCGAGATGGTGCGCGCCGCGCAAGAACTCGTGCTTTTGAGCGCTGGCGAGGCGGACTTCGGCCCGATCGCTGACGGCCACAGAGAGCAGAGCGTCGTCACCGTCGCCGTCCCGCCGGCCAAGATCCCCAAGGTAAAGGTCCCGGTGCTCCCATCTAATATACGCAACTCACCTGTCGTCCCAGACACCGACGTGATCGGCATCAATGACGACGACGGCGAGGACGAGGATGTTGAGCCTAACAGCGCCGTCGCAGAGATCAACGCCTGCGCCTTGACTATTGCAATTTCAGCTCCTGATACGGCAGAAACTGTGACAATTGCACCAGCCGCTGATGCTGCGACAACCGTGGACATCACGGCAGCTCCTGCCACACCGTCGGCTGTGGCCATTGCAACAGCTCCGGCTACCGCGGCGACGGCTGTGACCATTGCAGCTGCGCCAGATGCAGCAAAGGACAAGGAGATTGCTTTCAGCAATGGCAATGGCGGCGCTGCTGCCATCGCCGGTGTAGGTGAGATCACGGTGTACCGTTGCCCAAAGTGTTCCAAGACCTTCCGCAGCTACCAGGCGCTGGGGGGCCACATGACCAACCACAAGATCAGCGAGAAGAGGACCAAGGAGCTGCAGGACGGGAGAGCGCGGCACGTGTGCGCCAAGTGCAGCAGGACGTTCCCGACCGGGCAGGCTCTCGGCGGGCACATGCGGCTTCACTACACCGGTCAGGTACTCGGCGCAGGCAAAACCACGGTCTGGGCTGCGCCTTCCACTGCCGGCGGCTTGTCGCTCCCTGGCCCTGCCGCTGCTGGCAGCTCTTCGTTCGTGTTCACCCTGCTGAAGCAGGAGGAGCCACCGGAAGAGATGGCGATGGCCGGAAATGTTGTGCCCGTCTATGTCGACCCAGGTGCCACTACCTTCGGTCTGTCGTTCCCTGCTGCCACCAGCAGCAGCTTCCCGCTCATGTTCGCCACACCGAAGCAGGAGGAGAAGACACCGGAAGTGATGGCGAGGGCTCCTCGCAATGGCGCACGCGGTGGCTTCCGCCTCTTCGGCGTCGACATTGTTGAAGGTCCAAAGGAAGAACCAGTGGAGCCTGTCAGGTGAAAGGAGTAGGTGATCCTTCTGCCGGTGTTTCAGGAGCTAGAAATTTACAGATCGGATGCTTTTGGGCATTGTTAGTCCGTTACTTCGTAGCCGTTTGTCTGCTGCCGGTTTAGCCGAATACCAGAGCTGTAGCCTGTAGGCTTTCCGAATCAAAGCAGTATGTTGGTTTAGATTTTACAGAGTTCGTACCCGAGCTGTAGCCTGTAGGCCTTCCAAATCAAAGTAGTATGCTGGTTTAGATTTTACAGAGTTCGTACCCGAGCTTTAGCCTGTAGTCTTTTCCAAATCAAAGTAGTATGTTGGTTCAGATTTTACAGAGTTCATACCAGAGCTGTAGCCTGTAGGCTTTCCAAATCAAATAGTTGTATGAGCTAGTTATCTGATGAAACAAGTTGTGAGAGTTATTTGAATAGCGTATGGTGTGTGTTTGCTACCAAACGATAGTGTTATGAGACTTTGCATTGTACTCGTATTCCTCTCTGTGTACATCAATATTGTGTCAAAACAATGAGCCTGTATCAAACCTCCCCTTGTATACAGTGAACATGCAAACTGGAGAAGTTCTGAGGTCAGAGGATATAACTGGACTTTGCATCAGAGCATCCGTTAGATCGTGGAAGTATTAGGTATTCACTTCCCTGATGATAATTGTATACGAGTGATTGAGCGAGCGGTAACGAGGATCATATATTCTGAATTGCCAGTCTAGCAGCAATCATACCGATGTTATGTTCTACGTACTTGATTCCACTGGTTAGTCTTTCCAGAGTGTCTGCTGAATCCATTGCTTGTATCTTGTATTTTTGCAGGGTAAGAAGCTCTGCATCTGACATACCTGTAGTGTACGGTTTTGATGTTAGATTACACTACATGAAGTTGATTTACACCCTGTGGCAGCTTCTCTTTGGTTGGTCATTCCATGTGAGATAGACATGTCTCATTGAAGATTAAGATTTGAAATGGAAGCTATGGTCAATATGTAAGGTACGGAGGTGAAACGAGAATGATCTTTTATCACCTGAAACTGTTTGGTACGCGGCAAAGGAGAGACGTTCTGGGAGCCCAGGGATAAAAGCTTCATTATACTCTTCGAAAATTTCTTTCTCAGACCACAGTAGAGAGCCCTTGATGTTGGTTTGCAGTGGTTCATCCTCAGGCACCTAATTAAATGGCAAAGTTGTGATGCCAGAAGACTAGGATAAAACCATTATTCAGCATTTGCAAATCGCTGAAAGGAACTAAGATACTGACTAAACCTTCAGCTTCATTTGTAGGCTGTGTAAATTGCACATGGACTCTCTTAACTTGGAAATTCTCATGCCCAATTCAATACCCTCACAAGACTTGTCCATTATGGGAGAAACGGAACCGCACAAGTAGGGCTCCATCTGGATCAATGAAGAGTGTGACCATCTAAAATAGAAGTGAAAGGAAAGAGGTGTTGTAAACGGTAGCTACATAAAACAGTAATCGAATTCAGGGTTTTACAAGAGCATCTGCCTGGGCATTTCTTTATTTCTGTAATTTCTTTTTATCAGTGACAAAATAATTCAGAACAGAAAATTCGACCCATCTATAAACTTGGATAAATAAACTTATAGAACCCACTCTAGGGGTATTATAGTAAACATGGGAATGTGATATAAAACATGATAAAAAGACCTTTAAAGGCATTATACACACAATACATAGAAGTAATAAAGTACATACAAAGTTGTTAATTAACATTACCAGAAATCAAGTATGATATGATGTGTACACCGACATTGAAAGAACATTATATACTTGAGAACCAGAATGAGCTTACCTGCAAAAGGTTCATAATTTTCACACGGCATACACCTCGAATTGACACCAATGCTCCAACCTCCAGCTTTTCAACCTATACTAAAGATAAATCATTGAGTAGAAAAGGTGAACCACCCTAACCAGAACCCTGCAATCGAATTTATCAAAACATTTAAAATGAAGGATAAGAACTTACGCTTTCTATCCGGACCAAACAACCATGTCTTACAGAAAAGGAAGCTTTAGGAGAGCTTGATACAACTGGATCAAGCACAAAGTGTACAAAAGAATTTTTCCTCCTATACAAGGCCTGTTGAGTGAAAAATTAGAAACAGATCAGAAATCCTATTATCACACAACTGCAACAAAAAATAATGTTGTGTGCCACTCTACTCAAGGTTTGTGTTATAAATATTCAATGACAGCTATATGTAGTTCTTGTGTTTCAAGAATGATGTGCCAATCCCATTCTACTGGTCACAGCACTCCTTCACAGCAATTTTAACAAAGGATATCATGCCAAGACCTGTTAAATCTGTTTCCATTACATCATAAATCTACAAAATGTATATTTGAACAATTTTTTTTTTGTGTGGCAGAAAATCTGGATTACATCATGTCAACAAAAATCAAAATATACTGCAGCAGCAAAATAGTATGAAACAAGTGATTGAGACAAAGGTAATTACCTCTTCTAGCAACGCTATATACTTTGCTTCATACAAGTGTAAAGTCTTGCATTCGGATGGAATCAACACCTATAATATTTTCATTATCTTAGCACCATCCAAGTGAGTTCATTGATAATTCAAAATGCATAATGTAAGCATAATGCTGAATAAACCGATCCAAGTAATTATGTTCACATGAGCTGATAACAATTCAGTAAACTTTCACAGCATAAATACAGAGGCAAATTCATGGACTAGAAATAGTGCAGATTTGAATATGTAATTCACGATTAATTCCCTATGTTGGTTAACAAGAAAAGGAAAACTATTCAGTTTTTGTTGTAACAGTAGAAAAGGATACTAGTGAATATATATATATTAATAATAATAAAGGAGTTCATAATTACGAGGTGAAACAAAGGAAAAAACAACAAGGTGATCTTTAAAAAGACTAGCTGGCCAATTTTGAATTGCTAAAAAATATTTTCCTTTTGCTCCGTGGATAACCATGGTCTGTGCCAACTGTCATTTGTTGGATCAATGTTATCAAACACGTTTTGGTTTCGCACTACCCAAAAGCTCTAGTTGGCCATAATGATGATTTCCATATGGAACGGCTGCTGCAATCCTTGAAACAGATTTTCAAAAGCTTCTAAAACTGAAGGCCAGCTTGCCAATGAGGGCAAATGATGTTCCGGAATTATTGAGCAAAGGGGAATCCAAGGAAAGATGATACAAGGTAAACTATTCAATTGTTGCAAAGACAGTGCAGCTAGAGACAATCACATCATAGCACTGCGATTAAGTCATCAATAATTCCTTCAGGCAAAAATCACGATTCATGGCATTGTTGCAGTTTACAAATGCTGATTGCTACAATAATCATATCTTAATGTCAGTAGCACCGTTAATAAGCTCCTTCAAAAAAAAAATTATCAGTTAAACAAGCCCTTCTAGCTATGAATCACCGATCCTTCATGAAGGTGTCGTACCGGTATCGGATACCCCGATCCTGGATCGACTAAAATTGAGCATAAAAAATTAATTAAAAAAGTCCGGATCCTTCTCCGATCCTCCGCGATCATCCCGATACCTCCAAGCCCATAACACAAAGCCCAAACAAAGAAAAAACCCATTATATCCCATCAATCCTAACCCTAAAAATCTATCCCTCCCTCATAGCCCCTTCTCCTTGTCGCGCAGCGCGAACTCTCGCACAACATCCAGCTCCTGGCGCTACAAATCACCTAATTATTCGTCTACTTACATTTTTTTTATTTTTAATACATATATACTTGCCGTATCGCTGGATTCATGTTTTTGGAAAATTACATATCACCGTACCGGTATCGCGTATCAGTAATACATAGCCTTCTAAAACACTGCTATTACTGTACAAACCTCGTGGTGCTGAGTGATATGCATTATTTTTGCTATAGACGTGTGCATATGCTATTGCATTTTAACCTCCAACAAGACACTGCACATTCGTATGGAAAAACAAACAAATGTTCAGAACATAATAACATTCAATTGTAACACTAGTAAAGGACACAATCGAATATATATATTAATAATATTCATAATTACGAGGTAGAAAAAAGGAAAAACAAAAAGGAGATCTTAAAGAGGACTAGCTAGCCAATTTAGAATTGCTAGGAAATATTTTCCTTCCACGCCATGGCAAATTCATGTTAGAAGTTCCTTTTCCGACTGTCATTTGTTGGATCAATGTTATCAAACACGTTTCAGTTACCAAATGCTCTAGCTGGCCAGAATGATGATTTCCATAAAGAATGGCTGCTGTAATCCTTGCATCAGATCTTAAAGAAGACTAGATAGCCAATTTTGAATTGCTAGGAAATATTTTCCTTTTGTTCCATGGATAACCATGGCAAATTCATGTTTGAAGTTCCTTTTCTAACTGTCATTTGTTGGATCAATTTTATTAAACACGTTTCGGTGGCCAGAATGATGATTTCCATATGGAACGGCTGAGGCAATCCTTGCATCAGATTTTTAAAAGCTTCTAAAACTGAAAGTACAGCTTGCCAACGAGGGCAGATAAAGTTCTATCATTTCTGAGCAAAGGGGTATCCCAGGAAATATGATACAAGGAAAACTATTCAGTTGTTGCAAAGGAAGCAAGCAGCTAGAGACAAATCGAATCATAGCACTGCGGTAAAGTCGTCAATAATTCCTGTAGGCCAAAAAAGAAAAAAAAAAGATTCACGGCATTGTTGCAATTTGCAAATGATGATTGCCACAACAATCATGTCAGTAGCACCGTTAATAGGCTCCTACAACAAAACAATTCTCGCTAAACTAAGCCCATCTAGCACACTGCTATTACCATACAAACTTGGCCGCGGTGAGTGATATGCATTACTTTTGATTTGGACTGTGTGTACATGCTATTTAACCTTCAGTAAGACACTGGACATTCATATGGAAAAAACTAACAGACGTTCACAACATTAAAGGGCTACATCTACAACGGTTCTTCAAGACAAAGTTTCACAAGCAACTCTTTCCATCTCCACTAGCATCAATACTTTGGTTGATTCAACTGTCTATAAACCCAACAAGAGATTATCCTATCTAATGAAAATAAACATCGGAGTTCTTAATTTTCTAATTGAAATCCACCCCAACTCACCAACGTAGAAATTTTGTCAAGAACCAAACCAATTCCACTCCATTCAATCGAGCATTTGACCGATTATGAACCCTGGCCTCGCTAAGCTATACCATCGGATTTCATCCAACAATGGGAGGCCAGAGTATTATCTAACTATCTCAGCAAAATCACTAGAAAGGCGGCTCCTTTTTTGTTGTTCAGAAACCTTACCTCTGCGGGCTGGAATGGGAGGAGGGGGAGGTCGAGCGACGGCGGCGGCGGCGGCGGCGAGGACGAGCAGCGGGCGGCGCGGAGCTGGCGCCGGCGCGTCGGGCACGCGAGGTGGGAAGGGAAGGGCCTAGGGCTGGGATCCTGGGGGCTCGGTGCTGAGGGGGAGAGGAGGCGGAGCAGAGTGGAGGCGGCCATGGATGGCCGCGGCGGGAGTGAAGAGTGGGGGTGGTTTTTAGCGGTTGGAATGGCGGTGGCGGGAGCCAGGGAGATAATGCTGATCAGCAGTTTTTCTCTCTCCCTCTCTCCTTCTACCCCTTTTTTCTTGGTTTCAGGAGCAATTCTGAGCACATCTTGAAGCTTGAAGCCTGGAAACTGCATGCATGATTGATGTCGGTGAAGGTAACACCCCCCATGACTAAGCAAACAAGATTTTTACACGAATGAATAAAATGTAACGGGTTAGTTGATCCCTTTTCGTTTAGGTCCGGCTATTAAAATAGCCATGTTGTGTTGATCTACGGACCGAGGTCACACCCCAAACAAAACCTAAATGACTGTCGGATCGTATCGTGCCAGCATGGTACAAATAGGCCGATGGGCCGATGCTGATCTGTTTAGCCCATAAAATTAAAAAAACTAATATATATATATATATTGGAAAATCGTAAAAGTTTAGAAAATACAGAAAAAAATTGGGAAAAAATTAGAATAATTAGAAAAACTAAAAGAAATGTAGAAAACTTTTTAAAAATCTATGTAAATTAGAAAAAGCAAAAAAAGATAAAATAAAATTATAAAAGAAGACAAATAATTAGAATTAAATAATAAGCTTTATTAATGTTTGGCTGCCTTGTTAAAAACTTTGCCACGTAAAAACTCAACATGAGAAAACCTTGAGAAAGTAAAAGGAGTATAGCCTATAGCTCAGTGATACAGGAAAAAAGTAAAGATTACAATTATTCTTTCTGACTATCTAGATGAAGATTTTCAAACGTCACTGCTAGCTCAACATTTTTTCTAGTGTATTCAGCTCGTTGATCAGCTTGTTCCCAATCTTTCACAGTAAGAAGTATTTTTACCATCTCATTTATCAAATTTGTTCTTCTCTTCTCGATTATTCTTTCGGATAGACTGAAAGCAAACTCTAAAGAAACCGTAGAGACAGGAATTGTTAACACATCCTGTGCTAATATAGAAAGTACTAGATATGTTATCTTTTGCTCGTGCCACCACTACAAAATACGAAGTCCTCCTTTTGCTATTCTTAGTAGTTGATAGTATCACTATTGAGATAGGCAGCTAGCTCATCAGCACTTGTTGTTGTATCCGCACTTAATGTTGTTGTACTCAAACTCCTTGAGGTAGAGCCACCTGCATCCCATATTTTCCCAACGCAATTTTCTTCTTACCTGATCGTACTTAGCAAAAACTTGAGATAAGTTAGCACAAATAATTAAAAAATAACTAAAATAATGTAAGGACCCGAATTCACCAATTCGAATCCACTGTGTTTTACCGCACTAGTCTCAGGATCAATCGCTAGTGCACACAGCTTATCATCGGTAAGCATCATATCATACACAACGATAAGAATAATAAGACTGTATTTATTGAATATAACTAGTGTATGATCTTATGATCACTTACATTATTCAGCCTCACAAGGCAATAGTAATATCAATAAGACAAATGCAGCGGAAAAGTAGTAGAAAACGTAGATGTCCCATCAGCACACCACAGGCAGCTGACTAGGATTGGCCTAGCGACCCGTGTCCACCTGAAAGTCCTCCTCAAGTACAGGCGATGACTCCTCCACTGTTTGTTGGTTTGTAAGCAAGGGTGAGTACACCAACACGTACTCAACAAGTTGTGCACAGAATGCAATTCTATTATAACTATATGCAGGCTTATTCCAAAGGAATGGCTAAGTGGCTCATAAGCAGTAAAGCAGCATTTTCAAACATAAACAATATATAGATTGAAAAGATAGTAAAACAAATAATAACAAGTAAATAGATTCCATTGCTTCTCAAATCAAACCCAAGTTTTCCATCCTGAATCAAGTTCCATTATCCACATGGCATCCGCCATCCCATCCGATTGACAAGTTTTAATTAACTACCCTTGATTTGTAATTCCGAGCATTGCTCAATACCGTGAACACGGCTATCCGAATAGATTGTACACTCTGCAGAGGTTATGCACTTTACCCACACGATATAACTATGCACCACACAAAGTGACGATTATAACAAAGCCTTTACAATGCATCCTCTTAACCCGGTGCTACCGCTAAGGTTTCAACACGAAGGGCTAAAACCACATAGCAGGGCCCCTCTTGCGCCATGTGAGTTTTCTCCGTAAACCCGGACTCACACCACCATGATAGCACTTAAGTTAAGCATTTGCAAATTAATCACTAGGCTGCCCCATAATGAGACGTGTGGTCGCATGATTGACTCAGTCAAAGGCTTGCAAGGTTAAGTCCTTAACCCATCGAGGCAAGACTAACCGAGATAATCTCAAATATCCAAAACCAATAAAAACCAAATACGACCGCCCAGTTGCCACTCTTGGCCCGCCATAAAACAATCTTGCCACTTGCCCTAGTCTAAGTTATTTTCCCATCCCAATTGATTACCTGGCACCACGTGCTCTTCACAAATCAACATCGTTGCGTGACTCCGCTGCCACCACAACTCAATCTCTTTGTGTGACCACACATGACACACAAATTCATATCCTTGTTCCATATTCCATTAGTCAAGATTAATTAACCAACAATTCATATACATGTGATGACGTAGCATGGCTAAGCAATTCTATTCCGTTCTAACCATCCATGTTGATTTCAGTATTAACCAACTATAATGAACCATCCTAAGGTAACAAGTGGATTATGGCATACAAATATCAAGGTAGGGTGTAACTCAAAAGGGTACATTAGCTAATCCCAAATTTAAGTTGAAAACATTTATACTCATGAAATAACAAGTGATAAAGTAAATCAAAATAGCATGCAATCTAGTTTATGGGTGCAACACGATCAAAGCACAACTTGCCTTCGTTAAACTCCTGCTCCTGGTCTGGAAATAATTCTTGAGTTGCAAAATCCCCTTCCGAAGCTTCGAACAATTCAACGTCTACGCGAATCGAGAGAAATAGCAAATAAACACCAAGAATAAATAGCAAATGAACTCGAAAATTCAAATAAAATCCACCATTGGAAAGATCTCAATCTTACAAACTTTTCGGACTTTGAATTACCCAAATCGGATTTCATATGCAAAAGCTATAGCATTTAGAAGTTTAGTTAATTCTGAAATTAGAATTTCTTATTTACCCGAATTATTTCTGTAAAGGAAAATACGGATTTTCTCGCCCCGGCTTGTATGGACAAACGTGGCGAAATCTAGACTGATGAACCCAATCTAACGATTACGGTTAAATCTACTACGTGGTCTAATATCAATCGTTCGACTTAAATCCAACGGTCGATATTTAATCGGAGACGCTTACCGATTCCGCAGTGACGTGGACGAATTCCGTATGCTTGATTGCGATCCGACGGCTGACGAAGCTCCCGATCGGCGATGAAGCGACGACGACTTGAATTCACCGGAGACGAAGACGACGACAACTCGGCAATGCGTTCAGAAATCTCCTAGCGACGCTGCGACTTCCTCGCGAAATTCCACGACGATGGCGCAACTCCTTGCTTTGCTCGTGAATTCCCGTTGCTTGCTCGATCCTTTGGCGACGCCCAAACGCTCAGTTAAATAGGACCGGTTGTCCTTATCCCGCCCGAACTGGACTCCGCTTCTTGTCGATTTCAGCGCTATGGCCAGCAAGTTCGAATCGGCCACGCGCCGAAGACCCCGGAAGAAGTTTCCTTGCGTGCGATTTCCTCGGATGGTTTTTGGCGCCAGCGCTAGCGCTAAATTTGAATCGGCTTCGCTCGGTTCCTCCCGCCCGGACGAAACTCCGAACTCGCGATGGCTTTGGCGTTTGGCGCGAAGTCCCGATCGTCCACGCGCGCTCTCGCCGATGGACTCGAAGCCTCGGCAGCGTCGGCGAATTGGCGCCCGCGATGCCTTTCCCGCCGGACGAACAACTTCGCGCGGCTGCCTTGAGATCGTCAACACGCGCGATCGGCTGACGCGACGGCAATTTGACGAAGAGGCTCGACCGAGGGCGCGTTTACGGATGGAAAAGTCTCGCATGCGAACGGGCTTTTATAGCCTCCTCACGCGCGCAAGGATGGAAGACGTAGCAGTTCGTGGCGGGAACGGCTTCAGCAGCGATTTGGAAACCCAATCGCGCACAGTGAACGGAGACCAATCGATCAACAACGAGCGGAACCGTCCGATTAGAACGAGCAGACTCGATTTATTCCGAAACACTACGATCTATCCTGCCCTTTCCAAAACCGTCGGGCGCGATCTATCCTTTCCAAAATAACGCGACGTGGCTTGACTGCTACACAGCGCAGGCCATACGCTTCCAAGGTTTTCCTCAATCTAATTAATTCGAGGAAATAAATTGATTTATTTAAAATAGTAAAATATTTGTTCTGAACTTACATAGATTATTTCTGTCAAAACTTTATTTTATCTTTATATACTTATAATTAATCTTTGACAGAAAGTACTATTCTTTAATCCACAAGAATTCCAATAACTTCCAGAAAATCCGAATAAATCCAAAAATTCACAAAAATCATATTTAGTAATAAAATAATATTAATTAATTAGAACGGCTGAAAATTGGGATGTTACAAATAACCAGTACCCACCGCATCACTTAGAAGTGAAAGAATATTAGCGAATCCACAAACTTTAGCTCTAAGATCTAAAATAAATGTACATGTATATACCATAGGAATTTCTTTCCAATATTTTAAAAATTTAGTTTTCATAGCATAAACAGATTTATGCGAAATATTATCATTTTCGTAGTTCCTTAAGTGGGTAACAATTTCTAGAATATGATGCATAAATAAATGAGAGGTTGAGTAGTAAACTCCAAATATAGCAACAGTGGAATAAAAAAGTTTCAAAAATTACAGCAAATATTTAGTAATATACCAATATTACTCTATGATTAGCAGTTGACCATCCTGGTTATGATAGTGCATGTTAATAAAAATAGAAAATATGCTCTTACAGGGTATGAGTGACTTAACCATCAAGTAAGTAGAGTTCTATCTAAAAGGCATATCCAAACCAAACATACATAGATGTACCTCCATTGCAATACAATAAGTTTTATATGCTGCTACTCGTTGATTAGAACTATTTAAGAAAGATATTACAGTGCGAAAAGTTTCAAAGTACTAGTCTAATCTCTTCAAACCAGATTTAGCTATAAGATTAATAATATGGCAAGCACAACGCTGATATAACAAGAAAGATTCAACGTACGAATTAAAAAACGAAGTAAGAATGATCATTGCAGAAGTGTAAGAATGATCATTGCAGAAGTGTTTGCTACAGCATTATCTAATGTTATTGCAAAATTTTTATCTGTGAAGCCAAAATCTTCCACAACTTTTACAATACAATGAGCAATATTCTCACAAGTCTGTACTATATCAATTAATTTGAACCTATAATTCTCTTCTCTAGTTGCTAATTATTGTTTACATAATAAGCAACTACACTAAGGTAATCCTCTTTAGCCCTACCACTCTATATATCTGATGTCAAAGGCACAGAAAAAATACAGGTGTTAAAGAGCTCTTTTAACTCACTATGACAATTATTATAGTATTTAATCAGATCTCTAGTTGTTTTCTGTTAAGAAACTACAGAAAACCTAGGATTATGAGCGGTCATAATATAGTTTTCAAACACTGACTACTCACCAAAGTTTAAAGGTAGATCTTGAGAAGGGATTAAACGATAAAGAGATTCATGAGCTACATCAGGATTGCAGTCCTAATGACGTACTATACCGTCAGGGTTCTACTATAGTTGCGTTTGTCTCAAAGCCACCCTTTTTTATAGCTCTCAATATGTCTCTTCAAATGCCCCGTTTTACCTAAAAATTTCGTAGTTAATTTATGCTTATAATATTTACAAACAACATACTTGCTCTGAACATTGTTTGATATCTTGAAAATCTAATCAAAATCTTTTTAGACTTCCGATGTACCGCGTCTTAATCTTTTTACCCTAGTGCTTACCAATGCAGTACCACTTGTAGAACCCGAGGATGGTACAAGTACTGCAGCTTCTTTAGCTTGATAAGATGCAAGAAACTCCTCGGGTGAAATCCCAAAATCAGAAGATGGGAATGACGCAAAATCATGGTTCTTCATGAAGAAAACTGCAAGAAATAATTATGTTATTCTTAATTTCATATCATACAAAATAATAAGAACAATAAAAAATTAAAACATCATCTTACCATGATTTCTTGATGGAAGCCGAAAGCTGAATTTTGAATTTTTAGATTTTTTGGCTAAATTATTTTGAATTTTACCAAATTAGCACAGAGAGCAAGAGAATTTTCACAAGAGAATGCAAAGAAGAGATTGTAAGTTTGTTAGTGAAGAAATAAGGGGGCTGCTACCCTATTTATAGAAAAAAAATTAGGATTTTTTTGAGCCTCCAACAGGTATAAAATCGAAAAATTAGGAAAACGATTCGAAATAGGCCTAACCGGGCCAGGCCAAGCTTGCTGGGCTGAGGTGCTGATCCAAACACAACTCAAGCTATTAAACCGTACCCACAATGCTGGGCCTTAGACTGGCCCATTAGGCATGGACCATTTGGCCGCCTCTAGGTGAGTAGCAAGTATATATATGATGGTGTGGATATATAGTGTAGTAATATCTAAATTAGTGGAGACATAGTCGGTGACGTTAATTTTTTACAGAAGCATTGGATTAATGGGAAGAATAAAAACATAACAATTTGCTAAGCTATCATAGTAAGCTAGGAAAACACAAGAAAACCACGGTACTATGTCAACAAATACAATCGTAATTCTATAAAGAAAGTCTAGTAAATAAAAGCCTACCTCAGAAATATGTACCATCCACCTTTCTCGTCTACCTCGCAAGAATATATTAAGGACCTATTTGATTTGCTTCTAATAGCTACCAATATTTACTTTACCAAATTTTAATAGCGTTGACTAAATTTGGCAAGCATTTGATTTACTATTAAATTTTAGCAAGATTTAACCAAAACATTGGTAGCTAATTTGGTGACCAAATTTTAGTAATGTCAAATTTTAGTAAGGTTTAGTTTTGACAAATTTAAAATCAAACCAAACTGACCCTAAAGTTGGTAATGCCAAATTTTGTTAAGACAAATTTATCATCAAATCAAACATGCCAATATGTGAACCAAATATTTGTCAACCTATTATTTGGGTGGCCTGCTTTCACCTCAAATAAGTAAACCATACCTTGACTTGTGTAACATCTGTCAAATATCCAAATATGGTATATGGGCATGCACCAAAAAGTCGAAAATCATGCCACGTACATACTCACTAATGTCAGGATATTCCATATATCTCTAGCCCGGGTCTGCGGGATAACGTATACGCGGAAAGGATATCCCTTGCAGGGAAAGCTCCGATCCTACTCCCAATACGAGGAGACCTACTCGAATACGCCCAGCAACTATGGAAGTTCAGATACGATACGGGGATTATAACGGTAGAAGGACTCCTCATCGACTACGACTCGGTACTCTAGCCCACTATATAAGGACCAGCGAGGACGTCATCAAAGGGGGGGCCGAGAAGAGCCAGAAGCGCGCGCAAGCCTGAAGAAGCCATTGGCGACCCTTAGCACTCTAGCAATCTAGCATAAGCCATAGTCTAAACATCCCCCAGATTCGTAGTTCTTCCTTGTAATCATGGATACCCCCATCAATTTGTAATTTCTTGATTGATCTCAATCATCGTTGACACAGGAGTAGGGTATTACTCATCGACGAGGCTCAAACCTATCTACATTGCGTTTTCCCTCTTGTGTGCTTGACTCTGCATATCTCGAAAGTACCTGAATATAAGTGTGTTGTCGATCACTCACCTTCGACAACATCCCAATTTTTTTTGCTAATTTAGATTTAATTTGTATTTTGTGATTTTTTTTGAATTTATTGGATTTTTCTATATTATATTTGAAGTTATTTAGTATTGTTAAAAATATGGCTTATTGTGAAAACTATTTAAATAATGAGAAATTTTAAGTAAAGTTTTGTCAAATATTTTATTTCAGTTCCTAAAGTCTCATCATATTTTCTAGAATTTTTTTATATTTTTGCTATTTATTTTGGCTTATTCTATTTTCTAGGATAATTTTAAATCAAAAAGTATTTTATAAAGTTTGTAATAGTATTGAGTACCGCCCAGTACTGTGTAGCCCAGCCCAGTTGCACCAACCCAACCCGTTGTAGCCCGCCTTTGCCTCTTGGATTGTGACAGTTGATTTTGTTTGTGTGGCTTGGATTTCGCCATGTAAGCTGTGGCGATGTCAGCCATTGGATCCGAATCGAATGCGTAAGGTTATATCGTGCCATTTCAAAATCCTAGCGCTGTTGGCCGTTAGATCTAGATTGAACATGTGGGATTGGTCATGACACTTCGGGACTCTATCAAATCCCGGCCATTGGTGCCGTGTGTGGTTCAGATTGGATCGACGCCGCCGCATCGCAGCCATTGATTGTGACACATGTATGGCTCTGGTTCATCTCCTTCGTGAAGCCACCATTATATCAGATCTTGAGACCGCCGCCACGTATGAGCTGGTTTTTGCCTCGAACACGGCCACCGAGGATGCTTTTTAAGGTGCAAACCCCACCCCGAGGCTCCCTGTGCTATGCTGCATTGTTTGCCCTAACTAAAGTTGCTGATTTCGGTCGCTAGTTGCCATTCGAGCTCATCGTTGTTGCTGTGAAGCGCCGCCAAGGATTTTTGCAAAGATTCACTACCGTCAAGTAGTTTTTGACGTTTGGGCTTGGATTTGAGGACCTTGCTGTAATACCGCAAATCGTTTTTTTCTGGGTATTTTGGCCGGAATTGCTTTTGTTTTCTTAACTCCAAAGGATTTTTGATTCGCCGTGTTTTTGAAATTTAAATCTTTGGAGTTGGTTGTTTTGGGGACTTTAGAGGTTGTGTAGTTATATTTTTTCCCCTTAACCCTAAAAGCCACCAACATCAAAAAGGGGAGCCAACCATTCTTTTTTCCCCAAACCCCTCCCCAGCCGACTCCTCCCGACTCCAGCTGCCGCCGCCTCTGGGCTCCCGCCTGTCTTGCGCGCCTCCCGGCGTCCCGATGCCGCCTGGCCGGCCTCGCCCCACCCTCCTGTCGCCTCGGCCTCACTGCTCCGGCCGCACCCTCGGCCATAGCGCCCGGGCCTTGACTGGCGCCGGTCTGTTGTCCGCGTCCATGCCAGCTTGGCCTTGATCGATGCCCTCCTCTCCTCCGCTGTGTGCACCTCAAGCCGGCAGCTCTCCCCCACCTCCCTCCTTCCTCCATGGATGTGCTTTGAGGTAGTCTAGCTTGGATATTTTTCTTTGCATGCAAGGTGTTTGTGTTAATGCCTAGCTAGGCTTTCATGAGAATGAATTGGTATTGCATGCGACTTTGATTCCCATTAAATTGTGAGCTTGAGGTATTGCAGATATCACATGGTAGATGGTTGCACTTCGCTCCATGCCTTTCTGTTAACACTTCAAAGTTGAATTTATGTATGATTTTAGTGTTTAACTTATACCTGTACTTGTAACCATAGACATTGATTTGTGGCCTGGAAGCAATGGGTTTTGTATTGTTCTTGTAATTTATGTTACTTCAAAGCTTTGGTGGTTGGATGTTTGCTGTGTGGTGTGGCTGCAGTAGCAACCCATTTCAGGAAGGCACCCTTGTTCATGGGATACTAGGTGATTTGAGAACCAAGAGCTAGAGAAGAACTGATATGACCACTAATTTGTAACCGATATGACTACAAATTTGTATGTATAATATTATCATAGGCATGTACATTACGATGAACTAGTTCTTGGCGTGCATAAGATCTGACAAGAAAGATTATCTTGTAGAGTTGTTGCATGCTATCTTGAATATTTTGGATGGAGCAATAATATACCTGTAGGTAGTACTAGGTAAATGGGAATGATTGTTTACGTCTGGTAGCTTACCGATGTATGTAATTAGTTCTTATGGAAGTTTACTATACTGACTATCCCAGAACTCAATGCATATGTTTTCATGTTGCATCTTTCTGAGATTAAATGGCACTAGTTCTAGTGATTTTATTTATGTGGTTTGTTGTCTTAAGTTATATTATGTGTTCTAAATTCAAGCTTTCTTTAATCCTGGGAAGTCATGTGAACGCTAAGATTCCAAATGTCGCTCCATTTTTCGTCGGTAAAAGGCGAGTGCATCCCCTAATGCGTTATTAGAGTGTTAAATGCTTTGCTTGCGATAAGATAATGGAAATTCTAATAGTTTGGTTATGTTTAATAGCATATCTAGAAGTTGTTCTTAGTATGATGATGTTGATGCGACTGATAAAGTGAGTAAATGATAATGTGCATGTTTATATTCATGTTTGTGTCGTGCTTATAACCATGTCACTTGCATTTGCGCATTCATTACAGAAGAGGTGACCCATGTTGATGTGGGCCTCTGTACTCACACGTAGTGAGTACAAAAGTCCTACCTTGTAGTCCCATCTACAGATGGGAGCGAGTCAGTAAGAGTAGGCCCTACCACGGGATGGTTGGGAATGAGAGGGTGCATGCCGACGGGTGTGCACTCATCTATACCGGTATAGGCTTAAAGGTTGCATTTTGAGCATGAACGCATAAAAGCATTGCATTTCATTGTGTGTTGCAATTGATAATGTTGATTGATGAGAATGGAAAGAACAGGTTGAGGAGTGAGTCGTGGCTCATCTGGAAATGATTACTGAGGCTTGAGTAAGGTTTAGGTACGTTTCTGAGTCGGACGTGGTAAGTGGGGCTAATTACTGCTTCGTTTACTAGATGATTTCAATTAAGTAATGGTTATATCAAATAATGAAGTAATTGTGTTCTTACATTTGGACTTATATGAATTCAAACTGCTTCCTTTATTTACGGATGTTAATTAAAGTAACTATTACTTTATGTCTTGAAGTAGTTGTATTCTAGTCGAATTCATTACTTTCATACTTGATTGCACTTTGCTGAGTCTTGGATTCACGCTTGTTGTTCTCTTGTTTTAGGTACTTTGAAGCTGGCTCGTCGGGTTGGGAGTAGTAACACGTGCACGACTTCGGTCTCCAACAATTTAATTAACAAATTCGTTAAGTCTGGATGTAATTAATATGGTTGTAATGTATTGTTCATCGTGGTGAAATTTATTATTTCCTGTTGGGTGTGATTGGTTAACTAAGGACCTGCTAGAATGATATCATATAACTGCAACTGTTTTCTGTCTACTGAGTGGATGTCCTACTTTCTAGAAAGGTCATGCCGAAATTTTCTAAATTTCGGTGACTAAGTTTTAAGTTGATTTAGAGGGTTCCAAGGTCAGTTTTAATCTTTTATTAGAGGTAAAAGGTTTAGTGATTCGTTCGTTAAGTTTTTAGTTCAGTTGATCTTCTTGTCGAATTTTTATTTCTCGAGTCTTGTTGGGAATACTCTGGACAAGTATGGTTCTGGAGTGTTGTAAGCATCATTTAGGGTCTTTTGGTAGCATTCGTGGTGCGTTTGGCGCCGGGGTGTTACACTTGCATTGCGCCGCTTCAGATCCTTGAGGTAACGTCGCCGAGGAAGATCCAGATTGCCATCGTTGTGGTCTTTGTCTCCAATTTCAGCAATATTGCCGCCGTGCCATAGTTGAACCTTCATCGCTGTTTCTTGGCTATCCGATATGGTGAGGTCCATTAGACGAGTGATGTGTGGTCACTGCCCAGGGTTGCCACGTGTCTGCATCGTTGTCGTCTGTCACATTCAATTCTGATTGTTTGATCTGGATCGAGTGGTCCAAATCATTCCGCATGTCTGCACTAGTGTTAAAACTTCATCAGTAAGCCTCGACCATCGGATTTAGGTTAGCTGCTCAGAGTTGTTGCATGTCTCGCATCGGTTGTGTTGCACATCGCTGTTAGATCTTGCCACGTGTGCTAGCTTGTGTCAGCCTAATGTCATCGCTTGTGTCAGCCGGTGCACAACATAGTGCTTTCGATCTACTGTGGACCGAGGGGGTTCTATAGACCTAGTCCATAGACTGGCCACGTGTGAGCTCCTGATTGGCTAGGTTCTGTGTTGATGCAATAAATTGAGTTTTTCTGTATAAAAATACTTTGGATAATTAATGCTTTTCTATTTTCTAATTTTCTTAATTATTCAAATATTTCATGAGTTCGTTCTCTCTCATATGAGTTCCAATTGAGGTGATTCAAATTTTTAAAAATTTGTAAAATTGAGATCTATTTAATGGTGAATTTTATTTATTTTTAGAGTTTGTTTACTCTCTATTTGGTATTTTCTCTCGGTACATATAGACATCGAAGTGTTTGGAGCATAGGAGGAGGATTTGTTGATCCAAGACTAAGGTCAAGAAGACAAGTAGTATTTTGATAATGTTGAGCCCAGTTCTTAATTATTCAAATATTTCATGAGTCTGTTCTCTCTCATATGAGTTCCGATTGAGGTGATTCAAATTTTTAAAAAATTGTAAAATTGAGATCTATTTAATGGTGCATTTTATTTATTTTTAGAGTTTGTTTACTCTCTATTTGGTATTTTCTCTCGATATGCGTAGACATCGAAGTGCTTGGAGCATAGGAAGAGGATTCGTTGATCCAAGACTAAGGTCAAGAAGACAAGTTGTATTTTGATAATGTTGAGCCCAGTTTACAAAATTGCTATACTATTTTACTTTATGCATGATATTTTATATGAACGACTGTTTTAAAATAGTTTGGGATCTAATTAATCTACCTAATTGATCTATACCCTACCTTGTCATTGGTATGCCATGATTAATTGTCACCCTAGATTGGTTCATTACTAGTTGGTTAATATTAATAATCAATATGGGTTGGTTAGACCATGATTAGTATGCTTAGCCATGCCATGTGTAACTCATGTTCTTTGAAATATCAAAAGTTAATTTTGACTAATGGAATATGGAACATGTTTTATGAAATTAATGTGTCAAGTGTTATCACACAATGATATTGAGTTGTAGTGACAAGGAAGTCACGCAACGATGTTGACTTGTTGATAGCACATGGTGCTTGATAATCAACTGGAGTAGTATTCATTTAGATTGGAGCAAGTGGCAAAGGGTAGTGTGCCAAGGTGGGCTAGAAGGGTAGAGGGTTTGTTGAAGTCTTAACTTGGTCATCTTAAGGACTTGACCTTGCAAGCCTTTGTCTTAAATCAAACATGTAACCATATGTATAAAATGGGGTGGACCTAGCTGATCAATTTATAATGTCTTAGCTTTGGTACTATCAGTGGTGGTGTGAGGTCCGACTGAACGATGAAACTCACATGGCGCAAGAGGGGGTCATGTTATGGTAACCAGTCTCTTCAGTGTTGAAAACTCAGTGGGCAGTATTGGGTTAAGGCAAAGTATTATAAAGGCTTTGTCATGATTTCTCTACCGGCACACCAAAGGAAGTGTGTTAATAGCCAAACAAAAGGAGATAATCATGTCATGTAGGTAAGGTGCATAACCTCTATAGAGTGTAAAATCTATTCTGATAGTCATGCTCGCGGTATTAAGTAATGCTCAAGAATTACAGTTAAGGGTTAGATTTTATAAAATGAAAACTTGGATAGGATGGTAGGTTGCCATTAGAAAGTTTGGAACTTGGCTTAGGGCCAGATGCTATGTTTACTTAAGAAATACTGAAAATTATTATTTACTGTTATTTGTTTTACTGTCTTTTCAATCTACTTATTGTATTTATTTATAAATGCTGCTTTACTACAAAATAACTATATTAGCCATTCCATTGGAATAATCTTGCATATAGTTATGTTAGAATTTCATTCTATGCACAACTTGTTAAGCGCTTTAAGTATTCACCCTTGTCGACATCCACATTATTTGTTGAGGAGTCTACACCAGCAATGGAGAAGGAGTACCGGGATGATACAAATGTCTAAAGTGCGAGCCTTGTCAGTTACCTGTGGTATACTGAAGGGTCATCTATGTTTTCAATTCTGCTGCAATGTCTTAGTTTAATGTTCTTAGTTTAGCCTTGCATGGCTTAATCATGTGAGTTGACCATAAGATCAGTCAACAAGTTATATTTAATATATAGAGTCTTTTATTATGTTTTCACTATGTATGATTATGATATTCATCTATGTTGAGCCTATGCTCACTAGCGTGATCCTATGCTAGTGTGATATATATAGGGTCTGGATTTGCATATTTGGGTCCTGACATCTCACGTATGTCATTCTTTTTCCACATCTCTTCTAACAAATAATATAATAAAAACACTCATTTCTTGTAATATATGCCTTAGACTAAATAAAAAAAATTATAGTTTTCATTTTGATATGATGCAATTTGCTCCCTTCCCCTAACATTAGGGGATGGTATCTACCACACCGATACCATTCATTTTGACGTCTACCTCGTGCAAAGACTACTAAAAATGTGTCTTCTATGTTTAGCCAGTTATCTGTACCTTAAACCAAATAAAAAGTTCTAATTTAGCCAACAGTGTGTACATTATACCGGATACAAAGAAACAAGAGTAAATTTTACAAAAATACAAGTTTCTTATATAAACTATCAGAATACTATATGTTTTAACTTCTATTTCACAAAACTATAAATTTTAAAAGAATTTGTATCACAAAACTACAAGTTTTATAATTGACCGTTTTATTATAACAGGTATGATAGTGTGGTGTCATATGGTAGCCTCACGCATCCTTATTTCTCGTTTCACTCTTGAATGAGATTGCTTGGGTCCACGCTATCAGACTTGTTAAAAAAGGCCAATTCTAAATCCTATAGTTTTATGATACAAGTTCTCCTCAAAATTTGTATTTTTGTGAAATAAAAGCTAAAACCTATCATTTTCTCATAGTTTGTATAAGAAACATGTAGTTTTATAAAATTTACACAATAAAGAATCTAGTTTTTGTTCCACCGTAATATGGCAGCCCCTTCAGTTCTAAAATCTATAGCTTGGTTGGAAAAGTTCACTTTGTTTTTTTCTATGGTACTTAACTTGCCAACTTCCTAAGTAATTTCTAACAAGTCAGCGCACGGTCAGCAGGGGTCCCTAGCTCGGAGCGATGCAGCAAAAGGGGCCTCGACCAAGACCTGAGCAACGCTGGTACCCGCACGACCTCAAGCTCGGGTGGTGGGAGATTCCGTCCCCGCTCGACCTCGACCTTGGCTCAAAGGAGTGCACTTACTCGGCGGTTACCTGGGCCCGGGCATTGGCGTCAAGGCAAGCGTGGAGCGGCATTTCCGGGGTAGTTACGACCCACCTTCAATGTGCATGAAGCCACTACCCCGGGAATCTCTCCCGTCCGTTACAGACAGCATCCGAGAGGATATAAGGCCTCGCGAGGCCCGTGTACAAGGGACAAGCACCCCGGTGATGAACCAAGTGACACACAAGCAGAGCACTCAAGCTCGAGCTGTAATCCACTCTTTGTACCCGCAGTTAGTGAATTCCTCCACCTTAGGAGAAGACTGGACGTAGAGCTGTTACCCTCGTGGGGGCTCGAACCAGTATAATCAACTGTCCCCTGCTCGCTGACGCCACACACCGACCTACGTCTGCACCATCATTGATCAAAGCGCTTCTTGGGTCCCTCATTCATACTAACCCCCTCTTCACCTTTGCGGTCAAGCGATCCCGATCGTCGACAGCTGGCGCCCACCGTGGGGCCCGAGAGCTTCGTTCAACCAGAAGAAGTCCCAGATTTTCAAGGTATGGCGTCCTCTGCAGCAGCATATTCTGTGAGCTCGGGTTCGAATACGGCCCCCGAGCATGGAAGTTCCACATCTTTGTTCTGCCCCTCTCCGCCACTGCAAAACCGATTCGTTCTCATGACCGCTAGCCATGACGCGGACGTTGGGAGGGGGAGCGCAACCCGAAGACCCCTGAAGACGCTCGTCGGATGGCCCAGGTTGCCATCAACCAGGCCATAACCGCCCTCCGGCGAGAGGAGCTTGAGAAGATTGGAAAGTCCTCAGGGCGCTCTAGGTTCCCTCACTCGGGCGAGCGCCTCCGCGCGATCGCACGAGTCATGATTGATCCCGCACGTCCGACGTCGGGCCTTTTTGACCGGGCCCTAGCGGACGAGCTCGACAAGGCGGCCAATGAAGCTACGCCGTCCCGGCGCGAGGCCTCCTGCTGGGTCCGATCGTTGAGGAGCAGCGGCTCCTCGCAGCGCCAACACCCCCACCGGTCTCCCACGCGCCGGCAGTCTCGAGACCTTGCGCAAGCATGGGGGCTTCGAGTGGACCCCCAAGGCTTAGTGGTCCTTCGACGAGTTGAAGGCATACCTGTCAACACCACCCTTACTTACGACCCCGCGGCCGGGTGAGAAGTTGCTGCTCTACCTCGCGGCCTTTGCCCGAGCCATCAGTCTTTGTCTGGTGGCGGCGGAATCTTGTGATAGCACCGATCTACTTCGTCAGCGAGGTGCTCCATGGATCGAAAGAGCATTACCCTCAGGTCCAGAAGCTCCTGTATGCCCTCCTCATGGCTTTGCGCAAGCTTCGGTACTACTTCCAGGCTCACTCCATGATCGTCTCGAGCAACTTCCCGCTCGGGGAGATCTGGAGAATCGAAGGTGGAGGGCGCGACGCTAAGTGGGCCATGGAGTGGCTGTTTTGACCTCCGGTTAAATGCGCGCACGGCCATTAAATCGCAGTGTTGGCCGACTTTGTGGTCGAACATACCTCGCAGCCGGCTCCTGAGCTCGAGGTCGATGAGGAGAAGCCCTGGGTCATGTACTTCGACGGCTCATGGTCCTTCAAGCGCTTCGCTGGAATTCTCATTCTCACCCTTGAGCGGCAGCCGAGGAGTCGTTGTTCATTTGGTTTCCTGCAACAAACAATGCCGCAGATCTGAGGCTCTCTTGGCGGGGCTCCGAGCTTGAAAGGCCACAGGTGTTATTTGGTTGGTCGTCAAGGGCGACTCGCAGCTCGTTATCAACCAGTTCAACAAGGGCTACCAATGCTCGGACGATTCAATGGCCAAGTACCTCGCCGAGGCGCGCAAGATGGAGAAATGGTTCCAGAACCTAGAGGTCACGCATGTGGCGCGGAAGGACAACTCCGACGCAAATTTCCTTTCCAAGCTCGGGTCATCCGACGATGACGTGCCTCATGATGTGATCCTGGAAACCCTGGCGTCCCCCTCCATCTCCGACCAGAGGGCCTCGGTCGCCTTCATCGAGGGTATCCCCTCGTGGGCCGAACCGATCCATCGTATTCTGGCGACGGGTGAGCTCCCGGCCGAGCCAGTGGAAAAGAGTAGGATCAAGTGCCGGGCAAGCTTGTATAAACTCGTGGACGGCAAACTTTACCGTCGGAATCTTTCCGGCATCCTGACGAAGTGTGTCACCGCGGAGGATGGTAAGTACCTGCTACATGACATGCATTCAGGTCTGTGTGGGGTGCACTCTTCTTTCAGGACCATGGCCGGGAAGGCTTTCCACATGGGGTTCTACTGGCCAACGGCACTCCAGGACGCGCGCAATATTGTTTGCGCCTGTCGAGACTGCTAGTTTCATGCTCGGAAGTCGCATCAACACCGCCTCGCGCTCCAGACCATCCCTTCGCTTGGCCTTTCTCGACACAGAAATTTGGACATCCTCGGTCCCTTCCATGGCGGCACGGGGAAGAAGTTTTGTTAAATGCGCCATCGATACCTTCACCAAATGGATCGGCGAACCCGTCTCGACCATCATGGCTCGTCGCGGCGGTCAAGTTCTTCCACTGTTCGTGGTCACGGTATGGGGTTCCATGCGAGAATCATTCGATAATGGAACTCAATTTACGGTGAGTGTTCGAGAATCTTCGCGAACATCGGCACCAAGGTATGCTATGCCTCGGTGGTCCACCGCGAGTAATGGAAGCGATGGAACACGCCAATGGACCGGTCGTTCAAGGCATCAAAAGCGAGTGTCGGATGAGCTCGAGCGACCGCGGCGGACACTGGGTGGATGAACTTCCCTTGTCTTATGGTCTATTCGTACCACGGTCACCGAACAGCGGGGTCCACACCTGCCGGCTCGTGTTGATACCAAAGCCGCCCCGCCCTCCGAGGTCCTGCTGGGCTTTGCGAGTCGACAGTCGATCGGATCGACTTCGAGCAAGCGGTCTCTTGACCTTACCTGGCGAAGAAGTAAGATGCCGTGCACTACTACGATCGGTGCAGTACCTGCAAGCTCTTCGCAGACATGCGTCTCGACCGGTACGACCTAGGGAGCTTCTTGTTGGGGACTTAGCCCTGAGATGGATTCATGCTCCATCCAACACGAACAAGTTATCCCCACGGTGGGAGGGCCCCTATAGAGTTGTTTCAACAGATAGCACGGGGGCTTACCGGCTAGCGATGCCCGATGGCAGAGAGCTCTCTAGTTCGTGGAATATTGACCAGCTTCGCAAATTCTATGTGTAACCCTTTTACCTTGAATTTCAATAAAGCTCTTGTTCAATTGTCATTATTTGTCTTTGCGCCCCCTTTTTCTATGTCCTGTGTTGGCTTGAGCTCGGCCCGACCTACGTATGAGCGCGCTCGCTCTTGGCCCAGGTGTCGGGAGCTTATCCTTCACCCCCAGCGGTCGAGTTACATGTAAGCTGACACTCTTCACATCAATATTCCCCCTGCGCCAAGGTTCAGACTAAGCCCGTAACCGGGTCCAACGAGCAGCGCGCAAAATGTTGTCATGACTCGAGCCTTGCTCTAGATTCTAAGTTTTTCCTCGTGCGACCATGTTATGCTCCCTGTGGGCCTTTTTCGATCTTGCAGGTCTTTGTCTTTGAAGGATTTCTCACTTGTGCCCAAGGCCGGCGTTGCTCGACCTTGAGCCCAACGGGGGCTGGACGAGATATGCCACGACCAGAAATGGCTAAGTGCACTATTGGAAAAATTTCTTGGTCGAGAAATGATAAAGCAAACTAAGACATTAAACTGATTTAGCCGAAATACAGTTGTTCCATTGAACCGTTTTCTTACAAAAATTTTGCAGGAAATCTACCCTATCTACAAGTCGGCCATCTCGCGTGCGAGCTTCTCCTGCTCGAGCTCGGCTACCTTGGCCCTCAAGGTCGAGAGCTCCCCCTGGAGTCGGATGGCTTCGGTTGAGGCTTCAGTGGCGCGGCGGCGTTCCTCTTGAAGTTGGGCCATGGTGCTCTTGGCCGCCTTGCTTACCCGACCCAGCTTTTCCTCGAGCTCTTTCACCTTGGCCTCGAGCTCGGGGGAGGCCCTCGATGGGACGGCTGCCTAGTCTGCGACGGTCTTGTTTCGTTCTTCGGCTTTGGCTCGCTCAGCTTCAAGCGCCTTGGCCGACCTCGAGCGCTCGTCCTCGACGGCTTTGTACGCATGGTCCCGCTCCGAGGTGATGGCCCGCTCTAGCTCAGCCTTATGGGTGGCCTTGAGCGTCTTCACCACCTCGTGGAGGCCGGCGATTTCCTTGGAGTCTTCTGCCGCCTTTTTGCGGCCTTCTCCCGCTCGGCTTGCAGGTCCTCCACGAGCTTGGAGCGTGCCGCCAATGCGTCCTCCAACACATCGAGCAAGGCCCTCAGCGCGTCGGAGTGCGTCTGAAGGCCCTACAGCCCTTGGGAGATGGAGTCGACGGCCTGCGGGGGTCAAAGGATCAACACGGCACACGCCAGAGGAGCGATAGCGAAGAAGGAAAACAGCAAAACTCGAGCTAAAGGTTCGAGGAAAACTCATGTACGGGAGGCGGCCTCGAAGGCCGCTGCGGGAATGGCAGACAGAGCTATTGCCCGGCGCTCTGGGCGGCGTCACCTTGCTGCTGCCGCTGGGTCTTTGGGAGTGAGGTCTTCGGGCGCTCCGTCGTGGGCGGCCGCGTCTCGAGCATCCTCCTCGAGGGGGCTCAACTAGCCCTCACGCCCTGTCCCAGTGGCAGCTTCATCCCCCGCAGCTGGAGGGTCTCTGGCCTCCTCCTCTGCGGTGTTCTTGGCCTGGCCCGTGACTCGGGCCTCCGCGCCTTCCGCGACAGGAGGGTCTACAGGCTCGGCGACTTGGAGAGCCACGACCGCCACAGTCGGGGCGTCCTCGGCGATCGTGGCGAAGGCGCCTCCGGCGCCATCTTCTTCGGTGGCCTCGGGCGGGTCGACATCGTCTTCGGCGTCTACTTCGCCGGTGCCATAGTCCTCGCTGGTCGCGGGGAGGAGCTCTTCTTCATCTGGGTCGTCGAGCACTTGGTCGAACTCGCCGGCCAGAGCCTGGCTCTGGGGGCTCGACGGAATGTGCCCCTAGCCCGAAGATCGACGAGGTGCCAGCACATAATCGCCCTCCTCCTCCTTATCAGACCCGGACTCGTCCTGGACAATAGTCATTGTCAATACGGGTAGGTGTTGAGCTCGGGCGCTCAAGGTCTGCGATTAAGAGCTACTACTAAGCTAAAAAGTCACAAGGAGGGCTGAGCAAATGAAGGGTATGTAACCTACCTGGGTCGGAAGTCTCCGTTTTGCGGGAGGCTGGTGAAGACCACCGCCTCTCGAGGTCGGCGCTCCTCTTCAGGTCCCCGGTCTGGGACATAAAGCCATGGCGGCTCTAAGTCCCTCGCGACAGAAGTCCCAGGGCCCCACTCTTGGGACCTTTGGGCCACTTGAGGGCTCAAAGACCTGGTGGTGGCTGCCGCACTTACCTGCTACAAGAAAAACATGTCAAGTTGGAGAAGCGCAAGCACAAGCCTGGGGGCTCGACCATGAGAGTCCTTACCATTGTGCGGTCGGCCCATTCAACATGAGGCTTCTTAGCCTCACGGTCGTCTGCCTTGCCCGAGGGCGGCTTCTTCTTCCCCTTCTTGCTCTTGCCCCCGCCGGGCAGCGGGAGTAGCCTCCTTGCGGTGTCAAGCGGCTCTGAGTGGTCTCTGGCGCAGCGAGCGGTCGAAATCTTGCCGATGAAGTGCAAACTGAAGAACGGCTTGGGGGTGCCTACCTCGGCCTTCCGGCGCAGCACGTTTTTCAGGACAGGGGGATCGAGGGTATAGTCGTGCGCCCCTTTCCCAAATATCTCGTTCATCCTAGCGGCAACCCAGATTCGCCGGCGCTTGCAAGAAGTGGAAACATCAAGAGAGCCCAAAGGCCAAATGCGAGCAAGTCTCAAGGGCGAGAAGACTCACCAGCCGTACCCTCACGGGTCATGTCGTCGCGCCCCGTGATCTTGTAGAACGGATATTCCCTCTTAGAAGGGGAAAACCCGACTCAGAGAAATCATGACGATCGCTTTGCCGGTGAAACCTCGTGTGGCGCAGATGTGTATGGCGGCGATGGCCGCTTCGTCGACCTCCAGGTCGTCTGACTCCGGGGTCTCCTTCTTCCCGGTGATCAGGGTCCCGTCGAACCATCGCTCCGGGGTCTCCTTCTTCCCAGCGATGCCCATCTTCAGATAGAACCACCGCTCGGTCCACGGACCGAGGGAGTCTCAAGACTGGATCTTGGGGAAGGCCCATGGGATTCCCGTCCGCAGCCGGAAGTAGAGGCATCCGACCACGGGGTCTTTCCCAGAGCGGAATAGAGAGAAGAATCGAAAGAAGAGCGAGGAGGTGGGAAGGATTCCAAGGAACCCCTCGCACTGTTAGTGATATGCCCTAGAGGCGATCATGTGAGATGATTGTATCATATGTCTATGTTCATGTACTTATCAGTTCCATGAATAAATGTCACTCCTTTGTTTATTGAGTATGACGTAATTGTGAAACACATTGGTTATATGATATTATTCTAAACGATCCCTGGTCACATATCATTATGTGGGACAATAGTGATCTGACTAGCACATGTATTGATTGATGGTAATGTTTCACATACCATAGATATGGAGATATCAAATCAATAATGTGGGCACATGTTAGAGAACATGGGGTTGGATAGACCCGCTCTGAGACACTGATGAGATTGTTATCTTTGAAGTGCCATCAGAGTGTAGTCTCGAGTGGTATACCTATACGATTCTTTGACCTGAGATTCTTATTAATTCTCAGCATGTGTAATTGTATACTTTGGGGCTATCAAGCGCTTCTCCGTAGCGGGGAGTTATAAAGGTAGCTACGAGTATGCCATGAAACATGGCGTGAGATATAAGAGATCAAGATGGAATTTGCCCTCCTTGATAGCGGAGAGATATCTTTGGGCCCTCGGTGTGGATGGATAAGGAAAAGTGCATGGCCATGCCAAAGTGATTAAAGTGTTAATCACGAATTATATCCATTACATTAACGAGTGAATGGGTCGAGCTATCACAAGGATGGTACGCATCTTGCCTTGAGCTTGATTGGTATCGCGTGGCAAAAGGCTTGGTATCTGAGTATATCAAGGTTCACCGAATCGATCATTACGTGCATTCGGGGACAACATGTCCTACTAGGAACCCTTGTTGTCGATGGTGCGGAAAAGAGGTTTCGGGGCCATGGCCGTTCTTGCATGAACCTAATGGTCACACACTTAACGGGTTGGATCATGTCGATGGATTGGATCCATTAGTGGGTTTACACGGATTTGGATCCTCTGGCGTCTTAATGGATTTCTACTGTAGAAGATCCATTAGTGTGAGTCCTAGTGGGCTTCTATCGTAGAAGGCCCGTTAGTGCACTTTATAAATGGGCGTGGGGGGGGTGTGCAGCTAAGTGGCTCTCCCCACCACAAACCCTAGCCGTCGCTGCATCCCACCGCCCCCTAAACCCTAGCCGCACACGTGGGTGCTAGCACACCGGTGCAGTGATCCTACTGGGCGTGTGGATACAGTAGAGGCGCCGTTGCATCTGCCTCGGCGCTGATTGAGAAAACGTCTACTTCCTCTCTACGTTGCGTCTTGCGATCGCGAGGAGAGCGATCAACTCCGGCATCTACTCTTGTACTTTGGAGTCTGCGGGGCGCTTCACCCACTCTTCTTCGGCGCTAACGTGCTCCAAGGGTAATGATCCATGATCCACTACTCGCATGTATCCTGGTTGAATGCGTAGAAAATTTTATTTTCGGCTAGCGTAGCCTACGCGTTCGCCTTCACGCACAGGTGTGAGAAGATAGAAAGGAGGAGGATGGAGTTGGGCACCAGATTGATGAGCTCTATCTCACAGTGGGCAAGGATAGCCGCCACGAAGTCACTCTCCGGTGTCCGCAGGCTAAAGAGTGTGTAGTACTCGGTGCAGACAAGCTCGTCGTCCCTGGGATGCGGTTTAGTCTCGCCGTCGGGCAACCGCCACATCACCGGGTCAAGTAGCCCCAGGCTCTCGAGCTCCTTCATCCTCGCCTATGACATGGTGCTTCTTCCGAGCTTTGCCATGGCGGCCGCTTTCGAGCTTGGTCGAGGAAGGCAGGGCTGCACGGGCAAAGGGCTGGGGTCAAGGAGCACAAGGAAGTCGGGAGTTCTTTTTTTTCAAAGGACGCAGAGGGCTTGGGCTTATAGGCTCAGGTTGTGGCCAATTCTCAGACTAAGGCGCCTCAAAAGCTGTGCCAAAGACGATTTGACAGGCGCAATTAAGGCTCGGGCAGCAGTTCCAAGGCATTGCAGGTGCACCCTCTAACCGATCAGATCCGTACCGGCATCGTGAAGCTCAAGGGACGCTAGGTATCTTGAGGCCGGAGTCTTTCCTGGTGATCTCCGCTCGACCTCGGCCAAAGGTTTACCATGTCTGGAGGTCCGTTCCCAATGACCGCAGGCTAGAGGTCGATCCAGGTGTCCTCCTCGACCTTGAGCCTGGGGGGCTGGTTGACGAGGATCGGAAATTCGACAAGTCGGCAGACGCGGTCGTGAGGGTCCCTAGCTCGGAGCGATGCAGCAAAAGGGGCCTCGACCAAGACCTGAGCAACGCTGGTACCCGCATGACCTCAAGCTCGGGCGGTGGGAGATTCCGTCCCCACTCGACCTCGACCTTGGCTCAAAGGAGTGCACTTACTCGGCGGTTACCTGGGCCCGGGCATTGGCGTCAAGGCAAGCGTGGAGCGGCATTTCCGGGGCAGTTACAACCCACCTTCAATGCGCATAAAGCCACTACCCCGGGAATCTCTCCCGTCCGTTATAGACAGCATCCGAGAGGATATAAGGCCTCGTGAGGCCTGTGTACAAGGGACAAGCACCCCCAGCAGTAGACCAGTAGACACAAACAGAGCACTCAAGCCCGAGCTGTAATCCACTCTTTGTACCCGCAGTTAGTGAATTCCTCCACCTCCGGAGAATACTGGACGTAGAGCTGTTACCCTCGTGGGGGCTCGAACCAGTATAATCAACTGTCCCCTGCTCGCTGACGCCACGCACCGACCTACGTCTGCACCATCGTTGAGCGAAGCACTTCTTGGGTCCCTCATTCATACTAACCCCCTCTTCACCTTTGCGGTCAGGCGATCTCGATCGTCGACAGGCTGAAAATCTACCTTTTGCTTTGTTAGGTTGAAAAGCAGCTATAGCTAGCAGCTATGGCTTTTCTTGAGATGTCATTTGGCAAACTGGCTTTTCGCTGGCATTTCTTGAGATGCCAACCGGGGTGGAGGTGAGCCAGGGAAGAGGTTGACCGAGAAGGATGCTGAGCGGGGCGAAGGTTGAGCCAGGGTGGAGGTGAGAAGGGGCAAAGGCGAGCTGAGCGAGGTCAGGGCAGTGGAGGAGGTGAAGCGTGGGGAGGAGGCAGAGCAGTCACCGAGCGAGCAGCAGCAAGGTTGGGGATGATGTCGAGGGTGAGGTCATGGCAAGGCGACTCGAGCGAGGAGGTGCGAGGACAATCGAGCAAGGAGGCGCGGGGGCGAAGCACAGACGAAGCTCCTCCCCACCCACTGCGGCTTTTTAGGAGCTTCAGCTGTGGCTTCGTCCCACAAACCAAGAAAAGTGATACCGTTTTAGGGAGGGGGCTACAAACCACAATCAAAGTCCAGCAAAGCTTAACCCCCAAATAGAGCCTTAATTTTGCGGTCACCTTGTAAGAAGAATCTAATAAAAGATCCATTTTGTATTAGGCGAATGACTTGTACCTTAAAACTAACTAAAAACGTTCACTTTTTCATTCTTTATGGTACAGTTGGCACTTCCCCATTAATTTTATCATATGACAACCTACCTCGCTTTATGATGCTCTTTTCTCCTGCATTGTAAGAGAATCTATATTACAAGCATTTTTTTCTTCCCATGAGCTAGTGACCTATACCTTAAACCAAATGAAATGTCCATTTTTCATTCTGTTGTAGTACAAATAGCCTCCAACCTCTTAGGTTTGGCAGATGATAGCCTATCTCATTTAGGGCTTGTTTGGAGGTTTATTCTTGACCGAGATAAGTTGAGCCACATTCTTTTGACAATATCTTTTTAGATTACTTGACTTCTTCTCATAGCTATAGGGTCTAGAGTAGTGAGGGGATTAAGATTGTAGGACTTATGAGGTAACTTTTGATAAGACTAGTCCAGGAGCTAGATCAGATATATCAGGTTCTTCTTCTCTCTCTAAGACCATTTTTGTAGAGGCTAAGAATGATAGAGATGATGGTATTTTACCTGATCAAGTCCCCTCTACACCTAAAGTGTTTCTTGTTTTCTATCTCTGGACCTTAGGGAGATCGGCTCTTTCCTTCAGACTCTCCTATAGCTAATGGCTCTGCCTCTGCCTCTTCTGTTTATGAGGTAAAGATCACTTTTGCTTCTAGACATCCTTGCCACATTTAGCGGTGTTATCTGCCTGATCAGATGATCAGTGATCTGTTTAAGTATGTCACGGGCTCAAAGTTAAGCTTATCTCTCTTCTATCTTAATTAACTCTGTCTTTATTGCCACCTTTGAGCTAAAGGATGTCTCATGCATTGACAGATGAGTCTTGGATCAACGCCATGCATGAGGACCTTGAGAACTTTGAGGGGAATAAGGTCTGGTAACTTGTTGAGCCTCTATCTAGTCATAATATCATTGGGACCAAGTGGGTATTCAAGAACAAGCAAAGTGATGATGGGGTGGTCATTAGAAACAAGGCTAAGCTAATTGATCAGGGATTCACTCAAGTTGAGGGTCTTGACTTTGAGGAGACCTTTCTCTCTATAGCTAGACTAAAGGCTATTAGAATCATGCTTGCATTTTCAGCATCTAAGGGCTTCAAGTCATATCATATGGATGTTAAAAGTGCATTCCTCAATGGGTATATTAAGAAAGAGATTTATGTAAGACAACCTCCAGGATTCAAGAACACCAATTACCCAAACCATGTCTATAAACTTTCCAAGGCTTTGTATAGACTTAAGCAGGTTCCGAGAGCTTGGTATGAGAAGGTTAAGTCCTACCTACTTAATCATGGTTTTGAGATCGATAAGGTAGACAAGACCTTGTTCGTCAGACATGTTGACTCAAACTTTCTCCTTGTCCAGATTTATATGGATGATATTATCTTTGATCACCCTTGCATGCTCTTGTCTCTTATTTTTCAAATGTGATGAGTACAAAGTCTGAGATGAGCATAATAGGCGAGTTGAGCTACTTTCTCAGCTTCTAGATTAAGAAGAATCGGGATGGTGTTTTATTGCATCAAGACAAGTACACTCGAGACCTCTTGAGACGCTTTGATATGTCTAAATGAAAGCTGGTGATGACTCCTATGACCACCATGACCATTCTTGAGCCTGATGAAGATGGTGAGCTAGTTGATTAGAAGGAGTTTTAGAGCATGATTAGCTCCCTCTTGTATCTCACTGCCTCGAGGCCGAATATACACTTTACTGTATGCTTGTGAACTCGATTTCAGCCTTCTCCCCATGCTTCTCAGTTCTCACCTTAGGCAATGAAGCGCATATTTAAGTATCTTAGAGCTATTATTGACTGTGGCATCTGGAACACTTTCTCTTCCTATCTGTCCCTTAGAGTCTTTTCGGATGCAGTCTTTGCTTGCTGTAGGCTAGGTAGGAAGATGTAACATCCCAAATTTTGGCATTTTTAAATTAGTTAATAGTGTTTTATTGCAATTTGTGCTTCTTATGAATTTTCTGAATTTATTGGATTTTTCTGAGATTTATTTGAATTATTTTAAAATAAGTATATTAACCCTTTTGTTTAAAAATAATTATATATAGACAAATTTAAAATAAAGTTTTGCCAAAAATATTTTATTTGGATCCAGAATGTCTCAAAGTATTTTTGAGATTTTTCTTGGATTTTTCCTAGTGTTTTTAGTTGTTCAAATAAATCAAATTAATTTCTCTAGTTATTTTAAATCAAAAACCCCAAAAAACTCGTTGTGAACAGTACTGGGCCGAAGCCCAGCACTGTACATGTTTGGCCTGCACACTGTTCAGCCCATTTGGCCCACTTTCTCAACGCATCAATACGCACCGTTGGATCAAGATCGGAAAGCTGTTGTGAAGCCGCGTCTGTAATGAAACCCTAGCGCATGCCGACCGTCAGATCAAAATCAGGCGGATGTGATTTATCGAAGCGTATCGAAACCCTAATCTCTCCTAGCCGTTGGATGCGTTGATCGGGTAGGATCGTGTCGCACCAGGACTCTCTCGTGGCCGTCCAATCGAGATCGTGTGGTGGCTGTGCGTCATCTCCGATAAGGATTCGGACGCCGCTGCCACGTCAGTTAGGTTTCCCGAGCCCGTACGCGTTGCTCGAGGGGTATTTAAGGGTCCGACCCCCCTCCCAAGGATCGCTAGGAGCCGTCGCTCACTTCGCCTGCAGCCGTGTCGCCGGAGGAGCACCAGAGAGGTTGCGAGAGCTCACCGGAGTCCGTGGAGGTTCGCCGCCATGTTTCGCTGTCGCCGAGACTTTGTTCCGTCGTCCTGAACCTAGATCCGAACGCATCTCATCGCACCACATCTGTTCCGCCGCTTCACATCATCAGGATCTCGCCACAGCGCCGCAAGTCAGGTCATCGTCTCCAACCCCGGTGAACCGCGCCACCACATCGCCATTGTCAACACCGAGCGTCGTCGACTGTCGGTTCTTCCACGAACGCTGCAGATCAGTCCACGTCGCATCGAGAGGGAGCGCAATCGCCAAGGGTTCTTCTCCATCCGATCCGAGACAAGCGATCCTGATCGAGCCACGTCCCCCTTATCAATAGTAAAGCTCATCGGTAAGCTAGGACCGTTAGATTAGATCGGAAGGCCATCGCTTTGCCGCGTGGCCGATGACTATGACCGTCAGATTTGAATGGTACGGTGCCTGACCCGTGTGCATCACGCGCCGTTGAATCAGTACTGTGCGGATCAGATCTTGCCTCGAGCCAGACCAATCGGAGGACGACGTGTGGCACATGACGTCGTGCTGGCATCAGCCGGTGCACGCCACAGTGCCGTGGGTTCATGATGAACCGATTTCACGGTGAACTGAGTCCACAGCATAGTGCCAAGTGCCACGTGGAAGCGTCTCGTTGGCTCGGGTCCGACGCTGACGTCAGCATGACATCATGGTGACGCAGTAAATCAAATTTTCTTTTATAAAAATAATTCGGGTAAAATTTGATTTTCTAATTTTTTAGGATTTTGAATCTTCCGAGAGCTCGTTCTCCTTCATACGAACTCTGATTGAGGTGATTCAAATTTTTAAAAATTTGTAAAATTGAGATCTATCTAATGGTGGATTTTGTTTGATTTTTGGAGTTCATTGTAACATCATAAATTTTGCTTTTCTAGATTTATTGTGCTTTTCTTGATTTTATCTGATTTTCTAGAAATTTATTTATTTCTTTTGGTATTTGTTTAATTGGGCCTTTGCTATTCTTTAATTTTTATGAGCAATTTGTTATTCATCTCCAATTGGAAGTATTTTATTTGGGTTCTATTTGTCTCAGAGTATTTTTTTGGAATTTTTCTGAATTTTTTCGGATTTTATTGCTATTTATTTCGACTTGTTTGATTTTCTAGATTTATTTTAATTAGGAAAAGGTATTTAAAATCCCTCAATAGTGTTGGGCCGAATTCTTAGTCCGACCCATTTTCCCGCGCGAAGCCCAACCCGCCTCACCGGAAACCCTATGAGCCGAGCCGTTGGATCTCAATCCAGCGACCCTCGATGCGCCGCGTCGTTCTGCGCCTTGTGTCATCCGATTCCGCCCACGTGTACGCACGAGATGCGGCCACGTCGTCTAACCCGTATCCCCATCGGACTCCACCACCACCGCGGACTCCTCTGCGTTTCTCGCAACGGCACGGATGCCCAAGCCCCCTATTTATTGCGCCGTCGCACGTGTCGAGTAGCCGTAGCTGCGCCGCACCCTCTGGTCAAAGCACGCCAGCCAAGGTTTGCCCTAGCCGCCGCACGACCTCGCCATAGTTCCGAAATGCTTTCGCCACTCTTTGCACCGCTGCCGGTCATCCTCCGCCGCGCCTGAGGTCACCGACGAGTCGCCCGTGTCGAGACGCATCACTCGCACCGCTTCTTGTCGCTAGAGAAGCCCCGCAACGCCATCACTGTGGTCACCTTCTTCCTCTCCAGCAAGACCCGCGTGCCGTGCCATCACTGCCAGCCGAGCTCCGTCCACTGTCTGGTCGTCACTCAACGCTCCGGATCTCGCCATGTCGCCCTCGCAACAGTAAACCGCATCTTCACTCGTTGGCCGTTGGATCTAATCGAACAGTCTAGATTGCATCGCTTTAATCTGTGCTAGTTTAATCGTAACCGCTAGATCTTAATCCTAGGGTTCTAGCGCTGCCACGTTGCGTAGTTGCTGTAGCCGTCAAATGCGCGCCGATCGGTCTCGATCGTGCCGCGTGGCACCTCATCGCTTCACCTGCCGTGCCGTCCGATCTGGATCCGACGGTAGCCATGCCGCCACGTGTCACACCCGCAGTAGATCCGAGCCGCTTCGTGATGATCAATCTCGGCCGTTCATTTTGAAGCGGCGAGCGAGATTGCATCGCCGAGCCGATCCGTGTCGGCGTGTGTCGCATTTAAAAATCGAAGAGTCAGCGTCGCCAGTTGCGTTGACGCCACCCATTTAATCCCAGCCGTCCGATCCGTAATGAACGGTCAGGATTTTGTGCCGCGTGTCTCAACCTTGGCCGTTAGATCAGAGCCGCGTGTCGCCAATCTGGATATGCCACGTGTGTTGCTTGCGTCAGACAGTGTATATAATAGTGCGATCGGTCCACCATGCGCCCGAGCTGTGCCGTGGACTGGGTCCATGCACCGGGACGCGTGGCAGCCTCTGGTTGCGACGCGTATCGGCTGGTGATTAGACCACGTGTCATGCTGACGTTAGCAATGACGTCATAAATAATTTCCAGTAGAAAAATAATTTGGCCAAAATTCATTTCGGTGCTGACGTCATTAGATGCCATGCTGACATCATAAATTTGGAATTTCCCGTAAAAAAATAATTCGGATAAATCGGATTTTCTGATTTTTAGGGTTTTCCAATTAATTAAAACTTTGAAAGGCTATATCTTTTGCATCTGAACTCCGATTGAGGTGATTCTAGTCCCTAAAAATTTGTAAAATTGTTCTCTATTTATTAGTGAATTTTATTTAATTTTTGGAGTTGATTTTCTCTCTGTTTTGGTTATTTATTGTTTTTCCCTTCGTTGCGCGTAGACGTTGAGTTGCCGGGAGAGTTTGTGGTTGAGGAACCAGCACTTGATCAAGTTGCAGAGCAGGATCCAGACCCATTTGAAGGAAATTCATGCTTTGACCTTGTTGAACCTATATTTAAAGGCTATGTTGTTTTAAATGTATTGCATATATTTCAATTATTAAAGGTTTGTCATATGTTGGGAATAGTTAATCGTCCACTTGAATTACATCCACCTTTGTCATGTCATATGCCTTATTTCATTTGTCACCCAAGAATGGTTTGATAGTAATTGGTAGCTAAATATGCCAATATGGGTAGCTATAACGCAGGTAGAATGCTTAGCCATGCAACGAGTCACTATTTCATGAACAGATGTTTAATATTTCTTAATGATTATGGAACATGTTTATTAATTGTGTGTCGGTGTTGTCACACAATGTTGGTATTGTTGATGGCACGTGGTGCATGGTAAGATCAACTGGGGTGATAAAATGATTTAGACCAAGGCAAGTGGCATGGTTTTGTGGTGGGCCAATGTTGGCACATGGGCGGTCGCATTTGCTTTTTATGATAATTATGGTTTGGACATGATAATTTTTGGTTAGTCTTGCCTTGGTCAATTAAGGACTTAACTTTGCAAGAATTTGAACTGAGTCATTCATACAACCACAAGTCTGGAATGGGACAGACATAGCTGAGTAATTTGTTGAGTCTAGACTTTAGTACTATCATGGTGGTGTGAGGCCCGGGTAGTGGTAACCAGTCCTCGCACGGGTTGGCTCACATGGCGCAAGAGGGGGGCCCTGGATGTGGTAACCAGTCCCACTAGTGTTGAAACCTTAGCAGATAGTACTAGGTTTAGATAGGCATTGGAAAGGCTTTGTTATGGTTATTCGCCTTGGTGGTGTTTGATTATATCTTGTGGGTAAAGTGTATAACCTCTGCAGAGTGTAAAACCTATTCGAATAGCCGTGCTCACGGTATTAGGCATTGCTCGGTGATTACAGTCAAGGGTTAGCTTTTATCAAACAATTGTGGTAATGGGATGTTGGAATGTGGAAACAAGGTTAGGAGTTGGACTTCAAAAATAAATGTAAAAGTTATTACTATTATTATTTGTTTTATTGTCTTTCAATCTATTTATGTTATTCTTTTGTAAATGATGTTCATGCAAAATAACCTTGTGGCCTACCTTTGTACTAAGCCATGCATATAGTAAGTAGAATTGCATTCTGTGCACGGCTTGTTGAGTGCTTTATGTACTCACCCCTTGCCACCAACATCATCAGTTGAGGAAGAAGTAACGCCTGCATTCGAAGAGGAGTTCCAGGAGGAGACGAACAACTAGGGTGTGAACCTTGTCGGTTACCTGTGGCAGTTGAAAGGTTTCTACGCATTTGTTTATTTCCGCTGCAGTTTATTTATTTACTTTCAGTTAGCCCTGTGTGGCGTAATCATGTAAGGTGGACCATAACGTCGTTTTACAGTTATATTAAACTTGATAAGGTCTTATTTATGTTATCATTGAGTTTGATTGTGATATTCATCTGTGTTGAGCCTGTGTGCACTAGCGTGATCCTGAACTAGTGCGAAATACATAGAGGGTCCAGATTTGCACATTCGGGTCCTGACATTCATTTGCTCTCTATTTTGGGTGTTTATTTGCTTTTCCTTTTCGATTCGCGTAGACGTTGAAGTGTGTGAAGTTTCGAAGGAGGAATTAGCAACACAAGATCAATTTCCAGAGCAGGACTAAGAGCTTAACCAAGGCAAGTTGTGCTTTGATCATGTTGAACCCATGTTTACAAAGTTGCTATTTTGTTTTATGATATTGCATAATATTTCATGTGTATAAATGATTTCAAACTAAATTGGAATTTAGATATCATACCCTTTGAATTATACCCTACCTTGTCGATTGTATGTCATGATCTACTTGTCACCCTAGATTGGTTCACTATAGTTGGTTAATAATAAAATCAACATGGGATGGTTAGATCGGATTAGATTGCTTAGCCATGCCACGTCATCACATGTAGATGAATCACTGATTATTAATCTTGACTAATGGACTATGGAACAATGATGTGAACTTGTGTGTCATGTGTGGTCGCACAAAGAGATTGAGTTGTTGTGGCGAGGAGGTCACGCAACGATGTTGATTTGTGGGAAGCACGTGGTGCTTCGTAATCAACTGGTTTGTTAATCATTTAGATTGAAACAAGTGGCAAGGGCAGGTGTGCCAGGGTGGGCCCGATGGCCTAAGGATATGTGCAAGTCTTGCTCTGATCGCTCTAAGGACTTAACCTTGCGAGCCTTTGACCTGAGTCAATCATGCAACCACATGTCTGTTATGGGGCAGCCTAGCTGACTAATTTGCAATGTCTTAGCTTTAGTATTGCTTTGGTGGTGTGAGTCCGGGTGTACGGATAAACTCACATGGCGCAAGAGGGGGGCCCTATTGTGGTGGTTTAGCACATCAATGTTGAAACCACAGCGGGTAGTATTGGGTTAAGACAATGCATTGTAAAGGCTTTGTTATGATCATTCGCCTGTGTGGTGCATGGTTGTATCATGTGGGTAAAGTGCATAACCTCTGCAGAGTGTGAATCTATTCGGATAGTCATGCTCACGGTATTGAGCAATGCTCGGGAATTACAGTCAAGGGTTAGTTAATCAATTCAACAACTGAGTGGGATGGCAGGTTGCCATGTGTATGATGAAACTTGACTTATGATGGAAACTTGGTTTAATTGAGAATCATTGAATCTATTTATTGTTATTATTTGTTTTACTGTCTTTTCAATCTATGTAATGTATGTGTTCATAAATGCTGCTTTACTGCAAATAAACCACACAACCATTCTTTGGAATAAGCCTTGCATATAGCTATGGTAGAAATGCATTTTGTGCACAACTTGTTGAGTGCTTTTGTACTCACCATTGCCATCAACAACAAATCAACAGTGGAGGAATCATCGCCTTTGTTGGAGGAGGACTTCCAGGTGGATACGAGTCACTAGGCCAAGCCTTGTCAGCGTCGCCTGTGGTGTGCTAATGAGGCATCTACGTCTTTTGCTATTTTCCACTGCATTTGTCTTAGTTTACTTTCAGTCTAGCTCTATGTGGCTGAATAATATAAGTGATCATAAGATCATACACTAGTTATACTAATAAATGAAGTCTTACTATTCTTATCGTTGTGTATGATGTGATGCTTACTGATGTTAAGCTGTGTGCACTAGCGTTGATCCTTGGACTAGTGCGGTAAAACACAGTGGATTCGAATTGGTGAATTCGGGTCCTTACAGAAGAGCACTTTTAGTACCTACCAATTCATTGACACTTCACTTGTTTCTTGGTCATCAAGAAAGCAATCCGAAGTTACATAGTCTACCGTTGAGGCTGAGTATGTGACAACAACTAGTTGTTGTAGTCAGGTACATCGGATGAGATTAGCCTTGTGGGACTTTGGGTTAGCTATAGATGGTGTTCTACTTATTTGTGATAACACTTCTATTGCCAAGAACTCAGTGCAGCACTATAGGACCAAGCACATAGATATCCGATACCACTTCCTTAGAGACAATGTAGAGAAGGCTGATATGGTGTTTTAGTTTATACAAAGTGACCACTAGATTGCCAATATCTTCACTAAGCCTTTGCATAGCTCTAGGTTTTGTAAATTATATACGATATATTTTCTTTCAGCATTTCCTTCTCTTTGCAAGTTTTGGGTTTCTTTAGCCTTTGCTTTTAGAATTCTAAGTTCATTTCACTTAAACTTCTAATATGCTTTTGTATGGACCTCTCATCTTATGTTATAGGTTGCTATCACGCATAATTAGTTGTTCTCTCTTCTCTTTAGTTTGAGTTTCCTCGCAGTCTTGTAGGTCTAGCGGGTGTTGGGCCCTCTAGATAGATAGGGTATGTGTGTACTCCCTAGTTTAGGCTTGTAGAGTCAATTTTCCTATGTTAGTCATATAGAGAAGATAAGAGCGAGTCTAAGCTATAGTGTTCTCTATTATCTTTTCTATGTTCTATAGTTATCTAGTTTTTAGTTTCTCGGCTTCATCTTTGTATTCTGTATTTTTGGTTTTAGTGGAGTTTATTTGGACGTTAATCTGTACTTAGTTTGAAAATAACTCAACTTAAACTAGATTTATGCTTAAAAATGATTTACTCGTTGAGGGGAGTTTTGAGAAGCTTTTCTTTATCCATTGCATGTAGACTTTATTTTCAATCCCAAATGAGTTTTGTCTATTATGCAAATGAATTCTTATTCATGTTATGCACCTTGCTACTTTTCTGATGATCATTGCTAGTTTAGTCATGTCTAATTTTATATTACTTTATCATGCTAAGCTTGTTGAAAAATAAAATTTGAGCTTTAAATGAAAACTTAATGAAACTTTTGGGTTTTATTTGCTATATTTTCTCACTAGGTGCATATGCCATATTTTGTAAAATCTTATATTTCTACTAGAGTCCCTAGAGCAACTTGGATGAAGCTAGTTTGTTTCATAGTAGAAACCTTCACTTGCTCATAATTCTAAGTGCTAAAAAATGATCATATATTGACTTGTGTGTACTAAGATTGATCTCAACACTCACTTTGCATTCACGAGACTGCTTTCCATTGCACTTGGAATTTATTGTGTATGATTAAGACTATTCTTTTAAGTATCTTGCTTGAGATGGTTGATGTCACGGCCCCAAATTCGGAATCGGCTCATGCGGCTAACATTAGCGCCAACCAAGTTTTGGCCGCATTTGAGATCAACTGCTAATTTCAGAATCTCTCCCAAACTGCCACTTGAGAATTTCCAAGCTTAACAAAATTTAAGAGCTAGAAATTTCAGGGTGCGAATATGGTTTTCATTAAAGTTCAGAGCCTTGTAACTTGAGAACTATAAGGACCTAGAGTGTGCATGTTAGTAAAATGAAAACTAGAAACTTTTCTCTAAAGCGTGGAGGGGTTTGAACAAAAATCCAATGCCAAATACTAATTCAATTCATAGCATCAAAATTGAACCCTGTACTAAATTTCTGGGGACTTAGCCATTCTAACTTTACTTACTAGTGGGGTCAAGTAGCTTAGCATACAAAATGGAATTGAGGGCTGCCAAACCAAAAACCAGCACCCCTCTTCTTTGAGTCTCCAAACCGAAGCAAGCAGCCTTCTTTTCCTGAGCTCTCCTTCCCCAAGCAAGCCTCCACATGCCTCCACCAGCTCCCTGCTGTCCCCAAGCCGGCGCCACTTCTCCAGCTCCCTCCAGGTCGTGCCCCTCCTCCTGCAGCTTCTCCCTGGGCGCCTCCTTCCTCCCTCCAAGCAGCAGCCCTCCTCCTCTCCTCTCTTGATCCCCATGTGAGATCTTAAGGTGAGACCTCTCCCCTAGGGTTTGATTGGTTATTTCTGGTTTTGGGGGCAGCAATGGTGATTTTGGGGGCTTAGGTGAGTAGAGATTTGGAGATTTGGTTGTGGAATAGCCATTCTAGGGTTTGGAGCATAGTTCTGAAATTCGAGCAGATTTTGTAGCTGCTGTTTCGTGGTGATTTGAGGAAGTTCCGAGCATTTCCTGCTATGTTGGCTGTAGAGAAAGTTTTGGGTAATGAAATTATCTTTCATCTCCAACTAGAATCACTCAATTTCGTTAACCCAGCTGAAAGTTATGGCAATTTTAGTGCTTGCTTCTCTGAAAATGCTGAAGATTTCGGGTAGAAACTTGAGCTGTGAATTAAAATTAGTTAGAGGCCGAATTAGAAATTAATTTTGCCTGAGAAGTTTTAGGAAATTTAGTGTAGATTGTAAAAATATCATCCTTTACTCAATTCCATGAAGTATAACAATTTATATGATGAAATTTGTGCATGCTGTCTGAAATTTTGAAAATTCTGAACACTGAAAACTGCTCTCTGTTTCTGGCCAAACTGGGAGTTATCTGGGTAGAATCTGGGTGATTGGCTAAAGCTAATTTGTAGGTCTATGTCTTGTGGTCGTTTAGGCTCTGAGTTTGCTCAATTTGGCTAAGTGATCAAAAAGTTACGGGCATTTGTATACATGCTGTCCTGAAACCAGTTTTTCTGAAAATTCAGATTTTGGGGCTGAAGTTCAGAGTTTAGTTAAAAACTTTCAATCTATATTCTGAATGTTGTGTTGTATGTTAAAGTTAGATCACCCTCTTGTGGTCCTTTAGAGTCAAAAAAAATCATTTTTTCGATTAAGCATTCAAAAGTTATGCCTGTTTAGAGGTGTATGCATGTTATTTTCAGATTTTGGCTTTAGGGTAGAAGTGGAGTCTTGCAATTGCATTTTCATTCTTTAATTGAGATGAATGTTTGCACCTTTGGATTTGTCTTGAGGATGCATTTTGTATTTTCATTTCATATGCATCGCATGCATCTCATTTTTCATACATGGCGAGCGTGTAGAGAACGAGCCTGTGGAGGTTAGCGGTGACCGAGGGGGGTACCGGAGGGCCGTGCGTTACTGAGGATCAAGCAGAAGCTCAAGGCAAGCACCTAAGCATATTCAACCTTTATATGATTGTATTTTAGTGAATGAATTGCTTATTGGATGGTTAAGTTATGCATTAGGAGTTGAATTGCGGGAATGGTATTAGAACCTAATTGCTGCACATACACTCATTGATAATTGTTGAACATCTTCCTTGGAGCTACTGTATGGGTAATTATAATGTGTCCATGCTTAGTTTGCTTAGATGTCGGGTATGGGCCAAGTGGTGGATGGCTTCATCACTTGAGATTAATTACTTCACTCTAATGGGTTGCAATTGGTTATAATTATGCTTTGAAATGAAAACTTGAGACCGGGCAAGAGGGTTGGATCATTTGGGTGTGGAGACTCAAATGTTGTAGTCTCGCCTGTGTTGGTTAAGGACCGATCCGTTGTTTGCCATGTTGATCGAGAACCCCTTGTTGATCGCATGCCCGATATAATGGTACGGTAAGCCACCCTTTCATGGCATACTACTCGATGGGTCATGCCCTCATGCGATTGGGCGTGGTTGAGGCGAGGTCTGGAGTCTCTCGAGGGCTAAGCGAGGCTTGAGCCGCTCGAGAGGTTGCTAGGTGCTCGGGCCACATGAGGATGGTTCAGCAGTAGATATGGATGGGAGGAGGGTTGACATGAGGTTCCTTGTGGCACATGTCGTGCGATTGATGATCCCTGCGGGGTGAATAAGCGATTGAATTGCCGCTCTCGGATATGAGCACGCTTGTATCATCCGACACTTCAACGTAGTAATAACTTAAATTGAAAATAGTTGGAATACTTGATGTTGATGCTTGTTCATGATTTTATTTGCTCTCTTAAATGTTTAAATTCAGCTCTCACTTTAGTAATAGGTGCTGTCCATAACTGCTATGAATTTGAAATTTGTGTAGTTGAATTTGATTATGCAACAAAGTAAGCTTTTACGCACTTTTACCTTAAGCTTATACCTTGCTACATCCAAATGCATACTCCTTGAGTCGGTCATATATGGACCACGGGTAAGTCTTGCAGTACCTTACGTACTCATGTACGCTTTGTGGTTTTTGGTGAGGACCCGATGGGTGTGAGTTCATCGTTACGCTTCTCGGTGGTGGGCGGGGCACCGAGTAAAAGCTAGCTCAGCGATGTAGCGCTTGGAAGTGTTCAAGGCGAGACACTTAGGAGATGTCTTATTTTGGGTTGAATTTGGTGGTGGTTCTTTCATTTTGTTGTATAGTTAGCTTTAAAACTTGTTATGGCTTTGTTTAAAGTACTTGTCTAATTCAGTTGTTGGACCTCATGGTATCACCATGCTTAACTCCTGTATGTGGTGTTGTATCTATCTATGTCGTTGTTTATGCTTGTGGTTGGTTGTGATATGTATTTGTTTAGTTATTTGTTTCTTATGCCTACTGAGTGGATGTCCGTACTTCTAGGGGCGTCATGCCGAAATTTTGTAGAATTTCTGTGTCTAGGCAGGACCTTGTGTTTAGTCTATTTTGTGAGTCTTATCTGCTGTTGTTAGTTCTTGCCTTTTGTGGTTGTCGGGTTTGTCTTTGTGCCTTGGTTTTTAGTCGTTTGTTGTGCTTCGTTGCGTGTCGGTCGTAAAGTTTTGGGTTCGTTGCCTTTATGCGAATTGAATTGATATGGCAATGGAAACGGTATCTTGAGGCGATCTGGCGAGCCGGATCGCATATCGGGGAATCTGGGATTGTTGTCGAGTTATTGAATGGGATCATTGTTGTCCTAATTGGGCTTGGGTGTTAGCTTGTGAACACCATTTGTGATCCGTTGCTAGCCTCCAAATCCGATGAGGCGGCCAAGACATTTGAATAACCCGAGGACAGTCTGGGCGGCTCCTCACAGTCGACCATGGCATGAGTCAATTAAAAATTAAGAAATATAGATAAAAACAAAAATAAGGAAGAGGGTGAAGCCTAGGAGGCCTTTGTCGATGGCTCCGAGTCAAAGATGTGCTTTGCTAGGATAAACCCTCAAAACCTCTTCGTGTGCATTAAAATTTAAAATTTGCATTCACAAATGATGATTGAGCATGAAGGATCACTTATGCACTTATAGCTCTCCAAAGTGTTGATTAGGTTGAACTCTAGGTTATTTATTTGATCCATAGCATGTTTTTGCTTCTAGTTTCAAGATTATGTTAAGTGTTTCTCTTGTTGAAATCATGCAAAAAACAGTATAGTTTTATTTTTGGTTGCTAGCATGAATATTGAAATATGGGCCAAGCTCGAGGACAAAGTTGTTGTTCTCAATGACTTGTCACCCATAGATGGGCAGTCAAATGGAGGTTGTCAACCGCACACTTTCCACTCTACTTTAGACGATTGTCGGGACCTGAATATACAAATCTAGACTCTCTATGTATTCCGCAGTAGTCCAGGATCACGCTAGTGCACACAGACTCAACATAGATGAATACCACAATCATACTCAAAGATATCATAATAAAGACTTTATTAAATTAAATATAATTGTTAGACAACCTTATGGTTCACCTTACATGAATATGTCTCACAGAGCTAAGATTGAAAAATAAATAAACTACAGCGGAAATAAACTTATTCGTAGAAAACCCTTCAATTTGCCATAAGCAACTAACAAGGTTCACACCCTAGTTATTCGCCTCTCCCTGGTACTCCTTCTCAAAAACAGGCGTGGCTTCTTCTCCAACTGGTGATGTTTTGTTGCAAGGGGTGAGTACATAAAGCACTCAACAAGTTGTGCACAGAATGCAAGTCTAATATACTATATGCATGGCTTATTACAAAGGATTGGTTGACATGGTTAATTTGCATAAAATAGCATTTGTAAAGGAATAGCATAAATAGATTGAAAGATAGTAAAACAATAATAAATTTCTCAATTGTTTCTCAATAACCAACTCATAACCTTAAACCACAATTCAACTTCCATACCCACATTTGTTTTGATAAAATCTAACCCTTAACTGTAATCACCAAGCAATACTCAATACCGTGAGTATGGCTATTTGAATTGATTTTACATTTTGTAGAGGTTATATACTTTACCCATAAGATACAGTCATACACCACAAAGGCTAGTGATTATAGCAAAACTTTCCAATACTTGTCTAAACCCGATACTACCCGCTAAGATTTCAACATTGGTGGGACTAGTTACCACATCCAGGGCCCCCCTCTTGCGCCATGTGAGCCTACCCGTGCGAGGATTGGTTGCCATAACTCAGATCTCACATCATCACTAATAATACCAAAGCTTAGACATAACAATTTAATCAGCTAGGTTTGTCCCATACCAGACTTGTGGTATGCGACCATCCAAATGCCATATTGGCCACCACAAATCCTTGCCACTTTTCTCAGTCTAAAATATTTTACCACCCCAATTGATTTACCATGCACTACGTGCCATCAACAACAACACTATATGACAACACCCGACACACAAGTTAATAAACGTGTTCCATAGTCATTATGCATGATTAATTATTTTCACATAAAATGATGACTCGTTACATAGCTAATCATATTTCTTGCGTTCTAACTACCCATATTGGCAATTATAGTTACCAACTAATAAGTAACCATCCTAGGGTGACAAATAAAGCATGACATATAATATGGCAAGGTGGATGTAATACAAAGTGGACAATTAACTACTCCCAATATAATTGAAACAGGTGATAATTGAGTTAATATGCAATACGTTAAACCAATATAATATTTAAATCATAGGTTCAACATGATCAAAGAACAAGTTACCTTTAATGAGCTCTGAATTCTACTCTGGACCTTTTTCATGTACTGGCTCCTCGATCACAAACTCACCGAGCACCATGATGTATATGCGAAGCGAATGAGAAAGCAATAAATACCAAAAATAGAGAGCAAGATCAACTCCAAAATTAAATAAAATTCACCATTAAATAGAGCTCGATTTTACAAGGTTTTAGAAAATAGAATCACTTCGATTGGAGTTCATATGAGGGAGAACGAGCTAGTTAAAGTTTGAAATAAAACAAAAATCAGAAAAATGGAAAAATCTAAATTAAATGAATTATTTTTATACTGGAAAATAGAATTTATGATGTTATGTTGATATCAGCAAAGAAATTATTTTTCGCTAAAATATTTTCTACAAAAAACCAATTATGATGTCAAGTTGACATCACAGGACAAGTGGCAGCATCACAGTGCAACAAGAGGGCGACACGTGGCGAAGCACGAAGTGCGGCATGTGTCGGGATACGGCTGGTGCAAGGCTTGACACTATCTCGCCTGTCTAATTCAAAATGAACGGCCAAGATCTGCATGAGACCCGAATCGGTGGCTTACTGTGATAGCAACACACGGCAAGATCTGGGCCATTAGCTTTAGATCCGACGACCCAAATGGAGCGGCAGTTTGGAACCTGAGCCACACACAGCATGACGCGACTAGTGCGGTGCTGGTGCAATCTCATCCATTCGTTCCAGATCTGGTAGTTGAGGGTGGCGGTGAGGTTTGGGACACACAGCGTAAAGTGGACATGGCCACCCGGCTAGATCATGACCCTTCACAGAAGATCGGATGGCTCAAATCTAAGCAACACGAGCAGCGACATGGTTACCCCAGTGCATGACGTGTGAAGGACATCTAACTGTGCCTTACCAGATCCAACAGTCAATGAAGCTCACGGCGACAGCGATGGCATGGTAGAGATGGTTCACCAAAGATGAAGAAGACAACGAAGCCAATGATGTTCCAGGGGATCTCCAGTGACATTATCTGGCACCTCCGACGTGTCTTGATGTGGTGAACACGCGAGCACCAATGGCGACGGCGGAGATGGCTCAACTGTGGCGCAAACAAGCAAAAACAATGACGCCAGAGGTGACCAACTTCACTGAGCTCTTATGGGCGAACGATGATGCTTCGGTAGGCGTGCGCTAAGGCAATAGGTGTGGCTCGTCTTGAGTTACACGATGCGTAGGGTGGCGCCTTAAATAGCGGCCACAACGAGTATGTACGGGCAGAAACCAATCCTAAGTTCCACGGGATTACGACAGCACGGCGGATTCAGAGAGATCTGGTGAAGCTGACAAGGGTCCATCTCAAGCGTATGCGTGGCGATGAATCAACGGCTTGGGGCGTAGTGATGACGCGGTAGAACGGCAAGCGACCGATCGGATCCATTGGTCCGCGCGCTAGGTTTTTGGCCAAGCAGGCTGCACAGGCTAGCGACACGGGATAGATGGGCCAGACCCAGTGGGTTTTGGCCCAAACACTATGTGACCAATTTTTAAATTATTTTTGAATAAAAATAATTCAGTAAAATGAATAAAGCCCAAATAAATAGCAAAAATATAAAAAACTCCAAAAAAATCTAGAAAATATTTTAAGGCATTTGGAACTCAAATAAAATATTTCCAATAAATGATTATTAGAACTTTTCCAATAAATAAATAAAATATGGCAAGGGGATTATATACATAAATGTAAAATAAATTAAATTAAATCCAAAAAATTTATAAAAGCATAGAATACAAATTAAATTCAAGAGATGCAAAACTTGGGATGTACAAACCTCCTCTCTTGATAGAATCTATATCCTGAGATTCAAGGCTGACTAAGGAATTGGTCGGGAAATTCTAACTTCAGATCCTCTTCACGCTCCCATGTAGCCTCGCTTTTTGAATGATTGTTCCACTAAATTCTGCAGAAATGCACAGACTTATTTTTGGTCCTGCAATCAGCTACATCCAGAATCTTAATTGGCTGCTCCATGTAGGTTAGATCCTCTTGCAATTCAATTGACTCCAATGGCGTTTATTCCACAAGCACTCGAAGACACTTCTTCAACTGAGATATATGGAATGCATCATGCACTCCTACCAAAGACTGCGGTAATTCTAACTGGTAAGCAACCTCTCCTGTACGGCTCAGGATTTTAAATGGGCCCATATATCTGGGTACAAGCTTCCCTTTGGCATGAAACCTTTTTACTCCTTCGAGAGGGGTCACCTTGAGATACACATAATCATCAGGCTCAAAACTTAACTCACAGCGATGATTATCAGCATAACTCTTTTGCCTTGACTAAGCAGTTTTTAATCTCTCTCTAATCATGGTGATCTGTTCTTCAGCTTCTTTTAAAATATTTGGTTCAAAAACAAATGCTCTTCTGTCTCATTCCAATTTAGCAGGGAATGACAAGATCAGCCAAACAAAGCTTCAAATGGTGACATCTACAAACTAGCTTGATAAATGTTACTGTAGCTTAACTTAGCATACGGCAAACACTTATCCCATGTAGCAGCATAAGCTAGAGCACAAGCTCTTAACAAATTTCCAAAATCTGATTGACTCTCTCGGTCTGACCATCTGTTTATGGGTGATAAGTTGTACTGAAATTTAGATGAGTTCCCATTGCTTTGTGTAGTTTATTCCAAAATCTTGAAGTGAACTGGGTACCTCGGTCCGACACTATCTTCTTTAGTACTCCATGTAGACACACAATTCTTGACATATATAACTCGGCCAAGCGATCTCCAGAATAGATGGTCTTCACTGGTATGAAATGGACAACTTTGTCCAATCGATCAATTATGACCCATATTGAATCATATCCACTCTGGGTTCTAGGTAAACCGGTAATAAAATCCATACTGATCTCCTCTCATTTCCATTTGGGTACTTTTAATGGTTGGAACAAACCTGCTGGCCTCTAATGCATTGCCTTCACTATTTGGCATACATCACACGGAGTTACATGCTCGGCAACTTCACGCTTCATGCTAGGCCACCAAAATCTTACTTTCAGATGCTTCCTCAAGAATCAAATGCTTTAATTCCTTTTTGTTTGGCACACAAATTCGGCGTCTCATCCATAATGTTCCCCGTTCATCCAAGGCGAAATTCTTAGCTTTACTTTCATCTATCTTGGACTTAATTATCTTAATTTTAGCGCTATCTGTCTGTCCTTCTCTGATTTGATCTTCCAAGGTTGGCTTCACCTCCAGGGTAGCTAGAAACCCTTTGGGTACCACTTCCAATATCAGCTTCTGAAATTCCCTGCACAGTTCCGATTGACTCTCTTGAATCAACATGTTAACACTATAACTTTTTAGCTTAAAGTATCGGCTACCATATTAGCCTTTCTAGGGTGATAGTGAATTCCCAAATTATAATCTTTGATTAATTCTAACCATCTTCTCTGCCTCATACTAAGGTCTGACTGAGTAAAAATATATTTTAGACTTGTGATCCGTGTATTTCTCATAACGATTTCCAATAAAATAGTGACGCCAAATCTTTAAGGCATGCACTACTGCAGCTAGTTCCAAATCATGTGTCGAATAATTCTCCTCATGTGGCCTCAACTATCTTGACGCATATGCGACAACTTTGCCATTCTACATTAGCACACATCCAGGTCCCTGATGCGAAGCATCACAATAAATATCAAAACTTCTTTGAATATCTAGCAACACTAATATTGGTACTGATGTTAACCTTTTCTTCAATTCTTGGAAGCTCTTCTCGCACTCTAGCATCCATGCAAATTTCTTTTACTTCAACAATTGCGTGAGTGGTTTAGCAATTGTCAAGAATCCTTCAATAAATCAATGATAATATCCCGTCATGCCAAAGAAACTACGAATCTGGGTTACTGACTTCGGTTATTCCCAATGCAACGCTGCCATGACTTTACTTGGATCAACACAACACCTTTAGCAGACATCACATCACTAAGAAATTCCATCTTTTTTCAAAAGTCACACTTACTGAACTTGGCATACAGTTGCTGCACTCGAAGCTTTTCAAGAACAAGCCTCAAATGCTCTGCATGATCCTCTTCTATCTTAGAGTAGACAAGAAGTCATCTATAAATACAACAACAAATTTATTCAAATATTCCATAAAAACCTCATTCATCATATTCATGAAATATGCAATGGCATTAGTCAATCTGAATGACATAACTGTGAACTCATAATGTCCATATCTGATTAAAAATGCGATCTTGGGTATGTCTTCTGCACGAATCTTTAGCTAATGATATCACGGTCAAAGATCTATTTTGAAGAAAATTCCAACTCCTCTCAACTAATCAAACAAATCATCAATCCTGGGTAGTGGATACTTGTCCTTTATTGTCACTTCATTAAGAGGTCAATAATTAATGCACGTTCTCATACTTCCATCCTTCTTTCAAAAAACAGAACAGGTGCTCCCCATGGCGACGAACTAAGCCTTACAAAACCTTTTTCTAGCAACTCCTCAATTTGCTTATTCATTTCTACCAATTAATCCATAGGCATCCGATGTGGTCTCTTGGCTATTGGGGATGTATTAGGTACCAATTCAATCACAAACTCAATATTCTGGTCAGGTGGCATTCCAGGTGTCGGTGTTTCGTATAACTGGCAAGTAAATTTGTAAGTATAGGGGTCGCGCGCTCCCTCTCCCTGAATGCAGACTACGGGAGTCCAAGATGTATACTGGTTCGGGCTGAATGTCCCTACGTCCAGTTTGTGATGGCTTGTATTACCCAGGGTGCAGTGGTCTGCTCGGGATTACAAGTGAGGACTCAGGACAGGCTCTGAGCGCTCGTCCGAGTGAGGGAACTCGGGAGTGTTTGTCTATGGGTTGGACTTGACGGAGGTGGGAGGTGTTTTTCAGGTTAGAAGGCTTGAACCAAATCGATCTCCCCCTTCCCTGAGGGCCCCTGCCTCCCCTTATATAGATGGAGGGGGCAGGTTACACGGGAATTTAGAGAAAAGAGGTAGGGGTATGCTACGCCCGAGAGTCTCGATCTTCGGTCTTGATGATTGACAGGTTCCTGTGTATCCCATGCTGGGTTAGTAGACACAACGGACTGCGCTCCGTTGGGAAGGTCGACTGCCTCCTTCCTTGATGCACTGTCGGTTGTGGCGTGTGAAGGATAGGTGCTTGACTCTGGCGGCCCCGGACGTCTTGGGAAAAAACCACCGTCCTAGCACGGCCGTCATGTCCGTGGGGTGGTGATCGCTTGTCATTGGTCGACGACGTGGCGGAGGTCGCGAGTTGAAGCTTCGTCGGGGCCCGATCCGAGGCAGGTCGAACTGCGAGCGTTAGGCAGGTCTAGGTCGAACTGCTGGCGTCGGACGGGTCTAGGTCGGAGCCGTGGGCACTGACCCGAGGTCGGTCGAACTGCAGAGGCGTCAACGATGGCGAGGCGAGAGCTGCGGGGTGCCGACACGAGGCGGTCGAGCCGCCCCTAGTGGGCCTGAAGGAGGCCGAGAGTCCTTCGTGGCCCCTCGAGGCCTCTGATTGGGCCCAAAGCGGATCATTTGGTGTTCCGCCAATATTGAGTGATAATCCCATCGTGGGGCGGAGGCTTTGGTAGTACCCTCTCCAGCATTCAACATCGTTGCCAACCTTGCTGTCATATCCGTATGACTGAGAGAAAAATGATCTTGAAATAGATGTATACTGTGTTGTGGGGTATCCACGAGTTTGAGTATTAAATCAAGAGCCGAGGCCATCTGGCAGCGTGCGTTCTGGTGAGGGCCACCGTCTGCTGGCATGCCTTCTTTGGGTGTGTATGGGGCTAGCTGGGTTGGTTGAGTCCGACCAACCTGGTCGGGGGGTTACCCGGGTCAGTGAAAAATTGACCGAGCGAGGTGAGTAGACTCGGTCGGTCAGACTGTTCGGCACGCCTATCCGGTTCGGGTGGCGAAGTCCGACCAACTTGGTCGATGGAACCCAACTGGGGGCGCTCGGGTGGAGTCAGTCGGTCGAGCCCCAGTGGGCGGAAATCGACCAACAGTTGGCGGTCCCGGCCAGGTGTGTGGCGCACCGGTGGAGTGTAACCCCCCCGAGCGGGTCGGGGAGCCGGTCGGGGGGTTACTTTGGTTGGAGCGCTGGTTTTATGTCTTAGCTGGACGCGGCCTTGGTCGGCTGGGATGCCTGAATGCCTCAGCGAGGTTCCGGTTCCCGAGTGCTCGTTTTACGTCATAGCTAGATGTTGCCTGGGTCGGCGCGGACGACCAAACGCCTTGGGCAAGGTTTAAGTGTCCGAGAGCTTGTTTTACGTCATAGCTAGACGTGTTTGCAGGGCTGGTTTTACGCCGGAGCTAGGCGAGTTAGTCGGCGCGGATGACCAAACACCTTGGGCGTGGCTTAAGTGTCCGAGTGCTAGTTTTTTGTCGTAGCTAGACGCTTTCATGAGGCTGGTTTCTGTTGGAGCTAAGCGAGTTAGTTAACGCAGACGACCAAACACCTTGTGCGAGGTTTAAGTGTCCGAGTGCTAGTTTTTCGTCATAGCTAGACGCTTTTGCAGGGCTGGTTTTACACCGGAGCTAGGCGAGTTAGTCGACGCGGACGACCAAACGCCTTGGGCGAGGTTTATGTGTCGACGCGGACGACCAAACGCCTTGGGCGAGGTTTATGTGTCCGAGTGCTAGTTTTTCATTGTAGCTAGATGCTTTCGCAGGGCTGGTTTTACGCCGGAGCTAGGCGAATGGTGTCCGTCCCGAGTCCTCGTCTGGCAAGGCTATCTGCGGGAGGAGTAGCATTTATACATCCCACGATATCGCCCGTCGCGGTGTGGGACCTAGAGGGGGTGAGCAAGCGCGTGTTTACCAAGCGTAGGTTTGAACACCGTGCTCGTGGAGCTACAAATGGGTTATCCGAGTAGGCCCTGGAGATCACGCGATCTCCGAGTGGACGATCCTGCGTCGGTGTCCGACCTACTGAGGCGACCCATAAAAACCTTTCTTTACTCGATCCGTATCGGACCTGAGCCGTTCGTAACTTCGGGCGCGTTGGTTGCTACCCTTAGAGGGCTCATGAGAGGCGTGAAGTATGGTCTCGGACACGAGTTAAAGCGATTGAGTTGTCGCCAACTCAACTAGAGGCCCACTTGGGGCTCGCCTTGTCCTCGCCCCTCACTCGATTTTGTGTTGGGCGGCCCTGGATCCACTTAGCGGATTAGGGCTTTGGAACCCGCGGCGCCAGTACTAGGCCTTGGCGAAAACAATTGAAATTTCTCGCCACCTTGAGGCGTAGCAGCCGGTGGGCTTTTATACTGTTTGGCCCGGTCGACCCGGCCGGGCGGGCTCGAGAGGTCGGCGTCCGCTTGAGCGGTGCTCTGGCGTCTCCTGCAGGCATTTAATGCGTCTGCGGGAGTTTAATGTGAGGCGAAATGATTGGGGCGTCGTCTCACCGGTGTGGCGTGGCGATCCGGCAGAGACGGCGATGCTTCATCAAGACAAGGTCCGCTTGGTGGTGTCCGCAGTCGATGCTTGTCCGGTGGCGTGTGTTTGGTGGCGCTGTAAACTTCGGTCTTGCGAGAGTGCTAGAACACGCTCTGTCTTGGCCATGGTTGCCTCCTTGTCTTCGCTTCTCGCTTCTCCCACCTTTTCGTGGTTTCTGTTTCTGGAGATGTCGTAGTCCGGGTGTGTTCTCGACCGATTATGGGTTGCACCACACGGGTACTTCCCTCTATCGCAAAGCACTACTTCGCCACCATAGCCGCTGGGGCGTAGGCCGTAGCGCTTGGGTCGAGAGGGTTACCGCTTGGGGAAACCGAATAGCCAGTCAGGTCACCAACCCGTGTATGTGTGTGAACTTGTAGCCCCCGAGCGTTGCGTGGGATCCAAGCCATGGTTGCCACGCAGCACTCGAGCTCGGAGGGGTAAAAGATTCGTGCAGAACGAGAAAAAAGGCTTTAGGGGTAGAGTTGCCTTAACCTTTGCTCCTCGTGTTGGGGATAATGTAGTTGTTGCGCCCATCGCTCGGCCTTCCACCGGGGTGGCGAGGTAATGGGCCTTTCAGCTATTTCGGGGCTACCGCGGCCCCACCGAGGCCCTTCTTCGTTGTGCGGTAGCGGCGGTTCAGCCGATCAAGAGCGAAAAACGCGCGCGCTCTGCGGCGAGTCCTTCCGCCCCTTGCTATCCCGTCGCGTTTTAATGCGAAGTGGGTTTTCAATGCGTGGCGGGAGGGGCGGAAAGGACACGTCCCGTAGTGCGGGTCGTGGAGTTAATGCGCGAGCGGCGCTTCGGCCGGGGCGACGCCCGCTTGGAGCACTCCGTCCCGCCTCTGCATATATAGCATGAGGGGCGTGAAAGCGGCCACACTCAGCCAGTTGCCTTCGCTTGCTCGCCACCCCACGCCCTTCTTCGACAACAAAGGGAGTGGTTCTTGCACTTTGAATCGATAAATGGTGAGCAGCGGTGACGATCGGAGAGCCGGCAAGCGGGAGGCGGCAGCGGACCCATGGGGTTCGGACCCCAAGAGGCCCCGCACCAACGCCGGGTCCTCCGCCGCGGCGACGGGAGGCAGGATTACCCTGCCCTCGTCGATCTTCCGCATTAGGAACTCTCTCACGGAGTGAGTCCCCTTTGCCTGGTCTCGGTATAGCCTTGACTTTGTCTTGGTGACGTTAAGCTGCTCCTCCTTCTTTTCAGCGCTTCCGGCTCGGGCTCGCGCCAACCGCCATGACGCCACGGTGTACCGCGATGGGGAGGCGGGCGTTGCTCGGCGGCCTCAGCGCTCCCCGAACGCCGCGGTGATCCCCCAAGCGGGGGGCCCGGGCGGCAGATCTGGCGGCCGCACTAACGAGGCTGAAAGCCTCTTTCGACGTCCAGGCCGCGAGGGCCGCATCCCATGAGGCAAATGCATTGTGGCAGCGGGCTCAGTGCTGGGCCGCCGAGGAGGAGCTCGCGAAGACGCGCGAGGAGGCCTCGTCGCTACGGGCTCAGGCCGAGGGGGCCGAGGCGGAGCTCGCAAGGATGCAAGAGGGGCGCCGGGTCTGGCATGAAGATCTTCTGTCAATGCTTCGCCCCGCCTTCGAGGGCATAAGAGGGGGCTTGGAGCCACTGGGGGTGAGGTTGCGTGAACCGCTGGAGTGTACTCCGTCGGGGTACGCCTTCCGCCTCACCCAGGCAGTTGACCTGGCCGACCTGCCCTGCACCTTGAGCGAGGGGCCGGAGGTCGCCGTCCGATGGCGGAATGCGTCTTGGCTTTCTTTGCACCAACCGCGACGCCTCCTTTGACTCGATGGCGACCGTCGCCGGGATCAAAGGTGACGCGGGCCAGAACCGGGCCAGCGTGCGGGCGGCAGCGGAGAAGGTGGTGGGACTGGGCGACATCGTCGCAAGCAGCGATAGCTCGGACGATGTTGACACCGTCGTTTAGCTTAGGAATATCCCAGGGCGCTCGTACCGGACTTTTGTAACGCATGTACATTTTATGCCATAGAACTTTCGCTTGATATTTTGCATTTCCTTTCTGTGATGTGCACTCGTCGAACGACCGTAGCCCTTAGGAACCACTGAGGTTGATAGTGCGTAGGTTGGAGCGCTGGGAGCTCGAGGAAAATGCGAAAATAACAAGGGACTTAGCAGCCCAAAGGTGCGTCCTAGGTCGTCCGTGGATCGCCCCGCACGGGCGCTTCCTCCTTCCGCAAAGCACTACTTCGCAACCATAGCCGCCGGGGCGTAGGCCGTAGCGCTTGGGTCGAAAGGGGCACCGCTTGCGGGGTCCTGAAGGCCGGCTGGGGTGCCGACTCGGGTGGGTACACGAACAAGTAGCCCCCGAGTGGCGTGCGGGGACCAGGATGTGGTCGACACACTGCGCTTTGAACCCAGGGGTTTTGTCAGAGACGCAAGAATAACGCAAAAGTTTTCAGGGATAGAATCGCCTTAGCTTCTCAATATTCCATGCATTGGGTACAATGTTGCCGTCAGCGTCTTTGAGTCGGAAGGTGCCGGGTCAGAGGACTTCCACGACAGTGAAGGGCCCTTCCACGGAGGGGCGGCTTATGCACTTAGCGTTGGGTGAACCTAAGCGTGGGACCGGTCGCCAACGTTGAAGGACCTCCCACGGATCTGCCGGCTGTGGTAGCGCCGTAGCATCTGCTGGTACTTGGTGGATGGCAGAACGGCCGCTTCGCGCGCTTCGTCGAGCTGGTCGACGGCGTTTTGTTGCGCGTTGAGCCCCCGCGCCTCGTCGAAGGCTTGGAGTCTCGGGGCGTCATATTCCAGGTCGGTTGGCAGGACGGCCTCGGCACCGAACACCAAGAAGAATGGTGTAAACCCGGTCGACCGGGCCGGCGTGGTCCGCAGGCTCCAGAGAACGGAGGGCAGCTCGATTGCCCATCGTCCCGCGAATTTCTTCAGTCGGTTGAAGATTCGCGGCTTGAGCCCTTGGAGGATCATGCCATTCGCCCGCTCGACCTGGCCGTTCGTCCGCGGATGGGCCACGGCGGCCCAGTCGACGCGGATGTTGAAGTCATTGCAGAACTCAAGGAATTCTTTCCTTGTGAACTGCGTTCCGTTATCGGTGATGATGGAGTTTGGGACTCCAAACCGATGAACGATGTCGCGGAAGAAGTTGGCCGCCTGCACCGAGGTGATAGTGGCGACCGGCTTGGCTTCTATCCACTTGGTGAACTTGTCCAACGCGACAAGCAAGTGGGTCAAGTCCCCAGACGCCTTTTTGAAGGGCCCGACCAAATCAAGTCCCCAAACAGCGAATGGCCATGTGATGGGGATCGTCTACAGGGCTTGTGCTGGGAGATGCATCTGCCGAGCGAAGAATTGGCACCCTTCGCAGGTGCGAACAATTTGCTCAGCATCGGCCACTGCGGTCGGCCAGTAGAAACCTTGTCGGAAGGCTTTCCCCACGAGGGATCGCGGTGCAACGTGGTGGCTGCAGATTTCGGCATGGATGTCGGCGATGCTCGCTTCCCTTGGTCGTCGGAATGCGCCACGGAGGACTCCCAAGGGGCTCCTCTTGTAGAGGTCTTCCCCGACCAGGACGAAGGATTTTGCCCGTCGGCGAGTCGCCAGGCCTCGGTGGGGTCGGCGGGAGCGATCCATCGGTCGACCCGGTCGGTGAAGGGCTTCCTCGGTCGGTCGGCAAGACGACCGCCTTGGCCCGACCGGGCGGCCCAGCGTCCGACCGTCCGGCGGTCGGAGCGGCCGCGTCCGTGGAGTCGGTCGGCTTCTCGGTTGGCGAGTCCAGTCGGACTGAAGGCTTGTAGAGGTCAGAGACGAAGATCCCTGGCGGGACCGGTCCCCGACTGGAGGCGAGATTGACCAGGTAGTCGGCCTCGCCATTGAAGCGTCGGTAGTTGTGGTGAAGCTCGAAGCCCCTGAATCTTTCCTCGAGCTTGCGCACCTCCGCGATATCTCCGTCATCTGGCGTCGCGAGGCTCCGAGGCCTTCATGACCAGGTCGACGACAAGCTTGGAGTCACCGTGTACGTAGAGTCAGCGCGCGCCGAGGTCGACAGCGATCCGGAGACCGTTGACGAGTGCTTCATACTCGGTGACGTTATTGGTTGTGTTGAAATGTAGCCGGATGGCGTACCGGAGCTTGTTTCCAAGCGGGGAAACGAGGACGACCCCAGCACACGCTCCGTTCTTGGTGTAAGACCTGTCGAAGTACATCGTCCAGTACTCGGGGTCTTTAAGCGCCGATGGCGCCTGGGCTTCGGTCCACTCGGCGACGAAGTCGGCCAAGACCTGCGACTTGATCGCCATCCGAGGGACGTACGATACGTCGTGGCCATTGAGCTCAAGTGCCCATTTGGCTATCCTTCCCGAAGCATCGCGGTTGTGAATGAGGACCGCATAGAGCAGCTTTCTCTTCGTGATGAGGACCGCATAGAGCAGCTTCTACACCTGCGGGTACCGAGCCTTGGACCCGGAGAGTACTTCGCTGATGAAGTACACCGGCCGCTGTACTTTGAGCACATGGCCTTCTTCGGCCCGCTCCACAACAAGCGCCGCGCTAACGACCTGGGTCGTGGCGGCATTGTAGAGGAGGAGCGACTCCTCCGACGCCGGAGCGACCAGCACCGGGGGTGAGGTAAGGAAGGCCTTCAATCGGCTGAGGGCCTCCTGCGCCTCCGGGGTCCAGCTAAAATGATCGGACTTCTTGAGCAGCTTGTAGAGTGGCATTCCGCGTTCGCCGAGGCGAGACACGAAACGGCTCAAAGCCGCATGGCATCTGTTAAGCTTCGGACTCCTTCGGGTTCTTGATCGGACCCATCTTCATGATTGCGAAATCTTCTCGATTGGCCCGATGCCACGTTCGGAGATGATGAAGCCGAGAAGCTTTCCCTTGGGGACCCCGAAAACACATTTCTCGGGGTTGAGCTTGATGCGAAACCTTCGGAGGCTCGCAAAAGTCTCTTCTAAGTTGGCGACGAGGTCGTCGGCCTTCTTAGTTTTGACGATGATGTCGTCAACGTACGCCTCGATGTTACGGCCTATTTGGTCGCTGAAGCACGTTTGCATACATCGTTGGTATGTAGCACCCGCGTTCTTTAGACCAAAGGGCATTGTTCGTAAAAAAACGAGCCGAACGGAGTGATGAAAGAAGTCGCGAGCTGGTCAGACTCTTTCATCGCTATCTGGTGGTAGCCTGAGTAGGCATCCAGAAAAGACAGGGATTCGCACCCTACAGTGGAGTCGACAACTTGGTCAATGTGAGGCAATGGAAAAGGGTCCTTGGGACATGCCTTGCTCAGGCCCGTGTAATCAACGCACATTCTCCATTGCCCAGACTTCTTTTTTACAAGGACAAGGTTGGCTAGCCACTCGGGGTGGCGTACCTCTTTTATAAACCCTGCGGCCAAAAGCTTGGCAATCTCCCCGCCTACGATCTTGCGCTTCTCCTCATCGAAGCGGCGCAAGCGCTGGGTAACCGGCCTTGAACCGGGTCGTATGTTCAAGGAGTGCTCGGCGACCTCCCTCGGGATACCTGGCATGTCGGAAGGCTTCTAAGCGAAGACGTCCCGGTTGGCTCGGAGGAAGTCGATGAGCGCGCCTTCCTATTTGGCGGGGAGTGCGGCTCCGATGCGCACGGTCTTGGTCGAATCGCGGCGATCGACCGCAACCTCCTTCGTGTCCTCGACGGACTTGAAGGAGCCTGGCCCTGACTTGCTGGAGTCGGGGGCAGACTCAGAGGTTTCCCTCTGAAGGCTTTCGAGTTCGGCGGAGGCAATGAGCGTCGACGCCAACTCGCAACCATCTGCGCTTCGCGGTTATGGCGAAGTGAAAAACGCGCCACGGTGATGACTCCCCCTGGCCCCGGCATCCTCAGCTTAAGGTAGGTGTAGTTGGGGACCGCTATGAACTTGGCGTAGCAGGGCCTCCCCATGATGGCGTGGTAGGAGCCAAGAAACCCTACGACCTCAAAGGTGAGGGTCTCGGTGCGGAAGTTGTCCGGGCTCCCAAAGGTGATGGGCAGATCAATCTGCCCAAGCAGATGGGCCTGTTGGGCCGTGGAAGGGCGCCTTGCTCGGTCGGAGACGCGAGCGAGGGATTCCCAGGGCATCAAAAGTCTCAACATACAGGGGGGGCGACCAGGGGATATCTCCCCGGGTGAGGGACGTGGTCGGGGTGGTCGGCCCGATCAAAGGTGATCGGTGACTCGACCACCGGAGGAACTTAGGCATGGCGGGAGCCGCCGTGTGCACCTCCCGGAAGGCGAGCTTGAGCTGCCGTTTGTCAGCGTAGCTCGTTGGCCCGCCGAAGATCATGATGTAGCCATCGGGTTTGGGGAACTCGGCGTCCGCCTCCTTTGCGGCATCTGGTGCCGGGTCATGCCTCTTCCCTTTGCCCCTCGTGGGGTCTCCGGAAATGAGGCGCTTCAGGGTTTCGCATTCCCTGAGCTTGTGCCTGACGGGGTACCCGTGATGTGGACACGGGCTGTCCATCAGCTTGTCAAAGTGGTCGGGCGACTGCCGCGCCTGCTGCTTGGCGGGGCGGTCGGTGGCCGTGACCACATGGCCTTCGCGGCCTTGCTTCCCCTTCCGCTTCCGCTTGTCAGAGCGGTCGGAGGGGGCGCCGGCTTCGGTGCCGGCCTCCCGTTTGGCCTTCCCCTTGTCAAAGATGGCTCCCACGGCCTCCTCGCCGGAGGCGTGGTTGGTGGCGATATCCAGGAGCTCCTTAGTGGTCCTAGGCTTGGCGCAGCCCAACTTATGGACCAGAGCTTTGGACGTGGTGCCGTAGATGAATGCCCCGACGACGTCGGCGTCGGAGATGTCGGGGAGCTCGTTGCACTACTGGGAGAAGTGCCGGATGTAGTCCCGGAGAGTCTCCCCGGGTTGCTGCTTGTAGCCCTTTAGGTCCCAGGAGTTCCCAGGGCGCTTGTAGGTGCCCTGGAAGTTGCCGACGAAGAGGTTTTGGTCGGCCACTCGATGGTGTTCGTGGCGGTATTGAGCGAGCTCGGCCGAGTCCATGAGTAGATGGGAAATCTTGGATGATGAATAGATCATCGGTAGCTCCTTGCCCGCATCTTGATCGGTAATCTTCAACGGAACACGGGGTTTGTCGCCCGATGTACTTGGTGATGTTGACGGTGCGGGCATCGGCAGGAAATCGCGTTGCGGATCTCTCGATCGAGCAGCTGAGGCCCAGGGCCGTTAGGGCTTGAGTCGCGGTCGCGACACCGACCGCTATCTACACCCGAGAGCGGGCCGCCTCGTCCACCATCCTCCTTCGCGCCTCGAGGGTGTCGCGGACATCGCGATTATTGCCCGGCGTCGGCGCGACCAGAGGCGCGAGGCTGGGATCGCCGAGGGCGGCGCCGTCGTCGCCGGACCTCGGCCGGTCCCGTCTTGGCGGCTTGCAGCTCGGGTGGCTCGAGGAAGCCCCCGAGTGGTGGGAGCTGGAGCCTTGTATGTGCTGCACGGCCGCACGCTCCACCAGCCCCCGGAGGTTCTGGTACTTGGCCTTGGCCTCCGGGTCTTCGGGCTCGGGGATGCCGCGAAGCAGTATTGCTGCTGCGGCGACATTTTGGCTGGCGCGGGGAAAGAACGGAAGACCGTCAGATCCCTCAGCCAGTTGATGTTGGACCTGGCGTGCACACCTGCGCGCGAGCTGCGTGTGAGGGCTCGGCTGGTCTTGCCCAGTCGACTGGAGCTTGTCCAGTTGGGCCTTTTGAGCCTCGGTATTGTGGCTGCTTTGAAGCTTCAGCGGCAAGCTCGAGAGCTCTCTTCGCCTCGCCTCGGTCGCCGGCGGTGGTTCCCGGACTTGGAGGGGTCACGGCCGGTTCGGCCACGCCTGCCATGTTGCACTCGCGAGAGTACAACCCGTTCGAAGTGTGCCCCGCGTCGGAGCTGGAGTCATCGCTGGAGGAAACCTCCAGCAGTTCGTGGACGGAGGCTGCATAGCCAGCCATTGCCACGAATCGTGAGCCCGCGGGGGATGGAGTCTCAACCCGCAGGGGCTTATGTGCGCCGCTGCCAGAAGTGGCGCAATGGTGGACAGGCTCCGGCGTCGAGGTCCGTGCAGGAGCCTCAAGCTGGAGGTCGTCGAGGGCGTCGGCGATGGAGTCTAGGCCCCTGACAGAGGCCTGGACCTGAGAGGCGGCGGGGATGAGCACGAGCTCTCCCGCCGGAGTGGCGACGAAGTCGAGGGAGCCGAAGCGGATCCAGCTTCAGCATAAGCAGCGTCGTCGTGGATGAAGAAAGCCATCAAGGAGGTCCTTTGGGAGTCAGGAGGCGAAGATGATGACGTGAAGCCCCTACCGCGCGCGCCAACCGCCGGTGTTTAGTATAACAAGCAAGTAAATTTGTAAGTATAGAATTGTGCGCTCCCTCTCCTGAATGGTCGACTCAGAGTCCAAGATGTATCTTGGTTAATTTGAATGTCCCTCGTCTGTTTGTGGTGGCTTGTATTACCCAGGGTGCAGTGGTCTGTTCGGGATTACAAGTGAGGACTCAGGACAAGCCCTGAGAGCTCGTCTGAGTGAGGGGACTCGGGAGTGTTTGTCTATGGATTGGACTTGACGGAGGTGGGAGGTGTTTTTCAGGTTGGAAGGCTTCAACCGAATCGATCTCCCCCTTCCCTGAGGGCCCCTGCCTCCCCTTATATAGACGGAGGGGCAGGTTACACGGGAATTTAGAGAAAAGAGGTAGGGGTATGCTACGCCCGGGAGTCCCGATCTTCGGTCTTGATGATTGACAGGTTCCTATGTATCCCATCTTTGGGTTAGTAGACACAATTGCGCTCCGTTGGGAAGAGTCTTGACCTGCCTCCTTCCTTCGATGCACCTATCGGTCATGGCGTATGAAGGACGGGTGCTTGACTCTGGCGGCCCCTGCCGTCTTGGAAAAAACCACCCGTCCTAGCACAGCCGTCATGTCCTTAGGGCTGGTGGCCGGCTTATGGATTGGATCGACGACGTGGCGGAGGTCATGAGTTGAAGCTCGTCGGGGCCCGACCGAGGCCAGTCGAACTGTGGAGGCATTGGGCCCGGGTCTAGGTTGGAGCCTGCGAAGGCGTCGGACCAGGTCTTAGTCGAGAACCGCCGGGCACTGACCCAAGGTCGGTCGAACTGCGGGCGTCAACGATGGCGGCGGAGCCTCTGGGGTGCGACCGAGGCGGTCGGGCCGCCCCTGGTGGGCCTAAAGGAGGTCGAGAGTCCTTCGTGGCCCCTCGAGGCCTACAGCTGGGCCCAAAACAGATCATTTGGTGTTCCCGCCAATATTCAGTGATAATCCCATCTGTGGGGGCGGAGGCTTTGGTAGTACCCTCTCTAGCATTCAGCATCGCTGCCAACGTTGCCGTCATATCCGTATGACTGAGAGAAAAATGATCTTGAAATAGATGTATACTTTACTGTGGGGTACCCCGGGTATGAGTTTTCATCACCAGGTAAATCCTAAGGAAAAACATCTGGGTATTCACTTACAACTGGTACTTCCTCTATACTAACAGCTTTGATACTATTGACCATTATCTGATCATTGCAAACTGCGATTGCTTGTACTTCCACTTTTCAACCTTTTGAGCTTTCAATTGACACTGCCCTTCAACCACAGTCCAATACAGCCCTGTGTTTGGACAACCAATCCATTCCAAGGATAACATTTAGTGTTTGGGTATCCAAAATAATAAGGTTCGCTAGGAACTCTATCTTATTTATGAGCATCTTTACTCCCATGCATCTTAGGTTAGATCAAAGTCCCGATCTAAGGGATTGGACCAAAAGCATACAATTAAGGTTCACAACATCTAACCCATTCCCAATAGCAAAATCTGGAGAAATAAAGGAATGCGAAGCTCCAAAATTAAATAAAATTGTAGTAGGCACTGAGTTAACAAGGAACTTACCCAATACGACGTTTGATGCTTCCTAGGCCTCATCAGTCGTGATATGATTAATACGATCTCTCACCATGGCTTGAGTTGTAGCTCCAGCTTGAACAGCTCCACGGTTCCCTCCTGGTGCAAGCGTCTTGGCAGGTATATAACCAAGGTTGAAGCGAACAAGTGTAACACCTCCTCTCTTGGAAAAGTTATTGGTGAAATACCCTAGCTCATTACAGCTGAAATAGCGTCTAACTGTCGATTGTTGATTTCCTCCTTGGACATTATTGGTCTGAATAGGTGTTTAAAAGTTCTGCCCACTGGGACAAGGTGGGGGAGATGGTGTCTTGAATATAGCTTTGGGCTAAAATCTAACAAATTGCTTAGGTGCAACTCTCAATCTTTGATGTACCTGACATGCTCCCTGCTGTGCCATCCTGCGCTTGCAGTTGTCATCCAACTCCTTGCACTTATCTTCCAGGATCAGAGCCTTGTTAACCAATTCTTGGAAATCAAGAAAGTTATGGGTAATTAACCCAATCTGCAGTCCAGAATTTAGTCCCTTCATGAAGCGAGACTATCGTGCCTTATTAGTTGCTATATCTTCAGGTGCATAACGAGCAAGCTGGGTGAACCAATTCAGATATTTCACCACAGACTGGCCTTCCTGCTTGATAGCTCTGAATTCTTTCTTCTTTAAGTCCATGACACCTTCAAGAACATGATACTAGCGGAAAGCAGCAGAAAATTCTTCCCAAGTAATCTCTTGTGGGTTTTCCTGAGAAGCACAGTAATTCTCCCACCATTTAGGAGCGGTACCCTCAAGCTGATGAGAAGCATAATGCACCTTCTCATTCTCCTCACACTGGGTGATATGCAACTACCTCTCAATTGTCCTAAGCCAGTTGTCAGCCTCAATTGGTTTGGAATTCCCAAAAAAGGTTGGTGGACAGGTCCTCATGAAGTTTGATAGCTTCAAGTATGGGTGGTTCCCATTGTTAGCAGCATGGTTTGCATTATTGGCCACTACTTGATTTGCGAAGTGTTGCATTTGCTGCATCATGGTCTACATAAAGCTGTGTTTGTGCAGCAAGGAAGGCTCTAAAATTGCTCATGTCAACTGGTGGTTGCTTGAGGAATTGGCAATTCATTCCGATTCTCATTCGGGCGACTTCCACTAGCTTTGTTGTTTCCGTGTGTCTGAATCATCTGTTGATTACTCCAAGGATTAGAGAAAAGGAGGAAATAGCTTAGACAAGTAATATAAGAACTTATGCGGGGGAAGGTTTTTAAACCCAAACTCCAAATATAAAGACTTTATTAAATACTTGGTATGGTAGCTCACAAGTATCTAAGGGCAATGCAACGCATATTGCACACTCAAAAGACAATTTAAAACTCTCATTAACCTAAACAAGCATTACTAACAGCTAAAGGGCAACACTCTAAACTTAGACTCATGCGACTCATACACTTGAGTCACCACTACTACTAAACTAAAACACCATCTAATCACTAAGCCATCTTGGATGCGGGCCTCTGGGTGGGTAGTGTGGCGGGTAATGTGGCATTGGTACGAACTGGTTCCGATGGCCAGGGGTCTCGTTGGAAGAAGCAGACTCTTGTCCTTCAAGCTCGGGCTCCACCTCCTTAAGGTCCTCTTCTGACTCTTCTTTCTCCTCTTCTAACTCAGTTTCCTCTTCCTTGAGGTAGAGGGCCTCCTCTAGCTCAGAGATCCGCTCTGAAGCCATCCTTCTCACCTCTCGAAGGTCCTTCTTCCTTCTCTAAAGCCTCGTAAACCTCGGTAAGCTCTTGGTTGGTGGTCTTCATGAGGTTTTCTTGTGCAATAGCAAGACAAGCGAGATGAACGATGGTGACTTCCTCCTCGTTCTTCATCCTGTCTTCGGTGACAGTGCCTTCATGTGGATGATACTTGAACATTGTCGACTCCAACTCAGTGGCATAGTCATGAGCAAAACGGCAAAGTACAAGGCAGACAGCTTCCTGGATCCCAACTTCAAATGTTGATCTTCTCACTGAGATGTTAATGGGTCAGCTCCCAATCGTGTTCTCCCTGGCGTAGATTGTGACTTTACAGAGCGTTCCTCGCACCTTCCCATTCACGATCTAGCTGGTACCTTGGTAGATAGGCCTGTCAAAATCTCCTAGTAACTGTAACATCTTCCAAAGCTTGATGGCGAATCCTCCCTTGCGTTCTCCATAAAGGCACTCCATCTTTACCTGCAGAAGCAGCTCTCGTAAAAACCTTAACTCAAAAAAAGACAAAAGATAGAAAAATCCACCAAAGGTGGAAAGCGAGAAACATGGGATAAGTTAAGATCTTTTTAATCTTTCAATTTAATTTTGCCTTTAGAAAATAGTTTTGGACACTCCTAAGACGACACACTAGCTAGGGCTTGGCCTACAGTCAGTATGGCTCTGATACCACCTCTGTCGGGACCCGAATATGCAAATATGGACCCTCTGTGTATTTTGCACTAGTCCAGGATCACGCTAATGCACACAGACTCAACATAGATGAATGCAACAATCATACTCAATGATATCATAATAAAGACTTTATCAAATTAAATATAACTGTTAAACAATCTTATAGCCCACTTTACATGAATATGCCTCGTAGAGCTAAGACTGAAAAATAAATAAACTACAGCAGAAATAAACTTATTCGTAGAAAACCCTTCAATTTGCCATAAGTAACTCTAGTTATTCGCCCCTTCCTGGTACTCCTAAAAAACAGGCGTGGCTTCTTCTCCAACTGGTGATGTTTTGTTGCAAGGGGTGAGTACATAAAGTACTCAACAAGTTGTGCACAAAATACAAGTCTAATATACTATATGCATGGCTTGTTACAAAGGATTTGCTGACATGGTTAATTTGCATAAAAAAATATTTATAAAGGAATAGCATAAATAGATTGAAAGATAGTAAAACAATAATAACAATAATAAATTTCTCAATTGTTTCTTAATAACCAACTCATAACCTTAAACTCAATTCAACTTCCATACCCGCCCAATTCAAAATGGACAGCCAAGATCTGTATGAGACCCAAATCGGCGGCTTACTGTGGTGGAGACACGCGGCATGATTTGGGCCATTAGCTTTAAATTCAACGGTCCAGATGGCACGGTGGTTCGGAACCCGAGCCTCACACGGCATGACGCGGCTGGCACAGTGCCGATGGGATCTCATCTGTTCGTTCCAGATCGGGCAGTTGAGGATGGCGGTGTGGTTTGGGACACACGGCGTACTGCGGACATGGCCAAGCGGCTAGATCGTGACCCTTCATAGAAGATCGGACGGCTCGAATCTAAGCATCACAAGCAGCGACATGGCTACCCCAGTGCGTGACACGTGGAGGACATCCAACGGTGCCTTAACAGATCCGATGGTCGATGAAACTCGTGGTGATAGCGATGGCAAGGCGAAGATGGTTCACCGGAGACGAAGAAGATGATGAAGCCAATGAAGTTCCAAGGGATCTCTAGTGACGTTATCTGGTGCATCCGACGCATCTTGATGTGGGGCACCAATGGCAATGCGGAGACGGCTCGACGGCGGTGGAAATGCGCAAAAACAATGGCGTTAGAGGCGGCCAACTTCGGTGAGCTCTTGCGGGCGAACGGCAGCACTTCGGCGGGCATGCGCTAGGGCAACAGGTGCAGCTCATCTCAGGCTGCACGTTGCGTAGGGCGGCACCTTAAATAGTGGCCTCGACAAGTGTGTACAAGTTAGAAACCAATCCTGAGTTCCATGGGATTACGGTGGCACAGCAGATTCGAAGAGACCCAACGAAGCTGATAGGGGTCCATCTCGGGCGTACGCGTGGCGGTGAATCAACGGCTCGGGGCGTGGTGACGACATGGTGGAACAGCAAGCGTCCGATCGGATTCATCAGTTCACACGCGAGGTTTTTGGTGAAGCAAGCCATGCAGGGTAGCGAAATGGGATAGATGAGCCATACCCAGCGGGTTTCAGCCCAAACACTATACGACCAATTTTTAAATTATTTCCAAATAAAAATAATTTAGTAAAATGAATAAAGCCCAAATAAATAGCAAAAATATTGAAAAAAATCTAGAAAAATCCTAAAAAATATTTTAGGGCATTGGTAACTCAAATAAATTATTTCTAACAAATGATTATTAGAACTTTTCCAATAAATAAAAGATGAAAAGGGGTTTATATACATAAATACAAAATAAATTAAATTAAATACAAAAAATTCATAAAAGCATAAAATACAAATTAAATTCGAGAGATTCAAAAATTGGGATGTTACAACGATCATCAAGAAAAATTTCAAGGACTGAGAGGATTGCCTTCCACACGTGGAGTTCTCCTACAATCGCACGATGCATTCAACTACTTTATTCTGCCCAATCGAGATCGTGTATGGGTTCAAACCTACAACGCCACTTGATTTACTACTACTTCCGAGCCAGGAGCACACCAACATGGAGGCTTCACGATGTGCTGAGTTTGTGAAGATACACACGAAGACGAAGGAGAAGATCGAGAAGAAAGCAAGCTACTTTGTTGACAAGGCAAACATGAAGACCAAGAAGATGGTGTTCTCATCAGGTGACCTAGTTTGGGTGCACCTACGCAAGGATCGTGTAACATCCCAATTTTTGGTTTTTCAATTATTAAATATCATTTTATTGCAATTTATGATTTTTGTGATTTTTCTAGATTTATTGGAATTTCCTGAGATTCATTTGGATTATCTTAAAAGTATATTGCCTTCTGTCAAAAACTAATTATAAAAGGGAGATTTAAAATAAAGTCTGCCCAAAAATATTTTATTTAGGTATAGAAGGTCTCGAAGTATTTTTGGGAAATTTCTTTTTCTCTCCGGGATTGAATCGGATTAGGAAATCGATTGCTGACCGACGCGATTTGTAAATAATGTTGCTACATGCATTGTCTGTGGGAACTCGGAGCTCCTTCCGTTTCTCCAACACGTGCTCGAGTTGGACACTAGCCTTGGCGCCGAATTTAGCAGGGAATCGGAAGTCCTTCCGAGCAGGGAAGCGCGCACGTGGCCGATACAAACACGTTGGCACCAAACGGCGTAGACCAGTAGCGCAGGATTTCCTTCGTATGCATGGCGTTTCAAATTTCCGAGTTAGCCAGCGCCAAAGCCATCAAGACACGGAAGCCATTTTCGGGCGGGAAAAGGACAATTGCGGTATGGGCCTGACGCGTGTAATCGAGATCGACTAGGAAAGCGAGTCTGGTAGCGCAAAGAAGGACGGCGCTTCGCTATTTAAAATTTGTCTTGCGACGCTTAGGAGGAACAGCGGCGAAGAAAAAATCGAGCGATCGGCGAGTCGCGTCGTCGAGGAAAAATCATGAAGGAGCGCGTGGCGTCGCCAGAAGAATCGATCAAAGGGAAAAGCGTGTCGCGCCATCGTCCGAGGGAAACAGCAGCGCCACCAGGAGTTTTCTGAACGCACTACCGAGTTGTCGCCAAGGTCATCGTCTTCGTCTTCGGTGAATTCAAGCCGCCGTCGCTTCATCGCCGATCGGGAGCTTCGTCAGCCGTCGGATCATAATCAAGCATGTGGAATTCGTCCACGTCACTGCGGAATCGGTAAGCGTCTCCGATTAAATATCAACCGTTGGATTTAAGTCGAACGGTTGATATTAGGCCACGTAGTAGATTTACCCGTAGCCGTTAGATTGAGTTCATCAGTCTAGATTTCGCCATGTTTTGTCCGTACAAGCTGGGGCGAGGAAAATTCGGATTTTCTTTATAAAAATAATTCGGAAAAATTTAGAATTTCTAATTCCAGAGTTTAGTTTATTTTCAAAACTTCTAAATGGTATAACTTTTGCATATGAACTCCGATTTGGGTGATTCAAATTCCGAAACATTTGTAAAATTGAGATCTTTCCAATGGTGGATCTTATTTGAATTTTCGAATTCATTTGCTATTTGGTTTTGGTATTTTTTTTATTTGCTTTCTCTATCGATTCGCGTAGACGTTGAATTGTGCGACGCTTCGGAGGAGGAGCCACCAACTCAAGAACAGTTTCTAGACCACGACCAGGAGCTTAACCAAGGCAAGTTGTGCTTTGATCATGTTGAACCCATAAACTAGATTGCATGCTATTTTGATTTACCTTATCACTTGTTATTTTATGTGTATAAATGATTTCAACATAAGTTTGGGATTAGCTATCGTACCCTTTGAATTACACCCTACCTTGTTATTTGTATGCCATAATCCACTTGTCACCCTAGATTGGTTTACTATAGTTGGTTAATAATGAAATCAACCTGGATGGTTAGATCGAATTAGAATTGCTTAGCCATGCCACGTCATCACATATACATGAATTTTTGAGAAATAATCTTGACTAATGGAATATGGAACAATGTTATGACTTTGTGTGTCATGTGTGGTCACACGATGAGATTGAGTTGTGGTGGCAATGGTTGTCACGCAACGGTATTGTGTTGTTGATGGCACGTGGTGCTTGGTAATCAACTGGGGTGGTTATGATTTTGGGTCGGAGCAAGTGGCAAGGGCAGGATGCCTGGGTGGGCCCGATGGGCAAAGGGTATGTATATGTCTTGCTTTGATCAAACCATAAGGACACCTTGCGAGCATTTGACCTGAGTCAATCATGCAACCACATGTTGTTATGGGGCAACCTAGCTGACTAATTTGCAAAGTCTTGGCTTTAGTACTATCGTGGTGGTGTGGTTCACCTTTGATTGAACCAGATGGCGCAAGAGGGGCCCCTTTGGAACAGGTTGTTCCTTGATGTTGAAACCTTAGCGGGTAATCTTGGGTTAAGATGATGCATTGTAAAGGCTTTGTCATGATTCTCTGTAGGCATACCAAAGGAAGTGTGCTAATGGCGAGCACAAAGAGATTATCATGTCGTGTGGGTAAAGTGCATAACCTCTGCAGAGTGTACAATCTATTCGGATAGCCGTGCTCACGGTATTGAGCAATGCTCGAGGATTATAGTCAAGGGTTTAGACTTTTGCAAAATAAAACTTGGGATGGATGGCAGGTTGCCATGGAAAGTTGAATCTTGACTTAGGATGAGAAAACTTGGTTTACTTGAGAAATGTTGAATCTATCTATTACTGTTATTTGTTTTACTGTCGTTTCAATCTATATACTGTATGTGTTTTTAAACGCTGCTTAGTTGCATTTAGCCATTCCTTTGGAATAAGCCTTGCATATAGCTATGATAGAATTGCATTCTGTACACAACTTGTTGAGTACGTGTTGGTGTACTCACCCTTGCCTACAAAAATCATCGATCTTTGAAGAAGGAGTACCATGAAGGCGAATGTTTAGGTGCGAGCCTTGTCGGTTACTGTGGTATCTTGAGGGTTATCTCGTCTTCATTTCATTGCAGATTCAATTTGTTGTTCACCTTGTGAGGCATTGTTAAGTAAGTTGACCATAAGGTCATACAAGCTAGTAATATTTAATATATTATGTCTTTTATCTATTTACGTTGTGTATGATTGTGATATTCACTAATGTTGAACTGTGTGCACTAAGCGTGATCTGAACTAGTGCGATATACCAGAGGGTCGGATTTGCATATTCGGTCTCGGCGGAGGTGGTATCGAGCCATCTTGATTGTGAGTCTTGACCCTAGATAGTTGGTCGTCTCTATAGGTCCTTCAGAATTATTTTCTAAAGTAAAAGACTTAACCTAGAAGAATAATGTGTTCTTGACTTATCTCATTCTTCTATTTCTGTCCTTACCAAAAATTTCTTCTTTTCCCTTGCTGAAATTTCTTTCTCTTACCTCTGCTTAATGGAACCGAAATCTTTCCTGAGTTATCTTGAGTAGAAAACGATATACCACTTTAGGAGATGGCATCAGGTGCTTGCTGCTACCATAGTGATCATGAAGGAAGAAATCGTCAAGCTCATGGAAGAGCGGATCAATGAAGTGTATCAAGAGCTAGAAGACTCAGCGCTTCAAGTAGCCAGTTGAGACTCATGTGTGGGAATCGCGTTTCCTAAGATAGGAGTATCGCCCATGTAGACGGTAGTTTTGTGTGTTTAGGTTGAATTGGTTCTTCTTTATTGCTGAGTGTGCAGTATGCGTTGCAAAGCTTTTAGGCTTATATAAGCAACCATACCAAGTTATTAATATTGATTGCTTAAATTGTTGGATTAAACCTATCTCCCCTGTGGTAGGATTCTTGCTCCTTACCTATGCTATTTCCCTCCCTCTAACCTCTTTAAGGTAATCAAGCAGATAGTTCAGAATAGTGATAGCAATAGAGCCAGAGAGAATGGGAATCAACCCAATGGAAACTCCCAGGAATGGTATGGTCATAGTGAATTCAGAGAAGGACGCTACCCTTGCATCTTGCTCGAAACCTAGCTATTGCTCTATGAAGCGCGGTCAACCAGACAAGTTAGAGGATCAAGCGTGCATTCGCTGTGGGAAAACTAGGCATACCTCAAATAAGCATGCGATCAATTGCTCTAGTTGCAAGAGAAATCGTACAATTAGAAAAGGTCCTATGAGTAACATCACCTATCACCTTTGTGAAAGACAAGACCATTGTCCACTTCAGTGTCCCTTGGATCCAATAATTCTTGCCGTAATCTAGCAACAACGAATACTACGAACCCTAGTTACTCGAGAATTATCAATAAGAAGGAAACTTTGTTGCAGGATACGCCGCTGGAGAGTTAAAATGCACCCTCCTAAAACCTATCGACCTTAAATAGAAAAAGCAAGAAGTGGCTATCACCCACAATGAGTCCCTTGTATGGTGAAGAAGATCGTTTTACTAGGGGATGTGTTGCGAATCAAAAAGTAATGAATCGCAGAAGCGCTGACATTTTGGGCTACAAGCATCATAGGAAAGGCCATTATGTTGTCGATGTCCACAGAGAAGACAAATAATTCCTATAGCTAGGGATATCAGAAGTTACCCCGGTCAGATACATAACGCTAAGAGTAAGCGGTGAAATTGCGGAAGGAATTTGTCTAGAGAACCAATCGAAGAAAAAGGCGTTCAGGTAAAAGATACTGTTCCAATCAACGAATAACCAAGAAAGAAAGTTCACCCTATACTCTGCTATAATTGCCACAAACCTAAGCAGTTTGCCAGCAAATGCCCTCAAGGAAAAGCAATCGCATTGCTTCAAGTCAATTACAACTCTGTCCCTATCAAAGCCCCAACGCCAAAGTCAAATCAAGGAAGTTAGGAGCTGTGAGTTTACTTAGTGCAATGTCGTAAACCTATCGGTAAAAGTAGAGGGATTAGTAATGTATTCCATGTAAAAGGTTCCTTGTTGGAATAAAGAAGCAATAATGAGGAAATGATGAGTTAGATGTTCTCTAAGAGTATTATTGTGTATATGGTTCATCTAAATATGATACATGTGCAATGGTGGCTAGTTAGGAGTACCCAGCCTGAGCTTGTTAGATCGAGGATTTGTCATATTCGAAAAGCACTTAGTTATACTGGATTTATTCCCGGAAGTTGAGAATTCAGTGCTTATTAAGAGAGTAGAGTTCCAAGCAAATCCTATTGGGATGGGTATTTAGGTTATTCTTTGAATTAAGGGGATGCCCAAGCCTAAGGTTATTTCTGAGAGATGTATATCGATGATAGTTTATGCTAGCCAACTGATGGATAACAGTGTGGAATTTGCCAACTAGAAGATGCACCAGTTGTTAGAGAAAACCTTGATATATTTCCTAAGAATTTGTCTAGCATGCCGTCATATCAGAAGATCAAGATCGTGAGCGAATTAGTGCCTGATACAACCCAATAGTGAAAAGACAATGTCAAATGTTTCTAATGAATTAATGAAAAATGGAAAGGCATGACGAAGAATTACTAGGAAGAGTTTTGAGAAAGCTTAGTGCGTTATTTGTGGTTAACAAAAAGGAAAATAGAAGATCGGAAAAGTGTAATGAATCATGCTTTAAATAAAGAAAGGGTCAAAAACAAGTATCCAATATCAGGATCGACAACTGTGAGGACCCGAATTCACCAATTCGGACCCACTGTGTTTACCGCATTAGTCCCAGGATCAATCGCTAGTGCACACAGCTTAACATCGGTAAGCATCACATCATACACAACGTAATAATAATACGACTTCATTTATTCAATATAACTAGTGTATGAACTTATGATCACTTACATTTATTTAGCCACACGGGCAAGTCTAAGATAAAGTAAGACGAATGCAGCGGAAAAATAGTAGAAGACGTAGTGACTCATCAGTACACCACAGGCGACTGACAAGGCTTGGCCTAGTGACTCGTATCCACCTGGAAATCCTCCTCCAACACGGGCGATGACTCCTCCACTGTTGTTGGTTGTTAAGCAAGAGTGAGTACACCAACACGTACTCAACAAGTTGTGCACAGAATGCAATTCTATCATAGCTATATGCGGCTTATTCCAAAGAAATGGCTAAGGGTTCATTTGCGAAAGCGACATTTGAGAACACATACAATCTGAGAGATTGAAAAGACAAGTAAAACAATTAATAACAAGTAAATAGATTGATGATTCTCAAATAAACCCAAGTTCTCCATCCTAAATCAAGTTCCATTACCCACATGGCATCCCGCCATCCCATCCGATTGTTCATTTTAAATTAACTACCCTTGATGTAATCCCGAGCATTGCTCAATCTAGTGAACACGGCTATCCGAATAGTTTGTACACTCTGCAGAGGTTATGCACTTTACCCACACGATATAACCATGCACCACACAGTGAGCGATTATAACAAAGCCTTTACAATGCATCCCTTAACCCGATGCTACCGCTAAGGTTTCAACACGAAGGGCTACACCGCCACAACAGGCCCCCTCTTGTGCCATGTGAGTTTCCGTACAGGACTCACACCACCATGATAGCACTTAAGTTAAGCATTTACAAATAGTCACTAGGCTGCCCCATATGAGCGATGTGGTGCATGATTGACTCAGTCAAAGGCTTGCAAGGTTAAGTCCTTAATCGGCCGAGGCAAGACTAACGAGATAATCTCAAATATCCAAAACCAATAAAAACCAAATACAACCGCCCAGTTGCCACTCTTGGCCCACCAGAAAACAATCTTGCCACTTGCCCCAGTCTAAATCATTTTCCCACCCCAGTTGATTATTAAACACCACGTGCTCTTCACAAATCAACATCGTTGCGTGACTCCGCTGTCACAACAACTTAATCTCTTTATGCGACCACACATGGCCCACAAATTATCATCATAGTTCCATATTCCATTAGTCAAGCTTAATAAACAATATTCCATGAGCATGTGATGACGTGGCATGGCTAAGCATCTCTAATTCGGTCTAACCACCCATGTTGATTTTCTATTTAACCAACTATAATTAACCAACCTAGGGTGACAAGTGGATCATGGCATACAACTAGCAAGGTAGGATATAATTCAAAGGGTACGATAGCTAGTCCCAAATTTAAGTTGAAATCATTTATACACATAAAATAACATGTGATAAGGCAAATCAAAATAGCATGCAATCTAATTCATGGGTGCAACATGATCAAAGCACAACTTGCCTTCGTTAAGCTCCTGGTCTTGGTCTGAAAATAATTCTTGAGCTGCAAAATCCCCTTCTGAAGCCTCGCACAATTCAACGTCTACGCAAATCGAGAGAGAAAAGCAAATAAAAACCAAAACCAAAGAGCAAACAAATTCAAAAATTCAAATAAAAGCCACCATTATAAATATCTCAATTTTACAAATTTTTAGGAATTTGAATCACCTCAATCGGAGTTCGTATGCAAAAGTTATCGCGTTTTGAAGTTTGAAAATCCTGAAAATACCGTAAAATTAGAAATTCCGAATTTAGTGAATTATTCTTATATGGAAAATCTGGATTTTTCGGCGTCAGCTGACACATGTGCTCGCGTGGCGCCAAATCATCGCCACCTCAGCGTTTCAACCCACGTGGCGCCACGCGTCGACAATTTATCAGGCCACCTCGGCCGGCGGCGCGCACGGCCCTAGGGTCGCCGGCGATGATCGGAAAGCACCCCTCCAGACTCACCTCGTTCTCGCCGACTCGGTGACGCGAACGGTTCTGGCGTACGGGCTCTGGTTCGACGGCGGCGCTGTCTCCTTCCTTGGCGGCGACGGTTCCTACGGCGATCCTCCACTCTGGTGATGCTCCGGTGGAACGGTGGCGCGCACGGGGTGCCTTGGATCACGGCGAAGCTAACGAGCTCGGTTTGGGGCTTGGAGACGTCAGAACGGCGGTGGATCGACGGCGTCTTCTTCTCGGCTGTGCGTCGATGAGTTCTTCGATTGCGGCGTAACAGCGGCGAAAATCTTAACAAGCACCCAGGGCTTTGGCTGCGTAGGGAATTGCGCTCACGGTGCTCTCCTTTATAGGACGCGCGGTGGCTGAATAAGGTAAGGCCCGACGAGGTGTCCGTGGCGGCCACGGCGAAGAACGAGTCCGGCTCGGGGACGAGATGAGGTCGACGACCGGATGGCCGACACGTATCGGATCGGAGGGCTTCGCTTCATGCACGCGGTAAGGTTTTCGGAATTAATTCGGGTTGACAAAGTCCCTTGGATGCAGATCCAACGGCACACGTAAATCAGAAATTGACCGGTTGGCTGCACAGTAATGGGCCGCACGGCGCACAGTTCTGGGCCGAGCCCAATACTGTTCACGAATATTTTCCGGGGTTTTCTAATTAATTTAATTTGAGAAAATAAACTAATTTATTTAGGGTAGTAAAAATACTCTAAAAATTCCAAGAAAATTCTCAAAAATACTTTGAAACATTTTGGTCTTAAATAAAATATTTTCAGAAAAACTTTATTTTGGGTTTAGATATTTATAATTAATCTTCAATAGAAAGTAATATTAATTAATTCCAAATAATTCAAATAAATCCCAGAAAATCCAATTAAATTCAGAAAATTCACAAAAATCATATTTAGCAATAAAATAATATTAATTAATTGAAAAGCTAAAATTTTGGGATGTAACAACAACATGATTGGACAGTTTAGAAGAGAATTGGAATTTCTTTTGGATAAAATTTCGCTTAGGCTATCATAAAAAGTTAGGAATTAGGGGAAAGATGTTTCTAAGATTGCGCTCTCTACATAACCGATATAAGTTTTGGCTAAATCTTTTGAATTGACCGATGCCCCGCATATCTAATGAACATGATAAGTAAGATATTTATAGAGTAATTGATAAATTCATGGTTGATGACAATCTAGTATACCCTAAGACAAGAGAAGATCATGCAGAACATGTTAGATTGATTTAGAAAGATTGCAAGAGTAGTAGTCATATGCTAAGTTCAACTATTGTAAATTCCGGAAGTGAAATGGTCGAAATCCTTAGTCATATAAAGACTGCTAAAGGAGTTATTGTTGAACCAAGCAAGGTAGAAGTTGTGTTGCATTGGGAGCAACCAAAGTCCGTCACTCAGCGTTGAAGTTCTAGGAGCATGGAAGGATTTCAGCAATAGCTAGACCTTTTATGTGATGGTTGATGAGAAATAGTTGCATAGACGCCAAGGTGTGAGAAGAGTTTCCGGAAGTTGAAGAAGCGGTTAACATCGACACCTGTGTTAGAATTACCAACTATGCGGAGCAATTTCGACAGATAAGGTGTTACTTCTAGGTATGATCTGGAAGGTAAATCAACGTAAAATGACAAAGGTGTTTGCCACGCGATAAAGTAATTGGGACAGCATGAGGAGAATTACTCTGTGCATGACTTGGAGTTAACTATCGTAGTGCACGATTTGGAAACACGGCCTCATTATCTCATCAGAAATAGATGTAAACCTTAAGAGTTTAATTTACATATTCACCCTTAAATATATCGGATATTATAATATATATATATATATATATATATATATATATATATATATATATATATATATATCGGGATGATCGAAGATTATAATCCAAGGAAAGGCCAATATGTGGTAATCGATGTTTGAGTTATGAGGTAATATGTTGATAATAAGCAGTTAACCAGGGTATGTAAAGAATCTAAGAAGTTGCAATTAAAGGTCGCTCCACAAGGTTTCATAGTCGCCTTGGAAATAGAACCAACATTAGAAGAGCAGAACATAAGAAGTTCGAAGGTAGATGAAGTACAAAATCAAGTCAAAGAAAGAAGAAGACTTAGCCAAAGAAACAGAATTTTGAGTGATTAGGATATCATAAGGAGTTAAGGTCGAACCAGTGTGCCGGATAGGAAGATCTTAAGTAGATGATACTTGAGGAAGCCCATGATTCTAAGTATTCGATAGGTGTCAAGATGCAATGAGGTCTAAGTAGTGGTGGTCTAAAGTGAAGAGTGAAACTATTGGATATGATACTCGATATGATGTGTGTCAGAGAATAATGGTAATGCAATAGAGACCTAAAAGTTCATTGCACTTGTTGTAGATCCCTGAGTGGAAATGGGAGGCAAATCCTTAAGAGAATCCCTAGTGTTAATAGACCATAAGGGATACGAATTCAGATAAAGCATTATCGATTGATTGACCAAAGTTGCTCGTTTCATACCACTAAAGGGCTGCGTATTCAAAAGATCGTCTGGAAGATCTGTATGTGTCAAGGATTGAGTGACTACATAAGGTGCTCAAGAAGGCTGTGTTCGATAAAGGTATCCAAATTGTCTTGAGGTTTTAGAACAAGTTACATGAAGTAAAGGAGAACTTGCTTGAATTTCAGTACAGTTATCATCCACATACCAATAGTTGAACAGAAAAAGTGAAATCAGAATCCGGAAGATATATTGAGAACTTATGCGTTAGCTTACGCCATGTTTTGGGATAAACGCTTGTCTGGGATAAACGCTTGTCATATGCCGAGTTCAGTTATAACCATAACTACTAGGATTAGTTGCAGATGTCATCATTTAAAGCCTTATATGGTCGTACTTGTCGTACCCCATTAAATTGGAATGAAACGGGGGAGCGTTCAGTATTTGGGCTGGAGTTGCTTAGAGAGGCTGAAGAGCAAGTTGCCATGATCGAGAAAAGACTAAAAACTGACCCGATCAAAGCGGAAGAGTTATGCCGATAATCGTCGTCGGGAACTGAGTTTCGAACCGAATGATTTTGTGTACCTGAAGGTTACTCCTCTTAAAGGTGTGAAAAGGTTCAACGTTAAAGGAAAACTCGCACCTAGATGTGTGGGACCATTTAGGATTCTGAGCCACCGAGGAGAGATTGCGTATCAGTTGGAGTTGCCACAGTCATTAGCAGGAGTCCATGATGTATTCCATGTGTCTCAGCTTAAGAAATGTCTTAGAGTACCAAGGAGCAAACGCCGTTAGAGGCTATTGAGTTACAAGAGGATCTGACTTATAAAGAGCAGCCTATTAAGATCTTGGATACAATGGAGCGTAGGACCAGAAATAAATCTACTCACTTTTGTAGAGTTCAATGGAGTAATCATTCGAAAAATGAAGCAACCTGGGAGCGTGAGGAAGATCTGAAGACCGAATTCCCAAAACTATTCTCTAGTTAGCCCTAAATCTAAAATTGAGATTCCGTTAAGGGAGGTTTGTAACATCCCAATTTTTGGCTTTTCAATTATTAAATATCATTTTATTGCAATTTATGATTTTTATGATTTTTCCGGATTTATTGGAATTTCACGAGATTCATTTGGATTATCTTAAAAGTATATTGCCTTACATCAAAAACTAATTATAAAAGGAGATTTAAAATAAAGTCGCCCAAAAATATTTTATTTGGGTATAGAAGGTCTCAAGTATTTTGGGAAATTTCTTTTCTCTCGGGATTGAATCGGATTAGGAAATCGATTCTTGGCCGCGCGATTTGTAAATAATGTTGCTACATGCGTCGTCAGTGGGAACTCGGAGCTCATACATTTCTCCAACACGTGCTCGAGTTGGACACTAGCCTGGCAACCGAATTTAGCGAGGAATCGGAAGTCCTTAGAAGCGCAGGAAAGCGCGTGGCGATACAAACACGTTGGCGTAAGCGGCGAGACCGATGGCGCAGATTTCCTTCGTATGCATGGCGTTTCAAATTTCCGAGTTAGCCGGTGCCAAAGCCATCAAGACACGGAAGCTGTTTTCGGGCGGGAAAAGGACATTGCGCGGTCAGGCCCTGGCGTGGCGCCGAGATCGACTAGGAAATGGAGTCCTTGGCGCGCAAGAGAAGGACGAGCGCTCGCTATTTAAGCCGTCTTGTGACGCTAGGAGGAATGGCGGCGAAGAAAAAATCGAGCGATCAAGCGAGTCGCGTCGTCCGAGGAAAAATCGCGAAGGAGCGTGTGGCATCGCCAGAAGAATCGATCAAAGGGAAAAGCGTGTCGCGCCGTCGTCCGAGGGAAACAGCAGCGCCGCCAGGAGTTTTCCGAACGCACTGCCGAGTTGTCGCCGAGGTCATCGTCTTCGTCTCCGGTGAATTCAAGCCGTCGTCGCTTCATCGCCGATCGGGAGCTTCGTCAGCCGTCGGATCGTAATCAAGCGTGTGGAATTCGTCCACGTCACTGCGGAATCGGTAAGCGTCTCCGATTAAATATCAACCGTTGGATTTAAGTCGGACGGTTGATATTAGGCCACGTAGTAGATTTACCCGTAGCCGTTAGATTGAGTTCATCAGTCTAGATTTCGCCATGTTTTGTCCGTACAAGCCGGGGTGAGGAAAATTCGGATTTTCTTTATAAAAATAATTCAAAAAAAATTAGAATTTCTAATTCCAGAGTTTAGTTTATTTTCAAAACTTCTAAATGGTATAACTTTTGCATATGAACTCCGATTTGGGTGATTCAAATTCCGAAATATTTGTAAAATTGAGATCTTTCCAATGGTGGATCTTATTTGAATTTTTGAATTCATTTGCTATTTGGTTTTGGTTTTTTTAATTTGCTTTCTCTATCGATTCGCGTAGACGTTGAATTGTGCGACGCTTCGGAGGAGGAGCCACCAACTCAAGAACAGTTTCTAGACCACGACCAGGAGCTTAACCAAGGCAAGTTGTGCTTTGATCATGTTGCACCCATAAACTAGATTGCATGCTATTTTGATTTACCTTATCACTTGTTATTTTATGTGTATAAATGATTTCAACATAAGTTTGGGATTAGCTATCGTACCCTTTGAATTACACCCTACCTTGTTATTTGTATGCCATACTCCACTTGTCACCCTAGATTGGTTTACTATAGTTGGTTAATAATGAAATCAACCTGGATGGTTAGATCGAATTAGAATTGCTTAGCCATGCCACGTCATCACATATACATGAATTTTTGAGAAATAATCTTGACTAATGGAATATGGAACAATGTTATGACTTTGTGTGTCATGTGTGGTCACACGATGAGATTGAGTTGTGGTGGCAATGGTTGTCACGCAACGATATTGAGTTGTTGATGGCACGTGGTGCTTGGTAATCAACTGGGGTGGTTATGATTTTGGGTCGGAGCAAGTGGCAAGGGCAGGATGCCTGGGTGGGCCCGATGGGCAAAGGGTATGTGTATGTCTTCCTTTGATCAAACCATAAGGACACCTTGCGAGCCTTTGACCTGAGTCAATCATGCAACCACATGTTGTTATGGGGCAACCTAGCTGACTAATTTGCAAAGTCTTGGCTTTAGTACTATCGTGGTGGTGTGGTTCACCTTTGATTAAACCCAGATGGCGCAAGAGGGGGCCCCTTTGAAGCAAGTTGTTCCTTGATGTTGAAACCTTAGCGGGTAATCTTGGCCTTTTTGGAACAAAGTTGTTCCTTGATGTTGAAACCTTAGCGGGTAATCTTGGGTTAAGATGATGCATTGTAAAGGCTTTGTCATGATTCTCTGCAGGCATACCAAAGGAAGTGTGCTAATGGCCGTGCACAAAGAGATTATCATGTCGTGTGGGTAAAGTGCATAACCTCTGCAGAGTGTACAATCTATTAGGATAGCCATGCTCACGGTATTGAGCAATGCTCGGGATTACTGATCAAGGGTTTAGACTTTTGCAAAATAAAACTTGGGATGGATGGCGGTTGCCATGGAAAGTTGAATCTTGACTTAGGATGAGAAAACTTGGTTTACTTGAGAAATCTTGAATCTATCTATTCTTGTTATTTGTTTTCTTGTCATTTCAATCTATATCTCGTACGTGTTTTTAAACGCCGCTTAGTTGCAAATGAACCATTTAGCCATTCCTTTGGAATAAGCCTTGCATATAGCTATGATAGAATTGCATTACATGCACAACTTGTTGAGTGCGTGTTGGTGTACTCACCCTTGCCTACAAAAAATCATCGATCTTTGAAGAAGGAGTACCATGAAGGGGCGAATGTTTAGGGTGCGAGCCTTGTCGGTTACGTGGTATCTTGAGGGTTATCTCGTCTTCATTTCCACTGCAGTTCAATTTGTTGTTCACCTTGTGAGGCATTGTTAAGTAAGTTGACCATAAGGTCATACAACTGGTAATATTTAATATATTATGTCTTTTATCTATTTACATTGTGTATGATTGTGATATTCACTAATGTTGAGCCTGTGTGCACTAGCGTGATCCTGGACTATGCAGTATACACAAAGGGTCCGGATTTGCATATTCGGGTCTCGACAGATCGCTTTTTGGAGAAGTGCAAATCCAAGCTGATGCCATGAGGAGATAGTCCATTCATGGTGCTGGAACGCATCAACGACAACGCCTACAAGATAGAGCTTCCAGGCGATGACTATGCCATGAGTTCTACTTTTAATGAGTCTAGGACGACTCCTTTCCAAGAAAGGGAGGATGATGAGGATTCCCTATCAAACCCTACTAATTCAATTCCTCAAATTGATCAAGCCAAATCTAAAGATCAATATGTTGGTCTTATGACAAGAGTTAGGGCAAAGTCTATACAAGATTAGGTGTGTGTTTTATTTTCCAAATATCCATTAGTTCAAAATGACTTGATATTTAATTTTGGCACCACAATTTTATTAGGTTTGAAGGCTTCGGGGATCTACATCAGATACTAGAAAGGATGACATGGTGAGAAAGATGAGTTTGCTAACTTACACCAAGATAGAGCTTGACTTGTATCCAAAAATGGTGGCGAGTGTGCAAACACAAGGGGAGGTGTGGGAGGAGAGAGTTAAATCTGGAAGCGTGCCACCTAAAAAAGAGTAATTCGATAGCCCAAGCACAAGAAAGGAAGTTTTGCTAAATTTGGAAAATTCGTATTTGAAAAGTGCATATTTGGAAAGTGCATCTTTGAAAAGTGCATATTTGGAAGGTGCATTTTTGGGATGTGTATATTTGAAAGGAGCACTTTTGGAAAGCCCAAATTCGGATTCAACTCGTCACATCCAGCAAGATCTAATTTGGAATTGATAAAACTTTCTCATATGGAGTCCAAATCAAGCAAATAGTACTCGTTTGAAAGTTCTTTATGAGCCCGTGACAATGGATATGCTCTTGAATACAGATTCCTTACTATTCTCTGCTATCTCTAAAACAAATTGGTAGAAGAAAATCTACATGTTAGTTTTTACCTTTGTGGTTGAGTCTAATTAGGAAACTAGAGGTAAGGTTTGATTGTTGTACAAATAGTAGGGAGGACGTCCAAGGGGTTATAAATAGCCATGTAATTCATGGATTAAGGATCCGACCACATTATTTAGATTAAACAAAATAGCTTTTATGCTTTGTTATTCTCGTTTGCAACCTACAAATTTAGAGAGGAGCTGAGCGTACCCTAGGAATACTTGTGCACCCCTCACTGGTGTACACGTTCTTTGCATCTACTTCTTAATAGTCGAGTAGACAAGGATCACGATTGTTTCCAAGCAAATTCTATGACGTGCAAGTCGGTTATTCGCAACTGGTTTGCCTCACTTCGTTTAGAGAGGATCGAGAGCGCCACAATGAGTGAATTTTGTGAGAAGCAGGCTTTTCGTTCATCTGAATTGTTGGTCTCACTTCGCTGGTCAAGTTATCAAATCATGACAAGCCATGAAGATCAGGCAAACCCACCCATATCAAACGGTGATAGTAAGCGATACCGGCGGTGAGGTACTCTGGTCGGTGGCATGTACAATGGAACCATCTGGCATGAATCAAACTAGGATCGATTACTGCTGTCGGTGTACTTTGCACCGGGGTACCCTCTCCGCCGCAGAAGTTGCAGGCCCAAAAAGTGGCCTAGCCTAGTATGGCCCCCTGGTGGGTAGGCAGGCAGTTACGCCCTACCCGCCGGGCGAGCGGCCCGCGTGGCGGCCTGGCGAGCAAGTGGGCGATCATGCCTTGCTCACCGGACGGTAAGCCCACGTGGCACCAGGCGGCGGTGGGCGATTCATACCTTTCGCCGAGCGGCGGCAGCGTGGCCTGGCGGCGGCGGTGGCGATCATGCCCTGCTCGCCGGGCGGTAAGGCCACGTGGCGGCCTAGCAAGCGGGCAGGCGATCAGGCCCCGCTCGTCAGGCCACGGAGGTGACCAAAGGAATAAGGAGAAGGCTTCGCCTCGAAGTCTCCTTCCCCTGACACGCCGTGTCAGGGTCATTGATTGCGAAGCATGCTGCTACCGACACGACGACGGCCCATCCCTCTGACGCCAAACCCATTGTAGGAGCGTCATATCCCGGATGGACCGGGCGAAGCCACTCGGCGGCATTAAATAGGGCTTGAAGGACAAGGCTACAACGACAGGCGTAATAAATGAGTCATGGGTCAGTGAGATAAGGCTCGAATGATGGGTGTAATTAATGAATCATAGATCAGTGTAGCATCACCTTCTCACCTGCCCGGGCCAACCCGTCTATATAAGGGCGCCCCAGTGCATGGAGGAGGGGGGTCGAAAGTCTGGAAGAAGAAGCACAAGACTAGAAGAACCATTGTAATCGCCTCCATATTTCCTCAACAAAGGTCTAGCAGGACGTAGGGCTATTACCCACGCTGGGGGCCTGAACCTGGGTACATCACGATGTCCATTGATCTGTTGATCCTCGGGATTCACCGTGAGAGAGTCGCTGGGGTTTCCCACCATGAAGACGCCCTCTACCGAACCATACCCTCCATCCCGGGAGCGGTCAACCCTGTTCGTTGACAGGGTCCTGTCAGGCGAAATACGTCGACAGGGGCGCGCCAGGTAGGGGGCTAGTGGTCGGCTCACCCAGCCATCTCTCCGACGGGTTCCGGTCTTCTGTCCGAAAGGACCTTGCATCTGGTGATGGCGGGTTCACACTTGCAGTGACAAGAGGTGGCGGAGGCTAGCAGCGCCCAGAACACATCCCAGCGCTCTCGCCGGATGAGGGATCGCCTCACGCCGCCCCCGCAGGAGGGTGGTGGCGCCCCCTGGCCGCGGTCGAGTTTCCAGTTCGGCGTCGACTGGCCATAGAGGCAGCCACTCCGGCCTAGAACCTGCATGCGGTCCGTCTCCTCCTGGACCACCCTCCGGTGGAACTTGCAGGAGACACCCCGGCCACGCCGTGGCTACGGGATATTGTTGGCCTCGTGGACGGGCCCAGCTCCACGTAGGGATGCCTGATAGGTCCAGGACCATCGGTACCCCTCAACCAAGGGTGCACGTCGATCGCACCCAAGCTTCCAGCCGCCCAAATGGGAAGCGCTCTGGCCAGGAGGGCCAGAGTAAGGGAAAGGGCATGCAAGAAGAAGGTCCCAGCTCCTTGAGGAGCCGCGAGGACCTGAGGGTCCATCTGGAGAAGCGTCGCCGGTGGTGCGGCGGTGATTTGCGTGATCACCTGCAGCGTCGTCGCGCTCGCGACGGATGGATGGCCCCTGGGGGTGAGAGTTCCTCTCACGACTCTCACCTTCAGAGCGAGGAGGAAGTCCGCTCCTCCGACTCTTTGGGGAGTCACGGTCCGCACTCCCCAGCACGGTCTCTGGGTTGGGGTTCGGGTGGACAACAGGATTCCCCCTACGGTGTTAGTGCCAGGCGTTTTCCCGACGGTTGCGCCATGTGGCGTAGCCCGAAAGGTTTCACCCAGCCTCCATCGAGAAGTACGACGGCACCACCAAACCCGAGGAGTTCCTGCAGGTCTATACCACAGTGGTGTGTGCCGCTGGCGGGTCTGAGAAGGCTATGGACAACTACTTCCCAACGGCCTTAATGGGGTCCGCCCGGTCATGGCTGTTGAACCTCCTGCGAGGATCAGTGTGCTCGTGGGAGGAGTTGTGCGGCCTCTTCGTCGCCAACTTTCAAGGCTCCTTCGCACAGCCGGGCGTGGAGGATGATCTCCACGCTCTCGAGCAGGAAAAAGGGGAGTCGTTGCGCGACTTCATTCGGCGATTCTGCCACTGCCGCAACACGATCCCCCGAATTTCGGAGCAGTCGGTCGTCATCGCCTTTCGAAGAGGCGTTTGCAACCGCAAGATGCGGGAAAAGATGGCGACCCGCGACATCGCCACCACCTCTGAGCTCTTCTCCCTGGCACACAAGTGTGCGCAGGTGGTGGAGGCTCGATGGCTGGTGTCTGGCGCCGCGCGAGGACGCGGCGGGGATGAAGCCAGGACCTCGAGGGGCCCCGGCCCTGCAAGCAAGAAGCCGCGGAAGCGCGAGGCGGTTGAGACCAGGCGGGTCCTGACCGCTGAGCGCGAGTGCGAAGACGCCCGACTGCGGAGGCGCGACCGCCGTGACCGGCGGGATGACCACCGAGGCCGACATGATGACCATCACGGTCGGAGGAATGACCGCCGCGAGGAGAAGGAGGGCGAGCCCTTCTGCCCAATCCACAAGACCAACACCTACGGCCTGGATAGTTGCCAGGTTGTGAGCAAGATGGTCGAGCAGCGGCTCAAGGAACGCTGCTCTCACGACGACGACCAAGACGAAGACCCCGCCTCGCTGGCCTTCCAGCAGGCAAACCGTGTCGTGGCGTACATTCATGGTGGCTCATCCACCTACCCCTCTAACGCGTCCTACAAGCGGCTGAGGAGGGAAGTCTGTGCCACGACGTCAGGTTCAGGGGCGTGTCAGATGCTAAAGTGGACGGAGGAGCCGATCACCTTCAGTTGGGCTGACCACCCTGAGAGCACTGCCAGCATAGGACACCTTCCGGTCGTGGTTTCTCCCATGATCTGGAACGTGAAGCTCGGGCGGGTGCTGATGGATGAGGGGAGCTCTATCAACCTCCTGTCCTTCGAGGCATTCCGGGCGCTCCAGGTGTCGAACTAGGAGCTGCGCCCGGCCTTGCCCTTCTACGGCGTAGCCCTGGGGGCTGGCTTGGTCCTCCTAGGCCAAGTGCACCTCTCCGTCACCTTCGGGGAGGAAAGCAACTACCGTACGAAGCTGGTCGACTTCGAAGTCGCCGATTTCGACCTCTCGTATAATGCCATACTTGGCCGACCAGCGTTGGCTAAGTTCATGGCGGCAACCCACTATGGATACATGGTGGTGAAGATGCCAGGGCCCGGTGGCCCCATAATCATCCGGGTGCCACAAGCACGCACTGGACTTGGCCGGTGCCACCTATGTGAAGCCGACTGATGCCGCCTTTTCAGGAGCCCCTCGGCGCAGACCCTCGCCTCGCCCGGCTCGGCCGGTGAGGTAAAGGTGGTCCCCCTGAGTGAGGGCGAGCCCGAGAAGCCCGTCTTCATTAGCTCCAGCCTCAGCGCCAAATAGGAAGACGCGCTCGTCACCTTCCTCCGGTCTAATTCCGACGTGTTCGCCTGGTAACCATCCGATATGACTGGGGTCCCCAGGGAGGTGATCGAGCACCGACTGGCAATGCTCCCCGAGGTGCGCCCGATCCGCCAGAAGGTCCGGCGCCAAGCACCAGAGCGGCAAGACGCCATTCGGGAGGAGGTAGAGAAGCTGCTGCGTGCAGGGATCATTCAAAAAGTCTCTCATAGGTGTAACATCCCAAAATTTGGCCTAATTTAAATTTTTGGAGTTATTTGAATTTATCTGAATTTTTGGTGAATTTTTGGAATTAATTAAGTTTAATTTGAATTTATCTCCCACTTGGATAATTAAATATCAAAAGGCAATTATCAAAAATAAATAAAATATTTTATTTAAGCTCTAAATGCCTTGAAATATTTTCTGGAATTTTTCTAGAATTTTTTGGGTATTTTTAGTGCCCTAAATAATTACTTTGATTTTCTAGAATTAATTTAAATGTTAAAAGTCGGAAAATGCCATTGCTTTCTGATCTTCGGGCCGAGCCCAACACCTGTCTGTGCTGGTCATTGAAACCCTAGTCTTTGCCGCTCCGGCCGTCTTGATCCCGATCGAACGGTTGTGGTGGGGCCGCGTCGTCTAATCGCAAGCGACGTTGGATCGTATTATCCCGAGCCAACCGAATTGCGCCACGTAGCGTGGGTAGCCGAACCGTCGCCCGTCCGGAGCCGTCGGATCTCGATTGGACAGCTGTGCCATTACCGCATCACCCGAGTCCTGACACCGTTGAATCGCAGCCGATTGGACGGATCGGACTATGCCGCATCGGGAAAGGGCGAACAGTGCGCCACCATCGGTAGTTGGCTGCTGAGATTGGCGGTGGATTTGCCGGGCTCGAAAGCATCTCGACGACTGTGCTGTGGCGCATTTAACTGGTCCCTTCGCCCCGCACATTTTGTCCGTTCGCCCGTTAGCAGTCGTGCCCCGTAGCTCTCCCACTCGCTCGCCGAAGTTGGCATAGCCGCCGCCTCGGTTTTCCTTGCCTCCCACCGTCGTCCGTCGCTCTCCGCCGTGACCAAGACTTGTCTCGAGTTCGCCGTGCTGAGACGCGTCGAGTGGAGTACCTCTTCTCACCGGAGACGCCCGAAAACACCACAAGCTACCTCGTCTTCTCCAAGTCCGGTGACAAGCGCCACCGCACCTTCGTCAATATCTGCAATCAACCCCAACCGCCGCATCCCCATCTAACATCCGAGACTCCGAGTTGCCAGAAATTGTCGGAGAAGAATTCGAAGACCCATCGCAAGTTTCAGATCAGGATCAACTACTTTTCGAAGGCAAGTCATGCTTTGACCATATTGCCCCTAGATTTTCAAATGTATTTCAATTCAAATTATGCATGCTATATTAATTAAAAATGACATTGAATAATTTGGGTAAAATAGATACTACACCTACCTTGTTTATGCCACCTTGTTAATATTATTTGTATGCCCTGAAAACCTTGTCACCCTAAGATATTAAATTGAGTTGGTTGCTATTATAAAGCCAACACAGGAGGCTAGACCGTGACGAGTTGCTTAGTCTGCTTGTATGCGCTGAAGGACTTTCAAATTGCAAAAGAATATTGATTAAACAAATATGGAACGCCTTTTGGAAATAATGCGATGATGTCACGAGATGGAATTGGGGGTAGCGACCTGTGTGGTTCTACTCATAAAATGAAGTGGGCATTGGCATGTGTAGCATAAATGCAAACCGGGGTGGGAAATGATTTGGACCGGGGCAAGTGGCAAGAAGGCTTCGTGCCAGGTGGGCCTGTGTGGCAACGGGATGTACCAAAGTTTGTAAGGCTGTGTGCCGAGAAATATAAAATGGATGTCTTGCCCGGGAAAGTTAAGGACTTCACCTTGCGAGCCTTTGAACCGAGTTACTCGTACAACCACTTATGCGGAATGGGATGCACCTAGTTTAGTAGGGTTCTAATATCTTTCCTTTGACACCTCGGGGTGTGATTACACAAGAATGTAACAGTGTGGGGAGCGTACGTATACGACTTGGTACCCATCCAATCAGATTTACTGTTCTAAACTTTGGCTCTGAGTGAGGAAGTGTTAGAAAGGCAATCTTGGAGAGGTTCACTGAGTTAGGTGTTAGTCTCTGAAAGACTTTGTTGCAATCAATCACTGTGTGGTGGCGATCAGTATCTGTGGGTAAAATGTACAGCCTCTTCAGAGTGTGTGTTAAATCTATTCGAATAGCCGCGTCCGCGGTACTAGACAATGCTCGGGGATTACAGTCAAGGGTTAGATTTTCAAAATAAAATGTGGAATGGGTGGCTGTGTGCCAAAGACCGATGAATCAAACTTAGGGCTGTGTGCCAAACTTTTGAAAAGAATAGAGAAATTAATTATTATAGTAATGGTTTTACCGCTTTTAATCTAATTAAGATTATCTGTTAAAAGAAATGCTGCTTCATGCAAAACAACCATTTGAGCCATTCCTTTGGAATAAGCCATGCATGTAGTAATAGAACTGCATTGTGCATGACTTGTTGAGTATGTTGTATACTCACCCTTGCTTCAAAAAACCTCGTAAGAAGAAGCAACACCGGCTTGGGAGGAGGAGTTTAACGAAGGACCAGGAGAATTAGGGTTGAGCCTCGTCGGTTCGTGGCGTAACGAGGGTTCATTGGCGTACTTTTGCTTCCGCTATTGAACTTGTGTTACTTTGTTATTTATCGCCTGCTTGTGAATTATTGTAAGGTGACCATAAGGTCGTGTAACTCGTTTATAATTATGTTGAGGTACTTAATTATTAATTCCATTGTATGACCGTGGTATCTCAACTGTTTATCCTGTGTGTACTAGCGTGATCTGGACTAGTCAGAATACCTGAGGGTCCGGATTTGCAGATTCGGGTCCCGACAGAGTTGGTATCAGAGCCATACTGACTGTAGGACTTAACCCTAGTTAGACTGGCCATTTTAGAGAGGATAAAAGTTAATTTCTAAAGAATAAAATTTGACAAGAATAATCAATGAAATCTTGACTTATCCCTTCTTCCTTACTTCATACCTATGCTGCATTTTGCTATTACTTTTGTGTTCTTTTAAAATTTTAGTACTGATGAGTTGATTTGGCAGATGAGGATGGTTCACTCCTTCGGTGAGTGTCACGGAGGATACGCTGCAGAGCTTTGGAGGATGCTCCAGGTGCTTGGAGGTTTTGACCGCCCTCTTTACCGGTCTCGCACCTGGGTGGTCAACGGCATCAACCGCGGCTGGGAGACTACCTTTACTCTGTATGCGCGGGAGAATGCTTGCGCCAGTCGTCCGCTCCACCTCGTGGTGAAGCGAGCCAGCCACTGAGGCGCATTCAGAGTGTGCGGCTAGCGCTTGAAGATCGGCCGTGACCACGGCTATGAGTGTGGGACCTTGCTTTCGTGTGCCCCCACGCGGGTGGACCGATCCAGGCGCGCTTGGAGCTGGAGGACGATGCTGCTATCGTCCACCTGGGACGGTTTGCTATGGCCCAGGAGGAGGCCATGGATATGGCTACACTCGAGCTGATGTTAGTGTACCTCACCTTGGAGGAGACCGAGACAGCCCTGCGAGAGACCAGGATGCACGCTGTGCAGAGGATCGCCGAGCCAGAGGAGCAGGAGCCAGAGCCTGTGCCAAAGGATCAGTAGCTAGTGGAGCCCCCAGCACCAGTGGGAGGGCATGGGGATCAGTTTGCCCCAATGCCAGCTCACCCGCCAGTGTACGTGATAGGCGAGCCGCAGCCAGGATGGATCGAGGACTAAGTTCTTTGGGTTTATTAGTTGCCGGATTTTTGCGTTGAGACTCACTTGTTAGAGTCGCGTCTTTTAATTCTCGAAATTCCCTTAGATGGCGATGTTGTAATGAACTATTTTGTTGATGATTGTGATTGTTGGTGTGGTTGCCTGGCCCCTAGGCTCTTGTAAGCAGCCATACCTATCTATTATTTATGAATTGATGTTTAAGGGTTTTAGTTACACCTGTTTCCCCCGTATAAGTTTCTTTACTTGCCTATTCTTTTCCCTCTCATCTCTAAACCGTCGAAGCAATCAGCAAATGGTGAACACTCGCAACGCCGGAGCCGGAGGTAGTGGTTCACATCAGGGAGGCAGTCAGAACAACGCATCACTTCCTCAGGCAGCACCACAAGTTGACATACAGAATCTGGGAGCTTTTCTCGCAGCACAAACGCAGTTAATGCAGACCATGATGGCAACCGTACAGCAAATCAACAACCAAGCAGTTGCCAACAATCAAGCTGTTAACAATGGACCACATCCCTACTCAAGATTGTCCGAGTTTATGAGGACACGCCCGCCAACTTTCTCGAGCAACGCTAGCCCATTAGAGGCAGATGACTGATTGAGGACCATCGAGAGGAAACTACATATAACACAGTGTGATGGAAATGAGAGGGTGCTTTACGCCTCTCATCAGCTAGAAGGAACAGCAGCTGAGTGGTGGGAAAACATCAAGATCGCAGAAAACCCCAGAAATCACTTGGGAAGAATTCACCATAGCTTTTCGTCAATATCATGTGCCGGAGGGTATCATGGAGTTGAAAAATGAGGAATTTAGAGCGCTAAAGCAAGGAGGCCAGTCAGTGGTTGATTATTTAAATAAGTTCACTCAGTTGGCACGCTACGCTCCGGAGGACGTAGCAACAGACAAGGCCAGACAGTCCCGTTTCATGAAGGGACTCAACACTGGATTGCAGGTGGGGTTGATTACCCACACATTTCCGGATTTTCAAGAACTAGTGAACAAGGCACTTATACTGGAGGACAAACGCAAGGAGCTGGATGATAACTGCAAACGTCGCATGTCACAACAAGGTGGATGCCAAGGTCAGCAGAAACCAAGGATGATACCCCAGCAATTCTCTAGATTCCAACAGGGAAACATTGTCAGGACACCGTCGCCGATGCCAAGACTAACAGGACAAACCCCCCAGACTCCAGTAAGAACTGTTAACCAGAATGGAGGAAACCAGCAAATGTCAGGAAGACGCTGCTACAATTGTAACGAGACAGGGCACTTCGCCAACGTTTGCCCAAAGAAGGGAGGTGTGACCCCAGTACGTTTCAATCTGGGAAACATGCCTGCTAGAACCCCTGCTCAAGGAGGAAGCAGAGGACACCTTTCAGGTGGATCCGCACTCCAATCGGCTTACGAGGCGTAGTTAACCACGTCACCGCAGATGAAGTTCAAGACGCCACGGACGTAGTTTTGGGTAAGTTGCTAGTCAACTCAGTTCCAGCTACAGTTTTATTCGATTCCGGAGCTTCACATTCGTTCGTTTCTCGCGTTTTTGCTGTGAAAAATGAATTGGGTGTTGTCAACCTTAAAAATATGCTTATAGTCCAATCCCCTGGATCAGAACTTCGATCTAAGATCAGTTGTTCTAGGGTTAAGCTAGTAATACAAGGTGTCGAGTTCCTAGCGAACCTTATCATATTAGATACCCAAACCCTAGATGTTATTCTGGGAATGGATTGGTTGTCTAAGCACAAGGCTGTATTAGACTGTGGACGAAGAGTCGTGTCTATAGAGAGCCCTGAAGGTAGGAAAGTGGAATTTCAAGCAACGGCAGTTCGAGAAGGGCAGTTGTTGGTAAACAGTTTAGAGACCATCAGTTTGAAGGATGTACCAGTGGTCAGTGAGTATCTGGATGTTTTTCCCGAGGAGTTACTTGGAATGCCACCAGATAGAGACATAGAGTTTGTAATCGACCTAGTGCCTGGAACAGCACCAATAGCAAAGAAACCGTATCGGATGTCTACTAAAGAGTTGGTTGAAATGAAGAAGCAGATCGAGGAGTTATTGGAAAAAGGATTCATTAGACCGAGCTCGTCACCTTGGGGAGCACCGGTTCTGTTTGTTAAGAAGAAAGATGGGAGTTTTCGGATGTGTGTGGATTACCGAGCGCTTAATGAAGTAACAATAAAGAACAAGTATCCGTTGCCCAGGATAGACGATTTATTTGATCAATTAAGAGGGGCAGGAGTTTTCTCTAAGATCGACCTTAGATCAGGATACCACCGGTTGAAGATTAAGACAGAGAACATACCAAAGACTACATTTTCTTCAAGATATGGACACTATGAGTTCACTGTTATGTCGTTTGGATTGACAAATGCGCCAGCATACTTTATGAACTTGATGAATAAAGTATTTATGGAATACTTAGATAAATTTGTAGTTGTATTCATAGATGATATTCTGGTTTACTCAAAGACAAATGAAGAGCACGCTAAACATCTGAGATTAGTTTTGGAAAAATTAAGAGAGCAGCAGTTGTTTGCTAAGTTCAGTAAATGTGATTTTTGGAAGAGTAAGGTAAAATTCCTAGGGCATGTAATGATCTTAGAAGGAATCATGAGAGACCCAAGCAAGGTCGGCGAGATTGCATTGAGAACCACCAAAGACGGTGACACAGATTCGTAGTTTTCTTGGGATGGCTGGTTACTACCGCCGGTTTATAGAAGGATTCTCGACAATTGCTAGACCTCTTACGCAATTGCTAAAGAAAGAGAAGAAATTTGTCTGGACACCGGATTGTGAGAAGAGTTTTCAGGAATTAAAGAAATGTTTAATGATAGCACCAGTATTGGTTTTGCCAGACACACATCAGAATTTTGATATATATTGCGACGCATCACACCAGGGACTTGGATGCGTATTGATGCAAAGCGGAAGGGTAGTAGCCTATGCCTCAAGGCAATTGAGACCGCATGAAGGAAATTACCCGACACATGATCTAGAACTAGCAGCCGTAGTGCATGCCTTAAAGATATGGCGCCACTATCTTATTGGTAACAGATGTGAGGTGTATACAAACCATAAGAGTCTTAAGTATATTTTCACCCAATCCGACCTGAACATGAGGCAAAAGAAGGTGGTTAGAACTGATCAAAGGCTACAACATGGGTATCCATTATCATCCCGGCAAAGCCAACGTAGTGGCTAATGCCTTGAGTCAGAAAAGCCATAGCTTAAACGTGTTGGTAGAAGAGAGTCGGGCAGAATTGTGCAAAGACTTCCAGAGGTTGAAATTGGAGGTCGTTCCAAAAGGATTCGTAGCGGCTTTAGAAGTAAAGCCTACCTTGGAGGATCAGATTAGGGAAGGTCAGAAGAATGATGAGAAGATCGAGCGAATCAAATCCAAAATGGAGGAAGGCCAAGCAAAGGAATTTAAGCTGGACGATCAGGGCACATTGTGGATGAAGAAGCGCATTTGTGTACCTAACAAAAAGGAGCTAAAGCAGTTGATTTTGAAGGAAGCTCATGACTCCAAGTATTCGATTCACCCAAGAAGTGCGAAGATGTACCAAGATTTGAAAGAAAGGTTCTGGTGGCCGAATATGAAGAGAGAAGTAGTTGAGCACGTAGCACTATGTGATGTATGCCAGCGAGTCAAAGCTATGCATTAGAGACCAGCAGGACTGCTGCAGCCATTAAAAATACCGGAGTGGAAATGGGAGGAAATCGGAATGGATTTTATCACCGGTTTGCCGAGGACGCAAGGAGGTTATGACTCCATATGGGCCATAGTGGATCGCTTGACAAAGGTCGCACACTTCATACCGATAAAGACGACCTATTCAGGAGATAAGTTAGCAGAGCTATACATGGCAAGGATCGTTTGCTTGCATGGAGTGCCAAAGAAGATAGTGTCGGACAGAGGTACCCAATTTACCTCAAAATTTTGGGATAAGTTGCATATGGCAATGGGCACCCGTTTGAACTTCAGCACAGCTTATCACCCACAAACAGATGGACAGACTGAAAGAGTCAATCAGATATTAGAAGATATGTTAAGAGCCTGTGCATTGGCATATACGACGTCTTGGGATAAATGTTTACCATATGCTGAATTCGATTACAACAATAGTTACGAGGCGGTTCTACGATGTCACCTTCGAGCGTTGTATGGTCGATCTTGTAGAACGCCGTTGAATTGGAATGAGATCGGTGGCGTCGTGTCTTGGACGAGACATACCCAAGAAGTCAAGAGCAAATAGCATTGATCGAGAAAGGTTGAGAGTCATGATCTAGGCAAAAGAGCTATGCGGACAATCGCTGCAGGGATTTAAGCTTTGAGCCTGAAGATTATGTGTATCTCAGGGTTACGCCTCTTAAGGGAGTCCAAAGGTTTCACAAAAAGGGGAAACTTGCACCCAGATATGTAGGACCGTTTAAGATCATAAGCCGTAGGGGAGAAGTCGCATACCAACTGGAGTTACCGCAAACATTAGCAGGAGTACACAATGTCTTTCATGTATCGCAACTCAAGAAGTGTCTCCGAGTTCCTGACGAGCAAACACCCCTGGAAGCAATCGAACTACAGGAAGACTTGACCTACAAAGAGCAACCGATAAAGATTCTGGACATAATGGATTGGAAAACAAGAAACAAGACAACCCGCTTTTGCAGAGTTCAATGGAGCAATCACACAGAAAGTGAGGCCACCTGGGAACGCGAAGAAGATTTGAAAAAAGAATTCCCGAACCTATTCTTTAGTTAAGCTTCACATCTCGGGGTCGAGATTCTGTTAAGGGGGGTAGGTTTGTAACATCCCAAAATTTGGCCTAATTTAAATTTTTGGAGTTATTTGAATTTATCTGAATTTTTGGTGAATTTTTGGAATTAATTAAGTTTAATTTGAATTTATCTCCCACTTGGATAATTAAATATCAAAAGGCAATTATCAAAAATAAATAAAAATATTTTATTTAAGCTCTAAATGCCTTGAAATATTTTCTGGAATTTTTCTAGAATTTTTCGGGTATTTTTAGTGCCCTAAATAATTACTTTGATTTTCTAGAATTAATTTAAATGTTAAAAGTCGGAAAATGCCATTGCTACAGTGCTGGGCCGAGCCCAAGACTGTGCGCGCGTCGGCTGAAACCCTAGTGCCGCCGCTCCGAGCCGTGCGATCCCGATCGAACGGTTGTGGTGGGGCCGCGTCGTCTAATCGCAAGCGCCGTTGGATCGTATAATCCCGAGCCGACCGAATTGTGCCACGTAGCGTGGGTAGCCGAACCGTCGCCCGTCTGGAGCCGTCGGATCTCGATCGAACGGCTGTACCATTACCGCATCACCCGAGTCCTGACACCGTCGGATCGCAGCCGAACAGACGGATCGGACTACGCTGCATCGGGAGAGGGCGAACAGTGCGCCACTGTCGGTAGTTGGCTGCTGAGATTGGCGGTGGATTTGCACGCGCTCCAAAGGATCTCGATGACCGTGCTGTGGCGCATTTAACTGGTCCCTTCGCCCCGCACATTTTGTCCGTTCGCCCGTTAGCAGTCATGCCCCGTAGCTCTCCTACTTGCTTGCCGAAGTTGGCATAGCCGCCGCCTCAGTTTTCCTTGCCTCCCACCATCGTCCGTCGCTCTCCGCCGCGACCAAGACTTGTCTCGAGTTCGCCGTGCCGAGACGCGTCAAGTGGAGTACCTCTTCTCACCGGAGACGCCCGGAAATGCCACAAGCTACCTCGTCTTCTCCAAGTCCGGTGACAAGCGCCGCCGCACCTTCGTCAACATCTGCAATCAACCCCAACCGCCGGATCCCCATCTAACGTCCGAGACTCCGAGTTGTCGGAAATTGTCGGAGAAGAATTCGAAGACCCATCGCAAGTTTCAGATCAGGATCAACTACTTTTCGAAGGCAAGTCATGCTTTGACCATATTGCCCCTAGATTTTCAAATGTATTTCAATTCAAATTATGCATGCTATGTTAATTAAAAATGACATTGAATAATTTGGGTAAAATAGATACTACACCTACCTTGTTTATGCCACCATGTTAATATTATTTGTATGCCCAGAAAACCTTGTCACCCTAAGATATTAAATTGAGTTGGTTGCTATTATAAAGCCAACACGGGAGGCTAGACCATGACTAGTTGCTTAGTCTGCTTGTATGCGCTGAAGGACTTTCAAATTACAAAAGAATATTGATTAAACAAATATGGAACGCCTTTTGGGAATAATGCGATGATGTCACGAGATGGAATTAGGGGTAGCGACCTGTGTGGTTCTACTCATACAATGAAGTGGGCATTGGCATGTGTTGCATAAATGCAAACCGGGGTGGGAAATGATTTGGACTGGGGCAAGTGGCAAGAAGGCTTCGTGCCAGGTGGGCCTGTGTGGCAACGGGATGTACCAAAGTTTGTAAAGGCTGTGTGCCGAGAAATATAAAATGGATGTCTTGCCCGGGAAAGTTAAGGACTTCACCTTGCGAGCCTTTAAACTGAGTTACTCGCACAACCACTTGTCTGGAATGGGACAGACCTAGTTTAGTAGGGTTCTAATATCTTTCCTTTGACACTCGGGGCGACAGTTACACAAGAATGTAACCGTGTGGGGGAGCGTACTTGTGCTACGGCTTGGTACCCATCCAATCAGATTTGCTCGTTCTAAACTTTGGCTCGAGTGAGGAAGTGTTAGAAAGGCACATCGAGAGGTTCACAGGTTAGGTGTTAGTCTCTAAAAGACTTTGTTGCAATCAATCACCTGTGTGGTGAGCGACTGTATCCTGTGGGTAAAATGTACAGCCTCTGCAGAGTGTGTGTTAAATCTATTGAATAGCAGGCGTCATGATCTTGGACAATACTCGGGGATTACAGTCAAGGGTTAGATTTTCAAAATAAAATGTGGAATGGGTGGCTGTGTGCCAAAGACTGATGAATCAAACGTAGGGCTGTGTGCCAAACTTTTGAAAAGAATAGAGAAATTAATTATTATAGTAATGGTTTTTACCGCTTTTAATATAATTAAGATTATCTGTTAAAAGAAATGCTGCTTCATGCAAAACAACCATTTAAGCCATTCCTTTGGAATAAGCCATGCATGTAGTAATAGAACTGCATTGTGCATGACTTGTTGAGTATGTTGTATACTCACCCTTGGTTCAACAAAAACCTCAAAAGAAGAAGCAACACCAGCTTGGGAGGGGGAGTTTAACGAAGGACCGGAGAATTAGGGTTGAGCCTCGTCAGTTGCCTGTGGCAGAACAAGGGGTTCATTGACGTACTTTTGCTTCCGCTATTGAACTTGTGTTACTTTGTTATTTATCGCCCTGCGTGGCGAATTATTGTAAGGTGACCATAAGGTTGTGTAACTCGTTTATAATTATGTTGAGGTACTTAATTATTAATTCCGCTATGTATGACCGTGGTATCTCAACCTGTTTATCTTGTGTGTACTAGCGTGATCCTGGACTAGTACAAAATACACAGAGGGTCCGGATTTGCAGATTCGGGTCCCAACACCCTGATTGGCTTGCCAACCCTGTGCTTGTCAAGAAGTCCAACGGGAAGTGGTGGATGTGCGTCGATTTCACTGACCTCAACAAGGCCTGCCCGAAGGACCCTTACCCCTTGCCGCGCGTCGATCTCATCGTCGACTCGACGGCGGGATGTGAGCTGCTGTGCTTTATGGATGCGTACTCAGGGAACCACCAGATTAGCATGGCGGCGGAGGACGAAGAAAAAACTGCCTTTGTAACACCCATGGGCGTTTATTGTTATATCAGAATGGCTTTTGGGTTAAAAAATGCTGGTTCTACTTACCAATGCGCCATGCATATTACTTTCGTCTACAAATAGGGCACAATCTTGATGTGTACGTCGACGACCAGGTCGTAAAAGTGAAAAAGAGCGAAGAACTGATTGAAGACCTGGAGGAAATTTTTGCCAACCTCCAGAAGAATTGCTTGAAGCTCAACCCTGAGAAGTGCGTGTTCGATGTGCCCTCCGGAAAGTTGTTAGAGTTCCTCGTGTCCAGGCGAGGCATTGAGGCCAATCCTAACAAGATAGCAGCCATTGAACACATGAAGCTGCCTGTTCGGCTCAAGCAGGTGCAGTGCCTGGCTAGTCGCCTAGCCTCCCTCGGGCGATTTATTGTCCGACTGGGAGAAAGAAGCCTACCCCTTTTCAAGCTGTTGAAGAAGACGAACCACTTCGAGTGGACCGAGGAGGCTCAACGAGCATTTGAAGACTTGAAGCAATACCTCTCCCCACTGCATTGGTCGCCTCCCTCGGCCCGTGAACCATTGCTCTCAGACATCGCCGCTACCCCAAAGAAGTGGTGGCCTTGATCTTGGTGGCGGAGAGGGTAGGCGTCCAGGAGCCGGTCTACTATGTCAGCAAGGTGCTACACGAGGTAGAGACCAGATACCCGCAAGCGCAAAAGATGCTGTACACCGTCCTGGTGGCGTCCAGGAAGCTACGGCACTATTTTTAAGGGCGAGAGATCACAGTGGTCACTGCCTACCCTCTGTGAGAGATCCTTCACAACCGGGAAGCAGAAGGCTGTATCGCCAAGTGGTCGGTGAAGTTGGGGGAATTCTGTCTCAAATTTGTACCCCGCACCGCCATCAAGAGCCAAAAGCTGGTGGAGTTCGTTGCCGAATGGACTCCCGCCGCTCCTGAAGCTAAAGAAACCCCCTCGCCTTCCTCCTGGACTTTATTCTTCAATGGCTCCTTCAGGCTCGAGGGCACGGGGGCTGGGGTTGTCCTGGTCTCCCCGACTGGTGACACCCTCCAGTACGTGGTCGCCCTCGACTTCAAGGCCACCAACAACATCGCCAAATACGAGGGCCTGCTGGCAGGGCTGCGCGCCGCCTCGGCGTCAGGTGTCTGATGCCTCCAAGTCAAAGGTGACTCCCTGCTGGTCATCAATCAAGTGCGGAAGAAATTTCAATACTCTGACCCTACCACGGCCGTCTACTTGGCGGAGGTCAGGAAGATGGAGCGCCACTTCGAAGGACTGGGATATATCCATATCCCTCAATGCGACAATCATATGGCGGACGGGCTTTCACAACTCACGTCCTCAAGAACCTCTATCTCGGTCGGGGTCTTTGAAGAAAGACTATCGCGACCGTCTGTCGCTGCCCCCGCTCAAAGCGGGGACGACGGTGCAGCCATCGCGGCCTCCGACCCTGGCGTGGAGGGCGGTGTGGCCAGTGGCGAATCCAGGATAAGAATATAGGGGGGGCTCCTCTGTCAAAATTCTAACTCAAGACAAGTATATTAATGATATATAAACCGATCTATTGCCATCTAAATTTCAAATTCATACATAAATAGGAAGGAAACAAAGTAAATAATCAAAATATAACAAGTGTGGTACCTTGCTAATGAATAAAATGACATAAATATATGAGGATGGATCATCGACCATTTAACTCAGAGATAAAAATACAAAACTTCGGTGATGTAATTTCAATTTGTGAATACTTATAAAAATATAAATTGAAATAATACTTACGAAGGCACTAATCTTGAGTCTGGACTTAATTTCACTCTACGATTTTTCATTTCTTGAAAGCGTCGAATGATTTCTTTATTATCAACATTTCTAAATATCTCTTTCTCAGTGTAACACACCATCAAGTCATTAAACCAATCATTTGCTATCTTGTTGCGTAAATCTGTCTTAATAATCTTCATTGTTGAGAAGATTCTTTCTACTGATGCTGTTGCCACTGGGAGGATTAATGTAAGCTCGATGAGGCAATAGACCAATGGAAAAGTTCTATTCTTTCCAGTTTCAACCATCTTTTCAGCAAACTTTGCAAGATCACGACAACCATTAAATTCAACAATCAAACGAATCTTGTATGAAATTTCAGAGTCCTTGCTATAAATATTTAATTTATGTTCTATGCTTGCTCTTTGATTGCGAAAATCTTCACAATCTTGCATCGCAATATTGTGAACACTATTAGGTCCCCCAACATGGTCTTTAAAACCTTCCATAGCCCTTCTCCAATTCACATAGCCAATTTTTGTGAAGACATCCCTCCCAAAGTGAGTAGGTTGTCCTGGTTTCTTAAAAAGAAAGCAATAGAAACAAAAGGCGACGTCCTTTTCAATACTATATTCTAACCAATCGAATTTCTTATACCATGATTCTTGAAATGACCTTGATTCCCCATGTTGAATTTTCTTTGGAAAAGCATGTCCGATTGGTTGAGTCGGACCCTTCAATATATATGCCCTCCTTACTTGATCTCTAATCTCTTTAGGATAAGTTTCAATTTGTTTGTGTCGCGCTGGATCAGCAACAATTTCATTGGAATTAAAAACATGTTGGGACATATTGTCTTCGTTGGTTCGTGGGTTACTAGTACTCGCGACTTCACGAAAAAAAAATTGTGCAACGCTTGGTTCTCCATTTTTCAACTTAGTTTGTTGACTTGTTGTAATAAAATAAATTGAATCAACGAGACAATACAAGAATCAACTAGTCAATAGAATAAAATTAGTCTAGCTTTGCCCTTTATCACTATTCATGAATGTGGGCGATGGCACAACAACGACAATTTTATAACAAGAACAATTGTACCGAGGCCGAGGAGTGAGGAGTATTTTATACCGATTAGGCGTGGTCCTGGCTCTGGCGAAGAATCAATTCCCCATCTCTATTCTCTGTGTGCTAGCCAGTCACTCTAGCCTCTAGCTTCTTGGCGTCAGTGCAGGCGATTTGGCTGGCATTCGGCAAATCGGCGGCTTTGGCGGCGACTTCGGCAACAGCGACCAGTGGCGGCTTCGGGCACTCAGCGATCGCCGGCACTCGGCGAGGCGGCGCCGGCTCCTCTCCTCTTTGGCTCTGTCGTTCCCGGCACTTCCTTGACGTCGGCCGCTCGTCTTCCCTGCCCGTAGCTGCCTATCTGGGCGACCTTCGCCTTCCTCAGCCCCGTGGCAGTGGCGTCGACCCGACCGATACCTCGCCTAAGCGCCTCGCCCGATCAAGAGCGGAAGTCTGGATCTCGAACCCTCTCGGCCTCTCGAGCAGGTCTTGTGGCCTTCTGAGCAGTCTTGACAAGATCTGATGTCCTTGCCTTTGGCCCATGTCGCATCTTGGTTGTTGGCTTCTAATTAGGCCCACCGGCCCATGTCATCTTGTGATGTGTGATGTCCATTGTCCAGTGTTTGTGTTTGCAAATCTCCTCTGTGAGACTGTGATCTGTAACATCTGTTCGCTGGGAGCCTGAGACATCCGGGGAAGGAGAGGGAGGGCGGGTCCCGTTGGCGGCTGGCCGGAGGTGGGGCTGGAGCCCCAACCCGCCCCAACGTTAGATTCGCCACTGGGTGTGGCTGTCGCGGCCTCCGATTCAGGGAGGGTAGGCAACGCACCGCCTCGGCCCTGTGTCCGGAGGGAAGGCGGTGGCCGGCCGCGGCACCCGGGGAAAAGCCTGGCCAAGCAGAGTACCCCGGACGATCACCGTGTGATTGCCACTCTCGGCCGAGAAGGTCAGTGGATGGATCCTATCCTAGCCTTTCTGCGAGACCAAGTGATCCCTGACGATAATGCCTCAGCTGAGAAGATTGCACGCAAGGCCAAGTGCTATACTCTGGTAGGTGGGGACTTATACCGCCGGAGCAGAAACGGAATTCTACTGAAGTGCATCACTCGGGAAGAGGGGAGTGCACTGCTCTCTGATATGCATGGAGGCATGTGCGGGAGCCATATGTCCGGCCGAACGCTTGTTGGCAAAGCATTCCGCCAAGGATTTTATTAGCCTACTGTCCTCCAGGATGGTTGCGAGCTGGTGAGGAGATGCGAAGTATGCCAATTCTTCGCCAGGCAAATCCACCGACCAGCCCAAGCTCTGCAAACCATCCCGCTCTCTTGGCCGTTCGTGGTCTGGGGGCTGGATATCCTGGGCCCATTCCCGCGAGCCACAAGAGGCTTCACCCACTTGTTCATCACCATCGACAAATTCACCAAGTGGGTCGAAATCGAAGCAGTACATGCCATCACGGCTTCCGCTGCTATCAAGTTCATCCACGGGATCTTCACCCGCTTTGGAGTCGCCAATCGCATCATCACCGACAACGGCACTCAATTCACCAGCGCGGCCTTTCTGGAGTTTTCTGATGAGATGGGCACCAAGTTATGCTTTGCTTCGGTGGCCCATCCCAAAAGCAATGGCCAAGCTAAGCGTGCCAACGCGCTGGTGCTGAGGGGCTTGAAGACTAGAGCATTCGATCGACTCTATAAGAGGGAAGCGCGATGGACGGAAAAACTCCTAGCTGTGCTGTTGTCGCTCCGGACCACACCTAGTCGGGCAACTGGAGAAACGCCTTTCTTCTCGGTCTACGGCGCCGAAGCTATCCTCCCGTCCGAGCTGTCGCTCAGCTCGCCGCTCGTCTCAGCGTTCAACGAGGAAGGACAAGAAGACCACCGCGGAGAAGATGTCAACCTTCTGGAGGAGGTCTTGTGACCAAGGCGGCCTTGCGCGCCGCCATTACCGGCAAAGAAAGTCGGTGGTACCACGCCACCTGGATTTGTGAGAGAACACTAGCAGTAGGTGACCTGGTCTTGCGCAGAATCCAGATGCATGCCGGGCTCCACAAATTGTCTCCCCGATGGGAGGGCCCCTTTAGGGTGGTCTCAATATCTCGACCCGGGGCGGTCCGGTTGGCCACTGAGGACGATCAAGAGCTGGCCAACTCCTTCAACGTGGAGTTGTTGTGAAAATTTTACCCCTAAAAGCTGTAAGTACCCGGTAGTTCGCTCTGATCGGTTGTGTGGGCGAGTTTTCCCTCGGCTGATCGGTGACTACTGGCGGTTAGAGAAGTTGTTTGCCTTAAAGGCTTCTGCTTTGTTCCCCTTGCTTGTCCCCTGGTGGATAGCTTTTCGCGGGGGTGTCATGGGTTCTAGCAGTTTGGCCGCTCCTTGTTGATGTGCGGTAACACCCGGTATTCGCGTCGTGCAAGGACGGGCGACCAGGAGCGTGAGTGTGGCACGGTGGCTCAGACGCGGCTCGCACACCTCGGGTTGGCTCCGCGAAGCATCGCTGGCTATCACCGCGAGCACCGCAAGCCCAATACCACTCCTGGGAGCCTGCTCCCATGCCACGCAGCGCCGTGGGCTATCCCGAGTCACAAGGGCCTAAGTTCCAAAGAAAAGGATCATGACATACCCGCGCAAGAACTTGCGTTCTTCAATATGTTTCCTGTGTGCTTTACGTAATGCTTACTTATGCTTTCAGTAGCTACGTACATTCGCAGATGAAGTGCTGGAGCACTGGCCTAATTCAAACATCCAAGATGGCCCCGTGGCGGCCTGGCGGGCAGGTGGGCGACCACGTCTGCCTCACGGCGGCGGCGAGGGTGGCGGCAGCGCCACTTTCGTGAGTGTTGGCTTCCATGACCAGCACACTGGGTTGGTTGCGATAACTTATGACAAAGATAAGTTGCTCGCCTTGGCAGTATCGGCTTATCTTTCGCATCTGCACCTTGTTGGGTTGAGTTGTACGTGGTTGTCACTGGCCCCGTTACCCTGATGGCTCCTCGTTGATAAAAGGAAATACCCAGCGTTTGCGTCGCAAGGACGGGTGACCGGGAGTGCGAGTGTGGCACGGTGACTCAAACGCGGCTCGCACACCTCGGGTTGGCTCCGTGAAGCACCACTGGCTGTCACCGCGAGCGCCGCAAGCCCGATACCGTTCCTGGGAGCCTGCTTCCTTGTTGTGCAACGCTGCGGTCAAGTTCCAAGAGATCATAAGGATATAAGTTCCAAAAGGGCAGGGGTCAGTAACACCCTTGCGCAAAGACTTAAAACTTTGCTTGTCTACATCCTGTATGTTCTGTGTAATCTTTGTTCACGTTATTGCAATCACTCAAAAAATGCCTAAGTATCGACCTAACCTGAGTGTTTAGGTTCGCATCATGACAAGGCTGGGGGCTGATCGCCCGATGATTGAGTTGAGCAAGCCCAACCAAAACGCGAGGAGGCAAACATGCATGGGTAAAACCAGAAAATACCAACTTCATTATATTTTCTAAGATTGTTCTGACATACAAAAAAACAGGAACAAGATGAAACAAAGAAAATGAAGAAGCAGGCCCGGGCCATCAGTCGTCGTTGGCGACTTGGATGCCCCCATCGTTCTCTTAAGCCTCCGGCTCCGCTGCCACCGTGCTAAGTTCCGGGCCCTCCGCCGCCATCATGCCGATGACGTGTTCCGCGGCTTCGTGCACGCGTGCCTGCGCCTGGGCCTCGTCTCCCTCAATGTCGTACGCGACGGTCATTGGGTTGAAGGCAGCGTTGCGGCTGACGTAGCACGCCAGCACGAAGGTCGCGGTGGCCCTGGCAACCTATCGCCCTTCCTGGACGGAGCGAGCGGCCATGGCGGCTGGTAGGCCAGAGAGCGCCGCGGCGACCCGTGTGATGCAGTGGGCGTACTGCATCGCTGTGGGCTCGAGCGGCTCGCGAAGGTCCACCCCCAGCGGCTCCAAGACCCTTGCCATGCGCCGGTAGGATGGCCAGAGCATGGTCGCGAGGTTGTGCAGCGCGCGCCGCTGCTCCTCTACCGCCTCCCTCCGCGCTTCCTCGGCCTCTTGCGCGCGGGCGAGTAAGGTCGTCCCGGTGATCCTCTCTTGGGCCAGCAGCGCCTCTTTCCTCTCCAGCTCCCCGCGTAGCGCCGCCACCTGTTGTGTCACATGGGCTTGTACTGGTGGGTCTGTGAGGAGAGTACTTCATGGTGTGGCGCCGCCAAGCTCGACAAGCGGCGATTCAAGCGGTGGGCGGGCGGCGAGGACGATCGGGCGGGGAGCGAGATCTTGGGCGGCGACATCGATCCACTGCCGAGCCGCCAGGCTACCCTTGAGCAGAAGTCCCCGCTGCGTCTGTTGGCGCTACAGATGTCTGCGCGGCTAGTACACCTTGGCGGGCTACCCTCGGGGCGACTTGAAGCTGAAGGAGGTGGCTGGAACCGTAAGCCTGCTCGGGTGGGCACCAGCAGCAGTTGGAGTCGATGCCGTAGGAGCTAGCACCGGTGGAGTCGGTGTCGATGGAGACGGCGCCGCAGGAGTCGACATCGATACAGCCGGCGCCGGAGGAGGGGCGACGGGCGTCGCCGCCCCAGATGAAGATGCCACCGCTCCGGGCGCGCTCGGCGAAGCGGCGGAGACGGTGGCAGCAGGAGTTTGGCCCCCGGTGCAAGCCCTCTTGGGGTCTGCGCCCGGGGCGTCCGGAGCAATCGGCCACTTGCCTGCGCTCCGATCGTCGGCCCGAGGCTGGTCCCTAATCACTAAGGGGCCGCGGGCCGGCACCACGGCGGGACCAGTGGAGTCCATCGCCGGGAACGATTGGATGATCCTAAGGCGCTCTGCAAACTCCAGATCGCAGAAGCGGTCAGACCTCTACCGAAAGTCGAGCCGCCAAAGATCTGGCGGAACAACCGGATAGCCATCTCGAGATGGCGGGACCATCCAGGTTTCCCTCGCCTAGCACAGAAAGAAGACAGGAATATTAGTTGATGGTGACCGCGAAGAGGAATATGCATTCAAAAGAAGGGCACGTAACTTCATCGCTGAATGCGTCGGCGTCATGTCGTTGTCCTCAGATCTCGCCATGCGGCGGGCACGCGCAACGCGGAGGGGCCGATCCTCCGAGCCACAAAGTCCCGAACTACTGCAACCCCAATCGGTAGGCGCCCAAGAATCGGTCAATGCGGTCGCCATTGCCAGAGCTCATTGTCTCCTCGACATGCGAGCTCCAATTTTCGCGGACTTTCGCCCGCACGCAGGGCATCCCAAGGAGGTCGACCCCACTGTCGTCGCCGACGTAGAGCCAGTCGCTCCGCCACGTTTTCTAGTTAGATTTTGGCTGGAAGGGAATGTAGCGGGGGGCCGACCCATCGCGGAGATGGAAGTGGCAGCTCCCCGCGATCCCGCTATCGGGGAAGCTGTGGCAGGTGAAGAAATAGCGAAAGAGAGGAAGGTTGGGCATCACCCCTACGAACATCTCGCAGAGGTAGACGAAGGTGGAGAGAATGACGATAGAGTTGGGAGAGAGGTGGAGATGATGGACCTCGTAGAAATGAAGGACGGTGAGAAAGAATTCAGAGAATGGCGGCACCAAGTGCGCCAAAAGCCCCCAAGCGAAGATGATGATCTCCCTTGGCTCGCAGCTCGGCACGAGGGTCCCCTGGCGAAGGTGGAGGGAGCCCTCGGGTGCCATCTTGGCGAGAAAATCCACCCTGCCCTAGCCAGCGGTGGAAGAAAGAAGAGGCTGCGCCATTGAAGCAGAAACAAAGTTCTTTGAGCAAGGAAGGAGAAAGGGCAAAGAGCAAAGTGCGAGAAGATCAGAAGGCGTGAACTGCTGCGTGGGGGTGCGTATATATATAGACCCCCCACGAAGACGGTTCGCGAGCAGGCAAAAGGACGCGACGTTTTGGGTCCCAAGAAGAATCGGCGGAAGCGGGAAGGACCAGAACGGTTGCGTGCTTAGAAGTGGTGGGCCCATCCAGGAATGCGCCGACATTAAATGAGATCCAAAAAGCAACTGGCGCGCGTTCTAGAACGGCCCCGGGGGCTACTGTCGGTGTACTTTGCACCGGGGTACCCTCTCCGCCGCAGAAGTTGCAGGCCCAAAAAGTGGCCTAGCCTAGCATGGCCCCCTGGTAGGCAGGTAGGCGGTTACGCCCTGCCCGCCGGGCGAGCGGCCCTCGTGGTGGCCTGGCGAGCAGGTGGGCGATCATGCCCTGCTCGCCGAACGGTAAGCCCACGTGGCGCCTGGCGCAGCAAGTGGTTGATTCGCCCGCCGAGCGGCGGCGGCGCGTGGCCCCTAGCGAGCAGGTGGGCGATCATACCCTACTCGCCGGGCGGTAAGCCCACGTGGCGGCCTAGCGAGCGGGCAGGCGATCGGGCCCCGCTCGTCAGGCTACGGAGGTGACCAAAGGAATAAGGAGAAGGCTTCGCCTCGAAGTCTCCTTCCCCTGACACGCCATGTCAGGGTCATTGATTGTGAAGCATGCTGCTACCGACGCGACGACGGCCCATCCCTCTAATGCCTCTCACCAAACCCGTCGCAGGAGCGTCATATCCCGGGCGGACCGGGCGAAGCCACTCGGCGGCATTAAATAGGGCTTGAAGGACAAGGCTACAGTGACGGGCGTAATAAATGAGTCATGGGTCAGTGAGATAAGGATCGAATGATGGGTGTAATTAATGAGTCATAGATCAGTGTAGTGTCACCTTCTCACCTGCCCGGGCCAACCCGTCTATATAAGGGCGCCCCGGTGCATGGAGGAGGGGGGTCGAAAGTTTGGAAGAAGAAGCACAAGACTAGAAGAACCATTGTAATCGCCTTTATATTTCCTCAACAAAGGTCTAGCAGGATGTAGGGCTATTACCCGCGCTGGGGGCCTGAACCTGGGTACATCACAGTGTCCATTGATCTGTTGATCCTCAGGATTCACCGTGAGAGAGTCGCTGGGGTTTCCGACTACGAAGACGCCCTCTACCAAACCATACCCTCCATCCCGGGAGCGGTCAACCCTGTTCATTGACGGGGTCCTGTCAGGCGAAATACACCGACAATTGCAGATCGATACCCTGCCATATGTCCAAAAATTCTAAATCTAGGCAAATCCCATGCATCACAACAAAATGGGGATGAATCCAGCTCATTTTCCTACAAAATCACCTCTAATTTACACAATACAAAGGAGATAGGATAAGAAGAGGGGTAGTGGCTAGCTCATACCTTCGTGGCATAAAGTGGAGGGGTGAGGGAGAAGGTGACGATGGCTTGTGAGACCAGCGGCAAGGGAGTCCGACAGCCACAGTGTCGGGACCCGGATATGAAAATCTGAAACCCTCTGTGTATACTGCACTAGCCCAAGATCACGCTAGTGCACACAGTGGAAACATAGTTGACATATCTTTCCATACCTCGAAATAACTAAGAAGAAGCAAATTATTATTGAATAAAGCAAACGACCTTATGGTCAAGGTTCATACACCAATGCCTCATGGCTTAAGAAACAAATAAAAATGTTGCAGCGGAAATAAGATAACTTAGGCCATTCGACATGCCACAAGCAATCGTCTGGAGAAATGCCTTCCTAGTCGACGTAGTCTTCATAGTACTCCTCCTCTTGATATTCATTACCTGGTCCTTCCTCAGCAACTGAACAACAAGGGCATAAAGCCGTGAGTACAAAACGTACTCAGCAAGCCGTAGGGAAATGATGCAATATATTCATGCACGGCTTGACAAAGGAGAGTCATATGGTTCATTTGCAGAAAGCAATAACTTAAATTTAAATACAATAAATAGATTGAAGGCAGATTGTTAAAAACAATAATAAATAATTGGTAAATCAATAGTAGACAACATGAACATAATGGCGAGGCATCACCCTACATCATTCGAAACAAGTATCAACCACACAATTCAACAATATAGCTTGAGACAACAAAACAATAGCGAACTCCCCGTTCACATCCCAACAATTCCACATTTCATGAAACACTCTATACCCCGTGTGAAATCCCCGGGCTTGTCCATGACCGCGGACACGGCTATTCGAATAGTTTTACACTCTGTAGAGGTTGTACAGGTTTACCCACAAGACATGAACATCTCTTGGTGCAATCGATATTAACACACTTCCTTTGGTGTGTCGCAGAGATATCATGACAAAGCCTTTACAATGCACGTCTAAACTCGGTACTGCCCTCTAAGGTTTCGCCCCTCGGGGCCCCCTCTTGAGCCATGTGAATCTACCCGTCCATCCTGGAACCCACACTTCCAATTGGCAGTACTCAAGAGTAAATAATGCAAATTAATCAGCTAGGTCTGTCCCATACCAGACTTGTGGTTGCACGGTTAGGCCCAGTTCAATGGCGCACAAGATTAAGTCCTTAAATTGTCTCAGGCAAGACAACCACATCCCAATGTGCTAGACAGCACCCCCTTTACTGCACGATCACTTGCCCGAGAGAAAACATTTTGTTCAACCAAGACCAATGGCATCCCCTGCCATGGTACAACAAGTTTTACAATAGTGGTCAACAGCCACAATTCAATATCTCATTAAATCAAGATTAACATTAATTCACAGTGACATGAATCCCATCGAACAACTAAGCATGGTTAAGCATAACTACGATAACCCCATGTTGGTACTATGATTATGTCCAACTAATAATGTCCCATCCTAAAGTTGACAATGGGTATATGGCATTCCAATACTCAAGGTGGCATAATGTCAATCAGGTAAATAGCTACTCCCATAAACTAGCATTGATACATAAATAGCATGCAATTGTATAAAACAAATTACTTTTGCAAACATGGGTTCAATATGATCAAAGGTTATGACTTGCCTTGCTGATCTAATGCTGAATCTTGGTCTTCAAAGTCTCCGTTTACTCCTTCGGGGTTCGCGTCTACCGGAAAATAAAGCAATGAAACCAAATAAATACAAAACAGAGAAGAAAACTAGCTCAAAATTGAAAATAAATGGCTCTGGAAGGTAGAGCTTGATTTTATAAAAATTTAGAAATTTGAATCGCTCCAATCGGAGTTCGGACGAAGGAGAACAGGCTCCTGAAAGATTTAAATCAGAGAAAATTCCATGGGGTGACACGTGTCAACACGTGATTGGCTGAAATTTTGCATTTTTGGGAAAATCAGAGAAAAGGAAAAGAAATACCACTGACGTGTGGGCCCCGCACGTCAGTGGCTCGGTTCACCGTGGACCGGGATCACCGAGGAGACGGCAGGGTGACATGGCAAATCAAGTTGACGTGGACGCCACGCGAGCAACTAGGGCTGAGGTGGCAGCGACGGGGCGGACACGGGGCAAAGTGAGGCTGACGTAGCACGCACACGCAGCACGGCCACGCGTCGCACATCGGATGGCGGCGTGGGATCGGACGGCGACGAAGCGAGGGCGCGGGCGCGGCGACGTGGCAAGATCCGACGCATCTGCGGCCGATCGGACGGCTGAGATTTGCGCCGAAGCGCGACGGCGAGGCGCCGACGCTATTCCACTGGAGGTGGGGAAGACGACTAGGCAATCGGCGGAGGAGGGCGATTCCGGCATGGTGCGGGCATGGTTCGGGAAGAGGGCAACGCGAGGAACACAATGGTGCCAACGGATGCGGCGGAGACTCACCGGAGTGGTAGAAATATGGCGGAGATGGTCTCGGGCACGGAGGAGACTCCGGCGAGCTTGCAAGGGAGAACGGCGGCGTCTCGGACGGCAAGAGCTGCGGCAAAGTGGGCGGTGAGGAGAGGCGAACCTCAGGAGGGGTGCGGCGGCGGCTTTTAAAGCCTCGGGAGGCGGGTCCGACGCGGAATTCGCGGAAGGCGGCGTGCGGCGCGAGGATTCTTCGGCGGCTAGGGTTTTCGCTGGCGGCGCGACGGTACGGGTGACGTGGAGGCATCAGAGATGTCGATGCGGCGCCGATCGGGCGGCGACACAGCGTGGCTCTGTGGCGGCGGAGGTGTTGGATCAAGATCCAGCGGTGCGGCCTGAGCTAGGGTTTTCGACGGAAGACAACAGCTAGGCCATGAGAATGAAAAAGCCGAGGCGTAGAGGTTGGGCAGCCGAGGCGGGAAAGGTTGAAATGGTGAGGAGCAGTGCACGGTAGGCAAGGATTCGGCCCGAAGCCAGATTTCGATTTAGAAATCATTTTCGAATTAAATAAATTCCAAAAAATCAAATAAATCCGAATAAGCTCAAATAAATAGCAAATAAATTTTGAAAAATCTCAAAAATACAGAAAAATTCCTTGAAGCACAAGGAACCCAACAAAAATTGGAAACCTTTGATTTGATACATAGATTAATCAAGTTAAATCTTCTCATTATTAGAAAATTCAAATTAAGCTTCGGTTAATTCCAAGAAAATGCAAATGGTTCATTTTTTATTTTAAACATTCCAAAACTCTAAATTTTGGGATGTTATACGCAGCTTATGGGATCAGTGGCAAGGGAGTCCGGGGAGGGAGAGGAAGGTGAACCTAGCATAGGGCAATGGTGGAGATTGGGGTTAAAGGTCGCGATGGAGGTTAGGGTTAGGGGTGGAGGCGCGGTACCTAGATAGGAGGAGGAGGTGTGCACGAGAGTGGTGAGGTCACTAGCCGCTAGTGGTCATCGCCCTGGTCACCTAGGGGGTCATGGTGGTCATAAAGGACGTCGACGTGGTGCTCACTTGGAGTCACCTCATGCTCACCTTGACTCCAGAAGATTGAATGGGGAGAGACGAAGCGAATGGGTACTTGTGGTGTTCAGGTCGAAGGGGCTGAGGGGATAATTGAGTGGTATTTTACGGGTAAATAACACCAACTTCAAAGGTAACTTTGTTTAAGGTCAACTGGCTCCCCACAAGAATCCACAAGAACGTTGCTCCTCGTTGCTAGTTTATTTTCAAGTCAACTCCTCATGAGAAGCAGAATTGGGTCATTTTGAGAAACTAGGCGTTTCATATAGCTTCACGAGATCTGGACGAGAAGTTGGGAGCGGGAGCGGTACCAAACAGGCTTTTCATATCTATTTTTATGTAGCATTAAATATAGAAAATCATAGCATCTCTAAAATCTCTAAAAAATTATCTAGCTTTCTCAAGTAATGGACGCAATTTAATTCAGCTAGCAACTAGACCTAACAAGCATATTAACACAACTATGTTTAGAATGACTATTTTCTAGAAAACAGCCTTCTTGTAGCTATAACTTTCTAACCGCTTAACCAAATTCAATGTTCTTATACTCTAGTGAAACTTTAGATAGTTATCTATACTTTTCATAATTTGGAGTAATCATGAAGCAAACCGCAGATGCTCCAAAAGTAACCCAGAAGAAAGAAACCACAATTTAACGAACCGTGATTACTGTCAAACACCTTTCTGGTGCCATCCAACTATCAACACTTTTCTGATGCCATCCAACTATCCCATTTATAGATAATATGACCACAAAACGCTCAACTAGTTTGCCAACAAGATGAATACCATCCTACAGCTTATTCTTGCATCCCGAAGATTCGAGGAACTGTCAGAACCAGCGATGCCTCCCCTATTTATGGCTGACCAGATCGAGTCTGGCTCGGCACACATGCCGAGGCTGGTTTGGCCCATTGTTTTTCCTTTTTTTAATTTCAAGATATTACATTTATCGCTTTGAGTATACCCATATATACTAATTCTATGTTACACTTTTATCACTTTAGGTATAACTATGTACTAATTCTAAGATACTTCAATATGAACCATATAAAAAATACAAAAAGTCTATAGTCTTCATCATATTCTGTAAATACTTTTATATTTGCACATAAAAAGGTGTATATCCAAAATAATGTATATACCACTTCTTGAAAAATATACATACCAACTAAATAATTTTATGTACTGTATATACCATCCACCGTGCGAGATAATCTCTCCATGTGAGATACAACATTAGGATAACTACAACCCATAGTAGAAAAAGGCTCCTACATTTTTATTATTTTATTATATAATACTACCGTGCCGGTTATTATCGGGAAATACCGAATCGTCGTACCGGCGTACCCATACTGCCATGCCGGTATGGCTTAACCGTGGAACGCAGCTACTCAGCTAATTAATTTACCCAGTCTATCCCTAAGGTAATTAGTACAAGCTCGCAATCTGCGGGCTACAGAAGACGAGCACCTCGTCGAGGTCGGCCTTGGGCTCGTCGCCGAACAGGCTCTCCTTGCCATCCTCTCTCCTCGCGTATGACAGCCCGAGCCGTGATCGCGCGCGGCGGAGGTCGCCGATGCCGGCGCTGGAGTCGGGCCCCGTGAACACCCCCATGACGGCAGTGAGCGGCGGGCCGATGAGCAGCCCGTCGGCGCCGAACTGCGGCCCGCCCCGCGCATAGTCGAACAGCGCCGCCCCACTCCCACCCACCTTGGGCAGGACCACAGGCTCGGCGCTGGCGTCCGCTCCTCCTTCCTGCACCGGCCAGTAGAAGAGGAAGGAGTCGAGTGTGTCGTAGTAGTCGTCCGTGCTGCGGTACCCCTCCGGGCTGAACCCGCCGAACCTGAACCCGCCGCCGTCAGTGTAGCCGACGACGACGCAGGGGCCCTTGAAGTCGCAGCGGCCGTGGAAGTTCGTCGCGCTGAAGCCGTCCACGGTGGCCTTGTAGCAGCACCTGAGCTCGCGGCCTCTGAGGTGCGTGTTGGCCACGAGGGACGCGGGGAACGGCGGCTCGACGTCGTGGTACTGGAACTGCTGCGGGGGGGTCGGCGCCTCAGCTTCTTTCGCTCTTCTGCCCCAGTTGAAGAGGCTGCGGGGAGTGACGAAGCTTGGCCTGGTCGGAGCCATCGCCCTGCCGCTTGCCATGAACGCCATGCGCGCCGATCGCTTGCTCGAGTGAGGAGATGAACAGAGGACGGTGATCAACTGCTCAATCGTGCTAGTCATGGCTTCGATCGTGGGCACAGGCTCCTTATCCGTTGTGTGGCACGTGACAAGAGGCGATTACACGTGTAACGAGCCGGTTGGCTGGGGCTATCTCCGCTGATCTCTGGTGCCCAAGAACTCTCAATTTCCTTGGAGCGCAGGAAAAAAAGGTCAGATTTTTCGAGCAATAGCAGCTTCGCGTCTTCGCCAAGTTGACTGCAATCGCAAACATGTTTAATTCGGATGTCCTGTCATTCGCCATTCAAATTACACGCGTATGTAATTTATGCAATTTACAAACTCTTTCGCTACCATTGGCTATTCTTACAAGTGGAAGCGGCAGAAACGGAGAAGACGCGTTGGGGAGGAAAATGTTTCAGAACTTTGAAACTAGCAGTGTATTTTTGTGCAATTTACATATATATTTTTCCCTCAATCTACTAATCGAGTGGGAGTGGCGATGAATATGGAAAATAAAATTTAAAACTTTCTGTAACTAGAAGTGTGTGTGCCATAACCAACCTACAAAAACATTGTTTCAAAATTAAATCCCTTATGGATTTGAGTCATGTTTGGAAGCAAGAACTTTAAATAAATTTGTTGAAAGCAAAGATATGGAATTCCCACGGAGATAAATGTTTTAAGAATTTCGTAGGAGTGGGATCCTGGAGAAAAGCTTTCTAGTCGGATATTGAGCCCCAGCATTTTTTTTCTTTGAGGGACAGCTTGAACAGGGTAATGTTTTTTAGGTTTAAGTCAAAATCCCATCGATGCAGGGCAAATTCCCGTTTTGCCTTTCCTTGTCATTCTATAACTATACCCTTCAATAATACGTGTATTTTTGTGTGAAGAAGCCAAACACTATTTGTATTATTCCTATGTTTTCAATTCCAACATGAATATGGTATTTAATTCTTGCATTTTTTTTTTGGAATAAGGGCATGTTGGGCCTGCTAATGGTGTATAATCCAACCCATTTCTAATCCAAAGCATAACAAGCTGCACTGTTCTAAACTAAACCCATCCACTAATCATTCCTTAGAACCCAAACCAATTCAACCCGACACTTCAATCCAAACCAAACCAACCCATTTTCTTAATATGACTTCATACCACTTTCCACCTCCATCCCATTTGCCTAATATGGTTTTTTCTCAACTAAGTTATTTTATTTTCTTTGAATACTAAATATAATATAATTCAAAATAAATTAAATAATTATGAAAATGACCAAAAATGCTACCAATTTTTTTAAAAAAATCAAGAAATGGAGGAATTCAATAAATTAAAAATGGTTAAAATAGGGAAAATTTAGATTTCACACCAAACTAAACTATTTACACTACAATCCCAATCCACACTAAACCATTAAAGGCCTCAGCCCATTCTCATCCATCCAAAGTCAACCCAAACTAAAAACCAACCCACTTAATCTATTTCCACCCAAACCATTAGTACCCTTATGTACAACCTATGCTATCTGTATACCTCTCTATGTCATCTAAATATAAGACTAAAGACAACTTTTATTGATTGTCTTATAAGCTGTCTTTATATGATCCCACAAATCTTTTAATTATTGCATGAAGAAAGATATTTGTTACAGACAATAACTCATACAATAGTATTCTGTCATATCTACATTTCTTTGTTTCCAAAGTTTGGATCGTCTCCTCACTAAGAGATATTTACGCTTTCTCTCCTTGTTCTCTCTCTTGTATGTTAACAAAAATCCTAGGTAAGAGATAAAGAGACGGCTAACATTAGTTTGTACATACCCTAATAAGGATTTCTATGAAAATTTAGCCATTTTCTATGAAAATCCAACATTCCTAGCTTGGTTCGTATAAAAGTGGTACCCATCTACCGTAGAATAGAGTACCAAAGACGGATGGGCATGTAGTCTAGTGGTGGGAGCGAGGGTGTTCATTCCCACTTACCCAGGTTTGATCTCTAGGATCAATGAGGTGTATTGTATTTATTTAGAACACACATACGTGTATGTTTACTAAGAAAGGGTATGTGAAGCCTCTATAGATTTTTCTAGCATGTGTAGTGGATGTGCACATGTTTGTGTTCATGAATAGCATGATTTCTAGCATGTACAATGAATGTAGAGATGGCAATTATGCCCGATTACCCATGTGCCCGTGGGTACATACCCAAATAAAGGCGTGTATAGGGATCTTTCTTTGCCCACAGGTATAGAAATGTGACTAATTCTTTGCTCACTAGGTAAACGGGTATGGGTATGGGTATGGGTAAGGTATACCCGTACCCTCTATACCCGTTTACCCATGAAATCACACTGACATGTGGGGCATGCATCGAAACCCTAGTAGCCAGACCGCCCGACTCCCAATCCTAGAGAAGGCCATCTGGGCCGTGCCTAACAGGCCGGCTCGAGGTTCGAGATCTGGCATGGGCTATGGCCCAGCATAGATCAAGCGGGTCGTGCAACCACCTTGAAGTCGTGCCATGCTTGGGCTAGACACGTCTTTGACTGAGCAAAGAAGGCACGACCCATTCTGGTGAGCCAAGCCATTGGGCATGGTACAGTCTGGCCCAGCAAGATTAGGCATGGCCCATTTTTCTATTTTTTTGAAATTTTTATGTATTTTTTAATTTTCTAACTTTATAACATTTTTTAATATTTTCAGATTTTTTTATTTTTTGTCGCAAACCCGTTTATCAAGTATTTCGAATGACTCAATTGTTTAGTCTGTTATGAAAATTATTAATTGGTATCTTTTCTGTCATACCTTTAGAAGGAATGTCGCCATTTTAGGATTGAACACGTTTGCCTGGAATTTTCGAATGGTTCTATTATTTAGTATGTTATGGAAATTATTGCTCGGTGTCTTTCCTGCCACGTCGTAGATCTTCATAAATAAGAACAAGGTGGAAAACCGTAAACCCATCTGTACAATGAATGACTTCTAAATCCTAGATTGAGAGCATATAAAGGCGGCATATGGGCTTATATGCTAGTTAAGCCTAGAAAACCGGCTCCTGTTGGTAAACCAAAATGATGCTTGTTAAAAGATTTGGTTCAAAAAGCTTCAGTTCTACTCTAATACTTTATGGCTCATAGTTCTCATTGTTAACAAGATTTTCATAGGGTCCACATACAAACAGAAAAAGGAAAATAAGCGAAAGATACAGGGACAACTCCCACCATCGCGAGTGAACCGGATTGGTGAGCAGCAAACATACTCCTCCATCGAGCTCCAGGAAGCCATATTAATGTAGCCATGATTTGCAAAAAACATACTTAATATTTCCTGTTGAATAGAAAATGTATTGCTACTTGCTCACTATAGCTTTATATTTTATATTGATTGTTTAGATCAAGGAGAAGAGGCCTTTTCTTTATATTAAAACCAAAACAAGGTCACAGTACAAAATCAGAACTAAACACCAAAACATCGGCATAGCCTCCTGGCATGTGCTCTAAACATCTCACACACAATATTTTACAACTTATAAAAGCTAACACAAACAACCTAATTAAGAAGGATCCAGGTTCGCTTGTGCCCTTTTTGTGAATCATCTTCTTTCTAACCGCATTTCACCTTTCCAGCTTCGTTGTTGCAAACTCCTGGTTGCCACGAATTTTTGACATTATGGTTGGGTTTCACTAACCTTTGTAGTAACCCGATTGATTGTTCATGACTGTTTTAAGCTTATAATAATATATTACAATTTGTCCATTTATTAATTGTTCATAATAAAAGGACCAGCCCCAATTTCATTACTGAGCCCACGCATCACTGATGCAGAGTTTAGCATAGCATGGTCACAGCATTCCTTTTTAAGAATTAAAATGGTCACACCATAACCAAAATGGACATTTCAGGGGGGTTATTAGCAAAACTAGAATGGCAAAACATCACGCTTGTAACTCCCAGAATGCTAAAGTATTACGTCCCCGCATAACAAATATGGAAGCTAATTAAAAGACTTCTCTGCCTAGAACGCATCTCGAGTGCGCACCGAACAATTTCTTCGCATATCATTATTTACGAATTCAAATGATTTGTTTGTGGAGTAACTTAGACGTTACTATATCACTATGTTATACTGTTTTGTTAACTTTTCCCGTTTTGTCTGTACTTGGCATAAAATTGAATGGCACATTATGCAACCTACATATCCTGATCAGAAGGTTCCAGAAACTACTTGATTCACTGCAGCTGTCCTTTATTTCCTTTATTTGAACTTTTTACCCTGTCATATTATAGATGATGGAAGAGATATATTTCGTTTGGCTCGTCTTCTCATCCATACATAGCAACAGCACGTACATTCAGATCTTTTTTAGTGTAGGTTTGAAATGCACTTGTATTGATCGATTCATTTTCTCTCCAGGATGAGGATACTGTACTCAAATCTGAAATTATAAATCGGTCTGTGGCTTCCAAATCTGTACAATCGAGTGTTAAGCAATCTAGCCAGAAGATTGTTATCTATATGTTTTCTATTTGTTTCTGTTTGCAGAATGCAGTCGGGGAATCTTTTATCTTCCTGCATTATTTTGCTGCTACCATGAATCTAATATTGTTTTAATTTTTACAGAATACAATCACCACCCAGTCCCATTATGGGAAAGGGAATTCTGCAGTTACGTTGGCGCCATTTCTTGGCAAAGGTTCTATGAGAACAAGAAATTTGTTTCGATGTATAAGAACATAGAGCAATGGGATGATACAGAAACCAAATCTCCCAGGCAAGCCGCAAGCCTAGCTTCCTCTATCCGGCTTCCTCTATCCACAATCCAGGCAAGCTGTAAGCCCAGCTTCCTCACAAAAAATTTGTGTTCTCTCAGCCTTTGCAGCACTGCCGTCAGGTGTTCTACATGTGTGTGAATATCCGGACTATAGATGAGTACTAGGATAGTTTGCGCGGTGTATACGCTGCGTGCGTTGTTTTTTTCGCGAGAAAAATTTCGGTTTTTTTCCGTCGGCGTTTTTTTTAAAAAATCATCGAGAAACGCGATGAAACGGTTGAAAAAACAAAAGTGCATCTACGTTTGCGCTAAATCGAAAGGCCCTTTTCGTGTAAAACAATCGGAATGATCCAAACGTCAATACGTTTTTTTTCAGTATCTATCTAGGGTCCTCTCACGAAAGATCCAAACGTCAATACATTTTATTTTTTAAATCGCCGAAATAATGAACGAAACGGCTGAAAGAACACTTTTTTTTCGCGGCGTAACACGCCGCGCGTGTCGTTTTTCGTAGAAAAAATTTCTTTTTTTTCGGCGGCGTTTTATTTTTTAAATCGTCGAAATAATGAACGAAACGGGAAAAAAATAGAGAGATAGAGTTGTAGAAATATCTCTTTCGATGAATTATTTGGAAAATATTGGAGACCGAGCTGAAAAACCACGGTGGGGAAAAAGTCTAAAGGGAAAAGGGTGAAAAATTATTGGAGACGACAACCTTATTTTGTCAAGGCTAACACTTTATGCGTTCACCGAGTAATAATACATGTTTTAAAAAATATCAGAGATCGATATGGGAAATCGAGGTGGGAAAAAAGTCTAGAGATAGAGCTGCACAAATATTTCCGGTGACGAAAACTTTTTTTTCCTAGGAAAAACGGAGAAAGGACCTAGACGTAAGGAGCAATGACCTGTTTGTTACGTTTTTGGATCTGTCCGCTATCCTAAAAAATTAGAAAATGACTTGTTTGCGATTTGAATTTAACGGGAGTTTTTTTCCGAAAAATGGCGCACGATGGACCCAAACGCGATTTTAGGGAAAAATATCTTCCTCTCACAAAAAATCACGAAGGACTTATTCGTAGTTTATAAAAGGACCAAAGCGAAAGCGTTTTTGAGCCGAGCCAGCCGGCCGGCTCGGCTTCAAACGAACGTGAGCGTGGCAATTCTCCCGGAATTAGGAGACGGATGATATCATCCATAAACACCAATACCCATTTCCTCAAATATGGCATCAACATTGAGTTCATGACACATTGAAAGGTTGCTGGGACGTTTGTAAGACCAAATGGCATCACTTTGAACTGATAATGACCTTGATGAGTCTTAAATGCTGTTTTGAATTTGTCTTCTTCTTTCATAAAGATTTGGTGATATCCAGCCCTTAGATCCAATTTAGAAAATATTTGGTACCGACCAACTCATCCTACAATTCCTCGATAACTGGCATCAAAAATTTGTTTTTAACTATGAGATCATGAGATGCCGGTAATCTACACAAAACCCTCACGAGCCATCTTTTTTTGCACTAGTAACACCGGCGATGCAATGGGACTCACACTAGGAGTGATAATTCCAATCTCAAGCATTTCAACACTTGTCTTTCGATCTCATCCTTATGAAGTGGCGAATATCGGTAAGGTCTTGCATTAATTGGGGTTGCTCCTGGAATGAGGGTTATTGCATGGTCATACTGTCATCTAGGTGGTAACTTCTTTGGCTCATCAAACACATCTGTGTAACTCTATAATACTTCCTTGACTATCTCAGGAATTAACTCGCTTCTCTCTGTCCTTTGTGTTTCTACCACTGCCAATGCCCAAATGTCATTGCCCTTGTTCCATTTTTCGAATTGCTCCACTTACAGCAGGGGCGGATCTACAAGGTATGCCGGGTGGGCCATGGCATACCCTGTAGATTCGGCCTAATACAATCCATATACAAAAAAAAGAAGTTTGTGGCTGTGTAAACGTGCGAGACGAAGAAGCAAATAGATTGCTTTTCTCCTGGCGTGAGCGCACATCAGCAGCCATAGCCAGCGCTCAACGCGAAGCAAAGTTGTGGAGCTACAGTGTTTTCTTGAAGCTACAGTACCACACTAAAGTATTTTCCGATTTTCGGTGCTACAGTGATCACGAAAATTGCAACACTAATTCCTGTTTTCGTTCTTCATTCGCATGTTTGTTTTGGTTTTAGATTGATTCATTATTTCATCGTGATAATTTTGATTTGATCCATCCAAAACCTTTCTAGGGCATTAAGTGATTGATCTGAAAAGTTTGATTGGTTAATTCCTTGTAGATTTTGATTAATCTCGTAATTAGGGTTTGATCAATTTCCGTTATTATCTTATATAGTCAGCTTGTGAAGGTCATAACTTTAGATCCATAGATCTGATTGAGTTGATTCTTATTAAGTTAGTTTTAAAATTGAATCTAGTTTCTACAGTTAAAATTTCACATCAATCCAACAGTTGGATCGTCGATAATTACTATTTTAGTTAACATGTACCAGTCTGTTTTTGCTAAAACTGAAGCAGTTTTTATAATTTGTTTAGGGGTGATTTGAGAATCAATAAAAATTTGTTTTATCTTCTGCGCAATCATTCACCCTTCCTCTGATTGCTATATTAGTGTATATCGATCCTACATGTGATTTGAGTGTAAGACTGCTAGTTGATTTATAGAGTAGAAATAAATATAATTGCTACTTTGCTAGAGACTAGAGAGTTGATTGTTGATGCATTATTTTTTTTTGTTTGTAGAGTTGTTGAATTATGAAGAGGAACGGAGACATTACATCTCTTTTCCGAAAACATGCGGCAAAGAAGGCTCCAAGTAATTGCACTTTAACTTGCCCAGAGATTTAAAAGCAAATTATTCAATGTTGTGCCATAGAAACTAGAAAGAAAATTATTGAAGAACTTAGTGATGAGCCCTATGCAATTCTAGCTGATAAGTCTAGTGATATATCATATAAAGAATAAGTAGCTCTTTCCTTGGGTTATGTTGATAAATTTGGAAGACCATGTGAGCAGTTTCTTGGAGTTGTTCATGTAGATGATATTACCTCTTTGTCACTTAAGGAAGCAATTGAAGGTTTACTTGTTAGTTATGGCTTGACTTTAACTCAAATCCGTGGTCAAGGTTATGATGGGGCTAGCAACATGAAATGAGAGATTAAAGGGCTGAAAACATTGATCATGCAAGAGTCACCTTCTGCTTATTATATCCATTGTTTTGCACATCAACTTCAATTAGTTGTTGTTGTTGTTGTTGCCAAGGGAAATAATGATTGCGTGTGGTTTTTTGATCAAGTATCACTCTTGTTGAATATTGTTGGAGTTTCTTGTAAGCGTCAAGGTATGCTTCGAAATGCTAGACTTGAGAATATCATGAAAGCACTTGATTGTGATGAACTTGAAACTGGGAATGGATTGAATCAAGAGATGGGTTTGCCTAGACCCGGTGAGACTAGGTGGGGCTCTCATTATAAAACTGTTGTCAACATTATTGCTATGTATCCCATGATCCGCGATGTACTCATCACTCTTGGTAATGATGCTTCACAAAGGGGAGATTGGCCAATAATACATACTATGGTTGAAGTATTTGAGTCATTTGACTTTATTTTTAGTGCACACTTAATGCTTGTTATTCTTGGATACACAAATGATTTATCCAAGTGTTTGCAAAGAAGAGAGCAAGATATTCTTAATGCAATCTCACTTGTTACCATGGCAAAGAGTAGAATGCAATAATTGAGGTCTAATGGCTGGAATCAGTTCCTTCAAAGGGTCACTTTGTTTTGCAATAAACATGGTGTCCAAGTTCTTGATATGGAGGGTAATTATGTGCCTTATAGAAGATCAGCACGGTTTGCCCGAAACCAAACAAATGATGATCACTTCAGAAGAGAAGTATATATTGGGGTCATTGATTAAATTAGTCAAGAGCTTGATAATCGGTTTAATGAGGTTAATATGGAGTTGCTTTCTTGTATGTTGGCCTTCAATCCTACCGACTCGTTTGCTTCTTTTGATGCACAAAAGGTGCGTAGTCTTGCTGAGTTCTACCCTAATGACATCATCTCAAGTATCGATTTGATAAAGCTTGAGTTGCAACTTGATAACTATATTGACGATATAATACTAGATGATAGATTCACAGGTCTAGAGAATCTAGTTGGTCTCTCAGTTAAGCTTGTTGAAACAAAGAGGAAGATAGTTTATGATTTGCTTTACTTGCTTCTGAAATTGGTATTGCTTCTACCGGTGGCGACGGCAAGTGTTGAGAGGGTATTTTCTGCAATGAGTTTAGTCAAAAGTAAGTTGAGAAATAAGATGGGTGATAGTCTTTTAGATGATTGTCTAGTCACGTTTATTGAGCGAGATATTTTCTTCCAAGTTGATGAAAACGATATAATCAAGAGTTTCATGGCTATTAGAAGGCGGAAGCCAGACAAGAAGGACAAGAAGTAATATTGTATTATTTGAACTATTGTAGGTGCGTAAGCTTCTTTTATGCATATTTCATACTTAAAATGTTCGAACTATTTATATTGTAATTTATACTTGTATTATCATGTTTCTAGTTATTTTATACTCGTATACCGAATTTCTCGACAACATTCGTAGTTGTTTACCGAATTGTTCATTGGATTTTACCGAATTGTATATTATAGTATTAGCTCGACATACCCTAACTTAAGATCCTAGATCCGCCACTGACTGACATTGCCTTTATTTTGTTACTTTCAACTCTTTTCACACCTTGTATATGAATTCTCTTGCCCTTGTGATCAAATTCAATTATCTTCTTTCTTCAATTGTATAGCATAGGACTATGTTCATCCAACCAATTCATGCCTAAAATAACATCATAAGCTTCCAATTCCAACACCCTCAAATCCGTTTGAAATGTGTGACCCTGTGTCCACCACTCAAGTTTCGGAACCCACTGGTCACAATGCACTTTCTCCCCATTTGCTACTCTAACTTCCATTAGTGTAGTCTTAAGTGGAATACACCCAATCTTATGCAGGAACCCAATATTCACAAAGCTATGAGAGATACCTAGCTAAGTCCAACAATATAAGCATCACCTGGTTCCTGACTGATGCCAAAATGTGTATTGTTTGTTTCTCCTGTGATCCTGACAAGGCATTTAGTGACAAGTTACACATTTCTTCTTTGTTTAACTCTTCAACCTCCAACATATCAAGCATTGCATCTGAGAGTACTTCTTTATCCTTAGTAGCCATTGCTTGTAACTGGGCTTGATTTTTCTTCTTACAATGTAATTGATGGTTGAGATCATATTTTTCACCACATTGAAAGCACAAACCATTAGCACGGTGATAATCCCATAACTGCCTGGCCTTCCACAACTCACCTTGACTTAACTTAGTGTTGCCCACTTGAATTTCTGATCTGCTCGATCCTCCTTCTCATGTACCACCTATCTTTACTTTCCAGTTCTTATTACGGTCAATTACATCTTGCTATATTCCAGCCAAAAGAGCCACTCTGTCCACTAATTCAGACACCAGACTTTGTGCCGGCCCTCTCAACTCTGGTTTCAATCCCTTCACAAATTGTGATACAAATAATTCCTCTCCATAATAAGGATTGTGCATCAAGATTTCATATATTAATTCATCGAACTTGTTCTTGTAGTCTGCAACTGTTTCAACCTGCTTGACTTCTACCAGCTCTTCCATTAGCCTCAAGTGATCGAAGGCATTGAACTTCATTTCTACCACTTGTGCAAATTGTTCCCAGTTCATTTCTCGCTTTGTAGACCTGCAACTAGCGTGCTGCATTGCCTTTCATGTGCATGGTTGCCGCTGTTACCCACAAAGCCTCAGGTATGTTAAAGATCCAAAAATAATTAGTACATTTGTCTCTCCAAATTTGAGGCCCCTCTCCATAGTTAGCTTGGGTAACGGATTCGTCGTTGTTCCTCTGAGTTCTCTTTGCTGGCGCATGCTTTGGTTAATACTGTTTGGGGTAACTGCCTCTCGATCGATTGGTATGCAATCCTCCTGTCGCGAAAGATGTTTCCCCTTCCACGTTTACCCATGGCTCTGGTGGTGCAGGCATAAGCAAAATTTTTCCCATCGCCGATGCTGTTCCATTTTGCTTCGTCTTCCACCGCTCTTCTTGTGGTGATTCGCGCCACTGCCTGCGCCGTTGCTTTCAACTGCCTTGACAAAAGTTGTTGTTCGTTCGAGTTCTGCTCCAATGCCTTTGCTGTTAACTCAGTACGTGACATGAGCTGTTGTTGTGTCGCATCGATCATTTCAACTCGTGTAAAGAGAAGATCCAAACCCTCCTTGATTCCTATCAGTTGCTCTTCCGATCTTCTCGCCGTTTCTCCCATCGTCTCCAAGACGAATTGGGTTTGTACGGATGGTTTTGGGGGAGCCGTGCTGTTCTAATCAAGCCGAGCCAACCAGATTCTTGGGATTTCACAGGGATCATCCGAACTGAATACTCGATTCAGAATTCCCCAACCTTCCTTCGGAAAAAAAATTTACAGCTCAAGGCGAGATCAAACAAGACTCTGATACCAACTATTATGCCCCAGGGATCCCCGTTGCCTTCAGAGTCTGAAGATTTGAGGTCTGAAACAGAGGAAGAGGAAAGAAAGAACAAGAACAGGGAAAAGAACACCCAAGAACAAGAGTTGTCGAATTCAATTCATTTCATTATATAAAGTGAGAGTTTCTTCCCACGTCATTTCATTAAAATTACCCACATTTGCCACTGCTCTTTAATTACCCACCTTTGTCCGCGCCATTTCATCAAAATTACCCATATTTGCCACTGCTCTTTAATTACCCACCTTTGCCACTATTAGTGTTCTTTGCAAATAAACTTTTTATTTAATTACCCACCTTTTCATTTCATTTATTAGTGTTCTTTGCAAATAAACTATTTTTATCGCAAAATTAAATTCAAGACATTAGAGCATCTCACAAGGGCCCCTAAACAGGGCCCTTTTTGATTAGAGACTCTCACATGAGGCCTTGTTTTGAGCTAGTTCACTTTTTCTATTTTGACATTGAGTCTTCACCACACAGCAGACACAATGTTTTTATACCCTGTACCACTTTTCCCTTTCCAGTTAGTCACGCCATCCTATTCTTTTGCTCGACAAAACTTTACCGCTACAGTAATCAAGACATTACAATTCACCAATACCCAAACAAATCTCAGCCTTTGACAGATACTGGAACTAATCTACACCATTCGTAACAGTCCACGACCTGCTGCTTCTGTGCTTCATCCGCCGACTGCTGCGTCGTCGTGGGATTGGGGCTTGCGGCGGAACCCTCGAGGCTTAAACCCTAAGAAACCTCACGAGATTCCCAGAAGGCGCCGCCATGCCTCCAAAGGGCAAGAAGAAGCAGCCGGCGGCGTCCCCGCAGCCGTCCCCACGCACCCCATCGACCCGCGTCCGTGACAGCGGCTGCTGCGGCGGCGGTACACTTGACCTCCCATCCGCCGTGGCGGCTGCGGCGGCGCGTTACCCGGCGCTCGTACCCCGCGGCGGTGCCGGCTGCTTCGCCGGCACCATCGCTGATGTGGGTCCCAGGGGCGGGAGACGCGGCGGCGAGGGGAGGCTCTGGCTTTCCGAGACCGCCATGGTCGGTGCCGGGCTGCGGCCTGGGTGCCTTGTCTCCGTAAGCTCGTCGTCCTCCTCAAGATTTTAGGAACGTGTTGTGTGCCGTTTTTTTGACTAAGCACTACACTTGTTTTGTAAATGTGAATCATAATGGCTCCATTTAGTATCAGTTCTTTCTATTAGGTTGTCGCCATTGATTGCGTATATCTATACCATGATGGTCCGTTTGCGATATATTTGCTCTGTGCCTCTGATGATGTAACAGCATGCTTGTGGAATTTAGATTTGTGTTGTGGTTGAGAAGTTGAACTCATCACATGGCACCGAAAATGTCTTATGAGCCAAAATCTGGCTTCTTTTAGCAATTAGTGGTGATCCCAGTATGTGTCCACCAACTTGTGCAGTGCTACTTTGCTGTATTTAAATACACGCGGGATTGCGGTATCCTGATTGTAAAATAATAATATTGACCTTCAGGCAGGGTTCCCATGAATTCCAGTGAAGTACAAACGCACTGGCTTACTAGCATCTGTGTGTTGTTTTGGATAAATAAGCTGATGTCTTTGCCTTGTTTGTAGGTATCACTTATTTGTTCAAGTTGTAACCAACTGGATGGCTTCCCGTTTGATAGTTTATTTGAGGAATGCAACAGATTCTTTGATCTTGATGTGGACAATGATCTAATGTATAATGAAGCTGGGAGGAACTTTGTGGTTGCCACAGTTTTCCCCTCACGTGAGGTCTGTGCTTTTTCTATCTTTCCTCTCTTGACTCTCGATGTCTAAATGCTGAAAATGCCAAACTGTAAAAGGTTTTTGGTTGGGTTGTCTTACCAGGCTCAAAAGAATGGCATCAAACTCTCTTGGGATCTTGCTTGCATCCTCGGATACCCTTCAGTAGGTCGTTCTTTGTTTATTAGTCCCCTATATACATCTCAAGCCCAAACACAAACTGATGGTATTGATATTTTACGGGTGATAAAATGTAACAATCTTTACCTTAGTCTAGTTCCACCTAAGGTTGGACCTTCCAGCCACATTGAATCAGAGACCAATTTCCATCCTGTAAGAAATGGAATGGTTATGGAGTCACCTAAGAAGATTATCTCAACTCCGCCGCACAGGAATGAAGCCCATGATGTTGCATCAAACGGTGGCTCTTCATTGTGTTTAGAACCAGCAATTGCGAGATCAGCATTAGCAGATGAGAAGGTTAATGCGTTGCTGCAGACTTGTGCATCACGGTGGCTCACTGGTAGGCACTTATTGAAAGGAAACTATGTTCCTCTTTCGATGTGTGGGAAATTGTCTATGTTCATGGTTATGGGAGCAGAATTAGATGGTTCCGCTCTGGATGTAGTGCAGGAGAAAGACATTTCATTGTCCAATGCGGAGGTTTCTGCTAAATTGGGGGATGCTCCAGTTTCATTCCTTGTTGAAAGAACCACGAAAGTTTATCTTTCTGATTCATCCTGCTCAGAGGAGCCTGGGTCAGATAAGTCAGGCTTGCCAGCCGAATATTCCATGCATGCTGATACAAGAAATGAAGATTCCACCTGCACTCCAAGACTTGGTGGGTTATCTAAAGAGTCTGCACAGATAAAAGAAATCCTTTCAATTTCACTGACTGATCAAATCTGTTTGACAAGGTATAGTGTGAACTCATTTGTTTCCCCCTTAGATCTATAATTTATTATTTCAATTAGTAATACATTGATTCATTTTTTTCATGTACGCTAGTACACATGTCAAATTTAGGTACAAAGGTGTTCTCCTTCATGGTCCACCTGGAACAGGGAAAACCTCGCTTGCTTCTTCCTGTGCCTATGATGCAGGGGCCAACCTTTTTACAATCAATGGACCAGAGATCATTAGTCAGTATTATGGCGAAAGTGAGCAAATGCTTTATGATGTTTTCAGTTCAGCTAAGCAAGCTGCACCTGCTTTGGTTAGATTTTTCTTCTAATGCTCAGCTACTTCCTTTTACTGTCATGTAAACTATGCTTGAAACCTGGTGCAGTTACTTCTTTAGGAGTCTAGATATCATAATTCACAACATTGTTTGTCCTTTTGTATTGCATGGAATGGAAAAGGAACAATCTTTTGATGACTGTTGGAACTTGGAACGTCTGTCTACAAAATGAATAAATGATAGGCAGCCTCAGATAGTTATCCGGTCATGGAAAGTTTTTTACCATGCGGTTAGATTTTTGGTGAATACTGTGACATTGTTGGAATCCTAGACGCCTGATTGTCTTGATGTGCTATGCTGTTCTTAAAATTTTTGTTCTTTTTTTTTCTAAATTGGTGCAACCAAACTTGTTACTCTTCTCATTATTTCTTGTGATCATCTAAACTGGAAACCAAACCACTGTATTTGACTATAATAGTATGCCATCTTTTACTCTTCTTATAAAGCAAAATGTCCCTTTATGATTACAGATTCTGAAAGTTTTATTGTATTTCTTTGTCCTATGATGGATAAAAGGGAGCTTCTTCCCTTAAGCAGACAAAGTGTTTAACCGAAGCAATGTATTCCCTCCAGTCATTAAAGACAGTCGTTTTAGCCTTATTTCTTTGGTTTAACAAAGAGTGTTGTTGTGCATGCCTTATGCAAATCTGGTCAGCATTACCCCTATAATCACCACCACTTACTCCCAATATTAATCATGATAATAATGACCTCAACTCCTCGTGAAGGTTTTTGTAGTCCTGATCCGTCGGACGCCACGCCGCAGTGGCGGCGGGCTATCGTCGCCCACATGACAAGGTTTCTTGTAGTCCCGAAGCTAACAACACATGTCATGGTGAGCTGGTGGCTCCTTGAGGCCAATGAGGGTTGTTCTTAAGATATCAATTCTAATTAATTATCAAAACTTTAATTTGGGATAGAACTCAGCAGGGGCATTTTGGTAAAAAAATATTTAGCCTTGGTATGCATAAACATGTCCAAAACGTCACTTATTAGTCTGCTCATCTTCAGGAGCATCTCCACCATTATTCTATTCGAGAGGTGCTTCCATTCTTTTCTTTTTAACAATTGCACAAATATTAAAGTATGAATGAATGGTAGATGGTGATTACTTACCCCCTCATTTGCTTCAAAATTTGTGCAACGTGTATTGGTAGGGAAAGCATTGAAGCACTGCTCTATTCGATTTGCTTTATTATATTTGAAGTGAAATTTATCTCTAACTTGGTTTGTACATAATCAAATCTAAAAAAATGGTTACATACCTCTTTTCCAATTAAGATCAGTTCCTTTTTTTTTAATTGAGGTGTTTCCCTTCAGCCTCTCTTAACAATTGCATCTAAATCAGGACAAACATATAAGTATTTATTGTTCTAAGTAGCAAGGTTATGGATCAAAGTATTTAGTTAGTAACGGTTTCTATACTACAGAGAGGAAGTATTTAGTGTCCTAATTAGTTTTTTTTTTTGGCACAGCATGTTACCATTGTCACAGTACCATGGATTAATCACATGTGTCTTGATTCCTTTTAGATATTTATTGATGAATTGGATGCAATTGCTCCAGCACGGAAGGATGGGAGCGAGGAGTTATCTCTTAGAATGGTTGCCACTTTATTAAAACTGATGGATGATATACACCCTAGTGATCGTGTTCTCTTGATTGCTGCTACGAATCGGCCTGATAGTATTGATCTTGCATTGCGACGTCGATTTGATGAACAAATTGAAATAGGTACAAAGCTCTGATGTTACTCATGTACGTACTACTTACATATATATCTTGCTCTATCAGTTATTGTTGCATAGAATACATGAAAGTGTAGTAACATCATGCATTTAGGGTTGGCGTAAACAAATGTTGCTAAGAAATAGATTGCTTTGCATCATACGTTTTTTCTGAAATGAGAACTTTACATACTTGTAGTTGTCATCCCACGATGTGGTTTCTTTGTATGGCTTCAGTACCTATTTTCTGTAACCTCTGCTACCTGAGGTTGGTCATGTGCTTATAGATGATATCAAATTCAATATTAACATCGTCAATTTGAATGCTGCGTATAACACGGTCGTCCAGTTGATAACTTGTTGAATCTAAAATAAAGTTGTTCGCTTGCAGGAGTACCATCTCCAGGACAGAGGCTGGACATACTTGTCAACCTTCTAACTGGTGTTCGCCACTCTCTCTCTCCTAAGGGACTTGAATCCCTTGCTTTGGCCACTCATGGATTTGTGGGTGCTGATCTAGCTGCACTCTGCAATGAGGCTGCATTGAGTGCTCTTCGCCGTTATATCAGCCTAAAAGAGGATATAAGCTCATTGTCATCATCTCTCTCAAAGTTAACTATGTCATTGGAGGATGTTCCCTGCACCACTATGGGTGACAGCATAGAAAGTAGTGGACCTGGCAATAAGAAAGATGGAGTGTTATTGTCAGTGACCACCGAGGACTTTGATAAGGCTAAAATGAAAGTGAGACCAAGTGCAATGCGTGAGGTATCATTTCTATCCACCTGACCTGTCCATTTAGCGCTTTGTTGTGATCTCTGCTCTAAGAAACTTGCTGTTGGCTTCTGTCATAATACCTCCTTGTTTATTAAGCAACGTTTCTCATCTCTTTTGCTTTTTTACGTGTTTATGTCAACCTTACCATTCATGAACCCCAACTGATGAGCTATAAATACTAGAGAAGTTGCAAACTTGATGCAAATTGATATAATTTTTTGTCATTTACAGTTTAGTTGAATGCAAGGCGCTTTTGATTTGGTTCGTTAATGTGCTTCATGGATGTATTGTACTGTTGTTATATTCTTGGAAATAAACACAGTCAGTAGATATGTGATCTGTAGCGGATAAAACACTGTTAACAGCCCAATCATTTCCTGTACAGGTAATGCTTGAGCTTCCGAAGGTACGATGGGAAGATGTTGGTGGCCAAGCGAGAGTCAAGAAGCAGTTAATTGAAGCCATCCAATGGCCACAGAAATGCCCAGAAGCATTTGAACGTATAGGGATCCGGCCCCCTAGAGGATTGCTGATGATTGGACCACCAGGTTGCAGTAAGACATTGATGGCCCGTGCTGTAGCTTCTGAAGCAAAGCTGAACTTCCTTGCAGTTAAGGGTCCTGAACTGTTTAGCAAATGGGTTGGCGACTCTGAAAAGGCAGTGAGATCACTATTTGCAAAGGCGAGAGCTAATGCACCGGCAATATTGTTTTTTGATGAAATAGATGGGCTAGCAGTAACTCGTGGGCATGAAAATGATGGCACATCAGTTGCTGATAGGGTCCTCAGTCAGTTGCTATTTGAAATGGATGGTAAGTTTTAATCTTGATCCATGATGTCACTCCAGTAACTGGCCAGTATTTACTCAGGGAACAATTTAATGGAATTATTTCTTCATTAATGCTAGAAGACAGTTAGGTGTGTGCGTGCAAACCAACCAGCAGAGTATTGGATATGATGTTTCTAGTCAATGGTAGTTAATCACTAGCTGCATCTGAAACTTCTTTGGGTTTATTTGATGTCTTATGCGGTTGATTCTTGCTATAAGTAACTTGATGCCTAAATAGTAATAACATTTAGACTGTGATTCTGGGTGATGTTTTATTAAATGAATATCATGACTGCACAGAATGTCTGCATAATATAAATTGAGCAACTAACAGTAGTTGCTAGTCAAAATTGCTATTTTCTTCTCTTCTCAATCACAGATGGAATGTGCTGATGACCTGCTATCTAGACTCCTTTTGCTATTTACAAGCTCTGAAACTCCTATTGATGTTTAGGTATCGTTCATGTCTAAGGTACTATGCTTGCAACAGGTTTGGACCAAAGAATTGGTGTTACTGTAATTGCAGCTACAAATCGTCCCGACAAAATCGATCTTGCACTTCTGAGACCAGGTTACTTATCCAATCATATGAATTATGAACTTTCATTTTATGGCTTACATACATTGCTGAGCTACAATTGTAATGCTTCCTGTGGTCTGTTGGTTTGACTTTATGAATGATGTGTGCACTAGGTCGTTTTGATAGGCTACTTGATGTGCAGCCACCAGATGAAGCTGATCGTGAAGATATTTTCCGTATTCATACACGCAGCATGCCATGCAGTCCTGATGTCAACCTAAACGAACTTGCTAGACGCACAGAAGGCTACACTGGCGCGGACATAAAGCTTGTCTGCAGGGAAGCTGCTATTGCTGCGCTTGATGTATGCCACCTGTTCTCTCCTGATTATGGTACATGACTGTATTTTCACAAAGAGATTGTAGTTCACTTATAAACTGTCTATTTTCACAGGAGAACTTTGATATTGCAGAAGTAGAAATTAGACATTTCAGGTCTGCAATTAACAGAATAAAACCATCAGATGTAAAGTTCTACCAAGAACTTGCAGTGCGATTTCGCAGATTTGTTGATGATGCATCAGGGAGAAAGCAATAATGCTGGGGAACATATTGAACTAGCCTTTTTGTAGCCCAGAAGATTCTTATCTTATGTGTAAATAGAGAAGTTTGTTGTAACTTGTAAGTGATTGCTTATTCTCATCTTGTCCGTCACCATCGCTGCTTCATTACTAACATGGGGTGTTTGCTTTTTATTTACCAGTACTCTGAAGAACAATCGGCCCAAGAGTACATTCCTCAGTGTTTCACAGCAAGGATGCTGTTGGTACGGTGTATATTGTAACAATTATTAAATGGGGCCCTTAAGCAAGTAGAACTGGGTGTTTTGGCTTCGTCTGTACTTGTGTTCTCGTGTTTTGATTGCTGTATCTGATTACTATTTTCCATACGTTTGTTGGGTACGTTTGATGGGTTTTTACTCTTAAGAAATCTGGCATATGATAACTGTTGAGTAGGATTCTTCTCCAGCGCTGTCTGTAGCAGGAAGATATATTTTTTTCTGTTGGTTACTTTTGCAAGTTCAAGAAAGGCATCTGTACAATTGTGTGACTTCCTGGAGAAAAACAGAAAAATAGAACCGTTTTGTTCATTCTTGTCAATCAGCTGAATGCATATTTGCCTGTGGGGTGCGTTGTTCTCTTCTCTTGTTTCTGTTCCTGTTTGTATCAAAATTGCGGTTCGGATGGTTTCCAATTTTTTTAGCTTTGTATGGGAAGTATTTTTTTTCTCTTAATGACATAAGTAGCTGTCAGGCGTGTTCTTGGGTTGGGGTGCTCATCGCTAGTGCCTGCCATGTCTGGAGTCCGAACAATTTTGTTAGTACCTGATCGCAAAGATGGAATTTATACGGTCGACTGATTGTCGTCAAAGACCACTATGAGTATAAATTCATTTCCCGATGAATATCACTCTGCATGCGTTAAAATTAAACTTCCACTTGAACATAAGAATTTCGTAGCGATGTTAAAGATTTTTTAAAGTAATTTATTTCTTGTAGAGATGAGCAGAAATGCCCGTGTTCTAAAGAGAAGCTAAAAGTTGGAAGACAGATTCGCCGTGAAAACGAAACTGCGTGCTGAAACCACAGGACGGCGCGAGCGAACCCAAGACACACCTAAACCCTCCCCATTGATGCTTGCAGAAAGTAGCAGAGCAGTTTTGCTTGCGGTCGCAGTATACATATGTATACCCATGTGTTACTGTGATGACATGTTGCCCATTCGCAGCATTCGACCTACCAATATCTTCATGTTCGTCAAATGTTTGACTGAAGTAGTATTGTGTATCATCTCATGCTGCTTTGAGCTCTCCCTTTTGTAGGACAGGTCGCTCCATCCACCGCGCCTGATCAAGCGCAAGCCGCTGAATTTATCGCTTTATTTAGCCTTTTGTTTTTTTTTTTTGCAAATTTAGTCTCTCCATGTATATATTTATAAATTTAGCCCTCCTCCGCGGAAGGCGCAGTAAACAATATATGTCCCTTGTCGTGTCTGGGGAGTACGAAGTGTGGCTGGTGCCACGGCAGGGCGAGCACGAGAGGCTCGTTGCCGTACTCGAGTAGCATGGAAGGCGTTTTGTCACAGTGGGCTATGCTGCTTCCGTAGTCAGTTGAGCTCCCAAGGCACCGACCAGCTTATGCGCTCTCTAAATGGGTGTTGCCTATAGCACCTTTAATGATGGAGGAAGACGTCAATTTTGCAAATATATAAGTGAAAGGTTGATTTGCATATTGTTGAGAAATTAGATAGTTTCCAGATTAAAGAATATAAAGATGAAAGATCCCGAAACTAGCATGTATATCTTTAACATACTAGATGCTGAACATCATTATCATCTTGATAAACATGATTGCTTCCTTCGAAGAGGATAGTCTTGCATCCGCCGTGTTGGCGTAGTGCCACTGCTGCTCCAGTCGAGGCGCACCCCGACCTGTACGGTTCTGTGATGGCTGTCCCTGGCATCGCCGAGGTGTAGCTCGTGGTTGCCTTAACCTCCTTGCTGAGAACAGAGTCTGGGGAACTGCAACATGGCAATGCCTGAATCGCGTCGAGTGCTGCGGATTAAGCAGATTCTCGCAGGACTGAGGTGGGGCTAGGTGATCATTAGCAACTGGCAGGTGGAAGAAGTAGTATTCTTTTGGTAATGTACTTAGAATCGCCGTAACAGCAGTTGTGTTAGTAGAATGACACCTCCCGTGATCATATTGATATATGTGATCATATTGATATTGAGATGTGCCTATCCCCTCTTTATGTTAATCTACCATGATGAAGACCATGAGTTATGCATCTGTTGTTATGCTCTTGTGCTATTGTTGTTTCTCTAGAATGAGATGATGGTAAGCTTCAGTCTACTCAATCCTGGAGTCAAATAATATCGTTTGCTTATGGGAATTCGAACCAGCGAGGAAACAAAATTAAATCACAAATTCAAGATGGGTAGTTGCCAAAATACAAGTAGGATTGCAATTTCGCAGCCTCTAAAATAGTGAACAAAACATGCAGAAATAGGGGAGGAAGGCAACTAGCAAGTGATTCCTGTGTTGTGTCTTCTCACCTACAGTCGACTTGAATTCATACACTTGAAAAAGTCAAGTCAAATGCAGTATTCCTTTTTGCGTTCACATGGGCCCTGATGGGTTTTAATGGGCCTTACGCAGTTTGACCGCAAGCCCATCCCATACCAGTCGCAGACGCATATGCATGCGCACACGTCACGCCTATCCTCTCACTCCGCCTATATAAACCACCCCTCCAACCCTAGCGCCCACCACTCCTCTCAGGTGTTTACCCCCTCCACGCCGCCGCCATCGCCTCGTCGCCTCGCCTACGCCGACGCCATGGGGAGAAGTAAGCTCGCTCGCATCCCCTTCTACGCCCATCTCCCCTCTCTTGCTTCTGTAACTTTGTTCTGTCTTTGGTCCGTGCGATTTTGTCGGTTGATTCGCTGTGCGGTAGGGTTTTGCTTCGGTGCCTAGGTCTTGTTAGATCTGGTTGTGCGCCCCCATGTTGTTGCGCGATATGATTGGTTGCGAACAAGCTAGGGTTTCGTTTTTTGGCTATTGGTGATGACTTTCCGGTGTCTAGCTTCTCTGCGCGTATGTGATTAGGTGTAAAAAATAAGACGGATGCCGTGATTATTGCGTTGAACATATCAATTTTTTAAAATTTTCTGGACACCTCATCGGTAGCACGGACCGTCTTGTAGGCTACTAGGATCCCCATGGTTTGTAGAGAATTTCAACAACAACCAAGCCTTTTTGTCTCAAAAAAGTTGGTTTAGGCTAGGAATGAAACACAATCAAAGTCGCCAACTCTTTGGGTACATTCTAATTTCTCAAGTCCCCTTTAACTGTTTCTTCCCAGGTCAGTCTCAGTCGACCTCTGCCTTTTCCTATGCTTTTGAGACGGCTTAATATTTCACTACGGACCAAGTCTTTGGGTATATTTTTTGTAGAGATTTTTCTTGCAAAAAATTCTTTTTGCGTGTTGTATGGATTATGCTGGGTTTCTGATTATGATGTTGTCTGTATCATGTTGTGTCATGTTTATCTCGTTAACTGTGTTAATTTTGGTGTCAGCCTTTGTAGAGACTTTGATGCCTGTATAAAGGGGATTGGATTCAGCATGGTTGCTAGCGAATTTTGTTTATAGCAAGCATTTCTGCTTCGTGTGTATGCTGTGATGCTCATCAATTTTTGACTATGCTATCCTGCATGCTGTATAGACTTCTCTTTCTGTGATATTTTTCCATGCCCGAGTATTCTCGATAGTATTATGTGGACCATCTTGGTGCAAAATCTGATTAGTCACTAGCAAAGTTGGGTTTTGTTTTGCTTATTGGTGATTTTTCTGAAGGTAGATTTATCTATATAGTTAGGTGTGAAATGTGATGTATCTACAATTATTCTGTGAAGTATGTAAAAAATGTGATGCTAGTGTGTACTGTCTAAAGGGGTAGTACTGTAGTAGTATCCCCATGACTTTTAGAGAATTTGTTTAGAACAAGAAATTCTGCATGATGTATGGTTGTGTTGGTGGGTTTGTTATTATGCTGTTGTCTATATCATGTCATGCCGTGATTATCTTTATTATTTGTGTTAACTTATAGTATTAATTTTTGTAAACATTTCATTTGTATGGTTTATAGGGTCCCTGTGATTTGTAGAGAATTGTGTGATCTATGAAGTTGATTTCTGGTTATGCTGTTCTTTATGCCATGGCATGATTATCTTATATTTGTGTTAGCTTCTGTACATGCAACATCAACACTATTATACTGTATATAAGGGGTTAGATTTACCATTTTTCCTAGGAAATTTTGATTACAGTAAGCATTTCTGTTTGATGTGTAACTTGTGGGGGCTGATTTGTAACTATTTAACTATGTTCTCATTTGTGCTTTAAAGATAGGTCTTTCTCTTTGATTTTACCTAAGTAATTTGGTTGGCTGATTGAACTGAGCATTATTCTTTGATTATAATGGTTTTCTCGATTGAATGCTGAGAATTGTGTCCTGTATGTGTAGTGTTGGATTTTTTATAATGAGGGTACTGTGTTGTTTTTCTGACCAGGACCTGCTAGGTGCTATCGCCAGATCAAGAACAAGCCGTACCCCAAGTCAAGGTACTGCCGTGGTGTCCCTGACCCCAAAATCAGGATCTACGATGTTGGTATGAAGAAGAAGGGAGTGGATGAGTTCCCCTTCTGTGTCCACCTGGTGAGCTGGGAGAAGGAGAATGTCTCCAGTGAGGCTCTTGAGGCTGCCCGCATTGCTTGCAACAAGTACATGACCAAGAATGCTGGGAAGGACACCTTCCACCTGAGGGTCAGGGTCCACCCATTCCACGTTCTTCGCATCAACAAGATGCTCTCATGTGCTGGGGCTGATAGGCTCCAGACTGGAATGAGGGGTGCTTTTGGGAAGCCTCAGGGCACCTGTGCTCGTGTGGACATTGGTCAGGTCCTCCTTTCTGTGCGCTGCAAGCAGAGCAATGCTATTCATGCTGAAGAAGCCCTCCGTCGTGCCAAGTTCAAGTTCCCTGGCCGGCAAAAGATCATCCGCAGCAGGAAGTGGTACGTTTGAAATAAGTTGTTTGCTTTTCAACTTGCTGTTTTTGTCATTGTATTGCTGAAATGCTGGACTATGACCTATTTGGATCAAATTTTGCATTTTTTTCAGGGGCTTCACCAAGTTCACCCATGATGATTATCTCAAGTACAAGAGTGAGGGCAGAATCGTGTCTGATGGTGTCAATGCTAAGGTGATAAATTTTGTTCCATACTTCTATTTTAACTGTTTATGTTTAGTTCGGCTGTTCTATTTTACGTACTGGACTGTAAAATTTTAAAAGTCAAACTTGAATAATCTTCCTATGTTATTTAGTGGTTTAATCCATCGTACTGCTTGTTATATTTAGTTCAGTGTTTCTGTTTTATTGTTCTGTACTTAACATACAATAAGTTCAGCTTAAATAATCTTGCTATGTTGGTTGTTGGTATAATTCCATTTTATCTGCTTGTGGATGTCAGTAAGTAGCACACAATCTGATACTGTTTCTTCTTCTGGCTCTTGTGCAGCTGCTCGGTGTCCACGGTCCCCTCGCTAAGCGTGCCCCTGGGCAGGCGTTCCTTGCTGAGACAGTTGGAGCTACCGCCTAGACCAAGTGTTAAAAGTAATGGTTGTCTGCTGCAGATCTACTTATGTAGTAGTTCCTCCTGTAGGCCGGTTTGATGTGGGAGTTCACATGTCCACAGTACCTTGTTTGAACCCTTTCGACAGATCGTTATCTACAGAGCTACATCTCATCTGAATCATAATGCTTAGTACATTCGTGAATGGTTTTTTATGTGCGTTTGTTCTGGTGCTTGACTATGGTATTGTTGTCTCAGATCATTGAACAAGTTGCGGTTGGGTTTTGTTGATCGTCTGTGTTCTTTTCCTAATAGTGACTAAATTATAGCATGCTTTTTGTGACGGAAGCAAATGTTGGGTTCATGTTTGATGCTTCCCTTCCTGGTGACCATCAGTTTTGCTGTGATTTGGTTTTAACGTTGAGGAGGAATGGTCTGCTTTGAATCACAGTGGCTATTTTCTATTTTGCATTGCTTTCCAGCAGTAGCATCTTGTAGGCTACGTTTATGGTGTACACGTGGCTAGTTCGCATTGGTGTTTCATACTTTTTGGTGTCGAAAATCGGTGATGAAATTTAAAGTCAAGCTTGATGAACTCGATGGTCAAATAGTGGTGAAAAAAAAATCAAAAACCAGTCGGTGTTACCAATTTTGATTGAATTTTACCGATTTTTGATTGGTTTATATCAAAAATTGGTACTCTGCACAAATGGGAAAAACTTGCAGAAAATATTGGAAAATTTGTAAAAACTTGAAAATCAGAAAAAAATGCTAGAAAATTATAAAAAATATATAGAAAAATACAAAAAAATTTAGGCATTGATTTTTCCTACATTTTAAGACAATGTTAAGTTGTAAAGTACATATTTTACAATAATAACAAAATTTTGAAAAAAATATGAGAATTTTAGCAAGACTTTCACTATATTTTAGAGAATCTCAAGTTGTAAAGTGGTTATTTAGCAATAATATCTCAGCAAATGACCTTTCATTTTAATGGCAACGTATCCTATGTACACAAGTCCTCCTGCACACCAACTAAAAAAAGTCATGAAAAATTCTAAAAAAATTGTAGATGTACTTCATAGATTACTCCACGTTGCCCATTTTAATACCATTCACAAATCAATCCAACAAGTCCATAGCTCAATATCTATAACATATGATATTTGAAATTAACATTTCTCCCCAAAAATGAATGTTTGCACTTTGCACAGTTTCGTTGTCACACATATGTCATGTTGGACCTATATGAACGTTATGTTATTAAATAACTGAGTTGCAATGAAATGAAATATTATTTTTAGGGCTATAGGTAGTATTGTTGAGTGTACAGTTGATTGGCCATGTTGTACTCCTTGGTGAATATCATCACCAATTCTCATGTAGCTAACAACTCTACCTTGTATTCGTACCAGCTTTGTCTTATTTATGGGCTTTGGTACAATATGATATAAAAGTCGGGGGTTTTGCCATTCATAAATCCAATGGATGGGAGGTTGTACGTGAGCATTCAGGATGGCATAATCGTAGTGGCCATATGAGCCATAACTCCTTTACCTTTTGATGACGTTGTATGAGTTAGAGTTATCCTGTGGCACGTCATGGCCATGTCGATGCTCCCCTCCCTTCCCTGCAGTCGTCCTCCTCTATGATTGTGGAGTGCTATAGTCTTCGTCCTATGTAGTATGAGTGTACTGCGATACCCTTGTAAATTCTATGGGACGATGTCCTTCGGAGTAGAAGTGAGAGGGATCGAGGCACCATCATCGGATTCACCGATATCGCTGTCCGACTTTGAGTTCCTATCATTGGACTCTTGGTATGGTGGGCTCCGATGGTCTTCAGAAGTGCTATCTATTAAATCATTACTCCCTACATAATGTTCCTCATCTGTGGGACGCTTCCCCTTTCCTTTCAAGGGAACTCTCCTTTTACGGTATCCCTTGTCTTTACTGTTTGGTGCTTCCTCTTTCCCGTGTGATTGTCACCCACTGTCCTGGTTGTCCATTCGGGGATGCTTACAACCCAATTATTCTTTTGCAACGCAGAAGGATCAATCGAGTCTGTTACAAGGTGTGATCTAGAGGTTCAAGACGGCAGCTGTATGAAGTTCAACAAAATATATCAATATAAGTATGTAACATATGTGTAACTACAAAATATTTTGTTCAGAGAAGAATGTATTACTAGCGTTCATATAAGTATCACATGTTAGGTCGGTCATTCTTGAGTTCACGACATCCACGTGCTGCTTGAATGTAGCTAGGGCGTCATGGAACAAGCTTTGGTATTTTTGACGTATGATGTAGTACCGTAGTAGCACATCGCTCATTGTAGGTACCACCCTGTCTTATAGGCAAAGCACAGGAAGGTGTACAATGGTTCCACAGTGTTAACACCCGATCAAAGGTTGTCCTATCAGTCCAAACTCAAGAAGTAGGAATACGCAGACATCCCCTCCACGGTATCAACAAAGCGGATAATAGAAATATTTCCGAAGTTAACCATTGCAAGAACTTGTCCTTGCGATGAAGGAAACTCTACAAAGACATGTAGTTTGTTTTGAACTGAGTTACATTCCATTTGACCAAATCGCCTTTAATATGCTTCTTCATCATAGCGTGAAGCTTCGAATGGTTGTAAAGTCATTGATAGATTTTCCTTATTGTAGGGTCGAGGATGCGCCTAGAGGGGGGGTGAATAGGCGTTTTACGAAATTCGATCGCTCACTAAACAATTCGCTCTAATACACCCCTAAGTCAAAACCTAATCAAAGATATATACGGAAGCGATAAATAGGTTTTGACAATTAAAGCCTAAATCAACTAGGCTCACTATGTGCACTAACTAAATTATGTCTCTACACTAGAATTGCTAATTTGAACAATCAATTAATACTAAGCAATTCTAATTACAATCAAGCAATTGAACAATATACAATAAATGTAAATACTTGAAAGTAAAAGAGACAACCGATATTTTTTCGTGGTGTTCGGAGACTTGCTGCCTCCCTAGTCCACGTTGAGGCAAGCCCAACCACTTGGACCGGCTCCCGCTCGAGCACCCGCCTCTTTCCACTAGTCGTGGTTTTTCACGCTTGCACGTAGGCTCAACCCGAACCTTCACAAACTTGCCGGGCTTTCACACCTCGAGAGCTCCAAGACGACGCCTACGCCGTCGTCTAGGAGTCGAGTAACCTCCAAGAGTAATAAGCCGCTCCTCCGCTTGAACTTCACCGAGCACAACGAATGCGCTCCCGATGATCACCTCGTGCAACACATGCACCAAGCCCTCCCTCAAGTGCAACACATGCACAAGAGGCTCTCAAACCACTTCCTAATTGCAACACATGCAATTAGTCTCACTCTTAGTTCAAGAATCAACTTGAGGGGATGCAACACATGCAAACCACCTCTACACAACTCACACAAGAGTCAAGACATTAACAATAACACCAAAGACCTTGCCATCGCCCCTAAGGTCTCCTTTTATAGCCCACAAAGGAAAACTAGCCGTTTGGGGGCAAAATGGGCGAAATCAGCTTTTTCCCGGTCCGATGGGACCTTGGCGTCCGACCGACCTCCACAGGCAACGGTCGGAAAAGCGATTACACGATTATTACACGGCCGGTCCGATCAAGATGCCGATTGCACAGCGTGTCCGTCGTCTGGACACCGACCGGCCGCAAGGCGCAACCAAAAACCGAAAACACTCTCTTCTGGAAAAATCGCACCGGAGAACGAGCGGTCGCACCGGAGGTCCGATCCGACCGGGCTCGGTCCGGCCGGGCAAAGAGCCGGTTGCACCACCGTCCCGGCCGACCGCCTTTAGTCCGATTACACCCTTTGGATCACCACAAAAACACTCATAACTTTTTACACCGAACTCCGATTTAGGTGATCTTTGATTCTATGCGAAGCTTATCACGAGGGCTACAATCTCCACCTATTTTCAAGATTTAAGCAACCATACATATTTTTAAATATCACCAAAATCAACTTGCGAAAACACATTTCGCAATCAACTCAAGATCTATATGCAAAACGTATTAAGCAAATCAAACCCGAGTCTATGAGATTAATCCCCCTAGCCATGTGAAGGTCAACACGAGACCTAGTCAACTTGCAAACACCCGTTGCAAGCCCTACTCACATGCTCTCGGGATTCCGGACTCATAAACCTTGGTTTATTTGCACAACGAACTTGCAAATAACATAATGAACATATTTCATGCTTGAGCACTACTCTTTGCAACACATGCAAAAGTCTAGCTCCAAGCAACACCAAATCAAGATGCATGAACTCTCTAATTGCAACACATGCAATTCTCTAGTTCCATGCAACACCAAAACCAAACTTCAATTTCACACCAAAACCATTTCAACCATATGAGCTCTCTACTTGCAACACATGCAAGCCTCTAGCTCCATACAAACACACAAACATCAAATCATGCTTGAGCTCTCTCTTTTTGCAACACATGCAAAACTTAGCTCCAAGCAACCACAAGATTTTGAAAGATTGTTTTGAACGAAACTAAAACATGAAGCTTCAACATTCGCAACACATGCAAAAGTGAACTTCACGCAAAAGCCAACGCATTAGTTTATCCTATTTGCAACACATGCAAATCAAAGCATTATGCGAAAACCAAATGCATATACTCTTCCTACATGCAAATCAGAGTATAAACCAATAACAACCAAACATAAGCTTAACCCATTCGCAACACATGCCAAATGGTTAACTCTTATGCAAAAACCAAATCCAAATGGTTTGAGCTTGAGTGAACGCGGAATGAGATCACCAACACATGATGAAGCTCAAACTAGGAGACAACCCCTCTTAATAGTACGACGATAAAAACCTTAGACTCAAAGACTACAAAGTCCTTAGCCTATCTAATTATACCTTTGCCGCCGCACGCAAGCAATCCCCTTTGGGGTCTTTATGATCATCACTTTGATACTCCCCCGGGATCATCACTCGATTCTTCTCTTTGTCTTCGGGATCTTCTCTTGACGCCCATCACCTCATGATGCCGTCTTTATCCCGTTCTCAATCATCCTTGGACTTAACCTAACTCAAACATAACTCATGAAACTTGTTAATCCAAGATGCACGGTTGTCTCAATTATCTCTTGCACTCCATTAACACATAATGGATGCTTTTAGATCAATTGAGCACAACCTAAATCAATTTGAATAATTAAATGTGTCTTAAGTACAATAATACAAGACATGCTTCATTATACTTAAGAACTATTCATTTGTCCTCAATTAATTACGGAACACCATCAACACATGATAAAGTGTTTTTTAATGATTAATAAGACAAATGAACTCAATTTAAATTATCATTTAAATTGATATGAGTATATATTAACTACACAAGTTTTCATATACTCATGTTGATGAAAAGTAATGATCCATTATGTGTAGGCTATATGGAAATGATCATTACTCTAAGTCATCAACTATAGAATAAACCCCACATGTATATGTGCATAAATATGATTGACTTGGATATAATATGCACATATTCAATTTGATTATATTGGAGTATATCCTATATTACCATGAGTATACTTATAACTTAGGCAATTCAAATATATACTCAAGTATTTTGTTTCTTTGTTTTGATCCTTATATGTGTCAATAAGAATTAGATCAATACAAAGAGACTTTCAAGTTAAACTATAAACTCCCCCTAAGTGTGTGCATCCATGTAATATATGGATTGGGAAACATGATGCACATTTTGTGGTTAATATAATGGGGACATTCATATTTTAACTTGACTCCAAAGTATGCAACTAATACTAGAATGAATATGCAAACATACCTTGGGTTTTCCATTTTTCAATGCGATGAGACTAATCAAAGATATTCTAAATAAACAAGTTAGTCTCGATATAAGATTTGTCATTAATAACAAAATCACATTAATGGATAATCTCAATATTAGATTTGTCATTAACACCAAAATCATAACTAATGAAGGTTGAATTTACAATCTCCCCCTTTTTGGTGATTAATGATAAATCCAAGCTTAATAAGCACATTTAGATTAAAACTAACATATTGAGAGAATTTAAGCTATTTGAATGCATATGCACATTTTAAACAATATAAGCATTGACAATTTTTGAATGCATATGAGAATCAATTCTCCCCCTTAATCATATTACACTCTCTTTTTAAACCAAATGATATATTAAGCTCTTAATTCTCCCCCTTTTGGCATTAAACACCAAAAATGGATTTCTAAGATGGTTTCTCCATTTAAATATTCTCCCCTTTGGCATTTAACTATCTCTTTTAATGAAGGTCATACAAGAATTAGAATGAACACTTATGACCTTGGCAAGGAATTAAAGGAGTTTAAGCCAAATGAAAATTTTAAGAACAAACATGATGAGGACATCCCAACCAAGAATACAACCGCTGGTTCTTCTTCCCCTACGACCACTACTTCGTCCCCAACCGTCGCTGTTTCGGCTGCTATCTTGTCTACGACGCCTGGAGGGCTTAATTTGGAAGCAAGACCTTTCCACCCACCTTTGCTAGACCAGCACGTCAATGACATCCGCCAAGGACAGCCCACGCACCAAGGAAGGCCCAACATCAAGCTCAATTTGTCTCCGATTCCAGTTCGGACATCCAGGAGCAGCAGCACTTCAAACGGACGCCACGGCCACATCCGAACTCCGATTTCAGCGTACGACCACCCGTTTGAAAGCTTAGGAGATAAGCTTTCCAATGGATCTGGCCCCACTTCCAAATTCATCTTGAAGCATTAGTAAACCACAGAACAATCTAACGGGAATTCGTCTCCGAGTCCGGTTCGGCCATCCAGGAGCAGTAGTACTTCAAACGGATATAACTTGGACTTCCGGACTCCGTTTTCAGCGTACGACCACCCGTTTGAAAGCTTAGGAGATAAGCTTTCCAATGGATCTAGCCCCATTGCCAAATTCGTCCTGAAGCATCAGGAAACCATAGAACAATCTAACGGGAATTCGTCTCCGAGTCCGGTTCGGCCACCCAGGAGCAGCAGTACTTCAAACGGACATAACTTGGACTCCCGAACTCCGTTTTCAGCGTACGACCACCCGTTTGAAAGCTTAGGAGATAAGCTTTCCAATGGATCTAGCCCCCCTTCCAAATTCATCCTGAAGCAATGAGAAATCACAGGACAAGATTACGGGACAGAATTACCTGGTGCTGCGTCACCTTCCTTTTGGGTCTATGGCCCATGTATCTTAGGGTTTTGGTGGCCACCGCTATTTTAGCTGCCCTACACCTCCTGGCCGCCTATATATATGTGGCTACCACCGTTCTTTTATGCTTAGGTTTTGTTGTGTTTGGTAGACCCCGTGTGCGTCCCTCCTCGTGTTTATGCGTGTCGACTAGACCGCCCTAGCCGAGAAGCAGAACCTCAACTTGTTTCATTTGATTTCAATACTATCTATTCAGATTGCTTCATACTTTGTTCTTGCGGGTTCTCGATTTCTTGCAGGAACAATTGATCGTTTGGATCTTGTATCTGTGTGGATTGGCATTGCGATTGTGAAGCTCCCGACCTGTTGGTAGGAAGCCCTTGATTCGGTGCCATCAACACCCCCAAATCGACGTATCATCATCTCACCGAAAGATCGGGATCACTCGTCCTCATCAAGTGGTATCAGAGCTCAAGGTTGTTCGGTGAGATCTTCCCTCAATTTCGTTTTCTACCTAGAGTCCAGAAAATTGCCCCACAAAAATAAGATTTGTTCCTCTGTCCAAGCCAATTTGTGCCATAACTTTTACTACTTATTCTTGGTTTGTTGAATCGTCGGTTGCATAATCTTGTCTTGCTGGTTTTAGAGTCTAGTGCCCTTAGAGTTTTGAGTTCTATTCACGTTTTTGTCATAGCGTCGTGTTTCTTCGTCAATTCGAGTTGGAGTCGTTTTACGTTAGTAGATCGATCGGGACTCTTGGTGGTTGCTAGAGTTGATTGGAGTTGAGTTTGTTTGTCCCGCCATCCGCATCCCACCAAAGACATCCCAAATTCCATCACGCAAAAATCAAACCGAGTAGCCCACGTTCCCCACAACCAACTCGGTTTCCTCCTTCCAAATTGTGTGCCCTCATAACTCATCCAAAACCGAGAAGGAGTCAAGCCGTGCCATATAAAAGGAATCGTGTTCAATCACGGCTCTTGCCATAAACCAAAAAGGATTCATACTCCTTCCATACTCAATTTGAAAAAAAGTGTGTGTGTGGTGAGTGTTGTTTGGAGCCCTTTTGAGTCTGTTATTCAGTTTTAGGGCTCCCACAAAAAAACAAAAAAATCAAAAAAAGGAAAAGAAAAGAGAGGAGCCCTAGCTGTTTGCTTTGTGTTGTGGTCATTCTCATTGCGTCTCTGTGGCATCATTGGTGTTTAGGCTCGCGTCTCTAGCACGGTCTAGCCTAGGACCAAGACTTATCTTGATTGTGAACGACTTTTCACTTATTGTGGTTCGATGGTACTAGTTCCTCCTTTGCTACATATTATTGCTGTCCAAACTCCACCATCTTCTTGCCACACGGGTTCAGAATTTGCAATCGCTGCCACATCGAGGACTTGTAAGAACTTGGTAGAAGTTTGAGCGTGTGTGAGGCTTGCCACTGTACAACCTAGTAGTTCATAGGAGCTTTCATATCGTGTGAGTTTCTTTGTTTCTACTAACCATGGCGGTATTCCAAGCAATCATGGGAGTAACATCGGCAATGAAAATGAACGTGAGGACCCTCTCACACCCAAAGAACGGCGTTGGGTCACTCATTTCCAGAGGATGCACCATCAGCATGAGATGCAAACTCGTGACACTCTTGATGCGATTCAAGCGCAATTGGCACCCCTCACTGAGCTTCAAGCACGGCTTGCACAACTTCTTCAAGGTCTGGCCCCAACAATGGTGTCATTGGTCATGCTTTGGGCCAGCGGTGCTCCACCGCTCCTTTACGGGGTGGATCAAGAGGAGAACAACTACGCCGCCGACAATCGAGGGCGACTACAGGTACATCACGAACAACGACCGACCTCATCATCGACTCCACAATAATAGACAAGGTATGGCTAGAAATCGGCATGATCAAAGGGAAGAACGTGATGACTCTATGGCAAAATGAAATTTACCATGCTTCCTTTTGATGGCGCATATAATCACGATGTTTATCTAGATTGGGAGTTGGCGGTAGATCAAAAATTTTCTTGCTATGATTTCTCCGAGCGTAAAAGGGTTCATCTTGCCACTAGTGAATTTTTCGGTTTTGCATCTATTTGGTGGAAAGAATTATGTAGAGCCAACCGTGATGTACCTACAACTTGGGATGGGTTGAAAGCGTGCCATGAGGGCTAGATTTGTTCCTACATACTATGCTCGTGACTTATTGAATAAAATGCGGCGCTTTAATCAAGGTGATAAAACGGTTGAGGAATATTATCAAGAATTGCAAATTGGTATGTTCTTGTTGTGGGATAGAAGAGGAGAAGATGCAAAATGGCTAGGTTTTGGGAGGGCTTAACCGAGAGATACAGGATATACTTGATTATAAAGAATACAATTCTATTACTCGTTTGTACGATCTTGCTTTGAAAGCGAAAAGGGAAGTGTGGTCGTCGATCGACAATGCGAGGTAATTTTGGAGGCTCTTCCACATCCAAGTCGGTCCAGATCCATACCAAGGCATCATCTTCCATACCGGCGTGTACCTACACCATTGCTCCTACTACTTGACGCCATCACGCATTAGGAGGCAAACAAGTCAGTCACACTTCAAGCACCGTCAAGAGTGCTTCCTCGATTACCTCCACCGGTGAGAACGCGGAAACACAATGTTTTCGATGCAAAGGAATGGGGCACGTGATGCGAGACTGCCCTAATCAGCGTGCTCTAATAATTAGAGAAAATGGTGAGTACACTAGTGCTAGTGACATTGATGAAAATGAATATGCTCTTGTTGCCACTAACACTGCAGAGCAAGAAGAAGAGATTATCACGTCTGCAGCATTCGAGAAATATCCAGCTCTTGTTGTCACACGAGTATTGCATGTGCAGCCCACACGTGATGATCAAAATCAACGCCATACCATCTTCCAAACAAGGTTTTGTTGTGTTTTGGTAGACCCCTTGTGCGTCCCTCCTCGTGTTCGCGTGTGTCGACTAGACCACCCGTGACGAGAAACAGAACCTCACCTTTGTATCTTTGAGATTATTGAATTGGAATTGCTCTCACCTTGTTCTTGCTTGTTCTCGATTGCAGCAGGTACAAGGATCAATCGTGTTTGGCTCGGTTGATCGCCTCGTGTGGTGACTTTGCGATTGTTCGGTTGTTGATCCCGTGGATTGGTAGCGTCATCACTACACCAAATCGACGTATCGTTCTCATCAGAAGATCGGGCCGACCCGAGTGCGCATCAAAACAAGAATTCAAATAGAACAAAATTTTAAATACCACTTGTAAAGATAAGCACAAAAAGCGGAGTAAGGGTATCACACGGGTTATTTGAAACACATTCAAATAATTCACTCCTCATTTTATTAGGCTTTGCAAATTTTCAACATGATTCTTGTGAAGAATCCAACAATTTGCCTATTAGGGTTAAACGAGGAACCTAAAAAGAAATACCACTTGAGAGATTAGATATCACTTTAAATCTATCTCAAAGGTTTTGCTTGAAGATCCACAAGAAATGAGCATTTCCAAATTTTCATGAAGAACAATGCTCAACAAGAGATTTCCTCTTTAATGTATTTCAACTCATAAAGGCTCTTACACAGAGAAGTCTTAGGCGGTTGAACTTACAATTTTAGCTTGCGAGGAAAAATCTTAATCAAGAATGTGGGTATCGCAATAATGCTACAAAGAGGTAATGAAATACCACTTGTAGGAAATAATTGAAATCAATGATACCACTTTAAAAAGGAATCCAAATAATTAAGGATATCACTAGAAGAAAAGAGAAACTCAAAGATACCACTTGTAAGCATATGGAATGAATAAAAGCTCGATTGATACCACTTAGGATCAAATCACAAAGAGTTGATACCACTTGAAGGAATTATCGATAACATCGATGGGTATAAGAGCAAAATAATCAGAGCAATATATACTTACGGGTATCAAAAAGGAAGAAAAGCTCAAGATAGATCAATGAAATCGCAAAGATAGAGTATCAGAGCAAATCAAAGACATGATATCACTTGGAAGCAATTAAGTTCCCAAAACATGATATAAATGAACTCCCCAAGATGTTCAACGAATGAATCATGGAGTTATATGCATTTGAATGGCACAAATTTTGTCTTTTCAAAAGATCAAGTGAATATCACTCTTTAAATTAATTAAAGTGCTCACAACTGATACCGCTAGAAAACTCCTTCAAATAAATTCCAGAGCTTTTGAAATTTTGCAAAAATGAACTTTGGGATTACAAGAAACTTTTACAAAAAGAATTCTTGAAAAAGGAAGTACCAATCAAAAGATGTCTCAAAAGCAAACTCGAAAATTTGAAAATTTCAGAGCTGACATTGCCATGGCCAGTCGACCACATTGGGTCCGGTCCGACCTTTTGGCTCAAGGCAACAAGAAGTTGAGCAAAGGCAACCGCTTACTTTTGATGGCGAAAATTGCAGACTTTTTGCAAATTTTGTCAAAAATGATTCAAATGAAGTCTAAATAATTTGAAAATTTGCAGAGATGAACTTTGGACTAATTAGAAGGGTTTGCGAAAAGAATTTTCTCAAAATCAATTTTATTTTGAAAGATATGGTAATTTGCGCTTTGAGGCATAAAAGGAAATCAATTTTCATGAAAAGCCTCAAAATGCAATTCAATTTGGATTTCATACAATTTCAATTTTCATGGCTTAGATTGGTGTATCAAGAATGTTTCTAGCCAAGATTTATGGTGAAATCCAACTTGAATGCCAAGATTTGAGCTATATGCCTAAATAGGCCATTTTGGATTAAATCAATTCGTTTTGAGCCAAATTAGATTTTGACATATAGTTTTTCAAATTGGAAGCTTGTAAAACCTTTAAAATACATAATAGAATACTTTTTCAAAGATTTTTACAAATTTGGCCCTTTTAAATTCAATTTTTGACTTTTGACCTAAATAGTCCAAATGAAGAAGCAATAGAGAATAAGGTCAAATTCAACAACACAAAGAATTCAAATGAAGCATGGTGTAAGATATATCGATTTAAATTTTGTGTATGAGTCTAGAATACCATTTTGAATCCAAATTCTATACAAAAATTGATCCAAATGGAGAAACTCACTAAGTGCAATAATATGACCATTATGGGTCAAGTATAGTTTTTCGGCGAGTTTCAAAAGCAAATATCTTTTGACAAGTTGGTCTTTTGAAAAACTTTTGAACACAAAAATTGTTAAGAATGACCAACTCTAGGATTTTTATTTTGGAATTATTTTCAAAATCCTTTTACTTTTAATTCTATGAAAATTATAAGTTTAAATCAAAATCAAGATACTAGTAACTAGATTTTAGAGTTAAAACTCATTTTCTTTTCAAAATAGATTTTTGTGAAGCCAAAACCTTTGAGAAACATTTCAAAAACATTTGTATACATTTTTCAACTAGTTTTTCACAAGTTTACTAATAGTATATAAAATTTTGACTTTTGGCTAAATGGTTGATTTTGAAAATATATATATGCACTTATATTAATATGGGCACACGTAAGGATGTGATACACATGAATATGAATTAACACTCCCCCTAAATGTACCACTTCCTAACTTGCTCAAGATTTGCAATAAGAGAATAGGTAAGAGGCGAGAGCAAGTTCTTACAACAAGTAATCTCACTACAAGAAAACCAATATTTTTCGTCGGCCAAAATTGTATTTTCGTCGGCCTGCAAAAAGCCGATGATTAATATAGATATTTTCGTCGGCTTAACCTGAGCCGACGATTACTGTATATATTTTCGTCGGCATTACAAGAACTGACGATGAATACATGTATTTTCGTCGGTTATAGTTCAGGCCGACGAAAATTGTAGAAGTTAGGGTTCGTGGGTTCTGCTACGGTTACTATGTTTTCGTCGGCCGAGATCCTACCGTCGAATATATATGTTTTTTCGTCGGCGACAGTACAAACCGACGGAAATATGGAAGTTAGGGCAGAGCTGTGTGTGCCGATCACTATGTTTCCGTCGGCTCCAAACCTAGCCGCCGGAAATACACGTATGTTTTCGTCAGCTTTAACCCGGACCGACGAAAATAGAGCGTTTAGTTACATTGCTGCTGACCCCTGCGTGTTTTGTCTATACTCATGAGACCATGCGATTATCAGCGCCTCGCCCGCCCTGCCCTCCCGCCTTGCCCGCCCTCCCATTGCCTCCCCGACCCTGCGCGCCCTCGCCGTGGCCGCCTCCCCGGCCTGTGCGCCCTCCCAGCCGCGCCTCCTCCCAACCACTGTGCGCCTCCCCGGTGGCGCCGCCTCTCCCACGCCCGCCCTCCTCGGCCGCCGCCCTCCCATTGCGCTCCTCGGCTGCCCGTCGCCCTTCGATCGCTCATCGCCGCCCCTCCGACCGGGTATGTTTGGTGTGATTGTTCTTCTTCTCGATGATTGTTGGACCTTGAAGTAGATAGTAAGATATGCGAGGAAAACGCAGTGCAAAGTCGTGTAATGTTGTATGGTGAAGTTGCTCTCTCAGATTGCTTAGAGGCATTGCTTCATTGAGGCTTAATTCTTCTTTGAGTTGTTTTTCGAGATTATGGATGAATTGAAACTGTATTGAGGAAATGTTATCAATAAGTCGGTTGGATTTGTGAAATGTTATGAACTATGAAGATACTAGTTATCCGCTTATTGCATCTTCTTTTGATGCTTAAATGAATTGTGGTTTGTCTTTTAGTTCTTCCGCATTAGGATAGTTAGATTTTTTTTAATTTCCCATTGCTCTTCCTCTAAAAACAATGCTGGTATTGATTGTGTTGTTCACATAATTATGCGCAGGTATCAGTATCACCATGTACATTGCGTGTATAGATTTTTTTTGTTTATTTGGTCATAAGAGAACTGGTTTCATCCTGGTATGGGTGACTGATATCTTATAACTGCAACTGTTTATTTGTCTGCTGAGTGGATGTCCTTCTTTCTAGGGAGGTCATGCCGAAATTTTGTAAATTTCAGTGACTTAGTTTTTAAGCCGGTTTTAAGAGTTTAGTGGTTGATTTCAGTCTTTTCGTAGAGGTGATAGGTTTTATGTCTTGTTCGCAAAGATAATTGTATTTGGCCATAGTTTGTATTAGTTTCCTATTTAAGTTGGATCATCATAATTCTTGTATCATCATTTTTTAATAGAGTGGTATCAATATGGGTGATAATCGAGCATGGATGTATGTCTTTGGAGAACAACGGGGTCACAGGACGAATGGGTAGAGAGGACACAAGCATTTGTGGATCATATTTTCTCTTTGAATCCACATCGGTGGTGTAGCAAAGTGTCCATGTAGCAAGTGCCGTAAATCTCGTCAGAAGCGTATGAGGAGATTGAATTAGACTTGTGCAGATATGGATTTATGCCCAATTACTTAACTTGGTTCGAGTATGGTGAGTCACGTTTGGGTTCTACATCTAACATAGTCCGAGATTATGATGACACGGAGGATAGATGCCGAGATATGGTGGAAGATCTTGGTCGACAAATCTGAGGATGAACGGAAGAACGACCTGCCGAGGTCGAAGAATTTTATAGGCTTCTCATCGCTTCTAATGAGCCTCTGCATGAGTTTACCAATGTCACCCTTCTTGTCTGCGGTGACACGGTTGATGGCTATCAAATCGAAATACAATTTGAGTAAAGATTGTTACAACGATCTGGTCAAATTGATATGTGATGTTCTTCCAGAGAATCATAAGATGCCGAAAGATCTTTATCGGTCTAGAAAAATGTTGGCAGGTTTAGGGATGCAATACGAGAAGATACATGTGTGCCCCAATAAGTGTATGTTATTCTGGAAGGAGAATGTAGAACTAACACATTGTCTATATTGCAATGAGTCCGGTATGTTCAAGTAACGGACGAGGAGGGAAACACAGTAACAACAAAGTCAGTGACCAAAGTGCTCCGCTATATGCCCCTTAAACCAAGGCTACAACGAAGCTTACTATCAAAGGATACCGCCATGCATATGAGGTGGCATAAAGAAGGCATGCGTACATACGAGGGTTCCATGGGTCATCCTTCTGATAGTGAAGCTTGGAAGACATTGGAACGGTTCGATCCAAATTTCGCCAGAGATCCTAGAAATGTTCGTATTGGCTTGGCAACAGACGGCTTCACGCCTTTCACCACAAGTGCGGCTCCGTACTCATGCTGGCCCGTGTTTGCAATACCGTATAATCTCCCTCCATCATTATGCATGAAAGATGAGTATGTGTTTCTAACACTTGTTATTCCTGGGCCAGAGCATCCTGGAAAGCATTTGGATATGTACATGCAGCCATTGATTGAGGAGCTGAAGGAGCTATGGGAAGGTGTTTTGACATATGACAACGAGAGAAAAGAGACCTTCAACATGCGTGTGGCTTATCTTTGGTCTATCCATGATCGGCCCCGCCCCACGGCATGTTTTCGGGGTGGAGCACGCATGGTCGGTTGTCTTGTCCGATTTGTATGGGTGACACAGATGCATTTCGTTTGAAGCATGGTGGCAAATTCAGTTTCTTTGATTGTCACCGTCGCTTTCTTAGTCTTAGTCACCCATTCAGGAAAGATAAAAAGGGATTTAAGAAGGATGTGACAGTTAATAAGGGTCCGCCGAAACGTTTAATAGGAGATGAGGTTGTGGCGTGGCATAGTGAGTTGGTTGACACGGAGAATGGGTATGAAGCCTTCAAAGACACACATAATTGGACTCACATATCTAGCATATGGAGTCCGCTTTATGTCACTAGTTTAATCCTCGTGCATAATATTGATGTTATGCATCAAGAGCGCAATGTCATGAAAGCATCATTAGCACGTGCTTCGACTATAATGATAAAACAAAAGATAATGTCAAGGCTCGTAGAGACTTGTCCGAATCAGAATCGCCCCACCTTTGAAGTGACGGAAGGTGGAAAGAAACCTCATGCTCCTTCATTGTCTTAAAAAGTCGATAAGAAGGAGATTCTTAGATGGATGAAGAATATCAAATTTCGAGCGGATATGCGGCAAATCTAAGGCGTGCGGTGAACATCTCGATCGGTAAACTACATGGCCTAAAGAGTCATGATTACCACATCATCATGGAAAGGCTACTTAGGTGATGTTTAGAGGATATATGCTTGGGAAGAAGTGTGGAATCTTGTTTGCAGAGATCGGTTTCTTTTATAGACGGTTGTGCTCTAAGATAATAAAGAAATCAACGATGAAAGAATTGGGGAAGAATATACCGGTGCTTATATGCAAACTAGAAAAGGTGTTTTCACGGGTTTCATGAACTTAATGCAGCATTTGTTGGTACATTTACCGTATGAAGCGAGAGATGTGTGGGCCAATGCAATACCGATGGATGTATCGACAGAGCGGGCCTGAAGAAACTCAGGGCCATGGTGGGTAATAAAGCACTAATTGAAGGGTCCATCGCGAGGCGTACTATCCGAAAGAAATATCCTACTTCTCAAGCCATTATTTCATGAGCAAAATGATGTCATTGCTAAAACATCGCGATACCACACCTCTTCCGAGAACAAGCGGCGGTCGCCTTGATATATTCAAGTGGAATGGAAAAGGCCGGTGATAGTTCCCTCATGAGTTGACACAAGAGGAGTGGAATGCTGCCATGATGTATATGTTCTACAATATTGAGGAAATGGACAAGTATTTCGAGTAAGTACAATTTATTTAGGTGTAAATTAGTTTTGATAACTATATTGCAAATAACTCATGCCAATTGTAGGTTGTTCGACAAACAAGAATGGAGGTCAACCCAAAGGCCAACGAAAAACAACTAGACAATTTACGCCTTCGGTGTATGCGGTGGCCCAAATTTCGTGACTGGTTTTGAAGACATGTATAGATCCTATCACACTTGAACTAAAGATATAGCCATACGATAATGTTTGTAATAAATATCTAACTTTTGCGTGCGGAGAGATGATAGTGTTCAAGAAGATTTATGTCAATTGTCTTGTGGGTTCACAACCGCAAGGAAGTTTGTGCGATATGATATCAATGGGTTTCGTTTGCCAGACGGCACCCTTTGAAGCTACCCGTCCGCATGCGACCCACGGTGAATAGCGGGTAGTAACTACGGTGTGGTAGTGCGGATGGTCGACAAACCGAGTACTACGGTGTTCTTCAAAACATTGTCGAGATCAAGTTCAAGGACCAAAGGATTTGAGTGTCGTTTTCTTGTATTGTGATTGGTTTGACAAAGGTGGATACGGTGTAACGATAAACTTGGCTTGGTAGAAGTTAAACCACGAATCACGACTTTCAACTTTTGATCCATTTGTGCTTGTTCAAGATGCCAAGCAAGTGTATTACCTCCTTATCCGTGCTCCAAGCCAAGTCTTAAACCATGGTGGGTTGTGTATAAGGTGAATCCACATGATCACCGCACAACCACGGGGACGATGAGTACATACCAAGTGAGATTGATGCATTCAAGAAGATGACCTTCCAAAGAACCTTTGAAGTAGATGTCGGAATACAACTCGATGATTTAGTTGGTGACATGCGAAGTGAGGAAGATAGTCCTGTACGGAAAGTTAGGAAGAGAAAACATGGACGATCGAATACAACAAGTAATCATGATTTTGTTATGTCTATGTTCTAATATTTCATTTGTTATGTCTATGTTCTAATATTTCATTTGTTATGTCTATATTCTAATATTTCATTTGTTATGTAGGATGAATTCATTTTACACCGTTCGAGATCAAAGAAGATCGGGTCTTCATCTTGAAGAACCCATCTTGAAGAACGACGGCTCTTCATCTTCAAAAGGCGCCACTAGCATTTTCAAAGGAAGTACCTCTCATGAAAGCAGAAGGCGACAATTGGAGAGTTGTCTGAGAGAGGCTTAGGAGCAAGAACTAGAAGAGAATGATGAGGAGCAAAGACCAAGGGACGACAATGGAGAGGATGAGGCAGAGGAAGGTGGAGACATAGCGGAGGATGAGGCAGAGGATGGTGCGAATGGACCGGTCTTCAGGTTTTATTTTGTATGATAACTTACTTCTGTTGAATGTTTTGTCTCGCTAAGTAACTTCATATGGATATAAAATTTATATTTTTAGGTATAGAGGAATAAGCGGTGTTCCTCCACGACATGAAAATCGACAACTCCGTAAACAGATAAGACCAATTGGTGATAGGTTAGTAATGATTACAATTTATTTAACCTTGTATACATATGTCTGATTGTGCAAATATATTGGTTGTAGGTCATGGGATGATTCTTCTTTCACGGGACAAATAGGACAAAGCGAGTTAATGCCACATTGGGCTCTCTTTGTCTGTACCATTACCTGGATTGGTTGAGATCGACGGTGTGTCCCTACCGCTTTGAAGTGGGAACACTATAAGGTGACGATGAGACAATAATGGACTAACAAAGAACCTGAGAGGGTGTGGGTGATTTACAGGTAAACCTTTTCAAATCATGGTCATCAAGTTAGTTTTCTTTTTTTGTCACAGTAACTAATACATTTACTTGTATTGTAGGAGAGGTATCGCTGATAGAGGGGAAGAGGAGGAGTGGGAGCACATTCCAAACGTGTGTTTGAGAATCTTCGCTACGAAGGTAGTAAAAGATATGATGTCAATGCTGTCATACCGCAAGCGGTGAGTGCATCTTGCAAGAGGCATCGTGGAGAGGAAATGAATAAAAAACTTGGTTCTTCAAAATCTACCTTCAAGCTAATGAGTACATGCGAGGTTCATTGAAATGGTTAGTCATATGAATTGTGTGTATTTCAGTATTGCGCCATTGAATAGTTGCTTAATTTAACCGCTAACATTGTAGGTTTAATCGCGCTTCGATGCATGGTCGGCACTTTACGAGTCTTGGGCTTCTGAAGCGTTCATTGCAAAGTCGAATAGCAAGAGAGTGAATCGAGAGTCGGGCTCAAGTGTTGTTCATACATATGGTGCCGATGGTCATGTTCGTCTAGCTAAGCGACTGGTACGCTTATCATGCTATGTTAATAATTCATTTTCTTTTATGATCGATGTAGTATCGATTAACATGATTACAGGAAGCTCGACTTGGGAGGAGACCAAGTGCGATTGAAACTTACGTTGCGGGGCACAAGGGGAGCGACTCTACGCAACCGGATCAACTTTGCAGCCAGAGGGCGACGGACAGCTTGGTTAGTCAATTGCCTTTCTTTATCGTGTTGCAAGTTATTGCTTTTCTCAATGTAACTCGTATGCATCGCAGGCTAGATATGGAGATGAGATGGCCCGAACCCATGGTGAGGATGCAGAATGGAGGAGCAAGGCGTTGGCGTCGCCGCCTTGTATAGGAGCGGCGGTGGCAAGAGCCATGGGAGGTTTTCATGTTCAATGGCCGTTGATTCCTCTGCAACTCGAGACTTGACGAGGGCATCTCGGACCTCCACAAGTAGTGCACGTCTGCTCGTGAGGCTCGGATGCGGGATGAGTTGAGACAACAACGCGCCGATTAGCTCAACATCGCGATATGATAGCCCAAAGAACAAGAATTCATGAGGCAACAACAAGAATCCATATCACTTTGGCACACACAAATGAATGTAAGTTCATTTCCATATCTGCATACAATAAGTGATATGAGTAAGACTAAGATGCTTTCAAATTGATTATGTGCAATTATTCCACAGAGTGTATGTACTTGCTTTTGGAAAACCCTTCAATCTTCCGGCATTTCGGCTCGATCTTTCCTACATTTATGACCGCACCATCTATGGTACTATATTTTCAAGATTGTTCTATTATAAAAATATGATATTCTTGTTCTGTATGTTGTTGTGGGGCATGTTTGTGTGTGCATGTGTATATTTACATCCAATTACTAAAAATGCATTAAACCTATATTATAATAGAAATTAGTGGTCAAAGTTTAGTTGTTGGAACAAGAACTCTCAATATCCCATTGTAAATTGACTATGATAATTCTGGGATTGTGTGATAATGCTGAGATTGTGTGATGCATATTTGTTGTGTGATGCATTATTCTGGGATAAGTTGGAATAGATAAGTGGGAATGCTAGGCAAGCTTTGATCTCTATTTTGAAAACAAATGAAAAAAGCTAGCCAATGTACAATATCACCTCTTAACTATGATAATCTGACAGCAATCTAGCAAAACACCAATAGTCCAGTACAGACATTGTTTTTGATTGCCCACCAAGAAAACAAGGAATAAATTGTCTGCTGGTGTAAGGAGACAAAAGAGTAGCAAACAAAATTCAACAAAAAAACTGTAGTATCCTGCTTACTGTAGTATATAGGAAATTGTCTTAAATATGCAAGTTTGATTCATTACAAAAAAAGCAACTATGCATCTGTAACATACTACCAGATTTAGTGTATTTCTGACAAGATTCAAGTCTGGATGTCTTCAGGGTAAAAAACTGCTGGTTTTCTCAAGCGGACTCCTCTCCAACAATCCTGTGGTTTCTCCCTATTTAACATGCACTACTGCTTATATTAAACATAGAGTTTGCTTCTGTCGTGAACTTGTGATGTGTTATGGTATCAGAGCAATTATTAGGGCTATTTGATGGTCAATCTGAAATACAATGAGTTCACTCCTGATAATTTCATATGTTAGAACCTAAGAAGAAGATTATTAAGCATGTCAATTTGAATGTATATCAGCCAATATATCATTTCATATGCTAAGCAACAAATGAGCACCCAACCGCTAGATGCTGCTATACACTATTCACACTAAAACTTAGATATGTGCACATCATGCATCTATCATATTGAAGAGAAAAGGCAGCATAATACAATTTACATTTTATTTGTTAATCCAAAATGGTCAAGGAGGCCATAATTTCTATGACTTTATGAAGTTATTTGTTAATCCAAAATGATCAAGATAACCATTACTGAGCTTATCACAGTAAACTTAATAAATTTTTCTCTGGTTTTGTTCATGAGAGGGTAAATCAGAAGTTGGAATGATATGGTTGAAGTCATTTAAAAGTTTAAAACAGAACGTTCAAGGCTTTCTAGGAGACATGCACATCTGAATTTTGATAAAATCATTTGTTTACAGTGCCTTCATAAAGATGTCACAGTAGAAATTGCTATTTCTAGATTGTTTCGTCAAATGCTAACTATTTCTCTCCTTATATGTTGTAAGGACGGATGGCTCGACTCTGAGGCTCGATAGGAGGTGATGGGTCACAAAGTCTTTGGCGACAATAGTATACCTCCGATGAATGAACAATTTGATGATGTCCTAAACTTACGTGGAGGCTCTAGTTAGTCTTTTTTTTGTTGGTTTGTTTCACACTGTTAGGATTTGCTTGGTGACGTTTTGATATTGTCGACTTGTGCGAGAGTCTGTTTGTGTAATGTCGGATATTGTCGACTTGTGATTTGCTATTGTCGACTTGTGATTTGCTTGGAAATCTGTTTGTGTAATGTCGGATTGCATGTATGTTTGTTCGTTTGTGCATTTATGCTATCTTGTTTGTGATATGGATCAATAGAATTCTGGTATCTATATATTGTGATCTAGATCATATATATTGTGATGTGGTTTGTATGGACCAAATGAATTATGAATTTTATTTTTTTTGCTGCACCCAGCTATTTTTGTCGGCCCAAATAGAAGCTGCCGTAAATGGGATCACGAAATTTCATCAGCTTAACATCAGGCCGACGCCAATATGATCTCTATTTTCGTCGGCTTGAAATCAGGCGGACGCCAATATGATCCCTATTTTCGTCGGCTAATAGTCAGGCCGACGCAAATATGGTGTCTATTTTCGTCGGCTTAACATCAGACCGACGCCAATATGATCTCTATTTTCGTCGGCTAAATTTAAGGCCGACGAAAATATCCTTATCCACGTCGTCTCAACCCGTCAGGCGCGTGACGCACTATATTTTAAATCGACCTACTACTATAGCATTTAAAATGTATTGATTTTTTCAGAGTCGCATTTAAAATGTATTGATTTTCTGCATTTGTTGTCGGCGCCTATTTTCGTTGGCGATTTTAAAAAAACAACTATTTTCGTCGGTTTTAGGCTTATTTCGACGGTTCTTGGCCGACGAAAATTTGTCAGTTTCCTGTAGTGTCTAAATTGATTTTCATTAATATTTCAATATAACCTACACAAGGCTATAAGACATAAGAATCAATTTAAATACTTATTACCCGAGATGGCATTGGCTCATGATGGACTTGATTATCTTCATGCTTGACACCAATTGTAGACAAATATAATTCTTCTCCTCTTGAGTGAGCAAGCGTCCAAACCATCTCAATATTGCCTAAAAATCTTTTAGGCGATTTTTGGTACCCAATCCTTGTTGGGTCCACCAATGTTAATCACAATAGATTTAGGAACCCAAATGGTCCTAATTTTAGCATTTTTAAATTGACTAAGATGACTAGAAATAGAATTGCAATAATTATTCCTCCTAGGCAAATAATTTGCATTTTTATGAAATGGCTTAGGAGGGCAATGATACTTTGCAAAACCATTTCTAGTTTGATCTCTTCTAAGCATATGATAATTGAAATTATGCATTGGCTTAGAGGATCTAGTATATCTAGCAAATGTTTTGCTATTGTTATTTCTCCTAAGCAATATATTAGAATTGAATTGAGTGGGCTTAGGAGTCCTAACAATTTTAGCAAACCCATTTCTAGATTTACTCTTCCTATGCAAATGAATATCATTTTGAGCCAGCATAGGGGATTTGACAAGCTTGGCAAACACATTGCCATTCTTGTCCTTCCTAAGCAAATAATTTTCATTAATAAGAATAGGCTTAGGGGTAGTACCTTTGGGACAATCCTTACCGAAATGTCCCTTTTCCCGGCAATTGAAGCATGTCACGCTATTTGGCCCTCTCTTGACCGATTTGACTTGCTCCTTGCCGGCTTGCCTCATTGTTGGTGTTGTGGCCTTGTTATCCACTTGATTAGGGCACACTGAGGCGAGTGGCCCTTCTTGTTGCATCGAAGCATTTGATTGTCTTCGTGTGTCGCGCATTATGCCTCATCTTGCTATTCTCCCTCTTGGAGTTGTAGCCGAGTCCTCGCTTATCTTGAGGCGCCCTTGGTTTGCTCAAGATCTCGTCGAGAAGGGCTTTTCCTTTTACGCATCTCTTCAAGTCATTTTCCAATTTAATGACTTGGGCCTTGAGCTCTTTGTTTTCCTCTACAAGGTTAGCATCTATAGACATAGAGGAACTATAAACAATTTTATTAGAGCAATAAGGCAAATCATCGCTAGATATAGATATGCATTTATTTGATGAATTGATCGTAATAGAATTTGAGCAAGGCAATTCATCATCTAGATTACATTGAATAGCACTATCCATACTAGCTTTAGTGAATTCCTTGAAAAGGACTTTTTCATGATTTTCTTTTAGAACATCATAATCATTTTGAAGTGATTCATGTTCTAACTTTAAAATTTTATACTTCTTTTTCTCCTTTCCAAGAAATTCATTTAGCTCCTCTAACATATTCATTAATTCATCATAAGAGGGCTCTTCTTCATTTTCATCATTACATACCTCAATTTTACCTTTTGCCATGAAGCAACGAATTCGTGATGGGAGTGAATATTAAAGTAAATCGCTTGAGGCGGAGGTTGAGGTTGATGGAGATGCGGTTCTTCACTTGATGTTGACGATGAAGAATCATCAACCGACTTTTCTCCCTCAATGCAATCCTCAATCGATGTGGTTGATTCAAATAAGTCTTGAAGCTTGATCCACATTTCATGGCGCTCTTGAGATTGCATATTTTATTGAAAATTTCTCGCTCACAACACTAAATAAAAGCGTTAGTAGCTTGAGCGTCGAGATGTAGGCATTTCTCCTCTCCTTTAGTTGGAGCAATATCATTTAATGGAGAAGAAAAGCCGACATCAACGATCCACCATATTTGTGGGCTCATGGATTTAAAATGATTAATCATAAATAATTTTCATGAAGAATAATTAGAGCCATCAAATATATGTGAATTGGTGAAGTGCACTAATCCGCTAGATGCCATCCTTTAAGCCTAAAATGAGAGTGATCGTGGCTCTGATACCACTTGTAGGGTCGAGGATGCGCCTAGAGGGGGGGTGAATAGGCGTTTTACGACAATTCGCTCTAATACACCCCTAAGTCAAAACCTAATCAAAGATATATGCGGAAGCGATAAATAGGTTTTGACAATTAAAGCCTAAATCAACTAGGCTCACTATGTGCACTAACTAAATTATGTCTCTACACTAGAATTGCTAATTTGAACAATCAATTAATACTAAGCAATTCTAATTACAATCAAGCAATTGAACAATATACAATAAATGTAAATACTTGAAAGTAAAAGAGACAACCGATATTTTTCATGGTGTTAGGAGACTTGCTTGGTCTCCCTAGTCCACGTTGAGGCAAGCCCAACCACTTGGACCGGCTCCCGCTCGAGCACCGCCTCTTTCCACTAGTCGTGGTTTTCACGCTTGCACGTAGGCTCAACCCGAACCTTCACAAACTTGCGGGCTTCTCACACTCGAGAGCTCCGCGCAAGACGACGCCTACGTCGTCTAGGAGTCGGCAACCTCCAAGAGTAATAAGCCGCTCCTCCGCTTGAACTTCACCGAGCACAACGAATGCGCTCCCGGTGATCACCTCGTGCAACACATGCACCAAGGCCTCCCTCAAGTGTAACACATGCACAAGAGGCTCTCAAACCACTTCCTAATTGCAACACATGCAATTAGTCTCACTCTTAGCTCAAGAATCAACTTGAGGATGCAACACATGCAAACCACCTCTACACAACTCACACAAGAGTCAAGACATTAACAATAACACAAAGCACCTTGCCATCGCCCCTAAGGTCTCCTTTTATAGCCCACAAAGGAAAACTAGCCATTTGGGGCAAAATGGGCGAATCGATTTTTTTCGGTCCGCGGGACCTTAGCCGGTCCGATCAGCCCTCACAGGCAAGCGGTCGGAAAACGACAGATACGGCCGGTCCGATCAAGATGCCGATCGGTTGCATGCGTGTCCGGTCGACGACACCGACCGGTCGCAAGGCGCAACCAAAAACCGAAAACACTCTCTTCTGGAAAAGTCGCACCGGAGAATGAGCGGTCGCACCGGAGGTCCGGTCCGACCGGGCTCAGGCCGGTCGCACCGCCCGTCCGGTCGCACCGCCTTCAGTCCGGTCACACCACTGGATCAGCCACAAAAACACTCATAACTTTTTACACCGAACTCCGATTTAGGTGATCTTTGATTCTATGCGAAGCTTATCACGAGAGCTACAATCTCCACCCATTTTCTAGATTTAAGCAACCATAGATATTTTTAAATATCACCAAAATCAACTTGCGAAAACACATTTCGCAATCAACTCAAGATCTATTTGCAAAACGTATTAAGCAAATCAAACCCGAGTCTATGAGATTAATCCCCCTAGCCATGTGAAGGTCAACACGAGACCTAGTCAACTTGCAAACACCCGTTGCAAGCCCTACTCATATGCTTTCGGGATTCCGGACTCATAAACCTTGGTTTATTTGCACAACGAACTTGCAAATAACATAATGAACATATTTCATGCTTGAGCACTACTCTTTGCAACACATGCAAAAGTCTAGCTCCAAGCAACACCAAATCAAGATGTATGAACTCTCTAATTGCAACACATGCAATTCTCTAGTTCCATGCAACACCAAAACCAAACTTCAATTTCACACCAAAACCATTTCAACCATATGAGCTCTCTACTTGCAACACATGCAAGCCTCTAGCTCCATACAAACACACAAATATCAAATCATGCTTGGGCTCTCTCCTTTTGCAACACATGCAAAACTTAGCTCCAAGCAACCACAAGATTTTGAAAGATTGTTTTGAACAAAACCAAAACATGAAGCTTCAACATTCGCAACACATGCAAAAGTGAACTTCACGCAAAAGCCAACGCATTAGCTTATCCTATTTGCAACACATGCAAATCAAAGCATTATGCGAAAACCAAATGCATATACTCTTCCTACATGCAAATCAGAGTATAAACCAATAACAACCAAACATAAGCTTAACCCATTCGCAACACATGCCAAATGGTTAACTCTTATGCAAAAACCAAATCCAAATAGTTTGAGCTTGAGTGAATACGGAATGAGATCACCAACACATGATGAAGCTCAAACTAGGAGACAAGCCCTCTTAATAGTATGGCGATAAAAACCTTAGACTCAAAGACTACAAAGTCCTTAGCCTATCTAATTATACCTTTGCCGCCGCACGCAAGCAATCCCCTTTGGGGTCTTTATGATCATCACTTTGATACTCCCCCGGGATCATCACTCGATTCTTCTCTTTGTCTTCGGGATCTTCTCTTGACACCCATCACCTCATGATGCCGTCTTTATCCCGTTCTCAATCATCCTTGGACTTAACCTAACTCAAACATAACTCATGAAACTTGTTAGTCCAAGATGCACGGTTGTCTCAATTATCTCTTGCACTCCATTAACACATAATGGATGCCTTTAGATCAATTGAGCACAACCTAAATCAATTTGAATAATTAATTGTGTCTTAAGTACAATAATGCAACACATGCTTCATTATACTTAAGAACTATTCATTTGTCCTCAATTAATTACGGAACACCATCAACACATGATAAAGTGTTTTTTAATGATTAATAAGACAAATGAACTCAATTTAAATTATCATTTATATTGATATGAGTATATATTAACTACACAAGTTTTCATATACTCATGTTGATGAAAAGTAATGATCCATTATGTGTAGGCTATATGGAAATGATCATTACTCTAAGTCATCAACTATAGAATAAACCCCACATGTATATGTGCATAAATATGATTGACTTGGATATAATATGCACATATTCAATTTGATTATATTGGAGTATATCCTATATTACCATGAGTATACTTATAACTTAGGCAATTCAAATATATACTCAAGTATTTAGTTTCTTTGTCTTGATCCTTATATGTGTCAATAAGAATTAGATCAATACAAAGAGACTTTCAAGTTAAACTATAAACTCCCCCTAAGTGTGTGCATCCATGTAATATATGGATTGGGAAACATGATGCACATTTTGTGGTTAATATAATGGGGACATTCATATTTTAACTTGACTCCAAAGTATGCAACTAATACTAGAATGAATATGCAAACATACCTTGGGTTTTCTATTTTTCAATGCGATGAGACTAATCAAAGATATTCTAAATAAACAAGTTAGTCTCGATATAAGATTTGTCATTAATAACAAAATCACATTAATGGATAATCTCAATATTAGATTTGTCATTAACACCAAAACCATAACTAATGAAGGTTGAACTTACACTTATACTTTCAATCATAGAGATGTGGTTAGAGAACTCTCCAATTTGCTTAAGCATTAAATTAATCGTGTAGGCCACACAAGGTTGCCACAAAATGCTGCGGTGCTCCCGTGTGATGAGACTGCTATCTTCTTGTAGTTGGCACCGTTATTCGTGACAATCTACAGAACATTCCTTGGACCCACCTTGTCAACCACTGAGGCAATTTCCTGCATCAATAAACAAAATGAAAACCTCCATTATATGGGATGAAAATATTTTCCATCTAAATATTTTCTCAGTTTCATTGGTGTTAAAATATTTCATGTCTATATCTCACCCAATCAGAGACAAGACACTCTCGCTTGTAAATAAAACATAGGATGAAAATATGAGCTATTAATTAGCGTACAACTGGATGAAATTTTGAATGCTAACTTACCCCATTTTTGAGTTTCCCTTACATCGCTAATAAAGTAAAGATTGTGTATTTTCTTACCCGCAATACCAGCCATGTAGAAAATTTGGCTCAAGTCGAGCCAATTGCTTGCTTCATATTCCTTCCCTTTATGTCCATTGCCTAGTGTCAATTCTTGTTTGCATAGTCACGGGTCGTGGCAAGGTTGTAATCTCCTATGGCCGATCTTTCCCGTTGTGAGAAACTCTAAAATATCCTCAACAACACAACGTCGCCACCTCATCTAGCCCCCTAGAGTTGCCACTACTACTACCATGTTCATACCTGCCACCTGCTTGACTGATAAGTTCTGTCTCCCTCCTGGAGGTAGCCATGGCATGCTTGACTTACTACTCCTCATCAGCATCACCCGCGTACTTTGCATATGCACTTCTTCTCGACGGAGAATCTTCAGCTGCCGCTTCCATTCTGATCCACTCGTCTCTCTTTCCCTTTTTCTTCTCCTTTGTCCTATCTAGGTCACGTTGAAAGTACTCATAAACTTCTGGAGGAACTCAACTGCAATGGATGACATTCGTACTGTTCCCTGCCAAGTGTTGCTTTAGTCGGGTTGCACCCCCTCCTTTCTTCTCTTTGTGATAGTACTTGCAACGAGATCTAGTCCCCAGTTTGTTGCCATGCTCCCACACCATGTCAACATAGTCTGCCATCTACTAATAGATAACAACAAGAAGTAAGCATGCATGCAGTTTACCTACACCCCCTCATCTGTGGCCTCAGATCTACAGGAGAGAGGGATGAGGCGGTGCATGGCGTTCATGGCAGCTCGATGGAGACTAATGTTTGGTGGCTCGCCCGGTCCTTTTGGTGCCGTTGACACCCACCCTTCTCGGCCTTCCTCCCGCCACGTCCGCTCCAGGCTGCCACTTGTGCGACCATGCCACCCTAATGCCCCTCAGGAGAGCGCCGATGCTGTGGATCGGCTGGGTTAGAATGGATATGGCATGGGCAATGGAAAAGGGCATGGTGGTGGTGTCAGAGAAGGGCATGGCTGCCACCCGTCGTCTCCTTCATTCGCTCTGTGCCTCATTGGCGTTGGCAATGACCTCCTGAAATCCGACTCCACTACATCAGCTTGTCCTAACGCTTTCCCCATGGGGCTGCGACCAACAACACTGCACCAATTGCGGCTGTGAAGGAGCGAGAGAAGGACTGTGACAAGTCTTGCAATGCCTCATATGTGGTCTACTCCCACTGCATCCAATTCCTTAAAAAGGTGAGCCCCTTTCTTGCTTGCTCCATTCAGTATCAGTTTCAATGAGTGTTTATTTTGTAGTCAACATAGAATCTCTTTGGTTGTAATGTGAGAAAAATGTGTGATATTTCTGATCTAAGCACAAAGGATGGGAACCACTGCAATAAAAATTTGGATCAATTACGATAAAAAATGACTGGTTGATCCCGTGCTGTCTTTTTTTCTTTAATGTTCACTGTATGATTTGGGTCATATTTTATGATATATATTACCTTCTTTCGGGATCTCATTGCAGGCATAGATTCTAATAATATCACTTGCTCCATAGGGATCTCAAGACATCTAATCTTCTCTTAAACAACCATGGTGAGTTGAAAATATGTGATTTTGGACTCTCTCTCGCCAATATGGCAGCCCACTAAAGCCTTACACTCGATGGGTTGTGACTTTGTGGTATAGGTGTGGCGACCCGTATAATTAGCCTAGGGTAGCGATAGTAATACTGTCATCACCCCAAGATAATTACACGAATCTCGACACAGACACCGGCAAAATATTAGAGAATCCAATGCTTTACCAGTTACTATGTCGTGTTTAGAGTGTTACAGCAGAATAATAATTAGAGATTGTATGAAAATATATTCATTGCTTAGCCACGCAAAGCTATATATCCATTACATAATATTACATCACTTCCCTGTACAACAGAAGAGTACGGCTATTGCCTACATATACTAAGTATCTCCTAGGAACATAATACGGTCTATAAAATCTCCTAGTCCTCTTGATAGTAGTAAGTATAATAGTAGCCCTCCGAGCCATCATCCTAATGACTCTGGAGCTAATCTTGGGAGTAGGCCTCATCACCAGCCTCAAATGTTGACCGTCAAGCTCGTCTTCTAGAAAAGGGGGAAATACAAGAGTGAGTACAACGTACTCAGCAAGCATTAGATAACAGATGCATTATATTGATGTTTCTCCCCAACCAACACCAATTTCCTTCCTTCCAACTTAGTTTTTACATAAATTAGATTTGTAGGGTTTTCTTTAAGGGTTGCAAGTTTTAGTTATTGAAACTTAGTTACGAGCACCCGTATATGAGACAGACTAGCTTCTGTAGCCTCCAATCCAGGAGAAAGGCTTGAATTCAAGATTTTTAACCTTGCGCAGGTTTGCATCACTTTACCCATAACGACCCCATTTCGAGGCTCCAGAACGTTTATCGCTACTCTGGTACTAGATCTCCAACACTGTGCTCCGAGGGAGATATCCTCCCGCCACCCACGAATATAGTTGTACTTTGGGATTCCCGGCAGTACTCCACCGGGCTTCAAATATACCACCCCTAACCATTCCATCCACAACCTTCCAATTCCAACATTCACAATGTTCCACTTCCAACATTCGATACACCGTCAAACTGGGTATCCGGTAGTACCTAGCTAGGCTATAAAACACTTACCCATGTGGAGATCATAGCACTTCCATAGGACAACCTTTTCTGACAGCAATTCATCTCGTTATAGTTGATACTGAAAATACAGTTAATTGCCCGAGTGTAGGTGGTATGTCCTTATATTATAGGGTTAATTGGATATATGCCACTGCAGGAACCGGTTATTCGAGATTTGCCATCATTCCTTTGCTTTTTCGATATATGCCATTACGAAACCGTGCTTATTTGAAATATACCATTGCTCGCGACACGTGTCCCGTCCGGTCAAACCGAAGCAGGACTCACCACTTTGACGATTTTGCCCTCTGGACTTCGAATTTCTATATTTAATTTAAGGCTAAAATGGTATTAATATTTTATGAAAATTTTATCAAGATCTGAAATAGTATTATTAATCTTACATAAAGTTTTGAAAATTTTATCTTTTATATTTAAATTTTAAAAATTCTGCCAATGCTATTTTCCTATTTTGAACTTTATTTGTTTTCTATTTTTGAATTTCCAAAAGTTTCAAATGTAAGTTTTAATTTTTATATTTTTACCAGAGGTAGATGAGGATCTCGGGTCACCAAGGTAAAAATCTTAGCTTCAGATCTTCTTTGGAGATTTCTACAAAATTTTGACAAGACTTTGATGCGGAGGGCAAAATCGTCGAATTATGCCGCTTTGACCGGACGGGACACGTGTCGCGAGCGGTGGTATATTTCGAATAAGCACGGTTTCGTAATGGCATATATCGAAAAAGCAAAGGAACAATGGCAAATCTCAAATAACCGGTTCCTACAGTGGCATATATCCAATTAACCCTATATTATAACCCCTGTAGAGAGCACCGCCGGCGTGGGTACCCTTCACCCCTTCCCCTGTGCTCTCTACCCACCAATATAGCCACTATAACACATTCACGACTCAATTTGTGGATATCCTAACACACACCCATCATTTCCAAACCACATTTCCACATTACCAATACCAAATTACCAACTTCCACATTCCATGCCATTTTCCCACATCACAATACCGCTTCCACATCACAATACCAGACCCAACAATATATCACAACACTTCTTCCATCCAACTACCATTTACACTCCCATTTTTAGAATTTAAGTTTTAATGCAGTGATGATACGATTTTATGAAAAACATTAAAACATTTAGCAAAGATTCTCAAGGAATCTTGCCTAGAATAAAATTTGATGGTTCGCCCTTGCTCGAAGATGGGTTCAGATTGGCGAGTCGATTCAGGTCGAGATCTGAAAATACAAAATTATTACTAGGGCCATCACTTGAATTTAATTATCTCGGCATCCAACCGATTTTCTGATCTGTCGTTCAGTTTTTATTTGAGCAGTAATTATTAGTGCCAGTTGTCAGATTTTTACGCGATCCGCAATCGATTACCTAGATCGACACAGTTCACGGAGTAATTCATTTTTCTACCCTTCTAATTCTTTTTCTTCTCTTATTTTCTTATTTTCTTTTTTTTTTTTTCATTCTCTCTTCCCTTTATTTTCTCTCGGCTTGCTCTAGCCTCTGGCCCTAGCCTTGGCTTCTCTGGCGACTTGACCGAAGCTCTAGCTTCTTGAGCCTGCCGCCTCCCTCTACTCGCCATTCCCTAGCTGACACCTCTCCTGCGCCTAACTCTCTCCCTCTCCTCTCCCTGCTCGCCTCTTGCGCCTGGCACCTCCTTTCCTCTCCGTTACCTCTCGTGCATCCTGCGCCTCCTTTGGCGACGAAAAGCCGGTGGCCCTTGGCATTGCTTGTGACGCCGATCGCATCTTGGCTCAGCCATTCAAGACGGTGACGTGCCCGTCGGCCGGCGGCCGTGCTAGCTACGTCCGGTGCCAAATCCCCTCTCTGGCTAAGCTTCCTCTTCCTCCACTCTACTAACACTTCTAGGGTTGCTACCCATTTCATTTTTCTTGCACATTTTACTTTGAGATGGATGATTTTGATGCAATGTGGGGGGTCTATGATGATGTTGGGTGGCCGATCTACTTGAGAAACGAACAGATGCTACTCTATGGCTACCTAACTACTGAGACCATGGGGAAACACTCCGAACTACAATCCCCTCTACCCCATTGCTTGGCTAGCACCCCGATCTACCTTCTACATATAAGAACAATTACTGTGCTAAATGGGAAAGTGCACTTGATGATCAGTTGGTCGTGAGCTAGCAGTGGGTAGGGGTCTGGATGGTGGTGAAGAAGGGGTTGTCACTGGCTTCTTGCTTCAGGACTCCTCCACCTCCTCTGTTTGCTTCTGGAATTCCCTTCATCCCCCTTCTGGATGCTGTCGCCTCCTTCTTCTGGATGGACGTCGCCTCCTTCTTCTGGTCCCCCCTCTTCTTGCTTCGGCTGCTTGGTTGGAATGGCTAGTCCTTATGTTGGGAGACAAGGAAGCACTGGCTGGATTGGTTGGATGCTTCGGTTGTCTTTGTGGGCTCTCGATTGATGTGAGTAATGGGAATAGAGAGGGCTTGGCTGGCCTCTGGATGGCTGGCTCGGTGGCTTTATGGCATTGGCACACTTGGCTAATGACCTTTATACCCTTAGGGTTTTACTTCTCCCTAATGGCCTTGAGGGCATTACGGTCATTCTGTGCCTAAAATACTAACGATACCCGCATATCGTACCAGGTAAGTCTAAATGCCAAATGATGAACCCCGAAAAATATCGAGAGGTGCCTGTCTGGGTTCCGGACAGATGAGGTACCTCAATGATGATACCTTTTACTGCAGGACTGACGGCATTCTCTAATCCTTACAATTTATTTTCTTGCCTAATCACTTTTAATGTTTAATTAATTCTTTAATTAAACTGATAACCCTCGGGTTATCACAACCTACCCCCCTTATAAAGGATTTCGTCCTCGAAATCCACCTCACCTAAAGAGATTCGGGTATGACTCCCACAGCTCTTCCTCCTTGTCCCACGTAGCCTCTTTTTCGGTATGATGCTTCCACTAGATTTTGTAGAATTTGACGCTGGCTCTTCGAAACTGTCGCTCTTCTATAGCTAGGATCTTTAGTGGTGTCTCTTCATATGTCAAGTCTGGCTGTAATGGAATATCAAGATTGGGCATCAGCTGGGAAGGTTCTCTGAGACAAACTCACAACTGAGAGATATGGAATACATTGTGGATTTTGGACAATTGAGGAGGAAGCTCTATTTGATATGCAGAGTTTCCTTTCTGTTCTAGCACCTGTAATAGTCCTACATATCGAGGACTCAGTTTCCCTTTTACTCCAAATTGATGTACTCCCTTCATTGGAGATACCTTCAGGTATACATGATCACCTGGTTGGAATTTCATATCTCACCTACGCTTATCGGCATAGCTCTTTTGTCTACTCTAAGCAGTTTTTAATCTTTCTTGGATCAATTTGATCTTCTCATCATTCTGGTGTATCAATTTTGGACCAAGTAAAGATTTCTCTCCCACCTCATACCAACAAATCAGGGATCTACACCTTCGACCATACAGGGCTTCAAAAGGAGCCATCTGTATGCTTGATAACTATTGTTATAAGCAAACTTAGCGAGGTGTAGGTACTTATCCTAACTTTTCTTAAAGTTCAATACATAGGCCCTTAACATATCTTCCAAGATTTGATTCACTCTCTTACTCTGTCCATCGGTTTAAAGATGATAGGCAATACTAAATTTGAGCTTGGATCCCAAGGCAGTTTGGAGACTTCCCCAAAAGCTAGAGGTGAAAGTGGAACCTCTGTCAGATGTGATGGTTTTGGGAACTCCATGGAGGGTAACTATCCTTTCGACATAGATCTCAGCTAGCCTATGAGCAGAATATTTCTGATTTGTGGCTATAAAGTGAGCAAATTTTGTGAGTCTGTCCACTATAACCCAAATTGCATCTTTCTTGGCTAGAGTCCTAGGCAAACCCGTTATAAAGTCCATACAGATATCTTCCCATTTCCATTTTGGGATTTGGAGAGGTTGTAGTAGGCCTGCTGGATGCTGATGTCCACCTTGACCTTCTGACAAGTATCAGATTTACTAACATATTCTGCTACTTCCTTTTTCACACCATTCCACTAGAATGTTTCTTTTAGGTCCTTATACATTTTGGTACTACCTGGATGAATAGAATACAAGGTGTCATGGGCTTCTTTCAAGATCAAATATTTTATTTCTAGATCATTTGGAACACAGATCCTATCGTGTAATTTGAGGATTCCTTTGCTTAAAGTGAACTCAGAGGGTTGGTTTGACTGGATCCTCTTGGTTTCTTCTATGATAAAGCTATTAGAGGATTGCTTGTCATTGATCTGTTCTAATAAATTTGATTGGACAGTCATGGTGGATAGCATCGCATTCGATGGAGATAGATTAAAATGAATCTCCATCTTGGCTAATTCTTGAAGGAGTTCAGGCTAGAAATTTTGAAGGGAAATGTGGTGACATTGAGATTTTCGGCTCAACACATCAACGACTACGTTGGCTTTTCCAAGGTGATAATTGATGGTGATGTCATAATCTTTAATGAGTTCTAACCATCTTCGCTATCTCATATTCAGTTCTTTTTGAGTGAATATGTATTTGAGACTCTTATGGTCACTATACAAGGTGCATTTTGATCCGTATAGATAGTGTCTCCAGATTTTTAAGGCAAAGACTACGGCTCCTGATTCCAAGTCGTGGGTAGGATAATTGACCTCATGAGGGCGTAATTGCCTAGAAGCATAGGCAATCACTTTTTCTTTCTACATGAGTACACATCCTAATCCTGATTTAGAAGCATCGTAGTACACAACATATTCTACACCATTTTTGATGAGGACATCGCCAACATGTACGTGACCGCTGTCTCTCCTTCCTCTACGACGTCTACTTCCCCGACGCACGGCGTTTTTTCTAAGTCGCAAGGAGGCCTCCATCCACATGCTCGGCCCATTGAGACTTCCTCAGTGGACCAGCACCTCAATCCCACACCCCAAGGATGGCCCATGCCTCTAGGATGGCCCAAGATCAAGCCCAATTTGTCTCCGAGTCCGGTTCGGCCATCCAGGAGCAGTAGTACTTCAAACGGACATAACTTGGGCTCCCGGACTCCGTTTTTAGTGTGCGACCACCCGTTTGAAAGGTATCGAGATAACCTTTCCAATGCATCTAGTCCCAAGGCCAAATTCCTCATGGAACGTCGGGAAATCACTGAACAATCAAGCAGTCCGAATCTGCCAGGTGCTGCGCCACCTTATTTGGGCCGTGGGCCTTGTAATTTGTTGGAGGGGCCTAGGCCCAGGTTGAGGACGTGGGAGCAAACCCTAGCACGCCTCCACCTTGGCCGCCACCCTTTGGCCATCCCTTCTCTTCCTCCATTATAAAAACTAGCCGCCATCACCTTAGATCGAGGTTTTGTTGTGTTTGGTAGACCCGTGCAGCGCCCCTCCTCGTGTTTGTGCGTGTCGACTAGACCGCCGAGCCGAGAAACAGAACCTCAACTTGTCTCTTTTGATTTCAATATCATCTTTTCAGATTGCTTCATACTTTGTTCTTGCGGGTTCTCGATTTCTTGCAGGAACAATTGATCGATTGGATCTTGTATCTGTGTGGATTGGCATTGTGATTGTGAAGCTCCGACCTGCTGGTTAGAAGCCCTAAATTCGGTGCCATCAACACCCCCAAATCGACTTATCATCATCTCACCGAAAGATCGGGATCCCCGTCCCCCATCAAGTGGTATCAGAGCTCAAGGTTGCTCGGTGAGATTTCCCCTCAATTCTGATTTTTTTCTCCTAGAGTCCAGAAAAGAACCGCAAAAAATTAGTAGATTGGTTTTCTATCCGAGCCAATTTGTGCCCTAACTTTTACTACTTGTTCTTGGTTTGTTGAATCGTCGGATGCATAATCGTGTCTTTGCTGGTTTTAGAGTCTAGTTCCTTTAGAGTTTGAGTTACATTCACGTAATTGTCATAGTGTTTTTCGTTCATCGTGTCTTCCTTTGTGCCATTGCCACCATCTCGCCGCTAACAACAAGCTACCGCAGCCCCAAACCATCCATATCACGCGCCTTTACCTTCCAAAAAGTGGATCGGTTCCAAAAATAGCAGATTGGTTTCCAAAATTTTTGGTTGATCTTCACCAAAAATAGCGGATTGGTTTCCTTGTAAGAGTTTCACAATTACCACCTGCCAAAACACCTCCACATCCACCGGCCGAGCCCCACCACTTCCCCAACTCAGCCAAGCCCAAAAGGAAACTCCAAAACCTACTCCAATTCGTTCTCGCGTGCAATTTTGTGACTGCTGCAGTAAAATAGTCATAACTTCTGCATACGAACTTGGATTTGGACGTTCTTGGACTCGTTTGAAAGATCACGAAATTTCCTATCAAATCCAGCTTTGTATTTAACAAAACAGATATTTCCAAATTAGGCCTTTAACAGTGAGAAAAGTTGCTATCTTTGTCAGGCTAATTTTTGATCCACCGCAAAAACAAAAAGAAAAAGCATAAATTCTGTGAGCAAAGGAGAACAAAATAAAAAGAGGCCAGTGCAACAAAAGAGCCGCGCTGTGAAAAAAATGAAAAGAGAAGAAATTTTGTGAGCAAAGGAGAACAAAAGGGAGCTTTATCATTTTGATGCTGCATATTGAGGATCCTAGTCTATATTTATCTTGTTTGTTCAAGGACCTTCATCTTTGTTCTGTGACTAAGTCTATGATTAGGCTCGCGTCTCTAGCACGGTCTAGCCTAGGACCCGACCTGCATCTTGATTTTGAACGACTTTTCACTTACTTTGGTTCGATGGTACTAGTTCCTCCTTTGCTACATATTATTACCTGTCCAAGCTCCACCATCTTCTAACTACACAGGTTCTGGAATTTGCAATCGCTTGCCACATCGAGGACTTGTAAGAACTTGGTAGAAGCTTGAGCGTGTGAGAGGCTTGCCACTTCATACCACCTAGTAGTTGATAGGAAAATATATACTTGTGTATTTTCTTGTTTTCTACTAACAATGACAGGTCACATCACCAGACACCATGAGAAGAAGTGTACTGCAATTGCTCCATCTCCTTTTCGTGATGGATATGATGAATATGATGAGTTTGATGCTTTTATTGATTTGAAGTATTTACAACAAGGTAAGATGAAGGTAAAGAAATACTATAGAGAATTTAAAACCTTGTTAAGATTTAGTGGGTTAAATGAATGTGATGAGGCAATTGAAAATAGGTTTTTTAATGGATTAAATAAAGAGATTCGGGATATTCTCATTGAGGAGACATATAATTCTCTTTCACAATTGTTTAAATGTGCCATTAGAGCTGAAAATATGGTACTTGAATCATTGAAAGAATTTTTAGCTTCATTAGAGACACATCAGAAAAATATCGGTGTAAATGAGTTGTTGCTCCTCCTCTTTTAGCTAACACTTCGACATATATGGCAGAAGGTAAGCATTGTAATCCGTGATTAGTATTCAATCCGGGCTGTCCGATAGAGAAGAAGAATGAAGACATGTAAAAAGAAGAGGAGACATGAAAAAGGAGACGGATGAAAGCATTGTTGCGCATGTGCAAATGAAGGTCAAACCATTGAAATCACACCTACATCAACCTGAAAAGGACGTACAAGGTAATAAAAAGGTGATGCACTTGCACATGGTGAGAATAATTATGTGCTAAATTTGTCCACTACTCATGCTATTAGAGAGCAACCATTAGTGGAACTCTTAGGTGATTTTCCTTTGTCACAAGAAGATATGCTTGCTATTTATTGTGATAAAGAAGAGTTGTCTTGATAATGTTTCACTTATATCAACTTCACAACTAGTGAATGAACATGAAACTTTTACTTGTGCTGATAATAGACATGTTCTTCACATCGCTAGAGAAAAAGATGAGCTTAAATTGATGTCTTCTTTAGATACTTTAGGTTACATTGAATTTAATACTCTATGTGATCTAAATAGTTTAGAGGAGAAACTTGCTCTTCGTTCCAATCTGCCATGCTTACAGAGAAATATTCTTCATGTTATTGGCCAATATAATGAGAAAGGAGATTATATGGTTCATCGTGTTTACATTTGTTCTTCCCCCATTGCGTTGACTACAAAGGATGTGCCTGTTGCTTCGCCCGTTGTTTCCAATAACCTTTCACAGGAGCATGTCACGGAGTCGAGGACAACTCCAATTCAAGAAGCGGAGGATGATGAGGACATCGCCAACATGTACGTGACCGCTGTCTCTCCTTCCTCTACGACGTCTACTTCCCCGACGCACGACGTTTTTTCTAAGTCGCAAGGAGGCCTCCATCCACATGCTCGGCCCATTGAGACTTCCTCAGTGGACCGACACCTCAATCCCACACCCCAAGGATGGCCTAACTTTGTGTGTCAGTTCCTACCAAGAATCGACATTGATATGTGAACTATTTGTGTCAGTTCATTCTGGGAATTGACACTGATATGTTGACTATTTGTGTTAGTTTATAGTAAAAACTGATACTGATATGTTGATTATCTGTGTCGGTTCGTGGTAAAAACCGACACTGATAATATTATCAGTGTCGGTTTGGAAACCGACACTAATGTCGGTTCCGAACCAACACAGCTGAGCTTGTTTGTAGTAGTGAGTGCATGTTGGTGATGTCCCATGGGATTAAGTGTTAATTGCTTCTTCCACACATTCCATTAATAGGGTAATATCATATACCAAGATTTTGTTAAAAGATTTGGGGATGTTTGGTTTGCATTAATATTCTCACAAATTTAAAGCAGGCATCTCACCTTAGCTGTAAATTTGCTACAATATACATGGTTATAATTCCTAAATGGCACCTATAATAATGTTCATATGTGTTAAAGTGTGTGTTGTGTAAGAGCACAGTACTGAAATTATTGGTCCCATGGGAGAAATAAACTATGAGGCTTTACTATGTAATTTGTTAATAGTTTTTGTTGTGAATTAATTAAGATCTCAAAAGGGGAATACTAAGAATACTCGTGCTAATTAAAATTATTCCCGAATACAATTACTTTTAAAGATAAGATGAACACATTAGGATCATGCCTAAATAACTGTGAATTTTTTTTGAAGGTTGTTCCTTGCATCGGCTAAAAGGTTATACATTTCCCGAAATCCAGCATCAGGCCATCGGTAAAGGTACTACAAAACGTTTGTATGTTATTGTTTTCTAGATTTCCATATTGAAACGTTACTTATATAAGCGTGTGTACTTGCTACACAATTACTTTCAGGTCATGTTGAAGCTACCAGAGATGCAAACTAAAGAAGCAACAAATAACTGCACTTACAAATCAAATTGATTTGGGGCATATATCTACATACCATATATGCACATTTCATGACCTGACATATGTAGCTACATAACATATATGCACATTTCATGACTTGACATATGTAGCTCTCAACTTGTGCTGCTCTTCTTGTACTACTAAGCTAGCTAGCTATAAAGATTTTGTTGTGATGCTTCATGATCGATGTGCATATAGTTTTTAGGGCATTAGGTAAGAAGTACTTTGAAAAAAAATTGTTGTACACTGGTTTCAACAATTGTATATCAAGTGGATACAACTTGCCTAATTAACCAATTTTTTGTTTGTCACCTTTGCCTTTTTTCTGGTGAGATCATCTTAAATGCAGATACATGACTTAGCTACTTTCAACTTGTTACCTTCGGAGTGTTCACCTCTTTCCTATACCGCAAATGAAAGGTTGGCTTCATTTGTACCACAAACAAATATGTTTAAACAAAATTTCATTTGGGCCTTCGAATTTTACTAATTTACAAAATTAAGATCGTGTATAACTATTGTATCTACTATTATCATAAAGATGAAGAGGATAGGTTTATGGTTGTCCCTTTTGTCTACCCCTCCCCAACTTCTTCTGCGTCAAACTTTGGATATTGTTGACGATAGGTGGGGTCCACTGCTAGTGATAGCATTGGCAATTGTGGTGCCTATATCTCTTCTCTCCATCCCGTAGATCTTATATATCCCATGCGTACCATGGCCTCCACTATCTCCTTAGATCTTGCACACGCTGCCAACATCTATTATCTCTAGCCTCCACTGACCATGTTTTCTCGCATCCCATGGTTGATTAAAGCCGCCTAGTTCTTCCTACAGCCTTTCTCGTTTAGAGTATGTTGTCGACGGTAGTTGGCACTATGAGAGAACATGCTGTAGACAAAGGAGGGGGATCCGGTGGCAAGACTATCTTTGTCAAGTTGAAACAAGAGAAGTTGCATCCAAGACCAGAAGATGGGTAGTAGAGAAGGAGAAACAATTGATATCATGCAAATCACTAGGTGAACACAAGGCCAAATAGTGATCAAGTGCATGACCATTATAGCCAAGAGCATAGCGAGAGATAGTTGCATCAATAGGATAGAAGGAAGACACGGTGATAAAGTTGCATATTATGATAGGATGGTGGATCGGCACGATGATTCTATCAATCTCCACGAGAAGAACTTTGGCAATGTCTGGAGCTCTCCATATTTTCCCTTTCCTTTTAGCATCGTCTTGATATATGTACTAAGAAAGTCTAAATGCAGATCTCCAGGCAACTCTCGGTGGAGGATCGATAGATATAAGAAGACTTGGACGCAAGTAAGCTTTTCTTTCTTTTGTGAAGACTTGTTGATTTTTTTTGTCTTGTGCAGTGTTTTTTTCTTGGTTCCATTAGAGTTTTGTTTGAGGCTTTCATTATTGCTACATAACACATGTATCTTAATTGGTTTTGTATACATACATTTGGAACAACAAGAAGACCTCTGGCTAGTGTAATATTATTTACTATTGATGCACCAAGTTGGTTTAGTCAAGTTCTTGTATAGTTACAATAATTTGGTACATTAGTCATTCTCTTCCTTTGTCAATTTATGTTCTAATTTATAAAATCACAAGGAGAGAAAAATTGGTCCTACTATCATATAATATTGTAATATTTCTCTACTTATTTAAGGTTAGTTATATAGTAACTCCAAGGAGTCATATTAACCCATGTGACATGAGACTAATTATATACAGAGTATGAAAACAATACAGAGTAATCTATCTTGCATTGAAAGGTCATTACTTTTAAGTAATTTTTGTTGTCAATGTTATTTTGGTGAAGGCTTCAACCAATAGCAAGTTTTAATTGTGAACACATGGAGACCATATCAAAAATTTTCTATGGAATAGTATGTATGAATGTGGAGAGTTTGTTACCATGTCAAGTGCCAAATGTGATGTATTCAATTAAAACATCATGATAAATTTAATATTTCAAATTTCATCAAAACATCATGTTCCTCTCTGGGCTGAATAGTTTTTGGAAGGTCGGCATGAAAACCTGCCCAACCAAAGAAATTATTAAGTTTGGCGATTTCGGTCAAGCATTTTACACAGAGTTGGAAGGGTTGTATTTTTAGTGCACTTAAGGTCGTGGGTAGGAAATGACTAGGTATCTTTGCCTTTTGGTAGTTGGCCCTTATAACAAAGAAAATGGTTGAGACATATGCTTCTCTTCATACCTTCTTCAACCAAATGCCTTTGTTATTGTAGTCCAAGCTCCATGACCGCATAAGCAAACCACCTCCACTTTGCAGTCACCATTGCCTTCCCTCCAAACATCGCCCGCCATTGCAAACTTCTCAACCTCTCCCTCAGCTTCCCCATTCAATCCAAATGTCACGCCATGCATAGCTGCAATCACGGCACCACCACTGTCTTCTCATCCTCACCTGAATCCTACTCTAGTAGCTTCCCTCACGATATGACTGGAGATCAATCTGTTATTGGTGTCAAACAAATCAACATTGTACTTGAGTTGTGGAATTTCATAAAGAACTGAGAAGCCTCTATTGTGGAAGCTATGGCATATATGATAGTAGACATTAAAAAACACTAAGGTCTTCTTGTCAACTATGAAATAATGTGGTTTCTCAATGTACGCCTATTGATATTTGTGGTATATATAATATTTTGTTAATGTCACCTAAACTATGAAATATTTTGTTATCATATTTGTGGTAAGGTCTTTTTGTCTTGAACTATGAAATTAATATTTTTCCCTACCTCTCTTTGTAGAACTTCTATGATTAGTATTTATTGTTCAAAATTTTCTTCTCTTTAGATATTTTTGCAATGATATTTATAAGACACAATTAGTTATAGATTTTGCAATTGAATATCAAAACATTCTAGATGTATTGAGCCAGCAGGTTGTCGATGAGGAGGTCTTAAAATATGAACATTTATAGTACTTTCATCCCTTTCTTATTCTAATATTGATGAATTCTAAGACAAAATCCAATTACATCAACAGTTCATCCTAAAAGTTGTCATGCTCTGATTTATCTTCCACTTCATCCTCATCCACGAATGAGAATATCATATGCAACATATTTTCACTCTAGTCTTATATAGGAATAGGATCACTCTGGTCCTATTCCTATACAAGACCACGATAAAATAGGTTGCCTATGGTATTATCATTTGGGTTGATAATGAAGTGAAAGATAAATCGAGAGCATGACAACTTCTAAGATGAACTATGGATAAATTGGATTTTGCCTTGGAATCCATCAACATTAGAATAAGAAAGGGATGAAAGTGCTACAAATATTCATATTTTAAGACCATCCTCATCAATGAGCTCATTATAACTATTGTATCTACTATTATCATAAAGATGAAGAGGATAGGTTTATGGTTGTCCCTTTTGTCTACCCCTCCCCAACTTCTTCTGCGTCAAACTTTGGATATTGTTGACGATAGGTGGGGTCCACTGCTAGTGATAGCATTGGCAATTGTGGTGCCTATATCTCTTCTCTCCATCCCGTAGATCTTATATATCCCATGCGTACCATGGCCTCCACTATCTCCTTAGATCTTGCACACGCTGCCAACATCTATTATCTCTAGCCTCCACTGACTATGTTTTCTTGCATCCCATGGTTGATTAAAGCCGCCTAGTTCTTCCTACAGCCTTTCTCGTTTAGAGTATGTTGTCGACGGTAGTTGGCACTATGAGAGAACATGCTGTAGACAAAGGAGGGGGATCCGGTGGCAAGACTATCTTTGTCAAGTTGAAACAAGAGAAGTTGCATCCAAGACCGAAGATGGGTAGTAGAGAAGGAGAAACAATTGATATCATGCAAATCACTAGGTGAACACAAGGCCAAATAGCTGATCAAGTGCATGACCATTATAGCCAAGAGCATAGCAGAGATAGTTGCATCAATAGGATAGAAGGAAGACACAGTGATAAAGTTGCATATTATGATAGGATGGTGGATCGGCCTGATGATTCTATCCAATCTCCACGAGAAGAACTTTGGCAATGTCTGGAGCTCTCCATATTTTCCCTTTCCTTTTTAGCATCGTCTTGATATATGTACTAAGAAAGTCTAAATGCAGATCTCCAGGCAACTCTCGGTGGAGGATCGATAGATATAAGAAGACTTGGACGCAAGTAAGCTTTTCTTTCTTTTGTGAAGACTTGTTGATTTTTTTTGTCTTGTGCAGTGTTTTTTTCTTGGTTCCATTAGAGTTTTGTTTGAGGCTTTCATTATTGCTACATAACACATGTATCTTAAATGGTTTTGTATACATACATTTGGAACAACAAGAAGACCTCTGGCTAGTGTAATATTATTTACTATTGATGCACCAAGTTGGTTTAGTCAAGTTCTTGTATAGTTACAATAATTTGGTACATTAGTCATTCTCTTCCTTTGTCAATTTATGTTCTAATTTATGAAATCACAAGGAGAGAAAAATTGGTCCTACTATCATATAATATTGTAATATTTCTCTACTTATTTAAGGTTAGTTATATAGTAACTCCAAGGAGTCATATTAACCCATGTGACATGAGACTAATTATATACAGAGTATGAAAACAATACAGAGTAATCTATCTTGCATTGAAAGGTCTTTACTTTTAAGTAATTTTTGTTGTCAATGTTATTTTGGTGAAGGCTTCAACCAGTAGCAAGTTTTAATTGTGAACACATGGAGACCATATCAAAAATTTTCTATGGAATAGTATGTATGAATGTGGAGAGTTTGTTACCATGTCAAGTGCCAAATGTGATGTATTCAATTAAAACATCATGATAAATTTAATATTTCAAATTTCATCAAAACATCATGTTCCTCTCTGGGCTGAATAGTTTTTGGAAGGTCGGCATGAAAACCCGGCCCAACCAGCAAATTATTAAGTTTGGCAGTTTCGGTCAAGCGTTTTACACAGGTTGGAAGGGGTTGTATTTTTTAGTGCACTTAAGGCTGTGGGTAGGAAATGACTAGGTATGCTGCCTTTTGGTAGTTGGCCCTTATAACAAAGAAAATGGCTGAGACATATGCTTCTCTTCATACCTTCTTCAACCAAATGCCACTGTTATTGTAGTCCAAGCTCCATGACCGCATGAGCAAACCACCTCCACTTTGCAGTCACCATTGCCTTCCCTCCAAACATCGCCCGCCATTGCAAACTTCTCAACCTCTCCCTCAGCTTCCCCATTCGATCCAAATGTCACGCCATGCATAGCTGCAATCATGGCACCACCACTGTCTTCTCATCCTCACCTGAATCCTACTCTAGTAGCTTCTCTCTGAAGTGCCACTACCTTCTCTCAACCTCAACATCAACTCCACACTACCAAGCCATCCAGCCTTGGCTATGCACCCCAGCACTGATGGTTTGGGTGTTAGCCCTATTCTACGAGGGTCGTGAGGCTGCTCAGATGGCAGCTACATTGGCCATGCCGGCCATGCCACACTCTCGTGTGTTGGCCACCGCTAACGGCTATGTTCCTATGCTAGGACTAGGTGAGTCTTCTTTGATTCGACTATGACTCCTTCTCCCTATTTCTGCCTGGGTCCAACTATTTACACAAAATCCAACCTAGCCAATACATAAATCGAAAATATGGTTTGGTCTTGGTTGGGTTGGCAGTAGGGCTATAAAAAAATTGAGCTCGACAAGTTATACAATCTCAGCTCAAGCTCCAAATGAGCCAAGCTCTAGCTTGGACCTAAGCTTGTGAGCCTAACAAGCTTGAGCTCGAATAGTGTGGTTAAGGCTTGACATATACCCCTTTCCAATTTTCCTCCACACATTCCTTCCAATGCTAAAGTCTAGTTGCCGAGCTTTTTTGAGCTGAACTTGAGCTTTGACCAAGCTTTTGCATGAGATATTGTGTTAAAGTATATATAGTCCCCAAGATTTTTTTATGCCAAGCTTGAGCTTATTTGAGCTTTGGCGAAGATTTTGTAGAAGTTAAATGTAATTACCAAGCTTTTTTGAGCTAAGATCAAGCTTACTCAAGCTTTGGTCAAGTCGAGCTCGAGCCTTTCTCTAGGCTTGAATCCTAGCCCGGGCTCACTCGAGCTCAACTCGAGCTTGTATTAAACTTGAGCCTAGCAAGCTATCACTACTACAGAAATACTTATATTAGATGCCTCATCATACAGTTAAGAAAAACCATCTGTGATGAGGAACATCACTGACGGTTCTATACTAAAACCATTAATAATATAATCACAAATGGTAGTCGTTATAAATCGTCAGTGATATACATCAATATCACAGATGGTTTTAGTATAAAATCGTCAGTGATGACTCCTGTAGCTATCACAGGCAATTTTAAACTAAAACCATCTATGATATCTATCCATCACATATAGTTTTAACTATGAACCATCTATGCTATAAACTGAGACTACTATATAAACATACCGATAGAGGTATGTAACGCAAACCTTGACTCACAAGGCGTTTTGTCTCCCCCCAAACCCTAGCCCCCCGCCATCCTCCTCCTGGGTGAACTCCTCCCCAGCGATGTCCTCCTTGGCTACCTCCTCCCCGGTGACTTCGTCATCCTCGACTACCTCCTCCCTATGGGAGACATCCTCCTCGGCTACCTCCTCCACAGCTACCTCCCCGCCAACCTCCTCCGCTTCACCATCCGCTCCATCACCTCACCTCCCGTCCCTAAGACCACGTTGCCACCCTCCAAGGTGAGATCGCCTGGCACTTAGTGATCAATTGCTTATGTATTGTGATGTGTGCATTGGCGTGGCTTCCTGCTAGACTGAGCTCATGTGCAGGTAGTGGAGAAATTATATCATACTGGTGAAAAAAATTCAATGCTCAGTAGAATGCTGTGAAATGTTGTCATGATGTCTCTACTTGCTACTTAAAATAGTAGCAATGGAGGCATGATTGTAGGTGATATGTTATTCTCATATGCAAAATATAGTCATTATCATAAGCTAGCTCTTGCCGGCATTGTTCTTAAAAAACAATTACTTAATCATCTATGAGGTGTTCAAATCTTCATTTGATCATATATGCAACCTTGACTAAGAGAACATATGGCCACTCTCTGTTGCGAAGATCCTCTATTAGTTAAATCAGATCATGTACATTTATTGTAGCATGACAAACAAAGGCCACATTTAAACAATATGAGGTGTGATTAGTATTTCTAGGTCATGACAAATAGATTCCACAGGCCATATGTAAAAAGAGAGACACTGGTTGAATATGGTTTGACTAGCAAGCAAGCTACCAACAAAAAGCATGCTTGAAATTCTTTTCTCCTTCAGTACGTTCCATTTAAAAACTTGCTATCACTCATGCTGTCATGCATGTTAATTGGTTAACTAAATCCAAAATAGCGGCCTAGTATGACAACATAAAACAGAAGGATTAGTTTAAATACTATGGTGGTGTTCCCATGCATATAAGTTTTTATGTAATACATTTAGAATCTATCAAACCTTTTTGGTTCACATTATTCAGGGTCCTATAATCTGATTTTGGTAAAATAGATGACATGGAAAAGTTGTTAGAAGTTAAACAAAAACTTGAGGTGGAGATCGAACAACTAAAAGGCAAGTTTGAGTTAATTGAAAAGATTTATGAGATGAAATAAGAACTAAAAGACATAGATGATAAATTGCAAGATATTGAATTTCTTAACACGGCACTTATCATTAAGGACCGCAGAGCTAATGCAAAGCTGTAAGAAGCCAAAACTAAGCTTAAATAGATAATATAAAGGTTTGTAGTATTTAATTCGATATGATTACTACAAATATACCAAGACACCCAATATGGTCATATAACTTTTGTAGAGATTAAGAGATATGACTGGAGATCAATCTGTTATTGGTGTCAAACAAATCAACATTGTACTTGAGTTGTGGAATTTCATAAAGAACTGAGAAGCCTCTATTGTGGAAGCTATGGCATATATGATAGTAGACATTAAAAAACACTAAGGTCTTCTTGTCAACTATGAAATAATGTGGTTTCTCAATGTACGCCTATTGATATTTGTGGTATATATAATATTTTGTTAATGTCACCTAAACTATGAAATATTTTGTTATCATATTTGTGGTAAGGTCTTTTTGTCTTGAACTATGAAATTAATATTTTTCCCTACCTCTCTTTGTAGAACTTCTATGATTAGTATCTATTGTTCAAAATTTTCATCTCTTTAGATATTTTTGCAATGATATTTATAAGACACAACTAGTTATAGATTTTGCAATTGAATATCAAAACATTCTAGATGTATTGAGCCAACAGGTTGTCTGATGAGGAGGGTCTTAAAATATGAACATTTATAGTACTTTCATCCCCTTTCTTATTCTAATATTGATGAATTCTAAGACAAAATCCAATTACATCAACAGTTCATCCTAAAAGTTGTCATGCTCTGATTTATCTTCCACTTCATCCTCATCCACGAATGAGAATATCATATGCAACATATTTTCACTCTAGTCTTATATAGGAATAGGATCACTCTGGTCCTATTCCTATACAAGACCACAGTAAAAATAGGTTGCCTATGGTATTATCATTTGGGTTGATAATGAAGTGAAAGATAAATCAGAGCATGACAACTTCTAAGATGAACTATGGATAGAATTGGATTTTGCCTTGGAATCCATCAACATTAGAATAAGAAAGGGGATGAAAGTGCTACAAATATTCATATTTTAAGACCATCCTCATCAAGCAAGCTGTTGCCTCCATGCATCTAGGACGTTTTGATATTTAATTGCAAAATCTATAACTGATTGTAACTTATAAATATCGTTGTAGAAATATCTAAGGAGAATAAAATTTTGAACAATAGATACTAATTAAGGAAGTTCTACCAAGAGAGTTAGGAAAAAACATATCCTAGATGGTTCTATTTAAAAATTGTCCATGATAAACTCATATTAAGTATAGTTCTATTTAAAAACCATCTGTGATCAATACATATCATAGATGGTTGTAGTTAAAAACCTCATGTGATAAGTGTTTTTCCAGTCAATTCAGAAACCGTCTGTGCTATGTGTCGTATTATCACTGACGCATGCTTATAGATGGTTTAGAAAACCATCTGTGATGATGTTTGCGAACCATCTGAAATAGCCTTCTCTATAGCAGTATGTGCTTGCTCGAGCTCGGCTAGTTTACGGCCCTAGTTGGCAGGTTAAGCGGTTTGGGTCCAAACCGTGGATAACCGGCCTGCTCCTTGCTTTGCATTTACTATAGAATGAAAGGAAAACTATTATTTTTCTCTAAAACTATGTATCACTACCTCTCAGAAAAATTTGTGGACTACCAAACGGATCTAGTATGTCAGCATATTTGTAAAGAATTCAAGGGACTTGCAGACTCATGAAAAGCCAAAAGATTTGTTTTCTAAGGAGGACAATTTCATGAAAGTCAATTGTATCTGTGCCATTAATGCAACATATATGTATCTCAAACCAAGATACGCTGCATTATTCATAGGACATTTAATTTTGGAGATAGATTTGCATACCTACGTCTATTAATACCTCGTCTATTAATAATGTATTTTCTTCGATCATGCCCTTGAATCTTCCTCAATTTAAAGTCAATGGGTCATCCAAAAAAAGATCACACCCTTAAATATTACCCATTTATTTTTGTTCATGTTCTTATCAAAATTTCCATTTAAAACTGTACAATGAAGAAACTATACTATGAAAGACATCATTTGATGATACATTATCATATCCAATATGAAGTTATTTGAAATTAGTTTACAAATATATCCACTAGTTAGTAAATCTAAATTTGCAACATCAGAATGATATGCGCACAATCAAAATATAAAATAAAAAATTATCTATGTGATTTTTGGAGGATAGATTTGGAACTAGGACACCACTAGAAATGATCAATTATTAAAGCGTGATCATCTTGAAATAGCATATATACCTCTCTAGCCTCCAGTTTACAAATTCAAAATATTTAAAGGGTAAAGTAGCTAGTTTTGAATGGCATTTTTTGAAAGTACTATACCTTACAAGGATGAAGTTGCGAAAAGATAGATATGCCCATTAAACTATCTTTAATTCTGGGATGGTTCATTGAATTATAAATACCCCTAGTTGGCAGCCCTTAGGTATGCCTATTGTGATCCATGTTCTTATATTTTCAGTAGCATCTGTCAATGTAGGTAGCAATCCCATGAGCTTTCATTTTATTCCTTTGCAATTTTGTTTCTCCCTCTGTCAGCATTTATCGCTGTGAAATACCATAGATGCATGTTGGCTGTAACCACTAGCTTGTTGTTTGAGTAATTTATTTTGTTTACCTATCAGAGAACATATTGGGATTGATCTCCAATGGATGAGGTGAAGAGTAGAAATGCTTCTCTTGAGCCTGAGGCAAAACCAGGATTGTCACCATCACGGTTTGTGAAGGTTTTCAGGCATGGGGAACTTATTGGAAGGAAGATAAATTTGGCTGTTCACAACAATTATGACTCATTGTCCTTTGCCTTAAAAAGACTGGGCAACAACTATTCTAGTAAGTTATGCTTTGCCATATGCATAGATCTGTCAATAAAGTTGTTTGTGAATTTACATGGCTGGATCAATAGCATTTGTATAATTTAAATGAAAGAAGTTGAATCTAGCTAGCACTTGAATGATTGTGTTAGAAATTACAAAATCTTAACAAGGGGTGTGGAAAATTAAAATGAAAATTACAAGATAGCTATTGCACCTAAATTTCCTGTTATTTCAATGTACCTAGATGTATGACTTAATTTCTAATTTATTATGGGTGAAACACAAATTTTGCTCGCACATAGAGGATCTAGATCTTACCTACTAGTTATGAATGTATATAACCTTGTAGAATCTTGGGTAGTTATAATTTCCTTATATGCCATAAAAAATTTATATCATCTCTTATATGTCACTCATTGTCTTACAAGCATAAATGCCCAGATCCTCCTTGTTGGTGAGACAACGAGGGATTTCACAAACATTTAGTGATATGTAAGGAATTAATCGTAATCTTTATCTTATGATATAAGCTATAATTTTTCTTAGACACAACAAATAACATAAGTAATAACTCGTAAATTCCAAGTTTTCTGGGCCGTGCATTTGTAGCTACTTAAATGACTGCTGCTTCATATATTACTCCCTCCATCTAAGTTTATAATGCGCATTTCTTCTTAGCCTATAGACCAAGAAGATATTGAAAATGACTAGATTATCCCTAATTATTATCACTAAGCACTATATTCAAAGCATACATATAGAGAATATGAAGTAGAGATGAATATTTATTAGAGGTATATAGAGAACATCATAAAAATTTTGCATTACAATGTGAAATACACCTTATATTTATGAACAAGACTATTCAAAAAATACACCTTATAAACTTGGACGGATGGAGTATATGATTTGCTAACTCAACTGTAAAAGTGGGAAATAAGAAAAGAATTGTGGCCAAGGTTATGTTATAGCAGACAATATTAATAGTTGATTGATTGATAATAATCAAACTAGGCATTTAAAAAGGAAAATTGCTTATATGGTTAAAAATTGACCTACATTTGTCATGTGTTGAACAACACAGTAATCTTTTTAAGTTATTCATTTATCATTAGAAGAGGTGCTAAAATTACTTCATTTTTCCTAGGTTGTATTTTGTCAGACCATTCTAAATTATGTAGAAAATCGTGCTTAGTTTTTATTTTGAGCACACCGTCCTTCCAAGATATATAATTAAGCGATATTTTAAATTCGATAATACTAACTTATTAAGTGTCCATCAATTGCTTAGTGTCACCATTCCAACTTAATGGATTGTTGAACAATGAAGAGGATGGTGCAATATTGGATGAAGACGATTTCCTTTTTTTATACGATAATGTGGACGGTGATCGTTTCTTCCTCGGTGAAGTTCCATGGGAGTGAGTTCTTTTATCTTAATTAGTCTATGTATATTTTAAATTTGTTTCATCTCCTGAATTCCGTAATTATTTTGATTATCATGAAAAATATTAACAATTTAATGTTACAGGCTTTTCACCATTTCAGTCAAGAAGATCTACATTGTTCCTGCAGAAAAAGAGGATGGTGCGTGCAACAATACATTAACTTACATGCACTTCCCATTCATTGACAAAAAAACCTTCAAAGAATTGATAATCCATTATGTTTGAAAAACCTGAATTGATTATATACCTTTTTTAATTTTTGGAGGATTATATTGTTAAATTATTTTAACATAATATGGCCCATGTAAATTACAGAATGGTTCTTATAATAAAATGTCTTAGTGTGATGGTTACTAGACTAAAAGATTAAGAATCATGGGGTTTAAAATCCTCTCCTCTCCCTTCCAAATATTTAGTTGTGTACTATTTAGTGTTATTACATAATGTTACGGAGGAATTACATCTAAGCATCAGTTTCTATACATGTATTGTTTGCAATTAGAATAAGTGATGAATTGTCGGCTACATGTATTAAAGTGCTGAGTAACAGTCAAGTTTTAAGTGATGAAACTACTTGTTTAAATGCTAAAAACTCCTTGCTTTTAATTGGTAACTCTTTTGGTTAATGCATGCATTTGAAACTTCTCAAGGAGGAATGTTACAGAGGAGAGATAATGTTACAAAGGAACCTCTCCTTGGCTATAAAAGGAGACTCCTCCTGTACATCAAGGATGTGTGAAGAAACAAAAGAATAGTACACATATAAAAGAAATCTCGGTTCTTTAGCCATCAAAAGAACTATATTAGTAGAAGGAAGAGAGGAGAGAAAAACTCGATATGCAAGGTGTTGCTAATATGTCTCAAGGTGGGTTTGTGCTTTTGCACATATGAAGGATGATTTGTGCTTCTGCACTATAAATGTTGCTTATGTGGTTGAATCAAAATGTTCTAAATGATCTTATAGTTTCCGCATTTATGCTTACATATATTAATTTGTTACTCCCATCTATAGTGCCTGCAGATAATGAGGAAGATGAGGAGGAAGACACTGCTGCTAGTGCTGCCGATGTAGACGAAGCTGCTGCTGACGGTGATGGAGCTGCTGAGGAGTAGCCAAGAAATATGAAGAGAAGCTCAAGCTTGGATTGCATCCTCGATGGTTGCAATTGCATGCTCGTTTCTCTACTTGCCTTTCAGTTCCTAACGTGTCTTTTATCGCAGGCTTGGCTTGTAGCCTGAATAAATCGAACCTGTCTCTATTATCTTTGACTATTCTGCATAACATATGAAGCTATGAAACAAAATATATTAATTAGCTTCTGGTGCTATGGCATTGGGACATATATGCCACCGGTAAATGAGAATTAAGTGTTGTTATTATATACTTATCAGTATGTCGTAATGTCATTTTGTGCCGTCTAATAATTATTTATTCTGTTCTTGATTTGTTGCGCTTAATTTTTATTGGCAAACCGTTAGAAAAATCATGCGAGTTGGAAAATAATAGTGGTCGGCAGAATACAAGTGGTCTGGGAACCTATTTGCTACCTTAGAGCATCTCTAATGGTGCCACTTCAGCTAGCTATAAGGGTACCATCTCAGTATTTTGCTTAGATGGAAGAAAGAAAATAAGGAGAGAGATATAGACCGACTACTAATGTATAGCCAGACTATAACTAATTCCAAAAACTTATTATCTATTACATATGGACCGATATTTAATTTTATAGATAATAATATAGCTAATCTATTGAAGATATTATCTATATATTATCTATAGATGATATGAATATTTTTTATAGCCAGTATCATTGGAGATGATGTTGGTTGGTGAACTAATCGACGAGTACGTGCAACATATTTAGACTCATGGGCCGAGGCCCAGCCCAGGTCACCTCATTCTTGCAGCACTTCCAGTCTTGGGGATTTTGCTTCTATAGTCTTTTGTTGCTGTTGAACGAATGGTTGCCGCCACCACCACTACCAACTCCGGCGAGCCCAACTGACCGGCAGTGATGAGCAGCGGCGGAGGTGGCGACGGCGGGAGCCCCAACAACACGGAGTGGCGCTTCAATCAGACGCTCCGCAACGTGCAAGGGTGAGTCCGTTCGTCCCTTCTCCTCCCTTCTCCCCCTTCGATCTGATCCTTGCGGAAATGGGATGTAATCTGGTGGCTTTGGCGGGGAAACTGCGTGAAAGGCGGCGCCTTTTGGGGAATTATTGGGTAAAGGTGGGATCTTGGCGCGTGTTTACGCTCTTGGTCCCGTGGATCTGGGGAATTTAGCTTTTGTGTGCGGGTCATGATGCGTTTGGTCGTGCGAATTAGATTGGTGCTGTAGTGTTTCATAGTCTAGATAAGCTGGTTGGGTCTCAAGAGTGGGAAATTTGATCGAGTCTACTGCTTTTAATGGACTGGATCTTGTATCCGGCTCTTTTGGTTTGGTGAATTTTGGAAATCACCATCCGGAGTCAAATTGTGTTGGAAAGGAGAATGCTAATAGAGGAGGTGCAGTTGTTAGCATTTGGGGTTGGAGGATTTAATCTTCTTTTCCCCTGCATATGGAGTGAGATGTTGATTGTTCCTTGCTTGGAATTGATTCATAGTATGGCTGTTTAGGTTAGCGTTCACAGGAACTCAAGGGGAGGATCAGCAAATAATAGTATTTGAAGAGCCAATTATGTTAAATCCAACCATCTCATTATGTGAATTTACATAATTCATAATTCATATATTATATATAAAGGGCTCCAGGTTATAGCCTTGATTAGCCTCAGTAAAGTTCCCAGGTTACATGTCTAAAATATAAATGTTCTTGATGTATTTATGCAATTACACCATGGCCATGGTTATCATGGCGCCCTGGCAAGGCAAGTCGCCTAGGTGGGCGCTTGAGCGCAGTTAGGCGACCAAATTGTATATGCAGGCAGCAGCAGCAGAATCAATTATTGGTCCAATCCAATGCAATGCAAGCAATGAAGCAGCAGCAGCAGCCAAGCATCAATATAAACTCTCTGATCCTCACTCCTCAGTCCCCCCCTTTCATTCAGTAACACCAACTCTCCAAGCATTATCAATTATCGGTCAAATCCAATGCAATACAAAGCCATTCCAAGCAAATGAAGCAATGTAGCAGCAGCAGCCAAGCATCAATATAAACTCACTGTTTCTCACTTCTCAGTCCTCTCCTCACTCGGTCTTTGTTCCTCACTCCTCAGCCCTCTCCTCACTCGGTCACTCCTCACTCGGCGAATCACAGCAGCCAGCAGCAGCAATCAACGCTGGCAATGGAGGTGGAGGGCTGGAGGCTTACCAGATCTAGAGGCCGCAACGGGCTGGGGAGCGGAGGCGACGAGCTGGAGCCTGGAGGTGACAGAGGGGAAGGGCTGGAGGCGACGGAGGTGATGGGCTGGAGAATGGATGGAGGCGCTAGGGTTTACCCGACTGCATCGATTGGGGCTGACCTCTGCCTTTCTTTTATCCGGCCTCATGTCAACTTGGTGTGCGCCCGGCCGCCTCCTGCGTGACACCTGGGAAGACTAGCGAGGTGACAGGCCCTAGCGAACCCTCCCCCCTAGATGCCTCGGCGACACCATGATAACACTGACCATGGCTGTTCAAATTTAACTCTTCAATCAAAAAAGGGGGTGGTACAACAGAAATTATACATGTGGTCAAATCACCACTTGCAAATGTATTGGTTCTGTCTAAATTTCATTCCTATGCCATGATCAGACATTTACTCCCTCTGTCCATCCAAATTTATAAGGCATATTTTCTCTTTGTACGTAGACCAAAGAGATATTGAACATGACTAAACTATCCATAATTATTATCTCTAAGCACTATATTTAATGCATGCATGTAGAGTAAAGCTGTATATTTATCAGGGGTATAGAGCAAGCATCACACTAATTTTATATTGGAGTGTGAAATGCGCGTTATATTTGTGGACAAGATTCAAAAAAATACACCCTATATTTTTGGATGGAGGGAGTATTACTTTCCATTGCTAGCCATTTCAAAGCATATCTGTTTGTAGCCTAACACAATGAAAGTTTGGATTTTTTTTTCCCAAATTATTTGTCAGAATGCTCAAAGGACGCAGCTTTCCTGGAAAAGTTTTGCTAACTCGACAATCTGAGCCTCTTTCACCTCCTAAATTTTCCCCACGCTTTGAGAATGATCGTGATGAAGATGAGCATAACGAAGGTTCACGAGAGGTAATGTGCCATTTGTTTGCATTGCTTTCAACATGTAAAGAAGACAGTTGTAACTGATCAAATTATAACTGTGCAGGGAGAAGGTCAAGCATCAGGAAACACAACTGATAATGCGAGTGCAAAGAAATCAAATCTGCCATCAAAGAGTAGCACGAATACATTACCAGATGCCCAAAGATTAGTTTCTGGGGCTAGAGCTACAGATTCTGCGAGAATCGCTAAATTCACAAAGGAACTCTCTAGGCCAGCAGTTATATTAGGTACAAACTACAACGATTACCCTATATAGTATATAAAATTGATTGCATCATCAATTGGGTGTGAAGGAGTTGAGTTCAGAAGTAAATATGACAGTAATTTTCTATATTGAGCATAGTCGATCATTTCTAATTTTCCATTTAGTTTCTTTGTTCATCATTTTGGTTGCCAAGCTAAACATGAAAAGGGTTTAAATGTTACCTATGGCACTTGTTCCTTGTATTTTATGGCAGCAATTTTTCCACTTCTGTTTATATTCTCAGTTACATTTGCCTTTGATGGCAAATTATTGCAAATACTGGGGAGACTAGTGTAACTTTCTGTCTATAATGTGTACTGCCAAGTTTTCTTCTACTAAGAATCCAAGAAGGTTGTGATGTGCCCTCCTGCCTTTTCTTTCTCGCAAGAATATCCATCATGTATTCTTTGGACGCTACACGATTTATTTTGAAGTGTGCTATAATTATCTAGTTTGGCAAGAGAGGTATATTTTTGGACATCTAACTGCTAGCATTCCTGCTAGCATCTCACTGTTCTTTTTTGTTCATCATGGTTTTTATTTACATCTTATAAGTATGAGTTCCACCCACTGTCTACCTTAAAGATGCTTAAATTAATCACAGGTAAAAAACACCATCAGTTTATACTTTAGAGTTTATTTTGATTAGCTTCTGGATAAATTATTAAGTTTTACTCTCTTTTGGTTCTAAATACTATTAGCTTGTCCATTTAGTTGACATCTGCTGTGTTGTCTCCATTATGTAGACAAATTGCGTGATTTATCTTGGAGCGGTGTGCCACCTTATATGCGACCTAACATCTGGAGGCTTCTTTTGGTGAGTAGACATATTTGGTGTAAAAAAATATGACATCTTTCGAATGTGGTGTTTCAATGTTTGAATTTAATATAGCTGGCTACAGGGATATGCACCACCTAACGCAGATAGGCGAGAAGGTGTTCTAACAAGGAAAAGACTTGAGTATGTAGAATGTGTTTCTCAATACTACGACGTTCCGGATAGTGAACGCTCAGATGAAGAGATTAATATGCTTCGCCAGGTAAAATTTTGAACTTGAATTTACTACGTCAGGACTCAGGAACCCCCTCCCTCTTTTGATGGGATCAATCATCTTACACTCACATGTATGCTTGTAGATTGCTGTTGATTGTCCGAGGACTGTACCTGATGTTTCCTTTTTTCAGCACCCTCAAATTCAGAAATCTCTGGAACGCATTTTGTATACATGGTAAGGTGGTGAATTTAGTTGGTTCATCTTGATTAATTCATCAATGGAAAATTGTGCCCTTTTCCCCATTTTGATACATGATTCCCTCCTTGTGATAGTCTCTCCAATGCAACTCTCTTGTTGCCAGTATTTTTAAGTGCAAACTGTTGTGAAACTCATTTTTATCGTTGCATTTATCCATGTGTTCTGCGGGAAAGCATGATCAGTGGATGGAATTTTTGCATGGAACATGGTCTAGTATTAGTTACTCAAGTTGGTCTGTAGTATGTTGATTCTCCTTTTGCTTAACATGTCATGTGTTAATCTCAATCCAAAGTGCATGTTCTTGTTCAAGCAGTAACATGATTGTCTCATTGTCTGATTACTTTGACAATTCTCACCCACCCAGAGAGCAGTCCTTTTGACACGGAGACGACTTCTTTATTTATGAGACAACAAACATGACTTCTAATACTCATATATATTTGGTCGTTGTGCTAACCTGTATGCAATGCAATCAGGGTTATGGTTGTTATTTGCTTTGTTTCATTATCCCCTGATATGGTCATGCCTGTATTTCAGGGCCATCCGTCACCCAGCAAGTGGCTATGTTCAAGGAATAAACGATCTTGTTACACCATTCTTAATCGTATTCTTATCAGAGCACCTAGAAGGCAATATGGACACTTGGTCCATGGAAGATCTTTCTCCACAGGACATTTCTAACATAGAAGCGGACTGCTATTGGTGTCTGTCAAAGTTTCTTGATGGTATGCAGGACCATTACACCTTTGCCCAACCAGGAATTCAACGCCTGGTATTTAGGTTGAAGGAGCTAGTTCGTCGCATAGATGGTAATGTTCCACTGGTTTCTATGCTTTTCTGGCTACAATTGTCCTCTTCCCTATGCATGTACATTGGACATTCCAATTAGACTTTGTGGAGGAATAGAAGAAATTTAACAAGGAGTTACTGGACCCTTCGTAGGAAGTAAAATACATACACTTGTAGGAGCAACATTTGAATTTACCTAGTCCGTGAATTTGATGTGACATGGGATTTGCTTGTAATTCAGAAGAGTTTTTTTTGACATGGGATCTGATTTTGACCTCTGTTATCTTTGGGTGCTATAAAGAACCTGTGTCAAAGCACATGGAGGAGCAAGGGTTGGAGTTTCTTCAGTTTGCTTTCCGTTGGTTTAATTGTCTTCTGATACGCGAGGTTTGTGTAGTAAAATACACAAGTTTAGATTTGGTATACGCATTAATGTTGCTAACTTGTCTCACATCCTTGTAGATACCTTTCCATCTTGTCACACGTCTGTGGGATACCTACCTTGCTGAAGGCGACTATCTACCAGATTTTCTTGTGTACATATCAGCTAGTTTTTTGTTAACTGTAAGTAAAAGCACCCCTTGCTAGTAACTGGTTTGCTCAATGCCTTTTAAAATAATACTGGCACAAAACTTCGACTTCATGTTGCGAAATTTTCTACAAGTGTCCTACTTGTGAAGTAAACCTTTGACCTAATAATTCCTTGAGGGTACTCACGTGTCTTCTACGGAAATAGAAGTCTATCTGGGAAACATACTATGCCCAAGTATCTCTGCTAGTGAAGCTTACTCCCTTTTTTCCTTCAGTGGTCAGACAAGCTGCAGAAACTGGAGTTTCAAGAGATGGTCATGTTCCTTCAGCACCTTCCAACTAGGAACTGGGCGCACCACGAGCTTGAGATGGTCCTCTCGAGGGCTTACATGTGGCACACCATGTTCAAAAGCTCTCCCAGTCATCTTGCCAGCTAGGATCCCACTTGTCGTGCCTGGAAGCAGTATCGCAGCTTCCACTGTATTGTAGACTCATTCCTTCCAGTGGTTATGGGAGGGTTTTCGCCCTTTTGTTCGACGCATACTATCAATTGTATGACCGCTCCAATTTGTATATTCTATTGAGGAATTGATATCTGTGATGATGAATAGATAGCGTTGGATTCGTTATACTCGCTGCATTGGTTGCTACTTCGGTGCTGACTTCCTGTTTGGATCTGACAGACAGAGTAATGTGCTTGGTGTCAGTGCCTGCTTTGTGGAATGCTGTTATGGAAGTGGATCCAGTGGTAATGGAGTACTGTAGAGCGCGAACAGTACGCGCCATACTGTTCACGAGGTTGCTGTATCACACCTTCGTTTAATTGGACGGTTTTCTTTGGTTAGCTACTTAGCTATATACATATCTCATAATTTGGAAGTCGATCATGTTTATGAATAACTTTCTTAGTGGTCAAGTAATCCATTTATGTAAGCATGAGATTGTATCTCCTACCATCAAGCAAAGAAAAAAAAAGTTGAAATTGTTGGTTCTTTTTAGTTCTTTTGTTTGTGAGATGGCTCTCTCTTAAACTCTTACGTACATTAACGCAGGGCAGCGCAACACCAAATCTAAAATAAGAATTAGGGATTGGTTTAGGTTGCACTATATCTATTCAAAGAGTATATAATAATGATGGATTTAGTGAATCAGATCGAACCATGTTAACTTACCATGATAACAATTCAATTCCTATCAAATTTTTATAGTAGAATTCCTATAGGATATAATGCGTACAGCCTATCAACTTGCGTATGCCCTCTATTTTCTTTAATGAGTTGATATTAATTAAATATCCTTTTTGTTTTAAAAGATTTTTGCAAAGGTTAAATTTATGTAAGTTGCAGTTTTGCAGTTCTCTAACTTTTACTAATTGTACTCCACTAGAACAAAGCTGAAACAAATTCATCTCCTTAGCACACAAAGCAAGGAGCCAACCCGTTGTAAGGAACAGAACTTTAGGGTGCGTTTGGTTGTCTGGATAAGGTTAGATGGGATATGACCATCGAGTCTGGATGGGATGGAGACATCCAGGTGGTTGTTTGGTTGGATGGATGGGATGAGCCAGTTTTTTGTTTAGTTGGATGGATGAAGATGGATGGGATGAAAGGTATATTTGGCTAAAATAAGAGGCTAAAAGGTATATGCTAGTTTGGGTTCAATAACATATAAACAATTATTACATGAAATTCATAACAGTTAAGAATAGATATCTCAACCAGAGATTAATCGTGAGTGCTATGAAATTCTGTAAAAGTAAAAAGAGACATTGTTCGTACAAGGATGATAACTCATTTTATTGTATTTTCACATATGTGTCAATACAAACTTTCTAGAACTCAAACTATTGTAATGTGGCGCACAAGCAACCAGATTCCTACTTTTTTTTCGCATCATCTGATAGACAAAAACATCAAAAAAGGCAAAAGAGAGAACACATGGAAACTAGTTGAGCTAACTAGAAGTTTCTTCATGTTCTTCCATCTTTCTGAGCTTGTTTCTTCTAAGAACATCAGCACAGGAAATGTGGCCACCATCCCCTGAACCAGCACCGAGTACCAGAAGCCAATGATCCTAGCAGCTGATAAGCTGAAGGAAGAGGCCAAGAGGCTAGAACTGAGCCAATCCACCGGTGAAGCTGTTGTTCCTAAGGTCAAGCAGTGTGAGGTTCTTGAGGCCCCTAAGCTCCGGCTGAATGCAGGATCTTCAGGTGCTTCAGATCGAACAGCTGAGGACTGAACTTGGCATCAGGGCGCACACTGCAGTGAGTTGTGAAGAACTGGGCCAATGCTGATCACTGTTAGGTACCACAGGCCATTGAAGAGATCACATGACACCCCCTGCAAAGATTTTGGCATCCAAGAACCAATTATTTCACAGAATTTTCAATATTACACACTGGCAGCATCAGAAGATATATATGTAGAGGTGCAATTCAAATCTATATCGAGACTAAAAGAGTGTCAATTCAAATCTTCCTTTGTTTCCTTTTCATGTGAAAGGAAAATTGCAAAAATGATACAGATACTTGCAGCTAGTGACAATGTTTTTTAGAGATACAGTCCAGTCGATGGTATGAATGAGAATTTGGTCAAGAACAGAGAAGAACTGGTTCCAAACCTGGGGTACATTCTTCCACAGCATGTAATAAGTGACAACTTGAATTGCCTCTGCAAGTGAAACTAAAGAAGGTCAAAATTCTGGCAAGATAAAGAACAGAAGGCGATGGACCAGGTGGAAGGCTTTAGAAACAAATGCAGACCCTGTCTGTGCATAAACCAACAAACATGTGTCCAGTGTTCTTGAGTCTTGACAGTTAAAGGTGCTAGTTTGCTACATAGTTTTGCCCTGAAACCTCATGAGAATTATATTTCCCTGTATCTGAAATTTTCTGCAAGATATATAGGACAAATACATATTATTTCCATGGCCGTTTAGTTTCTTTTTGATATAAGAATTCAGGTGACCTGAAGTTGCTTCATTCATGTCCACACTTATCTAGTTATCTTCAACATGTTGATATTTGCAGATGAAAATGTTTTTTTTTGGCCCAAATGATAAGCTTGTTCGCACAAGATCCACAACCAGCAGTACAATAAAACATTGTGGTTGAAAGTTGAATATAGCAAAAGTAGGAATAGCTTCGACTATTTGTAGATTAAGCATTTGCATCTGATAGCAGCATACAACCAGTACCTGAACTATATGCCCAAAATATTACTTACTGCACCAGAGCAGCATATAGAATTAGGAACAAATCATAGACAGCAATAAGGTAGCAAAAAAGCAAGGATTTTGGAAACATTGGTAATGTAAGACGAATAACAAAAACTACTCTAAATATTAGACATAAATATATAAAACTAATTTAAATCTTTGAGGGATAGTTTTTGTAGAGCTTCCTAGAGCCATCACAAAAACTTACCAATCATCATTTGAGGCAGTAGGGGTTGCATAAATAGCATCTGCTTGCTTCCACTTTTCGACCAACTTATGATTAGCAGGTTTTTTCATGCGCTCTCCAGTGAGATGTTTGTTATGTACAACTATGAAAGGCCATTTTCTTGATGGAAATCTTTGCCGTATAGCATCAGCAACAGCATTAACCTGTCCAGTTTTTTTTTTTTTTAAAAAAAAGACAAACGTAAATAGCTAAGATAAATATTTAAAAAACTATATAGAAGAAGATTTATCATAATATGTATGCCTTACTAAAGGAAAGGTGTCTCTGGCTAAAAAGGCCAACATTGGCAGCATCCACAACTGCTTCAAAAGGGCCATGCTTTTCCAGCCATTTCTGCATATGGAACCATAAGGTGCAAAAGTTAAGATAGATGCCTAATGAGATTTGAAGGATAACATGGATATCAAGAACCATGGGAAACAGCAATATAGTGGATCACAATTCACATTACAAAAATAGGTATATAACCATGTATACTGCATCATCTATCATACATAAACTAGGCTGAATTGACAAGCCATCATACCTATATCAATGCATAAGGCACACAACACAATACAGTCCTGAGTCCTGACACAGTCCTAAACTATTCACAAAGTGTCAAACTATTTCTGACATAAAGGTATTCACAAATCCAGCATAAGCTCGAAGTTAGCATGCATATGTTTTTTATTTTAAAATGAAAGGATCAAATTATATACCTCTGTAGCATCACAGGCCTTCTCAGCTTCAACAAAAACAAATCCTCTTACGTTTGTCAATCACAGCCCAACCTGAAATGTAATTAAATAAGTCAGCATCATATTCTAGCTATCAAATTCTTTGGCAGAGCCACCATAAGCAGCATATTTAGCACAATTAGCATAACGGTCCTTGACGAATTCCTCAAGTTCATCACGACTCAGCTCCTCTTCCTTTACTTTTCCTCTTGACAGATCTGTTGCAAATATAATATATATTAGTAAAGCAACACAAATGGAGAGAAAAAGAATAGTGACTTCGGAAAGTTTCCCTTGAAGATACTTGTTGGGCATTTCAGAGCCAAATCTTGAGATATAAAGTCAGTCCCAAACATACCACACAGGTATTACTCATATGTTGATAAATAACATCAGAATTGAATAGACTCAGGCAAAAGGATGATGGATAAAAGTAGATAACATCAGAATTCAATCACAAGCTTCAATTGCTGAACTGTCGATAAATCATGCAATGTGATAGTTTTGGATAGTATCATTGCAATGGAAGAACCTGTATCGTGCTGCTTGGATATTTAGCTAGTTTAAGGATCATCACCACACATCAACTCTTTGCCACATATGATCCAGAAGAAAACAAGACAGACATTTCAGAACTACAAAATAGCATAGCTGGAAGTTTAATTCATACACATACAAAATAGCACATATGATCCATGCACGTAGTTTTTAAGGTACACACAGACATATGATAGCGAATTCCTAACCCATAGTTCAATGTTTCAGGGTAGCAACAAAATATCTTCCACACCACCAAGTCAGAGACACATATCACTACGGAAAGTTATTGGTAATGTATCTAGCAACCCAAACCACCTTGTGAGAGAACTGAAGTGTGTTGAATGCCCTAGCAATTTGAGGATGCTCAACCAAATAGGCATAGTAATGAGAAAGGTGTGCGTCATCAAATCCCGGAATGGAGAGCACGTTGTCATAAAGATCGGCCGGCAATTCATTGTTGGCAGCACCGGCCTTCTCTATAGCAGCGGCAATCCTTTCACCAACAGCTTGGAGTGTTGCTTGCAGCTTATCATCTTCACTTGCAGCTGTCTTGGCTCTCTTTGGTTTGGCGGCAAAGGATTGCGACATATCTTCGTTTATTCCAGCAGGACCACTCTCATCCCCAACTTCCTCACCTTCAATTTCAGTCACTTCGGCCATCATTTTCCTTTTTCTAGACTCAATAACCACGGCCATGATTGAAATAGTCATGTACGCTGCAGCAGCAAAAATGCACAGTTTCTTTGTGCTCATGTCCATCTACAATGCAAGAGTGAAACAAAAAATTCTAACTTCGCCATAGCATGATATACAATGAACAAAGTATTTCAAGCATTAAGAAAATTGTAGAGAGTAAAACAAAAATCTATTTGAAGCACAAAGATCAATCAATTCAGCAGAAGATGTAGTAAAAATATTCCACATGCTTATCTGATTTTCGGACTGGACTAGGTAAGTGAAAACTAGCCAAAAATCAGAACCCTCAAATTTTGATATATGTCTAGGTGTTTTGCGTCATTTTCTCCTGCCATCACCATCCAATGAACTAGTTATGAAATTATACTCTGATTGGCCCAAAAACATGGACAGTCAGCTTATAAACTGATCAAAACTATCCTAGAAAAAGCCATCACTGTCACAAATCCTACAAATAAGAATCACACCTGCAGGAAAAATTGTCAGTTCATCACGCATTCACACCTCCACCTCCACCTCCACCTCCACCATGTTTAAGCAAATAACATGCACTACATGAAATTTCAGCGAACACCTACAGACAGCTATTACCTACTCAACAAATTCACTGAAGCGAATCAGTTTCATCAATTTGCAATTGCTTGCCTAATGTCCTATTTAGAGTGTAGGAATTTTATGAACATTTCATTTTCTGCACATATCAGAAGAAAATAATCCCATCTGGGACCTAAGATGTCAAAAAATTTGTAATTGTTATAATCCTAGCAAATGTTTTCAATGAGAAACTAAGCAAACAACCTTTTTTCTACATTCACAGCCGGATGAATACATCATGGATGGATCATACATAGATTTTTTTTGCCCTTTTTTCTACTGCAAATGCGTGACCACCGACTAATAACCAACCGAGTACTCATCCATTCGGCCCACATCAGTATGCATATGGAAGATTGGGGGAGTAGGAAAAGATTTAGCAGTTTGTGATAATCAACTACCAGACAACAAAAATTCAGCCTTAGCACTTCTGATTCAGCATTAAAACAGATCTGGAGCTAGTGGACCTCAAGCTAATCGATTAGGGTATGTACCTTCTGATTTGGGGGGAGAACTTCGCACTAGATGCAGACGGAAGTAGACCAAGATGCATATCTGGAGCTTTGTGCCCTCCTCGTCGGCGCCGTGACCTCCTCGCCCGTGCCCAGTGTCAAGAAGCTGGTGAAGACGTTCTGGAGTTGGCGGGAAGCGAAGAGTTAACTTGCGATGCATTATGTAAATCCTAGGGTGGTGATTAGTTAATGAAGTCTTTTGGAGATCTGATGGCTGTAATCGACTTAGTAATTACGATCTACAGTACTCGTGAATTTTCGTTTTACTTCTCAGTAACTTCAATCGGCTATAAAAGCCTGCCTTTGTAACAGAATTCTGTTATCGGAAGAGATACCATCTGCAGAAGTGTTTCCTTTGCGTCTCTACTTTCCTTTGTTCTTCATTTCTGCTGTTCTTCCGATTATTTGCCAGTTTTTCATTACTGCGATTGTGAGTTTCTTGTTCGGATTCCTTCCGGAGTCTGACAAATGGTATCAGAGCAGTACTGATCCTGAAGACGGTGGCTATTTCCGCTGTTTCTGAGTGGCAATAGGTTTTGGAATTCATTTCCTTGTAAAATTCCTAAGCCAACTTCAGAAGAGTGGTTGATTTGGGCGGAGTTGGAAGTGGATCGACGATGCCGAAGGCCGGGAAAACTCATGAAAGTGAGATGGAAGCCTATTTGATCGGTGAGGTTGATGATCTGAAGAAAGAAATAGTGGGAATCCATTCCCAGATGGGGGAAAATTCGTCCGTACTTCAAGGTCAGATAGATCAGTTACAGAAGCAAATGGATGGTAACTCTCTCAAGATCGATCTACTGATGGAGAAGATAAATGTCTTGGTGGAAAAATCTGAGCAAAAGGAAATCTCCAGCACGGTGGCTATGAGAGAGAATGGTTTTGAACAAGGGGGCCAGAATGAAGTGAGAAACGCTGTGCTGGGATCAAATTTTCAGGGAACTCCGGGTAGTGGCCATTCAAGCATTCCAAATCCTCAGGGATTTAGTGGTATGAATACTATACCTCCTGTTCCTCTTTGTTTTCCTTATGGAACCAATACTACTCCAGCAGTTGTGTCTGGGCAATTACGAAGTGTTAATACCAATGTGTCTGGAACTTTTGGCATGAGTGTATATCCTTCAGTAATGGCCCACAGTACCTTTGCTCCACAGTACATTAATTCAAGTCCTCCCTTCGTACCCACCTATAGATCACCAAGTAATGGAAATATTCAGTCGATGTATCCTGTAAATCAGGGTAGACCCGAAATGTATGTTGATGGCAATTGGCCCAGGGCTTATGATGGAATAGCAAGGCATGGTGAAGAGAGGAATTCTTATCAGATGGGTTTTAGTAAGGGACCAAAGGTAGAGTTTCCCAGGTTTGATGGTGATAACCCGGGGGCTTGGATTAGAAAAGCTGAACGGTGCTTTGAGTTGGGGAGAACACCGGAATGGCAGAAGGTTGCAATCGCAGAAATTTATCTCACTGGCCGAGCGGACCAATGGCTGAATAGTAATCGTATTGACACCAGTTCGTTAACATGGCCAAGGTTTTGTGAGTTAGTGTACCGGCGATTTGCTGCTGAAACAAGAATAGAAATAGTTGACAGTTTCAGAGGATTAAATCAATTGGGCAGTATTGAGTCATACATTGATAAGTTTGAAGCAACCATGACTTTGGTCAAGAGGGATAATCCAGCATTATCAGAGGCATTTTTCTTGGATTATTTTATCTCGGGGTTAAAGAATCATATCAAAATTCCTCTGAAATCACATCAACCGAAATCATTGGTGGAGGCCTATTCACATGCCAGGAATTATGAAAACAGTGTATCTCACAAGAAGAGTTACCAGTGGAATCAGGAATCATCCAGTAAAGAACATTTAGCAACAAATTCTCATCAGAAAGGAGAGGCAGGAATGAACAAAGTAGATGGAAGGGAAAAACCCAATATGAACACTAGTAACAAGTGGACAGGGGGAAAATGCTATAAATGTCAAGAACCTTGGGTTCCAGGGCATAGTAGAGTGTGTAAGTTTCAGAAGCAATTGCATCTCATTACAGTGGAAGATGAAGAAGAGGATAAAGAGGAAGGAGGAGAGGGTGACTATGCTACTCCACCAAGCAGTCCTCAAAACCAGGGCAAAGAAGAGGGGGTATATCAATTATCTGCACATGCAAGCACTGGTAACAGCTTTGGGGTATCTACTTTCACCTTAAAAGTAAAGATTGGGAAGGTGATCGCAGTAGCACTGGTTGATAGTGGAAGTTCAGCCACTTTCATAACTCCTGACATCATGGAGAGGTCTGAATGTAAGGGTAAATTAGGACCTCAGATTCAAGTGACAATTGCTAATGGGCTGAAGATGGAAAGTAATTTGGTATGCAATGACTGTCATTATACCATTCAAGGAGAAGAATTCTGTTCTGATTTCTTGGTGTTGCCTTTGAGGGGTTATGATATAATTTTGGGTGCCGATTGGATACTGCAGAACAGCCCTGTCAGCTTAGACCTGAGAAGCAGAGAGCTGTCTATAACTAGAGATGGACAGAGAACAGTCATATTCCAAGATGAAACGATCCCTGGAAAGAATTTCATTATTAATGAAGTCAAGTTGATTAAGATGATGGAAAAGGGAGTGATTGGTGCAGTGCTTTATTCAAAGGCCATTGTTCACAATGAAGGAAATTCACAAGCTGACATTCCTGAAATTAAAGAGATCCTGTGGCAGTATTCAGATGTTTTTGCTGAGCCAAAGGAATTACCACCCATAAGAGAATGTGATCACAAGATTCCATTGCTGCATGAGTTTAAAACAGTAAATATCAGGCCCTACAGACTTCCTTTTTATAAGAAAAATGCGATGGAAGACTTGATTGAAGGGTTATTGCAATCAAAAGTGATTCGACCTAGCGTCAGTCCTTTCTCTTCCCCAGCTATTCTGGTCAAGAAAAAAGATGGCACATGGAGACTTTGCATTGATTACCGGCAATTGAACTCTAATACTATCAAAAACAAATATCCAATTCCTGTCATAGAAGATTTATTGGATGAGTTGCATGGGGCAAAATATTTCTCAAAGATTGACTTGCGTTCGGGCTATCATCAAATACGCATGAATCCTGAAGATATTTACAAGACTGCGTTTAGCACACACACTGGGCATTACGAATATCTAGTAATGCCGTTTGGCCTGACAAATGCGCCAGCAACTTTTCAAGCATTGATGAATAACCTGCTAGCTAAGCTGCTGAGAAGGTGTGTGTTGGTATTTTTTGATGACATATTAATATACAGCCCTACCTTAGATACACATGTGGATCACGTACGTCAGGTGCTTGAAATTTTAAGGGCAAATCAGTTATTTGCTAAGGGCAGCAAATGTGTATTCGGTAAGGAGCAAGTTGAGTATCTTGGCCACATTATCAGAGGAGATGGAGTAGCTACAAACCCAGACAAAATTCAGGCGGTGCAAGACTGGCCGATTCCTAGAAATATAACGCAGCTCAGGGGGTTTTTGGGCCTGGCTGGTTATTACAGGCGTTTCATAAAGGATTTTGGTATAATCTGCAGACCTCTGTTTGATTCTCTACGGAAGAATGCTTTCAGCTGGGGGGAGGATCAGTTGAAGTCTTTCTTGGCTGTTAAGAATGCATTGACAAGAGCTCCAGTTTTGGCACTCCCTGATTTCTCACAACCATTTATTTTGGAAACTGATGCCAGTGGAATTGGTTTAGGGGCTGTTTTGATGCAGGGTGGAAAACCAATAGCGTATATGAGTAAATCTATTGGTCCAAAAACGCAAGCAATGTCTGTATATGATAAGGAGGCTCTGGCGATCTTGGAGGCTATTAAAAAATGGAAGCATTACTTGGTTGGATCTCATTTCATCATTAGAACTGATCAACAGAGTCTTCGATACCTTGCAGATCAGAAGCTAATTGATGGTTTACAGCATAAGTTGCTCATTAAGCTTTTGAGTTTTAACTATAAAATAGAATACAAGGAAGAGAAAATCGGGTGGCAGATGCTTTGTCCCGAAAATTACATGAAAAGGAAATTTCAGCTATTTCGATAGCGGTTCCTGAATGGACAAAGGAGGTGGCAATGAGTTATATTGGAGATCAGTACTGTGAAGAATTAGAAACCAAGCTGAGAATTGCGGAAAACTGTGCTTTACCATATACCTTGAAGAATGGCATACTAAGGTATAAAAGCAGAATTCTTGTGGGTGCTGGTTCCAATTTAAGAGAACAATTGATCAAATCTTTCCATGATTCTGCTCTGGGAGGTCACTCTGGGGAGAGGGCTACATATCAAAGGATGAAGTTGCTATTCTATTGGCCAAAAATGAAAACAATGACTTCTGAATATATCAAGGCTTGTGCGGTTTGCCAATTGAACAAATCCGAAAATGTGCCGTACCCGGGGTTACTTCAACCATTGCCGGTTCCGGACATGGCCTGGACACACATTACCATGGATTTTGTAGAGGGTTTGCCCAAGTCTGAGGGGAAGGACGTGATTCTGGTTGTAGTTGATAAACTCACTAAATACTCCCATTTCATAGCTCTGAGCCATCCATACTCAGTACAGGAAGTGGCTAAACTTTTCTTGGACAATGTATACAAGTTGCATGGACTTCCATCTGTGATTGTCACTGACCGAGACCGTATATTCACCAGTACATTGTGGAAGGAATTGTTCAATGCTTTGGGAGTCACTATCCGTTTCAGTAGTGCCTACCATCCACAAACGGATGGGCAAACGGAAAGGGTGAACCAGTGTCTCGAAAATTACTTGAGGTGTATGGCTTTTGCTCATCCCAAGAAGTGGCATTTGTGGCTGACTCAAGCTGAGTGGTGGTATAACACTTCATTTCACACTTCTTTGAAGATAACACCATTTCAAGCACTATATGGCAGACCTCCACCCCAGATTGTTGAAAATGCCTTGTTTGAACCCACTACTGAAGAAACTAAGTCAAAATTGCAAGAGTGGCGTGCTGCAACAGAGGCAATTAAGGTTAATTTGGAGAAGGCAAATTCAAGAATGAAGTACTTTGCTGATCAGAACAGAACGGAAAGGCAATTTGCGATTGCTGACATGGTGTATTTGAAGATCCAACCATACAGACACAATGCACTGGGGTTGCACAGAAGTTTAAAGTTGCATTCTAAATATTATGGGCCATTTCGTGTCATCGAGAAAGTGGGAAATGCAGCATATAGACTCCTGCTACCTGAAGGATGTAAGATACACCCTGTTTTTCATGTCAGCCAGCTCAAACGCCATGTGGGACCCAAGGTTGTACCTAACAAAGAGTTACCACTTGTTGATCCGGAAGGAAATATATTGGCAGAACCGGCAGCAGTTCTGGAGAGGAGAATGATTCCTAGAAACAATGCACCAGTAATACAATGGAAGATTATGTGGACTAATCTACCGCCAGAAGCAGCCACCTGGGAGGATGCCGACTTTATATCCAGAGTTTTTCCAGAGTTTCATCCTTGAGGACAAGGATGTTCAGAGGGGGAGGTATTGTCAAGAAGCTGGTGAAGACGTTCTGGAGTTGGCGGGAAGCGAAGAGTTAACTTGCGATGCATTATGTAAATCCTAGGGTGGTGATTAGTTAATGAAGTCTTTTGGAGATCTGATGGCTGTAATCGACTTAGTAATTACGATCTACAGTACTCGTGAATTTTCGTTTTACTTCTCAGTAACTTCAATCGGCTATAAAAGCCTGCCTTTGTAACAGAATTCTGTTATCGGAAGAGATACCATCTGCAGAAGTGTTTCCTTTGCGTCTCTACTTTCCTTTGTTCTTCATTTCTGCTGTTCTTCCGATTATTTGCCAGTTTTTCATTACTGCGATTGTGAGTTTCTTGTTCGGATTCCTTCCGGAGTCTGACACCCAGCCGCCGTGGAATCCGCCGCCCCGTGCGCCGTTTCCTCCTTGCCCGAGCTGTTGCTACGTCCTCCTCAGCGTCGCGCCCTCCTCGACCGAGCCGCCACCGAGGGGAGGGCCTTGCCAAGCCGCCGTGGGGTGAGGACGAATGGGGAGAGAAGCCTGGATGCGAGCGGACTGAGGAGGCGCACTGGGGCGAGAGCTCGCGAGGAGGCGCACTGGGACTGAGGAGGCACTGGGGCGAGAGCTCGTGAGGAGGAATAGGGAGACAAGCCTGGGTGCGAGCGAGTGGGATGGCCCGTCTGGCCGAAGACGCGCAGAGGGTCACGGCCGAACACGGACGCATTGGATGATCCGGCCAAATTTCCCGGATTGGATGATCCAGCATCTAAAGAGCATATTCTCTTTTTTTGATGGACCTATTCAGTTTGTCTCGAACCAAACGCTTGAACGACATCAAAAACAGAGATCATCCCATTCCATCCCTGCCCTTGAACCAAACACACCCTTAATGCTTCTCAAACGTCAAGCTAGTATAGTCCAGCCGGTAAACAAAATTGAGACCTACGTTGAAGTAGCATCACTTTGATTCTTCTACAAGGCTTTTCTTAAACTTGCATATGACTTGTGTGCTCAGTTTTTTTTTGAAAAACACTTGTGCAAGCTTTGATGTTAGTGCCAAGGGTTTAAATCTCGGTTCACAGTCCGTCATCTTGAGAGACATGAAAAAGCTATCGTGGCTATATCGAGCTATTGTGAAAGCTATGCTACATGTCATGGTTTACTATAATATACATATTTTTTACTATTCAAGTATGTGGTATCGGTAATTTATATATAATGAACTATATTTAAATTTGGAGTATATATTATGATTGTTACAAATTAGTCATACAATGTGTAATGGAAAATAATATATTTAATTATGTAAATTTAGGAGATAGATTTGGATTTTAACTAATATTTATTAGTTCTAGGAGCCAAATTAATTCAATTTGAGTATAGCAGATATGATAAAAGAAGAAGGTCATGAACAAAATACAATTAATGTTTAGAAATATAAAAAGAATTGATACATATAATATAGCGGAGCTATCACACACAGCTACAAGAATAGCTAAAATAGCAGTCAATATAGTAGCTATAGCAGTTGTAGTTGTATTTGCTGAATTTTATTTAAGCATGTAGCGTGTAACCTTTTATGTAAGGAGAATTAGGTAATCATATAAAATTAATTCAGCATGAATTGCAGTGTGATCAGCTCATATTTTTAGGATTTGGCACAAATTTTTTTGTTTGTTTTAGTTTACTTGTAACTTGTAAATAGTAGTACACTAACTATACTTGTAAGACCGGGCAGGAGCAAGAAATGGGATTCGTTATTGCATTTCTATACCAAATCTTATGTACCCCTTTTTTCATGGACTGTGTACCGTCTAGTGATTTAAATAACCCGCTATAGCTCCGCTATTGTTTTTTTTTTAGGCATAAAACGTTCTTAATTGTATGTCATGTAACCATGCTTGAACCATGCTACTAACCTGCATTTAATCCTGCGCTCGAGGTAGCAAAACCCGATTGATCATGCCAAACCAATTCTCCAATCAGAACTCCAGATCACCGATATTTGAATATGCAGCACAAACAGGTGTGCAATTGCAAGCTTGCAACACAGATACATTTACTTCTCACGCCATACTTGTGCTCATTTAGGTCTATTTTGTCAAAACTAAATCTGAGGAAAAAAATATAGCCTGCCCTCAGAGGGGCATGGACTGTAAGTCTAGATGCACTACTCTTAGCATAACAGCAAGCGATCAATAGCTCAGCTGCTTGTTCATCGAGTAATCAGCAAACAAATTCTTGCTGATAACACAATGGTTATTAAAGCGTCAATTAAGTGGTAAGGCGGTCTAGAGGGTGTATGGCGTCCGCCTTACGGGCAAGGCGTCGCTTAGGCGAAATATGGCGTTGTGGATGCTGAGGTGGGCGTCGAGGGAGAGAGAAACTTACCGCCACCAGCTCTAGAGACAAGGAAGAAAACCAGATCAGGCCACCCCCGCTGGATCCATGAACAGCATGGAAATAGTAGAGGAGGGGGAGGAGAGCACGGACAGGGGCAGCACTAGGGTTAAGTAGCCGATTGGGATTTTTGGAATTTTTGCGATACAGCCCTCTAGGTAGATGTATTAGATTCTTCTAATTTGAAAATTAAGAGCTCTGAATTGATCGCAGAAAGGTGCTCTCGTTGTGCTATGTGTTTGCAAGATTGTTAATCCTTACATTTTGCTGTTAAGTGGTTAGTTGTCTTGCTTCGCCTTATTTCTTTAATAACCATGGCTTAGGGTGTAATCGAATCGGATAGTTTCCAACCGACCGACCGGATGTGTTCGAATCGGATTGGATAATTGTTCAGATAGTTTTTGGATTTGGTACCAGATTCGGATACTTTATTTTGGATTTAGCTTCAAATTTAGAAGATTTCTATCCAATGGATCAGTATATTCCGAATATTTCCTCAGATATATCCGGTTACAATTATTTAGATATTCGATCGTATTCTAGTAACCCACTAGTCCTAGATCTCATCTCCTGACTCCTAGATTCCTAGTCTCCAATCTCCACTCCTGTGTCCCGTCTGAGACTCATGCGGCCCAGGCGGCCAGGCCTCCCGCTGCCACCCTGCCGCCGCTCGGGACTCACGCCACCGCCCTACTACTGCCACCCTGCCGCCGCCTAGGCCTCCCACCGCTGCCATCGAGGCCGCCCTACGCCAATCCGATGTCCTCCGTGGCTTCGCCTGAGGCACCGAAGCCTCGGGAAAATTGCATATATGCCTCAAAGTTAAGTGGCCCTCGTTATTTTGCCCTGAAGTTAGATGACCTCGTTATTTTGCCCCATAGTTTGTGTGCCCCCTTGTTTTTTACCATTTTTTACTTTTCTGGGTTTTCTTTTTCTTTTCTAATTTCTTATCATTTAGAGAGACGATTTTGCCTCTCCTCTAATCTAATCGCTACAGTGGGTATGTATCAATTAAATGCATTTGTTATAATTTGATTTGGAGAAGTATCAATTAATCGCTACAGTGGGTATGTATCAACAATTAATCGCTACAGTGGGTATGTATCAATTAATCGCTATGAGAGGTATGTATCAATTAAATCGTGATCCTGTGAGCGATTAGATTAGAGGAGGGCAAAATCGTCTATCTAAATGATAAAAATTAGAAAAGAAAAAGAAAACCCAGAAAAGTAAAAAAAGGGTAAAAAAACAAAGGGGCACATAAACTATAGAGCAAAATAACGAGATCATCTAACTTCGGAGTAAAATAACGAGGGCTACTTAACTCTGGGCGTATATGCAATTTTCTCCCGAGCCTCAGCTTCCTTCCTCCTCCCACATTGCCTGAACCCAGGCTTCCTCCTCCCACCTCGCATGAGCCCCGGCTTCCACCGCCCTCGGCCCGTCCCAGCGCCCTCCACCCTGAGTCCCGACGTCCTTCACTCTCTCGGTGTCGTCCTTCGCTGGCTCCGTCTCTCGGCGCCGCCCTCTGTTCCCTTCCCCCTCCGGCCCTCCCAGTCTCCGCTCCCTCTGGATCCAGCTCAAGTGCTCGACGACCACCGCCCCCAACTCCCGTGAACCAGTAGGTTTGCCTGCTTTTGGCCTTGGCTTTGTGTGTATTTGCAGTATCTACTTCTGTTTGGATTGCTTTGTTACCTTTGTATGTATGTGATAATGATAAGTTGTGAATGTGAGTGCTTACTGCTTAGCATGATTGATGGAGTATTTGTTGTAGATAGCTTTCAAATTGGATCAAATTCTGGAAGACCTGTTTCATAGTCATTTTCTCTATTTGTTGCTCCTGAAACTGCTACTGTGTGAAGTCATTAACATTGTGGTCATATATCTTTTAGTTTGATAAGTAAAGGGGTCCTTGCTGGTTACAGGCCAATCTAACTCCGTTTAAATGTCAAGATAATGTCCATATTCATATCTTCCCTCCAGTAAACATCTTTTGTGTGTTCTCTCATAGGTCACGAAAAAGTTGGCTCTTACATAGTGTAATAAAGTGCAAATAAAAATGATGCACTTCCTAATGTAAAATAGAGCAAGTCTTCACACGATTTTGCAAGCATATAAGACATATATGCCATACTTGAGAAGCCACCACTCGATTGTCATCAGGTGTCAATAGAACACGTATGGCATCATACAAGCTTTGCACATTACTTTCCCATTTCTCCCTCATAACCTGCAAAATGAGTTCATCAACCTTCAGGTCCATAAAGGCTTCTTTCACAACTTCATTGCCAGCAGATGCCGCTGCCACAACCCTAAATCCACCATCCAGTATATCTGAACTTTCTGATCCTCCTAAGATATCCATGACAACTTTGGGCCTTTCGCATTGCCTGAACTTTTCGGTGCTTCCAACATCTACAGATTGAATTGTTATTCCAAATGTTAGGAAGAGAACAGATATTGCTTCTTTGTATAGGTCATAATATGAAATCTGAAATGATCGATTCAAGAAAAGAGAAAAATAAATATACAAGACAGTGCAACTGAAATGCAAAGGGCGTGGCATAACAGGACATTTTAAAAGTACATGTTGTACGTGAAATTGCAGATCAAGGAATGGAACCTGTCTATTCTTGACTTGTAAGTGACCAGGTGCTATTTGAATATAGAGATTGGATGGTGAACCTACTTGTATGACTATGAATTTTGTGAAAAGATCAAACACCTGAGTTCTTAGTACAGCACAACAATCCATCACATTTATATGCTGTAAGCAAACTGTGCCGAGAAGAAACAAGTCCCTGCTTCCTATTGCATTTTCAGTACTCTTCTGTGGAGGGCTGATGATATTTATGTGGAGGGCTGATGATATTTACAATCAACTTGTGTAAAATGTGGTCATGTTACTGGGCGGATACCTTTATATAACCCTTAACATTTTTTTTATTAATGTTAAACATATCATGCACTCTTGTTACCTTTTGTTTTGTAGGATGAGACTATGGTGGCGACTGATGATGATTGAGTGTTTGTGAGGACAAGTAACCATCATCATGCACTCGTTGTCTCTTGAGATGTTGCCAACTTGACTTAGCCACTTCGGTCATCGAACTCTTACATAAGGTTGTGTCATTGTTGAATCTTCTATCTGTATGCCTGTATGATATAATCCAAATATTATCGACTTGTCATATTGTCTCTTTCATAAAAACATGGAGTTATGGACCTTATGGTCATGTTATCGACTTATCATAATATTATTCAAACTACTAGAAATCCGGACTTTTGCCATGAAACTTTTTACAACACCATAAATTCTGTTGCATTAGAGTGGTGTTATTGCCTCAATTTGGAAAATTGTGGTGATACGTCCAATATATTACCACAATTCATGCGTGCTATGATATTGTTAACTCGTCGTGGCAAAAGGTTGGTCATATTGCAACAAAAAATAAAATCGTTGCATTAAATAAGATTTTATTGCCACGGGTAAATTTTGTTGCTATAATATTTTATTTCGTGGCGATTTTTAATTTTATAGCCACGATTTCTTTTTACGTGGCAATAAGTCTACATATGGGTCATGACATGTATCGAACGAATCTTGTAGATTCAAATTGACCCATGTTCTTCTTCTCTCCGAGTTCCTATCCCTATTCTACGCTGCGTCTGCTGGGCCACTTGCCCACTCGAGCCCCATCATGTTTTTTTCGCCACCTCGCCTCGCCTCATGTCGGGGCGGCTAATAAGACCCTACTAGCGGCCGGCGCTCCTGATAGCGTGTTCTGAGCCACAGGGGAGCGGCGCGACGACCTGTTGTTCTCGGCGCCTCTCGAGTGGCAAGTGGTGGATCAATATCTGACTATCTACGCGGCGACGGTAACGCTTGCAGCGCCGCCGCTTCTACCAAAGGACCCATCGGCGGTTCCGGCTGCCATAGCCCTCAAGAGCCTCAACACACTGCCAGTAGTTAAGTAAGTCATTCACCTTCTCATGCAAAATCTCCTGAAATTTCCCCTGATTTTTTGTATTAAGCTTACTTCCGTTGGATACGCGCCTTAGGCCTGCTACTTGAGTATGAACTATAGGATTTTGCTGTAGAATGAAATTTTTGTTGTGATTATTTATTTATTGCTCAAACTGAAGTGTACAAACTGTAATTTGTTGTTGTTCAGATTCAGAACAATGATTTGCGGTTACTCTGTTTAAGTTTGTTTCTAAAAACTCCTCCATGCTTCTGCAAATTCCTTTTGTAAGTGCTTCCGTCATTGGGTAAGGATAGCAGCGAGCAAGCATCTAGAACCTAGACATGAAAGTGATCGCGGGATGCCCACTTATCCACTAATTTTAGGCTCTTCGGACGACCACGATTATGCAGATTCGGATTGTAGTCATTTGTATGGAGAAGCTACCGTCTCAAGAATCCGACCGAGAATCTGGTCGTTCGGCAATCCTGATTGTCTGTGTTGATTATTGATCTGTGTCGGTGACGGATGAATGGATGAGGGTGGTAGAGGGGTCTAGGGACGACGGCGGAAGCTCTTGTGTCTGTGACAACTCGTGGGAGGTGGAACTCACAGAATCTGAGTCAGAATCCGCAGAATTAGGTGGGTGGCGACCGATTACGTGTACAACCGACTCGATTCTTGGAGAAGCATCTAGAATCCTCTTGCTTAGGCGACAATGCGCTTTTATTTTAAGCGGTCGTATTTAAAAGTTGAAACGAAGGGGGCCTTAGCCCACTTAAATTGCAAAATAGACACCCACTACCCACTTAAGTAGTTAAGTGGCGCCTGGTCTACAGCCCACGAAGCGTCCGCTTGACCACTTCTTCGCATTGCATCTCTTCTCATCCAGGGTGAAAACGGGTCGGGTAATACCTGACCCGTATCCATATCCGGGAAAAATTTATCCGAAATTTCGGGTCCGGGTTCGGGTAATTTTGTTTCGGATACGGATTCAGGTACTACCCGGATAATTTTTATTCGAATACGGATCGGATACAGGATAGAAAATACCCGACGAAAACGGGTCAGATATGGGTACATAGCGGGTAATTTGTTCCGGTACCGGTGAGCTATTCTGACCACGAGCCCATCCGATCCGCCCATCTCCCGAGTGGGTTGTCGCGAAGATCGAGTCCCCGCCGGCCGCTCGGCCGTGACCCGTCGGCGCTCGCACTCGGTAGTCCTCACTTGGTGGTGACCTAAATCTAGAGACCCTTACGCGCGACGCCGCCTCCACGCCGTGGCGCCGACCTCCACAGCACGTAGGCGACGGAAGGCGGTGCTGGCGTGGGACAGCGGTCCATTCTATTTGGTGGCGCGATGGTGGCCCGTCCTCCTCTCGACCATCGTGGTTGCTTTCGTCTTCGAGGCCTCGCACTCCTTGCCTTCTTGCCCGCCCGCCAGATACAACCTGGGTCGGTTTGGCCGGACCAAGCGCCTGCTCATGGCGTCGTGGCGTGAGTCCCTACCCTGTTTCAATCTCACGTAGGCTTTCCCCAAATTCTCCGCTCTAGTGGTTCTCCAACCCCAAGGATGGTTTGCTATGGATTTGAGAGATCGCAAAGTAGGAGTCAGCTGTGATGGTGAATTTGGTAATGCGAATGTTGTATTGCGCACTGTACTGAGCTTACGGTGCTGGTCTTGACTAATGTTTTTGCACAGTTCATCAGATTAAGATAGATCATGGCAATTGGACATTTGGAGTCAGCATTTTGGATCTTGCACATTGAGAATGTAACACACATCAGGTGGAATAGGGTTATATTTTGGAGCTTGATTAGTCAAATCGCATGTCTAAAATAAAGTTGCTCTAACAAATCACAGAGCACATAACATTTCAAATTTGTTTTGCTCACTGAATATTTTAGCTTATTCTTTTTTTTTTCAGAAAGCTACTCCTGATTTAGCGACTTTCTAAGTTTGGCTTGGTCAATACAATTGAAATTAAGCAATTACATGGTTAGTTTTTGTATTCTTGATTTTGACAGCTTGCTTGAAGTTCCTTAGTCCCAAAAGTATAGAAAATTTGTATTTTCTGAATGCTCAGAACTTGATTCTGTGGCCAATTTGTTTACAGGATTTCAGACACTTCCTGAAAGAGAAGAGAGCTTCAAGGTTCTAACATGTACTACATTGCCGTAACAAAACTACGTCACTCTAGACCTTTTTAATGTGTTTCCACTACTTCTCTAGGTGAATGCGACTGTTAATGTGCACTGTGGTTTCTACAGTGACAATGGTGGTTTCAAAATGGTGACATCAGATACATGAGAACTTGTGAAGTTTTTGTGTCTACCTGCGCATTCGGTGGTGGGGATGATCTATACCATCCTATTGGAAAGGTATTGGGCCTTCAAGTTTTTCAGAAATGCAAGCTCTACTAAACCATCACATTTGATGATTCTGTGTGGCTTTATAATGGATGGTTTTATGGTAAAGTGGGTCTGCTATGTGGCTTTCTGGGATGAGGTCACATTACAGGAATAATAGGAAGGTGATGTATCATTTAAGAGCCTCCCATTTGTGGATCAATGGTTAAATGGAAAGATACCAAAGGTAAATAATCCAACGATGCCATAATCTATCAATTGTGATAACTTCCATATTCTTAAAAAAAAGCTGACAACATATGGGGTCTGACCTTCTAAAGTTTAGTCCATTTTACTATTTGTTTAACCTGTTGCGATTTTATGCTGTTTGGTGACAATAACCATCCATTATGTCTCTTCATAAAGAGAAATTTCAGAGAAGTTAAATTTGCTGTTTTTGCCCCGGCAGTTTCCTTTGTCTTACTTTTTAAAGTTGTAGGATTGCAAAACAATGTATATTTCCGATAGTAAAATGCAAAACATGATTTTTGCAGATGTTGTTTGCAGAGAAATTGTTTGGAGTGTCAGGCCTGTAGTGTCACATTTTCCCTCTCAGCAGCCACAGCAAGTCTCAGCCCTTTTAATCATGTGTATTTTGGGAGGACAATAACTTAAGAACATGACATATTTGTTTTGTATTTATTGGATATTGGTCTTCTGCTGGCTCTAGAAGCAGCTTATGAAGTTATTTGCAGAGAAATTTACTTGATCTGAATTAACTTGAGCTCATGGGCTTTGTTGAGTCCTTTCACCTGATCTGGTAGTATTTACAATATGGTAGCCTATAAAATTTCATCTTGGATTTGTTTATGCTCAAAAGAATAAACCGTGCTTTTATTCAACAGGAGGATACAATTTGAGCGGAGCGTCTGGTCTCATGGCATGGTCAAGTCAAGCAAGTCTACAATATGGAACAACCTATTCTCAAGTCACTAGTCAATAGATTAGTTCTGTTATCGCAATCTTAGTTGAGAAATTTAAAGTTTTCGTTCAGAGATTACTATGAAATTATTCTATTATTAGTCTCTTTTGCTTCATGTTTGTACATACTGAAAAAATTGTTACAAATGCTCTTATATATGATTTAATGGCTATAATTGATATTTCTGTTCGTGCAATTTCTAATTTGAGTACATTTCTTTTGCAACAATGGTATATAAGCCAATATTATTGCAATATGCATTGACGCTTCGTTGCGAAAAAATGAATTGCTACAGATATAGATTGTTGTTATAATTTATTGCAACGAAGTTATTTTATTGCAATACATCATATTGCCACGAAAATTATTTCATTGTGACCTCACTTATTGCCATGGATTGGTTTTTATTGCAACTATTGTCTAACGCCATGCCTAAATGCGTGGCAATAAAGACCTCTATTGCCACGGCAATAAAAAATATTGCCACGGAATTAAGGTCATTGCGACTACTATCTAATGCAACGCATGAGAGCGTGGCAATTGAGACTATTACCACATCAAACCGTTATTGCAGCTACGGACTAATGCAACGCATATTCCCGTTGCAATTAGCATTACAATTGCAACAAAACGTAAATCGTGGCCCAAACTTTGGACCACGCAACTAATAGCCACGTTTGCCAACGATTGTGACATTGTGGCTATTGGTACATATTGCAATGAAATGGACCCTATTGCAACGATTTCTCGCCGTTGCAAAAGCCCGGAATTCTAGTAGTAATTTACGTATCATTCTATGTTTTAGAACTTGTCATATTTGTACCATTCAAATTTTGTGTACTTTTACAACTTTGTTGGACTGACCAATAAAATGACTTGTTAGACTACGATAATCTTGTTGCATGTTGAACTCATATGGTTGACTAATCAATACTATATGTATGCTTTATACGGTATTTGTTTTCGCGCGTTATTCGATAAAAATTATTCGATACCGTATCGATTCTGCTCCATGTTCGATTTGAATCCACGACTGATATTATCCGTGCCGTATTCGTATCCAGTACTATTTGAATCCAATTTTGAATCCGACAAAAAATACAGTCTAGGATATGAAAAGAGCAATATCCAACTGAATCCGAACCGATTGCACCCCTAACCTTGGCTAACACAATACGGTGCTTAAATTTTACGTGCAAAACAAGTCACATTTCAACTAAAAAGTTAAAAAAAAAGAAGTGTAAATGGTAGCGTATCTGTCTAGCCAAAAGCTAAATTTCTGCAGGGAACCTTTAATTCAGCTATACAAGACAACCCAGAATACTTGAAAAGGTGGAAACCCACATGAACTGTTTACTTCTTTATCAATTACAAAGGGTTGTTCCTGAGGTTTGATACAATTTGTAAGCTTTTCATCCTTACAGCCAGGTACTTCCGGTGAAAGCTACCTCAACTGTTTATTCAAAAGAATTAGAATTAAGCACTACAAAACTATCTGGTGGCATATGACAATTGCCGCACCTGTGGGCGAATACACAGTTAGATTTGTCACGATATAGCTGCAAACTTACACTATAAGAGATAATCGGGCACGTCTGAATCTGAATGGCACTACTGAATTATGTTCTCTATGACTTTTCTTCATCTGATTGAGAAGGGCCGTTGGTGGCATCGGCAAAGTACTCAACTGGACAAAGTTTAACACACCACAAAGTCAGGTATGACGTTTAATTGTACTTCATGACTGAGATAAATCATAAAGACAACTAAAATTACCTATGTCATCCTGGTCTGGGGAATCAAGTAAGATGTCTGACTCTGAAGGCAGGAAAGGGGTACCCGTGTAGTTCTGAAGAGCCGCCATGTCTGAACATGAATACCAACAGTGATTAGAACGGTCAGCAAAGAACATAGAGAGCATATCTTGCTGTTCAAATGTTAGGTGAGTTGTGCTGTTTCCCAAAGAGCTTAATTATTTTCCCAAATGCACAAAACAAGAAGATAAGTTATTCAGCACAAAAGGATGTTTGCATTTCAGTTTCTACCAATAAGGCAATAACATATTTAGTGGACAAAGCACAGTGGCAAAAACTGTAATGTGGATCTTCGACAACAGAAGACAGTTGCACTTGTACCAAACAGCCTATTGTTGTTTTCTTACCCATTTTCTTAATGCACAAATGAACTCCTGTACTACTTTACTACAATCAGCAGCACAGAATTAGATAATTAAATTAGATTATATCTTCATGTTTTGAACCTAAGTAGAACAATAATGCAAGTTCATACTTCAATGATGGAAGAAATGATTACCAAAACAAATTTTGCATGAGGTAAAATTACCGAAGCCAGAAAATTACCTCCCAAACTTGTCAAATCTGCTGTAAAATCAGAAATGCTGAAATTCCAAAGCTGCCCCAAGGATCTGATGGAGTCCCTTGACAAGCCATCTGGTCCTAATTGCAGAGGTCCTGTGCTCCCTACGTCAGATTCAAATGTTGAATCTAGGGCTGATGTATCCATGGCCATCCCTGGAATCTCAGATGGAGTGAAAGGAGCATGGTTGCTTGATGCTGCTGATGAGGGGCTCGCAACCATCTCAGATGACATAGCACTGTAGGTAGCACCGGCATGTGCAGCTTCAGGTGCACCATTGTCCACAGCCATGCTTCAGCAACATCAAAGTAACATCATAGGAATCATGAATGTGAATAGCACAAAAAAAAGGAAGAAGAAGAAGCAATTATAGATACGACTTTCTTCAAGACAATAGGTTACAGAGTCACAATCCACAATCCTACATTTGCAGCAACAGCTTAACAAACATTCGTGCCCGAAAGAAAAGGAGCATGCTTCAACAACCTCAAAGGACATCAAATGAACCAGAAATATGGAAAGCAGAAGAAATAACAGGATTTTTTGCAGTAACAAACAGACAGCCAAGGAACTTTCATTGTGGAATGAAATAAAAAATTGTATACAGAAACAATGTAGTTAACAAATTAGTGGATAACATCCTGTGGTATTACATTGAAGTACGGACAATGTAATAAGCATGTAGTCCTTAGCAGTTTGATTAGTGCAGTACTAATCAGTTATAAACTAAACATGTTTAAATGTAAACCTAAAAATTTTATATGCCTTTTATTTCAGTATGTGTAAATGCAAAATGTGATTTGAGTACTCTATAGACAGAAGCAACACTTGGAATGTTCCAATTTTTCAATATGCATAATACGATTTCAACAGACAAAAATATAATCGAAAGCATGATTAAAAAGATGCAGCCTACGATCCAAATGTGTAGCATGGAGGAAACTAGAACCTGAGATAAAGGTCAAGCTTACTCATTGCCAGAGTTCATGCGAATTGGATGATAGCCACCTGGTGCGGGGATCCCATTCACTACATGACTGCTGGATAGACCACGAGCCATCGAATCAATGTGAGGCTGGCCAGGAGCAGGCATTATAGGCTGCTGAATTACTGGATACCCCATCGGTGAATTGTTAACTGCACTGGAACCAGGTTTGCATTGAAGAAGAATGATAACAATACTTCCCTAAATGTGTAAATCAGTCAATGATTAAAGCTAACCTTGAACCATTGCTAAATCATGCTAAATAGTCACTATAAAACAAGGCATTGATGCAGAAAAACTATATCATGAATCATGATATTACATTACTAAATGAAACAAAACTTCCACGAATTTCACATGCACGACTGTTCAGCAGGCAAATCATATTTCAAAGTGCAATATCATAATGCCACAGAAAATTTGATCTGAAGTTGACTTAACAAACTAAAATGCAAAACCATTCACTGCAGAGTAAGTATTTATATATTCATCTGGAAGCCAAATGCATTGCCAAACAAGAGTAGCATGACAACTGCCCACATTGATCCAGTTACCCCAGGAAGTGAAAATTATGTGGACAGCAAATGTTAAAGGCAGCAATAGATTTTTTTCGATAAAGGAAGCTTTTATTAATCTTAGTAAAGGTAGCAATAGATATAAACTAATTATTTCTGGTTGGAGACAAAACAATTGATAATTTTGAAAGTATTTCTGAAACAGTGAGTCCTAGATATCTGTCACTGCAGAATTATAGGAACCTATCCAATATCGAAGTGCAATATCTGCAAAACAAAAAAAGTTGCCATATCAAGCCAGCATTGCTGCAGCAAATGAGGATAAACTAGAATTTTTTTCGCGGCGTAACACGCCGCGCGCGTCGTTTTTTCGTAGAAAAAAATTATTTTTTTTCGGCAGCGTTTAATTTTTAAAATCAGCGAAATAATGAGCGAAACGGCTGAAAGAACACAAAATTTTCATGGCGTAACGAATACGTCCGCGCGTGTCGTTTTCAGAGGGAATTTTTTTTTTTGGCGTTTTATTTTTTAAATCGTCGAAATAATGAGCGAAACGGGGAAAAAAATAGAAAGATAGAGTTGTAGAAATATCTCTTTCGATGAATTATTTAGAAAATATTGGAGACCAAGCTGGGAAACCGCGGTGAGGAAAAAGTCTAGAGGGAAAAGGGTGAAAAATTATTAGAGATGACAACCTTCTTTTGTCGAATCTAACACTCTACGCGTTCACCGAGTAATACGCGGCAAATTATTTAGAAAATATTGGAGACCGAGCTGGAAAACCGCGGTGGGGAAAAAGTCTAGAGGAAAAAGGGTGAAAAATTATTAGAGATGACAACCTTCTTTTGTCGAGTCTAACACTCTACGCGTTCACTGAGTAATACACGGCGAATTATTTAGAAAATATTGGAGACCGAGATGGAAAACCGTGGTGGGGAAAAAGTCTAGAGGGAAAAGGGTGAAAAATTATTAGAGACGACAATCTTCTTTTTGTTGAGTCTAACACTCTACGCGTTCACCGAGTAATACGCGGCGTAACACGACGCGCGTGTCGGTTTTTCGTAGGAAAATTTTCTTTTTTTTCGGCGGCGTTTAATTTTTTAAACCGCCGAAATAATGAGCAAAACGGCTGAAAGGAAACAAAATTTTTCGCGGCGTAACACACCGCGCGTGTCGTTTTTTCGTAGAAAAATTTTCTTTTTTTTCGGCGGCATTTTATTTCTTAAACCGTCGAAATAATAAGCGAAACGGGGAAAAAATAGAGAGATAGAGTTGTAGAAATATCTCTTTCGACGAATTATTTGGAAAATATTGGAGACCAAGCTGGAAAACCGCGGCGGGGAAAAAGTCTAGAGGAAAAAGGGTGAAAAATTATTAGAGATGACAACCTTCTTTTGCCGAGTCTAACACTCTACGCATTCACCGAGTAATAATACATGGTTTAAAAAATATCAGAGACCGAGATGGGAAAAAAGACTAGAGATAGAGCTGCACACATATTTCTAGTGACGAAAACATTTTTTCCCGAGAAAAACGGAGAAAGGACCTAGACGTAAGGAGCAAGGACCTGAATGTTACGTTTTTGGACATATCCGCTATCCTGAAAAATTAGAAAAGGGCTTGTTCGCGATTTGAATTTAACGGGAGGTTCTTTCCGTAAAATGATGCTCGAGGGACCCGAACGCGATTTTAGAGGAAAAAATCTTCCCCTCACAAAAAATCGCGAAGGGCTTATTCATAATTTATAAAAGGACCGAAACGCAAATTTTTTTTTTGAGCCGAGCCGCCGGCTCGGCTCAAACTCACCGGCGCGCGCGGTTTCTCCGGGAAATAGAAAAGGTATGATGTGAACTGGGGAAAGCAGAGGGTGTTGGAACAGATATCTAACAGAGCGAGAAATAATAAAGAGAAAATTATCTCAAAGTTTTTTGCCATTCTGTTCCAACAGAGGGAAAGTGCAGTTACTAATTATGAGAAGCTAACCAGTTGGGAATTTCTTTGGACTTAAAAATATTGTTACTGCAGAATCACATGAATGAGAACGTAAAATGTGCACAATTCCTGTTGATCAAATTGTAGTAAAACATAACAGCTAAGGAGAGCAACTGAACATGATATTAGAAATTCCAAACTGCAATCTACATATTTAGCCACTTTTCAGGGCAAGACTTACAAACATGGATGTTACCTGGCATAGGATGAATTCCATTTTGCATTGGAGCCAATGGAACATTCGGAGGTGCTGGATATTTCATCAAATTGAAATGGTGTTGCAATAAATGGTTGAACAAGATAATCTGACTTTTCAATTTCAACCTTATATAGTAAGCCCGAAAGAACTCAGAGTTCTCTTCTTCGAGTTTCTGCCAGACTGAACATACCAAAAAAAAAGTAACAAAATGGGCAACAGGACATCATAAATCTAATGGTATATAAGAAGCTGAGCTCAGAGTACATTTCAAAATTTCCATTTGTCCTGAGCAATTCCTATCCCTATTGATATCAATGACAGTGGCGGAACTAGAAATTTTTTATTGGGTATGCACACTTCACACGTACAACTCTGTAATCTTTTACAATTATTTCGTCACATCGTAAATCCAACATATATATTTGAAATTTACTAAAAGCATAATATAAATAGTTCTAAGGTCTTAAAAATCCCAAACTACCAAAATCAAAACCAATTCAATAAATAAATTTAACATATTAAAAAGATGATTTTATACTGACTTTCAAAATTTTGGGGGTGCCGGGGCATACCCGGCACCCCCCCGGTACCGCCCCTGATCAATGATCAATAGGGTAAAGTATGTACAAGGCTACAAGGACCTGGTACTGAGTTTATGGCATAATCCAAATTTGTATTGAGTGCAACAGTACATTTACATTCAGCTAATTTGGTCATCAATCTGATGGGCACGAATTTCCTATTGACTAGTTTCATACTGGAAGTAATTGCCGTGAAATTTTGAGATGGACTTGTGGGCCGGCCCAATTTTGCTTCTGGGCCATTTGGCCAGCCCATTAGTCCTCACCTCTCCCGACTTGGCTAGGGCGGCGCCGTGCATTTAGGGTTGAGGCACGCGTTGTTCACCGGCCGGTGAGGAGGCTGGGTCGCAGGGATGCCTGCAGTATGGGGGCTCCTTTCCTATTTGAAGGCCTTGCTCTCCCTCTCCATGGGAAGGTTAGAAGCAAGATTATCACTTGTTCTTCATCCTCTTTTTCCTGCTGGGTCTCCTGGTTGGTGAGTTTTTCAGTGTGCTTGGCTGGTGGGCTTGGCATGAGTGCTAAGTCTCTTGACCGGTATGCCTCGTTGCTGCACATATTGAGCCAGGAGCTGGTTTGGGCTCCCAAAATTTGTAAAGTAATATTTTATTATTTATTTCTAATTTTATAAGATTTTTTCTGAATTTTCTGGAATTTATAAAACTGTTTTTCTATTTTCAGTTTTGCAAAAAGAATTACTGTAGCAAAATTATAACTCGAAAATTTCTGACATTTTTACGATAAGTTGGAAATATTCCAAAGTATTTTTGAGAATTTTTCAGAATTTTTTAACCCATTTGCTATTGTTTCAATGCCTTTTTATTTTCAGCATTAATTAAATTCGAAAATAAATAGTAAAGGGGCCCACATATCATATGTTGTCTTCAACCTCCAGCAAGCAACTAGCCAAAGCCGTGTCTATCTCTTTCTCCATGGTCGTCATGCCACCTTGATTATTGGAATGTCATGTATCCATTGTTAACTCTAGATTGGGATATTACTATTTGGACATGATCTTATTACCAACATTAGGTTATTATAGCTATACTTAGACATGCTTAGTTGTACAATAGAATTCATATCACATATGAATTAATATTAATCTTGATTTAATGAGATATTAAATTGTGGCCAGTAGCCACTGTTGTAAAATTTCTTGTACTATGGCAGGATGTGCTATTGGTCTTGATTAAACAAGATTGTTTTCCCTCGGGCAAGTGATCGTACAGTAAAAGGGGTGTTGTTAGTACATTTAGAATGTGGATGTCTTGCCTTAGACAACTTAAGGACTTAATCTTGTATACCATTAAATTGGGCCTAACCGTACAACCATATGCTTAGTATGGGACAGACCTACTTGATTAATTTACAATAAACCATTCAAATAGTCATGTCCGTGGTCATGGATATGCCCAGGAGTTTCACATGAGGTATAGGGTGTTTCATAAAATGTTGTAAGGTGGAATTGTTAAAATGTGAATGGAGAGTTTACAATTGTTTTGTTGTCTAATGTTAATATTTCTGAATTTAGTGGTTTGATAATTGTTTTGCATAGTGTAAGGTGATGCCTATCATTCTGTTCATGTTGCCTGCCATTGATATACCAATTATTTATTATCTTTTCATAAATATGCTTTCAATCTATTTATTGTATTTAAATTCAACTTATTTTTGCAAAAGAACCATATGACTATCCTTTGCATGGTTATCACGGCGTCGCCTAGGCGTCCAGTCGCCGGCGGCCGCCCGCCATGCCTGCTCGCCTCGCCTCGCCAGGAAAGAAGGGTGCAGGGAGAAGGTGGTGCTCGAGGGGAGGAGGGGAAGGCGGCGCTCGAGGGGAAGGGGAGCAGCACCTCCACCGCTTGCTCTGCGTCGTCTCCACCGCCAGCTGCTCTGCGATTGCGTCGTCGCTTCTCTCGAGTAGATCCGGATAGATGGCGGCCTGAGGAGGGGAGTCGCCAGATCCGGGCAGCGCTAGGAGGGGAAGGCGGCGCTCGGATCGGGGGGAGAGAGGGAGTGGAGGGGCGGCGGCCTCAGGCGGCGCTCGGATCGGGGGGAGAGAGGGAGAGAGAGGGAGTGGACTGCGAAGAGACCGAGAGGGAAAGAGCGAGAGAGAGAGAGAGAGAGCAAGATGGACTGGGCCAGCTCGATGGGCTGAGAGAGAGGGGGTGGGCCGCTCAGCTGGGCCAGTTCGGCTGGGCCGTTGAAGGGCTGAGATTGAAAGAATTAATTATATTAGTAGACTTTTTTTGTTGCCTAATCCTCGCCTAGGCGCCTAAGCGTCCAGGCGCCACGGAGGCGACTCGCCTCGCCGGGGCACCGTGATAACCATGATCCTTTGTCAAGCTTTGCATGAATATATTGCATCATTTCTCTACGGCTCACTGAGTACTTTTTGTACACATGGCTATACGCCATTATTGATTAGTTGCTGAGGAAGGACCAGGCAATTCAGAGTTCTATGAGAAGTACTATAAGATTATGTGGATTAGGAAGACGTTTCCGAGACGATTGCCTATGTCATGTCGAATGGTCCAAGATATTTTATTTCCACTGCAATAGTTAATTTGTTTCTGAAGCCCTTAAGGCATAGTGGTGTAAATATTGACCATAAAGTCTGTTGCTTTATTTAATAATAATTTGCTTATTTCTTAGTTAATTCGTTGTATGGAATGGTATTTCATCTATATTGCCATTGTGCACTAGCGTGATCTTGAACTAATGCAGTATACATAGAGGGTTTCAGATTCGTAAATCCGGGTCCCAACATCCACCGAGGATATCCTCTTGATCCAGTGATCCCAGTAGCTTGCTCAGTTCTTGCTTGTGGTGCCAAGAGATTACTCTATGATTGCAGGGAGTTCTGGCCCTATGCGCCAAACTCCTAGGAGGATATTGATTTGGAGGTTTGTCTTGTGCAGCTGAATTTTGAGGCTCACCTCTGCACTTGGTGTGTCCCTTGTGTGGAGAGGGCATTGTATCTCAGGATTCCAAGTTGTTCTATCCGCGGCACATATGGCAGCAATTGGTTTTCTGGGACAGCGACGTATTGTCATGTCGTGCCTTGTACTGTCTTCTGAACAAGTTTTGATTACTTGTTCATTAGTGAGTATTTCTCTGAATTATTCACATATTATTGCTATCTTTTGGATGCTCTATGATGCATTGGATCTGTTTATGAGCTAAAATAATTAAAGTGTAAATCTGGCCTTGAATTAATATTGTAGCTTCTTGTTAAATGCTAGAAAGTATTGATTGATGCTTCACTGTATATGAATTTGATCATAATCTGCAGTACTTAGCTTAATGTTCATCTATGTATGGACATTGACTAGATTATTTAGCTTGTTCTGTTTTATAGCATCTACTTGAACTGTTTCAAATATTGTTGCTTATAGTTTGGCCGAACAGTACAGAACCTGATTATTGATCATTTGAACCGTGAAATCAATTATGATACTTTATAATGCAGAATTTCGGAAGGTAACAATTCAAGGCCATATTTACTAGCTAATTGTTTATCTCGATTTGATTATTCGACCCAAGTGTAGTGGAGGTAAGAGACTAGTCTCTAGCAGCCCTACACCTCGTGGCGTGGTGACTGAAGATTTGATCTTCAGTAGCCTGACACCTAAGAGCACTTTAAATCATTCCTTTACTCATTAATTCGTTAAGTTAACACGATTCATTGTTTAGTCGACATAAATGTTATGCCATGGTTATCATGGCGCCCCAGCGAGGTGAGTCGCCTCCGGGGCACCTAGGCAAGGATTAGGCGACCAAAAATGCTCCGTTAATATCAGTATATCACCAAGTATATTCCTTTTTTCTATCTCTATGAAATCCTCCTTGGCCCAGCTCCAAGCCCACCTGGCCGGTCCAGCCTTGGCCCATTTTCCAGCCCACTGGCCAGCCCAGCCAAGCTGGCCTCCCTAACCCTAATCCTACTCCTCCTGTCTTCCCATCGTCGCTCCATTCGGCTGTCGCACTGAGCGCCGCTCCCTCTCTGCCCCGAGTGCCGCTCCCCTCCCACCGAGCGACACCTTCCCCTCCGAGTGTCACCTTCCCCTCGTGCTCCTCCTCATCCGCCGCTACCGGATCTAGAGGCGATGGGTCGCGGCAGGCTTACTGGATCTAGAGGCGACGGGTCTCGGCGGGCTAGAGGGGGAGGCGACGGCTAGAGGTGATGGGATCTAGAGGTCAGCGAGGCTGCCACAGGCTATGAACGACGGAGGCGACGGCGAAGGTCCTCTCCTTGGTCCTTTCCTCCTTTAACTGGCGTCATGTTGGCTCAGCGCCCGCCCGGCCGACTCAACAGCGATGCCTAGTCGTCCGCCGCGACGCCTGGGCCAACCAGTCGGTCGCCTGAAGAGCTCCAGGCGAGGCGACGGGTCCTGGCGGCCTCCCTCGGCCACCGGGACGCCTAGGAGGCGACGCCGTGATAACAAATGTGTTATGCATTGCTTTACATTTTTTATTATGTCGATTATGTTAGTTTTGAATTGTTTAATTTTCATAGTATTATTATTTGGGATAAACATGATATTCTTGCTCTTATTATCGCATTTTTTACAACAGTAATACTACCATATCCTACTGGTTATACTTTTAAGTATGTGAAAGAAACAAACATCGAAATAAACCAGTAAGGAATTGCCTATCGAATATCGACTAGTTTCATACTGGAAGTAATAGTACCATATCTTACTGGTTGTGCTTTTAAGTATGTGAAAGAAACAAACATCGAAATAAACCAACCAGTAAGAACAAAAAGGAACTCCAAACATGAATATCATAAGCAATAGAATTTGCATCATCACCTAAAGTAGTGAAGCCAGGTTCTATTCTTGCACGACTAGAAAGCGTCCTAACAACGTCTCCTTTGTTCATGTATAGTTGTAGGCAGCGCTCTATCAAATTCTGGACCTGAAACAGGATGCCAAGTTTAGTTAATTAGTTGGTGTCAGTGTAATACTGGCACTGTAGAGGGATGTCATCTGGTCAAAATTGAGCCTGCAAAGAGCCAAAGCCTACAGAATAGCTAGGCATCTTACAAGTTCAATGTCTTCACGGGAGACCTTTCTGTTATCATTACTAGAGACTGACAATGAACCAGAGTCTCCTGCAGGAGCATCAGTGGCCAATGGATTTGGCTGGTTATTTTGAACTTCATTAGTACCTTGTGCTGACGAGTGCAACTCCGGTGTGCTCTGAATATCCTGTTGGAAATGTCCATAAGTAACATATGTCAATCACCTGCTAAAGGCAAAAAACGCGGAAATGCTAATGCTGAAAGCAATAACAGTCAATTATGAGTGTTATTAGCAACAAAAAACAGAGGACTTGAGCCTTGGCATTAAGGAATGAATCATCTTGAAAGAACTAGTAACAATACCATGATTGGTACCACTAGTGCTAACAACATAGACCCCATAAGGCCAAAGAAAGTGTCTCCAGCAGAATCTCATTTTATATCTAAATGCAAATATTATGTGTTTACTCCTATATTTGCCTAGTTACTATAGAAATATTCTGCTACCAAGTACTAACAAAAAATATAAAAAATCTGTTTTAACATGCAATGCACATTGCATAATCGTATCATTCTGTATCTGCTGAATAAAAAAATCCATGCACTTTCAACATTTAGTTAGGTCAACCATATATAATTTTTATTCTGAAAGGTAAAGATAATATAAAATGAGGATCTTCATTGAACACTGAAGATAGTAGCAAGCAAACTCAGTAACTCACCTGAGAATCCTTCATTGTAGCTTATGACATAAAAAAAAAGAGCTAGTCCAGCGTCAATTATCCTGATAGGAAAAAAGACATCAATGATTCATGTGAAAGGGTGTCATATTTCAGCAGGGCGAAAAGACAAAAACAAGCATAAAACCACTGCACTAGCTCTAAAATCCTGCTGGTGCAACTTTAACTATGAAATTGCAGTATCATATCAGCTATCCCAATTTTCATTTTAGCACTAGGAATCTAATGAACTTCCTTATGAATCAAAAAATGAGAAAAAAAACAGTATGGTAACTTTAACAGAGAGTGTCCCATCTAAGAGGTCATGAGAAAACAAGTATGATTGGTATTCTACTGGGAATATGGCCCTCCAAAGTTCATAAGACGAAAACAAATATCGACACGCAATCAAATTGGTAACATCAGTCAACCTGCTAGACTTGACATGGTAACAGCAACAATATATGAACATATTATTGGCATCATAGAGAGTGAAAACTAGACATACAACCAATATTGCATTATCGCTATGTACATGTCAATGATGCATAAACAAGAAGTAATATCGTTGCTCAGGTTTCATCAAAAAGAACTTATCTAAACATCTACCGAACGTGAAGTACATCAGGGGGGCGGCCTAACGTGGTACATGGGGGTTCAGTTGAACACCCCCAAAATTTTGGAAAATAAACTGCCATCAGTACTCCACCACGCAACAAACTGCATGGATTGGAGCATCCATCCCAGAAAGAAAGATGGATGAGATTGCTCACAGCAAAGAAGAGTTCCCCCACGAGGATGCTGACGGGGGATCTCCAGCTGGAGCTCACCTCGCCAGCCGCCGGAGAAGGGGAAGAGGGGGTCCTGCTCTGGCGAACGGTGGAAATGGAGGAAGGGAAGGAGGAGAGCTCACCGCGCCGGCCGCCGGAGAAGGAGGAGGGGGTAGATCTGTCGAACGGTGGAAACGAAGGAAGGGGAGGAGAAGAGGCGGAGAAGGAAGAACGTCTCGCTCGCTTGCTCGCTCCCTGTGGTCGGTCTGTTCGTGCCGTATCTTTTGCGACGTCGAGGCTCGGGAGCGAGGTGAATCCGCGGCAAGAAGCAGAAGAAAGAAGGCAAAAAAAAAACATTTCTTCGTACAAAAACACTCACTCAGCTAGGAAAACACGTCGATTTGGTCGTTTCCGCTGTGGCACATGAAAAATCTCGGCGAAGCTCGATTTGATGGCAACATTGGCCGCGACACCCGTGCACTGCCGCCTCGCTGTGCCTGCATCGAATATGTTGTCCCGTTCAATCGTTTTCGGGGAGAAACAATGGCGATCTTTGGATAACCACGCTGAGAGAGTGATGTGCTTCAGGCCGGACAACTGGTCAAGCGAACAAAAACGACTGGCCGGCCACTCGACATGTACTGTCAATTTCTCACTTCCTCCCAGCCGTCAATTATTAGCCGCGTGTTATAGCTAGGTTGAGATTAAGCTCTATAGTTGATATTTACCCAAGATCGACCGTTAGAAGTGTTAAATTGATAAATCGAATCATATGCTCTCATCTAGTCAAGAAAAATTATACCACCTAATTCGGTTTGAATTATTTTGCTTTTAGCTCCACGAAAACAGATGAAAGGAGGAGCTAATGCTTTAGTCCTTTTACATGGTTGCCACACCAACAAGCAATACTTACGGACATATGGTGAAAAACGTTGCCTCGAAGACCCAATATAACATCTACTTGCAACAAAACCAGCTTCCTAATTAAATCTATTTTGCAATCTTTTTTGACGTCATCGTCTGCAATATTGCTGTGCAGTTTGTGGTCAGCGGTAAAACTGTTGTGCAGTAAAAATAATGATACAAGGGCTTCACAAATCATTGCGCTTGAAGGGTTGTAGCCGTTCACGGGGACTTGCAAAATTAATGTAGCTAGGGCCACCTTGGGTCCAACCCTGGCAAGCCAACTCAACTATCTCAATTCTTAAGCTGAAGAACAAAAAGCATGTGGTAGCTGGGAAAAGAGCTGCTACTTTAGTATGGCAAGGGAATGGCCAAAATGGAATTGATTCATTCATTCAGGGGACCAGCATGTGTTATACACTTGTAGTGTTATTAGCTTAAGCTTGAAACAAAGAATTCAATCAGAATAATATTTCCCCACAAATCCGAAATAATTCATTCTGGTGCAATGAAACCTAGTACCCAACAGAGGATGCCCTCGTAACGTCAACGCAGCGTCACCCGGTGCGTGGCCCTGGGTAGCACGCACTCACATGACCTCTTCAGCTCAAGGCAGGTATTTTTCGAATTATATCTCTGGTGATCGAAATTCAAAATTTTGTTTTAGAATTTTGGCCAAATTCAAAAATTAAATTTGAAATCCGAAATTTTTGAGAAAATCTAAGCTGAAATTTTGGCCGAAATCATAGAAATTTTGGTGATTTTCAACCCTATATGAAATGGTCTCCCATGGCTAGAAAATTAGGAGAAAATATGAAAAAAAAAATCATACAATCATTTTTCTACATTTCATATCTATTTGAATACAAAATAATAAGAATTTGTATATAAAATTCCCAAGTTAGGGTTTAGGATTTAGCCCGAAATCCAAGTTAGGGTTTAGATCGAAATACAATTTAATTCCGAAATACAAATTAGGGTTTAGGATTTAAATAGAAATACATCATTTAAGGCCGAAATCCAAACTAAGATTAATTTGTATGTGTATTTTTTGTAAACTTTTCATATGTATTTTGAACCTTGGCTGAAACACATAGGTATCTAAGGTGATGGTTTTATTCTTCACTTCGACCAAACCACTCAAGACATCACGCTAGACTCCCACCCACCAAATGTATGGTGGTTTCACTGAGCCCATCAGAACATTTGTGTCTCAGCCCTCAAGTAATTCTGTTTCAGCCATTAAATTATAGTTTTATGCCAAATTTACACTAGATCCCTGCAAGTATAAAACAAATTATAAATACACTCTTGCCCCACATGTCAGTCACCCAACCCCATTTCTCCCCACCTCCCTCTCCGTCCTCAACCCTTCTTAATTTCGGTGAGCACGCAGCTGTGGACTGTTGTACATGCCCCTGTCGGAACTCAGAAAAACACAAGTTAACACTGAACGTAGCGTACTGCAATATATATATATATATATATATATACTTTTATCACTTTCGGTATACTTCAATTAATTCTAAGATACTCCAATGCAACATGGTTGAAAAAAATTTATCGAAGCCCTTTATTTGTTGTTATATTCCCTTTACATATGTAAAATGAATATATAAACAAATTATGCTATAAAAGGTGGACTTTGATTAAATTTTTATGGAACTCACTTTAGAGTATCTTATAATTAGTATTAGAGTATACTCAAAAGGATAAAGAGATATAATAATATTATTTAAGCAGTATAATGGAGGTGAAAGTACGTACTCCTAGGAGTATAAAACCATTTTCTTATATATATATATATATCCTATTCTATACGTGCATGTAGAATAGGACATTCTATTTGCCAGTCAGTTTTGCAGTCCGATCGAGGCGAGCGTTGCACTAATTAACGCTATGGAATTCGTGATTGAGCCTTAGAATATTAATCGTTGGGAATTAATGCATGCATGTGTGTAACCGAGAGATGTAAAGACGTATACATGAATCTGATTTCTATTGTTTTAGCCATAACTTTTTTATTCATATGTCCGATTCACGAACAAATTTTACCATTAGATTACTGATGATGAGAGGAACAATATGATATAAGTCTCGCTAATAAACGTTGTATAAATCAAATTTTATTGCTAAATGTATATCAATTTACTACTGTATATATGATAGTAAAATCTATATATATCGAAAGTAATATCTATATATACGGAGAGTAAAATCTGTTTTATGCGGTGAAACTTATATCGGTGTGTTGTCAGTAAGTTACTGGTGAAAATGATTTATGAATTGAAGCTGTCAATGAAATGTTATGACTAAATTAAAGAAATAACATATATATATACAAACCATTTAATTATATTTATTAGTTACAAGATGTGTATATATATATATATATATATATATATATATATATACAAACTACGAATTATATTTATTAGTCGGCGCATGTATGCAAATGTCTTCGTAATGTGTTTGTAATCTATACATGAATCTATATTCTTTGATTTGGCTATAACTTTTTATTGATAGCTTCAATGCACGAACGGTTTTCACTAATAGCTTACTGACGTCGAGAGCAATATAATTATATAAGTCTCGCTAATAAACACTACACAAATGAGTTTTTACTGTCATTTTACCGAATGTATCGTAACATTTTATTACCGTATAGGCTGCTAGACCTCTAGTATAGTAGTAAAACCTTGGTATACTGATAATAACATCTATGTATACGAATAGTAAAATCTGTTTTATGTGCCAAGAATTATTTCAATGTGTTACTCTCGTCGTCAGTAAGCTATTGGTAAAAACGGTTTGTGAATCGAGCTGTCAGTAAAATATTATGGCTAAATTAAATAAAAAACATATACATGTACAAACTACGAATGACGTTTATTAGTCGCCGCATGCATGCAAATGTCTTCTGTAACGTGTTCCTAGCATGTACATGAATCTATATTCTTTCATTTGGCTATAATTTTTTATTGACAGTTCCAATACATGAATGATTTTTACCAATAGCTTACTGACGATAAAAGCAGCATAACGATATAAGTCTCGCTAATAAATGTTGCATGAATGAGTTTTTACTACTATTTTACCAAATGTATCATAATATTTTACTATCGTACAGGTTGCTGGACCTCTGATATAGTAGTAAAATCTATGTATACTGATAATAACATTTATGTATAAGAATAGTAAAATCTATTTTATGTGCCGAGAATTATTTCAATGTGTTGCTCTCATCATCAGTAAGCTATTGGTGAAAACGGTTTGTGAATCGGAGCTGTCAGTAAAACTGCTATGACTAAATCAAAGAAAAAACATATACATATACAAACTACTAATGGTATTTATTAGTCGACGCATGTATGAGTTCACAGTAAACGTTTGCGTTCACATTAACTAGTTCAGCGATATGGGATTACGGTTCGCGCGTAGAATAAGCAAAGCTACGTGCAAGCGCAGATTAGCGCTACCATGTATATATCCCACCTCCAATATACTACTTAAACGAACGTGTCATATTTCTTCATCACTTTCGGTATACTTAAATACTAATTCTAAGATACTTCAATGCGACATGACAGAAAAAATTTCATCAAGGTCTTTTATTTTTGCTATATATCTTTTTTCATATATAAAATGAGTATATAAAAATTATGCTATAAAAAGTAGACTTTAATGAAATTTTTTCATGAAAACTCACTTTAGAGTATCTTATAATCATTATTAGAGTATGGTCAAAAGATAAAAACGTACAATTTTTTTGTTTAAACGGTATATACAAGCTGGGAGTACGTACTCCCAGGAGCATGGAATCATTTTCCTACACACTTAACTTTTTTTTCTTCCTAGAAAATTTGAATATGAGAAAGTAAGAATGTATGATGGAGTACTGCAATTACTTGTAGTTTCTTATTGTTCTATGAAAAACATTTTTATTATTCGATATTTCAAAAAAAAAGGGACTTTTTTAACTAGCTGAATGCACATGCTTTATTACGAATAAATAAAATAACATATTACTTCAGCATGTCGATATCATTACGATCGAGCTGCTCCAGGCCATCGGCTCTGCCGCAGCACTCAATCAAGCTTTAGACTTAGTTAGCATCGTGCCTCCAATGACGCACCCAGCCTACACCATGCCCTCTGCTGGAACTTCGTTTGTAGCCCTCTGCGCAAACTTCATTTGTACTAGAATTAATTTGTTTGTTGGGAGATTTTTTTTAGTTAGGGATTCTTTAGGGATGTGAAGTTTACTAGATAGGTAAGGCGCGCTACGCTGCGCCCGTACAGTCATTCATCATAAAAGATTATCTTTATGACAATACAGCTGTAATACCTTAAAGAAATTTACGACGCAATATGAGAAAGAGACTTCATCATGAGCATATTCAGTTAAAATATGCAGCTTTAAAATTATAAAATAAACTCAAGCAAAAAGGACATAATTGCTTCTGCAATAAAATTAGAAACTCATGCTCTAATCTATGAGCAGTAATATGACTCCTAAAACAAGACTTAAGTCTAGACACAACACAATTGATGAAACGATATCTATAGCTTCAAATTACATATGATGGTATTGTTGTACAATATACTGACATGGGTACATGTTCAGTTGTATACAAATTTCAGTCCACCACCTAAATACGACCAACAAATTAGATTCATTAGATTTTTATAGGACATCAAACATGCCCTCCACCAACCAAATCTCTCAAAAACCAATGACTCACCAAGTCCCTGTCACATCCTAAAATAGATAGAAAATAAGAAAAGGCGTTTAGCAATACATAATGGGAAAAAAGTTATCGCTGAGGTGATTCTGGAATAGTGTACAAAAGGAAATGCATTAAAAATTTATTATTTTAACAGCCTGAATCCTGAAAGTAAAATTCCGCCTTCTAATAACCTCTAAATATAGAATCACTTCAAAGACAAAGATAGAAAACCCCTTAAAGGAAAGCATCATGCTTTATTTTTATATTGAAAGTGAAAGTGCATCTAGGCCCCTCAAAGAGTTTTGGTGATTTGTGGCAACATAATTATGTATACTAACGTTGTAAATGAGATTCTATGCAGTGATCAAGAAGATATCATCGTTGGAAAGGCGATTGGAGATCCCCACCGAAATTAAATTTTGAAAAGACGGCATCAAGACCTTAGTTGTAATTCTTTTATTTTATTGAGTCTAAGGATAGCCGTTCTATTAAGGGGGATACGACGGAAAATCGCTTTCGTGATATGCTTGTGCTCATAGAATGAAAAATTGCATCTCAAAAGAATTTTAAACAAGGCATTTCCTTTTAAAGGGTACTCTGGCCGGAGGGTCAGCCGAGTATCCGGACATTAAGTTCGGACTCTCGGTGGGTCCTCATTGGTTTCTCTCGTAAGTCCGAGTATCCTGACATTTAGTCCTGACACTCAGGTTATTGTTCGAGTATCCGGGTTATTATCCTGAGTATCCGGAGATTTTGTCCGGACACTCCGGCTCACCTCTCGGTACAGTAAAACTAGTTAAGTCCTGATACTCGGACTATTTGTCGGACACTCAGGAGATTTGCAAAGACAAGAGTAATAGCTTGGATTTTGGGAGGCCTATTTAAGCCCTCACTCCATTTCTAACCGTTAACCACCTCATTCATTGCAAAGATTCAAGTCTAAAGCTCTCTCTCACTCTCTCAAGCCCTAGCTTCTTTCTCCCACTTGAATCTTCGATTTGATTTGCATCTTTGGGGAGAAAGGAGGGGATTTAAGTGCTTTGAGCTTGCTTGTTTGATTCTTGAGCACAAGTTTCATCCTCCAAGTTGATTTAGCGGCGTATTTATTACTCTTGGAGTTTGAAGGGCTCCTAGCGGAAGGAGTCACCGGAGCCTCCAAGACTTCGTGTGGAGAGCCTCGATTGTTTGTGAAGGCAAGCCTAGCCTCCAAAGGAAAGAGGCAAGAAGTGAAGACCCATGAGTGCTTCAGGCAACACCGGAGGAAAGGGGTCAAGAGGGACCGGCCTTTGTGCCTCCTCAACGAGACGAGGATTCCTTCAAGAATCCGAACTTCAAGAAAAATTCGTTGTCTTTGTGTTCTTCACTTGCTTGTGCTAGGGTTTGTAGTTCTTGGATCTTTTGGTGCCCCGATCTACTTTATCTCTGTGTTTGGCTCTAGATCTATATACTCTTCAGGTACCTGACATCATTTAGAGTATTTGTATTCAGCTAGATTGTTGAAAATTTGCAAGGATTTAAAATTCTCATTTCGAGGTCATTTGTCCGGACACTCCGGACATTTACTCCGGACTATCCGGACAATTAGCTCGGACAGTCCGGGTTTTGGCCCTCGAGTGATTTTAGTTAATTGCAAATTTTTAATACGCCTATTCACCCCCCTCTAGACGACATATCGGTCCTTTCAATTGGTATCAGAGCCAAATCTCCTTAGTTTGGCTTAACCGCTCGGAGAATCAATATGTCGCAAGAAGATAAGAATACCGAAGTCCATGACCAAGATAAGGGCACGGGCTCCGGTATTGGGGTTGCAATTCCATTTGATTATCGTTCCCTCGGTGACCCAAGCTCTTCCTCATATGTCTCCGTGCCCTCCGGTCGAGCGCCTCACTTTGATGGCACTCACTATGCGGCATGGAAACATAAGATGAAGATGCACTTGAGATCGCTTCACCCTTCTATTTGGAAGATTGTGCAAACAGGTTTCAAGCCTAATGATCCCGAGAATCTTACTCTCAAAGAAGATAAAGATCAACACTTTAATGATTTGGCAGTCAATGCCTTATTCAACGCCTTGAGTGATTCCGAGTTCAACCGAAGTCGATGGACTCGAGGAAGCAAAGGCTATTTGGGATAGACTCCTAGTCGGTCATGAAGGAGTGTCAAGCGTCCGAGAATCGAAGATAGAGCTCATTATTAGTGAGCTAAGCTTTGCTCACCTTGGAAGATGGTGAATCATACACTAAGATGTTTGACCCGATGGTGCTCGTAAATCAAGCAAAAGGTCTTGGGTGCATCGATCTTTCGACAAGGCCGTGGTGAAGATAATACTACGGCGTGATCACTCCCACCAACCGCAACCTTGTTCGGGCTTGATCCGAGACCGCCCAACTTCGACACTTTGACACCTCATGATGTCATTGGCCGCTCATGATGGACGAGATGATGGTAAAGGAAGCCGGTTGTGGAAGAACTCAAGTCGGGCAAAAAGAAAGGTATTGCCCTCAAGCCGAAATCAAGGTAATGCGCCAAGCGGAAGAGAACTCAAGTGAAGATGAAGAGTCATGTGGTCCGTTGACAAATGAGGATATGGCTCTATTCGTGAGAAGGTTCAACAAATTTTTCAAGAAGAAAAACTTCAGACAAGGAGGTCAGTCGAAGAGTTTTGGAAGAAAGTCAAAGGGTAGACATTCTACTCAAGATGCTATGAATGCGTGAAACCGCCACTTCATTGCCGAAAGTGTCCGCACAAGGAGAGCAAAGATGAGAAGCCTCACAAGAAAGACAAATACCCGGGCAAACACAAAGAAAAGAGTAAGAAATTCAAACACTACAAGCACAAGGGACAAGCGTATATTGGAGAAGAGTGGGATTCAAATTCCGATTCCGACTCAAGCTCCGAGTCCGACGAGGAAGGAGGAATTGCCTCCGCCGCCATCGCCGCACCTACTTACTCAACAACGTCGAAGAGCCTCTTCGACAACTTGAGCGATGACGACGATAACGCTCCAATGTGCCTTATGGCAAAGGGCACAAGGTATCATCAAAAGACTCACTCCCTCCATTGTTAATGATTGTCTAGATGAGTGCGATAGTGATAGCGATGACGATGTTGACTCCATGCTTAAATCCATGAAAAACTTTGACATTCATAAGTTAAACTTGCTTCTCAAAGATATTGAAAAATTGGATGAAGTTATAGAACAAAAGGAAGCTACTCTCGAGGCTCAAGAAGATTTGCTTATCCTCGAAAAGGAGAAAAATCGTGAGCTAGAGAAGAGCTTGTCTTTTGAAAAAGAGAAAAATGAGGAGTTAGTTAAGAACTCAAAATTGACAAAATCCGAGGTGTCTAGTCTCGAGATCACCAACGCTTCACTTGAAGAGGAACTTGCTAAGGCAAAGGATGCTGTAAGGCTCTTGAGTTGAAGCTTATTGATCTCAAGAATAGCCTCCGATAACCTCAACCATTAACTCCAATTCTTCATTACCTTCTACTAGCAATGGATGCTTAGATGTTACAACGCTAATATTGATACTTATGCTACTAACCTTGAGACCTTGCAAATATTAGTATATGAGAATGAGAAGCTCAAGGGATTGCTTGAAGATGGACTTCAAAAGTCCTACAAGGCAAGTAAGGGACTAGAGGAGTTCCTAGGTAAGCGTCAAGGTAATACTATGAAGTATGGGCTTGGATATACTCCTCCCAAAGGAAAAAGAGCAATATTGTGATTGCTCCGCTGAACAAGCCCATCCAATTTGTTAAGAGCAAGGAAAACTCTAAGTACAAAACTCATTTTACTTTCTTTGCCTCATATGTACTTAAGAGAACTAACCATGGTCGTGTAGTTGCATGTCCCATTGGAGGTAAATCCAAAAGTACCTCTAATGTGCGATCTATTTGGGTTCCCAAATCACTTGTCACTAACGTGCGCGGACCTAAACAAGTTTGGGTACCAAAGAGCAAAAACTAAATTTCATTTTGTAGGCCTACATCTCCGGTGGATCAAGTTGGATCTTGGATAGCGGATGTACACATCATATGACCGGAGAAAGGGCGATGTTCGCACATTTGGAAGCCAATGGATCGAATAGTGAAAGTATCATTTTTGGCGATAATGGAAAAGGTGAAGTGGTAGGTTTAGGTAAGATCTTAATTACAAATGATTTCCATATAAATAATGTTTTGCTTGTTGAATCACTAAACTACAATTTGTTGTCCGTTGCTCAATTATATGAAGCGGGCTACAATTGTGTGTTTAGTGATAAGGGTGTGGATGTCATTAAGAGGGATGATGGTTCAATAGCCGTTAAGGGTCGTTTAAAGGGAAATCTCTATCTCATAGACTTCAATACGGATAGAATTAACCTTGAAATATGCTTAATGGCTAAATCAAGCATGGGTTGGCTATGGCATCGTCGGCTTGCCCATGTTGGTATGAGGAATCTTCACAAACTCATTAAGGGCAACCACATCCTTGGACTAACAAATATTGTGTTTGAGAAAAATAGGGTGTGTAGCGCATGTCAAGCCGGGAAACAAGTTGGAGCCTCTCATCCCACGAAGAACGTGATGACCACCTCAAGACCGTTGGAGATGCTTCACATGGATTTGTTCGGCCCGATTGCTTATATAAGCATTGGAGGAAACAAGTATGGTTTGGTTATTATTGATGACTTTTCTCGATTTACGTGGGTGTTTTTCTTGCATGATAAAAGTAAAGCCCAAGGATCTGTGAAGAAGTTCATGAGAAGAGCTCAAAATGAGTTCAAAGTGAAGATCAAGAGAATTCAGAGCGACAACGGCACCGAATTCAAGAATATCGGTGTTGAAGAGTATCTCGATGATGAAGGCATCAAACACGAGTTCTCGGCTCCTTATTCCCCTCAACAGAATGGGGTAGCCGAGAGGAAGAATCGAACCCTCATCGAGATGGCGCGCACGATGCTTGATGAGTACAAGGTCTCCAACATATTCTGGACGGAGGCCATCAACACCGCGTGCCACAGCTCCACCCGGCTATATCTTCACAAGATTTTGAAGAAGACAGCGTACGAGCTCCTCACCGGCAAGAAGCCAAATGTATCCTACTTCCGAGTCTTCGGGAGCAAATGCTACATCCTCAATAAGAAAGCTAAGTCATCTAAATTTGCTCCTAAAGTAGATGAAGGATTTTTACTTGGTTATGGATTAAATGCTTACGATATCGGGTTTTCAATAACACCACCGTGTAGTTGAAATCTCGCGTGGACGAACATTTGATGAAACTAACGGTTCTCAAGCAGAACAAGTTAATTGTGATGTAATTGATAGGGAAGAACCTCCATGCGAAGCAATAAAGAAATTAGCTATTGGGGAGGTGAAACCGGTGGAGCAGGATGAAATCCCGAGCACCCCAACCCGGAGTGTCCGAGATAATGTCCGGAGTATCCGGACAAAATCTCCGGAGTGTCCGGACTTAACCCCGGACATTCCGGACAGCAGTGCTCCAAATATTGATCCTCCCTCTTCCATTCAAGCTCAAGATGGTTTAAACCTCTCACAAGATGATGGAGGTCCTATTCAACGTCTAAATGCAACAACCCCTCATCCGAGAGTTCATCAAAGCATACAACGAGATCATCCGGTCGACAACATACTTGGAGACATTAACAAGGGAGTATCCACTAGATCTCGAGTTGCAAATTTTTGTGAATTTTACTCCTTTGTCTCCTCTCTTGAACCTCTTAAGGTGGAAGAAGCACTTCAAGATCCGGACTGGGTGATGGCAATGCAAGAGGAGTTAAATAATTTCGAACGGAACCAAGTGTGGAAGCTTGTCGAAAGGCCCAAGCAAAACGTGATTGGAACCAAATGGGTGTTTCGGAACAAGCAAGACGAGAACGGAATTGTGACTAGAAATAAAGCACGGTTGGTTGCTCAAGGCTTCACACAAATTGAAGGTTTGGATTTCGATGAAACATACGCTCTAGTAGCTAGGCTTGAATCAATTAGAATATTACTTGCCTTTGCTACTCACCATGATTTCAAGTTATACCAAATGGACGTAAAGAGCACCTTCTTGAATGGGCCACTCTCCGAGATGGTCTATGTTGAGCAACCGCCCGGATTCGAAGACCCAAACCACCCGGACCATGTCTACTTCTTACATAAGGCCCTTTATGGACTTAAGCAAGCACCGAGAGCGTGGTTCGAGTGTCTTCGTGATTTTCTTCTCGATCAAGGTTTCATAGTCGGAAAGGCCGACCCTACTCTCTTTACTAAACATCTTGATAATGATTTATTTGTATGTCAAATTTATGTTGATGACATTATATTCGGGTCTACTAATGAACATTTGTGCAAGGAATTTAGCAGGATAATGACTAAAAGATTCGAGATGTCCATGATGGGCGAGTTAAAGTTCTTCCTCGAATTTCAAGTCAAACAACTCAAGGAAGGAACTTTTATATGCCAAACGAAGTACATCAAGGACATGCTCAAGAAGTTCGGAATGGAGAACGCCAAGCCAATCAAGACGCCGATGCAAGCTAACGGGCATCTAGACCTCGACAAAGAAGGTAAACCGGTCGTCCAAAAGGTATATCGTTCGATGATCGGCTCTTTACTTTATCTTTGTGCATCTAGGCCCGATATTATGCTTAGTGTGTGCATGTGTGCACGTTTGCAAGCTTCCCAAAGAGTGCCATATGGTGGCCGTAAAAGAATCTTGAGATATTTAGTGCACACTCCTCATTTCGGGCTTTGGTATCCAAAAGGGTCATCTTTTGAATTAGTTGGGTATTCGATGCGGATTATGCTTGGGATGTAAGGTGGATAGGAAGAGTACCTCAGAACTTGTCAATTCTTAGGTAGATCCCTTGTCTCTTGGTCCTCTAAGAAACAAAATTCCGTAGCCCTATCCATAGCCGAAGCCGAATACATAGCCGTCGGGAGTTGTTGTGCGCAATTGCTTTGGATGAGGCAAACCCTAAATGACTATGGCCTAACCTATAACCATGTTCCACTCTTGTGTGACAATGAGAGTGCCATAAAAATTGCCAACAACCCCGTCCAACATTCCCGTACAAAGCATATCGATATTCGCCACCACTTCTTGAGAGATCATTCCACTAAAGGCGATATCGATATTCAGCATGTGAGCACAAATGATCAATTAGCCGATATATTCACTAAGCCTCTTGATGAGAAAAGATTTTGCGAATTGAGGAGTGGGCTAAATATTCTTGATTCTCGCAATTTGGCTTGAAAGGTGCATGCCATTGATTGATGCTTGCTAAATGTTTTAGAAAAGCTTATTTGGTCTTTTTCTCTAATCTTTTCGTGTTGGCTGAAACATTTGATCTTCGGATCCGGTTCAATGCCGTGTGACTATGGATCGTTTGCTTGTGTGTTCGCTAGTCACATATGTGCAAAGGACCTAAGGACCTCTTTTCTCATTGCTTCAAGCCCATCTCCCTATCCATTCCTTGAAAATTCCTAATTGGATCCCGAGCTGTCAGCCCGGACAGTCCGGACTAATTGTCCGGAGTATCCGGACTAATTGTCCGGAGTGTCCGGACTTAGGTGGCTGTGGGTATTTAAGCCCGTGCGGGGGTCCTCCTTTCTCTCTCCTTTGCCATTTGCTTCAACCGACTCCTCCTCAAAGTTTGCCCTAGCCGTCGCCCTCGTTCTCCCCTTCTCCTCTGGCGTGTTCCTCATCTTCCGGAGCCTCCGGATCGTCGTCGGAGGTTGGGGGAAGGATCTCCGCTCGGCATTTCTTCATTTGGTTGTTCATCCTTGCGGTATGACTTCGTTTTGCCCTAATTCTCTTTGAATCCTTGAAATGCCTAGGGTTAGGGTCCCTTTGCTAGAGTACATTCATATCCTTGTTTAAATCTTAGAATGTGCTCTTAGAGATCCCCCATTGGTTGCAAATTAGATTTTTGGGTTGAAATCAGATAGCAGGACTATCCGAACATTTTATCCGGAGTATCCGGACTATACCCGGACACTCCAGACTAAATCCCTGGAGTATCCGGATTAATTGTCCGGACAGTCCGGACTAAATGTCCGGAGTATCCGAGCTGTACCTCTCGGTCCAAAAATATAAATTGCAAATCTTACCTTCTTGCGAACCCTGTTTCACTCCAAGCTTTGTTCCCTCTTAGATGGCTTCATCTCAGGGTGGTTCAGGTGCCGGAAAGCGCCCATTTGATTCACCTCCTTCATCCCCCACTACCGGCGCTTCCCGGAAGAAAAGGCAAGGCGTGAGGAAGATCAGTCAAGGCCGTGCAAACCTCCTCACCGCTCCTCCCACCGCTCCTCCTCCTGCTCAAGCTGATCCCAAAGAGCATCCTGCCGATGAGCATCCCACGGATGCCCATGCAAGGCGTCGTGAACAGAAAAAGAAGCAGTTTCAAGAGTCGAGAATGGCGATTGGTCCCCTTGAGAAGCTTCAGCCTCAGTGGAGATACCCAGGCCAGATGATGCCTCTTCGTGTGGTTGATTATAGAGTTGGTTCTGGAAAGGGCAAAGCCATTGTTGCTCAAAGGAACAAAGATCCACTTGAGTTTCACCAAGATTAGTATGTCGACAAGCAGTTCTGGAACAGGTTCCATTCTGATTATTATGAGACAGTCCTTCTCCCCATGGAGCGCCCCGTGATGAAAATGAAGAGGATTGACTGGCTCTACATGACTGAGGCTCAAAATCCCATCTTCGACGAAGTCATCCAGATTTGTGAGCGGCATAAGGTGAAAGACATTATGAGCTTTATGCATTCTTGGAATGATGAGGTAATCATGCAGTTTTATGCCACTCTATATTTTGACAAAAAGCAAGATGTCATTTGGTGGATGACCGATAAATTGTGGTACGTGGCCACCAAAAGGACCTTCGCTAGAATTCTGCGACTGAGGTCAGCCGATGGTGATGCAAAGTTGCATGACAAGAAGGTATTGACTCTGAAAAGCTTGAAGACTCAGATGACTCTTCTCAAAGACTTTGTGGTAGGCACAATAAAGGGTCTCAAGCGATGCCACCGTCCTTCTCAAGGTTGCTTCGGGTTACTCTTTGGCCCAAGGAGGGGGATGCGTCAGCCATCAGTTCGTATGTTCGGAATTTGCTATTTCATATGGTTGAGCGCACTCATGGCTTTGACGTGGTTGATTTCATTTGGGAGGCCATCCGCCACAATTCTTTGAGCCACTCTAGCAGCTGCGGGTATGCTCCTTTCTTCATGGCGCTGATTGAGCATGTCACAGGCCTCGACTTTGTGAAGGACGTGGAGCATGTATCCTATAAGGTTCGTCCCTCGGCCTCGCCTGCGCCTCCTGCAGCCTCGTGGAAAGCGCCCCAGAGGTCGCCCCTCCTGTGACCCGGTCTTTGCTCCTTCGCTCCTCCACCACTCCCCGCCAGTCTCTCCTTCGGGTCTCCTCGTTCTAGCCGTGACACAATTAAGAGGATGCTCAAGTGCTGCTCAGCATGTGTCGAGGTCTCCACTCAAGTCAAGGAGACTCGTCGCGAGCCGTGAGCACCGCCGTGAGTTTCGTGCCTACCGCCGCCAAAGAGGTGAGGACATTCCCGCCAAAGAAGGAGTCCGAGGAGTCCGATGTTGCACCTCTGATTGATTCCGCCGCTTTCAGCTTTCTTGGATTTCACCTTTTCAAGACGTAGCACAGAAGGCAAGGGCAAGCGGCAACGAGGAAGACGACTATGAGCCTTGAGAGACGAGGAGTGATCGTCTGCCGTAGACTCTTCCTTTTTGGTGTCTTGATGCCAAAGGGGGAGAGTGCGTTATCTTGTGCTTGCTTTGCTTGTTTGGTTGCTTTAGCTTCTCGTTTATTTGCTTTTCATTAAACTCGATTGGTTGATTGGATGTTGAACTACCTTTTGCTTAATGATATACTTCCTTTTCAGTAATGCATTTGTGTGGTATCATGTCATACTTCTTTCTTATGCAAATATTGGTTATCCTGTCATATTCCCTCGAAAGCAAACACTTAGGGGGAGCTCTCTAAACTTTCTAAATACGTGCATTTGATATTTATCTCAAATTCCGTCAATGCACATGTTTAGGGGGAGCTTCCTCGTGTATTTGGTATTCCAAATACGTTATCATTTCAAATTTATTCAAATTCGATTGTGTTGTCATCAATTCACCAAAAAGGGGGAGATTGAAAGTGCATCTAGGCCCCTCAAAGAGTTTTGGTGATTTGTGGCAACACAATTATGTATACTAACGTTGTAAATGAGATTCTATGCAGTGATCAAGAAGATATCATTGTTGGAAAGGCGATTGGAGATCCCCACCGAAATTAAATTTTGAAAAGACGGCATCAAGACCTTAGTTGTAATTCTTTTATTTTATTGAGTCTAAGGATAGCCGTTTTATTAAGGGGGATACGACGGAAAATCGCTTCCAGGATATGCTTGTGCTCATAGAATGAAAAATTGCATCTCAAAAGAATTTTAAAACAGTGCATTTCCTTTTAAAGGGTACTCCTGGCCGGAGGGGTCAGGCCAGAGTATCCGGACATTAAGTCCGGACTCTCCGGGCTGGGGTCCTCGGTTGGTTTTCTCTGGTAAGCCCGGAGTATCCGGACATTTAGTCCGGACACTCCGGGGTTATTGTTCGGAGTATCCGGGGTTATTATCCGGAGTATCTGGAGATTTTGTCCGGACACTCCGGGCTCACCCTCTCGGTTGTGCAAAACTAGTTAAGTCCGGATACTCCGGACTATTTGTCCGGACACTCCGGAGACTGCGCAGCACAAGAGTAACGGTTGGATTTTGGGAGGCCTATTTAAGCCCTCACTCCATTTCTAACCGTTAACCACCTCATTCATTGCAGCATTCAAGTCTAAAGCTCTCTCTCTCACTCTCTCAAGCCCTAGCTTCTTTCTCCCACTTGAATCTTCGATTTGATTTGCATCTTTGGGGAGAAAGGAGGGGATTTAAGTGCTTTGAGCTTGCTTGTTTGATTCTTGAGCACAAGTTTCATCCTCCAAGTTGATTTAGCGGCGTATTTATTACTCTTGGAGTTTGAAGGGCTCCTAGACGGCAAGGAGTCACCGGGAGCCTCCAAGACTTCGTGTGGAGAGCCTCGGTCGTTTGTGAAGGCAAGCCTAGCCTCCGAAAGGAAAGAGGCAAGAAGTGAAGACCGGCGAGTGCTTCGTGCAACACCGGGAGGAAAGGGGTCAAGAGGGACCCGGGCTTTGTGCCTCCTCAACGGAGACGTAGGATTCCCTTCAAGAATCCGAACTTCGGTAAAAAATTCGTTATCTTTGTGTTCTTCACTTGCTTGTGCTAGGGTTTGTAGTTCTTGGATCTTTTGGTGCCCCGATCTACTTTATCTTTGTGTTTGGCTCTAGATCTATATACTCTTTAGGTACCTGACATCATTTAGAGTATTTGTATTCAGCTAGATTGTTGAAAATTTGCAAGGATTTAAAATTCTCATTTCAAGGTCATTTGTCCGGACACTCCGGACATTTACTCCGGACTATCCGGACATTAACTCCGGACTATCCGGACAATTAGCTCGGACAGTCCGGGTTTTGGCCCTCGAGTGATTTTAGTTAATTGCAAATTTTTAATACGCCTATTCACCCCCCCTCTAGGCGACATATCGGTCCTTTCAGAAAGCAGAAAGACATTTCAAAACAATAGTATAGAAATAGGTTCAGCTATCATCATGTCTTGCATAATACTATCATTTATATCCAATCTCCTCAACAACAATTCTGAATATCTCAGGACATCACATAAAAAAGCTGCAACTTGAAAGAGTATACATGCTAGTAACATGCTGACCTGAAGATATGCTTAGTGTACCATCCAATTTGTAGTCCCCTATAAAACCTGGAACTCACGCTCCTTATGTAGTCCCTGGTTACAACGTTCCTTTTGTAGAAGCTCCTATTTGTATCGCTTTACACTGAATTGGTATCCCTACAGCATTGCAGTTTGCGGGAATAAACATTCATAGTCTAATAATAAACAGTGCATATCGCTGTAAAAGAAGAGCGTATATAGCATGCATTAGCTTGCACTCTCTTTGCCAGGATCCAGCTTCTCCTAGTAGGGCTGCTAAACCTACATAGGCTGCTGTGGCATAGAGATCTTCATTATCTAAATAACTAAACGACATGATGAATTAATTACTAAGAGATATATATGTAATACTGAATTACATCTTAGGTAATTCAAAAGTTCTCAGCTACTATAGCTGTAGAAAAATTGGAATGTACTTAATACATGTCTTGAACCAGTAATCTACCAGAGACACAACCTCTTTGCTCAGTCCTCTGAAAATCCTCTAAAAGTGCAAAACAATATGGCCAGCTCTCTTTCTCAATCATCATTTGGTTATCATAGAGAACAAAACAAGAAGGTTGCATCAGGAGAGAGGAGAGCGTTCAGTTCTATATAATCGTCACCACCGCAAGTTCAGACACGTAATGGAGAGTGTGGATAGTAATATCTACATTGTTAGCACAAAAGCCATCAACATTTGATACAGCTCCTAATTCAACAAGCTCTAGCATTTCACTGTAGAGATCATAAGTGTTTATTTCAAGAGCTTGAGCCTTACCTCCAGACATTGGTGAGAGAACATAATGCTGTAACAAAATGCGGAACATAATTAGCCCACAGAAGAACTCATTCAATAAGAATTTTTTGCTCAGAAGGAAAAAAAACGATACAAAGGAAACTAAGAAACAAATAATATATAACTACCTCTCCAACAGGACTATAATGATGAGGAGAATCATTCAGAAACCTAGACAATTGCTCCAATAGAATTCCATGAATTTCAAGAGGATTGTATACATTATTGACCTTATTAGTACACATTATTGACCTTGTTAGTACGATTGTTCACAGAAACCACCCCATCTCTAAAAGAGTGAATAGACTGCCGAGGAGGCAGTTCCTGGAAAGTACAATCAGCAATAACAGTCTAAAACAGATATATCTGTTACAGTAAAAGATAAGCATAGATGAGAATGTAACTAACTCTTTACATGGTGCATATGCATTTCCCAAAATTACATGGGTAAACACAGATATATTTATTTAAAAAGACAGATGCAATTCTCAAGAGGAATTTATAATTAAACAGTTAACAAAAGCATTAAAAACTAAAAACCACAATCTGGAAGCATGTGTGCCAAACCAGGAAAATATGATGTACCTTAGCATCTAAAAGTTTTTCCAATTTAGAGGAAGTAACACCAACAATGGTAGAGAACCTGATGGCATTGGTACGCTGGCGAACCAACAAAAGAGAAAGCAAGCAGAAGACACCAAAGAAGGAAAAACAAGTAATAATCCCAATGTATTCAATCGCTCCTCATTATCTCATCCTCTGGTTGCAATCCTTGACACAATATTTTGCTTAACTTCTAAAGAAGAGCAAGCAAGACAATCCGGACATTATCAAAATAGTAAGCAATCTCTAAAATGTGCGTTCGCCATCTTGTCCTTGATTTGTTCCAGATCAGAGTATTACAATGGTCATAAATGGCGGACCACATGACATCACCCCAACAACAAACATCGTACCACATTCCCAACATGATTAATCTACACAGAGCAAACCAATACTAAATAATTAGACAAAAAAACAAAGGAAGGCAGGAGGACACGACCACACAAGAAGAGGAATGATATGAATGGAGCACATACGCGTCAATATTCCCTGTGCAGCCAAGAATCAGCGCCAACGTCGAGGGCGATCGATCTTTCGGTAAACCCCAAAGATCCATGATATATCATAAAACACTAAAATACACCGATAACAACATACTGGTACCACAAAATATCGCAAAACAAGATAGCAGTGCAAAGAAATAAAATTTTATGGCAGGGTTCCCTGAGTCGAAATAGCGGGAGCTTCAATGCCTCCCTGACAGCACAAGCATATACATATTCACATGAGAAGAATTTTTAGATAGAAATAACCGAAGGTTTCTTCATACCATGCATAGACTATATCATATACCGTAAGGGTAGCAAAAACCTAAGATGCGATGACTGCTTGGTCACGAATCGGAATCGTGACAGTTTTGCCTTTGGCGTATGTAATTAACATCTTTCAGTACGGAATACATGTGAATGTCCTATAAACATTGCTAAGGTAGGAAAATGACAGGTAATATGTATTTTCTAAAGGAAGATATGTATATGTAGATAGGAGCAGGCGTAGGTACGAAACTAACGCAACAGAGTAAGAATACACCTTGCAAGGTCCAGGAAGCCCTTGCACCACATTAAGCAAGAGAGATGGAGACGATGTGATAGTTTCAAGGCTAATAAATCGGATATCTTTTTCAGAGCTACCCGAACTGCACATGGCTTCACTTGTTCTCATTCTAACTTACAACTTGTAAAAAAAGGTGAACAGTTCACAATCTTACTTTAATGATCTCAACAGCCGAGGGAAGACATTCTGGCTTCCTCCACTTCACTGAGCACATGTATTATTCATACTTCCGAGCCATACTATTTACAATAAAGAAATCAGAACATAATAAATCAAATATCGACAATTACATCAAAGAAGGTTGAGGCATTGACATGCATAAAATTTGGGATAAGGCTTATTAACTTATAAAACCTGATCTCGTAAATTGTCAAATGCAATTGCAACACTACAAAGAGAATTAAGGCTTTGGTATAGTTGATCGATTGTAAAAAGGAATAACTACCATATATCTACTTTAGATTCATTCTGTGAACTCTTTCTCAGTGTTTCTTGTAGCATATATGCTTTGTAAAGAAAATACATTGAGATTCAAGCAATAAGAAGAACAAGCTAAGAAATAGTAATATGTGCTCAAATAGTTAGGAATGTTTTTTTTCCTTACAAAAACTATATTACATTAAAGCCAAGATGAGAAACAGAGATTCATATAATATTAAACAAGAAGCCATGTCCTGCTATCTCCAAACAATGATAATTTAAACCAAAAAAATCCAAAACAGATAGTTTTAAATAAATTAACGCATACCTTTGACATGGATGTAAAAATATCAGCCAAAAAGAAGTCAGGGAATGTAATTGCCTGTAGAACAAGGGCATAGGAAATCATTATAAATTTGATTTGATATGATTGCTGGCATCAAGTATATGCTAGCTACAACAAACCATATCATATTGTTTATAGCACAGCTAAAAACAAAAACCTATTGTACCCATTACTAACGAATTGTATAGGTTACTTGCAATGGGAGCATTATACGTGACATTGTTCTCAGAAAGTAGAAGCGTGACGATAAGTAAAACATATCAAAAGGAGAAAGGAGGATCATCAGAAGGATGGCATAGAAAAGAACCTTTAAAGAGGCAGAAAGATATGTCAATTTCACCGTCGCGGATTTGAAAAACAATATATCAGTATAGAACACAGTATGATATTTTTGCTTTCAACTTGGGGAAGGAATAAGTGGATCATAGATCATCTAGAACTTCATATTCATACACAATAAAGTCATGGATAGATCAAAACAAGACTAACCTTGCAACAGCATAAGCACCATAGGAGAAACAATATAGCCTGAAAAAAGGACAGGCTCATCAGCAGTTTGAGTAGTAAAATTCAAATCATCGGTTGCAGAATAATGAAGGAGCACCAAAATATATAAAAATCAACAAATATAATTGAATTGTACAATCACACGCAAATATACTTGTGCTTCTTAGAGGAAATCAGGGAATTCAAGAGTAAATCATGGAAGATAACAAGCAGGAGCTCCAACTGGAAAATGGCAATGCTAAAAGGCCATTCCATCATCCATAACAAAATTAGCAGGCATTTCCTGCAACATGATTCATGAAGTACTAATGCTAGTGTCCTGTCATGGGCAAAGCCGCATCCTAGGCTAGCAGATAGTTAGACAAGGCATGAGTTTTTACCCCTTTGGTTTAAGCATTTAAGCCACATGAAAGGAGACATCAATATGTGTAGGACTATGACTTTTCCATCAATTCTTAAGTTCCATTAGTGGCCATAATCAACACAATGCATATTACTCGAGGGAATACATCTGAAAGATGGTACTAATCCATCCCTTTTTAGGGAAAAAAATAGTACGGCGCTTGCAGACAATGTATACAATGGCGCATTGCAGGATGTGGGAAGGTAAATTAAGCAAGAGAGCACCTGAAACAAATCCACGCCCATGTGAATGGGGCTTCAAATTCACTTCGTTCCAATGGAGGAAAAAAGAAAGGGTTAAAAGGCCAACCAAGAAAGAGCGGCGAAGGCATGATTGCCACCGCGGGGATGGACGCGCCCTTCATCTTGTCACCGACTCCGAGCCTCTGCGCGCGCCTTCACCTCCTCACGAACCCTATGCATAGATCAAGTACACCACATTAGCAACATGCAACGAAAGCTGCGACCAATTCAGACATGAACGCACACAAACTAAAAACAATTACGGGTATGGATTAGGATCTCACCGCTCTCGAACGAATCAGATTGGGTCAAACCTAATCCAACCAAAGGCGAGCGATGGCTTACCGAGGAACACCACCCCGGATCGAACCAACCAAAGGAGGAGGGAATGGCGAGGGCAGCAAGGGAGCTGGGCCGGATCCGATTGGGGGGAGGAGGAGGAGGAGAAGCCGCACAAATGGGAGAAAGGGAGCGGAAGGGAGACATCCACCCTGCTCGCAGGTGCTCTTCCTAACCTCGGCGAGGGCGGAACATAGTAGGGGCGGCACGATAGGAGAGGAACGGCAGGTAGAGACAGCGATGGGGCTGTGGAGGGGCGCTGGCAATCGGAGGAATCGGGGGAAGGGAGGAGCGGAGCCGGAGGGCATCGCGCATGGCGGACGGGGATCAAACCGCCCGCACTGGGCTACGGCGAGGACACGACCAGCATCCCACCGGGGGAATGACCAGATCGGCCACGCTAGACGGCGTTGGAGGCACCGGCTAGGGTTTTGAAGGGAGCGGAGGATTGCAGGCGAGCGGAGTAGGCGAGGCGCACACGAACGCGCGAGCGCGGCGCGAGGGAGACGCGGAACAGCACGCGCTAGGGTTTTGCTGCGGGCGCGGGAGAATTGATCTGGGCCGTCCGCCGAGATCCGCGCGATCTGGTGGCGACGCAAGATCCAGGAGCGTAGGATTCTGATCGGATGGTCGCGAAGAAACACCAGGTGAGCTACGTACGCACGCACTCCACACACACGCACCCACACATGCACTCACGGGCACGCACTCACCCCCACGCGTGTCCGCGCCGAGTGGCGCTCGAACGCGGGCGGGCTAGGCGCTCGGTGAGCACGCCAACCAAATGAGCTACGCGCTCGTCCGCTTGTAAAGGTATTTTTAATTGTTGCATATACATCTTCAAACTATTGCAAGGATGAAACATTTTTTAGACGCAGATTTGTTGTTTTTAGAATTTTTTATGCATGGAGTAGGGCATAGCCTGAAGCCACAGTGGCAGTGTTGAGCTCCATGGCCACTATCAACCACCTCCTAGTGCTGCTGTATCTATTCCTTCTCTAACGGCCACCAAGAGTGATCGGTCATCACGGTGGTGATGGTTAGAAGTACACCAGGTTAGCCTAGCCGTGTCAAATCTATCCCTCGCTCCTACCGATATGGAGACACTAGGAGTCTATTTGGTAGAGTTTCAGATTTCGGCTTCTTCTGAAATCTGAAACTTGTAGGTTAAAATAAAGTGAATTAAGTTTATACTTTTAGTCTAAAATGTAAACAAGATGATCTATCTAAACACTCTGAATGTACTCACAACTTCAGCTTCACGAATCTGGTGAAGCTAGAATTTTCAGCTTCACCAAATTCATGAATCTGAAAAAGTTGAATCCCTGCGAAACACACCCTAGGTATTGGATGTCGGTGCTTCATACTTTGAGCTTGTGTCTCGTTTCGTTGCTACTGGCCACGCAATGATGCCCCACAAGTGAGCACGAGAAAGAAATCAGGTGATGTGTAAGTATCTATGCCCCTATTTCCCCCTTGTTCATGTTTGGTGATTAATGGCAATGTAATCACTGGGGCTAATGATTTTGTGAAGATTATGCTTAAGTTAGGTCTTGATGATGGTTTGTGTTTTTAGGCTAAGTGTTGATCCTAAGTAATCATTGAAGGCAAACATGAAAATTGACGAAGATTAAGGAGATTGTATTTAGAAATGATCCAAGGTGTTAAGGATGGATCATTGTAGTGTTTAGTTTTTTATTTTAATTTAACTGTACTATTAAAGGTGGTCTAAGCTAGTAGCTTAAGTTTGGTTAGATTAGGTTTCTAGTTGTGATGCACACCAAATTTGTGTAGCTCATCTCAATTCAAAAGAAAGTCCATGAAAAGTTAAAGTTACGTCGGAATCAAAATTAGAGTAATATTAATTAATTTTGAAAATTGTCAATACATCTTGGATGATCCTATAGCTATCAAATAAGTAAGCAGATCATTGAAGTCGAATATAGTATTTTTAATTGTGTTGGAAATTTCTACATTCTGGATGATCCTACAATTATCGGACATGTTAACCATTTTTACCGGTGCAAGAATACCGATTACCAAAGTTAGTTAAAAAAAATTGTCTAGAAAAGAGCACCCAGCTAACGAAGAAAGTGTTTTTCACTAAAGGAGTACTAAAGACGTACACAACATAGGCATACCACACACGCTCTACACACATACATGTATACACGTCCGATATACGTGCTAAGAAAATTTTTCTTCGAAGTCCAAAAAATTTCGAAACATAGCAATATATTGCCCTACTAAATATACACATGTGTATACTCGCTTTAATTTTTCCGCTTGAGGCACCGACCCGGACAGAAAAACAGAACCCGCGCACGACCGACGACGTCGAACGCGGGCGGGTCGCTCGCGCAGTGGCGAGCCAACCGCCTCTAATTAAGAAAGTGTTCGCTACATGCGTATGGGTTAAGACATGGAATAGGCGGGAATCGATAGACGCAACATGCCACGCGGTTTTCGCTTGCATCTTGAGCTTTTCTTAGATTCCGGCCTAATCATTAAGATGGGCCGTATGTCTATGTTGTACGGGCCATGTTTGTGCAGGTCTTTTACTCGAAAGCTGCACTGTACGGGCCAGGAATCCAATCGAGTGAATTGACGACACCTCTAGCCCAAACGACCGCCCTCTCCGCGACTCCCACCCAATCCGGAACGGAGATAGTCAAGCGCGAGGCAGAGGCGCGTCCAACGGAAAGGGTTGCTGCTGTGCGACCGCATGCCGCTGGTGACCAAGCAATCCGTGGCGCGAGTGGCGCACTAGCGCAACGGCGTCGTCACCCAGCCCAACTCCTTCGGCACCGCCCACCTCGGTTACGGGCTTACGGCATCGAGAAGGCTCGACGACCGCCGCTTCCAGATCCACCTGCGGTTCCTGAATTTTTTAATAATATAAATAAAAACTTACAGAACTAATACATGAAAGATAATTATAGCAATGTATCTGTGTAAGCAATTGAAACAGTGGCAAAGCATCTTTCGCCATTCAAAATATCGACAGGTCGCCATTTCATTTGGTTAGCAACAGGGATTTTTTCACTATCTAAAATGGCGATAGAGTGCCATATAGGTGGCTTCAATTGAAATAGCGATAGATATCCTTACCCTCTATATCGTCATTTTAAATAGCCACAGAAGGCTGCCTATTAAAGTCACGCACAGCTGAAAAGGTGAGGGCAAGCGATAGAAATTTAGATGGGACAAGAGGGTGGAGAGGAAGAGAAGAGAAGACGAAAGGTGACAGGAAGATAAGAAGAAAATAATGGAAAATTTTCAAATGAGTTTTTTTTTCTTTGTTGGATTATATTTTGAAAGTATGGTATCTTAGTAAGCAAAATAATAGAGTTGTGTAGATATGTAGTATGCACAAACAGCTTACTAAATTGGGGGATACTCTACCACCTCAATCAACACTTAACCAGGGCAACCGTAATAGCCAACACTCCACCGGAGACATGACCACACCCAACACTCTACCATATAGTCGGAGTTGAGGATGGCAGACTATGTAATGATGATTTGAAAATGGAAGTGGGTTGCTAAAAAGGCGGGAACCCACTTAGATTATTCTTGTAAGAATGCATATGTGCCACTAGAGTTTCCACGCCTAAATTGTGACTATGGTACTCTGGCCTGTATTATTTAGTCCATACATCTAGACACCAATGACCGGGCATTTCTACACATGTGTGAATGTCCTTGTAAGTCGATGTCATGTATGTATATTTGACAATGCATATTGTGTTTTTCATACCTCTAACTTCATCCATGTATAATTCCAGCATACCGAGAAGAGCTTCTTCTTCTAATAGATTGATGGGCTATATAAGTACAATAGGGTGTTCATTGAGTGAAAAATTTAGCTGAACTACCCAGTTGCACCCAAGGTGTTCACTCAATGGAAACCTTCACCTCAGACCAAGGAAGAAAAAGGAAAGGCATTGGCCTACTATCCAGAATATGCATATTTCTATATTGCCCACGATGATTTACAACCGATAAAAAGAAGGTGAAGGAACAAGTCGATGTAGCTCAAGTCTAGGAGGATCTTAAGGTCGCTCCTGAAGACTAATATTGGGTGGATATCTATGGGAGTAGTTGGTAGAAAGCCAAGTCCTATTCCCAATCAAAGGGGAAGGCACTGATGAAACCTGCTGCATAGGATCTATGAAATATGTTTGTGAAAACAAAAAGACAATCGTACACACAGGGAACATTGTATTTCATTAATTCTGTATTGAATATACAAAATTACATGTACTCGCTGGAGTTCATCTTTTGTCTTCTGCGTCTATGCTTAAGGAGTGTGTTTTGATTGGAGATTGCGTAGTTCATTGATTTGCGACACCTTTGCATGGCGTCCAATTAATTACATCTATAAGTTTGGCCTACATAATACCTCCGATTAAGCTACGTTACAGTAGTTGTCTTTATATTTATATTGCTTGTTCATGTGCATGTATAATATTTGTGTAGATGCATGTGTTGAAGATGCGATGTGATGTGACTTTGTTTCGTTAATGCCCGATCACGACACACCATTATTATGTCAATTTGTGGATAGGATATGTCGATGAAGATGATGATGTTGATGTATGAGAATTATGCATATTGTGAGCCTCAACCATGCAGCGAGCAATATGCATATGATGTATTGAACGATGCTTGTTTGAAGCATTAAATAATTTTTCACCCGTAAGAGGGACAACAATCAATATAATATGATACTTTCTTGTATTGATTTGTATATAGTCGTAGTTGATTTTTTACCAATGGGGAATTCAAACTATGTATTTTCATAGTTAGTTCTATTGTAGTAGGAAAATTCATACTCTTCTCATATAAACTTCCATAGTCAATTTCATCTCATTAAAAGAATATGCATTATAATCTTTTTGATCTATAAACAGTATCACTTCAACAGGGGCATATGGTGATTGTTCCGTAGAATTTTATTCTCATCCGGTAAGACCAAGTTTCTTACCATCAAATGTAGACGTCTCAAGTTGCAGCATACAAATGACGATGCACAAAATCGACAGTTGACGACAAGAGGTGAAAGAATCTGCCGGTTGGCGTGGCTAGCATTATTGGTCCTCGGGGCCTCTTCTCACTTTGCAAGCGCTGTGCGTGCGTCGTTCCGCACACGGGGCGACTGTGTGTCTGCGTGGGAGTTGTGCGTCGCTATCTACCTCCGTCCATGCGTCATGCGTGCCCCCTCCCCGAGAGGCCATATCCTACCATTTATAGCCCGAGCAGCTGCGCGCTACCTGTTGGAAAAGCCTCGAAAAAAGGTGTTTCAATTGACCAAGACTCTCTCTCTCTCTCTCTCTCTCTCTCTCTGTGTTTTTAGGAATGGTTGGGAGGCGCTCTGATTTTCTCGAAACGGAATCCACGGCATGCGGACTATAAATGCCCAGCCGGCCAACAAGTTGATTTGCATGTTGGAGCCGTACACGTAGATGACGTAATCAAGCACTAGATTAGGTTCTTTTGATTTGTTCATGTTTGATTCAAAACTCTCTGGAGAGTGGAGACTATATGTTTTAAACCAAATATCAGATTTGCAATCCGTTCGAACTTCTTGCGTTCCTTACGATGAATCCTTTCAAATAAGTCTAACATTAGACAGGTTGCATATGAAAAAAATATTTAGCGACGCACGAGACCCGACATGTCATTGTACTACTCAAGGTATTTTGTACAACATATGCTTCTCTTATGTCATGTATCAATGATTATTGACTAGCATTTGGGCGGATGCCTCTTTTCCTTATTTATTTATTTTTATTTAATGAAATTTTGCGTACAAAAAATTCATCAAATAATAGCAAGCTTCACTTCTTTTCCATCCTAATGTTTTCAATTCCAAAAAAGCATATATGTATGTTAACTGTAGTTTCTGTTTATAATTCGTCCGTGTCGCCATTTAGATCGTACAAGTAGCAAGGTGAATATAGGTACTGAATCGAACTCTATGCGCTATGTAATTTGCATATATATTACGAAATACTATATCCAACTTCGTCCGATTTGTGCAAACAAGATACATCGCACGACCTAATTACATATATATACAACGAATTCCTTGATTAAGCAATAGAAAAGACCTAATTTTTCTCTCCTTCCTTAGAGGAAAACATTTCTCTATTTCAACATATGACTAATGTCCATGTTTTTTTGCTATAAACCAAAAGGTAATTTATGTTCTCTCCTTTCTTAGAGGAAAATATATGACTAATGTCGATGTTTTCTTGCTATAAATCCAAAGGTAATTTATGTTTTTTTCCTATAGGTCTCTATCGCCATTTTAATTGGCAATATCGCTATTTTAATTGGTAACAAAGTCTATATCACCATTTTAATTGGCAATAGAGTCGTTTTGTCACCAAACCACATGGCGATAGATAACCTTGCTAGAGACCACATTAGCATTTAATTATTCGAAATAGCGACAAAATATCTATTGCCATTTCAAACGGGCGACATAGGTATATTTCCATAATTTTTTGACGTATTATTTATATAATTTTTCTTAAAAATTTATTATTTTTTTTAAAAAATTTCGATTGGCCGCACTTTATGTATACTCTCGGATACTCTTATAGTGAACTCTTCCTCACGGTCATCGGGAACACTATTCAATCTAGTCTATTGTTTTTTTAATCTAGCTCCTCTACATATATTTTTGTAAAAATAGCCCCTCTTCCCTCACCGTGGAAGACGCAGCAGGAGACACGTGTCTCTTGCCACGGGATCGCGGCAATGCAGGCAAGCGCGAAAGGAGCCGGCTCCCACACTATGCCGGCGTGGTAGAGCTCCTTTCGTGCTACCCAGGTGCCGCAAGACGCCCATGCCTGCCCATACTTCCCCCCTCCTCCCGCTCGCGCATGTGCTGCTATGCTGAACTGCACGCTCTAGTAGAGGTGGCTTGATTCCGCGCTCCCCAGGCGCGACAGGGACACGTGTCTCCTACCGTGCCTTCTGCAGTGGAGAGAGGCCTATTTTTGTAAAAACATGTGTATAGGGCCTAGATTTAAACAAAAATATTGTAGGTAGAAATGAAAACAGATCGGATATGGTTGGATAATAGCTCTACCATATTTATTTTTATATTTTTTCTCGGATATGAATACGAATACGGATACCAATATGGGGTATGGAGTGAATACGAATCAAAACAAATATGGTCAAGGATATTTAACGGAACATGAAAACCCTTTATATTATACACACAAATGAAAAAAAAGTAACTAGTTTTTTTTGCTCCAAACATTAATGAAGAATATGTAATGACCCAAGATTTGTATTCTTTGTCGAATTTTGTTTAGAATAATAAATTATGTATTCATGAGTTTGTATGCATTTTTAGCTACTTATTTAAAATATTTTCCTATTAAGGATAGTAGTATTTTATTTTTCAAGAAAATTGAAAAGAATATAAAATCTTTAAAATAATTTTTAAATGTTAGATTGTATCAATAACTTTCCTAAAAATTTGTAAATTTTATAGTTGGTTTGCTAATTTTAATAATTAAAATTTTTATTTATAAATTAATTAAATTAGAAAATAATTTTGAAATTCGGCAACCATTTTAGGTCAAAAGAGTAGCCTTGATCTAACCCATGTGTTTATCTAGATATTTGGCCTATAAATATCTGGATTATCCGAATTTATAGGATAGTGAGTTACTAAATCTGTATCCGTATCTGATTCGACAAAATCTATATCTGAAAATTATCCGGATCAGTCAAAAATTATGTATGGGGTGCTGGACATGAACATTTTTTGCTGGGCGCGAGCGGAGAGTGCTGATGATTTGACGCGTTCAGCTAAGGTTGGATTGATCCGTTTAATTGGAGCGTTTCTTTTGGATGAAATGCCTAGGTGGGCACAAGTGTCTGGGTTTTTGGTTCTTGGCAATGGGTTGTGCACTTAACAAGCCCGACGAAATGCCCAAGTAGGTTTGTCCATAGGCTGCCTGTTGCAGTGTTCGTGGCAAGGATACAAATTTCGGTGAAATTCGATGAATTTTCATTGAAATTTTGGATTTTGGGCTACCACGAAATCCAAATTACCGTCCAGACAAAAAAATTGAAATTACTACAATAAGTTCGTTTTTGGCAAAATTTCACCCAAATCAGTCGAAATTTCATGATTTTGACTAGTTTTTAAACTTTTATGGTCGGATTTTGTCCAATAACCCTTAAGGAAGTCATCTTCTATGAAAATTTGTTGAAAAACTGAATTTTTAAGATATTTTAAAATTTTAGTAGAAATATCATCATATTTTTATAAAATTGTACAAGCTTGATAATGATCTAAACAATTTATCATACTATCTTTAGTTGACGTGGACTAGGAAAATCTCTGAAAAGTCAACATATGGTCAAGGGGGCCCCCGGCTCCAGATGTTGCAGCGAAGGCCCTCGACCACGACCTAACGACGTTCATTTCCCACACGACCTCGAGCTCGGGCGGCGAGGCCCCGCTCCCGCTCGACCTCAACCTTGGCTCGGGGGCGTGCGTTTACTCGGCGGTTACCAAGATCTGCACGATGGCGTTAAGGTGGACGTGGGCGGCATTTCCGGGGCGGTTATAGCCTATCTTCAATGCGCACGAAGCCACAATCCCGGGAATCTCTTCCAACCGTTACAAGCAATGTCAGGGAGGATATAAGGCCTCGTAGGGCAGGTGTATAGGGGAGAATAGCACTAGCCATAGACCAGGATACACAAACAGAACACTCAAGCTCGAGCTGTAATCCACTCTTTATACTTACAGTTAGTGAATTCCTCCACCCCCGGAGAAGACTGGACATAGAGCTATTACCCTCGTGGGGGCTCGAACCAGTATACATTGCTGTTTCCTGCTCGCTGGCGCCACGCACCGACCTACGTCAACACCTTTGTTGATCGAAGCGCTTCTTGGGTCCTTCATTCACACTAATCCCCCCTCCACTCTTGCGGTCAGGCGATCCCGATCGTCGACAGCTGGCGCCCACTGTGGGGCCCGAGAGCTTCGTTCAACCAGAAGAAGTCCCAGATCTTCGAAGTATGGCGTCTTCTGCGGCAGCGTGTTCCGTGAGCTCGGGTTCGAGTACTGCCCCCGAGCACGGAAGTTCCACGTCCCTGTTTTCCCCCTCTCCGCCACTGCGAAATCGGTTTGTTCTCATGGCCACTAGCCATGATTTGGACGTTGAGGAGGGGGAACGCAGCCCGAAGACCCCTGAAGATGCTCGCCGGATGGCTCAGGTTGCCATCAACCAGGCCATAACCGCCCTCCGGCGAGAGGAGCTTGGGAAGATTGGAACGTCCTCGGGACGCTCCAGACTTCCTCACTCGGGCGAGCGCCTCCGCGCGATCGCATGAGTCATGACTGACCCCGCACATTCGACGTCGGGTCTTTTCGGTCGAGCTCGACAAAGCGGCCACCGAAGCTGTGCCGTCGCAGCTCCAGGGCCTCCCCGCTGGGTCTCGGTCATTGAGAAGCGATGGCAGCTCCTCGCGCAGGCGCCAACACCCCCGATGGTCTCCTGCGCGCCGGCAGTCTCAAGACCTGTCCCGTACACCTCCTCGCCGTCGTTCCCCGAGCGTGACTCCGGGCGAGATACGGCGACGACCGGCATACAGTGACTCCCACTCCAGCAGCGGCACATCAGGCCTCTCTCCTGACGTCCCACCAAGGCGCCAACGGGTCCATGAGCGCCTACAGTACCTCCCGGGCGATGCTCGGGCCAATCGCCGCGGCCGTCGAGGTCGCAGGGCGGGACGCCAAAGCGATCGGGTGTAGGATCGAGGATGCGCCTAGAGGGGGGGTGAATAGGCGTTTTACAAAATTAATCGCTCACTAATTCAATTCGCTCTAATACACCCCTAAGTCAAAACCTAATCAAAGATATATGCGGAAGCGATAAATAGGTTTTGACAATTAAAGCCTAAATCAACTAGGCTCACTAGTGCACTAACTAAATTGAGTTTCTATACTAGAATTGCTATGTTGAACAAACAACTAATACTAAGCAATTCTAATTACAATCAAGTAATTGAACAATATACAATAAAGGTAAATACTTGAAAGTAAAAGAGACAAGAGGCAAACGATGTTTTTCTGTAGTGTTCGGAGACTTGCCGGTCTCCCCTAGTCCACGTTGAGGCAAGCCCAAATCCTTGGACCGGCTCCCGCTCGAGCACCCGCCTCGTTTCCACTAGTCGTGGTTTTTCACGCTTTCGTGTAGGCTCAACCCGAACCTTCACAAACTTCGCTGGGGCTTCTCACAACCTTGAGAGCTCCCGCGCACGACGCCTATGTCGTCTAGGAGTCGACAACCTCCAAGAGTAACAAGCCGCTCCTTGCTTGAACTTCACCGAGCACAACGAATGCGCTCCCGGTGATCACCTAGTGCAACACATGCACCTAGGCCTCCCTCAAGTGCAACACATGCACAAGAGGCTCTCAAACCACTCCTAATTGCAACACATGCAATTAGTGCTCACTCTTTAGCTCAAAACTCAAATGGGAGTGTGCAACACATGCAACAACTCACCCAAACACTCAACCAAGCAAACAACCTCGCCCCAAAGCCCCCAAGGGGTCTATTTATACCCCACCAAAGAAAACTAGCCGTTGGGGGCTAAAATGGTAAAAACAAAAACCGGTCCGGGGACCTAGGCGGTCCGCCAAGCCCTCCTGAATCAACGGTCGAAAAACCGACCGTTACATGGCGGTGTGACCTGCACGGTCGGTCCGACCGCTCATCGGTCGACCGCAGGACCTCCGGTTGCACCGCCCACACAGAGCAAAAACCAACCTTCTGGAAAAATCACACCGGAGAAGGTCCGGTCGCACCGGAGGGAGCCCGGTCGCACCGGAAATCCGGTCACACCGGAGGTGGCCCGGTCACACCACTCGACCAGCCACAAAAACACTCATAACTTTTTACTCCGAACTCCGATTTGGGTGATTTTTGATTCTATGCGAAGCTTATCATGAGGGCTACAATCTCCACCTATTTTCAAGATTTAAGCAACTATAGATATTTTTAAATATCACCAAAACCAAACTCTAATGTAATCATTCAAGTCTAAAATGTGATTTTTCGAAATCCCTCACATAGACTTGATCAAGGGCATGACTACAAGCTAGAAAGAGTTACTAACATCAAATATTGAGCCATGATGATCAACTCATGATCAAAATAACTTTTGCAAAACACATTTGCAATTAACCCGAAAAGCTGTAAGATCAATCCTCTAACCATGCAAGGATCAACACATGATCCCGACACTTTGCAAAACACATTTGCAAATGCCAACACATGCTCTAGGATTGAAACCCAGAACCTCTAACTTATTTGCAAACCACATTTGCAAATAACAAAACAACATTTTGCAAACACAAACCATAAACTTTACTTAGCCTTTGTGATGATCAACACATGATCAAGTCACAAGCTAAAACACAATGCATGAGCTCTCACTTTTTGCAACACATGCAAAACTTAGCTCCATGCAAAACCACATAGATTAAGAAAGATTGTTTTGTAAATGAAAACAAAATATGAGGCTTCAACATTTGCAACACATGCAAAAGTGAACTTCACACAAAAGCCAACGCATATTGCTTATCCTATTTGCAACACATGCAAATCAAAGCATTATGCGAAAACCAAATGCATATGCTCTTCCTCTTTGCAACATATGCAAATTAGAGCATAAACCAACAACAACCAAGCATAAGCTTAACCCATTCACAACACATGCCAAATGGTTAACCCTTATGCAAAAACCAAATCAAATGATTTGAGCTCGAGTGAAGCAGGATTGAGATCATCAACACATGATGAAGCTCAAGCTAGGAGACAACCCCTCTTAATAGTACGGCGATAAAAACTAGACTCAAAGACTACAAAGTCCTTAGCCTATCTTGTTATACCTTCACCACCGCACGCAAGCAAACCCCTTTGGGGTCTTTATGATCTTCACTTATACTCCCTCTAGATCATCACTCGACTCCTCTTTATCTTCAGGATCCACTCTTGACGCTCATCACCTCATAATGCCGTCCTTGTCCCATTTTCATTTATCCTTGGACTTAACCTAACTCAAACATAACTCATGAAACTTGTTAGTCCAAGATGCATGGTTGTCCCAATTATCTCTTGCACTCCATTAACACATAACGGATGCCTTTAGATCAATTGAGCACAACCTAAAACAATTTGAATGATTTAAGTGTATCTTAAGTTCAATAATGCAACACATGCTTCATTATACTTAAGAACTATTCATTTGTCCTTAATTAATCACGGAACACCATCAACACATGATGAAATGTTCTCTAATGATTAATAGGACAAATGAACTCAATTTAAATTATCATTTAAATTGATATGAGTATATATTAACTACACAAGTTTTCATATACTCATGTTGATGAAAAGTGATGATCCATTATGTGTCGGCTATATGGAATTGATCGTTACTCTAAGTCATCAACTATAGAATAAACCCCACATGTATATGTGCATAAATATGATTGACTTGGATATAATATACACATATTCAATTTGATCACATTGGAGTATATCCTATATTACCATGAGTATACTATGACTAGGCAATTCAAATATATACTCAAGGATTTAGTTCCTTTGCCTTGATCCTTATATGTGTCAATAAGAATTAGATCAATACAAAGAGACTTTCAAGTTAAACTACAAACTCTCCCTAAGTATGTGCATCCATGTAATATATGGATTGGGAAACATGATGCACATTTTGTGGTTAATATAATGGGGACATTCATATTTTAACTTGAATCCAAAGTATGCAATTAATACTAGAAAGAATATGCATACATACCTTGGGTTTTCCATTTTTCATCCAAATATGAGACTGCTAAATATATGCTCAATAAAACATGTTAGTCTCATAAAGATTAGGTTTGTCATTAAACATAGATTAAACATTAATTAACATCAATCACCAAAATCAAAGGCTTTTGAACTTACAATCTCCCCCTTTTTGGTGATTGATGACAAACCCACTAATTCACTCCATTATAACTTTATTTGGATGAAAACAATGCTTTGACTCACTTGAAATTAATTCTCTAAAAACTTGTATGCTCTAAATCACTTATAATATCATTTATTATCAATTATTTACATTGAGCATACTCCCCCTTTTGGTATGAACATCCAAATAATGCAAGCGGGAATTCCAAAATTCCAAATAACAAAGAGGGAATTAGTCAAACATTCTCCCCTTTTGGCATTAAACACCAAAAATGGGAAAACCAACTTAGAAAATATCTTGAAAACATTTCCCCCTTTTTGAATTAAGCATTCTCCCCTTTTTGGCATTGAACCACCCTTCTTAAAGAAGGTCATATAAGAATTTGAGATGAACACTTATGACCTTGGCAAGGAATTGAAAGAAGTTAGGCCAAAATAAAAATAAAAAGAAGGTCATTCAAGAAATAAAAGCTTATACCAAATGAAAACTTGTTTTATTTGAAATATGGCCTAAAAGAAGGAAAACTTGAAAAGAGACCATATTTGGGTTTTTGGATACTACTTGTGAAGATATGCATAAAAAGCAACGAAGGAAGGGTATCACATGGGTTATTTGAAACACATTCAAATAACTCACTCCTCATTTTATTAGACTTTGCAAATTTTTAATATGATTCTCTTGAAGAATCCAATAATTTGCCTAATAGGGTTAAACGAGGAAACCCAAAGAATAAATACCACTTAAGAAATTAGATATCACTTTAAAGTATATCTCAATGGTTTTGATTGAAAACTCAACATAAATGAGCATTGTCAAATTTTACTTGAAAAGCAATGCTCAACTAGGAATTTTCCTCTTTATGTATTTCAATGCGTAAAGAATCTCACACAGAGAATTCTTAGGAGATTGAACTTACAATTTTGACTTGAGAGGAAATTCTTAATCAAGAATTTTTGGTATCAGATCAATGCTACAAGGAGGCAATAATGACACCACTTGTAAGAAATAAATGAATTCAATGATACCACGTGAAAGAACAACCAAAAGATATCACTTGAAAGTATGAGCAATAAACTTAATGATACCACGAGTAAAGATCATTTTGTATGGGGATACCAATTTTGAGGAAAATATTGACATTTGTTTCAAAACAAGCTCATTTTCTCGGAAACCAACACTATATGTCAATTTAAGATCAACTTTATACCATGACATAACCGAAAAGAGTCTTTCTTTCAAACACACAAAACTCGATTAAACAAGCTCCAAAAGGATCATGAGGTATATCATGGAGCTAATACATTTAAATATGTTTAAGTTTTGTTTTGAGAGGTTCTACCAACTTGAAGCCAATTTCAAGACATGAAAACCACAAAGATTTCAAAGAACTAGAATTTCAGATTTTCAGTTTTTGGCAATTCATTTAGGCTTTAAAAGAGGGCTAAAAAGTACTCAAATGAGGTCTAAAACATCTGATAAAATTTGACATAATAGACCAACTATTTAGAATGAATTCTTGCAAAGATGGTCCTCTCAAATTATGCTCTAATTTAGAGATACAAAAATCACAAATCAGCTCAAAACCATGCAAAAGTCTGAATTTTCATCATTTGATCAAAGAGAGAAAAAGCCATAACTTTTGAAAATTAAGTTGAAATAATTTGAAATTGTTCAGAAACATACTTTAGACTCCTAAGAAACTTTTCCAAAAAGAATTTTTCAAAAAGAAGTCTCCAATCAAAAGATGTGCCAAATTTTGCTTTGTAGGTATGAATTTTACTCAAAGAGAAGAAAAGTCAAAACTTTCTCAAATAAAGTCCAAATAATTTGAAAGTTTCCAGAAATGAACTTTAGACTATTTACAAGGTTTCCCAAAATAATTTCCTTAAAAGCACATTTCGTTCAAAAGATATGACAGATTGCGCTTTGTAGGTATGAAAAGAAGTTCAATTTGTATTGAATGCTCATAATGCAATCCGATTTGAAATTTATGGAGATTTGAACTTTCATAGGTTTGAATGGGTTATAAATACTATTTAAAGCCAAGATACACAAAGAAATCCAACTCAAATTGCAAAACTCACAAAATGCAAGAATATGTCATTTTTGGGTCAAATGAAAGATTTTAGCCAAATTCAAATGGCTATAACTTTTGAACGGTTGGTCGTTTGGAAAAACTTTGAACTAGAGAAATTCTTAAAATGACCAACTCTATGAGTTTTGTATTGACCATTTTTTCAAAAACTCAATAGATTTTAATTTATGAAAATGTTTCATTTAATTCAAAAACAAGATCATATAAGATCCATTTGAGGCCAAATTTGCTATTTTGTTTCTAAAATAGGAATTTTCACTTCGAGAGCATTGTAAAACATTTAAAATACACATTTGAGAACTTTTATAAAGATTTTCACAAATATGGGTCTTTTAAATACATTTTTGCCTTTTTGACCAAAACGACTCATATAAAGGATATGCATGTATATGATTTTCAAATCATTCCGAAAAGTATCAAACGAAGCAAATGAGAATATATTTGATTTAATTGGTATGTATGAGTTTAAAATACCATTTTGAACCAAGATATGGCTAAGAATCTGGTCCAAGAGGTGAAACTCACAAGGTGCTATAATGTGACCAATATAGGTCAAGTATGGTTTTAAGGTGAGTTTCAAAATCAAATAACTTTTGATAGATTGGTCTTTTGGAAATTTTTGAATACAAGAATTGTTAAGAATGACCAACTCTATATTTTTCATTTTGGAGCTATATTCAAAATCATTTTATAATTTATTCTATGAAGATTACAAATTTAAAGCCAAAACAAGATACTAGTAACTAGTTTTTGGGCTAAAAACATATTTTCTTTTGAAATTAGTTTTTGTAAAGCTAAAACCTTTGAAAAACCTTTTGAAAACATTTATATATATTTTTCAACAAGTTTTTCACAAGATTAGTAATAGTTACTAAGATTTTTCACTTTTGGCTAAACGGCTCAATTTTGAAAACTTAATATTTGCACATAATTAATTTGGGCACACATAGGGATGTGATATACATGATTATGATTTAGCACTCCCCCTTAATGTGCCACCACCCAAATTTGCTCAAGATTACAATCAATACAACTAACAAGCATGAGCAAGAATATGAACAAGATATTTAAATTGATTTTTCATGAATTATGCATCTTAACCTACACAAGGCTATAAGCTAAAATTATCAATTTAAATACTTGTTACCGAGATGGCATTGGCTCAAGATTGAAGTGAATGTCTTTATGCTTGGCTCCAAATTGCACATGATGGGATCTTCTTTTTCTTTAGGACGCCAAGCCTTCAATGCCACTCTAAGTACCTAGAAATCTTTTAGGCATTTGCTGGTACCCAATTTTTGTTGGGTCCAAGAATGTTAGTCACAAGAGATTTCGGGACCCAAATGGCCCTAATATTATTGGTCTTAGGTGAACTAACATAACTAGTAATGGATTTGCGATTGTTATTACTCCTAAGCGATATATCGGCATTGAATTGAGGATGCTTAGGAGTTTTAACATTTTTAGCAAATACATTCCTAGTTTGATCCTTTCTAAGCACATAATAATCATTATATTGAGGACGCTTAGATGATCTAGCAAATCTAGCCAATGGTTTGCTATTGTTATTTTTCCTAAGCACATGATCAACATGATTTTTCTTGGTCTTAGGAAATCTAGCATTTTGAGCAAACACATTTCTAGATTTATATCTCCCAAGCAAATGATTATCACTATTTTGTATAGCCTTAGGAGAATTGACAACCTTGGCAAACACATTGCCATTTTTGTCCTTCCTAAGCAAATAATGATCATTATAAAGAATTGGCTTAGGAGTTTTACCTTTGGGACAATTTTTACCAATGTGTCCCTTTTCTCGGCAATTAAAGCAAGTTTGGCAATTTGGACCTCTCTTGATCTTCTTGACTTGCTCATTGCCGGTTTGCCTCTTTGTTGATGTTCTAGACTTGACATCCTCTTGGTTTGGGCACACCGAGACATAGTGACCCTTCTCATGACATCCAAGGCACTTGGTGTTTTTCGTGTGTCTTGCGTTGTGCCTTGTCTTGCTATTCACTTTCTTCTTGGAGATGTAGCCAATCCCTCTCTTGTCGTGCAAGACCTGTTGCTTGCTTAGGATATCGTCAAGGGTGGCCTTCCCTTTGTAGCACCTTTTCAAGTCATTTTCCAATTTAATGACTTGAGCCTTGAGCTCAATATTTTCCTCTACAAGGTTAGCGTCACAAGACATAGAGGAACTTGACACAATTTTATTAGAGCAACAAGGCATATCATCATTAGAGGTGGACATATCAATTTTTGATGAAATACTAGGATTAACATTTAAGCATGGCAAATCATCAATTAAATCGCATTGAATTCCTATATCCACTCTAGGCTTAATGATTTCCTTGAGAAGGAGGGATTCATGATTTTCTTTAAGCACATTATAATCATTTTGAAGTGAGTCATGCTCAAACTTCAAAATTTTATATTTTGCTTTCTCCTTCCCAAGATACTCATTAAGCTCCTCTAATAGATTCATTAGATCATCGTAAGAGGGCTCATCATTGTTATCATCATTTACCTCAATTTTACCTTTGGCCATAAAACCGCGATGGTGGGGATGGAATTAAATGCTCATCATCACTTGAGGTAGAAGTTGGGGTTGATGGTGTTGTCGGTTCTTCGTCAATTGAGATAGAGCTTGAAGCTTCATCTCCCGACACCCATTCTTCTATGCAATTCTCACTGGGGGATGTGAACTTATCATATAACTCTTGAAGCTTTGTCCACATCTCATGAGCACTCTTGAGATTGCATATTTTATTAAATACATCTACGCTCACAACACTAAATAAAATGTTAATAGCTTGAGCGTCGAGATCTAGGCATTTCTCCTCTCCTTTAGTTGAAGTAATATCATTTAGTGGAGAAGAAAAGCCGACATCTACGATCCACCATATTTATGGGCTCATGGATTTAAAATAATTAATCATAAATAATTTTCATGAAGTATAATTTGATTCATTTAGCATGAGTGGATCGTGTGAGTGCACTAAACCTCTAGTCGCCATCCCTTTTACTCTCTAAGCGGTTAAGCCTAAAATGAGAGTGACCGTGGCTCTGATACCACTTGTAGGATCGAGGATGCGCCTAGAGGGGGGGTGAATAGGCGTTTTACAAAATTATTCGCTCACTAATTCAATTCGCTCTAATACACCCCTAAGTCAAAACCTAATCAAAGATATATGCGGAAGCGATAAATAGGTTTTGACAATTAAAGCCTAAATCAACTAGGCTCACTAGTGCACTAACTAAATTGAGTCTCTATACTAGAATTGCTATGTTGAACAAACAACTAATACTAGGCAATTCTAATTACAATCAAGCAATTAAACAATATACAATAAATGTAAATACTTGAAAGTAAAAGAGACAAGAGGCAAACGATGTTTTTCCGTGGTGTTCGGAGACTTGCCGGTCTCCCCTAGTCCACGTTGAGACAAGCCCAAACCCTTGGACCGGCTCCCGCTCGAGCACCCGCCTCGTTTCCACTAGTCGTGGTTTTTCACGCTTTCGTGTAGGCTCAACCCGAACCTTCACAAACTTCGCTGGGGCTTCTCACAAACTTGAGAGCTCCCGCGCACGACGCCTACGTCGTCTAGGAGTCGACAACCTCCAAGAGTAACAAGACGCTCCTTGCTTGAACTTCACCGAGCACAACGAATGCGCTCCCGGTGATCACCTAGTGCAACACATGCACCTAGGCCTCCCTCAAGTGCAACACATGCACAAGAGGCTCTCAAACCACTCCTAATTGCAACACATGCAATTAGTGCTCACTCTTTAGCTCAAAACTCAAATGGGAGTGTGCAACACATGCAATAACTCACCCAAACACTCAACCAAGCCAGCAACTGTAGGGTCGAGGATGCGCCTAGAGGGGGGGTGAATAGGCGTTTATAAAAATCGATCGCTCACTAAACAATCGCACTAATTCAACCCCTATGTCAAAACCTAATCAAGAGTAATGCGGAAGCGATAAACGCGGTTTTGACAATTAAAGCCTAAATCAACTAGGCTCACTAGTGTACTAACTAAATTATGTCTCTACACTAGAATTGCTAAATTGATCACACAAATAATACTAAGCAATTCTAATTCAAGCAATCAATAAATATACAATAATGTAAATGCTCGAATGTAAATGAGACAAGGAACAACCGATATTTTTCCGTGGTGTTCGGAGACTTGCCGGTCTCCCCTAGTCCACGTTGAGGCTAGCCCGACCACTCGGACCGGCTCCCGCTCGAGCACCCGCCTCTTTCCACTAGCGTGGTTTTTCACGCTCGCGTAGGCTCAACCCAACCTTCATAAACTTCGTGGGGCTTCTCACAACCTTGAGAGCTCCTCGCCAAGACGACGCTCTACGCGTCTAGGAGTCGGCAACCTCCAAGAGCAACAAGCCGCTCCTCCGCTTGAACCTCACCGGGCACAACGAATGCGCTCCTCGGTGATCACCAAGTGCAACACATGCACAAGGCCTCCTCAAGTGCAACACATGCACAAGAGGTACCCAAACCACTTCCTAATTGCAACAAATGCAATTAGTCTCACTCTTAGCTCAAGAATCAAATGTGAGTGTGCAACACATGCAACACCTCACCCAAAACCTCAAACACAGCAACCACACCAGCCCCAAGCCCCCCAAGGGGTCTATTTATACCCCACCAAAGAAAACTAGCCGTTGGGTGCTCCAAACGGGCAAAAGACTGCAGGCCCGGTACTACCGCCCTCTATGGGCCGGTAGTACCGCCCTCAGGCCAACGGTCCGAAAAACGACCGTTATAATGGCCGGTTGGACCGCACCTCATCCGGTCACACCGCACATCCGGTCCAACCGCCTCTCTTCCGGTCGCACCGCCCAACACAAAACGGAAAATCAACTTCTCTGGAAATAACGCACCGCGCGGGGGTCGGTTGCACCGCCCGGCCGGTCCGACCGGACCCGGGCCGGTCGCACCGCTCCCACGCTAGCCGCACACGACGCCCTCTGGAGAAATTGCACCGGAGCCACTCCGGTCCGACCGGAGATCCGGTCACACCGGCCACACCCAGTTGCACCGCCTGAAAAAAAAAAGCAGCGGGAGGGCGGTCGACCTTACGCTGGCCGGTCCGACAAACCTCTGGCGGTCCAACCGCCAAGATTCCAGCCGCCTTGACACCGTCTTCGCCGAAAGCAACCGGCGGCATAACCCCGGTAGTACCGCACTTGCGGTACTACCGCCCACAAGCTCCGGTAGTACCGGCCGCAGGAGAAAATCAGGAAATTCAACTCAAAATCTATTTCTCCAAAACTCGAAACCTATTCTTTGAGCCTCTAGATGATCAACACATGATCAAACACTCATGCAAAATATATTTGCACCAATAAAGCTCATGCTCAAAGAATTCAACCAAATTCGCGAAAACACATTTCGCAAACAACTCAAGATCTATTTGCAAAACGTATTAAGCAAATCAAACTCGAGTTTATGAGATTAATCCCCCTAGCCATGTGAAGGTCAACACAAGACCGGTCAACTTGCCAACACCGTTGCAAGCCCCACTCACATGCTCTCGGGATTCGGACTCATAAACCTCGGTTTATTCAAGACAACGACTTTGCAAATAACACGATAAACACATTTCATGCTTGAGCACTACTCTTTGCAACACATGCAAAAGTCTAGCTCCAAGCAACATCAATTCACGATGCATGAACTCTCTAATTGCAACACATGCAATTCTCTAGTTCCATGCAACACCAAAACCAAACTGCACACTAAAACCAAATCAACCGTATGAGCTCTTTACTCGCAACACATGCAAGCATCTAGCTCCATACAAATACACAAACTCCAAATCATGCTTGAGCTCTCTCCTTTTGCAACACATGCAAAACTTAGCTCCAAGCAACCACACGGTTTTATAAAGATTGTTTTGCGAACCAAAACGTGAAGCTTCAACTAATGCAACACATGCAAAAGTGAACTTCACACAAAAGCCAACGCATTAGCTTATCCTATTTGCAACACATGCAAATCAAAGCATTATGCGAAAACCAAATGCAAATGCTCTTCCTCTTTGCAACACATGCAAATCGGAGCATAAACCAGACAACCAAGCATAACTTTTAACCCATTCGCAACACATGCCAAATGGTTAAACTTTATGCAAAAATCAAATCCAAATGGTTTGAGCTTTGAGTGAATGCGGATTGAGATCACCAACACATGATGAAACTCAAGCGAAAGAGGCAACCCTCTTAATAGAACGGCGATAAATAACTAGACACAAAGGCTAGAAAGTCCTTAGCCTATCTACTTATACCTTCACCGCCACGCGCAAGCAATCCCCTTTGGGGTCTTTATGATCATCACTTGATACTCCCCCGGGATCATCACTCTTCTTTTCTTCGGGATCCATCCTTGACGTCCATCAACTCATGATGCCGTCCAAGTCCCGTTCTCATCCATCTTTGGACCTAACTCAAACATAACTCATGAAACTTGTTAGTCCAAGATGCATGGTTGTCTCAATTATCTCTTGCACTCCATTAACACATAATGGATGCCTTTAGATCAATTGAGCACAACCTAAATCAATTGAAATGATTTAAGTATGTCTTAAGTACAATAATGCAACTCATGCTTTATTATACTTAAGAACTATTCATTTGTCCTTGATTAATCAAGAAACACCATCAACACATGATGAAGTGTTCTCTAATGATTAACACGACAAATGAACTCAATTTAAATTATCATTTAAATTGATTCTTCAAGTTAGAGTGTGAACTCCCCCTAAATATGTGCATCCATGTAATATATGGATTGGGAAACATGATACACATTTTGTGGTTAATATAACGGGGATATTCATACTTTAACTTGACTCCAAAGTATGCAACTAATATTAAGATGAATATGCAAACATACCTTGGGTTTTCCATTTTTCGATGCGATGAGACTAAACAAAGATATTCTAAACAAACATGTTAGTCTCGATATAAGATATGTCATTAATAACAATATCGCATTAGGGGATAAACTTAATATTGGATTTGTCATTAACACAAGATTAGATTTGTCATTAACACCAAAACCATAACTAATGAAGGTTGAACTTACAGCAACCTCTGCCCCAAGCCCCCCAAGGGGTCTATTTATACCCCACCAAAGAAAACTAGCCGTTGGGGGCTAAAATGGTAAAATGACAAAAAACCGGTCCGCCGGACCCAGGGCGGTCGGCCAAGCCCTCCTGAACCAACGGTTGAAAAACCGACCGTTACATGGCAGGTGTGACCGCAACGGGTCCGGTCCGACCGCTCATCCGGTCTGACCGTAGGACCTCCGGTCGCACCGCCCACACAGAGCAAAAACCAACTTTCTGGAAAAATCGCACCGGAGAAGGTCCGGTCGCACCGGAGGGAGCTCGGTCGCACTGGAAATCCGGTCACACCACTCGACCTGCCACAAAAACACTCATAACTTTTTGCTCCGAACTCCGATTTGGGTGATTTTTGATTCTATGCGAAGCTTATCATGAGGGCTACAATCTCCACCCATTTTCAAGATTTAAGCAACTATAGATATTTTTAAATATCACCAAAACCAAACTCTAATGTAGTCATTCAAGTCTAAAATGTGATTTTTCGAAATCCCTCACATAGACTTGATCAAGGGCATGACTACAAGCTAGAAAGAGTTACTAACATCAAATATTGAGCCATGATGATGAACTCATGATCAAAATAACTTTTGCAAAACACATATGCAAATAACCCGAAAAGCTATAAGATCAATCCTCTAGCCATGCAAGGATCAACACACGATCCCGACACTTTGCAAAACACATTTGCAAATACCAACACATGCTCTAGGATTGAAACCCATAACCTCTAGCTTATTTGTAAACCACATTTGCAAATAACAAAACAACATTTTGCAAACACAAACCATAAACTTTACTTATCCTTTGTGATGATCAACACATGATCAAGTCACAAGCTAAAACAGAATGCATGAGCTCTCACTTTTTGCAACACATGCAAAACTTAGCTCCATGCAAAACCACATAGATTAAGAAAGATTGTTTTGTAAATGAAAACAAAATATGAGGCTTCAACATTTGCAACACATGCAAAAGTGAACTTCACACAAAAGCCAACGCATATTGCTTATCCTATTTGCAACACATGCAAATCAAAGCATTATGCGAAAACCAAATGCATATGCTCTTCCTCTTTGCAACATATGCAAATCAGAGCATAAACCAACAACAACCAAGCATAAGCTTAACCCATTCACAACACATGCCAAATGGTTAACCCTTATGCAAAAACCAAATCCAAATGATTTGAGCTCGAGTGAACGCAGGATTGAGATCATCAACACATGATGAAGCTCAAGCTAGGAGACAACCCCTCTTAATAGTACGGCGATAAAAACTAGACTCAAAGACTACAAAGTCCTTAGCCTATCTAGTTATACCTTCGCCGCCGCACGCAAGCAAACCCCTTTGGGGTCTTTATGATCTTCACTTATACTCCCCCGAGATCATCACTCGACTCCTCTTTATCTTCGGGATCCACTCTTAACGCTCATCACCTCATAATGCCGTCCTTGTCCCGTTTTCATTTATCCTTGGACTTAACCTAACTCAAACATAACTCATGAAACTTGTTAGTCCAAGATGCATGGTTGTCCCAATTATCTCTTGCACTCCATTAACACATAACGGATGCCTTTAGATCAATTGAGCACAACCTAAAACAATTTGAATGATTTAAGTGTGTCTTAAGTACAATAATGCAACACATGCTTCATTATACTTAAGAACTATTTATTTGTCCTTAATTAATCACGGAACACCATCAACACATGATGAAATGTTCTTTAATGATTAATAGGACAAATGAACTCAATTTAAATTATCATTTAAATTGATATGAGTATATATTAACTACACAAGTTTTCATATACTCATGTTGATGAAAAGTAATGATCCATTATGTGTAGGCTATATGGAATTGATCGTTACTCTAAGTCATCAACTATAGAATAAACCCCACATGTATATGTGCATAAATATGATTGACTTGGATATAATATACACATATTCAATTTGATCACATTGGAGTATATCCTATATTACCATGAGTATACTATGACTAGGCAATTCAAATATATACTCAAGGATTTAGTTCCTTTGCCTTTCCTTATATGTGTCAATAAGAATTAGATCAATACAAAGAGACTTTCAAGTTAAACTACAAACTCCCCCTAAGTATGTGCATCCATGTAATATATGGATTGGGAAACATGATGCACATTTTGTGGTTAATATAATGGGGACATTCATATTTCAACTTGAATCCAAAGTATGCAATTAATACTAGAAAGAATATGCATACATACCTTGGGTTTTCCATTTTTCATCCAAATATGAGACTGCTAAATATATGCTTAATAAAACATGTTAGTCTCATAAAGATTAGGTTTGTCATTAAACATAGATTAAACATTAATTAACATCAATCACCAAAACCGAAGGCTTTTGAATTTACATCGGGGATCGACTCGGCGTGAGAACCTTCCCAGCGTGCCCCGTCGACATACGGTGCGGCGTACTCGACGACCTTGGCGGGTGCGGTGGCCGGCTCGTTTCAAGCCTGCGTTGATCGAGCGATTCGACGGGACGAAGAACCCTGACGAATTCCTCTCGATCTACACCACTGCCATCCTAGCCGCGGGAGGCGACGAGTACGTGATGGCCAACTACCTCCCTACCGTCTTGGATGGTGCTGCTCGCACCTGGCTCTTCAACCAGAAACTAGGTACTTTCCGCTCGTGGCGCCAAATCCAGAGTGCCCTCCGTTCGAATTTCCAGAGCTGCTATGAGCGGCCCGGCAGGGAGAAGGACCTGGACCGAGTGATCCAGGGAAAGAACGAACCCCTCCGCGACTTCGTGCGGCGGTTCATTCGCACCAGGAATCTGATCCCTAGTGTGTCCGACGAGGCTGTGATCAAGGCCTTCAAGTTCGGCGTTCGCGACCGGCGCCTCACCGAGGACCTGGAGATCACGGCGAAGCTCACCGTCGGCAAGCTCTTTCGCATGACGGTGCGATACGCGGACACGGACGACATGGTCCGCTGGAAGTGCGATTACGACCAAGGTAAGCTTGGCGTCAACTCGGGTGAGGCAGGCCCTTCAGGCACCAAGAGCACCGACCAAGGCTCGGCCGCCAAGAAGCGAAAGAGGGATCACAAGCGCGATGGAGGCCGACCTTGGGTGACCGTTTCGGCGGATGGTCACCGCGAGGTCATGGAGGTGCGGGACTCGGCTCAGGAGAGGCCCCGTTCCCAGCAAAATCGACCACGACCCCAGCGGGCACAGCGCCAACCTCGGTAGGACGACCGCTGGTCTGTGTCGCGACAGGCCGAAGGCCGCCCACAAGGTTCTGAGGGGCGGCCCCGGTTCGATGAAGGTAAATTTTGCCTGTTTCACAGGTCCCCTGGCCACGACCTGTGAGGCTGCAGGGCTTGGCAGGCCAAGCTCGAGGCCTTCTACGACGGGCGTGGAGAGATACCTACGCTCCCGAAGGAAGGAGACCAGCCCGAAAGGGTAAACACTGGAGAAGACCAGGCCGACCTCGACCTGGACTTTCAGCAGGGCGACTGCCGGATCGATGTCATATTTGGCGACTCGTCAGCGTATCAGTCCCGGTGCGAGATCAAGGATGCCGCGCGTGTGGTCTACCAGGCCACCACCAGGAAGCCCGCGGATCAACCCTGCAAGTGGGCCAGGGCTACGATCTTGTTCACGCCGGAAGATGCCCCCCAAGGTATGTCCAAGGACCTCAAGACTGCCTTGATCGTGACCCCGACCATCAGCAACACCGTGGTCGGGCGGGTCATGGTCGACGGCGATAGTTCCCTTAATTTGCTGCAAGTTAGCGCACTCGACCGGATGCAAATCCCCTAGTCGAAGGTCAAGAACATCGCGATTCCCTTCTTCGGGATTGTACCTGAGAGTTCGACCACACCTCTGGGCGGTGGTTACGCGTCACCTTGGCGCCTCGGACAACTTCCGCCTGGTGGTCACCTTCGAGGTGGTCGAGGGTGACCTCCCCTACAACGCCATCCTCGGGCGCCCTACTTTGGTTAAGTTCATGGCGGCCAACCACTCGATCACCGCCGCATGAAGCTCCGGGACCAGCGGCGTCATTCTTGTCTGGCGACCTCAAGCGGTGCAGTTGCGAGACCAAGCCCGGCCCTCGCATGCATCTTTGCCTCAACAGGTCGGCGGCGACCACAGGTCGCCCTCGAGCGGTTATCTAGCCCAGCGGGGCTATGAAGGCTGTCTCGCTCGAGGAAGGGGACCCCACCAAGTGCATCCACGTCTCGGCCGAGCTGAGTTCCAAATAGGAACTCGAGCTCGTTACTTTCCTCCATGCCAAAAAAGACATATTCGCTTGGGAGCCGGCAGACATGCCGGGCGTCCCAAGGGAGGTGGTCGAGCACAGATTACAGGTACGGCCCGACTACAGGCCCGTACGCCAGAAGCTGCGGCGTTTCTCTCCTAAGAAGGTCGCGATAATCAAGGAGAATCTTGACAAGCTGTTGAAGGCCGGTTTCATTCGTGAAGTTGATTACTCTGAGTGGCTGGCCAACCCCGTCATCGTGCAGAAGAAGGGCGGGAAGTGGAGGATGTGTGTGGATCACATGGGGTTGAACTCGGCATGCCCGAAGGACAACTTCCCTCTCCCGCGCATCGACCAGATCGTCGACTCCACAGCGAATGCCAAGCTGTTGAGCTTCCTGGACGCTTATTCTGGGTACCACCAGATTAAGCTGGCAGTTGATGACGAGAGTAAGACATCATTCATCACGCCGTTCGGGACCTACTGCTACACGACCATGTCGTTTGGTCTCCGCAATGCCGGCGCGACCTTCCAGCGCCTGATGACCAAGACGTTCGAGCCTCAGATTGGTCGCAACCTTGAGGTCTACGTGGATGACATCATCGTCAAGAGCTCCGCCGAAGCCAACCATGTTCAAGATCTTGAGGAGACCTTTGCCAACCTGAACAAGCACAAGATCAAGCTCAATCCGGAGAAGTGCGTGTTTGGCGCTGCCTCTAGGAAGGTGCTCGGCTACATGATCAGGGGCTCGGGGGTCGGCCCGAACCCAGAGAAGATCGAGATGATAGAGAAGATGCCCCCCCGAGTTCGGTGAAGCAGGTACAATGCCTCACAGGCCGTATCGCTGCCCTCAGCCGGTTCATCTCGAGGCTCGAAGAACGCGGGCTGCCCTTCTTCAAGGCCTTGTGCAAACACGGGGGCTTCGAGTGGACGCCCGAGGCTCAGCGGTCCTTCGACGAGTTGAAGGTATACCTGTCGACACCACCCTTACTTACGACCCCACAGTCGGGTGAGAAGTTACTGCTCTACCTCGCGGCCACCGCTCAGGCCGTCAGCGCTGTCCTGGTGGTCAAGCGGAACGCGCAGCAACAACCGATCTACTACGTCAGCAAGGTCCTTCACAGGCCAAAAGAGCGCTACCCTCAGGTTCAGAAGCTCCTTTATGCCCTCCTCATGGCTTCGGCACTACTTTCAGGCTCACTCCGTGGTCGTCCCGAGCAATTTCCCGCTCGGGGAGATCTTGTGGAATCCAGAGGCTGGCGGGCGCATCGCCAAGTGGGCCATGGAGTTGGCCGTTTTCGACCTCCAGTTCGTGGTGCGCACGGCCATTAAGTCGTAGGTGCTGGCCGACTTTGTGGTCGAACAGACCTCGCAGCCGGCTCCTGAGCTCGAGGTCGATGAGGAGAAGCCCTGGGTCATGTACTTCGATGGCTCACGGTCCTTCAAACGCTCGGGGGCTGGAATCCTCATTCTCACCCACAGGCGGCAAGTGAGGTATGTGGTTCGTTTCGGCTTCCCTGCAACAAACAATGCTGCCTGATGAGGCTCTCTTGGTGGGGCTCGAGCTTGCAAGGTATTTGGGTGTCGTCGGCTGGTCGTCAAGGGCGATTCGCAACTCGTCGTCAACCAGTTCAATAAGGGTTATCAGTACTCTGAGAACTCCATGGCCAAGTACCTCGCTGAGGCGCGCAAGATGGAGAAATGGTTTTAGAACCTGGAGATCACGCACGTAGCACGGAAGGACAACTCCGACGCAGATTTTCTCTCCAAGCTCGGGTCGTCTGATGATGAAGTTCCTCCTGACGTGATCCTAGAGACCCTGGCATCTCCCTCCATCTCCGACCAAGGGCCCTCGGTCGCTTTCATCGAGGGTAGTCCCTCGTGGGCCGAGTCGATCCATCATTTCTTGGCATCGGGAGAGCTCTCGGCTGAGCCAGCGGAAAGGAGCAGGATTAAGCACCGGGCGGGCTCGTACAAGCTCGTGGACGGCAAGCTTTATCGCCGGAATGTCTCCGGCATCCTGACAAAGTGCGTTACCACGGAGGAGGGTAGGTACCTACTACATGACATTCATTCAGGTCTTTGTGGGGCACACTCTTCTTTCAGGACTATGGTCGGGAAAGCTTTCCGCATGGGGTACTATTGGCCGACGGCGCTCCAGGACGCGCGCAACATTGTCCGTACCTGTCGAACCTGCCAGTTCCATGCTCGGAAGTCGCATCAGCCCGCCTACGCGCTCCAGACCATCCCACTCGCGTGGCCTTTCTCGACCTGGGGGCTGGACATCCTCGGCCCCTTCCCGCAAGCGACCGGTGGGAAGAAGTTTTTGTTCATGGCCATCGATACCTTCACCAAATGGATTGAAGCTGAACCCGTCTCGGCCATCACGGCTCATGCGGCGGTCAAATTCTTCCGCTTGTTCGTGGTCACCAGGTATGGGGTTCCATGCAGAATCATTACTGACAATGGAACTCAATTTACCAGTGAGTTGTTCCAGGAGTACTGCGAAGAAATCGGTGCCAAGGTATGCTATGCCTCGATGGCCAACCCGCAAAGTAATGGAGCAGTCGAACGCGCCAACGGACAAATCGTTCAAGGCATCAAAAAGCGAGTGTCAGACGAGCTCGAACGACACGGCTCGACCTGGGTGGACGAACTTCCCACCGTCTTATGGTCTATTCGTACCACAATCAGTCGAGCAACAGGGTCCACACCCTTTCGGCTCGTGTTCGGTACCAAAGCTGTCCTGCCTCCTGAGGTCACGTTGGGCTCTGCCGAGTCGACAGTCGATCGATCGACTTCGAGCAAGAGCGGTCTCTTGACCTTACCCTGGCGGAAGAAGTAAGATGCCGTGCACTGCTACGATCGGCGCAGTACCTGCAAGCTCTTCGCAGACATGCGTCTAGATCGGTAGGACCTAGGGAGCTCCTTGTTGGGGACTTAGCCCTGAGACGGATTCAGGCACCGTCCAACACCAACAAGTTATCCCCACGGTGGGAGGGCCCCTATAGAGTTGTTTCAACAGATCGCACGGGGGCTTACTGGCTAGCGATGCCCGATGGCAGAGAGCTCTCTAGCTCGTGGAATATTGACCAGCTTCGCAAATTCTATGTGTAACCTTTTTACCTCAAATTTCAATAAAGCTCTTGTTCAATTGTCACACTTGGTCTTTGCACAATTTTTTAGTCATATATTGTGTTATCTCGAGATCGGGGCCTCTTTGGATCCAACCTATGAACGAGCACGTCTGCTCATTGCCCGGGTATCGGGGGCTTGAAATTCACCCCTAGGGGTCGAGCTACTCGTAAGCCAAACCTATTCGCATCAAAGCTCCCCCTGTGTTAGGGTTCGAACTATGCCCGTGACCGGGTTCAACGAGCACAACGCAAGTCACTGTCGTGACTCAAAAGTCTTGCCCTATGAGCGACTCTAACATTACTTGGTCCTATATGTTCCCTCGCGCGACCACGTTATGCTCTATTTCAGGTCTTGGTCTTTGCAGGATTTCAAACTTGCGCCCAAGGCCGGCGTTGCTCGACCTCGAGCCCAACGGGGGCTAGATGAGATATGCCACGGACAGAAGAGGCTAAGTGAATGATTAAAAATAAATCTACATTAAGCTATTCTTGCCATAACCCTTTTTGGTTGTACAAAAGTCTTGCGCACAAGAAGTCTAGTCCTATTTACAGATCAGCCATCTCACGGGCAAGCTTCTCCTGCTTGAGCTCAGCGACCTTGGCCCTCAGGGTCGAGAGCTCGCTCTGGAGATGGAGGGCTTCGGTGGAGGCTTCACTAGCGCGGCACCGCTCGTCTTGAAGTTGGGCCACAGCGCTCTTCGCCGCTTTGCTTGCCCGACCCAGCTTTTCCTCGAGCTCCTTCACCTTGGCCTTGAGCTCGGGGGAGACCCTCGACGATACGGCTGTCTGGTCCGCGGCGGCCTTGTTTTGTTCTTCGACCTTGGCTCGCTCAGCTTCAAGCGCCTTGGCCGACTTTCTGCGCTTGTCCTCAACGGCTTTATACGCATGGTCTCGCTCCGAGTCGATGGCCCGCTCCAGCTCGGCCTTACGAGTGGCCTCGAGCGTCTTCACTACCTCGCGGAGGCGGCGATCTCCCGGGAGTCTTCTGTTACCTTTTGCGCGGCCTCCTCCCGCTCGGCTTGCAGGTCCTCCACGAGCTTCGAGCGCGTCGTCAATGCGTCCTCCATAATGTCGAGCAAGGCTCTCAGCGTGTCAGAGTGTGTTTGAAGACCTTGCAGCCCTTGGGAGACGGAGTCGATGGTCTGCAGGGTCAAAGGGTCAACACGGTATACGTCGGAGGAGCGGTGGAGAAGAAGGGAAACAACAAAACTCGAGCTAAAGGTTTGAGGAAAACATATGTACCCAGGCAAGACGGCCCTCGAAGGCCACACGGGAGTATGTGGCGGAACTGCTGCCCGACGTTCCAGGGGCGGTGTCACCCGTTGTGGCTACTGGGACTTCGGGTGCTCCGTCGTGGGCGGCCGCGCGTCGAGCTCCCTCCTCGAGGGGGCTCGACTCGCCCTCACGCCCCGTCCCGGTGGTGGCTTCGTCCCCCGCAGTTGGAGGGTCTCTGGCCTCCTCCTCTGTGGTGTTCTCGGCCTGGCCGTGGCTCGAGTCTCTGTGCCCGCTGTGGCGGGGGCGCCTTCATGATCGGCGGCTTGAGGAGCCACGACCGCCACTATTGGGACGTCGCCGGTGGTCGTGGCAAGGGCGCCTCTGGCGCAATCTTCTTCGGCAATCTCGGGCGGGTCGTCGTTGTCCACCTCGCCAGTGCCGTAGTCCTCGCTGGTCGCGGGGAGGAGCTCTTCCTCGTCCGGGTCGTCGAGTCCTTGGTCGAACTCGTCGGTCGGAGCCTAGCTCCGGGGGCTCGGGGGACCGTGTCCTCGGGCCGAGGGTCGGCGAGGCGCCAGCACGTAATCTGCCTCTTCCTCCTCGTCAGACCCGGACTCGCCCTGGACAATAGTCATTGTCAATACCGGCAAGCGCTGAGCTCGGGCGCTCAAGGTCTGCGATTAAGAGCCACTACTAAGCTAAAAAGTTGCAGGGAGGGTTGAGCAAATGAAAGGGCGCGAAATCTACCCGGGTCGGAAGTCTCCGTTTCGCAGGAGGCTGGCGAAGGCCCTGACCTCCCGTGGTCGTGGGGGCACTCCTTTTCCGGGTCCCCCCAGTCTGGGACCTTAAGGCCCACGGCGGCTCTTAGCCCCTCGTGGCAGAGAACCCAGGGCCTCCCTCTTGGGCCCTTTGGGCCGCCAGAGGGCTCGGGGACCTGGCGACGGCCGCTGCGCTCACCTGCTGCGAGAATGACATGTTAGAAGACGGAGAAGCACGAGCACGGGCTCGAGGGCTCGACCATGGGAGTCCTTACCATTGCGCGGTCGGCCCATTCAACATGAGGCTTCTTAGCCTCACGGTCGTCAACCTTGCCCGAGGGTGGCCTCTTCTTCCCCTTCTTGCTCCTGCCTCCGCCAGGCAGCGGGAGCAACCTCCTGGCCGTGTCAAGCAACTCCTAGTGGTCCTACGAGCATGACGAACGGTCAGGGAAAAGTGTCGCTGAAGTACAAACCGAAGAATCGCTTGGAAGCGCCTACCTCGGCCTTCCGGCGCAATATGTTTTTTGGGACTGGGGGATCAAGGGTATATTCGTGCGCCGCCTTCCCGAACATCTCATTCATCCTGGCGGTGACCCAGGATTCCTTCGGCGCTGCAAGCAAACAAGCAGTCAAGAAGACTCGAAGGTCGGATGCGAACAAGTCTACAGGGCAAGAGGACGCACTGGTTGTACCCTCATGGTCATAAATCGCGCCCGTGATCTCGTGAAACGGATGCTCCCTCTTAGAAGGGGAAAACCTGTTCGTGAGGTAGTCGCAGGAGATCGCCTGCCCGGTGAGGCCGCGTGTGGCGCAGATATGTATGGCAGTGATGGCCTCTTCGTCGACCTCCAGGTCGTCCGACTCCGGGGTCTCCTTCTTCCCGGTGATCGGGGTTCCATCGAACGATAGAGCCCCGGTCCGGCCCTTCTTCAGGTAGAACCACCGCTCGGTCCACGGACCGAGGGAGTCCCGAGTCTGAATCTTGAGGAAGGCCCATTGGATTCCCGTCCGTAGCCGGAAGTAGAGGCATCCGACCACGGGTCTTTCGGGAGCGGAATAGAAGAATCGAAAAGAAGAAGCGAGGGGTGGGAAGGATTCCAAGGAACCCCTCGCACAGATGGGAGAAGATAGAGAGGAGGAGAACGGAATTGAGCACCAGGTTGATGAGCTCAATCTCACAATGGGCAAGGATTGCCGCCATAAAGTCACTCTCTGGCGTCCGCAGGCCGAAGAGCGCATAGTGCTCGGTGCACACGAACTCGTCGCCCTCGGGATGTGGTTCGGTCTCACCATCTGGCAACCTCCACATCGCTGGGTCAAGGAGACCCAAGCTCTCGAGCTCCCTCATCCTCGCCAGCAACATGGTGCTCCTTCGAGTTTGGCCATGGCGGTGGCTTTCAAGCTTGGTCGAGGAGGGAAGAGTCACGTGAGTAAGAGGCTAGGAGTCGAGGAGCACAAGGAAATCAGGAAGTTCTTTGAAGGTCGCAGAAGACTTGGGTTTATAGGCCCAGATCGCCGTCGGTTGAGACTCCTCAAAAGGTGTGCCAGTGGCGATTTGACGGGCGCAATTAAGGTTTGGGCGGCGGTTTCAAGGCGTTGCAGGCACCCCCTCTGACCGGTTGAATTCGTACCAGCATCGTGAAGTCCAAGGGGTGCCAGGTGTCGTGGGCCAGGGTCTTTTCCTGGTAATCTCCGCCCGGCCTCGACCGAAGGTGTAAGAAATCTGGAAGTCTGGTCTCAGCGGCTACAGGCTCGAGGTCGATCCAGGTCTCTTCCACGACCTTGAGCCTCGGGGGCTAGCTGACGTGGACTGGGAAAATCTCTGAGAAGTCAACATATGGTCAAGGGGGCCCCCGGCTCCAGATGTTGCAGCGAAGGCCCTCGACCACGACCTAACGACGTTCATTTCCCACACGACCTCGAGCTCGGGCGGCGAGGCCCCGCTCCCGCTCGACCTCGACCTTGGCTTGGGGGCGTGCGTTTACTCGGCGGTTACCAAGATCTGCACGATGGCGTTAAGGCGGACGTGGGTGGCATTTCCGGGGAGGTTACAACCTATCTTCAATGCGCACGAAGCCACAATCCCGGGAATCTCTCCCAACCGTTACATGCAATGTCAAGGAGGATATAAGGCCTCGTAGGGCAGGTGTATAGGGGAGAATAGCACTAGCCATAGACCAGGATACACAAATAGAACACTCAAGCTCGAGCTGTAATCCACTCTTTATACTTACAGTTAGTGAATTCCTCCGCCCCTAGAGAAGACTGGATGTAGAGCTATTACCCTCGTAGGGGCTCGAACCAGTATACATTGCTGTTTCCTGCTCGCTGACGTCACGCACCGACCTACGTCAACACCTTTGTTGATCGAAGCGCTTCTTGGGTCCTTCATTCACACTAATCCCCCCTCCACTCTTGCGGTCAGGCGATCCCGATCGTCGACATTAGTAGTGTAAGATCATATAGAAATTTTTTCAAAATAACTGAACTTCATTTGTTATCTTTAAAAAACCAAAAACACAATGAACATAATTAAGACAGTAAAATTGTCAGAATTTTATAAATTTTCTAGCATGTGATCATGATCCAAAAATTTTCATGAGAGCTTAATAATTGCCTCAGTACCATTCTTTAAAATTTTTAAAAGATTTATTCTTTTTTGTTTGGTCAATCAAATCTATGTAAGCATTGAACTTCATTTGTTATATTTCAAATATCAAAAAGAGAAAGAACGTAAATGGTACTGTGACTTGTAAGAATTTTATAAATTCATTGTAGTGTGAGCATGATTCAAAATTTTTATAAAATATTAAGTATTTCCTTGTCACCCTTATTTAAAATTTTCAAAAATTTTAAACCTTTTTTTATTTTTAAAGCAAATCTATGTATTGATCATCAGTTTTTATTAGGACGTAGCACTGTCAGAAATTTTAAAAATTATTTATGCATGTTCATTATCTAAATATTTTATATAAATATTAATGATACATTAGGACCATTGAAAATAATTTTCAAAATTTGCTAACGTGGTTTGAACTATTTTTTATTTTGTTCAAATTTGCCAGTAAGGCTTTTAACAGGACAATAGCACTTTCCAAATTTTTGAAAATTCATGAAGCTTGATCATCATCTAAAAATTTTACAAAAATATTAGTAATGCGTCAGAACCATGAAAAAAATTCAGAATTTTCTAACGTGATTTGTACCATTTTTCATTCGGTTCAAATTTGCCGGCCAACGTTGTATCAAGACAGTAGCAATCTTCAAGTTTTTAAAAATTTCTTAGACACGATAATTATATGAAATTTTTATAAGAACATCACTGATGTGTAAGGAACCTCCAAAAAAATTTCAAAAGTTTTCAACATCGTTTGGACTACTTTTTGTTTAATTGAAATTTCCAGAGATTTCGGCAATTTCGAGCGAAATTTCAGATTTTTAGCCAAACTTTCGGTCCGAAAAATTCCAGATTTGAATTTTGCTTTTTGAATTGCAACTAGATTTTGTCCGAAATAACAAGATTTTGTTGAAATTTTGGATTTTGGAGGGGAGCGAGATGTAAACCGAAAACGAATTTGGAACCTTGGTTCGTGGGCAATGTTCTTGGGACTTGGGGTGCTCTATAGAATGGTCTTGCTCATGTGTCAGTGCGGTTGTGATCCTTCTTTAGAGATAGCAACAAGTCGGGTAGGGCGCGGATTTTACAAAAGCCGACCCAACAAAAAACCCGAATTGGAAAACCCGACCCAAGCCCAAATACCCTATCGGGTAAAAAACTATATCCGAACCCGAATCTGGCGGGTACTCAAAACCCGATGGGTTTGTATAGTATGGGTGGCAATAGGTCGGGTCAGGTGTGGGTTTTGCAAAACCCGACCCGACAAGAAACCCGAGCCTAACCTGGCTGGTACTCAAAACCCGACCCCAAATCTGGCGGTACACTGAACAACGGGAATTGCAGATGGGTATATCTGATATTTGAATTGCACTGATGGGTACCCGCGGGTAAAAATTAAAATCCAAATCCATCTCAAGTACCCGCGGGTAAAAATTAAAATCCAAATCCATCTCAAGTACCCGACCCGAGAACCATGGGTAAAAATTAGAATCCGAACCTGACCCGATCGGGTACAAAACCCGCGGGTACCCAAACCACGGGTCTAATTGCCATCCCTATCCTTCTTCTGACGGGAGCTAGTGTTTGAGCTAGGAACTCAGGATTGCGTGGTAGGGTGGCTCAGAGAACAGATATGTAGCCTGAAATGGTTTATTTTCTTTGCATATTGAATAGGAGGATGAATTACCTGAATGGAATCCTGAAACCATAGTACAGGTTAGATGTTGGATTTTCTTTCAGACTTGCTGCCGAGGCCTAGTCTTTTGAGAAATAGCGCTTGAATCTTTGACGTAGCTGGTGTTTAGAAGTATTCTTGGGTAAATTGCTTTCAGTTAGAAAGTCATTCATCTCGTGCAAGTATATCTGGGTTTTTTCTTTGCATTGAGTACTACTCTTTTTGCGCCCTAAAGTTTTGTCCTGGTACCGTCTTTGGGTGTTCTGTGAATTGTCCAAAACAGTATCTCTATTGCATTTGAGCTAGGCGCGTCATTTTTAATTATCTAGCTCAAAAGTTTAGTGGTATTATGCCTTTATTGTGTTTCTTTCTCTACAAGGTTGCCATAACTAACCATTGTAGAGGTTAGTTTTTTTTTTCTTTTTATGCGCGGTATCCTTTTTCACTTCTTTTCTATTGATGTAACTATTGATGTATTCTCACATTGTTGAATTTAAATCAACATTGGGGTCGAAACTTTTAGGGATTTCTTCCCAGTTTGTTATGAGATAGTTATTCAGTTACCGAATATTTGACATAGGTTTATATTCAACATATCAAGAATGATCAATTGATCGTTGCATTGTAATTTAAGTTTGACAAATTGTGAATACACACCTCCAGTCGTTTTACATAGGAAAGATATCTCGTACTATCATAGCGTCATCTTTTCAAGTGTACGTGGAGTTCAGGTTTTTATGTTGAATAACTTGTCGAGTTCGACAATACAGTCTCATGTCAAAGTCAGAATAAGGATTGCAGTGCTGCATCAATTAACTGGCTGTAAATATTTTAATAACTTTCTACTGTATCAAATCGTGATGGATCCAATAGCATATGAGTGTTACTTGACTCTCGGAGTCTCAGTCTGTGTGAACTTACAGTGCAACCTAAGTTGTGCTCTTCGTAACCTTGGCACTTGATCCATTTTTTGTTAAACCGGATACATGATTATTGATGATGGCATTTTATTTGGAAAGGATGATAAATTATATTTTTATTACCTCTAGAGAATGTCAGATCTGAATGTTTTTTTTTAATTTCTGAACACAGGCCAGTGTGACTTTGGCATGATTTTTCTTATAAAAACAATATTATCAACGGATCCTAATTAAAGAATGTTCATTGGATATTAATGAACATAATTGTTGCAAAGTTTAGTTGTGAATAAAAGGTACCTCCCTCTATTTCTGTCAACCGTATATCTGAACTTTTAATGGATCCTATCCATTAATTAAGCTTATGGGTAAACCCGAAAAACCCACAACTAGAGATGGCAACGGGTCCGGATACCTCCGGATCCAGTCTCCATGGACCCGGACTCGAGATCTGAAGTTTGAACCTGGATCTGGACCCGAAGCCAGTCACGGATCCAAAATCGGACCTGGACTTGACAGGTACCCGGACCGTTTCGAATCAAGCATAAGCTGAGCAGGCAGGAACGAGCAAATGGGCGCGAGAATGCATGCGGTGCAGTGCAGCCGTTGCGGGGGTTCGTGCCGCCTCAATCTGCATGCATGCCATTATGCCAAGCCAAGCTGGACGGATGCCCATGGCCTGCATATTACTCCATTTCCCACGCCCGCCCGCGCCTTGACGTCTCGACCATACCCGCCTGTGCCTCGAAACCAACGCCTGCGCCTTTAGACGCCTCGACACCTACGCCCGCCTGCGCCTCGAAGCGTCGCTCCGTTCGCGTGGCAAAAAAACGTTGGAAATAACGAGCTGGAAATAAAAATTGACAGGAAGGATAACTGGCAATACGATGGATGTCAGAGTCAGACTTGTCCCTAACTTTAGTAACGGGTACAGATCTAGGTACCCACGGGTCTAAAATAAGATCCGGATCCAGATCCGAACCCGGACCCGAAATAATATACCCATAGGTCCAAATTTAGATCCGGACCTGGACCCGGACCCATCGGATCGGGTACCCGCGGGTACCTGGACCCATGGGTATTTTTGCCATCCCTACCCACAACATAGTAGGTTTTTCATTCACACATAATATATGCACACTTCGGGTACCCGACCCGATGGGTATTTTTGCCATCCCTACCCACAACATAGCAGGTTTTTCATTCACACATAATATATGCACACTTTTTAAAGCTTTCTTCACCATAACACTCCATAAATCCATTTCACACTTTTTATTTCTGAACACAGGCCACTGTGATGGTTTGACTTAATACCACCTTTATTTTTGTGTGTAGAGCAATTTTCCAAAATGCCCCTCTAATGATCTCCAAAATGCCCCTCTAATGATCTTTTCCATTCCTTCACACCGAAGTATCTTTTTATGCTTCAACACATAGGTGTGACGTCCAATAACCTAGCTATTGTCAAGTCTTCATATATCCGGGTTCCACCGGACCATCTCTATTTGCATGGGCCCTAAGTCTTTTCCCATTCCTTCACACCAAATTAAGTTTCTCTTCAGGCTACAAAACGTAGTCTCTGACGTCCAATAATCTATTGTCAAGTCTTCGCGTATTTGGATCCCACTAGACCATCTCTACTTGCATCGGTTCTAAGTCACTTAGCACATCACATACACCAACTATCGTTTCGTGATTCTTATATTTTCGGTGTCTCTGCTTGAGACACGTAGCCTCACTAGTATTGTCGACCGTATGGACCTCAACAACTCAAAGGGTAAGATCTTAAGAAAAGCGGTTTACAGAGCAATCACATTATTCTCTCGCGTAAGAGGTTGCACCAATTGTAAACTGGCCCTCTACTTGCACGCAAACGTACGTGCATTGTAAACCATAGTAAGCTTTCAAACTATTATCTACAAGTATGTATTGAATTTTTACTGAAGTACACATACTCTCACGGGAGAACGTTAGGTGATTCTTTTCTGGGTACATACGTACGCTACGAGGGCTGGTTATCATGCTACAATTCAGCTTCTTTGAAAATTGATATAATTTAACATAAAATCATTTTATTTATCAATTAAGTGGTTATTTCAAATTTAAACTAACAAGTCACTATCAAGCCGAGCCTCATTAATATTTTTCGCTTAAGATGGACTCTTTTCAACTTTGAATTCATTAATTGCTATAATCGAAGCAATTTTAATTCAAACCTTAACTAGCTTTTTTGCCGGCCTTGCCTACAATTGCCCACTGGCTGGTTCATGGTTACGCTATCGGCCGCTGCCGGCTAGCACTGTCTCACTGTGTTCCGTTTCTAATATTGTATTTTCACTGAGTTACATGTATAAAAGATTGTGTTACCTTTTTTTTTACTAGATCACTTATTATTCTTTGGATGTTATGTTTTACTATAATCTATGGAAGTAAATAGCATTGAAAATAGCTAATGGGGGAGGTATATAAGGGAAAAAATAGTAAAATATCACCTCAAAATTATAAAATGATATGTATTTAGAAATACAATTTGAAAGCTAGACCAATGCGCATTCAGGAAACGGAGGGAGTAGATAGCACGAGACAAGTGCAAGCCAAGACCGTGCGGGCATGAATCCATGAGTTTAATTTTGTTTCCATGTGCACGTGCCAACGCGCCTTTAATCCCGTGGTGCGATCGCATCGCACTGTCCGACATCACACTATCGACCGGAGGTCAGCTCTTTAGTAGCATCCACATTGACCACACTTTCAAAAGTTTTGTACAAAAATTTTTGAACAAATATTTTTTAATTGAAACTTTTTGAACTGAAAGGTTATTAAATCGAAAGAATTCAAACCAAAGTTTTCGGACTTGAAAGTTTTTTATTTGAATTTTTTTGAGTTGAAACTTTCTAATTTGAAAATTTTCAATTTAAAATTTTTTGAGTTGAAATTTTTTTATTTAAAATTTTCAAGTTAAAACTTTCCAAGATGAAATTTTTTGAATTGAATTTTTTTAAGTTGAAACTTTCTATGTATTAAGATCAGGTTTTCTGCTTTGATGGCCAGATTTGACCCAAATTGCACCAATAACCCTTAACAAAGTTATCTTCCATGACAATTTGTTGAAATACCAATTTTTTGAGACATTTTATAATTTTGGCACAAACACTGTAAGATTTTTAAAAAATTTTACAAGCTCGATAATGCTATGAAAAATTTATGCTACTATATTTAGAAGTCTATGATCATACATAAAAATTTTCAAAATAATTAACTTTTTTTGTTATATTTAAAAAACTAGTTAAGTGTCCGTGCATTGCAACGGAAACATTTTTTTTAACCAAACACGTCGAGTTGGCTTGCACCACGCCATCGACTCAGTCGAAGTATCCAGCTAAACTCTGCCCGACTCACATCGTGCCTTCTCCACTGTACTTGGTCTACACACCTCTTCGGCTCCATCACCACGCCCGACTACGCTCCACTCCGTGACAGCCCTTGTTAGGCCTATGCCAATATTTCTAGCTAGAATCATAAAAACAAATATCATCAACATTCCAATAGTATCCCATCATAGAAACATTGCAATATTTTCCATTAACGGTAAAATATATGGTGTAAACGTCTGAATGCAAGATAAAGAATTTAGTAGATTGCAATAGAATAATTACACTGCATTATTCAATATAAGAATTGACCTTAGAGGTGTGTACACTGCACAGAGATCGTAAGCACAAAATAGCATGAAGCGAACAGCCCTGTAATACCGCAAATATTCTTTGCAAGGGTTTTGCCAGAAATGTTTTCATTTTCTTGATTCAAGGATTTCTTCTGGAGAAAAGTTTTGTCGCTCGCAGTTTATTAAAGGTTTTGAGTTTTTTTCCGTGAAATATTTATCGGAATGGTAGTTTTCTCCGAGCCGTTTAGTTCTCATGCAAGTTACTTATCCTGTCACTTGTCTTATCGCGTCAAGAATTAAATTTTTGGGTCGCGCTTTTGGTTAAAAGTCGGATTTTTGTTTCGAGGGTTGTTTGGGAATTTCCCCTCACCTACCCTCTCTCTCTTGTATTTGTGGCTGTCATTCTTTGTTGGGGGACCGAATTCCCTTTTCGTGGTGCTGGCGATCCATTCCAGGGGCTGCTCCTCATCCTGGCGCCTACTCCTCCGGCCTTTGCCGACTCGGCAGCCTGCTCTCCCATTGCTCGCCTCCCCTTTGGTGGCGCCTCCCCTCTTGCTCTCCTCCTTATGGCGGCGCCTTCTCCCGGTGGTCAAGAAGAAGAAGGAGCGGCAGCAGCAGCTCGGCGTGCCTCCCTATGGCCGGCGGCAAGCCTACCTCCGGCCGGGCAATGAGCCCTCCCGACAGCCTTGCCTCGGCTCCTCCACCTCCCTTCCCTCCATGAGTAAGATTGGAGGTAAAACCCTAGAATTTTTGGGGGTGAAATGCTTGCATGTAAGGTGTTTGAGCAAATGTCCAGCTAGGATCCTTATTTTTGTGATGTATTTAGTTGGGGAAAAGGAGAGACTAGGGTGATTTGAAATTTCTGGTTCGAGCAGATTTTCGTCCCTTGTTAGAGCTGCTGTTAGAAAATTCTACCAGCATTTTCTGGGGGTTTGGCTATAACAAAAGTTGTAGATAATCGAATTACCTTTCAATAGAGACCGAAATCGCTAAATTCCGTTCAGCGGTTTGGAAGTTATGAGTATTTTACCACGTGCTGCCCAGGACGCGTTAGTTCTGCGGCTGTCTGCTGTTTGTCGCAAATCTGAGAAATATCGGTGTTTTTCCCGGTCGGTTGGCTATAGAAAAGTTGTAGATAATCGAATTATCTTTCAATAGCGACTGGAATCACTAAGTTTCGTTTATCCGACTAAAAGTTATGCCCATTTTACCAAAAGCTGTCCCGGTTGGCAGATTTTTGTTTCCAGGATTTTAGGAGTGGGTTGCGAAGCCGACTTAGTATGAGTCTTGTGTTGATTTATGGGCATGTTTTTGAGTGAGTTATATCCATGTGCAGGTGGTGTGACCCCAGGTGTGGTAACCTCGTCTCGCCACACCGTCTCGAGAAGTTGAAGGCAAGTGCATCAACTGATTGAATTTTGTGAATTGTAGATTGCATGTCTTGGTCGATTTGATTTGAGAGCCGCTAATGCTTGTTGTGGTTATTTTGACAACACTAGTATGGATGAAACTCGCATGTGCATCCGTGTTTGTTTGCTATGTGTGTTACCTTGAAGAATTATGTGCCTTGTCTATATGACTTGATATGCTAACTTGTGTTCCGTGTGGGTGTTTACTAGTAGGATTAGGGTATTATTGATATTAAAGCCATGAGTTTTGATTCAATAATAATGGTTCAATTCGTAGTCAGGATAAAAGATTATGGTTTTTGTATGAAGTATTGATGATAATCGAATGTGAGCACGGAGTATGGAATTTGATTGCGAAAATGGTTTGATTTATGATCAAGATAGATGAAATTAGTAATTACCCGAGTATTGGTGATGTGGGTATGATTATAAGTGTTGAGAATGCGATTATGAGTGTTGAGGATGTGAATGGTAATTTATGGATGTGAGAAGTGGCTGGTATTTATGTATTTGGCTACGGCTATGCAAATGTGAGGAACGAAAGTAGTTTGCAAATTGGTTTATGTCAATTGCATTTGTGCATGCATGATGGAAGAGGCGACCCATGCTGATGCGGGCCTCTGTGTTCACACGTAGTGAACACGAAAGTCCTACCTCGTAGTCCCATTCATCGAGGTGAATGGGAGCGAGACAGTAAGAGTAGGCACCTTCCATCTACGGGATGGGAGGGACGTGAGGTGCACACCGACGGGTGGGCACTTTCAGCGTCTACGAGACGCACATGGAAATGAGCATTCATACGCATTGCATTTTTGATGATGAGTGTTGTGGTAAATGGTGTGTCGTAGGGATGGTGAATATGGAGATTGAAGGGTGAGTTGTGGACTCAACCCAAAAAGGGGAGATTGAATTGAATTTGATGAGTTCGCGCATTTCCTTGCCTTGCTAATTATGTGGTATGAATAACGTGGAGTGAAGTCAAGTTATGAACTCAAAGTCAATTGATGGAATGTGTTGCATTATATGGCATTGCAAATATGTATGAAATGTTATGTGAACGAAATGCATGGATGTGTTGCATTATATGGCATTGCAAATATGTATGAAATGATATGTGAGTGAAATGCATTGCAAATATGTATGAAATGTTATGTGAACGAAATGCATAGATGTGTTGCATTATATGGCATTGCAAATATGTATGAAGTGTTATGTAAATGAAATGCATGGATGTGTTGCATTATATGGCATTGCAATGACAATGAAGCATCATATGTAATGAGTTGATTGTAATGTATGAATATAAGATTTTTCATTTGTTTGGCGTATTTGCATTTGCATTGCTTTGACAAATGATGAATCATGTTATTTTGTACGTTTTGTGCACTTGAGTATGAAAGCATAAATGCATTCCATTGCATTGTGTGTTGCAACTGATAAATGGATTGATGAGAATGGGAAGAACAGGTCAAAGATTGAGGCGTGGACTCATCCAGAAATGTTATTGAGGCAGGGGTAAGAGTTAGTTATGTTTCGAGTTGGTGGTGGTAAGTAGAGTTAAGTATTACTTCTTTTACTAGTTGATTTCCAGTTAGTAATGGCTATATGAAATTCTAGAGTAAAAGCAATTCAGTTGAATTCATTACTTTTATTAATGTTGCACTTTGCTGAGTCATTGGACTCACGCTTGTTTACTTCCTATTTTAGGTGCCTTGAAGCTGCCTCGCCGGGATGGGAGTAGAGCACGTACACGACTGCGGTCACCAAACAACCCAATGAATTGTTTCATTAATAATGGTTGTAATAAATGCGATTGTATTGTGTTGATCGACGTTGCGTAATTGGTTATTGGCCGATTGGAAATGTGGTTGATTATCTAAGGACCTGTTAGAATGATATTATATGATTGCAAATGTTTCCTTTGTCTGCTGAGTGGATGTCCTCTGTTCTAGAGAGGTCATGCCGAAATTTTGTAAATTTTAGTGACTTAGTTTTAAACCGGTTTAAGAGTTTAGAGCTTAAATTCAGTTTAAGTCTTTTCGTAGAGGTGTCGTTTGTTATTCTGAGATCTGGGTGGCATTCACGGTGCGATTAGCGCCGGGGTGTTACAGTTGGTATCAGAGCGGGCTTCAGGTCCGTGGTGTTTGAATGTAGTGAGATTCTAGAATGAATTAAAATTTTGCTGTGTGAAGGTAGAAACATGGTTTAGGTGGAACCTTTAAAATGTGGCCCTAGGGCAATAACCGTAAAAAAAAAACTTGATGCAGAATGATAAATTAATTTAAAATTTGACACACTCTGATGCACAGTAGGAATGGGATGGGATATCGTTGCATTGTGTTACAATGCTTATTTTGTTATTAATGCTATGTTGATACTTGTGATTATGTTATTTGTTAGTCTTGATAAGGCTATGGTATTATTGATGGCTATGCTTCTGAAGTTTGGTTTGATTTGTGGAACCTTTTGGGATTCTTTTGTGCCGAAGGGATTTCAGCCCTATCGTGTAGTCATATTGGTCGGTGTGACAGTTGAGAGCTAGCACCGAAGAAGAGTTCTTGTGTTTTGTCAAAAATCGGAGAGTTGTTGGAGTGCGTATTTAAATTTTGTCTTCCTTGGTCTTCTTGGATTCAAGGCAAAGAAGAGAGTCTTGTGTTGCCCCTATTGGTCGCTTTGCAGAGAAAGACATGGATTTCTTCGTGTTGTCGTTCTCCAAATTGAAGCTGTGGATTTGGGCTATAAAGAGAAAAGTGTTATTCGATCGATTCGCTTTTCCTTTCCGTGAATTGATTTGTGTAACTCTTTTCCTTCGTGGAATTTTGGAGTTTGATGATTGGTCTGGAGTTTTGTTGAATGACATGGCTTGAGCCCTGTCATTTTCTAAGTCTTTTGGGAGTCGAGCTTCTTTTGAAGTTTTCGTTGGCTTTTCTGGAAAGAAAAAAAAAATCGGTAGTTAGAGTATTTCGTGTGTCCTGGTGACCCACGATTATAATTGGAAATTTGGAAATGGTGTTTGCGTAAGGTTATAAATGATTGTGTTAAAGAGGTAATAACAAGTTTGGTTGAGGAACTTGTTAATCAAGTTGATGGGATTCGATTGTCTAAATTATTGGAAACTTAGATAGTTGATCTTTGTGCGGCATATGGTTGATGGATAGAAATTTTGGATGGTAGGTTAATTGGGATAAAATTTCAATCTGTTTTCCTTTGATGAGTGATGGGGGAGGATTTGTTTAATGTTGGTGATAACGTTCTCGAATGCGGATGTAATTAGTCGAAAGGATAACTATTGGAGAAAGTGATTCGAGGAAGGGTGGTTATAAAGTTTTTTTGCTATGTCTTGATGGGGCTTCCCAAAGGCGCTAAGTGTGAACATCGAAACCCTTATTGTTAAAGGTGCAAGAATTTTAGAGATAATGGGATGTAAGATGAACTTAGGTTTAATTACCTATGGAAACGGGGTTGATGGTGTAATTATTTGGAAGGTTGTTTTTTTTAGGCATTTTGTTTGGTGTGCGATTGAAATTGCTATATGAGTTGTGTTTCGGCAAGTGGTGGAGTTAGTGGATGAAAGATTATGAGGAAGAAAGAATGCATGCTTATGGAATAGTGTGATGTTAGCCTTTGTACTTGCCATTTAAAGGAAATAAATAAATGTAATGGAAAATGTTGGATTTCAGGATCGATTTGCTATTCCTGAAATGTTGGTTTTGGGATTAGTGTGTTGTGTTGTTTTTAATCGAGTGGGACTAGTGCTTTGTAAGAGAATCGAGATTCTCTTTGCTTTTTAGTGTGAGAAAGGAAAATGTTTAGTTGTGGTTCCTTGCTTGAGTATAATTTGAGAGTATGCTTATTGGTTTCGTTCTCCGGACAAGATCGTCCTAGGAGGGGAAACATGTGTGGATGGGATTTGATGAAGTCCTAATTGGGGTTGAATGTTAATGGTATATAGATTTAATGTGGGGAGTAATAAGAAGTGTTCCTTGTTGTGGTTCCGACCTTTGTGGGAGGATCGTTTTGATCACGTTGTCCCTGGGTGGTGTGGGACTTTGTTGTTGGTGGGCTGGATGGAATCAGTCACTAAATGTTTTATTTCCTTAAGTTTGTCGGAACCTTCGGATTCATAGGTTAGGCTCAATATGGGTCAGTCGAAAATGTATGGTGCAGTTGTGAACCTTTTCCTTGCGTGGTTATCTCCTTGTATGAGACGAGTTTGAAAGAAGGTCAAGTTCAATTTTGTGTTGTGAGGGAATTTGATTGTTGGCCTGTGGGGCTAATCAATTCAATAGAAAAAGGTGATTTTTGATCCTGTTGCAAAGATAAAAGTCTTGTTTTGATTGCTAGAGGATCCCGACGTTATTTGGTTAGAAATAGGGGTATATTCGGTTTCGGTCAGAAGTTGTTATTGGTTATGTGGCTATAAAGGTTAATTATTGAGGAGAAGGGTGAACTAAGGTTTCCCTTGTTCTTTTTGGATGTTCTCGCTTTATCAGACGGTTTCCGTTGTTCTTGTTGGAGTTCTTGTGGTGTTCAGAATTCGAGGTCGAATTCTGTTAAAGGGGGGAAGAGTGTAATACCGCAAATATTCTTTGCAAGGGTTTTGCCAGAAATGTTTTCATTTTCTTGATTCAAGGATTTCTTCTGGAGAAAAGTTTTGTCGCTCGCAGTTTATTAAAGGTTTTGAGTTTTTTTTTCCGTGAAATATTTATCGGAATGGTAGTTTTCTTCGAGCCGTTTAGTTCTGCGGCAAGTTACTTATCCTGTCACTTGTCTTATCGCGTCAAGAATTAAATTTTTGGGTCGCGCTTTTGGTTAAAAGTCGGATTTTTGTTTCGAGGGGTTGTTTGGGAATTTCCCCCTCACCTACCCTCTCTCTCTTGTATTTGTGGCTGTCATTGCTGTTGGGGGGACCGAATTCCCTTTTACGTGGTGCTGGCCGATCCATTCCAGGGGCTGCTCCTCATCCTGGCGCCTACTCCTCCAGCCTTTTGCCGACTCCAGCCACCTGCTCTCCCCGGTGCTCGCCTCCCTTTGGTGGCGCCTCCCCCTGCTGCTCTCCTCCTTATGGCCGGCGCCTTCTCCCTGGTGGTCAGCAGCAGCAAGGAGCGGCAGCAGCAGCTCCGGCGTGCCTCCCTATGGCCGGCGGCAAGCCTACCTCCGGCCGGCAGCGAGCCCTCCCGACAGCCTTGCCTCGGCTCCTCCACCTCCCCTTCCCTCCATGAGTAAGATTGGAGGTAAAACCCTAGAATTTTTGGGGGTGAAATGCTTGCATGTAAGGTGTTTGAGCAAATGTCCAGCTAGGATCCTTATTTTTGTGATGTATTTAGTTGGGGAAAAGGAGAGACTAGGGTGATTTGAAATTTCTGGTTCGAGCAGATTTTCGTCCCTTGTTAGAGCTGCTGTTAGAAAATTCTACCAGCATTTTCTGGGGGTTTGGCTATAACAAAAGTTGTAGATAATCGAATTACCTTTCAATAGAGACCGAAATCGCTAAATTCCGTTCAGCGGTTTGGAAGTTATGAGTATTTTACCACGTGCTGCCCAGGACGCGTTAGTTCTGCGGCTGTCTGCTGTTTGTCGCAAATCTGAGAAATATCGGTGTTTTTCCCGGTCGGTTGGCTATAGAAAAAGTTGTAGATAATCGAATTATCTTTCAATAGCGACTGGAATCACTAAGTTTCGTTTATCCGACTAAAAGTTATGCCCATTTTACCAAAAGCTGTCCCGGTTGGCAGATTTTTGTTTCCAGGATTTTAGGAGTGGGTTGCGAAGCCGACTTAGTACGAGTCTTGTGTTGATTTATGGGCATGTTTTTGAGTGAGTTATATCCATGTGCAGGTGGTGTGACCCCAGGTGTGGTAACCTCGTCTCGCCACACCGTCTCGAGAAGTTGAAGGCAAGTGCATCAACTGATTGAATTTTGTGAATTGTAGATTGCATGTCTTGGTCGATTTGATTTGAGAGCCGCTAATGCTTGTTGTGGTTATTTTGACAACACTAGTATGGATGAAACTCGCATGTGCATCCGTGTTTGTTTGCTATGTGTGTTACCTTGAAGAATTATGTGCCTTGTCTATATGACTTGATATGCTAACTTGTGTTCCGTGTGGGTGTTTACTAGTAGGATTAGGGTATTATTGATATTAAAGCCATGAGTTTTGATTCAATAATAATGGTTCAATTCGTAGTCAGGATAAAAGATTATGGTTTTTGTATGAAGTATTGATGATAATCGAATGTGAGCACGGAGTATGGAATTTGATTGCGAAAATGGTTTGATTTATGATCAAGATAGATGAAATTAGTAATTACCCGAGTATTGGTGATGTGGGTATGATTATAAGTGTTGAGAATGCGATTATGAGTGTTGAGGATGTGAATGGTAATTTATGGATGTGAGAAGTGGCTGGTATTTATGTATTTGGCTACGGCTATGCAAATGTGAGGAACGAAAGTAGTTTGCAAATTGGTTTATGTCAATTGCATTTGTGCATGCATGATGGAAGAGGCGACCCATGCTGATGCGGGCCTCTGTGTTCACACGTAGTGAACACGAAAGTCCTATTTCGTAGTCCCATTCATCGAGGTGAATGGGAGCGAGACAAGAAGAGTAGGCACCTTCCATCTACGGATGGGAGGGACGTGAGGGTGCACACCGACGGTGGGCACTCAGCGACTCTGAGACGCACATGGAAATGAGCATTCATACGCATTGCATTTTTGATGATGAGTGTTGTGGTAAATGGTGTGTCGAGGGATGGTGAATATGGAGATTGAAGGGTGAGTTGTGGACTCAACCCAAAAAGGGGAGATTGAATTGAATTTGATGAGTTCGCGCATTTCCTTGCCTTGCTAATTATGTGGTATGAATAACGTGGAGTGAAGTCAAGTTATGAACTCAAAGTCAATTGATGGAATGTGTTGCATTATATGGCATTGCAAATATGTATGAAATGTTATGTGAACGAAATGCATGGATGTGTTGCATTATATGGCATTGCAAATATGTATGAAATGATATGTGAGTGAAATGCATTGCAAATATGTATGAAATGTTATGTGAACGAAATGCATAGATGTGTTGCATTATATGGCATTGCAAATATGTATGAAGTGTTATGTAAATGAAATGCATGGATGTGTTGCATTATATGGCATTGCAATGACAATGAAGCATCATATGTAATGAGTTGATTGTAATGTATGAATATAAGATTCTTCATTTGTTTGGCGTATTTGCATTTGCATTGCTTTGACAAATGATGAATCATGTTATTTTTACGCTTTGTGCACTTGAGTATGAAAGCATAAATGCATTCCATTGCATTGTGTGTTGCAACTGATAAATGGATTGATGAGAATGGGAAGAACAGGTCAAAGATTGAGGCGTGGACTCATCCAGAAATGTTATTGAGGCAGGGGTAAGAGTTAGTTATGTTTCGAGTTGGTGGTGGTAAGTAGAGTTAAGTATTACTTCTTTTACTAGTTGATTTCCAGTTAGTAATGGCTATATGAAATTCTAGAGTAAAAGCAATTCAGTTGAATTCATTACTTTTATTAATGTTGCACTTTGCTGAGTCATTGGACTCACGCTTGTTTACTTCCTATTTTAGGTGCCTTGAAGCTGCCTCGACGGGATGGGAGTAGAGCACGTACACGACTGCGGTCACCAAACAACCCAATGAATTGTTTCATTAATAATGGTTGTAATAAATGCGATTGTATTGTGTTGATCGACGTTGCGTAATTGGTTATTGGCCGATTGGAAATGTGGTTGATTATCTAAGGACCTGTTAGAATGATATTATATGATTGCAAATGTTTCCTTTGTCTGCTGAGTGGATGTCCTCTGTTCTAGAGAGGTCATGCCGAAATTTTGTAAATTTTAGTGACTTAGTTTTAAACCGGTTTAAGAGTTTAGAGCTTAAATTCAGTTTAAGTCTTTTCGTAGAGGTGTCGTTTGTTATTCTGAGATCTGGGTGGCATTCACGGTGCGATTAGCGCCGGGGTGTTACAAGCCCCTCCACATCCTATTCCTTCACTATTTTATGATACCACTAATGAAAAAGATGCAAAGTAATAATCTTGAATAAAGGAACAATCAGATGAATTGGGATGGGATAAGGTGGTTCCATGGTGACTTGATTTTAGGATTCTTTTTTTAGAAGATTAATTTTATGATTTGGTTGGAGGTTCATGGAAAATACAGGAATCGATCGAGGAAACCAGGGATCGATCAAGACCAGCCGGCAACGCAACATCTTCTTCAGCACCTTCGGAGGGCATGTCTCAAGCATCCACCACATGACCACCTCCAACTTCTCTGTGCCCACCCTTGCCGTCGGGGAAGCAGAGGATGACAAGGTTGATAGTGAAGATGGAGGCGATGACAAAGGAGTTCCTGCGGGCGTCGTGAAGCAAAACTGCAAAATCAGTATGAACAGTTGAGTATTAATAGGCCGATAAAACTATAACTAACTTTAGCAAATTCAGTCAATGAAGGCAACACATTATTTAATGCAAAAACCGACAGGGAAAAAATAAATTTGTGTACATTGTAATTGGGTACCTCTTAGAAACACGAATCTTTAGCTTTTCAAAATGCTATGTCAAGTTGTTTACATCACTTAGCACCATGACAAAATCTCAAGTACTAAATCATGCTCTTTACACCATTGAATGTGGTCGCAAAAACTGCTGTAAAGGTTGCTCAATCACAACTCAAGCCTTTTTTTGCAATTAAGCAAATTAACTGAGCTCATTCAATCACGTATATGCTAAGGGTAATTAATCAAAGTTAACTAGCAGAACGCACGCCTTTTAAACTGTAAAAAAGATCTGCACAGTATTTTCAGCCAATCTGGACCGTCCAAAGCCCATCGGACGGTCATTTAGGGACTGCTTAAGTTGCAATCTCTAAAGGACTGCACCAGATCTGTGTTCTCATCCAATGAACTAATCAAAAGACATATGTCCACAAGGTAGTATCACCTTAAGATCGTTTCATATTACCACTTCACATTGCTGAAATCCAAAGGTTTAGACTCTAAATAGTTTATCAATCCAACAAAAAAAATAGGAATACCTGTTTGAAAAAAGAATTACTTTGTATTTTAGGGGAAAAAGAGAGCACTTACTTGTCTCAAAAGTGCTTGTAATAGTCTTTTTAGAATGACAAATGTACTTATAATGGAGTGAAACAGGTGATCAGCACACTACGGATAATTAGTAACTTAAATTGAATATTGATTCCCCATTCTTCAGTAGGAGCCAGGAAGGTATCATTTAGCTCCACATCGTCTTGCAATGCACACTATGAATCGGTCGAGAACTCATTGAGAAATGCAAGGGAAATATAAGCATGTTAAAAAATTGAGGAATATCCAATGTTTGTGCATAAAAATGTATCCCCTTTGCCACACCTGCTTGAAGTTGCATTGCTCCAGTCTAGTCCTTCACGAAGCTCATCTTTAGAAACCCTGCCGAGTATTTGAGAAAGTTATATACACAGTACTTTGCAGCAAAGCCATAAATTGATAAATTTCATTCACATTTTGTTCGGTAGTTTGGAAGCCCAAAACTAAAATAAAGGTGGACCAACAACATGAAAGAAACCTGAAATATTTTACACATTGATTGGATGTTGGAATTTAAGAGGGGATTCATAAATCGGAATTGGACTTGATGAATCCAGCAACACCAAAGGGTTGACACGAAAACCTACAAGCTGCTAATTTATAGGACATAACTAATCAAAATACAGTCAAATTGAGAAGAACAACCTGAAATCACAAGCAAGCAAGCCTGACAAAAAAAAACTAATATATCACTTCTTAGTAATAACGATTTGTTGAAGTTCTCAATCATAAGTCCCTCTCCTAACTGTTATTTACCATGCAGATCCACAAGAACTGTATTCACCTCATCTGTGCCAGGCTGCCAGCAAAGCTGGCCTATCCAATCCATGCATGTGTAGTCTCTAGAAAATTTCCAATTAATGCATAGCAAATTATATCTGAATATTGTAGGGGACAAAATGCAACTGATATGGAGATGAACCATAGCTTGAGGTATTTAGGATGGGATATCCTGCACGAGCAAGAAGGATTTGAGTTCATGTGGACAAAGTTGGCAGGGGATATTTCAATTGAATAGCTGAACCACACTGCGAACACCGATGTTGCAGGTGGCTGTGTGATTTCTCTTGCCCCAAGGACAGGGAAGACCTAATTTGCAATCACATTTGTTCAATCTTACCTTGAGCTTCTCCCACTGTGTAGTCCGATGATAATTGCACTCAGGGGGATCACTACACCATGGCACACTTTTGGCCACTGTGAATTGTTGGCAAAAGGCTAATATTGGCGACATATAATCTGTGGGCAATAATCAGACCTTCTACTGTCACCTCGTCTGTCGGCAATTGTATAATAGAGCAACATGTTATGTGTCGGTATTTTTATTTTGGCTGATAATGTGTCGGCAAAAAATAGTAGACAGTTTATCTGTCGGCATAGCCTAGTTGAACTACTGCTAATCAGTCGGCAAATGGGTGCGTACTAGCCAGCGAAAAGAAAGGCAAATTGCAATTGGCGCGCCGGCCACAGCGAACGCGCGGGAGTCTAAAGTTTCAGCCGCGCCAGGCCTTAATTATCTCTTGCGGACTCCCTTCACATGACCTAGAAAACAAAAATCCCCATGACCTAGCTAGAAAGAAAAATCCCCAATCCACCGCCGCCCCTGCGCTCTCGAAGCCGCTTCGAGCCCCAGCCGCCGCCTCCTGCTCTCCGCCAGACGCCGCCTCCTCACGGCCCAGCGCCTCCGACGCCTCCTCACGGCCCAGCGCCTCCGACGCCTCCTCTCGGCCAGCGCCAGCACGTCCTCTCCACCCGCCGCCGCCTCCTGCTCTCCGCCAGACGCCGCCTCCTACTCTTCTCCGTCGGACGTCGCCGCCTCCTCACGGCCCAGCGCCTCCGACGCCTCCTCTCGGCCAGCGCCGGCTCATCCTCTCCACCGCCGCCGCCTCTTCCTCTCCGTCGACGCGGTCTCCTCCTCCACCGACGCCTTGCGCCTCCTCTCCGACCAAGGTATACCTCCTTGGTTAGATGGATCGATAGATTTGGTAGTCAGGATGTCTTGCCACTCGCTACTTGCAAGATGAATGATGTTGAGATTAATCTTGTGCACAAAAGAAAAATATCAGTTTCGGTTATGGTCAGCAGTCCGATTGTTTTTCTGGTTGTGATCGGAGTCCTCTGTTAAAGTTTAGAGTCCAGGTTGGTTTGGTCTTGTAGTCTGATTGCTTTGAGTGTTGTCGGACAGGGCAATAGGAACATGTTTCGGTTGAAGTTCTAGAGTTTGAATTGGAGTCAAATTAGTGTAAGTAATTTGGATTGGGAGTCATAACTGAATTCGGTTTATGTCTTTGTAATCTCTGACGTATATAAGCAATATAAGAGAAAATCAAAAAAGATGAAGGGAAGTATTTGCAGCACCAAAAGGCTGAATTCTGTCTGCTGGTTCTTTCTTCTTGTCGTTTTCTGTTGAGTGACGGGGAAAGAATTTGATTCTACATTTCCTACTAGATTGGTACCAGTGACCTGTACACTGAAGAACTAGTTTGCACTGTTGTTTGACACTTGGGTGAAACAAAAGGCGCAGTAATGTATTTCCAGGGGAGTAATTGAACCCCTAGCTGTTCTGAAATACTGTTGTCTGGTAGCTCCTAGTTTTTAGTTAGCATCAAGTCACAATCTCTTGTTTAGAGATAGATGCAGGTTACAATGATTAGTGCTGATTAGAAGTATAGTACTAGTAAATTGCATCGATAGTTTTCAAATGAAAAATATCAGTGCTGATAGTTCACCATGAAATAAGTAGAAGAACATCAACATGTTTACCTTTATCCTCTTAATTTCAGCTTCAATTTTTGCTTTCTGCTGATTTTCCCAAGCTTGGATCTTTACCTGTTCCCTCTGAAACTTACAAGGATTACAGGGTTGAAGAATGATAAACCTGATTTAGGGCGAAAATGTGCTAGCAAAATGATATTTCTCAACTAGCAAAGTAATGTTTTCTTTCCTTGCCAGTTAATTTGGAACCCTCGTAGCTATAACCAAAGAAGAAAGCCATAATTTTGTCCTTTTATATATTTTGAATTTTTGCCTATAAGAAAGTTGAAAAGATTTGTATCTCTTAATGAGTATAGTGCAAAATTGAATTAGCCATCATTTTTCTCATTTGTCACTCTTATTTTATTAAGAGTGGTCAGATTTTCATTGTTTTATTAGCAAAATGAATTTGAAGTACTTCAGCTTGTGATTAAAGAGAACAATCAACTATCCATGTTTTCTTACTAATCCGACGACAGCCAAAAAATTGCTAGCAGAAACTCAAATTACAGTAGTAGTAGGATGCAGAAAAAGATCTATTCTCTATTTGACTTTGCAATAAAGTAGTAGTAGGATGTTAGCAGATTATTCCCATTTTCCTTTCAATTCATGTTTCGTATCGGGGACAAGTCTTGAGTACTTTCGGAAGAAATGAAGAAGCAGATACATGAGATTCAGTTCGGAAGTTCCATATCGAGGATCATCCAGAGCAGGCACAATCTTTGGTGCTTCAGAGAAGTTCGATAACGCACATTCAAATATAATTTCATATTCTCGATTGGATAATGCTGCTTTCGAACATCCACCTAAGAGATATTGTTGATGAAAATGAGTATTCCAATGGTGTTCTCGCTTATTTTCCTTGCTTGTACATGACCACATATATTGGCCACTTGGCCCTTGGAATAGAATTGAGTTCCATTCCAACAAACTAGACCTTAATTTTTTAAAAAAACAGCTAGTCCAGTTTTAATATTGAGTTTGGAAATCTGGAAGTTAGAAGCCTGCAGAGATGGTGGTTGCTTTTTGTATAGCTGGTTGGGTGAAATTTAATTTGCTTCATTACTTGCAGTCGTCCAGTTTTAACAGTTCTTGTTTGTATCTAGATGTGAGAAGTTTAGTAGATCCTGTGGATCTTTAATGTTACATATACTCTTTATAATATTTCTATATAATATATAGATTTCAGTAGGGTCCCTACTGTTCCACAAAAAACATCTAGTCTGGTCAGAAACCTGGACTTACTACCCCAAGTGTTCCTTTCATTTCCAAATTAATTTATTTTCAACACCTTCAAATTAACAAAGCTTTCATGGCCAATGGAACTGCAAATTTAATCAATATCAGGATTAGGAGGTGCCCATGCACTTCTTGTTGCGAACAAGGAAAACTATAATGTTCTTGTGTGGTTGTGTATTTTTCCTTCAGCTCTTATGTAGTTATGTTTATGGGATAGAGTCCATTCTTATTTGGCTTGATTTGAGTCTTGATGTTTATGGGACAGGTCTAATTAACTTTGCAAAGCCAAATCTCTTCCTTTCTTCTGCTTTTTCGACAGGATACCCTTGTCATCATGGCGTACACAGTACAAGGTAATAAGTTTCGGAGTATAGTAGTAACTTTTGTGTAGTTGGAGGTGCTACAAGTTTTTGGAGTGGCAACCTTTTGTGCAGCAAGAAAGTAGTGTGTTTATGGTTAGCAATGTTAACTAGTAGCTAGAGAAGTATATGCATCCTCTCTTTTAGTGAAAATGTATGCCCTTATTTACTAGGCTGAGACTTAGCTCATTACCTCTCACTGATTGTTACTTATTTTGGATGGGCATGTATGCAACTTAACTAATTATTTGAAGGATCTATGTTTATCAAACCCTGTGGTGGAGATATATGCGTTGCATTATTTACATGTTGAAGTGACTATTTGAACTGTGATTGTGTATGTATATGATTATATATGTGTGGCACCATTTGCATGTAAAGTGTGTATGTCAATTCAATGGTGGATAATGTGGAATTGGTTCTGTATATATTGCATATTTAATTTGTACCATATTTAATCTGGAGCGATATTGCTGAAGGTTCAATTTATTATTTTTCCGCCGATCATCGATTCGATGCCGAAGAGGAGTAAGATTGTTTTCTTCACGTTGAGGTTCAATTTGGTCATTTTATTTCTTTCATTGCATGAGACACTTGTATCTGGGAAAGGTGTAATTTTAGGGAGATGGATGCATTCAGCAAAGGTATTACCATTTTCTTCCCTCCACATGATTATAGATGTGTGCATCATGTCATTTACTTTATTTGCTTCGATTAAATAATTGAGCAGACTAAGGATTGGTTTCAATGGTCATGATTTTGTTAACTAATGTTTATTGATTCTCTACCCTCCGCACTTAACGGTGATTTCACGGTGATTGGTGATGCTTACCAAGTACATTGGCAATGCTGCACTTAACGGTGATTTCACGCCTCCTCTAGGATGTACATTGGCAATCTTTGCATCATGGGTTTTGCACCTTACTTTCTTGCATTATTGGATTGTTTTGTGACATCTCGATTATCGACTTGTATTGTTCTCCTTTCTACTATGACAGATGTGCCACGAGCATGGTGTCATACACCGACCTTAAACCAGAGAACTTCTTATATGCGTACAAGAAAGAGAATTCTCCTCTAAAGGCAATTGATTTTGGGCTATCCGTGGTCTTCAGCTGGTATGCTCTGACCAACCGATGCTCAAGTACACAACTTTGGAACAAATGGAATTCGTTGTACCTTCATAAAATAAGCAAGTGAAGTGTACATGTATCTCCCATTGTACCATGCTTCATTTGCTCGCAAAATGGATCTAACTTTGTTGACGCAGATTTATTGAAAATATGTAAAACATTATTTTCCACAAAATTGAATGCTTGTTCATTGCTAATGTTGGTCAGTGCGGTGGCGGTTTATCGAAATTGTAGGCAGCCCATACTACATGGCCCCAGAGGTTTTAAAGCGAAACTATGGCCTGAAGTTGATGTCTGGAGTGCAGGAGTGATTCTTTACATACTTCTTTGCGGTGTGCCACCATTTTGGGCAGTGCATTCTTTCCCATGACTAGACGGCATGTATGCCACAAGTGAAGTTGTAGAACACCATGGTTATCACATTCGTGATGCTTTGCGTAAACCGAACAGGAGTAGCATGAACAATTATACGCCTGTGGTAGATTTCAAAAGAGACCCATGGCCTAGAGTATCGGAGCTGCTAAAGATCTTGTCAAGCGGATGTCGGATCCAAGTCCAATCACACGGGTTACTACAAAGACAACAAGTGTGATTTCACCAATGAAAGATGGAGCGATTCTTGATTGGGATATTGTTGTCAATATATGGAATCATGCTTTCGGTGAATTTTTTGGTCCACCAATTGGAAGAAAGAGATTGTATTTTGTTAATATGTAGATGCTAGACTTGACTCATCGGAGTTGGGAAAAAACCATCGATGTACCAATTGGATCAAATAAATTGTATATTTTGTTAATATGTGTATGCGTCCAGGCGGTAAAATGTATGTTTATCAAACCCTGTATGTCATGTGTGCTGTGATTGTGTATGTATATGGTGATTGTGTATCAACTTAACTTATGTGATGTGCAACTTAACTATTTGAACTGTGATTGTGTATGTATATGGTTATATATGTGAGTGGTACTATTTGCATGTACAAGTGTGTATGTCAATTCAATGGTGGATAATGTGGAATTTAATTAATTTGTATGTCATGTGTGCTGGCACCTTTGCCGACATAAAACATGTGTAGAAAACTAGCTTTGGTCTATGAGGGGAAAAGTAATTAGCCAACACGTAAACTGTCGGCAATTCATATTAACTGTCGGCAAAGCTCCTACTGTCGGCAAAACATTAACTGTCGGCAAAGGTTAAAACTGTCGGCAAAACTGTCGGCAAAGATATTATCTGTCGGCAAAGCCTAAACCGACTGCTTCTACCGCTACTGTTTATGTACTGTCGGCTAAACCTTTGCCAACAGTTTTTGTATCGAGGAAGGTGTGTTTTGCCGACTGTACCATGTGTTGGAAAAAGTGTGGGATGATGTAGTGGATGCTGGCTACATGGGAGCAGGAGTTGAAACTTGTCAGATTTTTTTTGTCAGTCCTGATATGTATTGAATTTGAACCTACAATTTTATACATAGGTAGAGTAATTTATGAAGTACATCTACAAATTTTTTTAGAGTTTTTCGTGACTTTTAATAGTTGGTGTGCACGGTGTGTATACGGGAAGCCCTATGTGCACATGATATGTTGCCTTCAAATATATAGTATATAAAGTGACGTTAGATCATAATTACAATATATTAAAGCATCACAATATTTAGTTTTTACATTAGTCTGTCTACAAATGTAGTGTGAGTACATCTCGTTCACTTTGGTTTTTCAGCGACTCCAGTAGAATTAAAGTTGCTCGTGGAACTCGCTATTTGGATTGATGATCTCATTGTGAACGAATCCAGCGATCTGCTCTTGAATTGCTAAAACTTCTGTTAGCAGTAACTTATTGGTTCTCATCTTGGAGCGCTGTTATTGAAGAAAAGAGAAATTTAATTAATGATGATAGATGTTAAATGAAAGAAAAGTAGGCATGAATGTGTAATTATATACCATGGCTTCGTTATAGCCGACACTCTCTGTGACAATTGAATGTATATTTGTACATATGTATTATGCACATAAATTATTTCTCTGGTCCTGTCTCATGCATGGAAAGTCTTTTATTATTTGGAGATCTTTCTTGTAGGGACGATACCGAACACTTTTCTTGCAATATCGTGCGAATGCCCCGTGAATGATTTTAAATAGTAATTAACCTTAAATACAATAGAATAAAATATTACTAGAGCAATAACTCAACGATCGAGTTTACATGTTCATCATGTCCCAAAAATTTTGATACAGATTAAGTGGTTTTCTCAGCGAGTCCAAGACAAAAATCCTGCTAGCATCTAACTCGATGACGAGGAGGACCCAGTGAAACCTATACATATATGTTAACATAGCCTATTAGTCCCACATCGTGTCACGCAAAAATAGTAAAACAATATTAGAAGTAGGGTAATACGTACTTAAAGTTATAGGGTAAAACTACGGAGGTTTTGTATTAAATCTTTAAGAAAGTATTAAATAAATAGTCTTCAACAAACTGTGGACTCTGCAGGATGATTTTCTCGTTGACAAGCTCCGGATCAAGAAATCCTAACTTGTCATTGCCATTTCTTCTACATGTCTGTGTCTCCATTCTACATATATAAAAAAGAAGTTAGACATGCAGTTAAACGGTACAAGAATATTCAATAATATAAATAGAGACTTACAAAGTCCACAATCCGAGTACATTCGTGTCCAGAGCATCTTGCTGGTACAACATATACAATTCGGAGAATAATACCCAGAAGATGTTATCCCCATTGTGAAAATCCGATTCTTTGTATCTAACTGGGAGCGCCTCCATACCATTTTCGCACTGCTGCATGTACCACTGATGGACACGCCGCAATTGTGTTGTTAGGTGGTCTAAATGAGCTGGTTCAACCAGCGATTGCCTCAAAAAGAACTTCCACCTTAGACCCTGCTCGTGAGCACGAAGTTGTTCAGTAGCATCTTTTTCAGCTTGTGACATCAACGCGTCAGCACTAGCCATCTTCAAGTATTTTTTTTGGAGATGCGCTCGTAGTTCGACATTTTGGAAGGTTCAGAAGCCCGCCCTGTCTCTTTGGCTTTTGCCATACTCAAGAAAAACTTCTGCGCATTAGCATCGACTTTAGTTTTCTCAGGTGATGGCACCTTTTTGAAGTAAGATGTTACGCAGGCCCTTATTTCCTTTTTTCGTTCTTTATCAGTCATCTCAGCTGGTAATTTCTTCTGAGGCTGTGCTGATTTCACATATGACCGAGATTTGCTACAAGACGATGCGGACTTCCGAGATGGTGCTGATGTTTGATTCTTCTTATATGCCAGCGGAGGAGTTGGACTTTTCCTGGCTGGTGCCGGCGGAGGAGTTGGACTTTTCCTGGCTGGTGCCGGCGGAGGAGTTGGACTTTTTCTGGCTGGTGTCGGCGGAGGAGTTGGACTTTTCCTAACTGGTGCCGGCGGAGGAGTTGCACTTTTCCTAGGCGACAGGTCTGCGTGTGGAGAGTGCAGCTGATCATCATCATCGTCTTTGTCGTCCTTATCGTCTGAGCCAAACATAATCAAGCTCTTGCGCCACGCGAGGAAGCCATGCATGTTTTTTCCAAGTTTGTTTTTTCCGTCCTCGCCAGGAATCTCTACCTCCATTTTGTCATACTACACTGTCTACTTCGACCCTGGCGAATCCCAGCAGTATTGGGCGGCAGTGCAGAACCTGCGAGGAGCCGCATGGCCAAGCCCTGCCATCAGCCACCTTGATGGTAATGCCATGTGTGGACAAATGCAGCTTGCACGGTGTCGGTTCTGTGATGTCATCCACTGAAAAATGGAGTCCATGCTCTTCCAGAATCCCTGTGGATGCGCAACTGCTCTTACGAACACCGTGACTGAAGTTTCGAGGGTTGTCATCGGGTGGCGATCGTGAGCTGAGAGCTTTCTGTACTGCTTACTCCACAACTTTATCTCGCTCCGCTCTCTGTTCTGCTAACGCTTTTGCCACAACATCTTATATTTGACAAATCCGATTGATCTTCTTATTTTTTTTTTTTGCTTGTACAACGATCGTCCACCGGAAGCCTTCTTTCCACGGCACCAAACCAACTCCTCGAAAAGCGCCTTAAAGTTGAATTGTTCTCTGCTTATTAAGTTTTTTCGAATTACGCCTTTAAAGAAAAGCTTTTAATGGTTATAATTAGAGATCCTTAATCGATATAAAAATATCCGCCAATACATTTATATTAACAAAAGATACTAAAAGCAACAACTAAATTTACATATCAGTTCTTACACCTGACTACAACCCACCCAAACTCAAATCCTTAATCCTTGTTTATATTTTCTAAGGCATTCTCATTAGCATTCGAAAAACTAAAACATAGCCATACTACATGATATATATCGAAAGGGCAACTTGAGCAGTGGCATACATCGAATTAACCCATCCAAAAACTACCTTTTTTTACTATGAAGCATTAACATTGCCAATCAAGCATGCAGTTTTTCGAATACAAAAGATGTAGATTGCCCATGTAAAAAAGAACAGATTGTCACAAATTGTTTATTTCAGTCCCAAATCCTCACTGAACACTATCCCACATCCCACATGCTAGGTCCCCAAGCCAAACGAATTGGCTGGCCCCTTAGCTTTCATCTGCACATTCACATGAAGCATCACTGGATTACATCCCACAAGCATCATCACTGGATTACATCCACATCAACCAACATTCGGACATCAAGCAACATTCCTGAGTTCAGGCCTAGGTCATAAGTTCACAAGAGGTGTACCATGGCGGGGAGAGGCGGGGAGGTCGATGCGACGGCGGGGAGGTGAAGGCGACGGTGGGGAGGTGGCGGCGGGGAAGCTCCGAGGCGACAGCGAAGAAGGTCCGAGGCGACAGCAGGGAAGCTCCGAGGTGACGGCGAGGAAGGTCCGAGGCGACGGCGGGGAAGCTCTGAGGCGAGGAGGCGGTCGGAGGTGAGGTCGAGGCAACGGCGACGAGCTCCGAGGCGAGGCGACGGCGTTGGTCTGACCGGAGGCAACAGAGGCACAAGGCGAGAGGCGGCGCTGTAACTGAGAGGGCTAGGTTAGGGTAAATAAGAAGACGACGTGAATTTTGAATTTATATGAGGTACACTATCACTGCTGGGTCATCAAAAGAACCGGCAGTGATATATTATCATTGCCGGTCCATATGTAGAGCCAGCAGTAATATAAGTTATCACTGCCGGCTCACACTACAAACCGGCAGTAATAATATAATATCACTGCCGGGTGGATGTCAAACTGGCAGTGATAGTGTAATATCATTGGCGGGTATATAACTACCCGGCAGTGATAATGCTTATCACTACCGGTTGATAATAGAAACCGGCAGTGATAAGCTAGTCTCCAGACTTAATACTTTTAATTTGATCCAAATTTTCTGAAAATTTTTTAGGTATACTGTAGGACATATAATATTTTATTTAAATATTTCCCCAAATTTATATCAAGTTCTAAAATTATAAAAATCAGATTGCTATCTGTTTTAATAGTTTTAATATTTCAAAAATCAAATAATACTTGAAAAATGAACAAAATACAGTCAAATTCACACAAATTCAAATGCAGTCAAATTCACAAAAATCCAAATGCCATATTATAAGCTAGTCTCTGACCAATTAAGTGAAACTTTCAATTTGATCAAAAGAAAGCATAACCTCAATTTCCATTATTGCATATATTACATAATTGTTACATATGAGAAAATAAACATGTCGTTCGTACAAAAGAAAGCATGCATTTCATTAATCCTAACTAAGCTACGATTCGACCTTCGTTATGATCACGGCGTATGTACGTAGCTTCGTCACTCTCTTCCATAATACTTAGGTCAACGTCCTCTCTGAAAGGGGGAAACTCATCGAATTGGTTGTACTCTTCCTCGTCGACAACATTCTCAACTCCGACAATCCTTTTTTTCCTTGAATAACCACGTGGCGCTCCTTGTTAGCCGGCCGATTAAAGAAGATTTGTGTAATGTAATTAGCAAGTACGAATGGTTCTTCTCTGTATCCAACGAGTTTGAGGTCCACGGTAGTGATACCGTACTTGTCGATATTCACGCCCCCTGGAAGTCTGACCCATTGGCACCGAAAGAGAGGGACCTTCAAAGGTCTATAGTCAAACTCCCAAATCTTTTCTATGAATCCGTTGTAGGTTTGCCTATTTCCATTGCTGTCATAGGCATTTATATGGATACCGCTATTTTGATTGGTGCTCTTTTTATCTTGCACTCTTGTATAAAATGTAAAACCATTTATGTCGTATCCTTGGAATGTCCGAATTGTAGTTGACGGTCCTCGAGCCAACACTTTCAAGCCGAGTGCGATCTCTCAGACGCATCATGTGTCTATGCAACCAATCGCCGAAATTATCTCTGTGCTCTCTCGCGAGCCAAACCTTTGACCTCCCTGGGTTTGTTTTGGATAGCACGTTCTTGTGCATGTCGACATATGGGGCCACCACAACTGATTGTCCCAAAACTGCGAAATGTGCTTGTGTAAATGCAGCTAGATTGCTAGTACGTACTGATTTCTCGCCTAGTGTCCCTTTCCCCTGTAGCCTTCCCTCATGCCGAGATACAGGCACACCAATCGGTTTGAGATCCATGTAATCGACGCAGAACTCAATGACCTCCTCGGTTCCCCAGCCATCGGCAATGTAGCCTTCCGGTCGATTTCGGTTACGAACATATTTCTTTATAACCCCCATGAATCTCTCGAAAGGGTACATCTGATGTAGAAATACGGGACCAAGAATTCATATCTCTTTCACAATGTGAACAATGAGATGGACCATAATATCAAAATATTGGCACAATCATTGAGGTACACATCGATATCATTGCTAGGTTGCCTGGGCCCTTGGATCAATAGTGGCATCATAATGTACTTTCGCTTCATTCAAAGCCAAGGAGGAAGGTTGTAGATGCATAAAGTCACCGGCCAAGTGCTATGACAACTACTCATGTTGCCAAAAGGATTCATCTCATCCATACTCAACCCGAACCTTATATTCCTCACATCATATGCAAAGTGCTTCTTATATTTTTTGTCGATGTTCCTCCATTGCACAGAATCAGCAGAGTGTTTGAGCATTCCATCATTCTTGCGCTCTTCAGCGTGCCATTGTAGCAATTAGGCATGCCTTTTGTTCGCAAACAATCGCTTCAGACGGGGGATTATAGGGAAATACCACACTACCTTACGGGGACACCTCTTTTTCTTACGCTTTACCCCAACATCATCGTTCTTGATATCGTCGTCGTTGCCCTTATACCGCTTTGCTTTGCAAACAACACAGGCATCCATGTCTGCAAACTCATTGCGATATAATATGCAATTGTTTGGACATGCGTGTATTCTTTGTACTTCAAGTCCCAACGGGCAAACAACCTGCTTGGCCTGGTACGTAGTTGAAGGAAACATGTTACCCTCTGGAAGAAAGTCCCCCAGGAGACATAACAGCTCAGTAAAGCTCTTATCGGACCAACCATTACTTGCCTTCAACTGCAGTAGTGAAAGCACGGTATGCAGCTTTTTGTGCTCCTCCTTGCAACCCGGGTACAATGGCATTGTAGAGTCCTCTACCATACGCTGGAACTTTTGAAACTCCCTTTCACTCGTGAAGTCCCCCTTCCCATCACGCAGCATTTGATCTAGATCATCTTCGTGGCTATCAACGAATGCATCTTCCACCGCCGTCATATCGTTGTCTCTGTCATCTTCATCAATGTGTTGCCCTTCATGTACAATATCATCTTCACCGTGCTCGGTCTAAGAGGTATAGCCAGCCTTGAAAGCTGTCGGGACCCGAATATGCAAATCCGAACCCTTTGTGTATTCTGCACTAGTCCAGGATCACGCTAGTGCACACAGTCTCAACATAGATGAAATATCACAATCATACACAACGTAATAATAAAAGTAACTCATTTACAAAATATAAGACTATTGAACGACCTTAATGTCGACCTTACACTTGAGAGGCCTTGATGGTTTAACTCCAAATAGGTAAACAGCAGCGGAACGAAGAGCGTTGGTGAATCCCATCAATATGCCATAGGCAAATAACAAGGTTCAACTCCTAGATATTCGCCTCCTCGTGGTACTTCTCCTCCTTCGAAGTTGTAGTCATCTTCTCATCTGATGATTTGTTGTTTGCAAGGGGGGTGAGTACACACCGTACTTAACAAGTCATGCACAAAATGCAGTTCTATTACTACATGCATGGCTTATTCCAAAGGAATGGCTGAATGGTTCTTTTGTAATAAAGCAGCATTCACAAATAATCATAGTAGATAGAAAAGTAGTAAAACAAATAATACCCATAATAAATTTCGTAATCATTCTCAAGTAAAACATTTCTCTTCCTTAACCAATTTTCATCTCACATTGTCCACATTCCCAACCTCATTTTTATCAAAATCTAACCCTTGACTGTAATTCCCAAGCTTTGTCCAATTCCGTGGACTCAGCTATTCGAATAGTTTTTACACTCTGCAGAGATTGTACACTTTACCCACAAGATATAATCAACTCACCACGTTAACCGTGAATCGCCATACAAGAGTATGCGAATGAGCGATCATAACAAAGCTTTTCAGAAACTTCTAGCTCAACCTAGGAACCTCTCCGGGTTGCCTTCACTATCACTTCCTCACACCGAGCCAAGTCTAGACATGCATTTAACACCGTTGGATAGGGTACCAAGCCGTAGCACGAGGACGCCCCCATCTGCTTAACCCGTGTAATTGCCACCCGAGGTATCAAAGGTGAGATATCGGAATCCTACTAAACTAGGTCTTCCCATTCAGACATGTGGTTGTACGAGTGACTCAGGTCAAAGGCTTGCAAGGTGAAGTCCTTAATTTCGACCAAGGCAAGACTACCCCGAATAATTCACCAACAATACCATCATATAATTCACCAACAACATCGCCAAATACCAAAGTGACATATCCAATGCCACTCTTGCAACTTGCCTCAGTCTAAAACATTTTACCACCCCAGTTGATTATTGCGCAACACAATGCCAACAACAACTCAACATCCATGTAGAACTACACTGGTTCCACATATCAACATCATCGTGTGGCAACACATCACACCATTCACAAACACATTTCATAATCCATTAATCAGTATTAACCTTTTATTTTCAAAAGACATGAGTTGCGTGGCATGGCTAAGCAATTATACACGGTATAACCAACCCACGTTGGCAAGTAATAACAACCAACTAATAATCAACCATCTTAGGATGACAAATGAATTAAGACATACAAATAATCATGGCAAGGTAATATTAGCAATTGGATTGAATAACTAATCCCAAATTAATTTAAATCATTTTAATCTTGAATTAGCATGCAATAATTTGAATCAAAGTAAATTTGTAAAACTGGGAGCAATATGATCAAAGCACAACTTGCCTGGCACTTGTTATAAACTGCTCTTTTCTCTTTTTAATTGATCTTCGGCTTCCTCAACCTTTGGCTCTTCAATCGAATGCTTCGACTTTCTCGTTCTTCAGCTACTTCGGGTAACTTCTGGATGACACGTCTAATGACAAAGAAACACAAATACAACGAAACTCAAAAGCAATTCAAATAAACTCCAATTTAATATTAAATTGGTACTGAACGGAAGGGATTGAATTTAGGAACTTAGATTTGATCGAAGATCGGATGAAAGAGAACAGGCTTTCAAAAGATTTATCGAGAAGGTTACGACTGATAATTAGGGAAGAACGGAGTATGTTCCAGGTAACATTTCAAGAGATTTATTAACTCAGCTGGATAGACACTGACATATGGGCTCTCGATCTATAGACCGGGTCCACGAGAATGATTTGGTTCACGATGAACTAGACTCAGGCACAATGTTGACTAAGTAGATACACAACCAAACAAAAGAAAGATAGGCTGATAGATTAGATATGGCACAAGGATATGACACATGGCCAATGGTCTAGCGACCAAGTCCATGAATGATTTCCCAATCAATGGCAGATTAGATTTTCAAAGATAAGACAAGGACAAGTGGGGTCAACATCCACTGTGATTTGATAAGGGGTTCAGTCATACATCGATGAAAAGGCTCGATGATGAAAAGATGGCGATGATAAGAAGACGGGGCTAAACTCAATGTGATAGGGCTAGATCACATCAAGCCGATAGAAAAGATGATGACATCGCACTAGGATCTTTACTTGCATGCACACATGTGATGAGAGCAAAGCGTTAACGGCGGGACGTTAACGACGAAACGTTAACAGCGGAACGTTAACGATGGAACATTAACAGCGAAACGTTAGCGGCGGAACACTAACGATGGAAAGTTAACGGTGAAACGTTAACGATGGAACGTGAAGCATTAACAGAACACATATGAGATTACAAGGTGGCAATCATCGGTTGAAAGATAGGGCAGCGAGGTCATGACATGGCTCAAATTTGATTTGAGATCTGCGGGGTACACATATCGTGATGCAACGACAAATTGGACCAAAGATTAAGTCCGGGTTTGAGCGAAACGATTCAAGGATGAATACACTTGACATAGGGTAGAACGGTAGGATTGGCTCTGCGATTAAAGGTTACCAAAGATGGCGAACCGAAATGCGCACCGATATGAAGGACTAGGCCAAAAGACGACGGGTAGATACTAGAATATGGCTTTGACGGCAACCGGGAATCAAATGAACTTCACCGATGGGCAAAATAGGGGATAATGGTCTACTGGACACAATGGCCAGGCCACGACAAACCAAAATGGTTGGCGGCACAAGACGACGCACGACGGTGGCAAAAAGGCGACGGTAACGAATATTAAACTTTTCGAAGGATGGAACAGCAAAGGGAAAGTGAGCACCACGTAGAACGCGGTGATACGAACTCAACGGTATAGCCGGATTTGGCAGCAACCCAACGGACAGATCACAATCTGCCGACGAACGGCTGCCGAAGCCAAAAGATCGAACGGTCACAACTATTAAGGTACAGCATGAAACCTAACCAAATTTTACAGAGAGATATCTGAGATCATTTGGCACAATATGACGTGAACAGATCTAAGTTTTACCTTCTGGATCAACGGGGAACACGCGATGAAGTTTTCTGCCGTTAGAACGCAGTCTGATCGGGGAAGATTGATTTTTCTGCACAAATCCCGTAGGCAAAACCATGGGTTAGGATGAGAACCGCGTAAAGAACATCAAGATGAGTCTACAGAAAAAGATTCACAATCAAATTCACTAAAACAAAGGAGAACGAGCAGAAACAAGATTTGAGACTGGAACGGCCATAACTTTTGATTCCGCGGATGAAACTGCATCAAATTTGGAGGGAAAACAGATGGTATAATGGGGCACGAGATGACAGAGTTGGATCTTAGAAAAACTCACTCAGCTGGTGAGAAACACGATGCAAAAACCGGCTGACGTGGGGCAAGGTTCTCGAGCGAGCGCGGCGACGCTGTCAGCTTGGTCTTGCCGCGATGTGGTGGCATGGGGAACTGGCTGGGGGGTGCATGAGGGGCACGGTGAAGTGAGGAGGCGGGCTGGGTGGTCAGACGGGGCCGGGATGGCGTAGGAAGGCGGCACGGCGGCAGCTTGGTTTGCCAACAAAGCGGCGCACGCGATGCGGCGGCTCGGCTGAAAAAGGGCGCTAAGGGGTGGGGTGGGCGGCGACAAAGGGATGCCCATGGGATCGACGGCCGGCGACGGGGATGACCGGAGCGGCGGTGAGGACGACGGCCGACGTGACCAACAACCGTTCGGATGGCATGATACCCGAAAACATGATAAAACACAGAATTTTCCAAAACTAGCGAGAGCACAGCGTAGAGCAAAATCATACTAGGCTATATCTAGAAGGAATTTGATTGGGGATTACCAGTTTGGGAGGAATCGACGACGAACGGAACCCGATTCACGACGATCGAACGCAAATTCCCGGTGCGATTCTTGACGAAACCTGGATTTTCTTGAGGGGTTATGATCTACACACTAATATGCACAGGATGACGTGAACAGAAGTAAATTTTCCTTACCGAATCAAAAGATGGCACGACGATGGCAACGGAGGACGTCCGACAACCGTTTCTTCAAATTTTGGAAGGGCAACTATTCTGGAAATGGAGGGCAAGGGTGAGCACCGTGTTGGGGAGACTAAGACGCATATTTTGGGTGGTAACACATGTTGAGGGAAGGAGAAACAGAAGAGTTATGGCTTAAACAAGAAACGGAAAAAAATTGATTGTAGCGGCCGTTTCACTTAATTTTAGGGGGGGTAATTGTATGAGAATTGAAGTCCTTGATGACACGGTCTTTTTGCAACTGACCTCACTTGATTTCATTGAGAATTGCAAAAGATATGAACTCTGGATTGCGACGGTCCGTGTCATACATCCACCTTCGGTCCTTCTACAGTTAATTATATCGAACTACATTTTAGTATATCAATAAACACACCAAAATAATTTATTCTTTACATTAGTCATGCAGTGCTAATTAATTAAAATGATAAACACATTATAAGCACATAACGCAAATAACAATATAATTGTAAATGATTAGATTTACAAATACATCTAGCAATTTTGCCTATATTAAGATACATCAAATCTTTTTCACTATTTAAATATCCATCTAGCATTTGTTAATTATTTACAAGATTTATTCATTTCATTTTGTTATGTAGCACTATTAAATTCAATTAATATACATCAAACAAGCATATAATTGAATATAAGGATATATTTCTAAATAATTATGTATCTTGCAACTTTCATTATTGGAAAATCCATCTACCATTTTTCATTATTTAAATATTCAACTAGCAATTCTCACTATTTATAATTCATCTAGCAATTTTTACTATTTAAATATCCATATAACAAATTTTCATTATTGAAAAGAATTACGCTTATGCATAATTGTCCATCTAGCAATTTTCATTACTTAAAAATCCACTACATCACTAAAATGGATAAGAATTATAATTTATTAAATAATTTAGCTATATCTTAATTTGAGCACTACCGACCTAAAGTGTTCACACCATACAATCAACAATTATCAACATCTAGAGCAATATATAAAGTAAAATTTTACTACAAATATAACATAGATCAAGTCAGTAATTAACCTCTAAAAGAAATATGAGACGAATTTTAATACAATTTTTCAGCAGCAACTCGCTAAGATAATAACTACAGAGCAAAATAGAGCTTCTTTTTATTCTGCTCGGTCGGAGAAGAAGTCACCTCGAAGAGAAATACAAAAAAATATTAACACAATTTTTTGGCAGCACCTCCCCAATAAAATAACAACCGAGCAAACATAGCTCCTCTCTGTTCTGCTCGGCCGGGGAAGGCGTCGATCAGGTCCAGATATATAAACACCTTATCATTGCTGGCTCTGCGTAGAACCAACAGTGATAAGGTCAAATTACGCGGAAAAATTCGGAAGGGTGGGAAAATACATATCACTGCCGGTTAAAGACTAAAACCGACAGTAAAAATTATAACACTACCGGCTAAAAATGGAACCGACAGTGATATATCACTACCGGTTTTGGGTATAAACCGGCAGTGATAGTCTGTTATCACTGCTGGTTGGTAATACAAACCGGTAGTGATACGTCGAATCCTTCCAAATCTCGTGCCAACCATCGCGCTTCCCCGTTCCTCTGCCAACTATTGCACTTCCCTATTCCTCTGCCAATTGTTGCCCTTCCCATTCTGCCTCTATATAATGCCCATTCCTCAATCTGTAGCACCAATCCTCACAATCTACCACTACTGCAAGAATGACACCCCAAGAAGCGGGCACGTACTGGGAAAATTCCCGCTCTGCCGCCAGAGAAGGAGGAGAAGAAGGAGGAGAAGAGGGAGGAGGAGGAAGAGGAGGCAAAGGAGGAGGAGGGCGACGACGACGACGCGGCGGCGGCAAGGTCCTGCGGCGTTGATGCAGGACCAACTCCACCACCGAATCGGATTCGGAGGAGGAGGAGGAGCACCACCGCAACTCCGATCGGTCATCTGATGGCAGCTCCGGCGACGAGGAGGAGGACGACGATGACGATGACTTTTGGATATAGGGTTTCGCGCCATTTTGGGTTTCAAATGGTTAATAGCCGTTGGCCCGTTATATTTTGTATATATAATTAGGACTAAGTATGTAATTATGGACGGTATAACTAATTATGTTTTGTAAATGTTATGTGTTTTAACTAATACATATCACACAAATTACAAATTTTGTAAATGTTCTGTGCGAGATAAATTACAAATGTTTAATATGTTCTGTGCAAGATAAATTACAATGTTTGATATGTTCTGTATCTTAACTAATTATGGGGAACAGTAATATCACTGCCGGTTCTGGAGTAAAACCGGCAGTGAAAATGGACTTATCACTGCCGGTTGATAGACGAACCGGCGATGATAAATCACTAGCGGTTTTTTATATAAACCAGTAGTGATATCTTGTTATCACTGCTTGTTCTCTCTAAAACCGGCAATGATATTGCCTCCATTCGTGTGGAAAAATTATACTATTCTTATCACTGCCGGTAGAAGTTAGAACCGGCAGTGATAATTTTATCACTATCGATTGAATTTAGAACCGCAAGGATAATATTATCATCGCTCTCAAAGCCTACCCAAGCAGATGATGGGGGTCGCGGATGAGGCAGTCTATAGTAGTGATCAGACCTCTACAAGAGTAAACGGAAGAATCATTTAGTCTCTGAAGAATTCGAAGGAGCAATCAGGAAGTAGCATGTAAGATTTGGCTTCCCTAGATATCACCTAGAACGGGCAAAAGTAATAAATCTAACCAAATTCCCAGGCCAGTGGAAGAAACTTGACATAAATTAACCTAAACATCATTGCATATCCAAATTGGCAACTACAAGAGTATAAAAATTGCATCTTCCCCACAACTCTTTAATGCAAGCATGAACCCCAGTTTGAAAATTCCAATCCCAAAAGCCTCCAGTGACCCCAACTTCGAATCAATTTTGCCCAAATCGACATCGTGTTGCACAAAGATCGAGTAGCTTTTGCGACCATCGAAACACGAAATTTGGATTGGAGTTCGTGTATTTGTGCGATCCAATCATGGACTTGGGGTGGAGTAGATCTCATTTGTGCTTACCGTACTGGGTGACGAGGGGTAGTCGGAGTTGGAGAGGTTGATGAACTAGTACCAGTCACTGCCTTTGTGCAGTAGAATGGCCGCAGCGTGCAGCGCGTTGGCCACCATGGTCGAGCCTTGGTAGGTGACCAGGTTGGCACGGGTGACTCACTTGACATTGCGGAAGCATGAGTAGATGAAGTCGGCGCTCATGGCGGTGGCGACCTCAGTGACCGGCTCCTCCAAGTCGAGGTGCACCATGTATATGTTAGCCGGGTGGTAGAGCACCTTGTGTGTCTGTCGCAGGGACACACCATCACCGGCAAAGCTAGAGACAAGGTAAGTGATCCTTGGGACGGTGCACCGCGGGCGATTGGGGTCAGGCTGCATCTCTTGCTAGTGTAGCGTGACTCGACGGAGGTAGTGGAGGGGAGTGGCGAGAAAGAGAGGAGCAGGGCGCGGAGGAGGAGAAGAAGAGGGAGGCGGAGATGAGGACCGCAAGGGGTGGAGCGGGAAGTGGAGATCGTTGGCAGGAGGGAGAGCCACGCGTGGGGTGGAGGGGGTGACGGATGTGTGACGTGTCGAGATGGAGAACGGATGATCGTCACCAACTTCTAATTATAAGTAGTAGAGATAAAAAAAAATAGAAAGAACATAAATAAGATAATAATAGAGTCTGAAGTTTATAAATTTTCTCGAGTTTGATCATGATTTAAAATTTTTAGGAGAGCTTAAGAATTTTCTCCGAACCATTCTCTAAAAGTTTGAAAAAATTTAAACCTGTTTGTAGGTCAATAAAAAATTATAACTTGTACAAGCATGTACTCTAAAGTTCGAAAACTCTGAAGTAGCATTGTCATAAATTTTGGAAATTCATTATGTTTGATCATTATATAAAAATTTTATTAGAATATTAGGGATGCTTCAAGATTATCCACAAAAATTTTCAAATTTTTTGCGTGCTCACAGCAAAGCCAAAAAACTCACAAAAAAGTGTCATGGCTATGACTAGAACCCATGACCTGAGGTTTGCAAGCCTTGCACTTCACCAACTAAGGTAGAGCTGCTGCTTAGTATTAGTATTGAAGAGTAAATTGCTTTATGTATATCAGCCAAACAATTTTTAATGGAGACTTCATTTCATCGGTTTACAGACAGACCTCACTTTCCTCTCTACTGTCAAACAACTAGAGACTCAAGCTCTAACTTTCTTCCTCTCTGGCCTCTAGCCAAACTCTAGCCAAATCCAAACTTCTTCGGTCAAGTAGCATGCAATCTCAGCACTATACACCGAGATTTTGGCCCATCTAGCTGAGATTTCGCTCTATCATCCGAGATTTTCACTGAAAGCAAGTACTGAGATATCATTTTTTTTGTAGTGAATTTCATGAAATTAGTCTGAGATTTCATCATTTTGGGCCAGATTGTTGACTTTGTATAGTGGATTAAGTTGGTTCTAGGTTGGATATGGCCGGATTTGGTGTATTGTTGCATGCTAACAATGTCATTTGCATATTCTTAATGTTATTCAATACCTACATGACACATACACAATTGTTAGTAACATGTTGCAAGAAAAGGTGAAGAAATTATGCTATTTCCCGTGAGATATGCAACATTAAATATGCTAACAAATATTATACATAGCAAAAACACATCATCACTAGAACATCTATGCTTTAACAGTTCAACGCATAACTACTCAACAAGTCAATAGCTCATTTGCATAACCAAATGGTACTACAGTGATAAATCTAGTGGAGGTATGCATATTCATTATTCAAGACATGTGGACAATCATTTGCACTTCAGAATCACAAGACCATTTGATTGAAACAACTAATACCTATCTTGTATGTTTGAATAGCAAATACAATCTATTTAGTTACAATAGTTTGTAAATTACATTGCTTATTCTAATGTTAGTTTATATTCATCCATTTTTAAATTATAATGATTAGTCATCACTGTAATATTAATTTATAAAGAATGACAAACACGACATTTAGATATGCTGGACATCAGTTAGCCGTACCTTTGCTTCACATAAGCTGCAGAATAACATGCCTTCTTCACATATAATATTTTCGTTGTTAATGGCTACTTTGTATTTAGTTATCACAAATAATATTTTCATTGTTCATTCATTGGCATCTTTTGTTTTCCATTGCAGATAGTGTGAATAATATATGGGAGCATGGGGAGACCATCGGAGTCGAAGTGCAACTACTATAGGCACGTGATGAAGGGTGGAGGAGTGACCCGTATGAAGGAACATCTAGCTAGCCGCACCGACGATGTGAAGGCCTGTCTATGCATTCCTAAATTGGTTAGGCAGGCTATGCTCACGGACCTTCATGGATATTAGGAGGAGAAGAAGATGGAGGTGGTGCGCCTCCGTAAGGAGGAGGCTTGCAACGACTGGGTCACCTTAGCCATAGACTACCGTACCAAGTAGGAGTACTCAAGATGGCCATAAGGGACTCAAAAGAAGAGTCCTACCTTAGGAGCCAAAGTTTGACCCCAAGATCGAAGTATAGGAGTGGTGCAGTGAGGCTCTCGATCCAATCCACTATTAGCAAATTGTTTTATAAATCCAAATCGACACAGGAAAGCTATGTTTCCATCGATGTTGACCTTGCATGGAGTGGTGCCCCACAGCAATTCTGTATTGACACTGCATTCAAGTAGGCGAGGCAGAAGCTAGGGAGGGTGTGGTCCAACTGGTTCCATGCTATTGCAATTCCAAGAAGGAAGACCGAGTATTCATATTTCACATGTATGAAACGATCGTAGGGTTGTAAGCTACAATTCTGATGATAGTCGTACTAACATCTTGTGCCCGCGATGGACAGGTGCATCCAAGATGGCGCAAGAGCTAGGCTTGGGGTGGTTACGATTATTGACAGAGTTACGATGGATCGAGTAAGTCTTGGAATTTTGACTACATTGATCTCTATGCTGATCCGTATGCATGAGACATATCTGTTAGGTACCTTTACCAATCAGAGAATCATGCCAAGTGGATGGCTTATTATGAACATTGGGAATCTGCCTAGCTACCGTGGGACATGAGTGGGGAAGAGTATAAGCAATAGCATGAGAGGAGGTATCATAAGATTATTATCGATAACGACGTGGAGTTTGCACTACTAGCATACTACTACTCATAAGTACATAAATGTATTGTTGTTCGTACTTTGCATGATCCTACTCCTTTAATTATGCATCTTCTTGCAATACATGTTTATACTGCATACTCATTCTTCAATTATGCCTCTTGCAGGTGGTTCATGTTGAGAGTTGTATTCTAGCGTCACTCATGCTTTCATAGGTAGTTCTCACATGCTCCTATATAGTCATATTTGTGGTGTATATGTGATGAATTGTTATATGTATCAATTTTACTTTATGCCTATTATTTGTGATGCCAATATATATTGATTGTTTCCAATTGTAACCTTTAAAATCTAAATATCAATCAAAATGTGCCAAAATTTCTAACTTTGCAGAACCTTTCTAAGAATTTTATAAATTCAATGGGGTGTGATCATGATCCAAAATTTTGAAGATTGCTCAAGCATTGCCTTAGAACCATTCTGTAAAAGTTTCAAAAATTCTAAACCTTTTTTGTTTGCTCAACTCAAGCTATGCATTGATAATTAGACTTTCATCATAATAGTACCACTATCAGAATTTTTTTAAATTTCTCAGGATTGATAATCATCTAAACATTTTATGAAAATATTAATGATGCATCATGACCAACCAAAAAAATTTTCAAAATTTTCTAACGTGGTTTCAAGTATTTCTCATTCGGTTGAAGTTTGCTGGTTATATTTTTATTAGGATATCACCACTGTCCAAATTTTTAAAAATTCCTTTAGATTCATCATCATCTAAAACTTTTATGGTAATATTAGTCATATGTTAGAACCGTGCACAAAAAATTTAAAATTTCCTAACGTGATTTGTTCTATTTTTCATTCGGGTCAAATTTGTCGGCCAGCGTATTTTATTAGGACAATAGCAATGTACAAATTTTTAAAAATTCTTCAGGCTTGATAATCATTTGAATTTTTTATGGAAACATTACTGATGTGTTAGGATCATGTACAAAATTCAAAAAATTTTGACATCGTTGAACCATTTTTTGCTCGGTTCATTTTCACCAAAATCTTGGCAAATTTTGCCGAGATTTCAGGAATTTCCAGCGTAATCTCAGAAATTTTGGTGCAAACAAAACCGGATTTGAATTTTTATTTTTGTATTTCATTCAGAATTTGTTGAAAATTTTAAGATCTCGGTGAAATTTTGGATTCCGGCCACTTCCGAGATGTTATCCGAAAACAAGATTTGAAACCTTGAAGGTGAATGAAGAAGATGACACATGAAATTTTAGAAGGGTGTCGTAGCATTTTTAAGTTTGAGGGTAACTTCAAACTAGTCATACCCCTTGATTATTATGGCCTATAGGCCATAGAATTAAAAACCGGATAAGGAAAATGGATCTTGTATGGTATCGTTTATTGGTTTAAAATTGGCCAAATTTTGTGACCCAAAATTTTAAATGTTCTACCGATGGTTACCAGTGAACATGGAAACAACAAGTCCATTTGAAATAAATACTTTTTTGATGATGATATTGTGTAAACAGACAATATTCAATACAACACGACAAAGTTCAAGACTTATATGGCTGTTGGGTGCCGAGAAGGTTGTCGGACGTCACTGAGGATTTCATATTGCTCCACTCAATACAATTTAATTTCATATAGAAAGTCTCTTTTCTACTCCCGAAAGTAGTTACTATCTGTACTGTATCTCTCACAACTTAAGGAGTATCTCATGCCGCAACGAAGGGTACGTATGTACGTGTAATATACGAGTATATAAGACTGACTAGGTGGTATTTACATTTTCTTCAGAGGTGGTATGTATATTTTTTAGACATACTCCTTTTTACGTGTGTATATAAAGGTATTTACAAAATATGCTAAAAACTATGTACACCCTTACAATTTTTCATGTTTTTCATACTGGGGTATCTTATAATTAATTAGCATACAAGTGTACCCAAAGTGATAAGAGAGTATGACACTTTCGTTTAGATGGTATATTGAAGGTGTGAGTATGTATTTTTGGGAATATAGAAAAGGCTTCATATATATATATATATATATATATATAGAGAGAGAGAGAGAGAGAGAGAGAGAGAGAGGGGCAACATATCCAGTGATCACTCTATAAAATCCATGTGTACTAGTTTTTAAAAATTCTAAAAAAATTACCATATGTAGAGGAGATGAGGTTCTACAATCTTGCAAAATTTGAAAACCAAATTCAATCACGCTGGAAAGATATAAAAAAGACAAACAGCGAGTTAAATAGTGTTGAACAGTGAAAATCACTATTTAAGCTGAGTTTATCTTTTTCGTATCTTTCAAATGAGATAGATTTTGGTTTTCAAATTTTGCAATATTATAGAAACTCACCTCCCCTATGTATGATAATTTTTTGAGAATTTTTAAAAATTTATACATATGGGTTTAATGGAGTTTTCACAGTAGGGAGGTTTTTACTAGATATATTGCCATATATGTATATATATACCTACAATCAAACTATTATTAAAAAAATAACTCTAGTTTAAATTTCAGTTCAAACTTATTTGAATTGGTTAGTAAACTAGTTAAACCCAACATCCTAACTATATATATATATATATATATATATATATATATATATATATATATATATATATATATTTGTTGATTAATACATGACATGCATGCAACAAACGTTTCATGGCAGTATTCAAGGGATAGCGATGCCCCAGCGATACCATACAAATCAACGACAGTAGTTCGTATACATCAATCTGCATGCCCCCGGCATTTGTACTGGACAAGTCCTCCTTAACCTCTACAAACCATTATACTAATTGAATCATCAGTCCAAGTGTGTAATACTTGTCACACTACAGGAATCGACATTATTTTTGTCTGCTTGAAACTGACGAAAATAGCTAATCCCGCCACGTGTCCTATTTCCGTCGGCTCTGGCCTCCGAAAATCTCTGCGCACTGCCACGTGTTCTTTTTTTTGTTGGCATGGACCAACGAAAATGGTGCACACAAATTTTTGAAAACCCAGGCGCGAGGACTCCCATATTTTCGTCGGCCTTGTCGCAGATACCGATGAAAATATACCTAATTTCATTGGTTCATCCGGGCCGACGAAATTATGGGTTTATTTACGTTGACCTATTTGTGACCGACGAAAAAAAATAGAGCTGACGAAAAAAGTGACGATTTCTGTAATGTCACTCATGCATGATCATCACTGATCATAATAAATAAGACGTACGGTTAAGGAATCACCGTCGAGTACTGCATAAAATGATTGGGTCAATGCTACGGTGATACTTTCTAGAATTTGTGATCGATGTACGCATCCACGTCAGAATCGGTGGTTGTTTTGTTAGAATGACTGTAATGTACTTAGTGCTACGTCGCAATTGCTTCTAATCTAAAAATTGATTGTGATATTATTATTAATAACCTCTCCGAAGTTATTTATCATAATCTATTTGTCCTAAAAACATAAAAATCGATTTAGATGAAGCGATAATGATGTACCATTTTGTAGAAGTGAAACAGAAAAGGTTCAAATTAAATATGTGTCATCTAGAAGCAAATAATGAATGACACAGTATGTGCACCCAAGTATATATCTCTCAAGAAAAAGGAAGAGAAAGATGCATCAAACTAACACAAGTAACAAAATATTAAAATCGGAACATGGAATATACTCTCAAAGAAATCATGGAGCACAAGAGAACAAGATCTGGTACTTCTACTGTTTAATGGCGATGGATAGCTAGCTATCACCAAACACCCATTTTCTAAGAGGGAGAGATGATTCATCCAGATCGTATTACTTGTACTCGATGAAGTTCTTAGACGGAGGTTAGCATTTCTCAATCGGATGTTTCCTTTGTTTGAAACTTGTTAGCCATACGTACAGTCTAACCTACCTACTAGATTGTCGACACACATGCATATAGTATTAGATTGCCGTGCATGCAACTCATCTGGGAGGCATTAACAAAATATTGATGGTATGTATTGTTGGAGATTTTTCGGCACACCAACGTCTTTGGTGTCGGTCTCGTTAGCTAGCCCAATATTAAAAAGGGGAGAAGCTGGTACTCTTCATTTATTACGATTGATCTTGAGTTCACCTCTCCTATATACCTAATCCAATCTAAGGAGTTTGCGCTAAGCTGACGAAGGCCCTCTCCATCGCCGAAAGGATTTCAGTGCTTCTTCGCATATCCACGTCGCTCCCTTCTTCTCCGATGACACATCAACCACCGACCGAACTCTAATGGCTTCCTCTTCTTCTCTGGGTTAGAAACTAATGACTCAACTTCTGCATTATGTTTAGTGATCAAGCTTTAGACTAGCAAATGTTCATATTTTAGTAAACCCTAAGTTCTAACATTTAGTATCAGAGCCGATCTAGTCTTTTCATGATCCCTTTTTAGCCCGGTTTAAGCCATGTTCTTATCAATTAGAGATTGTTTTATGGTTCTTGTGGCTCGGTTAGCATTTAAAAAGAGGGGAATAGAATCATTCGAACCCAAGTTCCCCAAATCCCGAACCCTAATCTTTAGTTTTGTCCCCAAATCAAGCAAATCCTAAATTCTAAGTTGGGTTTCCAGGGCTTAGCTCATCCAGTGCTCGACTTCGCCATCGATTCATGCATTTGCTCGCGCGTCGTCTTGGCCGCTTCGCTGAGTTCCTGCCTAGCTGATGCCCGCACAGCATTAGCTTCGCCGACGCGTGCGTTGGGGCTTGTGACCATATTCGTCGGAGACATGTGCAACATTAGCTCGCCACGTGTGTGAGCACCATCGCGCTGCCCGCCCGCTGCCGTCGCCGCTGCAGATTTTTCAGGAGCACGAAGTGAAATAAGCTAGGGTTTCTCAGCCACGCCGTTTTGTTCCGCTCGCACGAGATCTGGTCTATCCGATCGGATGGGTGGTTATGATTCACACGTGGGTTGAGTGCGCGTTGCTGGGCTGTTGGCTCATGCACGCGGCTGGGCTAGCTCACGCCTATCTTTGGCAAGTGCATGGTCATGCTTCGCAACACTGCGTGCGTTCGCCAAAGTGGCATTGCGGCTAGGCCGCGAGTGTTTTAGGCCACACGTAAATAATTTAATCCTTTAATTTTTGTATTTATTTAGTCTTTTAATTTCCAGTAATATAGCATTGTTTAATTATTATTTCTTGGGCATTTATGTTATGATTAATTTTTGGGATAATTAATTAATGTGGCAATTAACTTTTTATGTGATGATTAATTCTAAGTATTGTCTCTAATTAAAATGGAACCAACGGGAAGTTTTGGTTAAAGATTATTATTAATGTCAAAATTTGGGATTATGTTATGACCATGATCATATTCTGACCAACATTATTTATGAACATGTGTCACCCATAAGATAATTTAGTTCTTTTCGTTTCTGCCCAACGGTGATGTGAATAGAACTTTAAATTTTCCTATCATTAGCATGATTATTAATCAGACCAACGAAGGGTTAATTTTCATGCAAGACATTGATTTTTCAATGTTTACTGATTATATTTTTGATTCAACCATGAATAACACTAATGTTGCCGCTTACTTGAACGGCATTGAGCAGTTGACTGGGACAAACTTTCCTTTTTGGAAAGAAAGGATTTTGATTGTCCTTAGAGTCATGGACTTGGACTATGCATTACATGATGACGCTTCCGTATCTCCTTCCGCTGATGATGAGAGTTTCACTGAGAAAAAGAAACTTTATGACTTAACAGCTGAAAAATAGGAGTGATCCAACCGCATGTCCTTGATGATTATGAAGAGCACCATTTCTGTTGGGATAAGAGGAGCAATCCCTGAATTTGATAATGCTAAGCATTACTTGGCTTCAATTAAGGAGTAATTCAAGGGCTCTTCAAAAGTATATGGTAGTACTTTAATTATGAAGATGCTCATCACTAAGTATGACGGCTCTAGCAGCGTTCTTGAGCATATCATAATGATGACAGATACGGCTGCTAAACTTAAGGGTATAGATATAGCCATTTCTAATGGTTTCTTGGTTCATTTCATTGTGACCTCCCTCCCTTCTGAGTATAATGCATTCAAAATTAATTATAACACCCAGAAGGAGTAGTAGACTATGAGCGAGTTGATCGACATGTGTGTCCAAGAGGAGGAGAGGATAAAGGCTGAAAGGAAGGACCAAGGTTTCCATGTTGGTCATGGGAAAAAGAAATTCCAAGGGGAATCTAAGTCCAAAAAGAAGCTACATTTTTCTCTTAAGGCTAAGTCAAGTAAGCCAAAGTCAAAGGCGAAGGCCCCTAATGCATCTAACTCTACTTCTGATGGGCCCATTTGTTGTTTCTGTAAGAACATTGGGCACAATCAGAAAGACTGTGTGGACTTCATGAATTGGCTTGCCAAGAAGGGTAAAGACATAATTTCTACTCTTAATGAAACTCCTTTTGCTGATTTTTCCCCTAATACCTGGTGGATTGATTCTGGTGCCACTATGCACGTTTCTAATTCATTGTACGGATTCCTCACCGTGAGGGCACTAAGAAAGGGGGAGTGAAGTCTTAGAGTTACTAATGGAAGGGAGGCTGAAGTTGTAGCCGTTGGCATATTACTATTAGCATTAGATAGTGGTTTCACCCTTCAATTAAATAATATTGTTTATGTTCCCATCATGAGAAGGAACCTTATTTCTGTTGCTCTATTACATGATAAAGGATACTTTTGTATTTTTTGGGAATGAAAGGACCGGAGATGTCGCCTAGAGGGGGGGTGAATAGGGAAATCAAATTTTTCAGTGGAATTAAATTTTTCTAAGGTGATCAGCCCGGACTATCCTAGTATTAGTCCGGATACTCCGGTATATGCGGATTATCCGGTATGAGCAATGCGGATACTCCGGGTTGGGTACCTTAAGATGAGATTTCAAATCTCTTTAACTTTTGAGCCTTGAATACAAAGAATCTAAACACTATCAGATACCTGAAACAAGTATGGATCTAGAGGCAAACACAGTAGAGAAGTAGATCGGGCAATTTCAAGATTCAAAATACCAATACTTTAAAAAGAATAAGAAGTAAACATGTAGACGATGATTTTTCACCCGAAGTTCAGATCCTTGAGGGGATCTTACGTCTCCGTTGAGGCAGCTCAGTCACACTTGAGCCGGGGTCTCTTTCAACACTCTTCCTCCCGGTGTTGCACAAATGCACTCGCCGGTCTTTACTCCTTGATTCCTTCCCTTATGGAGGCGGAATCGGCCTTCACAAACTTCCCACGACCAACCACACAAAGCACCGGTGGTTCGTAGGCGACCTCCTAGCCGTCTAGGAGTTCTCAACCTCCAAGAGTAACAAATGCTTACGAAGAACGAACTTGGAGATGAACTCAAGTGCTCAACAACTTAGATCCCACTCAATCCTATTACCTCACTCCTCAAACTCTTCCCAACCCTTCTCACCAAGGAGATCACTTAGATCTAAGAGTAAAGAGGTGTTTTGGGGGCTCAAGAACAAGGAAATGGCTCCTCAAATCTGCAGGGTAACGGCAACTTCGAAGTTAGGAAGGAGGGGGCTTTAAATAGAGATCCACAAAATTAGCCGTTAGGACTGCGCAAAACCCGGATACTCTGGACTCAACCCGGATACTCCAAATTGTCAGGATTGGCTACAATCTAACCTAACCGAGAGGACGAACCCGGATACTACGGACTCAATCTAGATACTCTGGCCAAGCACTGAGCAGCCCGATGAAAACGAGCATAACTTTTGACTCCGGACTCTGATTTCAGTGATCTTGGACTCTACAGAAAGCTAAGAACGAGGGCTACACAACCCACAAGATCTCACTACCCAAATCTAAAAGGATAGGAGCAGAATTCACCAAGAATCCAAGAGAGACCTTAAACTCTCACTTTCCGACTCTACTAACACTTCTCTCCCTCACACCAAACCACCTACACCTAGGTGTACAAGATGTGACTTATGTCTCTCAAACTTTTGACAAAGATAGATCACTTGAGCACTTGACACATCTAAAAGTCATTCGACGTCGCATTCCTCTTAATAGTACGGCAATCCTTAGACTCAAATTAAATCAAAATAATACAAGTCTAGAAATAGTCACTTGCTGTCTTCTTTCTTAATGCCGGTGCATGAAGACCTTCACTATATAATTGATGATATCTTCACCTTGTTCAACTTGAATCGATTCACCTCATGAGACTCTCGTCCTATCAACCTTAACTTTATCATCCTCTCCGATGATCTCCACGCCAAGTCGATCTTGACTTAGTCCTCAACTCTTGGTGACACCGCCGTCTTGTTGACCTTGGCTTAACGGTCATCCTCCAAGATGCCTTGGTCACCATACACACACGGGACCTAATTCTTTCCAAACCACTCATGAAAGACATTACTCCCAAAAGTTCAATAGATATAAACAAGTTAATATTTGTGAGCAATTGATTACCACAAGTGTTTCATATAAAAAAGCACAATATAAATGGAAACACTTGACATAAGAAATGTTCTCTACTAAGTACATCACGATGAGTATGTAATTGATCTATATGCACTAGAGAGATAATTGTCAATATGATGAATCAATTAAATCATAGCAAGGATCACAGTCTTTACTTAAATGAAGCACATGATAGAATGTACACGAATTGTACATGTGCAAATAATATTTGGAATAAGAGTAAATATGTGATTCAACTCTAGATTAAACTTCACTAAGAGAAGTGCATGAGAAGATACACAACTAAGACATGCATGCACCAAGTCAATCTATAGTAATGTGAAGTTTAACTCTTTTTAATACATACATACTAAAAGCAAAGCACATAATGAACTCAAATGAATATATATGCACAAATAAATATGACATGAACCAATGTGCATATATATAATCAATATGTTACTTGGAGTTCACTATGCATTTGCACAAGAGGAATGCAATAACAAATATAGAAGGGATAGCGAGATTGCATACCTTATCTTTGCTTACCCATCCCACTTGATTTTCCTCTAAATAGATGAGACTAATACTCAACTTCGCAATAAACATGTTAGTCTCATAGCAATATGTAACGTCCCGAATTTTGGTCCAATTTTAAATTTTGGAGTTATTTGAATTTTTATGAATTAACCAACCTTTAATTGCATTTAATTGAATTTATCTAATTTTCCTGGGATTTATTGGATTTAATTGGAATTTATTTATATCATTTTCTCTTGAGTAATTAAATATCAGAAAATATAATTATCAAAAATTAAAAACTAATATTTTATTTAGGCTCAAAATGCTCTGAAATATTTTCTAGAATTTTTCGTATTTTAGTGCCTAAATAATTACTTTGAATTTTGGTATTTATTTTTATTCAAAAGTCTGAAAATCCTTAGCTACAGTGTTGGGCCGGCCCAACACTGTGCTTGCGCGGAGAAAACCCTAACGCACGCCCGCTCCGCACCGTCCGATCTTGATCGGACGGCTGACGTTGGTCGCGTTTATCGGATCGGCACGATTGTTGCACCGCGCTTGCCGTTAGTACCAAGATCGTGTCGAGGATTTGGCGCTACCGAGGCATGTCCGGCCGAGTGAAGTACACCCCCGAGCTCAGCACTTCCCTCCGGTCATTTCCCCTCATCTCTCTCGCTCAGCCATCCACCGTAGCACGCGTACTAGCTCGCCGTAGTTCACACTCTTCCCCGCTTCGGTTTTCGCTGTGCCCCGCCGTGTTCCGCCGTTCCCCGCCGCACCTGAGACCCTCATCGAGTTCCCCAAGCCAAGACGCATCCGCCGGGTCACTTCATTCCACCGGAGAAGCTCGGAAACGCCGTCGCCCGTGTCGTCTTCTCCAAGTCCGGCGACCAGCGCCGCCGCATCTTCATCGACTCCTCGCGTGCAACCTCAGCCGTCAGATCTTCATCGGACGCTCGAGGTAAGGCCACGTAAGGCGTAGTAACAGTGAACCGCTCGGGTAGTTCTTGCGCCGTCTGATTTGAATCCGACGGTCGGGAAATCGTGCATGCGTGGCTTGATGCTTCCGCGACGCGTGTCAGTCGCTGACATGTGGGGTCGAGCACTGTTCGCGGGCCCACTTGTCAGTGGGAGGACCGCCGGTCGTGCTGGCGTCAGCGTGACGTCATCCGGGCCCACCTGTCAGTGGCCGAGGGCGACGTGGTTCGCTCTGGTGCCGACACGTGTCGAGCCGAGAGAAAATAACCGGAAAATCGGTGGAAAATAGATGAATAATTCGGTTTATTCTTTTATGAATTTTCAGAATATTGTAAAGGCTATAACTTTTGCATTTTAACTCGGATTTGGGTGATTCCAGTGCCCAAAAATTTGTAAAAATGTGAACTATTTATTGGTGATTTTTATTTTATTTTTAGAATTTATCTTGCTGTCTGTATAGTGTATTTATTGTGTGATTGCTTGTCTTAAGTAGACTCGAGTCATAGGGTTTCGTCGAGGAGAATTTGAAGACCCGTCAGAGAACCTCGACAGAACCAACTCCTCTTCAAGGCAAGTCATGCTTTGACCATGTTGCCCCTAGATTTCGAAAATATATTTTGATTCAATTATTGCATGCTATGTTAAGTATAAATGATGTTGCTTATATGGGAACAGTAGTTAAAATACCTAGATTATAATGTTTATATGCCCTGAAAATCCTTGTCCACCCTAAGATGTCTAATACGTTGGATAATAATATGATGCCAACACGGGAGGCTAGACCGTGATTAGCTGCTTAGCTTGCTTATACGCGATGAATGAATTTCAAATAGCAAATGAATACTGACTAAACAATTATGGAACGCATTTTTGTAAAAGTGCGATGATGTCATACGATGGAATTGGAATAGTAACCTGTGTGGTGCTATTCGTAAATTGATGTGAACAATGGCATGTGTTGCTTAAATGTAACATGGGGTGGGGGAAATGTTTTGGACCGGGGCAAGTGGCAAGAAGGCTTCGTGCCAGGTGGGCCTGTGTGGCAATGGGATGTATTGTGATGGTTAGGGCTGTGTGCCGAGATGTATAAAATGGTTGTCTTGCCCGGGACAGTTAAGGACTTAACCTTGCGAGCCTTTGAACTGAGTTCCGTGTACAACCACTTGTCCGGAATGGGACGGACCTAGTTAAGTAGGTTTCTAACCTCTTTCCTTTGAAACCTCGGGGTGACAGAGCACATCAGTGCAACTGTAGGGGAAGCGTACCTGTGCTACGGCTTGGTACCCATTCAACGGTACTTGCCCTGTCTAAACTTCGGCTCTGAGTGAGGGAAGTGTTAGAAGGGAAGTGTCGGAGAGGTTCAACGGTTAAATGTTAGTCTCTGAAAGACTTTGTTGCAATCAATCGCCTGTGTGGTGAACGACTGTATCCTGTGGGTAAAGTGTACAGCCTCTGCAGAGTGTGTGTGTGAATCTATTCGAATAGCCGTGTCCGCGGTACTGGACATTGCTCGGTGATTACAGTCAAGGGGTAGATTTTCAAAATAAAAATATGGAATGGGTGGCTGTGTGCCAAAAAGCTGTGTGAATGAAACTAGGGCTGTGTGCCAAAACTCTTGAAAAAGAATTGAAAAATTAATTATTAATAATACTGATTTTACTGCTTTCAAGCTAATAGGATTACCTATTAAAAGAAATGCTGCTTTATGCAAAATAACCAATTAAGCCTTCCCTTGGAATAAGCCATGCATGTAGTAATAGACCTGCATTGTGCATGACTTGTTGAGTATGTTGTATACTCACCCTTGCATCGACAAAAACCTCAGAAGAAGAAGAAGCCGTACAAGATGGAATGAAGAGTTCGTCAAGGCCGGAGGATTAAGGGTTGAGCCGCACTCGAGAGCTTTGTGGCTAGGAGTGGTTCCGCTATCATATTTTGCTTCCGCTGAATGAACTTGGTACTGATGATATTTATCGCCCTGCGTGGCGAATTATTGTAAGGCGACCCTAAGGTCATGTAACTCGACTATATTATGCTTGAAGTACTTTATTATTTAATTCCGCTGTGTATGATTGTGGTACTTCAACCTGTTTATCCTGTGTGTACTAGCGTGATCCTGGACTAGTACGGCATACACAGAGTGCCCGAATCCGTGAAAATTCGGGGCACGACACAATATAATTACATTAGAGGTTTGTCATTTGTTAAGCACTAAATTAAGCATTTACACAATTACATATATTGTCATTATATGCGTTTGTCATTAATCACCGAAATAACATAAGTGCCTGGATGCACTTTCAATCTCCCCCTTTTTGGTGATTTATGACAAACGTTTTATCAATTGCACCAAATGATAATTTGAAGATATTTAGCATTAAAACAAACACGGAGAGAGAATAAGAGATCATACTTACAAATATTCTCCCTCTTTTTCATTATCCCTTTTTGTCAATCGATTAGGGGGCAATTGATAAATCCATAAATTCTCCCCCTTTTGTCATTAATCCCAAAAAGGTGTATAATAGATCCTTATTATTCATTTGAAGATTGAACTTCCCCTTAGTCATCAATCATCGAGGATCCATTTTCAAAAAAAATCTTTTCTCCCTCTTGATTGCACACTCAATAAAAAGATTAGAGAGAACAAAATAAAAATAAGTAGCTAGTAATAGGGCAATGATATTAAGCTCCCCCTAAATCTAGACAAGATATGATACCAATTATATCCAAGATTTAGGTAATGGATGTTTCCAATGATACCAATTTAAAGTAGTCATTATTCACAGGATATAAGTAAAGCTCAAACATGACAAATGAATTGAATATGATTCCACATAGAAAATTAAATTCTAAAAATCAAGATCATATAGAGAAGATTACACAAGAAGGAATTACTTATATGATCACAAGATGTATACAAGATCATGAATCAAGATTGTATAAGTAAAGTGCGCTTTCATGATTAAGAATTTCACAAGCTTATCAAGGGCATACCTCTTTGCAATGTGTCACCCATATCATGTACCTTCTAATTCTTGATAATGCCAAATGCAAGTTAGATGACACTTCAAAACAATTTAGGATTAGAGGATACCTCTTGAAAGATACCAATTAATGATACCAATTGAAAGATACAACACCATTTAGAATGACACAATTTAGCATAATGGTGTGCAAAGACATTATTGAATGTGGTCAAAAAGAAATATGTCTCTTTGTCGGTTCTTGTCCACCGCATACTCGAATTGTGCATGATAAACTCGCACGGCCTTAGATCCCTAGGACTATGGAGCTCCTCTCCTTTTGTAATACTGCAAAGCCTCACTCCAAATTTTTGAGCCTTCAGTAGGGTGAGCTGGGCTGTCTGGCAGGTGATCTTGGAGGAGGTTGGCCTTCTGGAGGGGTTAGGATTAAATGTTTTAGGTTTTGGGAGGGGTATTTTTGGAAATTCCTCTCTCCACCTACTTTTCCTAACCTCATATCTCTCTCTTCCAAATGAGTTGCTAGGAATGCTCCTGCCAAGCATGCTGCTGCCGATTTTTTCCAAGCAAAGAGCGCCCATTCGTTCTCCTCCGCCTTTGCTTCGGGGGACGCGCCTTTCTTCTCCTCCCAGAAGTCTGCCCGGCGTCGCCCAGCCCTGACAGGCCTGCCCAACCTCTGCCAAGTCTTGCCGCTCTGATGAATCCTGCCTGGCGCTGCCGAGCCAACCGTCTCTGCTTGGCAAGGCCGGTTCCTCCCTTCCAGCCGACTCCTCTGGCTCGACGGCGGCAATGAGGCAAGAAAGCAAAGAAAAGAAGAACGCAGTTGCCCACCAGCCAGACAACTCGGTGCCTTCTCCTCTCCCTGCCGAAAAGATGCAGAGCAACCGAGGAAGAAGGCGTACGGCAGGGCAGCCCTTGCCAGCGAATCTTGCCTCGGGTTCCCTTTCCCGCCGACGCCGACGACCCCCTCCAGCTAGCACCTCCCCCACCCCTTCCTTCCTCCATGGAAATAGCTTTGAGGTATAAATTTGGGGGGGGAATTAGATTGCCCATATGGTGTTTGATGAAATGCCTAGCTAGGTTTTCATGAGGATGATATGTTTTGGTATGCTTGAGTTTATATTGTTTGATCTTATAAACCATAAGGTCATTTGTTGTTTGATCATCGTGCTGGTTATGCTTGTGACTTTGATTTTTATTACTTTGGGCATGAAATGGAAATGCTATGGGAGCTTTTGTGTTGTGATTCGTCCCCTAGATTAATAGTGAGCTAGCTGTGCTAGTTCTATTTTACTGTTGTGAGCTAGTTTACAATGTGATTTTACTTTCGGTGATTTCGAACGAATGATGCTGAAAATAGGTTTCATGACTCGCATCAACATATACCACTTCTCTGATTTTACCTTTTATTTAAGGTTGTGCTTAATTACTGCACATATTGATCCCCCCTTTTTGGAAAAAAAAGAGAATCACATGTGAATGAACTGAGTAAGCCCCACTTGATTGCTCTTAATTTGAAAGATTTACTTACTCTTAGAAGATAGCTCTGAAACATATGTCTTCTAGAATCATGTTAAGCAAAGAATCAGTTAACCAGTTGGCAAAGTTAGTGTTGTATTCACTTCCCACCCCTGTTGTGGTAAGTACAATTTGTGTTGGACAATCACACAAATAGTGCAAGGTGCGTTGCAGCAGCATTCTTTGTGTGAATTCATTCTCTTCAGATCTAGTATCATCCATTCTTTGTGTGAAGGGTCCAGGAGAGGTGCTACAATTTTCGAATGTGCTGCGATTAGTGTTCATGAAGTATTGATTGCGAACTCTTGGTTAATAAACAGTAGTTGTATATGTATTGTATATGTGGATTTGTTACTGATGCATACCAATTACTTATGTATACCAGTATTAGGTTCTTGAAGATTTTGTGTGCTGTTGTTTATTGTGGTTTGGAATATACACATATGTGTTATTTGTGTATGAGCCCCTGTAATTGCTATTCAAAAGATAAGGCTTAGCTTACAAGAAATACTAATTTGTGCATAAATTTAAGTGGAATGGGTATTGTTTAATTGCAGAGAAGATTCTGTCGGGAGTGGCCTCTACCGTATGCCACTTCATTCTTCGTCGATAAAAGGCAAGTGCATTCCCTAGATCTTGGCTAGGAGGATTAATTGATTGTATGCCTTTAGCGTACGTAATTGCCGATGGATACACAAGAGGTAAGCTTTACTAGATATAGCTAGAAGATGGTTCATTGTATGAAAATGCTTACGAGGATTAAATGGTTAAGGGAATGGATGCAAGTACATTGTGTTATTGAGCGTGGTTGTGTGTTCATATGTGATGCCCCTTAAATTAATTGTTGCTCTGCTAATTAGATGAACTCTAATTGAAAATGGGCTTTTAGTAAGGTTGATTATAGTGAGTATGTTGATCGAGTGATTGGAGTTGACCTGAGTTTGGTTTAAAATGGTTAAGTTATTTCTAGAGATAGTATATGTGAGTATTTAATTGCAAGTATTTTGTGGTGAACGTGGTTTGGTGGCCGTATGATTTAATTGTATGACGTATAATCGTAATGGGTTGCCATGTCTTATTGTTGAATCGGATTAATCTAGTATCGCTGGCAACTCATGAATGTGAGAATTGGCTAGGTTTATGTGAGTGGTTATGGCTATGTTAGTGAGTGGCAATGATTGAAGGGTTGCATTTCATTCTTGTAAATTGCATTGTGCATTCATGATGGAAGAGGCGACCCATTCTGATGTGGGCCTCTGTGCTCACATGTAGTGGGCACGAAAGTCCTACCTCGTAGTCCCATATACGTGGTTGTATGGGACGAGTCAGTAAGAGTAGGCACCCTCCACCACGGGGTGGAAGGGGAATGAGAGGGTGCACACCGACGGTGCACTTTCATATATCAGTATGTGCTAAAAGAGGAGATGAGCATGCATGATGCATCATATGCATGGAAATTGTGCAATCTGCATTGCATTGTCAATGATGGATCATGTTTTATGAGTTGATTATGATGTATGGATATGAGACTCTTCTTTTGTGTGGCATATTTGCATCTGCATTGCATTATATGATGATTTTGAGTTAAATGGAAAGGTGTCGAGTTGGATCAAGTTGTGGCCTCATCCAAAAAGATTAAAGAGATGTGTGTCGGAGTTTAGTAATGAATTGAAACAGGTGAGCATGCATAATGCATTACATGATTGTAGAAATGTGATTGATTATTCAGATTCTGTGTTCCCATGTCTGTGTGATGTATGATGCATATTTTGTATTTCCATGTTTGTGTGATGGATTATTCAGATTCTTTATTCTCATGTCTGTGGGATGGATTATGCATATTCTGTAATTTTATGTCTGTGTATGGATTGTTCATATTCTGTATTTTCATGTCTGGTTGCAAGATATGATTTATGTTTTCAGGTTATATGTTATGCTTCATTGTCGTGGAGTTGTGAACTCCATCGAAGACGAGCATGGGGTTGGTTTTGGAGTATTAGTTGTGATACTTCTATTTTAACTGCTTGCTGTACTTATTTAAGAATGGTTGTTATGCTTTTAAGTAGGAAATGTGATTGATTATGAATTTATTCGTTGATGTACTTATTTGAGTCATCGACTCATGCTTGTTGTTTGTGCTGCAGGTACACTGAAACTCGCATGCATGGATGGGAGTAGTAGCACGTGCACGACTTCGGTCACCACCATCTCATTTAATTAATTCATAAAGCTCGGATGTATTTAAGTCAATTGTAATGTGTTGTTCGTGGTGGTGTAATTTACTAATTGCCGGTTGGATGTGTGATTGATTATCTAAGGATCTGCTAGAATATTTCCTCCTGGTTATGTGTGTTTGCTATATTAACTGCAACTGTTTATTTGTCTGCTGAGTGGATGTCCTCCTTTCTAGGGAGGTCATGCCGAAATTTTGTAAATTTCGGTGGCTTAGTTTTTAAGCCGGTTTTTAGATTTTAGGGGTTGATTTCAATCTTTTCGTAGAGGTGATAGGTTTATGTCTTGTTCGGTGGTTCTTCGTACAATTGAACTTGCTTGTGGAGAATTATTGTTTGTTGGTAACCCTCTGGATATGGGGGAATCCGAGGTGTTACAGTCGTTATTTAGGGTTTTGGTAGCATCTGTGGCGCGTTTGGCACCAGGGTGTTACACCTTTTCCTTCATCCCACCGTCGAAGATGACCCCTTTTCCAATACCTTGAACATCGATAGACAAGCACATGATTTTCGGGAACAAATATCTTTCAACTTGACCCAAGTTAGTTTGATAATGTCTAAGTACAACATGCACGATATATATGATAAACATGATAATACTCTTTGCACGCAATTTGAAAAATTCAAGATACCGATTGAAGATTTCATTATACCAATTTACAATAAAAAATTATTTGAAACTCATTCAAATTTAATCTTGACATCCACTTGTAAGAGAGACAACAGGTAAAACACATTCAAACTCACTCTTGAACTTACAAGGGAAATTTTCTCTTTTTTATAATAAACTCCGAGTTATGCAAGAGAGGAAACATTTTGAGGCTCAGATACAATTAAATCCAATTTCCAAAAGAACTTAGCCAAAAGATGCACTTTCATTGGAATGAAAACTTAAATAGATATGCTCCACTTTGAAGCTTGGAGCAATAAATAAGTTCACTTAGTTTTCATCTTGAAAGGCTTGCCAAGATTCCAATTTAAAACTCTTAAAATCTCAAAAGATGCAAATAGCAACACAAAATCGATTATAGCTTTTAAACCATTGTTCAAATGCAAAAATCATCAACGTGGAAAAGATTCGTCTCGAAATTCTCTTCGAGGGCTATGAAGACCGAAAATTCATTTGAGCAAAGAAAAATCCCGAAAACTTGAAAATAGTGAATGCTGAACCAAAGATTTCGGGAAAAGAAATCTTGCTTTGAAATGGTCCTGAGGATGAAAACAAGAGCAAATGAGCTCCCGAATAACTTTAGACGAATCATGGAGCAATGAATTGAGTTACCTTAGTTTTCTTCACAAGGAAATACTCAAATCATCTTAAAGGTAGGCAAGATTTCAATAGTGCAATGTGCTGAAAAATTCAATTTTGACATTCCATTTAAGCTTTTTGACAAGGTTGAAAGAAGATTCAAATAAGGTTCATAAATTCTGAAAAAATTAGACAATGAAGTACAACTATATAGGATCAAAACATGTCATAAGACATTTCTCTGATTATGAACCTATTTGGAGATAGAAAAATCACAAATCAGCCCCACAATCAGCTTAAACCTGAAATTTCAGCAAACTGAGCATTTTGAATTTGGGTCAAATCTTGATCAAATGAAGTCCAATAGCCATGAGATTTTGTAGAAATAGTCCATGGACATCCAAGAGACTTCTCAAAAAAGAATTTCTCAAATATCATCCTCCAATAAAAAAATAGGCCATTAGGAGTATTGGAGGTTTAGTTTTGACACTAGGTCAAATAAAGTCAACAATTTTGCAAATGAGTTCAAATAAATTTGAAAATTTTCAGATATGAACTCCATATGCGGGAGAAGGTTTTCCAACAAAAAATTTCAATAAATCAATTTTATTTTGAGAAATATGGTGAAAGATGTATTTGAACCACAAAAAGAATTAAGATTTTCACCAAATCATCAAAATGGAACCAAATGTGTTTTGATTGGAAATGTGCACTTATATTGCTTCATATAAGTTAGAGAGATGTTTATAAGCCTATTAGCAAAATCAAATCCATTCAAATCGTAAAATCCAACTTTATGCAAGAGTATGCCAAATAAGATTAAAAGAGAGATTTTGGTGAACTTCAAAAAGGCATAGCTTTTAAATGATTTAGAATTTTGAGAAACTTTAAAATAGAGAAATGTTTTAAATCCAAAACCTCAAATGTTCTGTATAGAACCCTTTTTCAAACTCCAAATAGATCTTGCTTTAGAAAAATTTGAAGTTAAATGCAAAAACAAGATCACAAAGATCTTCTTAGGCCAAAATTTGAATTTTAGAATCTAGCCAAGGGTTAGATACTTGAAAACATTTGAAATGCATTTGAAAACATTTTAGAAGACTATTTTCACAGGATTTTGAATTTCAAACAAATATTTTGCTTTTATCTCTTTTTGAAGCAAGTTAAATAAGAAATATAGGAACTTTCACCAAAACTCACTAGAGACGATCCAAATAGAGAGATAGTGCTTTTAAGAGCATGGAAATACAATTAGAAAGCTCTCTCTTACACAAAGATGTAACACCCCAAATTTTGGCATTCTATTTTATTTAATATTATTTTATTGCAATTTATGATTTTTGTGAATTTTCTGGATTTTCTGAGATTTATTTGAATTATTTTGAATTTAAATATATTGCCTTTTGTCAAGAAATAATTATAAAAAGAAAAGTTTAAAATAAAGTTTTGTCAAAAATATTTTATTTAAGTCCAGAATGTCTCAAAGTATTTTTGAGATTTTTCTTGGAATTTTTAGAGTATTTTTAGTGCCTTAAATAAATCAACACATTTTCTCAAATTATTTTAAATCGAAAAACCTGGAAAATTCTTGTGAACAGTAACGGGCCGAAGCCCATCACTGTGCGGACCAGCCGGTGTTTCGGGGGGGGGGGGTTAACGTGCACCGTCGGATCGAAATCCAACGGCCTTCATTAGCCCACGTCATTTACGAAACCCTAACTCCTTCGCACCGTCGGATTCTCATCGCATGGTCCTCGTTAGATCATACCGATTCGGAAACCCTATCCCCTTCGCACCGTTGGATCAAGATCGTGCGGTCCCTGGTCTTCGTGTCCGAGACGGACTCAGCGCCGCCGTCTCCGAGTCAAACTCCGCCGCCGCCATTGTACTTTCCGAGTTTACGCTGTGTGCGTGGTATTTATGACCCGGGGAACCCCTACCGAGACTCACCGTTGATCCCCGCGCCTTCTAGCTGTTGCGCCGCCACTGGAGAGGCCCTAGAACTCGCGCTAGCCGTTGCCGGAGTTCCCAAAGACTTCGCGTCGCGTTTCGCCGTCGCCGGAGACTTCTTCCGCCGTTCCGAGGGTAGATCCAAGTTCCTCACATCGAGACACGTCGGAGTAGCGACTTCTTCCTCACCGGAGCACGCTTTAGCGCCGTTGGATTGGTCTTCGTATTCAAGTCCGGCGAGATCGAGCCGCCGCCTCGCCATCGCGTCGCTTGAAGTTTTTCAGCCGTCGGATCTTCATCGGAGCGCCGAGGGTGAGCCACGTTGCGGATTGAACAGGGAAGCACACGGGTAAGGTTTCTACCGTCGGATTTGGATCGTGTGGTCCATAGCAAGCCACGTCATTTAAGTGCACAGTAAACGCCTTGATATAGTATCGATCGTCCGATTTAGATCGGATGGTGGATCTTGAAACACGTAGTATATTAATCGGGAACCGTTGGATTGAGTTTAAATAGTCCAGATTATGCCACGTGTTGTCCGTATAGCTGGGGCGGGAAATTCGTATTTTTCTTTATAAAAATAATTCGGTTAAATCTAGAAATTCAATTTAATTTATTTTCAAATTTCTAAAGGCTATAACTTTTGCATACAAACTCCGATTGAGGTGATTCAAATTACTAAAAATTTGTAAAATTGAGATCTATTCAATGGTGATTTTTATTTGAATTTTTGAGTTCATTTGATCCTTAGTTTTGGTGTTTATTTGCTATTTCTTCTCGTTTCACGTAGACGATAAATTGTGTGATGCAACCGGAGAAGATTCATCAACTCAAGATTGAAGTCCAAAGCATGGACAAGGGTTTTTCTAAGGCAAGTTGTGTTTTGATCATGTTGCACCCATAGCTAGATTAGTTGCTATTTTGTTTTAACTATATTGCATGTTATTTCAATCGTATAAATGATTTCAACTTAAATTTGGGATTAGCTAATGCACCCTTTGAATTATACCCTACCTTGCCATTTGTATGCCATGATCTATTGTCACCCTAGGTTGGTTCACTATAGTTGGTTAATAATGAAATCAACATGGATGGTTAGATCGAATTAGAACTGCTTAGCCATGCCACGTCATCACATGTACTTGAATCTTTGATAAATAATCTTGACTAATGGAATATGGAACAATGTTCTGAATTTGTGTGTCATGTGCGGTCACACGATGAGATTGAGTTGTGGTGGCGATGGATGTCACGCAACGATATTAAATTGTTGATGGCACGTGGTGCTTGGTAATCAACTGGGGTGGTTATGATTTTAGATCGGAGCAAGTGGCAAGGGCAAGATGTGTGGTGGGCCCGAGGGGCAGAGGGTATGTGTATGTCTTGCTTTGATCAACCCTAAGGACACCTTGCGAGCCTTTGACCTGAGTCAATCATGCAACCACATGTCTGTTATGGGGTAGCCTAGCTGACTAATTTGCAATGTCTTAGTCTTGGTACTATCGTGGTGGTGTGGTTCATCCTTTTTAATGAATCCAGATGGCGCAAGAGGGGGCCCGGATGTGGTAACCATCCACCAGGTGTTGAAACCTTAGCGGATAGTCTTGAGTTAAGACAGAGCATTGTAAAGGCTTTGTCATGATTCTCTGCCGGCACACCAAAGGAAGTGTGCTAATGGCCAGACACAAAAGAGATTATCATGTTGTGTGGGTAAAGTGCATAATCTCTGCAGAGTGTACAAACTATTCGGATAGCCGTGCTCACGGTATTGAGCAATGCTCGGGGATTACAGTCAAGGGTTTAGACTTTTGCAAAATAAAACTTGGGATGGATGGCAGGTTGCCATGGAAAGTTGAATCTTGACTTAGGATGAGAAAACTTGGTTTACCTGAGAAATGCTGAATCTATCTATTACTGTTATTTGTTTTTACTGTCTTTTCAATCTATATACTGTACTTGTTCATAAATGCCGCCATCGCAAATGGACCTCTTAGCCTTCCTTTGGAATAAGCCTTGCATATAGTTATGATAGAATTGCATTCTGTGCACAACTTGTTGAGTGCTTTATGTACTCACCCTTGCCTACAACATCATCAGTGCTGAAGAAGCTGTACCATGAAGAGACGAATGTTTAGGGTGCGAGCCTTGTCAGTTGCCTGTGGTATACTGAGGGGTTATCTACGTCTTCATTTCCGCTGCAGTTCAATTTGTTGTTCAGCCTTGTGAGGCATTGTTAAGTATGTTGACCATAAGGTCATTTAACTAATATTTAGTATGTTATGCCTTTTATCTTATTTCCGCTATGTATGATTGTGATATTCACTAATGTTGAGCCTATGTGCACTAGCGTGATCCTGGACTAGTGCAGTATACACAGAGGGTCCGGATTGGCATATTCGGGTCCCGACAGAGGTGGTATCAGAGCCATACTGACTGTAGGTCTTGACCCTAGATAGTTGGTCGTCTCTATAGGTCCTTCAAAATTATTTTCTAAAGTAAAAGACCCAACCTAGAAGAATAATGTGTTCTTGACTTATCCCATTCTTCTATTTCTGTCCTTACCCAAAATTCTTTCTTGTCCCTTGCTGAAATCTCTTTCTCTTACCTCTGCTGAATTGAGTTAAAATCTTACCTGAGTTATCTTAAGTAGAAAACGATATACCACACTTTAGGAGATGGCATCAAGTACCTGCTGCTACCATAATGATTATGACGAAAGGAACCATCAAGCTCATGGAAGAGCGGATCAATGAAGCGTATCCAGAGCTGGAAGAATCAGTGCTTCAAGTAGCCAGTTGAGACTCATGTGTGGGAGTCGCGTTTCCTAAAGATAGGAGTGTTGCCCATGTAGACGGTAGTTTTGTGTGTTTGGGTTGAATTGGTTCTTCTTGATTGCTGAGTGTGCAGTATGTGTTGCAAAGCTTTTAGGCTTACATAAGCAGCCATACCAAGTTATTAATATTGATTGCTTAAGTTATTGGGTTAAACCTATCTCCCCTATATTAGGATCTCTATTTCTTACCTATGCTATTTCCTCTCTCACCAAACCCCTGTAAAGTAATCAAGCAGACGGTTTAGATTAGTGATAGCAATAAAGCCAGTGAAAGTGAAAACTAACTCAATAGAAACTCCAAGGATGGATTAGTTTTTCAACCGTCACCACCAATAGATACGTAGAGCTTCAAAGAGTCTTTGGCTGATCAGACTCAGTTAATGCAGGCAATGATGAAGCAAATACAAAATATGACCAATCAAGCTAATGTCAGTAAAAGCGTCTCGAATTGTTATTAGTGATCCCTGTACTAACTCAAGGTTATTAGAATTCATAAAGACTCGTCCACCAATGTTTTAAGGAAATATCTCACCTTTAGAAGCAGAGGATTGGCTCGAGACTATTGAGAGAAACGCTACCCCTGCACTTTGTTCTAAATCTAGACATTGTGCCATGAAGTGCTGTCAACCAAACAATTTAGAAGATCGTGCGTGCATTCGCTATGGAAAATAGGACATACCGCTGACAAGCATGCGATCAATTGCTTTAGTTGCAAAGGAAGTCATCCAATTGGAAAATATCCTATGAGCAACATCACATGTTACCTTGGTACGCACCATCCTGAACCTATTGACCTTAATCAGGAAACCATTAAGTGGCTATCACCCACAGTAGGTCCCTTGTATGGTGGAGAAGATCGTTTTACTAGGGGATGTGTTGCGAATCAGGAAGTAATGAATCACAGGAAGAGCAGCATTGTGTGCCACAACTGTCGCCAAAAAGGCCATTATGCTAATCGATGCCCACAAAGAAGACAAATATTTCCTACAGCCATGGATATACTGGAAGTTACCTCAGTCCAGTACATAACGCCAAGAGTGAGCGGTGAAATTGCGAGAGAAATTTGCCTAGAGAACAATTGAAGAAAAGGCGTCTAGGTAAAAGATACTGTTCTAATCAACGAATGCTCAAGAAAGAAAGTTCACCCTAGACTCTGCTATAGTTGCCACAAATCTGAGCATATTGCCAACGAATGCCCCCAAAGGAAAGCAATCGTGATGGCTCAAGTCAATTACAACTCCGTCCCTGTCAAAACCCCAACGCCAATGCTAAGTCAAGGAAGTCAGGAGCCATGATTTTAGCTAGTGCAATGTCGTAACCCCATTTGTGAAGTAAAGAGATTAGTGATGAATTCTATGTCAAGGTTTCCTTGTCGGAAGAAATAAAAGCATAAATGTTGGATACATTGGTATACGGAAGATTGGAATGAGAGGCAATAATGTAAAATGATGAGTTAGATGTTTCTCTAAGAGTATTCCCGTGTTTATGGTTCACCTAGAATTGATACATATGCAATGGTGACTAATTTAGTAGTACCCAGCCTGAGCTTGTTAGTCCGAGGATTTGGCAATTGTCAGTAAGTGCTCAGCTGTGCTAGATTTAACTAGGATGTTGAGAGTTCCGTGCCATTGATTGAGTAGAGTTTCAAGTAAATCATATCGCAAATGGATACTTAGACCTTTGACATTAATCCTGGAATTGGGTGGATGCTCAAACATAAGGCTATTTTGGTGAAGAGTATATCGATTTAAAACTCTGAAAAGAAGAAGGGAAAATTCAAGTGATGATAGTTCGTGTTAGCCAACTGATGGATAATGGTGTGGAATTTGCCAATTAGAAGATGCGCCAAATGTCAGAAAATACTTTGATATATTTTCCAAGAATTTGCCTGGTATGCCGTCATATCGAAAGATCAAGTTCGTGAGTGAATTAGTGCCTGGTATAGCCCAATAGAGAAAAGACCATGTCAATGTCTACCAAGGAATTAGTGGGAAATGGAAAAGCATACCAAAGAGTTACTAGGAAGAGTTTTGAGAAGACTTAGTGCGTTACCATGGGAGTTCTTGTTTATCAAAGAAGGAAAATGGAAGATCGGGAGAATGCACTAAATCGTGCTCTAAATGAAGAAAAGATCGAAAAATAAGTATCTAATGTCAGGATCGACAACGTGTTGGACAGTTGAGAAAAGAGTAGAATATCTCTAGGATAAAACTTCGTTTAGGCTATCATCAATTGAGGAGTCATGCGAAGGATGTTTTTAGGATTGCGTTCTCTACGCAATATGGACAATATAAGATTGGCTATATCCCCTGGATTGACCAATGCCCTACATACCTCAGGAATATGATGACTAAGGTGTTTATGGATAAATTCATGGTTGCCATATAGATGACATTATAGTATACTCTAAGACAAGAGGAACACATGCGGAGCCTTGAGAGGAGTTCTTGCGAGAGCAGCAGTCATACGCTAAGATCAACAAGTGTGACTCTGGAAGAAAAAGGTGGAATCTCATTAGCCACGCAAAGGCTGCTAAAGGAGTTACTGTTGAACCAGGCAAGGTTACATCGGAAGCAACCAAAGTTCGTTACTTAGATTCGAAGCTCTGGAAATGGCAAGATATTAACGTTGGTTCATAGAAAGGTTTTTCAATAACAGCTAGACCTCTTATGGGATTGTTGAAGAGAGAAAAAAAATTTGCATGGACGCCGAAGTATGGAAAGAGTTTTCAGAAGTTGAAGAAGCGGTTAACATAAACACCTGTGTTAGTAGTACCAGCTGTACAAAGCAGTTTCGATATATATGGTAATGCTTCTAGACATGATCTGAGATGCGAATCGGCGCAAAATGGCAAGGTTGTTGCCTATGCAATGAGACAATTGAGACAACATGAGAAGAATTATCCTATGTATAACTTGGAGTTAGCTATCGTAGTGCATGATTTAGAAAATATGGTGTCACTATCTCAACGAAAATAGATGTGAGTCATCAGAGTCTAAATTATATATTTACCCAGCGAAGAAAATGGCTGGAAATAATCGAAGATTCTAGTGTCAGAATCTATAGGCATTCTAGTAAGGTCATTGTGGTAATCGACGTTTGAGTTATGAGGCCACAATGCGAATAGGTGATAATAAGCAGTCAACTAGGGTTATGCAAAGAATTCGAGAGGCTGCAATCAGAGATGTTCGATAAAGTTTCATAGTTACCTTGAAAATAAGACCAACATTAGAAGATTAGATCACAAAAAGATGAAGGGTGATGAAGTACAAAATCAAGTCAAGGAAAGGAGAAGACTTAGCCAAGAAACAAAATTTTGAGTGATTAGGATATCATAAGGAGTTAAGGTCGGATCGGTGTGCCGGATACGAAGATCTTAAGTAGATGATACTTAAGGAAGCCCATGATTCTAAGTAACCGATTCATCCGAAAAGTGCCAGAATATATTACGGTCTAAAGGAAAAGTTTTGATAGCCTAAGGAGAAGCGCGAAGCTATTGGATATGATACTCGATGTGATGAGTGTCAGAGAATAATAGTAATGCAATAGAGACCTAAAAGTTCGTTGCACTCATTATAGATCTCTGAGTGGAAATGGGAGGCAAATCATTAAAAGGATCCCTAGTATGAATTAACCATAAAAGATACGAATTCGGAGGAATCATCATTGATTGATTGACCCAAGTTGCTCACTTCGTCCCAGTGAAAGACGATCTATTTAGGAGATCGATTAGCAAAGCTATATATATCAAGAATTACGTGTTTGCATGGTATGCCCAAGAAGATTGGGACAGATCGAGACAAATAGTCAAATAGAAATAGTTAATCAGATTCTGGAAGATATCTTGAGAACTTGTGCGTTAGCTTACGCCATGTTTTGGGATAAACGCTTGTCATATGCAGAGCTCAGTTATAACCATAACTACTAGGTTAGTTGCAGATGTCACCATTTAAAGCCTTATAGGGTCGTGCCTATCATACCCCGTTGAATTAGAGAGAAACGAGAGAATGTTCAGTATTGGGCCTGAGATTCTCAGGAAGGCTGAAGAGCCAGTTGTCATGATCAGGGAAAGACTGAAAACAGCGCAGTCAAGGCAGAAGGGTTATGTTGATAATCGCCGTCATGATTTGAGCTTTGAACCCGATGATTTCGTGTATCTTAGAGTTACTCCCCTTAAAGGTGTAAAAAGGTTCCATGTCAAAGGGAAGCTCGCACCTAGGTATGTCGGACCATTTAAGATCTTGAGCCGCCGAGGAGAGGTTGCGTACCAGTTGGAGTTGCCCTAGTCATTAGCAGGAGTCCATGATGTGTTCCATGTGTCGCAGCTTAAGAAAATGTCTCAGAGTGCCAGCAGAGCAAACACCGTTAGAAGCAATTGAGTTGCAGGAGGACCTGACTTACAAAGAGCAGCCGATTAAGATTTTGGATGTGATAGAGCGTAGGACCAGAAATAAGTCCACTCGCTTTTGCAGAGTTCAATGGAGTAATCATTCAGAAAACGAAGCAACCTGGGAGCGTGAGGAAGATTTGAAGGCAAAATTTCCGAACCTATTCTCTAGTCAGCCCTGAATCTCGGGGTCAAGATTCTGTTAAGGGGGGAGGTTTGTAACACCCCAAATTTTGGCATTCTATTTTATTTAATATTATTTTATTACAATTTGTGATTTTTGTGAATTTTTTGGATTTATTTGGATTTTTTGAGATTTATTTGAATTATTTTGAATTTAAATATAATGCCTTTTGTCAAGAAATAATTATAAAAAGAAAAGTTTAAAATAAAGTTTTGTTAAAAATACTTTATTTAAGTCCAGAATGTCTCAAAGTATTTTTGAGATTTTTCTTGGAATTTTTAGTGCCTTAAATAAATCAAAACATTTTCTCAAATTATTTTAAATCGAAAAACCTGGAAAATTCTTGTGAACAGTAACGGGCCGAAGCCCATCACTGTGCGGACCAGCTGGTGTTTCGTGGGGGGTTAACGTGCACTGTCGGATCGAAATCCAACGGCCTTCATTAGCCCACGTCATTTACGAAACCCTAACTCCTTCGCACCGTCGGATTCTCATCGCACGGTCCTCGTTAGATCATACCGATTCGGAAACCCTATCCCCTTCGCACCGTTGGATCAAGATCGTGCGGTCCGTGGTCTTCGTGTCCGAGACGGACTCAGCGCCGCCGTTTTCGAGTCAAACTCCGCCGCCGCCATTGTACTTTCCGAGTTTGCGCGCCGTGTCCGGGGTATTTAAGACCCGGGGAACCCCTACCGAGACTCACCGCTGATCCCCGCGCCTTCTCGCTGTTGCGTAGCCACTGGAGAGGCCCTAGAACTCGCGCTAGCCGTCGTAGGAGTTCCCGAAGACTTCGCGTCGCGTTTCGCCGTCGCCGGAGACTTCTTTCGACGTTTTGAGGGTAGATCCGAGTTCCTCACGTCGAGACGCGTCGGAGTCGTGACTTCTTCCTCGCCGGAGCACGCTTCAGCGCCGTTGGATTGGTCTCGTCTTCAAGTTCGGCGAGATCGAGCCGCCGCCTCGCCATCGCGTCGCTCGAAGTTTTTCAGCCGTCGGATCTTCATCGGAGCGCCGAGGGTGAGCCACGTTGCGGATTGAACAGGGAAGCACACGGGTAAGGTTTCTACCGTCGGATTTGGATCGTGTGGTCCATAGCAAGCCACGTCATTTAAGTGCACAGTAAACGCCTTGATATAGTATCGATCGTCCGATTTAGATCGGATGGTGGATCTTGAGCCACGTAGTAGATTAATCGGGAACCGTTGGATTGAGTTTAGATAGTCCAAATTATGCCACGTGTTGTCCGTACAGCCGGGGCGGGAAATTCGTATTTTCATTTATAAAAATAATTCGGTTAAATCTAGAAATTCAATTCAATTTATTTTCAAACTTCTAAAGGCTATAACTTTTGCATACGAACTCCGATTGAGGTGATTCAAATTCCTAAAAATTTGTAAAATTGAGATCTATTCAATGGTTATTTTTATTTGAATTTTTGATTTCATTTGATCCTTGTTTTTGGTGTTTATTTGCTATTTCTTCTCGTTTCGCGTACACGATAAATTGTGTGATGCAACCGGAGAAGATTCATCAACTCAAGATTGAAGTCCAGAGCATGGACAAGGGTTTTTCTAAGGCAAGTTGTGTTTTGATCATGTTGCACCCATAGCTAGATTAGTTGCTATTTTGTTTTAACTATATTGCATGTTATTTCAATCGTATAAATGATTTCAACTTAAATTTGGGATTAGCTAATGCACCCTTTGAATTATACCCTACCTTGCCATTTGTATGCCACGATCTATTGTCACCCTAGGTTGGTTCACTATAGTTGGTTAATAATGAAATCAACAAGGATGGTTAGATCGAATTAGAACTGCTTAGGCATGCCACGTCATCACATGTACTTGAATCTTTGATAAATAATCTTCACTAATGGAATATGGAACAATGTTCTGAATTTGTGTGTCATGTGCGGTCACACGATGAGATTGAGTTGTGGTGGTGATGGATGTCACGCAACGATATTAAATTGTTGATGGCACGTGGTGCTTGGTAATCAACCTGGGTGGTTATGATTTTAGATCGGAGCAAGTGGCAAGGGCAAGATGTTGGTGGGCCCGAGGGGCAGAGGGTATGTGTATGTCTTGCTTTGATCAACCCTAAGGACACCTTGCGAGCCTTTGACCTGAGTCAATCATGCAACCACATGTCTGTTATGGGGTAGCCTAGTTGACTAATTTGCAATGTCTTAGTCTTGGTACTATCGTGGTGGTGTGGTTCATCCTTTTTAATGAACCCAGATGGCGCAAGAGGGGGGCCATGGATGTGGTAACCAGTCCCACCAGTGTTGAAACCTTAGCGGATAGTACTGAGTTAAGACAGAGCATTGTAAAGACTTTGTCATGATTCTCTGCCGGCACACCAAAGGAAGTGTGCTAATGGCCAGGCACAAAAGAGATTATCATGTCGTGTGGGTAAAGTGCATAACCTCTGCAGAGTGTACAAACTATTCGGATAGCCGTGCTCACGGTATTGAGCAATGCTCGGGGATTACAGTCAAGGGTTTAGACTTTTGCAAAATAAAACTTGGGATGGATGGCAGGTTGCCATGGAAAGTTGAATCTTGACTTAGGATGAGAAAACTTGGTTTACTTGAGAAATGCTGAATCTATCTATTACTGTTATTTGTTTTACTGTCTTTTCAATCTATAAACTGTACTTATTCATAAATGCTGCTTTACTGCAAATGGACCTCTTAGCCTTCCTTTGGAATAAGCCTTGCATATAGTTATGATAGAATTGCATTTTATGCACAACTTGTTGAGTGCTTTATGTACTCACCCTTGCCTACAACATCATCAGTGCTGAAGGTGTATCATGAAGAGACGAATGTTTAGGGTGCGAGCCTTGTCAGTTGCCTGTGGTAGACTGAGGGGTTATCTACGTCTTCATTTCCGCTGCAGTTCAATTTGTTGTTCAGCCTTGTGAGGCATTGTTAAGTAAGTTGACCATAAGGTCATTTAACTAATATTTAGTATGTTATGTCTTTTATCTTATTTCCGCTATGTATGATTGTGATATTCACTAATGTTGAGCCTGTGTGCACTAGCGTGATCCTGGACTAGTGTAGTATACACAGAGGGTCCGGATTGGCATATTCGGGTCCCGACAAAAGAGTCCACCAATAAGATTGAATTCAAATCTGAACACCATTTTAGAAAGTTCAACTAGAGAGCTCACAAATGGCATTTTGCAATAAGTCTTGGTAAAATTCATTAAACCAATATGAAATGCTCCAAATGATCAAGATAAACATCAAACACACCATTTAGAGAAATTTGACAGCAAAGAAGACAATTAAATTTTCGAGAGGCAGGATTTGGTGAATAAAGGCTTTAACTTTCAAGAAACTCTTCAATTTTACCAAAATGAACTTAAATGGGTATTTAAGATTTTAAAAAGTTATATGAGTTATAAATACTCTTGTGAGTCAATTCATGGTATGAAAGTTGACTCATTTGGCAAAACTCACTTAAGTGCTAGAATTGGCACTTTTTGGTCCATTCAAGTTTCTTGACGAGTTTCAAAGCCTCATAGCTTCAAATACGTTGGTCATTTGAAAATCCTTTGAATGCGAAAATAGTTTGTAATGACCAACTCCAGGCTTTTGGTTTTGAAATTATTTTCAAAAATTTTTACCTTTAAATCTATGAAAATTATAAGTTTAAATCCAAAACAAGATACTACTATTTAGATTTTGGGGCATGAAACTCATTTTCTTTTCAAAATAGATTTTGTAAAGCCAAAACCTTTGAAAAACCTTTTGAAAATATTTTTATACACTTATCAACTAGTTTTTTTTTCAAAAGATTACTAATAGAGTACACAAATTTTGAGTTTTGGCTGAAAGACTTGATTTTGAAAATATATATGCACTTATATAAATATGGGCACACGTAGGGATGTGATACACATGAATATGACTTAGCACTCCCCCTAAATGTGCCACTATTTAACTTGCTCAAGATAGTAATAAGAGAATAGGTAAAAGGCAAGAACAAGTACTCACAACATGCAATTAAATCAATTTTTGCATGATACTAATGCAACTAAACCTATATAAGGCTAGAAGCTAAATAGTAATCAATTTAAATTGCTTGTTACCGAGATGGCATTGGCTCATGCTAGACTTGATTATCTTTATATTTGGTTCCAACTTGTAATTGATGAAGTCCTTATATTCTTGAAGAAGTCAAGTGTCCAATCCATCTCATATTACCTAAAAATCTTTTTGACGGTTTTTGGTACCCAATCCTTGTTGGGTCCAACAATGTTAGTCACAATAGATTTAGGAACCCAAATGGCCCTAATTTTGATATTATTGAATTGACTAACACAACTAAAAGTAGATTTACGATAATTATTCCTCCTAGGCAAATGATTGGCATTTTTATGAAAAGGCTTAAGAGGGCAATGATACTTTGCAAAACCATTTCTAGTTTGATCTCTTCTAAACACATGATAATTGAAATTATGCATTGGCTTAGAGGATCTAGTATATCTAGCAAATGTTTTGCTATAGTTATTTCTCCTCAGCAATTTATTTGAATTGCTTTGTGTAGGCTTAGAAGTCCTAACAAATTTAGCAAATCCATTTCTAGATTTACTCTTCCTATGCAAATGAGCATTATCATTTTGAACGGGTATAGGGGACTTGACAAGCTTGACAAATATATTGCCATTCTTGTCCTTCATAAGCAAATAATCATTGAAAGGATGAGTAGGCTTAGGGGTTATACCTTTGGGACAATCCTTACCGAAATGTCCCTTTCCCGACAATTATAGCAAGTAGGCTTTGAACGTCTCTTCTTCTTGACTTGCTCTTTGCCTATCTGCCTCAATGTGGATGGTGTGGCCTTGTAATTCACTTTGTTTTGGCACATGGAGGTGAGGTGTCCCTTCTTGTTGCAAGCAAAGCACTTGATAATCTTCGAATTTATTGCGTTGTGTCTTGTCTTGCTAGTCTCCCTCTTGGAGATATAGTCGAGTCCTCGCTTATCTTGAGGCGTCCTTGGCTTGCTCAAGATCTCGTCGAGGACGGCTTTTCCCTTTATGCACCTCTTCAAGTCATTTTCCAATTTAATGACTTGGGCCTTGAGCTCTTTATTCTCCTTTACAAGGTTAGTCTCACAAGACATAGAGGAGGTAATAGCAATAGAATTTGAGCAACAAGGTAAATCATTGCTAGAGGTGAATATGCATTTATTTGATGAATTGTTTGTAATAGAAGTTGGGCAAGACAATTCATCAACTAAATTACATTGAGTAGCAATATCCATACTAGACTTAGTGAATTCCTTGAGAAGGACTTTTTTATGATTTTCTTTTAGAACATTATAATCATTTTGAAGTGAGTCATGCTCCAACTTCAAAATTTTGTATTTCTTTTTCTCCTTTCCAAGAAATTCATTGAGCTCCTCTAACATATTCATAAGTTCATCATAAGAGGGCTCATCATCGTTTACCTCATTATTACCTTGGGCCACAAGGCAATGTGGCGAGGGGGAAGATGAAGAAGACTCATCATCACTTGAGCTTGATGTGGGCAATCACCACTTGAAGTCCTTACTTGTAAATTATCCCCTTGACCAATCTTGGACTTCTCATGATTTCTTTGAATGAGCATCCACAGATCATAAGCCTTTTTGAGATCGCATACCTTCTTTCGCTCATTTTGCTCAACACGTTAAGTAGAGCATCCAAGGCTTGAGCATTCATGTGTTCATTTTGTTCCACTTCGGTGGTGGGGTTTCCCTCATCCTTCATGCTATAACCTGTTTCAACAACACGCCAAATAGAATAATCGATAGATCTCAAGTACATTTTCATTTTGTGTTTCCATGGTCTATAACGAGTACCATCAAAGTAAGGTGCCCAACTAGAGGGAATGTGTATATAAGAGGATAAAGATAGACTATTCATGTTAGTATGATCAAGAGAATTAATAGCTCCAAGTTCACCCTTCTCGTCAAGTGACATCCAAACTCTCAAGCGATTAAGCTTAGCATAAGAGACCTTGCTCTGATACCAATTGAAAGGACCGGAGATGTCGCCTAGAGGGGGGGTGAATAGGCGAAATCAAATTTCTCAGTGGAATTAAATTTTTCCAAGGTAATCAGCCCGGACTATCCGAGTATTAGTCCGGATACTCCGGTATATGCGGATTATCCGGTATGAACAATGCGGATACTCTGAGTTGGGTACCTCGAGATGAGATTTCAAATCTTTTTAACTTTTGAGCAAACTACTTGAATACAAATAATCTAAACACTATCAGATACCTGAAACAAGTATGGATCTAGAGGCAACACAGAGAAGTAGATCGGCAATTTCAAGATTCAAAATACCAATACTTTAAAAAGAATAAGAAGTAAACATGTAGACGATGATTTTTCACCCAAGTTCAGATCCTTGAGGATCTTACGCTCCGATATGCTCGCTCTCACACTTGAGCCGAGTCTCTTTCAACACTCTTCCTCCTCCTGCAAATGCACTCACTGTCTTTACTCCTTGATTCCTTCCTTATGGAGGCGGAATCGCCTTCACAAACTTCCCACTGCCAACCATACAAAGCACCGGTGGCTCAGAGGCGACCTCCTAGTCGTCTAGGAGTCCTCAACCTCCAAGAGTAACAAATGCTCACGAAGAACGAACTTGGAGATGAACTCAAGTGCTCAACAACTTAGATCCCACTCAACCCTAGCACCTCACTCCTCAAACTCTTCCCAACCCTTCTCACCAAGGGGATCACTTAGATCTAAGAGTAAAGAGGTGTTTTGGGGGCTCAAGAACAAGGAATTAGCTCCTCAAATCTGCAGGGTAACGGCCACTTCGAAGTTAGGAAGGCGGGGGCTTTAAATAAAGGTCCCCAAAAACAAGCCGTTGGGACTGCACAAAACTCAGATACTCTGGACTCAACCCGGATACTCCGGATTCAACTGGATACTCTGGACTCAACCCGGATACTCCGGATTGTCAGGATTGGCTACAATCTAACCTAACTGAGAGGACGAACCCGGATACTCCGGACTCAATCCGGATACTCTGGCCAAGTACTGAGCAGCCCGACGAAAATGAGTATAACTTTTGACTCCGGACTTTGATTTCAGTGATCTTGGACTCTACGGAAAGTTAAGAACGAGGGCTACACAACCCACAAGATCTCACTACCCAAATCCCAAAGAATAGGAGCAGAATTCACCAAGAATCTAACAGAGACTTTAAACTCTCACTTTCCGACTCTACTAACACTTCTCTCCCTCACACCAAACCACCTACACCTAGGTGTACAAGATGTGACTTATGTCTCTCAAACTTTTGACAAAGATAGATCACTTGAGCACTTGACATATTTAAAAGTCATTCGACGTCGCATCCCTCTTAATAGTACGACAATCCTTAGACTCAAATTAAATCAAAGATAATACAAGTCTAGAAATAGTCACTTGCCGTCTTATTTTTTAATGCCTGTGCATGAAGACCTTCACTATATAAGTGATGACATCTTCGCCTTGTCCAACTTGACTCGATTCACCTCATGAGACTCTCATCCTATCAACCTTGACTTTATCATCCTCTCCGACGATCTCCACTCCAAGTCGATCTTGATTTAGTCCTCAACTCTTGGTGACACCGCCGTCTTGTTGACCTTGGCTTAACGGTCATCCTCCAAGATGCCTTGGTCCTCATACACACACGGGACCTAATTCTTTCCAAACCACTCATGAAAGACATTAGTCCCAAAAGCTCAATAGATATAAACAAATTGATATTTGTGAGCAATTGATTACCACAAGTGTTTCATATAAAGAAGCACAATATAAATGGAAACACTTGACATAAGAAATATTCTCTACTAAGTACATCATGATGAATATGTAATTCATCTATATGCACTAGAGAGATAATTGCCAATATGATGAATCAATTAAATCATGGCAAGGATCACAGTCTTTACTTAAATGATGCACATGATAGAATGTACACGAATTGTACATGTGCAAATAATATTTGGAATAAGAGTAAATATGTGATTCTACTCTAGATTAAACTTCACTAAGAGAAGTGCATGAGAAGATACACAACTAAGACATGCATGCACCAAGTCAATCTATAGCAATGTGAAGTTTAACTCTAGTTAATACATGCATACTAAAAGCAAAGCACATAATGAACTCAAATGAATATATATGCACAAATAAATATGACATGAACTAATGTGCATATATATAATCAACATGTTACTTGGATTTCACTATGCATTTGCACAAGAAGAATGCAATAACAAATATAGAAGGGATACCGAGATTGCATACCTTATCTTTGCTTACCCGTCCCATTTGATTTTCCTCTAAATAGATGATACTAATACTCAACTTGGCAATAAACATATTTGTCTCATAGCAATATAATCACATGAGAGGTTTGTCCTTTGTTAAGCACTAAGTTAAGCATTTACACAATTACATAGATTGTCATTATATGCGTTTGCCATTAATCACCAAAATAACATAAGTGCCTAGATGCACTTTCAGGGAACAATGAAGGCATTATGAGTTTTAATTCCAATAATGTTAGTCTCGCAATTCGACTTGACAAACTCTATATGCTTCTTCTGTCAAAATTTCCTATGTCAAGGAATATGTGTGATGTCACTAATATGAGAAAGAGAAGTTTAAATAATGAGACTTCATCAAAATTGTGGCACTATTGTTTAAGTCACATGTCGAAGGGGAGAATGGAGCATCTCATTAAGGAAGAGATACTCCACCCATTAGACTTCTCTAATTCAGACCACTGTATTGATTGTATTAAGGGAAAATATGTAAAACAAATTAAGAAACGAGCCACACGAAGCACAGGGATCTTAATCCACAGTAATATATGTGGACCTTTTCCTGTAACTTTAGTAGATGGGTATGACTTCTTTATTACATTCACTGATGATTTCTCCCGTTATGGTTATATTTTCTCCATTCATGATTGATCTGAATCACTTGATAAATTTAAAATATTCAAGGCTGAAGTAGAAAATTAGCATAATTTAAAGATTAAGGTAGTTAGATCGGATCAAGGAGGAGAATATTATGGGTGACACGCTCCTTATAGACGAATTCCAGGTCCATTTGCTAAGTTTCTTTCAGAAAATGGCATAATAGTCCAATATTCAACACCTGATGAACCTCAGCAAAATGGAGTAGCTGAAAGACGTAACCGCACTCTTATGGATATGGTACGTAGCATGATGAGTTGCTCCAATTTACAATTTGGTTTGTGGATGGAAGCATTAAAGACAACCGCACATATACTTAATTGGGTTCCTAATAAATCAATACCTAATTAAGACACCTTATGAATTATGGACCGGGAGAAAACCAAGTTTGAAATACTCACGTGTGTGGGGTTGTCCTGTTGAAGCTAAAATCTTTAATCCACATATTAGGAAATTAGATTCTAAGACAATAAGCTGCCATTTATTGGATATCCTAAAAGATCTAAGGGGTATCAATTTTATTGTCCAGATCGTATCACTAAGTTTGTCAAAACCTGATATACTGTATTCTTGGAGAATGATGAAATCAGTGGGAGCTCTGAGGCTAGGAAAATAGATCTTGAGGAGATTCGGACTTATGTACCATTACGGATAATCCATGAGAATATTCTTCATGTACCTCATTCAGTTACATCTCCAGCTGAGAATCCTGGAGTTGAGCCCCTGATTGAGAATTCTGGGATCAATAGTACAATACCTAATAATGAGCCCCAACAACCCCTTGTGATAACTAATGAACTACTAAGAAGATCACAGCGAGACAGAAGGTTTGTCATCCCGAATGACTATGTCATATACATGAATGAAGATGTAAATGACATAGGGAAGGTAGACGATCTCACCTCATTTAAGGAGGCTATGATGATTAAGGATTCACCTATGTGGCTTAAGGCCATGCAAGATGAAATAAAGTCTATGAGCCTTAATGAAGTTTGGGATTTAGTAGAAATTTCCGACGAAGTCAAAATAGTAGGTTGTAGATGGGTCTACAAAACTAAGTACGATTTTAAGGGAAATGTCGAAAGATTCAAAGCAAAACTTGTAGCAATAGGGTTTACACAAAGAGAGGTGATCCATTAAATTGATACTTTCTCTCTCGTCTTAAAGAAAGATTCACTAACAATTGCTATGGCGCTTGTGGCTCATTATGATTTAGAGCTACATCAGATGGATGTCAAAACTGCATTCCTTAATGGTGACTTGTATGAGAATGTTTACATGACTCAACTAGAAGGTTTTGTTGTGGAAGGCAAGGAACATATGGGGTGTAGACTTAAGAAGTCTATTTATAAATTAAAACAAGCATCTAAACAATGGTACCTCAAGTTCGATGAGACCATAAGAAATTTTGGTTTCAAAGAAAATGAAGTGAACAATTGCATATACATTAAGGCTAAGGGGAGCAAATTTACTATCTTAGTGCTTTATGTGAATGATATGTTATTAGCCAGTAGCGATAAGGATATGTTGTATGAGAACAAGAGATTTCTTTCTACTAACTTTGACATGAAGGACCTTGGTGATGCCTCTTATGTTTTGAGCATTGAGATACCAAAAGTGCTTAAGATATTTGAAAGTTAACATGTCGAACTTGAAGTAAAGTGCCACTTAAGGGGTATTAGAGGCTTATCCTAACAGGCATACATTGATAGAGTGCTTAAGAGATTTAATATGCATAACTGCTCTGCCATACCTACTCCTATTGTTAAGGGCAATAAGTTTGGAACATTCTAAAGTCCAAGGAATCAATTAGAAGTTGATCAGATAAAGGGGATTCCTTACGCTTTAGCTATCGGAAGTATAATGTATGCTCAAGTCTACTCGCCCTGATTTAGCATTAGTAACTGGGATGCTTGGCAAATATCAATCTAATATGGGGTTGGACCACTCGAAAGCTGCTAAGAAAGCTTTGTGTTATATGCAAGGCACTAAGCATTACATGCTCACATATAAGAAGTTTGACACCCTTAAGTTGAGGGTTATTCAGACGCTGACTTTGTAATTTGTGTTGATACTAAGAAATCCACATCAAGTTATATCTTCACACTTGCGGGAGGAGCCATTTCGTGGAAAATCTCCAAACAATTGCTTACTGCATCGTCTACGATGCAAGCTGAGTTTGTGGCATGTTATGAGGCTACTGAGCAGGCTGTATGGCTTAAGAACTTTATTCCAAGATTAAGAGTGGTAGATAGTATATCCAAACCACTATATATATACTGCGATAATTTGGCCGCAATTTTTTATTCAAGTAATACAAGTCAAGTGGTGCTGCCAATAAACACATTGACATTAAGTATCATGCTGTGAAAGATAGCATCCAGAATCAAACAATTGATGTCAAGCATATAAGTACTAAATCCATGCTTGCGGATCCACTTACTAAAGGCTTACCACCCAGTCTCTTTCGAGAGCATGTTACCAGCATGGGTTTATTGGAAAGCCTCTGATTCTGGAAATGAGGACCATAAGTATGAAACTAACTCCCGTTAAGAATAAGTAATTATTCTATCAAGATAGAATGATGCACTATAGATACTAGGGTTGCAGTGGTGTTTAAATTAATCGCTGTAAATTTTAGATAGAATGATGTACTATAGATACTGGGGTTACAGTGGTACTTAAATTAATCACTGTAATACTTTATCTTGGTGTGTTGTTCTGTTTAGTATAGACTTATAATATTAGCCTTCGATCAAGTAGGAGAATGTTGGTTGTGATCTTGGCTTAGTCTAACTGAACCAAGATTTTTGGGGCAAGGCCCACCTCTCGCAGTGCTCTGATCGGGAGCACGCCAACGTCTTTGGTGTCGGTCCCGTTAGCTAGTGCAATATTAAAAAGGGGAGATGCTGTCACTATTTATTACGATTGATCTTGAGTTCACCTCTCCCATATACCCAATCCAATCTAAGGAGTTTGCGCTAAGCCGACGAAGGCCCTCTCCATCACCGAAAGGATTTCGGTGCTTCTTCGTGCATCCACATCGCTGCCCTTCTTCTCCGACGACACATAAACCACCATTTGAAACTAATGACTCAACTTCCACATTATATTTGGTGATCATGGTTTAGACTAGCAAATGTTCATGTTTTAGTAAACCCTAAGTTCCTAATATATATATATATATATATATATATATATATATATATATATATATATAGAAGCCTCTTTTCTACTCCCGGGAGTAATTACTCCCTATGTCGTATCTCATAACGTATGAGGGTATCTCAGAGGTGGTATACATATTTTTTGAACATACTCCTTTTCATGTGCGTATATGAAGGTATTTTCAAAATACATTAAAAATCATGGACTCTCTTGCAATTTTTTCATGTGTCTCATATTGGAGTATCTTATAATTAGTGTATGAGTATACACAAAATGATAAAGGAGTATTTTAAGTTCATTTAGGTGGTAATATTCCAGAGGTGGAAGTAACTACTCGACGGAGTAAATATATATATATATATATATATATATATATATATATATATATATATATATATATATATATATATATATATATAGGAAAATGATTCCATACTCCTGGGTGTATATACTCCCACCTCCAGTATACCATTTAAATGATGTTGTTATACCTCTTTATCCTTTTGAGTATACTCTAATACTGATATAAGATACTCCAAAGTGAGTTCCACGAAAAATTTCATCAAAGTCCACCTTTTATAGCATAATTTGCTTATATATTCCTTTTACATATGGAAAGGGTATGTAGCAAAAAAATAAAAGGCTCTGATGAAATTTTTTTAATCATGTCGCATTGGAGTATCTTAGAATTATTATTGAAGTATACTGAAAGTGATAAAGGAGTATAAAGCATTCATTTAAGTCGTATATTAGAGGTGGGAGTATGTACTCTCGGGAGTACGAAAAAGGTTTCTCTATATATATACTCAAAAGGATAAAGAGGTATAACAACATCATTTAAACGGTATATTAGAGGTGGGAGTACATACACCTAGGAGTATGGAACCATTTTCCTATATATATATATATATAGGGGACATATCCAGTGCAATCAATATTTTGGTGCAATCACCGTGCAATCCAACTAAGAAAAGTTTCAAAAAATTCTGAAAAAAATCATGGATGTACATCTCATCTTAGTCCATCTACATATAAAATTTCATGATCAAATTCGTCCTATGTTAAGAGTAATAAAAAAGACAAATTTCTGACAAACTTGAATAGTTCAAATGCACCCCAAATTTGTTTTTTTTGTAACTTCAACCATAGAACGAATTTGATCATGAAATTTTATATGTAGATGGGGTAAGATGAGATGTACATCCACAATTGTTTTCAGAATTTTTTGAAACTTTTCTTAGTTGGATTACACCAAAGTGCTGATTGCTTGATATGTCCTATATATATATATATATATATATATATATATATATATATATATATATATATATATATATATATATATATATATATATATATACACTCTCTCGATATATATTATATATCCTCACGTACACTTCAACGTTTTCCTACAGTTATTCACGAAACTCGAATGGATCGCCTGGAACGTACGGATTGAATAGGTGTAAATCAAAACTAGGATATGATTAGCTGTGTGTGATGTGGCTAGCTCGCACGTGCCCAAAATTAGTTTATGTATAAGATCATCTATAGTGATTGTAAGTTGTAACCTTGTTTGTGATTAATCGATAAAGGTATCAATTTCACTTTCAAACGATATGGCACATGCATGCTTACAGCCAAAACAAATATTGCAAAGTCTTTGAAGCTGAAGGTTGCATGCATGGTACAGTATGTGACAACGTCAGCTGGCTACAAACCCAAAGAGACACTATACACATCCTTTGTGTAGCCCCTTGACAAGTTGAAAAGTATGAGAGGCCAGGAGGCAGCTATCAAAGACGCTGGAACTGTTTCTGGCTTCGATCTGCTCATATGCTCAAACTACGTTCGATGAAAATAATATTTCTGTCGCCTCCTACCTGCTTGTCAAACAACACATGCTAATACTCAAGACACACACGGGCACACGCTAATGCACTTATTTTTTCTAGATTACAAGAATGATGCACATGCACACATACATGAGTCTGCACTTTTAGCTAGAGGTGGGCATCATGCCGTGCCGGGCCGGGCCCGGCCCTGGTCCATCATGCTTCGGGCCTAAACCGTGCCGGACCGTGACGGTCCATCGTGCTCGCCGTGCCGGGCTGGGCTAGCCCGGCTCGCCTTCGGCGAGCCCAGGCACGGCCCATTTACGCTTCGTGCCGTGTCGGCCCAGATCCGACCCATTTATACTATTACTATAAGAGAAAATGATCACGGATTGATTTCTTTCTTTATCTGTCTAGGACTTTCTTTTTCTCTGGTCGAAACAAAATCCTATTGTGTTTATTCTTCTCGATTTCCTTGATTCAGTTGCTACTTCCAGTCACATGCATGCACTCCTACATTTACTCCTTGATTTGCTCACCCACACATACAACGTATGGATGCATTCCTTTCTTTTTCTCCAGTCCATCCAAAGTTTTCTTTCTTTACGATCCTTAATTTGCTCACCCACACATACAACACAAATGTGTTCTGTTTGCCGTGCCGGTACCAAGCACAGCCCGCCCATCATCCGGGCGGGACGCCCATCGTGTCGATTAGCGGCCCGCAGACGTTTCGGACAACCGTGCTGCGCGGCTTGGCCCGTTAGAAAACGACGTGTCGGACCGTGGGTCGGACTGGATCGGACGTGCCTCGTGCCAGTCCAAAATAGCCTGGCCAGTGCCCACCTCTACTCTTAGCACATAATGTCTAGATAGACAGAGGATCGATGAAGGATATATAAATCCGTGACCTCACAACTACCAGGTGTACTCACATGTATATAATATGTGGACACCATAATTTAAATCCTGGTGGATGAAACCATATATACTCCACTATCCCACAAGAGATGATCCCCCACACGCTAATACACTATGAAACAAACATTATAACCCCCTCCTAAATAGCTCCTCTAGGAGTTGAAATGAGTCCAAAGCTTAATTACAACAAATTACAGTATCACGTACTTGCGTCCCTAAATTTGGAAGTTAACATATCGAACTTGAAATGAAGTGCCACTTATTAAGCCTCAACTGGCAAACTTACCATGAGTTGAAAAACTAACGCCACCATTCAAATTGATGATCCATACGGCACTTTTATTAAGGTTATATATAGAGACTTTCATTGAGATTTTAGCATATATAGAATCAGCATTTTAGCTGATAAGATAAAAGTCAAAATGACCAAAGTTGTACATTTTCACACTCGGATTTGCCATTTGTAAGAAGTTACATGATTTATTTTTTTTGTTAAATCAGGTCCATTTTCCTTACCTTATCTTCAGATTATAATTAGCTTCGAGGCGTGTATGTTCGGGATTTTGTTTTTCATCAAATGGTCAGATAAATACTAAAGAAAGCATAAATTAGCTTATAAATATGCACCCTTTTGGATGCGGAGCACATGGAGCACGACGTCTCATGCAGATATTCAGTACTGGGTAACGACCTCTGTCGCTCCTCGAATCTGACGGAGACATGGCTCACCGGCGCATTTTTATTACGGAATAATTACTCGCGAGCGCGCAGATCAGTAATTTTGGTCTCAAAGACTAAGTATAATAACAAAATCTACTATTTACTCTATTTCTTATTCATGTTATCTAAAATAAACATTAAAACTAATTTTTACAATAGTTATCTCTAAAGTTTGATTCTAGATATTATGCAATAATATATTTTCTTTCTCGTACATGACTAATCTACCTATAGTTCTGTGCAATACTTACTATTAAATAAGAGCTATAGCTCGTTTCTCTCTCCTCTTTTCTCACTCTTCCACATAGGATAAAACTGATGTGGACATACTAAGAGTAAGCTGATATAGTCTTATCGTACTTGCCCTAAGTGTCACCTACAGCAATATAGTTATGTAGTATGTTAGTATAGCCACGACGACAGTTATAAATTAACACGAGTGGTTGGTCTGATAGAGCAGTGGGATGGTCTGTTATGGTTGTAGATAGTGTAGCAAGTGACCAACTATGTTCCAGTAATACGGCAGGAGGTCATGCCACTGTTTAGTAGCACGGTAAGTCACTTAACACGGTAGATTGGTCTGAGCTGCCGTGCTACCTCTTTTATTGTATTACCATAAATCTTCTGCTGGATTGAACTATGGTAGAAAACAGATGTCGCCTATCGCTACAGCTACGGTCGAGAGGAGACCAAATCTACGGAATAACAGGACAGGATGAAATCCCAAAAGACGAGGACGAGCGGCGAAATCCGGAGTGGCTTCGAAACATTGAAAATATATATATACGATCCGATCGTGCCGAGCCGCATGTGGACGGAGGAAGAAGACGACGGGCCGCCAGCTCGGCAGCAGCCACCAACCATCAGCATCAGCGGCGATCGAGCGAAGGAAGCAAGCAAGCAAGCAACGACTAAATGACAAACTTTACATTCCACCGCGCGCGCGATGATTGATCGATGATGCGTGGAGCAGGTAGTAGCTAGCTTAGCTACTAGTACCGGCTACTGTTTGATATATCTTCAGCTCCACTAAAATCTGTAGAGTTGGTGGAGCAGAATATTTCTAGCTCAGAAATTTATAGAGCTGAAACTGTAGATACATTAAGAGTGTTTAGGTGAGTCATCTTATTTATATTTTAAACTAAAAATATAAACTTAATTCACTTCATTTTAACTTACAAACTTCAGATTTCAGATGAAACTAGAATCTAAAGTTGTATCAAATAAGGCCTACATGTACACCGGCCACTACTAGCTGTTGTGTTAGTTATGGCTGCTTTCCAGTCAGCGCTTAAATAATACTGTATTGCTATGATACTAGTTACAAGTAGGGATGAAAACGGATCGGATATCTCCCGCCTAATCCGGGACCAGATCCGGGACTGGATTTTACTATCCGGTCGGATCCAGATATTTGAATCTGGATTTGGGATCGGATCCGGAGCATTCAATATCCAGTAAATCTGGGATGGGATTCGAATATTCGGATTTTTTCTATTCGGATATCCGGATTTTTCCTATTCGGATATCGGATCGGATATTCAGATATCAGTAAGACCCAGCCCATTTTCACTATATTTTTTCCATATCAGCCCATTTATATTAACAATTAGTTGGTTCTATTGATTCTTAAGTAGCATATTCATTCTACAACGTTTGTTGAGTTTGATTGATATATAATTTGTTACTATAGTCATGTACTCATATAGTTTTAATTCAATATATATTACTTTATATATGCGTGCATTATTCGTATATCTTTATCCGTTTTTGACCCGAATCTGTCACATATCCGTATCTGGCTAGCTTGTATCTGGTTCCGAATCCGGGAAAAAAATATAGGTTAGGATACGGGAAGAACAATATCCGCTCGTATCCGACCCGTTTTCACCCCTAGTTACAAGATACCCAAAATGAGTTTTATACAAAAAATTTATTAAACTCTATTATTTATAGTATAATTTGTGTATATGTTTTTTATATATCAAAAATAAATAGTTTTGATTATTTTTTTACAGTTTCTTTTAGAGTACAAGAAGGATGTGCACCTCACTCACATTACACACATATACAAACACATGCGTGTCTACTACACATGCTAGAAAAAATTGGAGAGGCTCTACGATCTCACGGAACACTGGGCACGTGTTTTCCGATCCACCGAACGTACAGACTTATATGTACTCTAAATAAATACGGTACACCACGTCGATTCTAGTGATCAAACCGGGTAGGTGGGAACAAATATTTTCACTCTCACCACTAGGCCATATACCCGTTCGTTTGATTAAATTTTTCAACTATGTCACATTAGAGTATCTTAGAATTAATATTTAAGTATATAAAAAATGATAAAAATGTATAACACATTCGTATAAATAGTGTATTAAAAGGTAAAAACATGTTGACCTAAGAATCCGCGAGTAAGGAAAATGATTCATATACATACATACATACAGGACGCTGAAATGGGGCACCATGGAGCGTAGGCTCCATGATTTCAAATGTGCAGACTCAAGCCAAATTTGTCATGTAATCCAACAGTTATTACATTTTCAAATATAAGCAGCACATATCTATAAACAAACTATCATTAAAAAAGAAAACTCTAGTTCAAATTCAATTCAAACTTGTTTGAACTAGTTAATGAACTAGTTAAATTCAACATCCTAAAAATTTCAAAAAATTACACATGCAATACATTGGAGAATACACTCATTTTGTATCATGAAGCCCAGGCTCTATAGTACCCCTAAGTAATTATACTATATATATGTATATATATGTGTGTATATATATACACGTGTGTATAGAAAGTAAAGGCAGGAGCACTGCCAGATTCCTTTAAGCAGGGAACGAAAGCAAAATGAAGTCAGGGTAGGGTTATGTACAAGCCAAACCAAGCGACTTATCCACCGGACAAGGCAACAAAAGGAAGGCGACCACAACACAGGACGCCTTTGACTTGAACAAGAAAAGAAGCTACGTAGATGTACTAGTTACCCGCAAACGCAAACCTTTGATTTCGAACATCTTGAGTGATGAGGTCAAAAATATATTGCATATGTGATACGCTTTGTTGAAAATTCTATTATTTCTTTCCTTTCAAAGGTTCCAAAAAGAATAGATGAGCATTCCATCGATTTCTTTCTGGCAATATTTTGGGAGGCAAGCACGAATAGTTTTCCAACACATACTGGCAGTCGGTTCGAACCTTGGCGTTGGAGTGTTAATCTGTGACCATGTGAAAACCTTAGGCCCAAATTTGCTTTGCAAACGGGCAAAGCAAAATCAGATTTCTTGATGTAATTTTCTTGAAATCAATAAAATACTTCCTTTATAAAAAAAAGCAAAATCAGATGTGTCGATGATTCTGGGTTTGATCTACACAATGGACACATGAGGCTGTTAGGCCAATCTCTGATGGCTAACCTATCTACTGTAAGGATTCTATCTTGAATGAACAGCTGAGCAAAAAGTTTACACCTATTTTCCGCATTGGCGCCCTAAACAATGCTGTAGTTGTGATCTGGCATGGCACCAATGAACTGTGCCCTGTAAACTGATTTTGTGGAGAATTCTCCATTGACTGTCCATTTCCGAGAGATGGTGTTCTGTATGTGCGGCTGCAACCTAATTCGCTACTGGATGGCTTGCCAAAGTATGATGAACTCATCTAGCAGTATCTGGGTTGTTTTTTTTTGGATAATGGAAGAACTTTATTAATTTCAAGAGCATTACATCGAGATAATACAACGTTCTTGAAATCGCTTCCGGCCTCTGCTTAACGTGAAGTACACAACCAAGAAAAGAATAAAAGGGACCACGCATATCTTCGCAGCGGCAAAAGCCATCGGCTGGTGGTTAGTTCTTCATGTACACTTCTTCCTTTTGTATGAACCAAGGAGAAGCAATCAGCGCCGAGTCCTTTGAGGAATTTCCGTCAAACCATCAGGAAGTCCAGAATCTAGTCTTGTGGCCATTACCTAAAGTGATCTTGGTGCTTGCATTGAAGTAGCTTGTATCAATTTCATTGCGAGGTAACTTCGATGCAACCCAAGGCCTTTCCCTGTTTTCCCATTCATACTAAAACCATCGAACACGCAGAGCTCGTCCCAACCTGTCGCTTCTGCTTCTGCTTTAGACTTTTTAAGATACACATGTATCTTTGTTCGCTTCTGCTTTAGTCTTTAGATGGATCAGAGACCAGTGTTCCTGCAGCTAATCATCCTGCCTGTCCTTGCATTGCTTGGATCCATTCCATTGGTGTGCGGTCCACTTACTGCTAAGTGCTAACTGCTTAACCACCCGTTTGTTCCTTTCTGCCGTCATGATTAACTAGCGGGGGAAGATTAGCGCCTAATTTGATGATTAATTAGAGCATGTATAGGTGACAGCTTTCTGTAATATATCTCTACGTCATCTATAAATAGCACTAAAAATAACTCATATAATGGATTGTCTATATAGTTGTCTGTAATAGTCTCTCATCCAATTAACAGACTGTCTATACAATAGTATATAAAATAAAAAACTGTCTATAATACCATATGTTAAATAGTAGACGGTGGTTTTCTCTTTCGTTCACATCACCTAAAATCTTACATAACATAGTCCTAAAAATTTCAAAAAATTACACATGCAATACATTGGAGAATACACTCATTTTGTATCATGAAGCCCAGGCTCTATAGTACCCCTAAGTAATTATACTATATATATATGTATATATATGTGTGTGTATATATACGTGTGTATAGAAAGTAAAGGCAGGAGTACTGCCAGATTCCTTTAAGCAGGGAACGAAAGCAAAATGAAGTGTGTATAGAAAGTAAAGGCAGGAGCACTGCCAGATTCCTTTAAGCAGGGAACGAAAGCAAAATGAAGTCAGGGTAGGGTTATGTACAAGCCAAACCAAGCGACTTATCCACCGGACAAGGCAACAAAAGGAAGGCGACCACAACACAGGACGCTTTTGACTTGAACAAGAAAAGAAGCTACGTAGATGTACTAGTTACCCGCAAACGCAAACCTTTGATTTCGAACATCTTGAGTGATGAGGTCAAAAATATATTGCACATGTGATACGCTTTGTTGAAAATTCTATTATTTCTTTCCTTTCAGAGGTTCCAAAAAGAATAGATGAGCATTCCATCGATTTCTTTCTGGCAATATTTTGGGAGGCAAGCACGAATAGTTTCCCAACACATACCGGCAGTCGGTTCGAACCTTGGCGTTGGAGTGTTAATCTGTGACCATGTGAAAACCTTAGGCCCAAATTTGCTTTGCAAACGGGCAAAACAAAATCAGATGTGTCGATGATTCTGGGTTTGATCTACACAATGGACACATGAGGCTGTTAGGCCAATCTCTGATAGCTAACCTATCTACTGTAAGGATTCTATCTTGAATGAACAGCTGAGCAAAAAGTCTACACCTATTTTCCGCATTGGCGCCCTAAACAATGCTGTAGTTGTGATCTGGCATGGCACCAATGAACTGTGCCCTGTAAACTGATTTTGTGGAGAATTCTCCATTGACTGTTCATTTCCGAGAGATGGTGTTCTGTATGTGCGGCTGCAATCTAATTCGCTACTGGATGGCTTGCCAAAGTATGATGAACTCATCTAGCAGTATCCGGGTTGTTATCTTCGCAGCGGCAAAAGCCATCGGCTGGTGGTTAGTTCTTCATGTACACTTCTTCCTTTTGTATGAACCAAGGAGAAGCAATGCAGCGACGAGTCCTTTGGGGAATTTCCGTCGAGCCGTCAGGAAGTCCAGAATCTAGTCTTGTGGCCATTACCTAAAGTGATCTTGGTGCTTGCATTGAAGTAGCTTGTATCAATTTCATTGCGAGGTAACTTCGATGCAACCCAAGGCCTTTCCCTGTTTTCCCATTCATACTAAAGGCAGTCCCAACCCTCCACCTCAGCTAGTGTCCATAGAATTAATTACGCTGCCAATTAAGCAAAAATCTGATGTGGCATAGGAATTAAGGAAGGGAAAGAAGGAAAAACGGAGACACCATGTCTCATGCAAGAAACTGGATCGGCGCGGGTACCAAGACGTAAGAAACTAGCAAAATCTGCATTGGACGTTTCTGCGCGCTGACCAAGGTGTGTTTGTGGTGCATGCATTGGTTTATTGATCTCTCTCTCCTCTAGACACTACTCATGGAAACCATGGGTTGAAAAACTATACATTAGCTTATTGCTCTCTCTCCTCTAGATACTGCTCATGAAAACTATGGATTAAGACTGCCCTAAAGCCATCCAGCACTCAGAGCTTGTCCCAACCTGTCGCTTCTGCTTCTGCTTTAGACTTTTTAAGATACACATGTATCTTTGTTCGCTTCTGCTTTAAACTTTAGATCGATCAGAGACCAGTGTTCCTGCATGCTAATCATCCTGCCTGTCCTTGCATTGCTTGGATCCATTCCATTGGTGTGTGGGCCACTTACTGCTAAGTGCTATCTGCTTAACCACCCGTTTGTTCCTTTCTGCCGTCATGATTAACTAGTGGTATAGGTGACAGCTTTCTGTAATATATCTCTATGTCATTTATAAATAGCACTAAAAACAACTCATACAATAGATTATCTATATAATTGTCTGTAATAGTCTCTCATCTAATTAACAGACTGTCTATACAATGGTACGTAAAATAAAAAGCTGTCTATAATACCGTCTGTTAAACAGTAGACGGTAGTTTTCTCTTTCCTTCACATCACCTAAAATCTTACGTGACATAGTGTTAGAACAGCTAACATATACTATTATACATGCCCTTAACTCGTACTTCTAGAACACAACTTATTGAAAAGACACGGCTATTTTTGTCATGTAGTCCAACAGTTATTACATTTTAAAATACTGGTACATTGCAAATTTTTTCTCATGTACTCATGGAAGACACACACCGCCACAGGATCTGCTCGGTAGGGTCAGGTCATGTCCAATGCAAAGACGCTTATATAGATGTTTAAAGAGAGAAAAAACAATGCAATATTATAAAGCATTTATTTAATAGTTCAGATCTTCAATACAAATAATTAATTTACATATGCTTGCTTAATTTAAAAAGGTAAGAAGCCTATCTAAGTGTTTGACTCTAAATTAAGAGCATGTATAATAAGGCCACTTTACCTTAGTCTTAGCATGTCCACATCAGTTTTGTCCTATGTGAAATAGTGAGAAAAGAGGAGAGAGAAGAGAGCTAGCTCTTATTTAGTAATAAGCATTGTACGGAAGTATAGGTAGATTAGTTATATACAAGAGAAAAGATATAGTTAACATATAGTATCTAGAACTAACTGTTAGAGATAACTATTGTTTAAGCAAGCTTTAGTATTTACTTCAAATGATATGGGTAAAAAATAAAGTAGCTAACTTTGCACGCATGTAACGGTTGGCGTCCTTTGCTATCCACCGTGGCAACGCGTTTTGATCGATCTCCCGGAGCGCCTTGACCAGGCGTCCGCGTTGAACATGGCCTTAGAATTAGATCTCATCTAAGCTAATCAGCTACAGATCCCACGCTCCGGGTATTTGATTGGTTCCGTGAAGCTATAATTTATGCTTGGGACGTAGCCGAAAGGGTGATATTATACAAGCCTACGGATGGCCTGTTTTGATAGGAGGGATTCATTTTCAAACCTTCCTCCTTGTCTAAACACTCACGGGACATTTCTTTTCTATTTCTATAAGAATTAAATTGTTTTTTTTTCCGAAAGGGCAGCACGAGAAGCTGCTACACAATGTATTAAAAGAAGAAAAAGGAAAGATGGGTCCTGTTTTTTTAAGGAAAAAACCGGATCCGTGAAAAAGAATTAAATTGTTTCATGCAAGGTTTTAAATAGCAATTTTCGCAGCTTCACGCCAAGTTGCTAAAAAATCTACAACAACTATCGTCAGCTATCGTGAAAATTATCATTCATCGTATTTTCAGTATTAAAGGATATTAAAAAAATAATTAAATATGCAAATACAAGTCACCTCCGAACAAATTATAAAAACATGATACTTTGGATGGTACTCAAATTTTTTTAATAAAAATATGAGTCAAATCTGGAATAAACAAACATACTAATACATATTTAAATAATCATAAATGATAACTATAAAATAATGTTTTTAACTATAAGTACTTAATAGGATCTTTTACTAAGTTTTCACATAATTCAAGCTTATAAATGATACATTTGACCCTTTTAGTAATGTTGGATCTTAAAAAGGTCAAATATTTTGACCTATGAGTATTTATGTAGGATAACAGAGCTATTGTTAGTTATAAGTTACGTCAAATAACAGAGTTATTGTTAATTACAACACTTACAGTTAATACAGTTGGAACATTGGTTCGTATCTCCACATTTGAAGTTAAAAAGAAAAACTATATTTAGAACATTGGTTTCGCATGAAATTTTTGCGTTCTACACCAGAGTTACCAGACTTTCAACCGCGGAGCTTTTGCTCGGTGGAGAAAGAAGGAACCGTGGAACCTTTTTCCCAGCTAGGAGGGTAAATAATTTTTTTTAATGTGAGGTGGAATCTATTCTGCCGTGCTGTGTTAGAGAATCCTGGCTCATAGTTATTCGGCGAAACTGGTGCTATAGCTATCTCCTGCCCGCAGATGGCATGTTCCAAAAAGAAAAGGCAGTTTATGTGATGTATCAAAAGGAGCTCGATGCCATGCTCCCCACATGCCAGAACCGACTCAACTGAGCAGTGAGCTGACAAGAAGCTTAACAACCTTAGATCTGAATTCTGAAGTAGCCAGCCAAAGTGACGAAAGGGAGAAGGATTGGAAAATGAGCAGGAAAGATGAGCACTAGCCAAAAGCTTTTCTTTTTTCCTTTTGAGCTCACTCCTCACTCCTCAGTATATTGTATATTACAAAAGGACCATGCCTAAATCAGTAGGGAAACCTTTCAAGGATGTACTCAGTGTTTCACTTTCACATTATGTTTGCACCGTGTACCGGGATCTTACAAGTTACAGCTCTCATTTCGGCCTACCTGGAACATAGAAATTTCATACGAATTTTGAAAAAAAAAGGGCATGATTCATCCAAAATTCCTATCGAATTCGTAAGTTACAAACAAGCCGCATTGCAAAAGGAAGAATGATCATCAATAAATACACCATTGCTAATCCTCACTTGTAACACTAATTTTTTGTTCACCCTTTGCCACTTATCTATACACACCAATAAAGAATCCTTACGCCCAAAAAAACCACCCAAGGAAAAGACCAAAAGATGTAACAAATGCAGCACCAATGAGTGCACACTTTAATAAAATTAAGAAAGAAAAGGTAGCAAGAAAGAATGGATTTCCCCCCTTCGTGCCGGGTCTTTTCGTCTCATTGCGTTTCTCACCAATTTCACCTGCATGATGAACCGGTGCGACGTCGCTGTGGAGTTGTTAACGACCAGTCATTCCATCCTGATCTGATCAGCGATCATGGAAGAGGAAGGGAAGATAATCTCACGGAGAAATTGACAACTAATTTTGCAGCCGCAGCATCAGAGATGTCTGCGTCGCATTGGTTTCTTCTCCACTTTCTGACGAATCCTATTGTTGCGTGCTTTCTCGAGGGCCTAGATGCATGATGACGCCTTGGTGTCCGTCTCCAACTCCAATGGCCATCCGCGTGGCTTCTTGTCCCCTCGAGTGGCCGCTGACGCAATGCAGGTTGAGACGTTGCGTCAGCAGGAGTGGCAGTGAGGGTGACAATGGCGTGCGGGCCTCGAGGTGCGCACGCGCGATGGTCCATGGCGGGCTCGCTAGTCGGTGTCGGTGAGGTCAAACTGGTCCGTCCCGGAGCGGGACGGCTCGCGGCGGGAGGTCTCGGAGCGGGACAGCGGGGCCGCCGTGCAGGCGGCGACGGCGCGCTCGAGTGCGTCCACGACCTCGGTCATGGACGTGCGCTCGCAGCCGACGGAGCCGACGCAGTCGGCGGCGAGGTAACCGACGTAGGCGAGCGCCTCGGCCTCTTGCGGCGTCGGGGCCGGGAGGCGCGGGTCGAGGACGCGGGCGACCTCATCGGCGAGAATGTGCGGCACGGCGAACTCGACGACGTTCTTGGGCGTCACGCTCTCCGCGTACCTCTGCACGACGCGGCAGCCGGACATGAGCTCCAGAAGCACCACGCCGAAGCTGTACACATCGCTCTTGTCGGTCAGGTGCTGGAGACGGTAGTACTCCGGGTCCATGTAACCCACCGTGCCGCCGGTGTAGAGCGGCTGCTGCGGGTTGCCGTCGTCGCACTCGCCGCTGGCGCCGGTCTCCAGGACGGAGGAGAGCCCGAAGTCGGCGATCTTGGCTGTCCACGAGTCGTCCAGGAGGATGTTGGCCGACTTGACGTCGCGGTGGATGATGGGCGGCACGGCGTACACGTGCATGTACTCGATGCCCCGGGCGGCGTCGAGAGCGATGTTGAGGCGGCCTCGCCACGATGACAAAGGTGGTGCCATGGGGCTCCGGTTGTGGAGCTGGTCGTAGAGGGTGCCGTTCGCCATGAACTCGTACACGAGCACGCGCTCGCCGGAGTCCGCGCAGCAGCCGAGCAGGCACACGATGTTCTTGTGGTTGGCGCGCGCGAGCGCGGTCAGCTCTGAGTTGAACGCCGTCTCCCTGTCGCACCGGCGCGGCGGCCGCGCCGTCGAGCTCGACGGCTTCGCCTGGTCCTCAGCACGCTTGATCGCCACCTCGCGCCCGTCGGGTAGCGTGCCTCGGTACACCGACCCGAAGCTCCCGGACCCAATGCGCCGGTCGTCGGAGAACCCGTCCGTCGCCGCGTGGAGCGCATCCAGCGTGAAATGCTCCACCACGCTGCCCGGCCCCTTGCTGGACCCAAGCCGCGGCGGCATCAGCGACTGCTGCACGCCCTGATTATCCGGGCCGTCCTTACGCCGGCGCCGGTGGCGACACCATAGGAGCAGCGCGAACTGCAATGCCACCAACAAGACGAGGAAAGATGCAGCCGCGACGATGGCGATCCAAACGATCCTACTCCTCCTGCTGCCGCTGTATTTTCCGGGGCTCAGCGGAGCCTTTGGGACGGCGACGTTGAGCTCAAACGCACAGTCCACGCAGATGCAGCGGCCGCCGGCGCAGAGGTTGGCCGAGCCCGGCAAGACGCCGCATTGGCACGACGACATGAGCACGCACGGGCCCGGCAGGACGCGGTCGAAGACGAGGCGGTTGGTGGCGTTAAACTCGGGGCCGCCCCAGCACACCAGGGAGTAGTTCCCCATGAGGATGCCGCAGAATGCCCTGCCGTGCGCCTGGACGTCGATGTACTGCTGGTCGGCGAGGCTGCCCGGCGGCGCCGCCACTCCGTTGCCGAAGCAGCGGATAGTGCCGTTGTGCGCAGCCCGCAGACGCCGGCCTCGCCCAATGCCAGCGCCGCGTACCCAGTGGTCGCGTTCTCGCTGTTCAGCGCCGGCGCGCCGCTGCCCCAGCACGAGGCCCCCGCCGTTGACAGCGCGCACGCGCGCTTACCGCGCGCAGCGACCACGTCGTAGCTCCCACCCTGCGGCGCGCCGGTGACGGCCTCCGTCTCCGTGCCGTTGCCGAAGCACCGGATAGGTGTCGGCGGCCCCTCGACGATTGCGCACACGAACCAGTCCCCCACGGCGACGGCGGTGAACCGGAGGCCGGCGGGTATGTTCAGCCCACGCCAGCGCCAGCAATGGAGCTCGCCGCTGGCGAGCACCCCGCAGACGCGGTAACCGCCGGATGACAGCGCACGGAGCGGCGGGCCGAGGTACACCCTCTTAGACTCCGTCCCGTTCTTGCCCGGCCGGTCCGTACGGTTCTTGGACAGGTCCCACCACCGCATGGCGACGGCGTCGGCGCGCGCGGGGGACGGCCCCACAGCGCAGAGGAAGTCCTCGCCGCCGGCGAGCGCGGAGAAGGGGTGCGAGGACGGGTACGACTTCTGCCGCTCGTGGTCGCCGCCGGCTGCCGTGCAGTTCAGGTCGAGCTGCAGCGGCGACGCCGCGGACGGCAGGAGCCCGCACACTATCGTTGTGGACGCGGTCTTGGCCATAGCGAAGGTCGAGAGCGTGGACGCCGAGGCCGGCCGCACCAGCAGCAGCACCAGGAGCACAAGCAAGGGGAGGAAGAACCCATGGCCATGGGGGTGAGGTGGCATCAGAGTGTGTTGCATGTGAGGGAGGAGGAGGAGGAGGAGAAGAAGCAGAGGAGGTGGTGGGTGGACATGGTTACACCCTTTATAACGCTAGAGTTTGCCGATCAGCCAGCATGGCCACGTGTCAGCGCGACATTTTCCGAAAACCCCCCTCTGTTTCTTTGAAATTACGGATAGGTCCTTTGCGATTTTTTGTGAGATGAGAATAATTTTTTTTCTTCGCGTTTAGGTCCCTGGCCCGGTAATTTGCGGAAAAGCCTCCCGTTAAATCTAAATCACGAACAAGCCCTTTTCTAATTTTTCATGATAGCGAACAGGTCCAAAAAGATAACAAACAAGTCCTCGCTTCTACGTTCGGTCCTTTGTTTTTTCGGAAAAAATGTTTCGCCACAAAAACCGAAAAAATGTTTCGTCACCCAAAAAAGGGAAAAATGTTTTTCACCAAAAAACATAGATTCATCGAAGGTTTATAGAACTTATGGATTTGCCAACAGTCGAATAGCAGCTTTTTTAAAAAATGTAGATTCGTCGCAGGTTTATAGCGCAAGCGGATTCGTGGGTCCTAACGATCCGTTTTTTAACAAACGCAGCAAAAAACCGAAAAAATATTTTCGGCACCAAAAAAGCGGAACGCGATGTTTCGTCCGCGGATTCGCCGATGGGTCTCGATGACCTATTTTTTAGCAAACGAACAAAAAACCTAAAAGATGTTTTCATCACCCAAAAAACAAAACAATGTTTTCGTCACCAAAAACACGGATTCATCGAAGGTTTATAGCAACTTATGGATTTGCAATGGTCATAGCATGGTCTTTTTAAAAAATGTAGATTCGTCTCAAGATTTATAGCGACGAGTAGTGAATTCGCCGACTAAATCTACTGGCTTTTTAAAACAAACGCAACAAAAAACTCGAAAAAAATGTTTTGTCACCCAAAAAGGAAAACATGTTTTAGTCACAAAAAAACAGATTCATATAGCAACTTATGGATTTGCCAGGTCATAAGCGGGTCTTTTTAAAAAATGTAGATTCGTCAAGAAGATTTATAGCGACACTGAATTGCAAGCTCTACTACGTTTTTAAAACAAAGCGCAACAAAAAACTCGAAAAAATGTTTCGTCACCCAAAAGCGGGAAAACATGTTTTAGTCACAAAAACACTGATTCATCAAGATTTTCGCCTTTTTCCTCTAGGCTATTTTTTACGATGGGTGGTTTTGCGAACATGTATTTTACTCGAGAAACACGAGAGTATTAGGCTCGACAAAAGAAGGTTGTCATCTCGATAATTTTTGCCCTTTTCCTCTGGACTATTTTTTAGGTTGGTGGTTTTAAAATAAAAATATTATTTTTAGCGCGTCTAATTCAAATAGCAGAAGGCGCTTTTCTACCTAGTAGACATGGTAAGGCAACCAAACAAGTGTAGAGGAATTTGGTGAAGTCAGGTGGTAAAGATGGAATTGGTATCTACTAGACCTGGAAATTGGGTCGTCTTGCCGGAAGACGCAGTCGAGCCCGTCGTGCCGGGTCTACATGAAACGGGCTAGTCTGGCACGGTCATTTCTTCGTGCGGGCAGGCCAGCACGGACGGCAAAATCAAGGCAGCACGCCCAAAGGCACGCGGTTGTCGGCGGTCGGGCCCAACACGGCAACCGAGAGAACGCAGCACACTAAATATTTTTTATAAATTCATACGTTGTTCAAATGAAAAAGTTGTCTACATGAAAAAGATGTATCTCGAAATTCTCTACAACTTTCATGTAGAATATAAATTCATATGAGCAAAGGAAGATCCTGAAAAATGCAGATTACCGAGAGATGTGGCGTCGGTCTGAAACTATACAGCGCACTAAATATTTTTTTATAAATTCATACGTTACTCAAATGGAAAAGTTGTCTACATGAAAAAGATGTGTCTCGAAATTCTCTACAACTTTCATGTAGAATATAAATTCATATGAGCAAAGGAAGACGCTGAAAAATGCAGATTACCGAGAGACGTGGCGTCGGTCTGAAACTACACAGCGCACTAAATATTTTTTTATAAATTCATACGTTGCTCAAATGGAAAAGTTGTCTACATGAAAAAGATGCGTCTCGAAATTCTCTACAACTTTCATGTAGAGTATAAATTCATATGAGCAAAGAAAGACCCTGAAAAATACAAATTACAGATTCGGGCTGGCTTTCGGGCCGTGCCGGCCCGAGCACGGCCCATACAGTCGGGCCGTGCCGGGTGGCCCATCGTGCCAGGTTTTTAGGCCCGGCCCGCACGCCATTCGGCCGTGCCAGCCCAGCCCATTTTTTTTCGTCTTCGGTCGTAAGCCGCCCATTTTTTTCGTCTTGGGGTCGTCTTTGGCCCACTAAGGTCCGGCCCAATTTCCAGGTCTAGTATCTACTCATATTGGCTCCTTGCTTCACTACACTTCTTCTACTTCCTCCACTGCTATTCATCGCATCTCTCACTGCATACTAATTAAATTGCATAAGTGACTCACTCCCCTAGCAACTAACAATGATGGCTATGTGTGAAATGAGAGATCATTAGGGCTGCAATGATCATATCCTATTGCCATGACAGTATTACACAAGCACTGTTGATGCATGTGAGGATTATGGCTTGTTTCCTTGCTTCCTGTGGGATGTGTCATCTTAGGAAAACTACTTACCACCATCTAATTAATAACAGTTTGATTCTATCTATAGGAGTATGGGACAAAGGTGTAGTTGGCCTTTTGATCTCTGTGCATGGAGATTGCTACAATTCTGGGCTGATGAAAGTGTCTTCTTACTTACCGGATTTTTTCTGAAATAAAATTGAGGGCGAGTGATCAACTAGCCCATGGCCACTCAGTCAGGATAGGTCTTTGCGAACGAATCTTCTTCCCTTTTTATCCTTCGATTTTTTAAATAATATTTTAGGGTTGTGATTTTGCATAATTGGATTGGGAAACAGCTTGAGCGCACATGTCTCGCACCATATCAGATGTCGGCTCAAATATTAAGTCGAATGATTAACTTGCCCACGATGCTATTTAGTTGAATCTTTTCCCTTTTTTATTCTCTCTGAAAATGTAAACCAATTTCTTTCAAGTTTTGGTAATTACACAGGAAAGACAGAAGAATTAGAGAAGTGAGGTTGACATTGGAGTGAATTAGTCGAGCACATCTTCTTATTTTCTTTGACAATAATGAAAATTGAGCACATTAGGTTCTTTTCCTCGTTGTTGCAAATAGGGTTCAACTTTGCTTAGGGTAGTACTCTAGTGGCACAAAGCCTGAACATGCAAAACCAGTATTCAAATTAAACATAATCGAAGGAAAGCATGGCCATGGACCACTTAAACAAAGCTGCTTGATCACTCACTGTTAGGTGCATGTATACTCTACATATATACACGATGAGATCATAAGCGCAATGAATACAAAATTAGGATCATATGAGGGCTTGATTTGTGTTGGTGACAGGTTGAGAAGAAGAGATGACATGTTCAGTCGTTGGAGGCTCCTGCAAGAAACGTCCCTGTTCGGCCAGCTCGCTCTCGGTCAAGGTGGACGACGATGGATGCATAATCGAACAACCTCACTGCTAGCAAAGTAGCAACTGCAAAATAATGCTATTGATTTCTGCACAAGCTACAGGAAAGCCCTAACTAATTAATCAGATAGCGACCAGATGGAATCCAAGTCATGCTTGGCTTAAACAATTACTACTGCAAGCGATGTTGAGCATCGAGGAAGAACATGCATGCATGCATGCGTTGTGGGTGTGTTAATTACTTAATTGTACTATATTGTAATCATCTTACGGAAAAATAGACGGCCCGGATCAATCGCTATGGTATAGTAGCATTACTGCATCAATAACAAAATTACTACGGTCCCTGATAAACAGACAGAGTTGCTACAGTACGAGACAATGTTGTTGACCATTGACATTTCTATGAGGCAGACGCACGCACGAGCAGTGTATACCACCGTGGGGCCGTGAATTTTGTTCCGTAATGCAATTGTACATACTACCGTCCATGTTCTTGTGGGGATTGCAGTATTTGCATCCTTTAAAATGTATTGTGACTGTTCAATTCCCGTAGAAATCTTTACTATCTTTACTCTCTTAAAAAAAATAGAAAACCAACTACTACCAAACAAATTCTAAGTCTCCAAAATACCTCTAACAAAAAAAAATCGTCTCCTAATAAACAAATTAACCTCGATATAAATTGGGCACGAAACAGATCGATTCCGACGATATCGACTAAACGCACTATAATAATATAATATTATTTATCTGTAGCAAAGCATGAGTATTTATTTCCCCATTCCACGCAGATCTTTAGACCCTGTTTGGTAAGGCTCCAGATCTCAGCTCCACATCAGATCTGGAGTTTGTAGGCTAAAATAAAACGAATTAAGTTTATATTTTTAGTTTAAAATGTAAACAAGATAACCCACCTAAACGCTCTTAATATATCTACAGCTCTAGCTCCATAAATTTCTGAAACTAGAAATATCCTACTTTACCAACTATAAATTTTGGTGAAGTTAGAGCTATTACAAACACCCCTTTATTATAGTTTCATTTTGATCTTCATTATCCTCGAGATGTCGGTGGTTGCATGCATGGCTGTGTGGCCGCTCGGGGCGACGGCTGCGTGCGCTATTTGGAGTTTGGTAGGGCGGACGGGTCAATTGGCTACGCACAGTGTTTCAACTGTTTGGAGTGTCCGATTCGGCTTGGTTTCTTTCTTGTACGAGAATATGACTCACACAACCTAGCTAGATGTGATCACCCAGGTCAAGCCACTCGTGGCCAAATTATCCACCAACCAAGAGGAGGAAGAGATAATTAAGATGGATGGGATGCAGCTGATCACATCATTGTTATGCCACAGCTTGGGAATATTACTCTAGCCTTTGGCTTTAACCTACCCTCAGCTCCAACTAAACCTGCGGATTTTGTGTGGTCCTGAATTTTCATTTTCACCTGGGAACGTCTTATTTCTCACATATTGCTAATTAAGCGCTTGTGGTGCTTCCAATAATGTTAGGGTGACCACAGAAAGAAGCTAGTTTTAATCTCCTATTCGGCTTGGTCAAATAAACCATGGATAGATATCATCCTCATTTTCTTCATAACAATTTACATAAGTTTATACACTAGGGCTGTGTTTGGTACAGCTCCAGCTCCACTGGAGCTGTGGTATATTAAAAGTGTTTAGGTAGGTCATCTTATTTACATTTTAGACTAAAAATATAAACTTAATTCACTTTATTTTACCTTACAAGTTTCAGATCCGAAGTGAAGCTGAGATCTAGAGCTCTACTAAACAGGGCTTGGGTATCGTCGCCGACAATACAAATGTTGAGAAGATGCTACTGATGAGATGGAAATTGTACTACAAAATAAATTTCAACATAGTTTTGTTATTTCTTTTCCACTTTGAGTATTTGTGAAATTCAATTCACCTAGATTCCCCTTGCGACGAGATTTGACGTTTGAAACCTACTTAAGATCATGATACTTCATGCGAAAATATGCCCCATACTCTCGTAGTCTCGTTTCCTCAGTTGATCACGACGTAGCTACATTGCTACGAATGTTCAGTTTTTATACTCTTTTTAGTTTTTTTGAGGCACTTATACACTTTTTAGTGATGATCCAATTATAGGGAAATTATATGATTGTGACTACCGCATAGAGAACAGAATGCCGGTTGTTGGCTTGTTATAGTTTAAACATTTCCCTAACAAATCTTGATGAGAATGTGCTCGCTGCATTAGCAACTACTCACTAACTCACTATTTGCCAGAACCAGGCTGGATTTGATAGGAGACTCGTGCACATTTCATAGCTGCTATAAAGGCACTGCCTTTCCTTTTTTATTTCCTTCCTTTTGGGAAGTTTAAATGGCATTAGTGGCCAAAGGTTGGCTGGTTTTCTTAATGTGCGCATGAACATGTGTTAACTTTTGAAATTTCAGGTAAAGCATACCCGATTCAAGAGCTAGATTTATCATGCAAAAGCACAAAAGCATCTTCTGTCCTAAACATGCCTACCACAGTCAGGCAGTCAGGCTTGAAGTCGCCCTTCGGTAGAATCTGAAACAAAACCGTTTTGAGCAGCTCAGGTGCGTAACATCTGACCATTAGGCCCATGCGTGTTGCAGTTGTACAGTTTTGGAAGAAAGTAGCCAAGCGCATTAGCACATTACCTCCTTTGTCATTACTTCATTAACAACTTAAGTACTACTAGAAGGTCTCAAAAGATCTTTTGATCTTCCAGTTCCAGCTGCTGCCACACCAATGGCCTGCCCTGCCATACCCCCATATTGATCGATGCCACTGTCCATGCTGCTTGGAACCACCATTTGCTCGCCCCTTCTACCTCCTCCAATCGAAGCTGACTTTGCTAACATCTAATTGATGGATGGTAGCCCTCCTTCCGTTCTGCTTGAAAGACTCAAGTTGCAAGTTCAAAATTTGGCATTTTATAGGGATTCTCGGTCGGTACACCCTCGATCGTATCGTCAATGCATAGTTGAATAGATTAAGCACGCAGGTTTTCATATTCTTGTAAGTAACAAACCATAGTACTTGTTTAAGAGTAAGTACTACCAATTCACCAAGTTGGCCAGACTGGCCTCCTGACATTGGTGGTGGCAGGTAATGTACACTATATAAAGTTTTAGTATATCTTTCTTTCTTTTTTCTTAACGATCTTGCACAAATTCTTATTCCTTTTTAATATACATATTACCTTTCACTTCCGTTGGGACTAATACGCATGGCTCTACTACATCTGCCACGGAGGCAAGAGTTAGACTGAAAGTCGCACTCCAGTGTAGGGAGCTGCATTTGATCTATAAACTAGCGTCAGCAAGTATAACGCTTTCATGATTTCATTTGTTTTGCTGTATACTACCATCGCTAAATAATGCTAGAGTACAAGCACAATTATCTAACAATGTGTGTAGGTTGCATTAATGCACATGACACGGTTGATTTGTCTGTAATAAAGCGCAAAATGAAGTTAAACAATGGATTAACAAATCCTTCTGCTTACTCTCCGGAAGAAAACAAATCCTGTTGCTGCCCAGTTTGTGTCAACAATAAAAAGGTACAATTGTACAAAAAGAAGGAACAAGCTAGTAGTTGGAGACAGGCAAGCAGATTTGAGAGCGTAGGGGACATAATCCCTTTTCATCCAGGCCGAAAGGGCACCAACCTCATAACAATTAACAAGTCCACATCACCACACTACATCGCTACAGAAGAGCAAGACAAATAGCGATCCGGAAGATACGTCGTGCACATCATGTTTGCGCAGCTGCACGACTCGCCATTCAACAAAAACATGAGCAGCAACAGCATGATCGAATTTGTCAGTAGAGCATTGCGATCGACGAAACTGAAGTACATCACGCGTAGGAGAGCTGAAGAAAGAACACGGTTCGCTTCTTTTGGTAATACTCTCATCATTCCAAGAGCATTCCCACACTCGAGCCTTTGTATTTGTTGAATTTAGTGTCCCATTTGGTCAACGGAGTCACTCATGTTTCTCAGATCAATGATTCTTGTTCCTGCCAGTTCTTTGGTGCAAACAGAAGCCCGACTGGTGAGATGATGTTACCTTTTTTCCTTTCCTCTGACTGCTGGCAAAGAAACCCTTGTCCTTTGATCAATGTGAGGAGACTAGTTTTGCAGGAACCTACCGGACTAGTTTTGCAAGAACCTAACACCAGTGCAAACATAGAGTTTAGCATACTGTAGAAGTATATATGTCAATCCAACCTAGGGGAACAACAAATGTAGACATGTGGAGACATAAACTTCTGTTATAAATTCGACAGAACCATATAGATTTCTGCAAAAAAGATTGATATATAAATATAATTATATATATATATTAAGTTAGTAACTACCATATTAAAAAACGAATCAGGTATGTGACATACAAGAAAACATAAAATCAAATGGAGCAACTATTTGTCAGTATGCTACTACAAATGAATCATACGAGCTGATACACATTGCATGAATTACTCAAGTACCAAAATTTTAATCAGGCGGATTGGCAAAGTTAGATCATCGAACAAATACGTGTAATTTGGTGATAAAGTTTAGAACCTGATGTTACAACTGTGATGAAGGATCAAGCACATGCCCCATGAAGATTAAAGTGCCAGACACTTCCTCCCGAGTGACAAAGAAGAAGGGGTGGTCAGTAATGAAGTGCTCTGCTCTTGACTATCCCCATTAAAACAGAAGTTTCGTCAACCCCTTTATCATTAAACTCCAAAATAGCTTTATGAAGTACATTGGACAGAAACAAAGGCCCGCTTGAGTCATCTTTCTTGATTATATCTGACAAATCTGCATCACGGAGGAATGGCAATTCAAGCACCATATCTTGCAGAAAATCCTTCACATCAACCTGAAAAGATATTGTTAATTTGGGCACCCTGATTCCCACATGTCGCTTCTCTGTTGGTAAATGTTCTTAAAACAACAGTTCAGATAAAATCTTCTTGGTTAATTCAAGCAGGCCATCTTGAGCATCTGGGAGGAAAATGTACATGGAGAAGTTTCGTTCATTCTTTCCTTGCTTGTAAGGAAGCTTAATAACTTTGAATCCTTCGTGCACATCAAAAAGAGAGTTCTGTCATATTCAACAAAAGGGACTTCTACAGATGTTCCGTCCAGACAGTAAAACTTCTGTTCAGTGGTCCTCCATATATCATCCCTATCCAGAAATATACCCCTAAAATAAAGTACACTGCCAAGAACAAGCCCTATATTCTGGTTGATTGATCCATCTGGAAGGAGTGAGGTAGCAAGGTTTATTTGCCTCCAATCCTCTCTCTTGCGGTTTTTGGAGCCAACCAGCTAGCCAAACACTTTCCTAAGGCAGCTCCAGATTCTCAGAGAATCAGAAGCAATAGTTGAAAAATGAGAATACGGAGCTGTACTAAATAGACCCTTAATTTGTTCGGAAGCATCTTCTGGCTTCAAAGATCAACACGAAAATGAAAATGGGTAAATTCCACAATTCAGAATCACAAAAGGACATCAAATATAATATACATCACAATATTGTTGGCTGCTGACATACAAATACAGAATAGCTCTTTAAAAGCATTACAAATGCAATGATTCTGTATGGAGAGCCTCTTTGTAATTATAAGTTCTTTGATGCACACTAACACCTCTGTCAGAGCAAAGAACTGAAAAGGGTGCATAACACAATGAACTGGAGCACAAGCAAAATATGGATCTATTGATTCCCTATACTAATTACTAATGGCATATGATATGTCACATAGATCAGGATAGTCAAACAAAAATTATAAAACTACGCCACCATTCTCAGATAAATGTCATACAACAAACTGAAATGTTCCAACACACTAACTCCTGGCGCAAGCATAATGTCGAGCACTTGATAAACATAGCCTGTATCAATACGATTAGGGTGCAAATCTTGCAAGAGAGAGGCCATATAATATACCTAATTCTTGAAGTCGGCCGTCTTCGCCGCTGAGCCGTACACGACACCCGCAGCCTCCACATACTCCGGCGCGAGTTTCGCCGATGCGTCGGCCCAGACGCCGCCGGCGAACGCTAGCCGCGAGCCTCCGGAAGTCGACCGGTCCTTGAGCACGCGCCACGTTGGCCGCGGCGCCCCGGCCGCAGCAGCAGTCCAAAGCCTGGAGCATCTGACTCCGGCCGCAGCGCCCCGGCCGCAGCAGCAGCCCAAAGCCTGGAGCATCTGACTCCGGCCGCAGCGCCCCGGCCGCAGCAGCAGCCCAAAGCCCGGATTGAGGAGATGTGAAGGAAAGAAGCCTACTATTCTTGCTCTCTGGACTGGGGCTTTAGTCTAGGGTTCAACAAGACTTAAAGAAAAAAGTGGCCCAATAGGATTCAGGATGTAGCATCCGATTTTTCATTTATAAGCCAAAATAGAAAATAGATTAAATAAACAAGTCCATCGAACCCAGATTTAGAAGCATAAGCACGAAAATTTTACTATAGCTCTTTAAATTTATTAGCTTAAATAAACAAGTCCACTGTATGCTACAGTAAATTTTATTTTTTCCCTATGCAGAGGCTAGTTATAGAAAAAATACATTTTAATTTTATTAGGTTTTATAAATACATTATAATAAAAAAATTTTGCCCGATGGTTACTTATGAAAAAATGGCACATTGTACCATAAATATTTTAAGGATCCATATTCTACGGAGGGGCATAGTATAACACAATATATTTGAGAAGACTAGTTATGAAAAATATATATTTTAATTTTATTAGCTTTTATAAATGCATTATAATAAAAAAATTGCACAACGGTTAGTTCTAAAAAAATCACACGTCGTAAAACAAATATTTTGAGGACCATATTATACGGAGGAGCATAATATAACACAATATATTTGAAGGGGCTAGTTCTAGAAAAAATATATTATAATTTTATTAGGTTTGATAAATACATTATAATAGAAAAAAATTGCACGATGGTTAGTTACGAAAAAATAATTCTACAAATTGTTCTAAAAAATAATTTTACGAGAACCCCATAAGTATTTTGGGTACTGAAAATATTATTAGATTTTATAAGTATTTTGGGTCCTCAAATATTTGTGGTAGGATCTGCGATTTTCAGAGATAGCCATCGTACGATTTTTTCAGAACTACTCGTAGAATTATTTTTCAGAACTAACCGACATGAAATTTTTTCTATTATAATGCATTTATAAAATCTAATAAAACTAAAATGATTTTTTCAATAACTAGCCTCTACGCAGCAAAAAAAAAATTGAAAAATACTGTAGCATACAGTTCTTCCAATCCGTTGCATGCTTTTCTTTTGTTTTGCAGTGCCACGTGTCGGACTGAGGGCATTGCAGCGCCCCCAGTCCACTGCACTGGATGAGCCGTGCCTGGGAGGCACGGTTTTCGCAGGTCCGAAAGCCATTTTTTCAAAAAAAATTGCGATATGGCTGTTTTTTTTTAAAGAGCTATAACAGTAAAAATTTCCATAAACACTTCTCTATCTGCAACAGTGGTTGAAGGAAATAAACCGCTAACTGAGTTACAGCCCAATAGAATTATGTACCGCTAATATTGCTACAGACGTAGAATCTAGTGTGAATAACAAAAACACTGGCTATTCCTACTGGCGGTTCCTAATTCCGACCCGCCTAAAACTCTACGATTGCTCAACTCCTCTTCCGATCAGAAGCAATCTAGGACTTGTCTGGTTTGATGATAAATTTATCTTACTAAATCTTATTAAATTTTGGCACTACAAAAATATGGTCACCAAATTGGTTATCAATATTTTGACCAAATATTGACAAGAAAATGAACTACAGAACCAAGAAAGAAGAGAATCTTACCAAAATTTAGTAGCATATCAACGATACCAAAATTTAGTTAGGTAAGTATTGGTATTCATTAGAAGCAAACCAAACAAGGCTACACTTCACTGCCCTCAGAGCTTCAGCGCATCGACACAAAATCCCGTGTCCAAGAGAATCAATCCGTTCCTCTCCCCTCAAGTGGTGGGCATGGGCTGAAGGCGAAGCCGTGAAGGTCCAGAAACATGACAAGCTTGATGGGACAAGGAAGAAAAGAGATGAAGATGGGCCTTTTCTTGGTTGGCTCACAAGGCTAACTAGCAACTAAACCAACCATCCCCACCGGTCACCAAATTGAGGGGAGTAAGGCGCACCTAAGCCTAAGCGAGCAAAACAGATATGTTGGGCCAACAGGTGGTGCTATTGGCTCGAGGAAGTTAAGGTAGAGGGTGGTGTCGTTGGTTTGAGGAGGTGTGGCCTGGCGATGAGTAGACGGGATCCGAGGGCTCGAGGCGGAGGGTGGATGGGATCAGAGGGCCCGAGGTAGAGGGTGGCGTCGGTGCGTCGCTGATGTGAGGAGGCGTGGCAGGGAGCCGAGGTGATCAGTGGGCCAGAGGGGAGGAGAGGGAAGCTATTGTCGATGCGGCAGGCTAGAGTCTAAAGGGGAGGGGATTGAGGGGGTCAATGTAGGGGAGGCCAGGAGCGGAATTGCCAAGCCGACGTGAGGATTGGAGGAGGCAGGGAGCAAAGGCTTGAGTCCAAGAGGTAGAGCTGAGGCTAGTAGCTAGAGGGGAAGTGCTTTTCATTATTGAGGCACGTATTTCTCTCTTTTTAACTTTGCTTCTCTTCTAGTCACATATGAATTTGAATTGCACAAGAGTGAAAAAATTGTTTTTATCAATTTAGTTTAATCCTTTAAGCCTACCTTTCATCTTTATCCTAATTCCACCACATGATAGGAATTTGTGTCATAAATGGTGCTTGCATGAACGATTGTTAGTTCATTGAATCTATGTATTCGAGTAATTTTCTGGAAAAAGAACCAATTTTCTGTGAAGTAAAATAATAGAAAATTAATTTTTAATAATTAAATAAAGCCTAAAAGACTCAAAAAAATAACCAGAAACTTTGTAGGGTTTGGTTGCAAATTTACACGCGGTGGAAGTCCTAATAATTTTAATCGAAAGCTTTAGTTTTTTTTGGCAAAATTTTAGTCCTAGGGACCTAACTTCAATGAATTAGGGACTATATTTGTAATTGTCTGAGATTATAGGGGTTTTTTTGTAAAAGTTCAACCATCCCATAGCTTTGAGCTTTATTTGGTTCTTATCCACGTTCGACCTGCTCCTATCTGGATCGGAACAGCCTTTTCGCCCAAAACCTGTTAGAGTTAATAACCCGATCGGATCGATTCAATCCCAATCCCGATTAGAACTTCAACCAACGGGCTGCACCTGCCCCATCCTGTCCGATGATAGTGTCAGTGGCCCTGTTCACACGTCTCCCGCCCTTCCCCGCTGTGTCCGACGACAGTCTCAGTGGCCCTACGTACTCACACGTTGCTCGCTCTTCCTGTCATGTCTAGCGACACTCTCGGCTATCCTACTTTCACGTTGCCCACGGTGATGGTGTTGATGGTGCCCTGTCCCTCCCCTGACCTCGACGGTCTTGGCGATGGCAGCCTATGTGCACACACACCTCACATGGAGGCGGTGGAATGCGTCAGTGACGTCTCAGCCCCCATACATGGTGAGGAAACTGACAACAGCAATCCGGTTGAACCGTGCTCATGGCACGGCGATGGCGGCGGTCTTGATGGAACGCACGCATCCCGTGCTCGGCCTACCGGTGCATCAACGATGGCGACGTCTGGCATCTTGCCAGGATGGCGACGATGGAGTGAGGAAGAAAAAGGGGGTAGAAAGAGAGAATTGGATGACCTAGTGCAATTAGTTGACATGGGAAGATGATTTTTGCTACCATGGCAATGTTCGATGATGTCAGCAGCCAGTAGGACAAAACTACCTACAAACCACTATTAAGGGCCTGTTTGTTTCAGTTAGGGATTATAGAAAGCAGATTTTAAAAGCTGGATTGTTAAAAGCTGATGACTATTTGGTAACCCAGATTATAGTGTATTTGGATTGTTGTTTCTGCGTGGCAAAAGTCTGTGGTACCCTCGGCCTGTTTTGTTGCCTTATTTTTATGTTTTCACACTTGTAGCTGATTTATAAAATACAGAAATGCATAATTAAATAGCACAAACAACAATGCATAATAAAATATGGAGAGGGCTGTTCGGTTTCTTTGGAAGAGCTGGCGTGAACACAGTGGGGCAATTGTTGGTAATTTTGTTGGAAGGTGGAAGGGTATTATGGTCTTTTGTACAAAAAAAAGCTGAGGAAAGCTCCTCCAAGGTGGATTGTGGGATTCTAACAATCTGGACTCCGGATTGTTACAATCCAAATTAAAAGCTGTCTATTTGTTAACCTTCCAGCTTTTAAAAGCTGCTTTCTACAATTCCTAGCTGAAACAAACAGCCCTAAGGGGTGATTTGCACCGCTATTGAACGTTGAGCGTGTAATTTGGACATTTTTGTAGTTAATGATGTAAAATTACTTTCACGATAGTTGAGGAGTGTAAATCGACTTCTTCCTTTTTTAAAATAACTAGTTCAATACCCGTGCGTTGCTACGAAAAATAAAATTGGTAATGAAACATAAATGTCAAGCAATGAAAGAAAATTATACTACAAGACCAAACATCTATTTCTCCCGATTACAAAAAGTTTTTATGACATCCCCTCCAGCATGAATTCAAACAAAACATCAGAGGATCAATCGCATGAGGCGACCAGCAACAGATGCGTACGTACGGAGAGAAATCCAAGTTGTTCGTCCTGAAAGGACTCTTGCAAATTCTTTGTTCAGAAAACGGGAAGAAAAATTAACTTAGACTGCATAGCTCTTTACATTCGGGAGTGCATCCATGCAGGTGCTTGCACTTGGGGGTGGGGGTGGTCAAAGAACAGCATCATAATTAAAGAATCGATGCCGCTATGCTATATCAAATGATCAAACAAGAAAATGAAAAGAGAAGAAAAAAATTCTTCAGCGGCCGAACAGAATCGTTATGCCCCAGCCTCATTCAGCCTCTGGTGTAAGTTGTAAGTTGTGACCATCTTCATTGTGATGTTGAGGTGGTCACTTTCCCTTGTGCTTGGGGAGCGTGAGGTGCACCGTGGACGTCCGGATGGCAAGCCCGAGGCACTGCTGCTTCAGCGGCCGAACGCTGGGGCTGATCATGCCCATGTACTGCACCCGCGGCGACAGCCTCATCCGCGGGCTCGGCCGGGGAGACGGGATCGGCACCTTGCTCGCCGCCGCTGCCACCGTCGGTGACAGGTTCACCTGCTCCAGCGCCTTGCTCTGGAGCTCCGCCGGGTAGTCCCTCACGCAGCCGATGCACGCACCGGCGCCGGTCGTCCATTTCACCGATGGCCAGCTGCCCAGCTTCGGCGCCGCCGCCGTGTCCTCGCCGCCGTTGGTTTCCTCCACGATGTCCACCTCAGTTTCTGCGTTGACGTTTGGAGCCTCGCCGTGTGCCGCAGCTTGTGTGGGCATCTTAGCTTCAGCTTCTTGTGATGGCTCATCCGTGATCTTCTTGAACGACGGATACTCGTCGTCGTCGACGGAACATCTCTGAAGATTCAAGGCATGTATTTATCAGACCAACATACAAGAAATTTTGAAGTAATGCCTTATTTTGTTGTGTACTGCGAAGCTACTCAAATAACTCAATGTAACGCAGCCACCGTGTAATAAAAAAAGTAAGCTTAATTACCTTGACGTTGGTCAGATCAACATTGTTCTCCGCGAGAAAGCTGATAAACTCGTTGAAGTTATCTTCGGTCGGGAGGTAGTGGCCGCTGTATGGCCATATGGCCTGAAACAAGAGTCAATCGTTTAAGGCTATTGCAAAACTGAAACACGGTCGATGAATATATTGAGATGACAAGCTACATATTCAGATTACTGTTTACGATTGCAATGTAGTACATACCTTAAGAACACCCTCTTTGGCAACCAGTCTTCCAGTTGCTGATGTAGCTCCACCAGCTAGGAAGCTTGAATGCTGAAATTGACCCTTCTTCTTCTGCTCATCACAGATCAAACAAAAAAAAAGGAACTTTAGGACTGATTGATCGTGTGTAGCTAGGATGATAGCATGATTGGGGGAAAAAAGAGCTTGAGGCACCGAAAATACCTGACCAACGTACAGTGACCTGTTTGTGCTCAATACAAATATCCATTTCGAGTCCTCAGTGGTGTTGACAAGAACCCCACTTCGTCTGTATGTTAACCAAAAGCACAATTTACATCTTTAGGTAAATACTGCAACATACAGAAATATATACAAGAAAGATAAACAAGATGAATTATGCAGTTTTTGGGCATTATTGCTATAGATTTTAGATGGCACAGACAGGTAGTACAAGCAGAGTAAGAATAATAGAAATTATGCGCTACAATGGCAAAAGCTCAGTTAACAAACCTTCTCCAAGGCCAAAGCAATCTTCAACAATTTTGTATACGTTCCTTTTGGATCCAACAAAATCTGAAAATAGAAAGGTAAAGAAAAAAACTTCCAGTTAAGTCCAGCATACAAAGGAGGTGAAATCTATTAACGGGGCAACAGCCAAAAGAGACCAGAAAAAGACTATGGTTCACAAATTACCGACTGGATTACTGACTCAAAACTGACTCGGATTTAGACTCAAAACTGACTCGGATTCAAACTCAAAACTGACTCGGAACAGACAACAAATGATCTCGATCCTGTGCAGTGGGATGTGTAGGAACTAAATCAAGTGATGGAGGTAATAGTGGGTGGACAGAACCTCGTATGGTTAAGGCATTGTCACGAATGGCATTTTGGCTTTTAAAGGCATGGCCTTAACAAGGAAAATATTTAGCTAAAAAAAAGGTAAGGAATCACTATTTGGTTCCTTTGTTCTAAGAAGGATAAAAACATCACGTCTTGCTTACAAGGTTGCTAATTCTTAGGAGCGCAATTAATAGGGCCCTTCAACCAAATAATGGACCAGGCCCATTGATATGATGAATGCTACCAAAATTTGAACCGGCATTCAACGGAAAAGCAGAAGGTGGATGGAAAATTTTCTAGCATTTATCTATTGGGATCTTTAGCTTTCACGGTGCTCAGAAACCTGGAGAAAACACAATGGTGCTATTTTCAGAAATTATCCATTTATAGTATTAGGCAACAGGGATGCTGACTTCCATGGTCGAGTATCTACATCATTAACCAGATTTGAACGATGTAGGTATGAAAATGGTGATAAAAATAACAAAGATGAAGCTGCAAGAAGTCACAGTTTGTAAGTCAGTCAATGTCAAGATAGGTGTATGTAGGTTGTGGTGGCTAGGAAAATGCTCTTCCGAATAGGCATTAGCTCAGGTGTTCTCCACTTAAATACTTTTCTTATGGTCTCAATGCAATCAGAGATTAGCCTCTTTGTTCTAAGAAATAGCAACCACTCCCTCTGTTACCAAATAGAACTCATTGTAGAACGTGTGATAGTGATAGTTAACAACAAAAATAATTTCACATTGGCCTTTCAATTCTTGTTCTGCCCCTGGGTAATGAGGACCAGTTAAGATGAATATCTCTGTGCTTGGGATCCTACCACACCAATATTGCTAAATATGATAGAAGCATCAACAAATGTAGCAAACAGTGCTCTCTGAACAGTAGTTCTAACAACCAAAATAATAACAAAAATGAAACAAACCGAGCTAAAAATTTGATGAAGTCCTGTCTCGGCATGTACCACTGTTACCAGAGTGAATGCGACATTGTTAGCCATGTGAATAACTCATCGTCTAATACTGCATCCTCCTTTACAGTACAAGAAGCTAGCATACTATGTTCAAAGGCACAAATTTACAAGCAAAGATGATCTAACAGCAGAGACAGAGAAATTGAGACCTGCATTCATCAGATCCACCACAAGAACAATCACAGATTGCATACGAGACTGCATTATCTCTCAGATCCAGCGAAATGGAATGGATATTTCAACTAATAGTAGAGAATCGGATGTAGCAAATTGAGCCCTTTCCACGATCCCTACAAATCTCATACTACAACAGTACCAAATTCAGCCCTTTCCACAACCGGATGTAGCACAACAACAAGGGCGTACACCCTACATTTCATCAGATCTACGAATTTCCCCCGAGCAAACGCGGATCTGGACAGTCACTCTCGCAGACAGCCAGATCCATGCACAGATCCAACAGCGCCACACACAGGAACACAATAAACACCCAGATCGACCACAGATCTAACGCTAGAACGATGCATATGGAGGGTAAAGCGGACGGATCGGTACCTGGATGCCATGCTCGAGGCAGTACAGCTCCTAGCACGCGTTTCCGACCTGGATACCGGCCTGGCCGATGTGGATCAAGATGCACTCCCTCATGGCAGCGGATTGGTGGAGGCTACGGCTACCGAAACGGGGAGGAAGAGAGGGAAAGCTTGGAGGCGCGGAGAGAGGCGATTACGAAGACGCCTGCCTCTGCGTTGTCTCGGCTTAGGGTTTCCGCTCCCATTCTAGCCCTCATTTTATAGAGCGGGACAGCTTGGAGTGCAGGATGAGTAGGCGAGCACAAGGAGAGTCGGAACCCTAGTAGCCGTGAGGCGGGGGTGGGAGGTGAAGTGGGAGACGGCGACGGGGGAGCAGGAGTTGGGGGAAATTTTCGGGCGGAAGGCTCCGGATCGTCGGAGCGCGGCGCGGGGCGTGGGGGGCACATGGAGATTGGAAGCTGGACTGGAGCAAGGTTTGCGCAGGGAAGGTGGAGTGAGGATTGCGACGGGAAGGGGGTGGGGATCTCGCGCTGCGGTGAGGTCCGGATCGCTGCTTGTGGGGCCTGCAGAAGAACGGACCGCCACCAACTGCTGCTTTATAATAGTAGAGATGTATTAAAGAACAACAACTAAAGAACTTGTTATGTCCGACAACACGTCGACAAAAGCAGTGTCGTGAGTCCGTCTTTCTGGAACTCCACTACTACAAAACCGGCCTTTGATACCGCCCATCAGTACCGATTGGACACAAACTGAGACTGATAGTTACAACAGTCCCGGTTCAATGGCTACAGAGGCAGGGGAGCTCGATGCAGGTTCAAGCAACGATTAGTATCGATGATCTAACATCGATGCGGTTCAGGTCCTGAACTGGTACTATTTAGCGGGGGCTCATTAGTGCCAGTTGGTGACACGAATCGGTATTGATGTTAGATCATCAGTACCGAACCGGTACTGAGCTTCAATTTAAACTTCTTCTCCTCCTGCTCGCTACCCGACGAAGAACAGTTCAGTGCGCAACAAGAACAGTGGATCTTCGGCCAAGAGCTTCAAGGGAGGGGAGGTGTTGCCCAAATTTTAAAATTTTGGTCATTTTGCTCGAAACCAAGGTAACTAAGGTTAGTAACATTATTCCTCGCTACATTTGGTGTTAAATGGAGCCTCTTCTTTGCTTGAAATATGAAGAAAATTTGATCTTTTTTCATGATCGATGAAAGATTATGAATGTAGAGATTTAGCTTGATCTTTTCAAGTAGGTTGCAAAAACTTGTTATGTAAGCTTGGAATTTGCTTGAATTATAATGTAGCTCGCATTGAAGGTGTGGATCTAGCTCAAATTTATGTTTTGGTTCCATCGATCGATGAAGAATTTTGAATCTAGATTCTGATCGACCAATTCTTTTTGTAGGTTTCAAAAACTTGTTGTGTAAGTTTAGATTTTGCTTGGATTATGATGTAGCTCGAATTGAAGGTGTGGATCTAGCTAATATTTAGGTTTTGGTTCCATCGATCGATGAAGAATTTTGAATCTAGATTTTGATTGACCAAGTCTTTTAGTAGGTTATAAAAACTTGTTGAGTATGAATACTGGAGCAAATAATCATTTTATAGAAAAATATGTAATGAAATATAGTCCTTTTAAAAACATGTAATGAAATAAAGTCATTTTAAAAATGTAGTTGTCTTAAAAATAACAATTTCTATAGAAAAAAATATGTGATGAAATATTATCATTTTAAAAATATTATCTTTTTAAAATAAATTTCACCTAAAATTAAATTTATCAACCTAAAATTTTAAATAATTTTTAAATAAAGAAAATATTAGTTTAATTTAGATTTTGGGAATGTTCAACAATTCATTATTGGAAAATGAGCTAGCAGTTACCTTAATGTAACATAATGTAGATGAGCCAGCAATGGATGTACATGAACCGACATTCCCTGGAGTTCTTGCAGGGTTTGCAAGATTTTCTTCGTGCGGCCGATGCATACATGACGTCAAGCTACATATGTTGTCCATGCAAAAACTGCAAGAATGAGAAGGAGTGGCCAAAATCCAGCCACCTGCACTTCCATTTGCTCGTAAGAGGTTTTATGTCAAACTATACATGTTGGACCAAGCACGGTGAAGAAGAGATTATACAAGAAGACGGTGAAGAAGAAGAGGCGGACAACAATATCCCAGACGCTGGCCAACACGGTTCTTTCGAAGATATATTGGGAGAGTTTGGCGATGATGACCTAGGCCAAATGCTGCTTGATGGAAAGGGAGAATACATCGATGGAAAACATTACGAAAAGTTTTAACACCTATGGGAGGACCACGGAACGCTGTTGTACCCAAACTGCCGATCGGGCTATAAAAAGTTGCATACCACACTAGAACTGATGCAATGGAAGGCGACCAATGGATTGTCTGATAAGGGATTCGACGAGTTGTTATGCCTCATAAAGAAGTTACTTCCAGAGGGGAACACACGCCGAAACTACGACGATGCCAAACAAGTTATCCGCCCTTTGGGGTTGGAGGTACAGAAGATACATGCATGTCGTAACGATTGTATCCTTTATCGTAATGAGTATGAGGATTTGGAAGCTTGTCTGGTATGCAAAACTTCGCGATATAAGACCAGGCGTGATGACCTAGGTGAGGTAGAGGGGCAGCGTAAGAAGAAAAGACCCCATGCTAAGGTGGTGTGGTATTTCCCTATAATCCCTCGGTTGAAGCGTTTATTTGCGAACAAAGCGCATGCCCAGATGATGCGCTGGCACAAAGAAGACCGTAAGAACGATGGAAGGCTAAGGCACCCTGCTGATGGCTCCAAGTGGAGGAAAGCCGATAGAACATACTCGGACTTTGATAGGGATGCAAGGAACATAAGGTTTGGGTTGAGTACAGATGGGATGAACCCGTTCGGTGAGATGAGCAACAGTCACATCACTTGGCCCGTGACTCTATGTATCCACAACCTTCCTCCTTGGCTGTGTATGAAGTGGAAGTACATTATGATGCCATTGCTTATCCAAGGCTCGAAGCAACCTGGAAACGACATCGATGTGTACCTCAAACCGTTGGTTGAAGATCTGCTAACACTGTGGAATGATGGTGTACGTGTATGGGATGAGTATAAAAGAGAGCACTTCACTTTACGTGCATTGCTATTCGTAACCATCAACGACTGGTCTGTACTTGGTAACCTATCGGGCCTATCTATCAAAGGATATAAAGCCTGCATCCACTACTTAGAGGATACGGACAGTAAGTACCTAAAAAACTCTCGAAAATTTGTGTACATGGGTCACCGTAGATTCCTCCATACGAAGTGCCCGTTATGGAGGAAGGGTGAGAATTTTGATGGGATAGAAGAGAAATGTAAAAGCCCCTGCATTGCAGTGGGATGCTTGTATTTTCTTTGGTAAAGGATCTGAAAGTAGTATTTGGAAAAAGTCCTGGTAGCAAACCTGTACCGACTGAACAAGGTCACATGAAGCCCATTTGGAAGAAGTCAATATTTTGGAACTTACCTTACTAGAAAGACTTAGAGGTCCGCCACTCACTGGACTTCATGCATATCACAAAGAATGTCTGCGTGAACTTGCTAGGCTTCCTAGATATGTACGGCAAATCAAAAGATACACTTCAATCACGAAAGGACCTACAGCTATTGGGACTCAGGAACGACCTACATCTGGAAAAGAGAACGAAAGGACATCATTACCTTCACCCCGCAAGCTACACTCTGAGCAAGAAAGAAAAAAACATGATTAAGTTCTTGAACAGTGTGAAGGTCCCTTCTGGATACTCCTTGAACATAAGGAGACTCATAAACACGAAAGAGAATAAAATCGTACACCTAAAATCCCATGATTGTCACGTGTTGATGACACAGTTGCTCCTAGTGGGGGTGCGAGGTATTCTGCCGGACTGGGTACGAGGGACAATCATAAAGTTGTGTTCGTTCTTCAATGCGGTGTCACAGAAGGTCATCGAGCCAAATAAGGTATCTAATCTGTAGGATGACGTGATCAATAGTCTGGTTAGCCTTGAGATGATCTTCCTTCTGTCCTTCTTTGATATTATGGTCCATCTCATAGTCCACATTATTAAAGAGATAGAAATTCTCGGACCCATGTTCCTCCACAATATGTTCCCTTTCGAGAGGTACATAGGTGTCCTAAAGAAGTATGTTCGTAACCGGTTTCGCCTAGAAGGCTACATTGCGCAGGGTGTTGGCACAGAGGAGGTGATTGAGTTTTGTGATAATTACATTAATGATCTGAATCCGATTGGCGTCCCTGTATCACGCCATGAGGAGAGGCTAGGGGGAAAAGGGACTCTTGGGAGAAAAGAATCCTATAGCGACGATCTACTTTCATTTAAACAAGCACATTTCACGGTATTGAAATAAGCAACTGTAGTGGCTCCGTATATCTATAATCACGAGATGAGTCTACGCGACCAATACCTAAAGAAGTCAGATAAGTGGATCACAGTCGAGCAAATAGATCATTTCAGCAGTTGGTTACAAAAGCAACTGTTGGGTAACTAGACAGATGATGAACAATTGAAACTCTTGGCTCGGGGTCCATCCACGACAATCGTATCATTCCAAGGGTATGAGATAAATGGGTACATATTTTACACGACAGCTTAGGATAGCAAGAGCATCAACCAAAACAGTGGCGTCCATATAGATGCCTTGGACAAAAATGGAAAGATGGACACCTACTATGGTTTCATAGAGGAGATCTGGGAGCTCGAGTACGGACCTTTAAAAGTCCCTCTGTTTCGGTGTCGACGGGTCAAACTGACAGCTGTGGAGATCAATGAGTACTGTATGACAACCATGGACCTCAAGCAAGTAGCCTATAGGGACGAACCGTTCGTGCTCGCTAATGATGTGACACAGGTATTCTATGTGATTGACATGGATAGCAAACCGAAAAAAGCATAAGGACAAGCCTACTAAAAGCAAGAAGCAGAATGACAAGTCTATGAAAAACAAAAAGCAGAAGGAGAAGACTGGCAATAGCGATCAACCAAGGCGCCACGTGGTTCGTCCAGGTAAAAGAAGGATTGTCGGAGTTGAGGGCGTCACGGATGAAGAAGAGTATAATCAGTTCGACGAGCTACCTCCTTTCATGGTGGACGTAGACATTAGTGTCCTGAATGATACAGAGGAATCACCCTACGTACGCCGCGATCATAATGAAGGATCACTTGTAAAAACAAAGTATGTTAGCAAATAAGGATCCAAACGTGTAGGTCTCACGTAGAGGGAGTAGTTTTTCCGTATGCATCGCCCCTGACTGAACCATCGGTGCTGGGGTACGTGATCCAGGGATCGATGAAGAAAAGGAGTGCGAACAAGTCCATAGACAGCTGCACGTTGAAAAATACGGCGGATATGTCTAAGAAAGCAACTAAGCCAACCACACGGCATGACGAAGAGGAGACAGTAGCCACGGCCTTTTTCATCGAACTTGACACACTAGAGTGTGTGATTTGCTTTATTCCATACGAAGCTCAAGTGTTCATGGCAAGTATCTAGCTCGAGATTTCTTTGTCATACACTGTAGTGTTTTGATTGCTCCAACATACAAGCATGGAGATGCTTACACTTTGTTCATACACCAGCACAATTAATCACTTTGTTAATTAGCATTATCTCTTGTCTTAATGATCAGTGTAGGAACGGACATCCCGCCCACGCTGACTCGTCAGTCGGCATGAACCAGACATGCTTCAGCTGTAGCGAGCCCATCGGCGACATCAGGTGTCGGCTGTTGGAGAAGGTCTTGGCTGGCTTGACCAGCTCCTGCAAGTTCAAGAAGCATGGCTGCCAGGAGAGTGTCCGGTACACTGAGAGGCGGAGCCGTGAGGCGACGTGCTTGGTTAACATGGAAGGTCTAAATTGATGCCTTGTGTCCGTAGGTGGATTACTTTGCTTTCTTTTGGTGTAATAGACTACTAACATACTAGTTTCTCGTCCCTCTAGTGGTTCTCCTGTTGCTCCGTATTTTCTGTTCAAATTCTATAGTGACAACAACAATTCATTGTTGAGTATTAGCTGTACAATTTGCATGCATCATATATATATGTGTGAATGCCAGTTTATGGGTAGCTAGCTCATGATCAACAATCAGTTCTTTGTATTTATATAAGGCATCACCAAGCGAGTTGGTGTCTGGTTGACATGGAAGGTCTAAATTGATGCCTTGTGTCTGTGGATGGATCGCTTTGCTTTCTTTTGGTGTAATACACTACTAACATATTAGTTGTGGATTTATAACATTATATTTATTTTTGAAAATCATTTTAGTGTGAAATAAGAATGATTTATTATTTTTATTAAGCAAATAAGCAATAATATTGTAAAGAATATATGAATTTTTCATATTATTCTTTGAATTGTAGAAACTATAAAAGGAATTTATAAATGACTAGTAACTGATTTTATTTTTGAAAATCATTTTAGTGTGGAATAGGTATGATTTATTTATTTTATTAAGCAAAGAAGCAATAATTGAATTTATATAATAAGGTGAAAATTTCCAATGGAATTATAAGAGTGCAAAAATTACTGTATTTCTTTTAAATTTTTATAATTTTAATTTATATTAGATGGTTGGAAAATAATATTCTAAAGAATATATGAATTTTTCATATTATTGATGAATTGTAGAAACTATAAAAGGAATTTATAAATAACTAGTAAACTATAAAAGAAATTTATAAATGACTAGTAAAAAAAATGGGTATCAATACCGGTTCTTATTATGAACCGGTACTGATAGTGCCTAGGGCTTCTGCCAAGGCTGAGGCATCAGTCTCGGTTGGTACCTCCAACCGGGACTGATGTGAGGCATCAGTCCCGGTTGAAGACACCAACCGGTACTGATGTGAGGCATCGTCCCGGTTGAAGACATCAACCGGGACTGATGGTGCCCCGTATAAATCTCTCCCGCCGCTATCTCTTCCCCAATTCCCCAATTTCTTCTTCTCCCGCTCGTTCCCAACCTCTCTCTCTCTCTCTCGTCGCCGCCGTTGCTTTCCTATCCTCGCCTCCGACGACCCTGCGCGTGCTGCCGTCCTCCTCGCCTCCGACAACCCCATGTGCGCCACCGTCCTCCTCGCCTCTGATGACCCCATGTGCGCCGCCGTCCTCCTCGCCTCCGACGACCCCGCGCGTGCCACTATCGTTCCCGTCTTGCCCTAAGTACAATGTAAGCTTCTGTTCTTGGTACAATGGTACCGAACACATGTGTGGATGATTGTTGAGCTTGCAAGCAAACTATTGTGCACCCAATAGCCAAACCAAATGCCTTGAAATTGTGAAAGTGGTCTTGCAAACCATTTTATCTTCTAGCCCAGTTCTGTTAGTACGGTGCTTTGAAGCTGGTGTCATTGAACTGCAATGTGTATAGTCTGCATATTTGATTTCGGTTGCATCACTTTTGAAAGGATCGGGATGTCGCCTAGATGGGGGGTGAATAGGCGTTATAAAATTTAAATTTAAATCACAGCGGAAATTAAATCTTCGGAATATCTGAATTAACCTTCGGTCTGTCTGAGTGGTTCGGATAGTTTGAATGTTTCAGAACACAAAAACCCTAAAAAGTAGATCTAGCATATCTAGAGAATAATACTAGTATCAAATGAAGTAAGTTAGCTTATAAGACTTGTAGTAGTTGAAATCCCACCAATCCCTTTCACAAACGAGCAAAATACTTCTTGAAATTCCCAAGATTTGAACCAAGCACAAAAAGGGAAAAAGAGGGATTCAAGAATCAAGAACAAAACACTCAAAAGATTTTTACCCGAAGTTCGGATCCTTGAGGGGATCCTATGTCTCCGTTGAGGCGGCACCAAGCCGGGGTCTCTTTCAACCCTAATCCTCTAGGTGTTGCACCAAGCACTCACCTATTTCTTCTTTGAATCCTTCCCTTGCGGAGGTGGATTCAACCTTCACAAACTTCCGGCGGCTCTCCACACCAAGATTGGGAGCTCACCGGCAACTCCTAGCCGTCTAGGAGTCCTCAACCTCCAAGAGTAAAAGATCAGCTAGAAATTCACGTGAGAATGAAATCGGTGCTCAAGATGGAACTAGGACTCTCAATCTCACAATCTTTCTTATCACTCTCCCTCCAAAGATTCACAAATCAAGAAATCCAAGGGGAGTGAAGGCTTGAGCTCTAGAGAGTGAGAAAGCACAATAAATTTTTTAAATGAATGCACTAGCTGTTAGCTGGGAGGCAAGGGGGGCATTTATAGCCATTTAAAACTAGCCATTTTGCTTTTAGCCCGAGTCTGTTCGGATAGTCCGAACTTATGTTCGGATAGTCCGAATAGGCTACATTCAAAGGACCGAGCGCCTTACTTCGGATAGTCCGAACATTTCTTCGAACATTCCGAAGTGTTCAGATACTCCGAAAAATCTTTGAACATTCTGAACTTAAATGATCTTGACCTAACAGAGAGGGTTCACTCGGATACTCCGAAGTCAACTTCGGACAATCCAAAAGCAAATTTACTTGACTAACAGAGGGGGTCCACTCGGATACTCCAAAGTGAACTTCGGACAATCCGAATGGATATTTTCTAGAACTAACAGAGAGGCTCTACTCGGACATTCCGAACTGGAGTTCGGATACTCCAAATGTTTTTGAGCAAAATGCTCCTAAACCTTGATATTTTGACCCTTTTTATGACTAAGATCCATCATTGAGCACATAAAGTCATTCTAAGGCTATTCCTTGTTATATCCCTCTTTATAGTACGGCAGTCCTTAAACTCAAATAAAAAATAAACTAGATACACATAATTGAGTCTAAACAATGTCTTTCTCTCCTTTGTTTTGAGGGTGACCTTTTGCTTCATGACTTTAACACCGGATGCGATAATCTGTTAACAACGCTTACAAATCTTGTTAGTCACTTAATCCTATTGTCATTAATCACCAAAATCCTTAAGGGGCCTAGATGCACTTTCAACTTTGTTGTTGATTGTATTTAGGATGAGAAATGTGATAACATGTCTAATATGTTAGCCTGTTTCCTTAATAGAAGAAGAGCATCTGTTCTTGTTCCTTATTGATGAATGATGATATTTGTGCAGAGCTAGATTGCGAAAAGTAGGTGTTCCACATAATTGTTATCTCTTTTCTATCTTATTGGTCTAAACACGTTATTAGCAAAATATGACCTGATAGTGCAGATCACAATGGAGTGGATGCATTTAGGAACAAATAGTTGATCCTATTTGCAAGATAAAGGTTATGACTGATTACATAAAAAGAACAATTAAGGTACATTTTATGCAAACTAATGTGTTGAACTGTTGATCCACTAAAATGAAATAATAAAGAAATGGCTAGCTACATGAAATGGGTTATTTCCTTTGTTACTGCTTATTTTTCTTTTATTTTCTTCACTAATGTATAGCATTCTGGTCATATAGTTTTTTTATCAGCTATCATTAATCAGATGTCAACTCATATTCATTTACTTAGGTTATGTGTGTAGTTATATAAAATTTTGACATCTCGTCAAAATACTTGCAAAAGTGGTTACACACTTACGGACAAACAAGAGGACAATCCCTATGTAGTTTTATGGCAAATATGGTTTATAGGCATGAGTTGTTGCTCTCAAAAAAGCACTATATAAAGGTCAATGATTTCTCTGTGCTTAGGGCTGCTTTGTGGGCATACAGTTTGTTGACTATCCTTCCAGCCCTGGCGCTCATGGTCATCAAACTGAATTAATTGGAAGGAGGGTCAATGAAGTCCCATCAATACTATTCAGTCACTAAACTTTTTTATGTAGCGTCATGTATTGATACGTTGAAGGGAACTTAGGCAGTGAGTGGATGAATCAATGATGCAAATGTATATGTATCATGTGAATTTTTCTAATTTTTGGTGAATTTTGAAATTTCTATGTATATGTGAATTTTGAAGCAATTTCTATGTATAAGTATGTGAAATGTAATGTATATATGTGAAGTTTGAAGCAATTTCTATGTATAAGTATATGTAAAATGTAATGTATTTGAATTTTGAAATGTATATGTATCATGTGATTTTTTCTAATTCTTGGTGAATTTTGAAATTTCTATGTAGATGTGAATTTTGAAGCAATTTCTATGTATAAGTATGTGGAATATAATGTATTTGAATTTTGAAATTTCTATGTATATGTGAAGTTTGAAGCAATTTCTATGTATAAGTATATGTAAAATGTTAGAAATGATGCAGGGGATTATCATGCGGATTTTTATATCTGTTAGTTTAGGGATTGAAAGCAAACAGAGATGGCCTTTAGTGACTAGATTATTATTGGAGCTTGAATTTGGATTTTAATCAGTTATTTTGTAATGACAAAAGTGCTAGGTTATGTCAGCAACATATTGGCCTAAAGTTTTTCTATCATAAACTCCCGTGTAAAGCAAAAGGAACACATTGAAGTGAATGCTGTTGTTTTATGTTTTTGGAATGAAGGGTAGTGTATCTGTGTATGTACTACCTTATGTGTGCTAAAATGGAGAATGAACTAGAGTGGTGTATGGCGCAATTGTTTAAGTTCCAGGTTTAGAAGTGTGTCTGTGTGCTGTGGAAAATGGATCCATGTGGGGCTTCTGTAGTATCAGTCTTACCTTAATGTCCTCTCTACCTTCTCTTCCCCACCGTCCTTCTCGCCGTTTTAGAGTAGTACCATCAGGTTTACATGAAACGTGATCTTTACTTGTTGATAGTATTTGACCTTTTATTGATCTATTTTCGTTAATTTTCAGTGCCTTCTTCTAGCCTAAGAAACAATGATGGTAGGCGAAGGATTTGATCAAGAAGAATTTATGAGAAATTTGATTGCGGGAGATGATGGTCATGAGGCGGGGGAGCCTGAACCCGCCATCGTGGATCAACCCGTGGCCACCGAGGCCACCGAGGTTAATGAGGCCGCAGAGCACGATGAGGCCAACAAGGTAACAATCAGTCCCGTTGATGATTATTAGTTCCACTATCATGCTAAGCCAACATTCTGACCTGTTCATGATTGTACCATGCTTTCAGATCGGTCAACTAAGCAGGCAATCACGTCAGTGAGGTCCAAGCAAGAAGTCGAAGGCAAGACACGTTATCACCGAAGTCGACGAGAATGGCCAACCTCTTGCACCCTTGGGGGCGCTTGGGCCGTTCAATTCGGCAAGCGACATCCACGTTAGGGACCACGCACCCATTAGCATAGCGAAATGGGATCAGGTCCATGAAGATACGAAGAACATGCTTTAGAATGATGTGAAGGAGACATTCACCTTCCCCCAAGGGATCGAAGAAAAGGTGAAGAGTTACACTTTCAAGAAGATGGCCATTACATTCCAGACTTTTAAAAAGAAGTTGAACATGGAGTATATCAAGAAGAATCAAACGCCCGACTTCAACAAGTACCCAAAGTTGCAGGATCACTGGGATGCGTTCATGAACTACAAGACTTCGAACGAAGGTCAAAGTTTGAGTGAGAAGAATAAGCTGAATGCACAGAAGAAGAATTACCACCACCGACTCGGCCTTGGTGGTTACTGCCAAGCAATACCCAAATGGGAGAAGAGAGAACAGGACCTGCTAGCGAAGGGTGTAACACCCGCAACAATGGAATGGCTCGACAGAGCAAGGCATTGGTTCTATGGTCACAGCGACGGCCTTCACAATGACAGCAATGAGGTGTTTGGGGAGGTGCTAAGAGATGTGGCCAGAAGGCTTGTACAGTCGATCGAGGAGTCTTCCCAGGGCACCTTCGTGCCAAACAGGGAGAACGACGAGCTAACAAGGGCTCTACAAAACCCAGAGCACCCTGGACGTACATGAGACGTTGGCGTCGTCCTGTGGAAGGTTGGTTTCGCTCAAGACGCCGAGACCTATAGGAGTCGAGTGAGAAGCAAGGCTCGACAGACACAACAACTCAGTGCGCTTGAAGAATGCCTGAATCAAACACAGGAGAGAATGCAAGAAGAGATTCGAAGAGAGGTGCAGTTAGCCTTGAGCCAACAGCGGGAGACAGGCCAGGAACCTCCAAGTAATCCTAACATCATGAGCCCCTCTGTGTAGCGGAGCAGCTGCGCTTCCGGTGGTCTGCCCGAAGTGAACTTGGACCACTATCCCGTAAACAACATCAGGCAGCGAACACCTTGTGAGCTGCACGTCTAAGCGCGAAACCTCTCCTTCAAGGCGGCCCACGGCATAGCTCACCCAGTGGAGCCGGGGCAACTCATCCATGGCCAACAGATACCGTCAGGCTACTCCAAGGTCTCGGTGGAGGAGGTTTGCCCAGGATACAAGGACCTTGACCTCAAAATTCCTAGAGGTGACAGGACTACGAAGCTAGGAGAGGCGGTACACAATTTCATCCTGTGGCGCAAATGGTACATAATTTTTTGAGATAACACGGACGTGTCCTCTTCGCGAAGAAGCCCGACTCCTACACCACCTCCCACACACATAAGCCCCAGAAGAAGCCCGTCTCCTCCCAAGAAGGCGCTGACCAAGATAAACAAGCCAGCTCGCCCAGCAGCTCCCAAGAAGACGGGGCCCTCCACCCAATCCAAGAAGTTGGCTCCACTTCCGAAGCAGGCGTATGATATGACCGATAAGGAGGCCAAGAAGATAGTACAAGGCGAGGTAACTAAATTTTTTAGACCCAAGTCACCAACGAAGATGGTTCGACCTGGCACGGAAGAATTTTACAAAGGCTTGAGGACTATTAAAAATTTGAAGGATAAAAAAGAAATGCCTCACCTATCAAACTACGAGCGCGCATTGACTAAGAAATGCCACAAGAAGAAGACGTCAGAGGAGAGGACGTCAGCTAAGGAGAAGGCCAAGGAGATGCTACAATTCTTCGATGAAACTGGACTCGACGCAGATCAAGTATTAGACACGGCGAAAATTGAGTATGCCCAAGTAAGATGGCCATTTACACCGGGCGCATCATTGGTCAGTCGTGAGGAGTTGCTCTAGCTAACAACAAAGATGCGGCAATTCCATGAATGGTACTTAGACGCGGCCAAGCATGGTCTAGATTTGTTCGCTTTCAAGAACAAGGAACAAGATTTTTTCCACAAGGACGGTGAATTTTTTGTCGAATGGAACGTCACGTATGATCTATACCAGACAGACACTGTAACATCCCAATTTTTGAGTTTTTAATTAATTAATATCATTTTAATGCAATTTGTGATTTTTATGAATTTTCTGAATTTATTTGGATTTTCTGAGATTTATTTGAATTCTTTTGAATTAAAATGCATTATCTTTTGTTAAGAAATAATTATAAAAATATATTTGCAAAAAAAAGTTTTTGTGAAAATATTTTATTTAAATCCAGAATAGCTCAAAATATTTTTGAGAATTTTTCGGGAATTTTTAGAGTATTTTTAATGCTTTAAATAAATCAAAACAATTTACTGAATTAAATGAAATCGAAAAAGCCGAAATAATCGATTGAATAGTACTGGGCCCGGCCCATTTACTGTGCAGACTGAATAGTAAACGGGAGGGTTAATCTCGACCGTTGGATCTTGATCCAACGGCCATTTTCACCCGAAGCTAAATAGGAAACCCTAAACTAATCTGGGCGTCGGTTGCGACGGAGGATGCGTGATCATCGTCTCGAAGAAGGAAAGTCGCCGCCAGATCCGGAGGACTCACCGCCGCCGCCGTTTTTCCTTGTTTAGAGCGCCTCGCCGGGTATAAAAGGGCCCCGAAACTCCTCCTGAGGACTCACCGCAGCTTGACGCCTCGTTTCCCTCACGCGCTGTCGCCGGAGGAGCACCGAGGAGCGCACGCACCGTCGCCGGAGTTCCGTGGAGGTTGTGCCAAGTCTACGTCGTCGCCGAGTACCTCTTCCATCGAAAGGGTTGCGGATTCAAACTCCTCGCATCACGCCGCGTCGAGAGCACCGGTTCACGTCGCCGGAATCACGCCGGAGCGCCGTTCGGGTGGTCGTCGTCCTCAGCACCGGCCGCCAGCACCACCGCACGTTCATTGCCGCTCGGGAAGTATCTCAGCCGTCTGATCAACCATCAACGCTCAGGATTCATCCACGTCGCCAGCTGGGGTGGGTTAATACTTCCTTGACACGTGTCGCCACGTAGACTGCGTTGCTGAGGTGGCGCCGCATTGGCATCGAGCTGGCATTGCGTGGCGGCACATGTGTCAGCTGACGTCGGAAAATCAGATTTTTCGATATAAAATAATTCGCTAAATTCGGAAATTCTATTTTCAGGGTTATTTTCAGGATTTTTCAAATTTCAAAACCTCATAACTTTCGCATACGAACTCCGATTAAGGTGATTCAAATTCCTAAAAATTTGTAAAAATGAGATCTTTCTAATGGTGGCTTTTATTTGAATCTTTGAATTTGTTTGCTCTTTGGTTTTGGTGTTTATTTGCTTTTCTCTCTCGATTCGCGTAGACGTTGAATTGTGCGAGGCTTCGGAAGGGGATTTCTCAGCTCAGGAGTTATTTTCAGACCAAGACCAGGAATTTAACCAAGGCAAGTTGTGCTTTGATCATGTTGCACCCATAGAATAGATTGCATGCTATTTTGATTTAACTTATCACTTGTTATTTCATGTTTATAAATGATTTCAACTTTACTTCGGGATTAGCTATTATACCCTTTGAATTACACCCTACCTTGATAAATTGTATGCCATGATCCACTTGTTACCTTAGGTTGGTTAATTATAGTTGGTTAATAGGAAACCAACATGGAGGATTAGAACGGAATAGAATGCTTAGCCATGCCACGTCATCACAAGTACATGAAATGATGATTATTAAATTTGACTAATGGAATATGGAACAATGATGTTAAGTTGTGTGTCATGTATGGATGCACAATGAGATTGAATTGTCATGACGAGGAAGTCACACAATGATGATGTTGATTTGTGATAAGCATGTGATGCTTGGTAACCAACAGGAGATAATCACTTTAGATTAAAGCAAGTGGAAGGGCAAGGGTGCGAGTGGGCCGATGGGCGAGAAAGGGTATGTGTAAGTCTTGCTTTAATCAATCCTAAGGACTTAACCTTGTGAGCCTTTGACTGAGTCAAACTTGCACCCTACGTCTGTTATGGGGCGACCTAGTCGACTAATTTGCAAATGCTTAACTTAAGTGCTATCTTGGTGGTGTGAGTCGGGTGCACGGGAGAACTCACATGGCGCAAGAGGGGGCCTGTCGTGGCGGTGTAGCCCTTGATGTTGAAACCTTAGCGGGTAGCATTGGGTTAAGAGGATGCATTGTAAAGGCTTTGTTATAATCGTTACTTTGTGTGGTGCATGGTTATATCGTGTGGGTAAAGTGCATAACCTCTGCAGAGTGTACAATCTATTAGGATAGCCGTGCTCACAGTATTGAGCAATGCTCGAATTAGATCAAGGGGTAGTTAATTAAAATGAACAAGCTGAATGGGATGGCAGGATGCCATGTGGTTAATGGAACTTGATTTAGGATGGAGAACTTGGGTTTGATTTGAGAAACAATGGAATCTCGTACTTGTTATTATTTGTTTCTTGTCTTTCAATCTATATCTTGTTTATGTTTGAAAATCTTTGCTTTGTTGCTTATGAGCCACTTAGCCTTTCCTTTGGAATAAGCTGCATATAGATATAATAGAATTGCATTACATGCACAACTTGTTGAGTGCGTGTTGGTGTACTCACCCTTGCCTACAAAACATCATCGTCTTTGAAGAAGGAGTACCATGAGGAGGCGAATGTTTAGGGTGCGAGCCTTGTCAGTTGACTGTGGTATACTGAGGGGTTATCTACGTCTCATTCCGCTGCAGTTCAATTTATTGTTCAGCCTTATGAGGCATTGTTAAGTAAGTTGACCATAAGGTCATACAACTGGTAATATTTAATATATTATGTCTTTTATCTATTTACATTGTGTATGATTGTGATATTCACTAATGTTGAGCCTGTGTGCACTAGCGTGATCCTGGACTAGTGCAGTATACACAGAGGGTCCGGATTTGCATATTCGGGTCCCGACAAAGGTGGTATCAGAGCCATACTGACTATAGGTCTTGACCTTAGATAGTTGGTCGTCTCTATAGGTCCTTCAAAATTATTTTCTAAAAGTAAAAGACCCAACCTAGAAGAATAATGTGTTTTTGACTTATCTCATTCTTCTATCTCTGCCCTTACCAAAAATTCTTCCTTGTCCTTTGCTGAAATTTCTTTTTCTCACCTCTGCTGAATTAAGTTAAAAATCTTACCTGATTTATCTTGAATAGGAAAATGATATACCACACCTTAAGAGATGTCATCAAGTGACTATTGCTACCATACCGACCATGAAGGAAAGAATCATCAAGCTCATGGAGGAGCGGATCAATGAAGTGTATCAAGAGTTAGAAGACTCAGTACTTCAAGTAGCCAGTTGAGACTTATGTGTGGGAGTCGTGTCTTCTAAGGTAGAAGTGTCGCCTATGTAGACGGTAGTTTTGTGTGTTTAGGTTGAATTGGTTCTTCTTGATTCTTTGAGTGTGCGTTATGGGTTGCAAAGCTTTTAGGCTTATATAAGCGGCCATACCAAGTTATTAATATGGACTGCTTAAGATATTGCGTTAAACCTATCCTCCCTATGTTAGGATTCTTGCTCCTTACTTATGCTACTTCCCTCTTCCCTAACCCCCTTGAGGTAATCAAGTAGATGGTTCAGTTTAGTGATAGTAATGGAGCCGATAAGAGTAGAAGTCAACTCGGTAGAGACTCTAAGGACGAGTTAGTTTTTCAAACCGTCACTAACCGATAGATATGCATAAATTCAAAGAGTTTTTGGCCGCTCAGACACAGCTGATGCAAGCAATGATGAATCAAATACAGAATAGGACTAATCAAGCTAATGTCAGTAAAAGCGTCTCGAACTGTTATTAGTGACCCCTGTACTAACTCAAGGTTATTAGAATTCATAAAGACTTGTCCACCAGCGTTTTAAGTAAATATTTCGCCTTTAGAAGCCGAGAATTGGCTCGAGACTTTGAGAGAAAAGCTACCCTGCAGTTTGTTCTAGAGCTAAACCTTGTTCTAAGAAGTATTGTCAACCAAACAACTTAGAGGATCATGCATGCATTCGCTATGGAAAATAGGACAAACCGCTGACGAGCATACAATCAATTGCTTTAGTTGCAAAGAAAGTCATCCAACTGGAAAAAAATATATCCTATGAGCAACCTCACAGTACGCACCATACCTATTGACCTTAATCAGGAAACCAGTAAGTGGCTATCACCCACAGTAGGTCCCTTGTATGGTGAAGAAGATCGTTTTACTAGGAGGTGTTGCGGATCAAGAAGTAATGAATAGCAAGGAAAGCAATCGCTTTAGTTCAAGTCAATCCCAACTCCGTCCCTGTTAAAGCCCCAAATCAAGAAAATCCGGAGCCGTGAGTTTACTTAGTACGAAATCATAACCCTACTTGTAAAGTGAGAGATTAGTAATGACTTCCATGTAAAGGTTCCTTGTTGAAAGAAATGAAGCGGAGAAGATTGATACATTGGAATACCGAATATTGGAATGAAAAAAGCAATAATGGAAACGATGAGTTAGATGTTTCTCTAAAAGTATTCTTGAGTTTATGGTTCACCTGAAAGTGATGCATGAGAAATAGTGGCTAGTTTAGTGACCCAGTGAGAACTTGTTAATTAGAGGATTTGTCATTAAGTGCTCAGTTGTGTTAGGATCCGCCAGAACATTAAGGGTTCAATGCTTAGTAAATGAGTTAAGTTCCAAGCAAATCATATTATGTAGATAATTAGGTTATTCTTGAAATTAGTTAGATATTCAGACATAAGGATATTTTGGTGAAGGATATATCGATTTAAAACCTTGAAAAAAAATATATCATAAAAAGATTTTCGACAACAGATAGATCTCTTATGCGATCATTGAAGATAAAAGATATATGGACACTAGATTGTGAAAATAGTTTTCGGAAGTTGAAGAAGCGGTTACCATTAACGCATGTGTTAGTATTACTAGTTGTGCGGAGTAGTTCAATATATAAGGATGATGCTTCTAGGCATAATCTGAGAAGTAAACCAACGTTGTTGCATAAATGATGCGGCAGTTGAAATTACCTTACGTACGACTTGGAGTTAGCCGTTGTAGCACGCGAAGAAAAATGGTGTCACTATTCCATCAAAAATAGATATGAACCTTAAGAGTCTAAATATATTTACTCCGTCGAATCTTAATATGGAGAGAAAAAAAATGGCTAGAAGTGATTAAAGATTCCTATGTCAAAATCCATAGGCATTCTAATAAAGTCAATGTGGTAGTTAACGTTAGAGTTATAAGGCCACAGTGCGGATATGTTAATAAAAAGCAGTTAACCAAAATTATGCAAGGAATCTGAGAGGCTGAAACTAAAAGTCATTCGACAAAGTTTCATAGCTGCTTTGAAAATGAAACCAACATTAGGAGATTGGATCATACAAAGTTCAAGGGGAAAACGCAGTACAAAATCAAGTCAAGAAGAAGGCTTAGCTAAGAAACAGAATTTGAGTAATTAGGATACCATAAGGATTTAATGCTGAACCAGTGTGCCGGATAGGAAGATCCTAAGAAATTGATACTTGAGAAAACTCATAATTCTAAGTATTCGATATACTCAGGAAGTGCCAAAGAGAATCAATATCTTAAGGAAAGGTTTTGGTGACCTAAGGTGAAGGGCGAAACTATTGGTTATGATACTCAATGTGAGGTGAATAAAAAAAATATATATATAAATAAGGGCAATGCATTAGAGATCTAAAGATTCGTTGCAAATCATTATAGATTCCTATAGAAGACAAATCATTAAAATGATCCCTAGGGTAAATGGACCCTAAAAAGTATGAATTCAGAGGAATAATTATTGATTAAATAAACCAAAATTTCTCATTTCATATCACTGAAGATTACGTATTTGAAAGATCATTTGGCAAATCTATCAGGGATTTAATAACTGCGTAGGTGCCTAAGAAGATTGTGTCTGATTGAGATATCCAATTTATCTCGAGCGCTTAGAACAAGATACATGAGGCAATGATATCTCGCTTGAATTTCAGTACAGTTATCGTCCACATAGTGATAGTCAAACAGAAAAAGTTAATCAGATTCTGGAAGATATATTGGACCATTTAAGATCCTAAGCCGTCGAGGAGAGGTTGCATATCAGTTGGAGTTGCCACAGTCTTTAGCAGGAGTGCATGATGAGTTTTATGTGTCGCAACTTAAGGAATGTCTTAGAATGTCAGCGGAGCAGACGCCGTTAGAAACTATCGAGTTGCAAGAGGATCTGACTCATAAAGAGCAACCTATTAAGATTTTGGATGTAATGGAGCATAGGACCAGAAATAAATCTACTCGCTTCTGTAGAGTCCAATGAAGTAATCATTCGAAAAATAAAACAACCTGGGAGCGTGAGGAAAATCTGAAGACAGAATTCCAAACCTATTCTCTAGTAAACCCTAAAATCTCGAGGTCGAGATTCCGTTAAGGGGGGAGGTTTGTAACATCCCAATTTTTGAGTTTTTAATTAATTAATATCATTTTAATGCAATTTGTGATTTTTATGAATTTTCTGAATTTATTTGGATTTTTTGAGATTTATTTGAATTCTTTTGAATTAAAATGCATTATCTTTTGTCAAGAAATAATTATAAAAAGATATTTGCAAAATAAAGTTTTTGTGAAAATATTTTATTTAAATCCAGAATAGCTCAAAATATTTTTGAGAATTTTTAGAATTTTAGAGTATTTTTAATGCTTTAAATAAATCAAAACAATTCTTGAATTAAATGAAATCGAAAAAGCGAAATAATCGATTGAATAATCTTGGGCCCGCCCATTTCTTGTCTTGATGAATAGTAAGCGGAGGTTAATCTCGACAGTTGGATCTTGATCCAACGGCCATTTTCACCGGCTAAATAGGAAACCCTAAACTAATCTGGGCCGTCGGTTGCGCAAGACGGAGATGCGTGATCATCGTCTCCGAAGAAGAAAGTCTTGCCAGATCCGGAGGGACTCCGCCGCCGTTTTTCCTTGTTTAGGCGCCTCGCCCGTATAAAAAGCCCCAAAACTCCTCCGAGGACTCACCGCGACAGCGCCTCGTTTCCCTCTACCGTCGCGGAGGAGCACCGAGGAGCGCATACCGTCATGGGAGTTCCGTGGAGGTTGTGCCAAGTCTACATCGTCGCCGAGTACCTCTTCCATCGAAAGGGTTGCGGATTCAAACTCCTCGCATCACGCCGCGTCGAGAGCACCGGTTCACGTCGCCGAATCACGCCGGGCGCCGTTCGGTGGTCGTCGTCCTCAAGACCGCCGCCATGACACCACCACGTTCATTGCCGCCGAAGTATCTCAGCCGTCTGATCAACCATCAACGCTCAGGATTCATCCACGTCGCCAGCTGGGGTGGGTTAATACTTCCTTGACACGTGTCGCCCGTGAGCTGCGTTCTTTGAGGTGGCGCCGCATTGGCATCGAGCTGGCATTGCGTGGCGGCACATGTGTCAGCTGACGTCGGAAAATCAGATTTTTTGATATAAAATAATTCGCTAAATTCGGAAATTCTATTTTCAGGGTTATTTTCAGGATTTTTCAAATTTCAAAACCTCATAACTTTCACATACGAACTCCGATTAAGGTGATTCAAATTCCTAAAAATTTGTAAAAATGAGATCTTTCTAATGGTGGCTTTTATTTGAATCTTTGAATTTGTTTGCTCTTTGGTTTTGGTGTTTATTTGCTTTTCTCTCTCGATTCGCGTAGACGTTGAATTGTGCGAGGCTTCGGAAGGGGATTTCTCAGCCCAGGAGTTATTTTCAGACCAAGACCAGGAATTTAACCAAGGCAAGTTGTGCTTTGATCATGTTGCACCCATAGAATAGATTGCATGCTATTTTGATTTAACTTATCACTTGTTATTTCATGTTTATAAATGATTTCAACTTTACTTCGGGATTAGCTATTATACCCTTTGAATTACACCCTACTTGATAAATTGTATGCCATGATCCACTTGTTACCTTAGGTTGGTTAATTATAGTTGGTTAATATGAAACCAACATGGAGGATTAGAACGGAATAGAATGCTTAGCCATGCCACGTCATCACAAGTACATGAAATGATGATTATTAAATTTGACTAATGGAATATGGAACAATGATGTTAAGTTGTGTGTCATGTGTGGATGCACAATGAGATTGAGTTGTCGTGACGAGGAAGTCACACAATGATGATGTTGATTTGTGATAAGCATGTGATGCTTGGTAACCAACAGGAGATAATCACTTTAGATTAAAGCAAGTGGAAGGGCAAGGGTGCGAGGTGGGCCGATGGGCGAGAAAGGGTATGTGTAAGTCTTGCTTTAATCAATCCTAAGGACTTAACCTTGCGAGCCTTTGACTGAGTCAAACTTGCGACCACACGTCTGTTATGGGGCGACCTAGTGACTAATTTGCAAATGCTTAACTTAAGTGCTATCTTGGTGGTGTGAGTCGGGTGCACGGGGAGAACTCACATGGCGCAAGAGGGGGCCCTGTCGTGGCGGTGTAGCCCTTGATGTTGAAACCTTAGCGGGTAGCTTGGGTTAAGAGGATGCATTGTAAAGGCTTTGTTATAATCGTTACTTTGTGTGGTGCATGGTTATATCGTGTGGGTAAAGTGCATAACCTCTGCAGAGTGTACAATCTATTCGGATAGCCGTGCTCACCAGTATTGAGCAATGCTCGGGAATTACAATCAAGGGTAGTTAATTAAAATTAACAATGAATGGGATGGCGAGGATGCCATGTGGTTAATGGAACTTGATTTAGGATGGAGAACTTGGGTTTGATTTGAGAAACAATGGAATCTACGTACTTGTTATTATTTGTTTTACTGTCTTTCAATCTATATACTGTTTATGTTTGAAAATGCTGCTTTGTTGCTTATGAGCCACTTAGCCTTTCCTTTGGAATAAGCCTGCATATAGATATAATAGAATTGCATTCTGTGCACAATTTGTTGAGTACGTGTTGGTGTACTCACCCTTGCCTACAAAACATCATCAGTGCTGAAGAAGGAGTACCATGAGGAGGCGAATGTTTAGGGTGCGAGCCTTGTCGGTTACTGTGGTATCTTGAGGGTTATCTCGTCTTCATTCATTGCAGTTCAATTTATTATTCAACCTTATGAGGCATTGTTAAGTAAGTTGACCATAAGGTCATACCTGGTAGTAATATTTAATATATTATGTCTTTTATCTATTTACGTTGTGTATGATTGTGATATTCACTAATGTTGAGCTGTGTGCACTAAGCGTGATCTGGACTAGTGCGGTATACACGAGGGTCGGATTTGCATATTCGGGTCCCGACAGACACCCTCATGTGACCATCTTTGAGTTCTTGGACTCTGTAAGTGTCTTATTTACAAAAACCATCGTCGCGCTTTGTACTATACTAACTTGCAAGCCTAACTAATTTCTTCTTATGTAGAATGGAGATGCAAAGATGCCAAAGGGATCACATTTTTGACATAGGCTTTATGGACCCAGTAGTTATCAGCGAGACAACTGTTACAGACTACCCAAGCGAAACAAAGACTAACATATACAATGCGCTAATGGGACAAAAATATAAGTCAAAGATATATCTACCCTACGCATTTGAGTACGTGTTTTCATACTGTCTCGTTCTACTCCTTTTTCATAACACAATGTTAGAACTAATTAGTTATCTACGTTGACATATATATGTACAATTTTCACTGGATTCTTCTTATGATTGAGCTAGATCGTAGCCTGATCACAGTTATGGACTCGAGAAGGAAACCAATTAAAAAGTTTTAAAACTTTATCGTTATGCTCAACCGGTATTAATTCTTGTTCCTTTCATTATTGTACTAGTTCTATTTCCTTCCATTTGAAACAAATTCTAATCATGTACAATTCGTAATCACATGTTGTCGGGGGCCGGGCAACCCTTGGCCGGTCAGCAAACGGTCAACCGGCCCCCTAGCTCGGAAGGCCTCGATCAAAGACCTGGATCAGCTCGAAGCCACTTGACCAAGAGTGCTTCGGACCAAGCTCGAGGCCGCTCGACCTAGGGCGCGGTAACTCCGAGTTCGGGGTCCCCGCGAGCCGGAGCTCGGGTCGATCCAAGGTCGATAGCGTTCCCTTGGATCCCGGACACGTCATCACTTGGCGATTCTGAAGCGTGGGATCATGGAGTAATGCAGGCACGCACGGCGGGATCGGAGCGGTTACCACCGGCTATCAATGTGCATGAAGGCCACGATCCGAGAATTACTCCCGAACGTTGCAAGAAGAATGTGTATAAGACTGGAGCTTTGTAAACACTTAGCCACGACAGAACAACCCGACACACACACTCGAGTTCAAGCCTAGACTTAGTATCGTCAAGCTTGAGCTGTAATCCTCTCTTGTATTCACAAATAGCAGGAATCACCACCGCAAGGTGACTGGAGTAGAGCTATTACCTTCTCAGGGGCTCGAACCAGTATAATCCTCGGTTTAGTCCGTTGTCTCCTAGCTCCGACCATAGACCTCCTCGACCTCATTCCTCTGTTCGAGCAAAGCGCAGTTGTGGTCCCATTTCTCACTGACCCCTACCTCATTTTCTGCGGTTGGCGATCCCGATCGTCGACAGCTGGCGCCCATTAATGGGGCCCGATTGCTTTGTTCATTCGCGGGGAAAAATTCCAAGGTCTTAGGAGCATGGCGTTCTCCATCGCGGACACTCTTCAAGCGTGGGATCGGGCGCGAGTCAGCTCCGCATTCTGTTTCGCCTTCCCGCCACCGCGGCGGCAAAGACGTTTTCATGGCGGACGCTTCTGGTGAGGACGCGGCAGCGGAAGGTCGCGACCCACAAACCCCCGAGGATGCTCGTCGGATGGTCCATGTCGCGATCAATCAGGCCATAACCGCGCTCCGACGGGAGGACCAGGAGAGGCTCCCTCCCTCGGGGGAGCGCCTTCGCGCTATCGCCCGGATCATGGCTGATCCCGATAGGGCAAAATCGGAGCTCTTCGGCCGGGCCTTGGCCGAGGAACTCGATCGTGCTGCAACTGAGGTCATTCCTCCGCAGCACCGAAGTCACCGCTCAGGGACCCCTTCCCTGAGAAGCAGCGACAACTCATCACGTCGTCGCAGGCGCACCCGTCGGCTGTCGCCGAGGCGTGAAGCGCCTTCGTCTCGGCAACACCCTCGGGGCGAGACCCCGACGCCACCGCATCGCTGTCCTGCGGCTACTAACCCGAGTAGGGTTGGACGCGAGGTGAGCCACACGAGCTCCACGCCCGGCGACAAGCAGGTCGCGGGGACTTTCCCGACATTCCGCCCGAGCGTCGTCGCGCCAAGACAGACCGCTGCAATACCTCCTAAGCGACTCCGTGCTCGGCACCATGACCGATCTCGTGAAGATCGGTCAGAAAAAAGCCCGAGCTTCGAGTTAAATGATAGTGGAGATCTCGTTGGCCACAATCGCTCGGCGTGCACCGTCCGACCTACGGTTGCGTGGCGTACTCAAGCGACCGACCGTCGCGTCTGTTGCTTTGCTTTCAGTTCAAGCCGCTTTGATCGGCGCCGGCGGGACCAAGAATCGACAAGTTCTGTCCATCTACTCGACCGCCATTTTGGCGGCGGAGGTAACGAGCTGGTCATAGCCAACTATCTCCCGACCGTTACGGGCGGTATTTGCCCGACCTTGGCTCTTCAACAACCGGTTCCTTGGTCGTGGCGCCAAATCAGGCGCCCTCGCTCCAACTTCGAGGCATTACGGCGGCGGGGAGGAGAAAGACGGATCGCGTCATCGAGGGCAAAGCGAGCCTCTTTGTGATTTCGTGCGGCGGTTTATCCGCACAAAAACGATTCGAGCATCTCGATGAAGCGATCATCAAGGCCTTCAAGTTCGGCGTTTGCGACCGGCGCCTTCAAGACCTCGAGATCACGACAAGGCTCGGCGTCAACAAAGCTGTTTCGCATGGCGGAGCAGTGCTGTGACGCAGACGACGCCGTCTGCTGAAGCGCGATTATGACCAAGGTAAGCTTGAGTGCGAACCACTCGAGGTGGCCCGTCCAATTCAAGGGCGCCGACCAAGACGCCGCGCAAGAAGCGGAAGCGTGACCGCAGGATCGGCGGAGGTCCGCCATGGTCATCGTCTCGGCGGACGGCCGGCGTGAGGTCCTCGAGTCCCGGATCGGACTCGGGGCCAGGACCCGACCTCGTCAAGGTCGGCCTCGATCTCGCCGGTAGCAGGACGGCCCAGAGAAAGAAGGCGGCGGCTGGACCTCGGAGGACCGATGCTCGGCCGCGCGGGGGGCGAGGCGCTGTGGTGCGACGGTGAAATTCTGCTGTTTCACACAGGCGGCGAGCCACGACCTGCGGTCTGCGAGGCTTGGCAAGGAAAGCTTGAAGCCTTCTATGACGGGCGTGGTGAGATGCCCGTGCTCCGAGGATGACGACCAGCCGAAAGGGTGAATGCGGAGTCGAACGGCGACCTCGACCTGGAATTCCAGCGAGGCAGCACCGGATTAGCGTCATCTTGGCGGCTCGGCGACCTACCGATCCGGGAGCGAGATCAAAGCTGCGCCGGACCATCTATCGAGTTGCAAAGCAGAAAGCCCATCGAGCAGCATTGCAAGTGGGCCGGGGCCACCATCACCGATGAGGACATCACTTCCATGGATACAACCACATCTACACATCAATTTGAACCGCTGCTATTATACAAGGACCGGTTACTCGAGCTCGCGACGGCAGTTTAGTTATCGGTGAATGCGTTCCAAAGCCTTCACATTAGTGATAATATGAATGGAATGCTATTTAATACTTGTGATGATCTTGTTGTCCTTAGGAACCAAGGAGAAGAACCTTCAAATGCCAAGCATAAAGCACAATCATCATATCATAAGTTGGACTTGGAATCAGCAAATTCGCGGGTTCGGCCTCCGCAACAGCATCAACTTCAAATGACTATAACTTTTGTTCTAGAAGGCTTCTCGAGGTCTATGAGTACAAGAACGAAAGCCCTGGTCGTCCTCTTTCAAACGGATCTGAGATCACCTCAAAATTCCCTCCGAGTCAGCGGGAAAATGCAAAACAATCCGGAACACTTTTTCAGTCCGAGTTCGAGTCCAATTCGAACTCAGAAATAGCACTGACTTTAAAGTGCCATAACTTTTGATTCCGGAGGAGTCTGGAGGCCCATGAGTACACGTTTGAAAGATCTCGGAGTCTACTTTCCAAAGGATTCGGCTCCACCTCAAAATTCCTTCAGATGCGTCCGGAAACTGCCTAAAACCACACATTGCTTTTCCAGTCCGAGTCAAACTCGAGTCAAAAAGACTTGGTGTTTTGGATTTGAGTTGTATTAGATTTCCTTTACTATGGAAGGCCCCTCCTGCTCCTCTAGTATAAATAACCACCCAAACCCTCATCTAGGACTTGGGTTTTGTTTATTTGATAGTTTAGCCATTGCTACTATTTTGAGTCTTCGGGCGTGCTCAATGACCGCCTAAGAAGCTCCTTGTTTCAGAACCCCACCTTGTGAATCGTTCATCTTTATTTGCAATTTCAGATTGCCTTTACCTTTGTTCTTGCTTGTTCTTGGTTGCATGCAGGAATCGAACCTCGTGTTCAGGTTGATCGTGCTAACGGCAAGATCAATAACCCTCTGAGTTGGTTTAGCGATTGCTAAAGGCGCATCGTCGTCGTGCGTTGTAGTCGGATCGTCAAAGTCAATTCCTCCAAATCGAGTTATCGCTCTCATCGAAAGATCGGGACCCAAAGTCACATCGGTGGTATCGAGCGCCAAGTTGCTCGGTGAGAGATTGATAACCTAGATTAGTTTTTGTTTTCTGTCCAAAATTGAAAATCCTCCACAAAAATTCAACCTTTAGATTCAATCTGGTATTTTAGTGAGTTTTGTTAGGTTTTGATCCATTAGAGTCCTTGTTTTAGTTCTTTGATCGTTTTTCCTTAGCGTTGCTTTTATTTCAATCTGTCCAAGTCTTTGTTTTGACCATAACTTCTACATATGAGCTCCAAATTGTGTGTTTGAATACTTGTTTTAAAGCTTAGAACAGTGGCATCATTTGGTTACATTGTGAGAAAGCTTCATTCGGTCATTTTCAAGCCTTAATTGCAGCAACAACCTTATTGCATAGTTACGGCGAATTTGGGTTTGTTTCTTCAATTTGTGTTCTAGCTTTGTTCCTTTGAGTTGGTTGAGTCAGTAGCATCTACAACCATAAAAGTTCCAAAATATCAGTGTACATACCTTTGGGAACCAATTCATCCTTCTTGAATACTTTGATCCCAATTGAGACTAGCAATTTGACATTGCTTGGGGCTGCTCCTTTTGATCGTTGCACTATCATAACTCTTGTGATATCAAGTTAGGGATTCCAAAACTTTGCTCATACTAGTGTTGGCGAAAGTCACTAAAAAAAGAGAGAAAGAAAGAGCCAAGCGACCAAAAGAAAAAAAAAGAGAAAAGAAAAGAGAATAGTGGCGTGACACTACATTGATCAAAACCCTAATTTGTGTTTGTCATTTTCAGATTGTGCAATTGTATTATGTAGTGAGCAATCTTGTGCCCTTGTACCTTTTCGAAGCAATTAGCTAGCGTCTCTCCATAACTTATGCAACACGAGTTTTAGTGCTGAAATTATTCTTATTTAGCTCATTCCATTGGTTGCATTAAGTTTCACTATCTTTGCGTGTGTGTTGCCTTGAAATTCACTTATATCTTTGAGATCGGCAACTAGGGCTTGTGAATTCTAGTTTGGATCATTACTTATCATTACAATAACTAGAATTATTAGATTGCATAGGAAATTAACATAGCACGCCAAGCTCCACATATTCTACCTCGTCGTTTGTTCGGTCCTTGGCAATCGCTTTATCCAAGCTTAAGGAGAATTTTGACATCGCTAATGGCGGCAACTCCTGCACGGTAAGAACTTGTAAGAGCTTTGGTTAAAGTTTGAGAGTTGAGCGACTTTTCTACACATCCTCGTAGTGATAGGAACATTATACTTGCGATTTTGTTTCTCGTCTTCACTAACAATGGCGAGTTCTCAATATCGTGGCGCTTGGGCCATGATATTCTAGGAGAAGCGTTGGTTCACACTCCGAGATCTGAGAGAGCGTCTGAGTATAACTTCAACACCACGGAAGGTACAATGCATAGCACCACGTTCCATAAATAAGTTTACCGTTCCCAATTTTAGTGGTAAATATGATCCGAAGGTTATCTTACTTGGGAATTAGGCTGTCGAACAATCATTTGATAAACATGAAATTCTGAGCATGATAAGGTTAGGGTTGTTACAAATGGATTCTCTGAATTTGCTTGCTCTTTGGTGGAATGATTACATGAGTAAAAATCGGGACATTCCTAGCACATGGAAAAAATTAAAGAAAATTATGAGAGCTACTTTTGTCCCATCATATGTTGCTCGTCAATTCTGAAATGAATTGCAACATCTAAAACAAGGTAGCAAAAGCGGTGGATGAGTACTACCAAGAATTTCAGCATAGATCTTTGCGTTACGAGTTAGAAGAGACCGAAAAGACTCGCGTGAATAACTTTTATTTTGGACTAGATTTCGACATTCAGATCATGATATCTAGTAAAGAATTCAATTCTTTGTCATGTTTACTTAATCTTTCACGAGAAGCTGAAAGAAAGATCTGAGAAGACAATCAACCAAAAATCAAGCTCCCATAAAGTTAAATGCTACTCCTTTTGCATGCACTTTTTAGAACACGAATGAAAGCATACACACTAGGCATGTGGAAGAAATACAAGAAAATTCGAGAGAAGTGCAGGATAGCACATGTGAGGATGATTCTACTAACACAATCCAATCTATTTCGATTAGTTACATTTACGCTATTCCATGTGCTATTCAGGGTTACTTCGAAGAAGGAAGCAACAAGCGAGAAATACCGGCATTATCAATTGAAAGTTTTGATGTTCCTACTTGGAGGACGAGGCTAATGACCAGGGTACAGATCTAATTTTACAGACAAGAAAAGGATCAAATTTGTGAGTATATGTACGCTCTACATAATTCTTGTGATCTACCACCTTGTGCCACAATTGTAGAACCATATGATAATTGCATGCTTATAATTTTGATCATGTGATGCTGATTACGCATGAGGAGGTGATAGCTACAATATTACCTACCAGCTGTTTTGTGCTATATCATGTTGAATGAGCACATTAGTTTGACTTGTGCTATGGACAAGATTTCGAAATTTCATCTCTTAAGTCTTTGTCTAGCACCTTTGCCTATTGTTTTAAATTCAATTTATTTGGTGAATATGGCATAGATGGCAAGTTTCTTGTTTGAGAATATGCATAACTTGTGATAAACTTGCTGAATTGAAGCTTGCTATTTTGGGCAATTTTAGTTGTAGCAACAACTTGTTTCCTTCTTGGCTCCATCAAATTTTCTGATATGTGTGATACCCATAGCTTGCTGCCACATTGTTGAATTTTAGTACATTAACTTGTATTACAAATCAACATGTAAGTAGTTGATGCGTGGAAGCCAATTAAAATTGTGTCACCATTATTGGAATGGTTTGATTTTGCTTGTTTACAATTTGATAACATGAATGAGCCATGCTTGATGCGAACTTGTTGTTTTGCCCACAAAACATGTTATTGAATCGGCTCACAAAACATGAGTATTCTTTATCAAAGGTCGGGAATAGATATGTGCTTTACTTATATTTGCAAATCAAGTTGCAAACTAAATCATGCTAATATTGATGTTATATGCTTCACTTATAACCACAAATCATTGGCGAATTGCGAGGAAAGGTGCTTTGCTTAAATCTGATTTCCTCATGTGTTGTTTTGAAAATAACCCACCGCGAATCCAAAAAACAATGAAATATGGGATATATACATCTCGCCGTGTACACGTTCTTTTTGTTGGTTGCCGTTTCGGCTTGTCCAAAACCGAAACGGGTTTCTTTCAAAGAGGAGAAAGCATCGAAGAGTGCTAGCATTCATCAAGTCATAATATGCTGGAAAGAAGTGTTGAGCTATGTGGATAATTATCGTGAATCCTCTAAATGTTTTTTATGTCTTAAAAAAATATAAAGAGGCGGACTACCATTTTATTTAAATAAATGCAGGACCTATATGAGAATGTTTTGTCTGAAGATGAGCAAAAGGTGAGCATGAGTCGGGGCGACTCAAATGCAAGAAGGGAGGATGATGAGGACATCACTTCCATGGATACAACCACATCTACACATCAATTTGAACCGCTGCTATTATACAAGGACCGGTTACTCGAGCTCGCGCCGACAGTTTAGTTATCGGTGAATCGTTCCAAAGCCTTCACATTAGTGATAATATGAATGGAATGCTATTTAATACTTGTGATGATCTTGTTGTCCTTAGGAACCAAGGAGAAGAACCTTCAAATGCCAAGCATAAAGCACAATCATCATATCATAAGTTGGACTTGGAATCAGCAAATTCGCGGGTTCGGCCTCCGCAACAGCATCAACTTCAAATGACTATAACTTTTGTTCTAGAAGGCTTCTCGAGGTCTATGAGTACAAGAACGAAAGCCCTGGTCGTCCTCTTTCAAACGGATCTGAGATCACCTCAAAATTCCCTCCGAGTCAGCGGGAAAATGCAAAACAATCCGGAACACTTTTTCAGTCCGAGTTCGAGTCAATTCGAACTCAGAAATAACACTGACTTTAAAGTGCCATAACTTTTGATTCGGAGGAGTCTGGAGGCCCATGAGTACACGTTTGAAAGATCTCGAGTCTACTTTCCAAAGGATTCGGCTCCACCTCAAAATTCCTTCAGATGCGTCCGGAAACTGCCTAAAACCACACATTGCTTTTCCAGTCCGAGTCAAACTCGAGTCAAAAGACTTGGTGTTTTGGATTTGAGTTGTATTAGATTTCCTTTACTATGGAAGGCCCCTCCTGCTCCTCTAGTATAAATAACCACCCAAACCCTCATCTAGGACTTGGGTTTTGTTTATTTGATAGTTTAGCCATTGCTACTATTTTGAGTCTTCGGGCGTGCTCAATGACCGCCTAAGAAGCTCCTTGTTTGAGAACCCCACCTTGTGAATCGTTCATCTTTATTTGCAATTTCAGATTGCCTTTACCTTTGTTCTTGCTTGTTCTTGGTTGCATGCAGGAATCGAACCTCGTGTTCAGGTTGATCGTGCTAGCGGCAAGATCAATAACCCTCTGGAGTTGGTTTAGCGATTGCTAAAGCGCATCGATAAATAAATGCGTTGTAGTCGGATCGTCAAAGTCAATTCCTCCAAATCGAAGTTATCGCTCTCATCGAAAGATCGGGACCCAAAGTCACATCAATCACCTTTTCTCCGGAGGATGCCTTACAAGGTATGGCCCGAGACTTAAAGACCGCCTTGGTCGTGACCCGACCATTAGCAACGATGGTCGGGCGTGTCATGGTCGGCGGAGGCGATTCTCTTAATTTCTTTGCGGCGGAAGCACTTGACCGGATCAGATTCCCGATCAAAGATCAAAAGCATCGCCATCCCTTCTTGAATCGTTCACAGGAGCTCGACTACTCCCTTGGGGCGGTGGTCTTGCCCGTCACCTTGGCTTTCGGACAACTTCCGCGACCGAGTGATCACCTTTGAGGTGGTTGAGGCGACCTCCGTTCTAACGTTATTCTCGGAAGACCTGCCCTCATCAAGTTTATGGCGGCCAATCATTACGGTCATCGGTGCATGAAGCTCCGAGCCCCAACAAACATCCTTACCGTCGAGGCGACTGCGGCGGCACATGGCTGCGAGACCAAGGCCACAGTGCTCGCCCGGCATCTTTGCCCAGCGAGTCGAGAGGTGACGGAGAAAACGCCCCAGAGGGCGGCGATCCAACCAATGGCGACAAAGGCCGTGCCGCTCGAGGAAGAGACACGACCGGTGTGTCCATGTCTCGGCGGTGAGTCCCAAATAGGAACTCGAGCTCGTCACCTTCCTTCAGCGCCAACAAAGGTATATTAAGCAGGAGCTGCAGATATGCTGGCGCCCGAGGAGGTGATCGAGCACAAGTTACAGGTCAGAACCGATTCTAGACCTGTGCGCCAGAAACTGCGTCGCTTCTCCCCGGAGAAGGTTGCGGTCATCAAGGAAAACCTTGATAAACTCCTGAAGGCCGGCTTCATCCGCGAGATCGACTACTCCGAGTGGCTGGCCAACCCGGTCATCGTGCAAAAGAAGGGTGGCAAGTGGAGAATGTGCGTCGATCATACGGGGTTGAACTCGGCCTGCCCGAAGGACAACTTCCCCCTTCCGCGCATCGACCAGATCGTCGACTCCACCGCCAACGCCAAGATGCTAAGCTTCTTGGATGCTTACTCGGGCTACCACCATATCGTCGGTGGCGATCGACGGCGAGAACAAGGCGCCTTCGTCACCCGTTCGGCACTTATTGCTACGACCATGTCATTTGGTGCTGCGCAATGCGGGGCAACATTCGGCGTCGATGACCGGGACCTTCGAGCAGCAGATTGGCGAAACCTCGAGGTTTCGTAGATGACATCATCGTCAAAAGCCCCTCCGGGGCGACCACGTCCGTGACCTTGAAGAAACATTTGCAAACTGAGCGGTACAAAATCAACCTCAACCCGAGAAGTGTGTGTTGGTGGCGGCATCGGGGAAGGTCCTTGGCTACATGATCGGGGCTCGGGGTTGGTCAAACCCGGAGAAGATCGAGGCCATCGAGAAGATGGAGCCCCGACCTCGATCAAGCAAGTGCAAAGCCTCACCGGTCGCATGGCGCCTCGGCAGATTCATTTGAGGCTCGTGACGAGGTCTCCCATTCTTTAAGACCTGCGCAAGCACGAGGGCTTTGAATGGACTCGAGCTTAGCGGTCTTCGGACGAGCTGAAGGTATATCATCATCCCCACCCCTTCTTACAACTCCATGACTGGCGAGAGGTTCTTTGCTCTACCTTGCGACCACCGCCCAATTTGTCGATCTTGTCCTAGTTGCGAGCAGAACGCAATGACATCCGATTTACTATGTCGTGAGGTCTTACGGCCCAAAGGGCGTTACCCACAAGTCGGCTGCATGCGCTCTTCTCATGGCCTCGCGCAAGCTTCGACACTACTTCGAGCGCATTCCGTGGTCGTCGAGCAACTTTCCGCTCGGTGACATCTGCGGAATCAAAAGCGCGGCGGATAGCCAAATGGGCCATGGGTGGCGGCGTTTGACATCGGTCGTGGCGAACAGCTATCAAGTCGCAAGTGCTCGCCCGACCGTGGTCGAACAGACGTCGCAGCCCGCTCGAGCTCAAGGCGAGGAAGAAAGCCACGGATCATGTTCTTGACGGCTCGAGGTCCTTCAAGCGCTCGAAGTGGGATACTTATCCTTACCCCGCGCGGCGACTAGTTGAGGTATGTAGTTCGTTTTGGGTTTCCTGCGACCAATAACGTGGCAAAATACGAAGCTCTCTTGGCGGGCTTACGAGCCTGCAAGTCCTTGGGCGTACGACGGTTGGTCGTGAAGGGAGACTCCCAGCTCGTCATCAACCAGTACAACAAGGACTATCAATGCTCGGGGGATGCGATGGCAAAGTATCTCGCCGAGGTCCGCAAGACGGAGAAGTGGTTCCAGAACTTGGAGCTCAGGCATGTCCCTAGGAAGGACAACTCTAGCGCCGACTTTCTCTCCAAGCTAGGCTCTTTCGACGAGGAGATACCCCCCGACGTCATCCTCGAGACGCTGACGGCTCCGTCTATCTCCGACCAGGAGGTTGTGCTTCTTTGTGGTGGAAGGTATTCCGCATGGGCGAGCCCATACGGCTTCACGGCGCAGGCGACACGCGCCCGACCCGCTAATGAAGCGGATTAAGCGTCGAGCAAGCTTGTACAAGCTCGTGGATGGCAAACTCTACAGACGGAATGTCTCTGGCATCCTGACACGGTGCATCTCCACGGAGGAGGGTAAGTACCTACTCAACGACATCCACTCAGGTCTCTGTGGGGCGCACTCTTCATACAGGACGATGGTCGGCAAGGCCTTCCGTATGGGGTATTACTGGCCGACGGCATTACAGGATGCTCGGGATATTGTCCGAACCTGCCGAGCATGTCAGTTTCACGCCAGAAAAACGCACCAGCCGGCCTACGCCCTTCAGACCATCCCGCTTGCCTGGCCTTTCTCGACCTGGGGGCTGGATATCCTCGGCCCCTTTCCCCAGGCAGCCGGGGGGAAAAAATTCCTGTTCGTGGCTGTCGACACCTTCACCAAGTGGGTTGAGGCTGAACCGGTCTCGACCATCACTGCTCGAGCTGCCGTTCGCTTTTTCCGCTTGTTCGTGGTAACCAGGTATGGGGTCCCATGCAGAATTATCACTGACAATGGTACTCAGTTTACGATGAATTATTCGTGAATTTTGCGAAGGCATGGGCACCAAAGTGTGCTTCTCGGTGGCTCATCCTCGAACAACGGAGCGGCAGAAGCGCCAGCAGACGACGATCGTCCAAAGGCGTCAAAAGCGAGTTGCGAGATGAGCTCAAGCGCTCTGACAAGACACAGGTGGGCGAACTTCCACCGTCTTATGGTCTATTCGTACCCACATTACCGAGCAGCAGGGGTCCACACCCTTTCATTTCGTGTTTGGTCTTTGAAGCAAATCACGCCTCCGGAGGTAATGCTTATTTGGGCTCCGCCAGGTCGACAGTCGACCACGTCGACCGAGCAAACGGTCTCTTGACCTTGCCCTCATGGAAGAAGTAAGATGCCGTGCCTTTGCTACGATCGGCGCATTACACGCAAGCTCTTCGCAGACATGCGTCTCGGTCGGTACAACCTAGGAAGCTCCTTGTTGGGGACTTAGCCACGAGGCGGATTCGGTATCGTCCAACACCAACAAGTTATCTCCCGCGGTGGGAGGGCCCCTCTGAGTCGTTTCAACAGATCGCGCGGGGCTTCTGGCTAGCGATGAGCGATGGAGAGAGCTCTCTGGCTCGTGGAATATAGATCAACCGCAAGTTTTATGTGTAATCTCTATACCTTTAAAACTTCAATAAAAGGATGTTTTCGGTTTCTACCATTCATGTCTTTTCCTTTATTATGGGCATCTCTGTAGTTCTTCTTGAGCACGACCTTCGCATTAGCCCTTAGTCAGGTATCACGAGCTTCACGTTCACCCCTAGTGGTCGAGCTCAACGTGGCGAAACTCTTCGCAATCAGCTCACCCTGCGTCGGGTTTGAACTACAATCCCATGACTCGGCTATTGAGTGCGGCGCATGGTGGTGAGTCGTGGAGTTGGTGATTTATTCACTTGAGTTAAACATTGCGTTTCTTTCATGAGCACTCTATCTTGATTCTGCGAGTCATGGTCATTTGCTCGTCTTAGACTTGTGTCCAAGGTCGGCGTTGCTCGACCTTGGACCCAACGAGGCTGGGCAGGTGTAATATCTACAAACGACCTATGGATCTCGATCACGAACAAGAAAGGCACACTTCAAAAAAGGTAACCCAAACCTATTGATAACATCAAATGTTTTTCTGAGGATCGAGGATGTTTGAGCTACAGATCCTCCATCTCATGTGACTTCTCTTCTTTCGAGCTCGGCGACTCACGCCCGTGAGTGTCGAGGCTTCGGTTTCTTTGCAAGAGGGCCTCCTTGGTTGCGTCAAGTGGCTCGGCGGCCTTCGTCGTTGAGTTGGGGCGGGGCGATCTTCGCCGCCTGTTGCACGCCCAAGCTTCTCCTCGGCCCGCGACTTTGGCCTCTAGCTCGGGAGCGCCTTGGTTGAGGATGATAGCTCGACAACGCCCTCTCCAACGCCTCGACCTTGCACGCTCGTCGGCAAGTGCCTTGGCCGTGGTGGCGGTTTGCTCCTTGGCGGCTGCCTCGAGCGCCTCGGCCTTGGCACGCTCGTCGGCGAGCGCCGTGGCTGTGGCGGTGGTTTGCTCCATGGCGGCTTCCTCGAGTACCACGACCTTGGCGCGCTTCGTCGGCGCGCTGGGCATGGCGGTGGCTTGTTCTCGGCGGCCTTCTCGAGGGCCTCGACCACACGGAGGGTCTCGGCGCCGAGTCTGAAGAAGTTCGCTCATGGCGGCCTTCTCCAAAGAGCTCGACCTTGGCGCGCTCCGCATTAAGGGCCTCGAGTGCTTTGGTCTATCGGCCTTTCGTGCTCTTGCGCCTTGAACCCATGCTCGCGCTCGGAGGATCTGGTCCTCTCGAGCTCGGTGGCATGGGACACCTCAGCGCCACCATCGTGCGGCGGTCGTTGAGCTCGGTTGATCCGCTCGAGTTCTGGCGTCGACCTCGATGGTCGCCTGAGCACAGAGCTTCGGTTTCCCTCTCTTCCATGGCGTTCAAGATCTGGCGAACGCGTCGGCGTGCTCGTTGAGACCTTGAAGCCCCCGGGTCACGTTGCCAATCGCCTTGAAAACAAGGAAAGTGATCTGGTAAGAAGTTGTCAAGAACACACAACTTAACATATTACATGACATATAAGGAAAGCTCCTACCTCACGGAGTCGTACATTTGTCGACGCTGCTACTGGAGAACTCCTCGTTCAGCTCGTCAAGGCAGTGTGTTGATCTCAAAACCTTCGCCGAGTCCCGTGACTGGGCTTCTTCAATCACCACGGCACACTTTGTCCGGGGTCTACGGACGACGTCTTTGGCGGCTCGGGATCTTTCCACATCGGCGGCGGGTCGGACCCCGGCTAGAAATGCGGCAATGGCGGCCGGGCCCGACCTCCGTGGTCGGGGTTCCGGCCGCTTCGATGGCGGGGCTGCGCGGCAATGACATCCGACCCAACCCTTGGGGGTGGAACATTGTATTCCCCAGGGGCTGGAAGTTCGCCAGCCGGGTCATCGGAGCCCCTCCCGTTGTCGTGGTCGCTCTCCGTGGCCTGGGGAACCGCGGTCTCGCCATCGAGCACGATCTTGGACGGCGGGGCCTCAGGGACTTCGGTGACACGGCCTCCAACGATCGGCGGCGCCGCGACTTGAGGCAGGACACCCATGTCTCCTCGATCTCGGGAGGATCGGCGATCGCAAGGCACCCGTCTCGCCGGTCTTTGTAATCCTCGTGATTGCGGGTTGGGGGTCCACCTCGTCCAAGACTATCGGGGCCTTGGTCGAACTCCCAGACATGGGCCCGGCTCGAGGCCCGGCAAGAGTCGCCTGACCGAAGACCGGCCGTGGGGCGGCATGTGGCGTCTGCCTCCTCCTCGGACTCGGACTCGCATACTGAACAAGAGCATTGTCAGAGTGGGCAAGCTCGGGTCTCGAGCGCTCGAGGTCTGCAATCAAGGATAGGCACTAAGACAGAAAAACACAAGGGGATGGAGCAGGTTGCAAAGCCAGGATCTTACCTGGGTCGGTGGCCTCTGCCTCGTTGATGGCCGGCGAAGGTCCTGTTGCCCCGAGCTCGGGGGGGCACTCCGCTTCTTTCCTCTGGTCTGGGGAGGCGAAGCTCGCGATGAGCCCGCACCGCCTGCCATGGCCATGCCAGATGACCGACCTTGATCACCCCGGACAGGCGGGGGGCTCGATGGTCTGGCGGCGGCCGCTGCGCTTTGCTGCTGCCAAGAAAAGAAACTTTGTTAGGCCCCGAGAAGTCAAGGGCACGAGCTCGGGAACTTGGCCATGATCGTCTTTACCATGGCGCGGTCACCCCATTCGATGTGGGGCCTCTTCGTCTCCGCGGTCGACTCGGTTGGGGAGTCTCTTCTTCCCCTTCTTGCCCTTGCTCTCGTCGGGCAAGGGGAGCAGTCTCCGAGCTGTCTCCCACAACTCTTGATGATCCTACAAGCAAGCACGGGTCAGGCAAAGATACACAAATGTTCGGATGAGGCTATAGGTCGGGGAAGGCTTACCTCGGGCTTTAAATGCAAGGCGTTCTTGAGGACCGGTCGTCAAGAGTATACTCATCGCGCGATTTCGAACATTTTCAACATCTGGCGCAACCCGGGACTCCTTATTTGCCGCGAACAAGAGCCATCGGAGGAGGAAGAAGTGCGAACTCAAGCAAAAACCTTGAAATTTGAAGACCTTACTAGATGGACTCTCGGGTCGAATCGTTGCGTCCCTTGATCCGGGAGAAGCAGGTGTAACCTCCTCCGTGGGGAGACACCGGTTCCATGAAAAGTCATTCGCGATCGCTGGCCGGTGAGGCCCAGCGTGGCGCAAATGTGGATGGCGGCGATAACCTGCGTTGACGTCGAGGTCCTCGGTCTCTGGGGTCTCCTTCTTCCCGATGTGGCGGCTCCCTCATATCATGACCTCCGTTCTCCCCTTCTTGAGGTAGAACCAGCGCTCGACCATGGACCAAGAGAGTCCGGCTAGTGATCTTGGGCAAGGCCCACTTGAGCCGGACGGCTGGCTGGAAGTAGAGGCACCCGACCACGGGCTCCTTCCCGGGCGGAAGAGAGAATGGCGGAAGAAGAAGCGAGGGGTGGGAAGAATCCCGGGAACCCCTCGCATAGATGGGAGAAGATGGCTAGGGTGAGGGCGAATTGGGTACCAAGTTGATCAATTCAATCTGGCATTGTCGAGGGCGTCGGCGAGAATTCGCTCTCCGGTCCGCAGCCGAAGAGGGAATGATGCTCGGTCTGACGATCTAGTCATCTCGAGGATGAGGTTCGGTCTCGCCATTGGGCAGCCTTGAGTCACTGATCCAACAGACCCCGGGGCCTCGAGCTCCTTCATCCTCGCGGCCGACAAGGTGCTTTTCCCAGCTTAGCCATGGCGAAGCGGCGTGTGGAGGCGGGAAGGCGATGCCTTTCGGCGAGAAGGCTTGGGAGGAAAGCGCGAGATTTTCAAACCGATGATCAAGAGCTCGGGGTCTTCCACGGCGCTTTTGGGATATAAACCTCTCTGGCGCCTCAAAAGCGCGCTGGAATGATTAGGCAGGCGCAATTAAGGCTGGGCGGCGGACTCGGCGCTGCGGTGTCCGCCATTGTTGGCATCCGTACCACCGGGGAGATTAAAGGTCGCCGGATGTCTACTTTGGGGTTCACTGCGATCTCCGCTCGACCTCGAACAAGGTTCCAAGACCTTGCAAGGGTTGCTGCCGGCGACTTTGTTGGGTGAGGCTCGAGGCCGTCCTTGGTACCCCTTTACGACCTTGAGCCTCGGGGCTAGGCAGCCGGGGGCGGGCAACCCTTGGCGGTCGACAAGCGATCAACCGGCCCCCTAGCTCGGAAGGCCTCGATCAAAGACTGGATCGGCTCAAAGCCACTCGACCAAGAGTGCTTGAACCAAGCTCGAGGCCGCTCGACCTAGGCGCAGTAACTCAGAAGTTCGGGGTCCCATGGCGAGAGCTCGGGTCGATCCAAGGTCGATAGCGTTCCCTTGGATCCCGGACACGTCATCACTTGGCAGTTACGGAAACGTGGGATCATGGAGTAATGCAGGCACGCATGGCGGGATCGGAGCGGTTACCACCGGCTATCAATGTGCATGAAGGCCACGATCCGAGAATTACTCCCGAACGTTGCAAGAAGAATGTGTATAAGACTGGAGCTTTGTAAACACTTAGCCACGACAGAACAACCCGACACACACACTCGAGTTCAAGCCTAGACTTAGTATCGTCAAGCTTGAGCTGTAATCCTCTCTTGTATTCACAAATAGCAGGAATCACCATCGCAAGGTGACTGGAGTAGAGCTATTACCTTCTCAGGGGCTCGAACGGTATAATCCTCGGTTTAGTCCGTTGTCTCCTAGCTCCGACCATAGACCTCCTCGACCTCATTCCTCTGTTCGAGCAAAGCGCAGTTGTGGTCCCATTTCTCACTGACCCCTACCTCATTTTCTGCGGTTGGCGATCCCGATCGTCGACACATGTGTAGTGCATTCGCACGGTTCCGTACTAAAAACAGGGGCGTATTCAAGGAGAAATTTGATATTACAATTGCCTCTCAAGTACGTATATCATAATGTTAACTTTTTAGTTAGTTAACTTAATTTCCTTGCATCCATTTCACGCTTTCAACTTTTTTCACCATAGATCTTGAGTCAGCCGCCGGGCAACAATTTATGCGGCTACTATGTATGTGAGTTTATGCACACCCAAACCGGAGCCACTGACTGCATGCTAAAAGGCGACAAGGGGATAAGTAAATATAATTACTAGCTTTAATGATGTCTAGGTACTCCTTATATCTTGTACAAATTCAAGGATTGATTAGGTAATGACTTAATGACAGGTACCTCAATATTTGGCGGAACAAGGTTCGGAACTCTCGCCGGCGCGAGTGAGAGCAATCCAAGAACAACTCTTTAGCTTCATTTACGATGAGGTCATAAATCTGAAAGGCGAGTTTCACGAACCAAATGTAAATAGGTTGGGCCCTTTGATAAGGACCGGTGAACTGTTGGGGTCGACGGCTAGCAATAGTGATGCATGTAAAAGATCCCGATGAACAGAAGGAAAAAAAGACTAAAGTTGTAATTAAAGTTGTTAATGAATATTCTGTGATCCTGATGAACAGAAGAACTAATATGTGTACATATTGTAATACATTAGTTGTAATTAAATTTGTTAATGAATGTTTATTGATTTAATTATCAGTTAGATGTGCATGATTGATTATATGTGCTTTAATTAATTGTGATTTAACACACACACACATATATAATAGCTAGTGGACACACACACACACATATATATATATATTATAAATATACAGCTCATCAGTACCGGTTGGAGACACCAACCAATACTGATAAGGGCCTCAGGGGTTCACGATGCGCTGCCACGTGTGACATCTAACCGGTACGGATACTCTATGAGTACCGGGTGAGGGAACCAGGGCTGATGTCCTTGAGCATGAGTTCCAGATGGCTTGTACCAGTTCAAAAACTGGTACTAAAGACTGTTTTTAACGGTATTGAAGATCCTTTCTGTAGTAGTGCTCCTAGAATAGCCTGTTTCAGAAAAATGAGTTAAAAAATCTATCATCCAAAACATTCTGAAAAGAGTTTCTGAAGATAAATATTAATGAAGTAATGACTACTTAGGAAAATTATTGCTGTGAAACCTCAGCATTGTGCTTCTTAATTTTTTTAGTAGAGCTCATTGCTGTTCTTATTAATGTTCTATATCTATTCTATCACTTGATTTTCCTGTTATGCAGAAGGGCATCAGAATCTATATATGATGCTATTATGCATGCTTTATGCAGCGAACTGTTCTACACTTGATTTCGTTTACAAGAGCTTTGTTTAATTGGAAATGGATGGTGCAACTAGCAATGGAGGATAACCTAGATAGGAATATACAACTTCCAAGCTCAATGGTCAACACATGCATTGATTGATGATCATATTTCACAGATCATAGATATAGGGTTATCAAATCAATAATATAGACACATGTTAGAGAATATAGTGTTGGAGTGAACCACCATGAGACACTGTGGGAATGTTATACACTTAATTAAGTGTCATTAGTTGGTCTCATACATAGTGTATGTGGGATCCTTAGACCTGAAATTGTCATGGTTTTCTACATGTGTAACAATATACTTAGGGATTGTCAAATGCTACTCCGTAACTGGGTGATAATAAAAGTAGCTTTCTAGTTTACTATCAAATAGTGGAGGAATATGAGCGATCAAGATGGAATTTACCCCTTCTATATAATGCGAGAGATATCTCTGAGCCCCTCGATGTGATTGTATTAAAGAAGTACATGGTCATTCCGAATGTGATTGAAGAATCAATCACAACTAAGGAATCCACCACAGAATGAGTGAAGGATCAAGTTATCATAAGATAAGACATTTCTTGACTTGAGTTTATTCTAGTATCGTGAGGCAAAGAGATTGTTACATGAGTATTATATAGGTTTGTCCAATATGATCTTTGTGTAACCGTTGCTGACTTATGGGCAAATATGCATGAACCTATATAGTCATACACTTAACGAGTTAGAATACATTAGTTTGAATTAGATCTGCCACTAATGGGCCAAGTAGCCTTTGCACCTTGGTTAGGCTCGTAATGTGGGTTCCACCATGAGGCTATATAACGGGAGGCTAAGGGGTTCAACTATTGTACCATCATGCCTACGAAAAACCCTAGCCATCACGGCTCGCCCTTGTCGTGCTCGTTAGTACTAGCGCAACGACGCATGGGGTTCTTTCCCTGAATGTGTGGACTTTGGTAGAGGTGTTGCTACTACTACGGTAGTACTGAAGCATCGCTAAAGTATAATTGAAATACATTGAAGCATCATAATATTTAATTATTACATTGTTCATTCACTTTTGAAGCATCATAATATTTAAGTATTACATTGTTCATTCCCAATCATTGCCATCTCACTTAAGCTGCATATGCTCGTGAAACTCGCCCTTCGGGTTGATAATTTCTTGAACGATGAACCCAGCTGTCTGCTCTCGAAGGGCTTCAATTTAGGTGGTCGGCGGAGTTCTTTGGTGCTTGACTTTGACGCTTGTCATGGGAGAAATTGAAGCATTAATTAGTGTCATCGTCTTTATAAAGAAAAGTACGGGTTAACATGTAATGATCGATATACCAGCTCGCCATTGTAGTCCGTACTGTCAATGATGAATGCATGGATATGTGTCATTGCGTGGTATCCACATAAATTGTTCCCTTGGGGTTGTCTCAGGCATGGAAAATCGGTTTTTATTCTGAACTTCTTCGTGTATGGACAATACCGTTGGCTCTTCTTGCGATATTTTGTGTACACCCTGTTCATGGTTTCGAGTAGTCATTAAAATTAATTAGGTGCAATGGGATGGAAGATTACTGGAGCAATAATGCAATGACCGAGTTTACCTGTCTAGCAAGTCTATTAATTCTTTGTATTCGCTTGTCGGTTTCCTCATTGAGTTCAAGACAGTAATGTTGCTTTTGTTTAACATGATGACGAGGACGATCCAGTGAAAGCTGCAGAAGCCAATTAGTTGTCACATTGTGTTGCGCATCAAATATGCGAGACTAGTAGGCAGGGAAACACGTACTAAAAGTTGTAGGGTAAAAGTATGTAGGTCTTGTCTTGTAGCTTTAGCAGCACCTTGAGTGCGTACTCCTCAACATCTGTTATCGTTCTTGGATCTAGAATAAGTTTGCAGTTGACAAGGCCCGGGTTGAGGAATCCTATTTTTTCATTTTTGTCCGCTCTAAGTGTCATTGTCTCCATTCTACATAAAAGAAGAAGTCAGACCCTCAGTTTAAGAGTACGTGAATATACAACATGAATTATACAAGAGACTTACAGAGTCCACATTCTTAATATGAACACGTCCAGGGCGTCTCGTTGGTACAACTGATATAGTTCTAGGTGTTCTACCCAGAAAACATCGTCCATGTTGTGCAAATCCATATCTTTGTATTTGACGGGGAAAGCATCATTTTTTGTCTCTTGGACATACTGTCGGTACCATTGATGTAGACTCCGTAATTGTGTGGTCAATTTGAGCTCCTCATTTGGATCCGGCAAAGCTTCCCTGTTAACGAATGGCCACTTTAGAGGGCTCTGCCCTTTATGACTTCTACTGGCGTCTTCTTCTTTTTGTTTCTTCTTGATCGATTCATATGGTCGTTTCTTGCTAAGAGTTTTGGCTGGCTTCACAGATGACGAACCTTTCCCCCCTGACCGTGTAGAATGTTCAGATCGTGGTGCTCTTTGGCTGTCTTGTGGCACTGGAGCAGGAGCAGCTTTCTTGGCTGACGGCGAAGGAGGAGAACTTTTCCTAGGTGGAGAGTCTGCCTCGTCATCGTTATTAGCATCATCGTCGTCGTCATTATCTAAGGCAAACTTTATATAGCGCTTGCGCCACGCGATGAATGTACCCAAGCTTTGTCCAAGATTATTTTTCCCCTCCTCGCCCGGGATCTCAACCTCCACTTTGCGGTATTTGTCAACCACACTGTCAATTGAAACTCTGCCGTAGCCATGAGGAATTAGGCGGTTATGCAACATCTGCCCCTCAATTCATGGCCAAGCCATCCCTTCAGCCACCTTGATGGTAATGTTCGCTACAGGCAGGTGCAGACAACAGCGTGTCGGCTCTTTGATTTTGTCCACCGGATTGCTCACATTTTGAAGAAAACAGCAAGCGAGGGTAAAAAAGGAATCTCCTCAAGATAAGGCTTCAAATTTGCCCTCTTAACACCTATCCTTGAGGACTTCAAATTTTATCATCAAGTATTGCTTCCAAGCACGAGAATATGAGCTGTTTTCTTGGTGGCGGCGGAGAAATCTCCTCTGGAACAACAACAGAGATCTTGTTCGAGTGGTATATATAACCTAGCGAGGCACATCGCGTCGGTTCTCAACTAAAAAGCGATAGTGATTTCCACGGTTATCACTATCGGTTCTTTCCATAAAGAGATAGTGATGATCACGTGAACATCACTATCGCTTCTTTTCTTGGAACCGATAGTGATGTATCTACATCACTATCACTTCTATAAAAAGAACCGATAGTGATATATCGTGATCATCACTATCTCTTATTTTCTTGGAACCGATAGAGGTGACGGTCCATATCACTATCGCTTGTTAGTTGAGAACCGATTGGGATATGTCGAGTCCATATCACAATCACTATAATCTCGAACCGATAGTGATTATTACTAACACCCGTCGAAGTTATCTATCACAATCGTTTTTTCCTGAAAACTTAAGAACCGACACAGATAAAGCGATAGTAATGTGCCGTTCTGTAGTAGTGAAATAGGCCTTGATTGTTTAAATGATAGCCGTAAACAAGATACGAATTTGGCGAGGTATACGTATGCATGCTAGTGCAGATATTAACGCTCCACTTGACATTAATTCCGAAATCATGTAGCAAAGATTACCATAACTAAGAAGATTTCAGTGTACGTTAGGACACACACAAATTGTCCCTACGTTCAAAATATCCTTGATACGAGCTAATTCATGATAATTTAGTAAAAGGCTGTCTCATTTCTTTGATAGTTTTTTTTTTTAAAAAAAAAATTGACTAGGTAATCCGGAATTCACTGAAAAAGGAGGTTAAAACAAACACTCTGTTGTGAGATAAGGAAACATAAACTAAATATAGTTAGGACTCTATCTCTTCCTAATATGTATGGTCGAATCTGAACTCTCTCTCACACCGCTATACATATCGGATGCCCCCTCATTTTAAACCATTGAATCAATAAAGCAAGAGAGAATTACACCTCTATATTATATGTCTATTGTTCTTACTTTCGTGATTGCATCTACTATTGGTGATTGTTCGTTGGCGTTCTTCAACGTTTTACACCACACTCTATCACCCGATCACTAGCCGGTTCCGATGAATAATTTCCTATGGATTACGTCTATATATACTCCTACCTAGCTAGCATCGTACCATGCACAAATTCAAAGTCAAAAAAAAAAATGGCGGCAAAGGTAGCTCTCCTCATTCTCATGGTCACCTTCCTTCACGCTGCTCCAGCGTGCTGCGAACGCCGGGGCTTTCGCACCACCATGATCCGCACCGAAAAGACCATCGACTTCACGCGGGCCGCTCGGCAGTCGCAGGACCGGTTGTCCATGCTGGCCGCTCGGTTAGACGCAGCCGCAGGCCGCGTGAGCACGCAGACGCCGCTGCGGAAGGAAGTCGCGATCGGCGGCGCCTACGACATGGAGTTCTCCATCGGCACCCCGCCGCTGCAGCTGTCGGCCCTCGCCGACACAGGGAGCGACCTCATCTGGACCAAGTGCGGCGCGTGCGCCTCCTGCTCGCCGCAGGGCTCCCCCTCCTACTTCCCCGACAAGTCGTCCTCTTTCTCCAGGCTGCCGTGCTCCGACCGGCTCTGCCAAGCGCTGGGGAAGAGTGAGAAGTGCGGCGACGGTGGCACGGACTGTGACTACAAGTACAGTTACGGCCTGGCCGCTGATGCCCACCATTACACCCAGGGTTATCTCGGCAACGAGACCTTTACAATCGGGGGCGACGCCGTGCCGGGCGTCGGCTTCGGCTGCACCAACATGTCGGAGGGCCGCTTCGGCACTGGCTCCGGCCTGGTAGGGCTCGGCCGCGGGCCACTGTCCCTCGTCAAGCAGCTCAACGTAGGCGCTTTCTCGTACTGCCTCACCCCTGACACCACCAAGGCGAGCCCTCTCCTGTTCGGCTCCCTCGCCACCTTGACTGGCGCCGGTGTCCAGTCCACGCCGCTTCTCGCGAACAACACGTTCTACGCCGTGAACCTTCAGAGCATCTCGATCGGCAAGGCAAAAACACCCGGCCCTGGAACGGAGGGCGTGGTCTTCGACTCCGGCACGACGCTGACGTACCTCGTGGAGCCGGCCTACACGGCGGCGAAGGTGGCGATCCTGTCGCAGACGGCGCTCCCGCGGGTGGCCGATAGAAACGGGTTTGAGGCTTGCTTCCAGATGGCCTCCGGGAACGGCAGCTCGGACGGTTTCCAGCCGATGGTGCTGCACTTCGACGGCGGGGCCGACATGGCCTTGCCGACGGCGAACTACTTTGTGGAGGTCGACGACGGCGTGGCGTGCTGGGTCGTGCAGAGGTCGCCCAGCGTGTCCATGTCCATCATCGGCAACATCATGCAGATGGACTACCATATACGGCACGACGTCGACAAGTCGATGCTGTCCTTCCAGCCGGCCAACTGCAGCAGCCTCTGAACGAACACGTCCGAGGGGTGCTTATTCTCGATCTGAAGATAGCCACATAGCACAGGCAACTCGGGTGTCAACTGTTAATGAAGATGAGGTTATTGGGATTGCTGTTGCTATTCAACTGGTCTATTGGGCTTAACTCTCTTGAGGGGTCGAGGACGTGGCCGGCGAAGACGACTGCACCGAACAACTCCTCGATAATGAAGCATGCGAACGGGTGATCGGCAACAAAGGCCCTGTTTGGGGTTGCGCTTTAGGTGTGTTTCAGCTTTTGCCCAAAACCCTTTCAAACATGCTTTCTAAACTGCAGCTACATAGCCCTTTGACAACCGAAGCACCCTCCACAGCCGAAGCACAGCGCGAGGTGCTTTCACTGTGCTGCCAGTAGCTTCAACCCAATCCCTAATCCCCAATTCCTAGATAACCCTTCCCCTCCCCAGCGCGGCGCCTCGTCCTTCCCACCCCGCGGCACGGCGCGGTGCGGCGGCTCCTTCTCCTCCTCCTCCTCCCCACGGTGTGGCGTCTCCTCCTCCTCCCACGACGGCGCGGCGCCTCCCCTTCGTCCCCCAGCGACACGGCGCGCACTAGTACCGAAGACGTGTTTACTGTCGGGTCCATATCGATATCACTGTCGGATGTAGACTTGGCACGTGCCACATTTTCATCAATATCCGGCAGTGATAAGTAGTATCACTGCAACTTTTTACTTGGCAACTGACAGTGATAACTCTCTGTCCTATTTTCATATCCAAAACTGGCAGTGATGGGTTTTTAAACCTTTTACATATATATTTGATGCAGTATATGTATTATGTAATGTTGTAGTATATATATATATTGTACAGTAGATGTATTCTATACGGTATATGTTGTGCATAATAGTAATGAAACATCGCTAAAGGGTAATTCAAATACGTTGAAGCATCATAATATTTAATTATTACATTGTTCATTCACTTTTGAAGCATCATAATATTTAAGTATTACATTGTTCATTCACAATCGTTGACATGTCACTTAAGCAACAAATGTTTGTGAAACTCGCCCTTCAGGTTGATAGTTTCTCGAACGATGAACCCAACTGTCTGCTCTCGAAGGGCTTCAATTTCGGTGTCGAGCAGGCTGCTGGCGCCCAGCTTCACGTGCTGTAGTGTCAACGTCTTTATAAAGAAAAGTATGTGTCAACATGTAATGATCGATATACCAGCTCACCGTTGTAGTCCGTACTGTCAGTGATGAACGTATGAATATATGTCATTATGTAGTATCCACATAAATTATTCCCTTGGGGTTGTCTTAGGCATGAAAAATCGGTTTTTATTCTGAACTTCTTCGTGAATGGACGACACCGCTGTCTCTTCTAGCGGTATTTTGCGTACACCCTGTTCGTGGTTTCAAGTAGTCATTAAAATTAATTAGGTGCAATGGAATGGAAGATTACTGGAGCAATAATGCAACGACCGAGTTTACTTGTCTAGCAACTGTATTAATTCTTTGTAATCGCTTGTCGGTTTCCTCATTGAGTCCAAAACAGTGATGTTGCTTTTGTCTAACATGATGACGAGGACGATCTAGTGAAAGCTGCAGAAGCCAATTAGTCGTCACATAGTGTTGCGCATCAAATATGCGAAACTAGTAAGCAGGGAAACACGTATTGAAAGTTGTAGAGTAAAAGTACGTAGGTCTTGTCTTGTAGCTTTAGCAGCGTCTTGAGTACGTACTCCTCAACATCATTTATCATTCTTGGAACTAGAATAAGTTTGTAGTTAATAAGGCCCAGGTCGAGGAATCCTATCTTTTCATTTAAGTCCGCTCTAAGTGTCATTGTCTCCATTCTACATAAAAAAAGAAGTCAGACCCTCAATTTAAGGGTATGTGAATGTACAACATGAATTATACAAGAGACTTACAGAGTCCACATTCTTAATATAGACACGTCCACGGCGTCTCGTTGGTACAACTGATATAGTTTCATATGTTCTACCCAAAAAATGCCGTCCATGTTGTGAAAATCCACATCTTTGTATCTGACGGGGAAATCATCGTTTTTTTGTCTCTTGGACATACTATCGGTACCAGTGATGTAGACGCCGTAACTGTGTGGTCAGTTTGGGCTCCTCATTTGGATCCACCAAAGCTTCCCCATTAACAAATGGCCACTTTAGAGGGGGCTCCTACTATTTAGCACCACTTTGGCCTCCAGCAACAGCTGCTTTACCACCATCTCCTTTAGATTTCTTCCTAGAGATGCGGTCGTAGTCTGATCATCGGTTAAGTTGAGGAGATTCAGTTGCCCATCCTGTCTGTTTAAACGTCACTAAGCCCACGAAGAAATCCCATTTGGTAGCTTTGATTTCAACCTTGTCAGGTGGTGGCGTCTTCTTGAAGTGCGTTGTTACACTAGCGTCTACTTCCCTTCTTGTTTCTTCTTCGGTCAGGTCATATGCTCGTTCTTGCTAAGAGTTTTGGCTGGCTTCACAGATAAGGAAGTTTTTCCACCTGACCGTGTAGAATGTTGAGATCGCGGTGCTCTTTAATTACTGTCTTGTGGCGCTGGAGCAAGAGAAGGACCTTTCTTGGGTGATGCCGGAGGAGGGGGACTTTTCCTGGGTGAAGAGTCCGCCTCGTCATCGTTATTAAGATCATCGTCGTTGTCATCATCTGAGGCAAACATTATATAGCACTTGCGCCACGCGATGAATGTGCCTAGGTTTTGTCCAAGATTATTTTTCCCCTCCTCGCCCGGGATCTCAACCTCCACTTTGTGGTATCTGTCAACCACACTGTCAACTGAAACTCTGGCGTATCCCTGAGGAATTGGGCGGTTATGCAACATCTGCCCCTCGATGCATGGCCAAGGCACGCTTCAGCCACCTTGGTGGTAATGTTACTTCTGAGCGGTGCAGGGCTAGCGTGTCGACTCTCGATTTTGTCCATAGGAAAACTACCGCTAAGTCCTCTTTAGAGGCGCCCATGAGGCAACTTGTTGCTTTTATGAGCATGTGGCGGGACTCTGGAGCTGGTGGCCGCCGTCATGTGACTAACGTTCACTAAGGACATTTGCTAGCATTTCTTGCATCTTTTATATCTTTTCTTCAAATTCAATTTCCCTTTTGTGCATCCGGTCTTCTATTTCTCGTACACGTTCATCCAACTATTCTTGTCTATATTTCTTTGGTCGCTTATAAATTTCAGCACCCTTTGGGAATGCTGCTTTCCAAGGCACCAAGCCGAACCCTCTGGTGCGACCAGGGTGCTCTTTATTACCCAAGGCGCGTGTTAGCTCATCATTCTCCCTTCTTGGCTGGAAGGAGCCTTGAGTAGCTTAGGAGTGGGCATCTGCGATCTTCTTGAGATTTCCTCATCTTTCTAAGCCACGAAGCTTAAGCTACCATCATCCGATAGACTAGCTTCCCTCGTAAGTAGCCAGTACTTTAATCTTGGGGCCATCTCAGACGTCGCAGTAATAACACCACTACGAGTTAGTTGTTCTTCCCATGCATTCCACTTGGGTACTTTCCTCACGTAGCCACCGGTGCCTAGCACATGGGGGTAGATGTTCTTATCCGAATTAGCCTTGTTTTTTTGGCTGATAGCCTGGGCTTCATTAGATTTCTTATACTGCACGAATTCATCCCAAAATTGCTCTAACCTCGCCTATCTATTAAAATATGGCATTTAATCCTTCTTGACATACTCCTTATTCAGCTTTGTCTTCCAGTTCTTCCATGCGGATCCCATAACGGTTAGTGCACGTTTCCTATCAAGCTCCAACTGATCTTTGGGAAACTGGAACTTTGTTGTCAACTCTATTCACAATGTTTTCTTGATGTCATCGGGAACATACGGCGGGCAATCGCCCTGATGTGTCCATGATTTTGGGATTGCTATGTGAAAGATTTTTTTCCTTATCTTTAATGGTTGCAGGGCGACGGTGCTATATCATGGCGAGGCGGAGGATAACCGGGAGTAGGTGAGTAGCGTCGGAGGTCCACACGGTCAGGAGATCGCGGAAGATGATTGGAGACGGAGTCCGGACATGCCAAGAAGACAAGAAAAGGAGGAGATGCTAGCTAGACGCCGCGTGGATCAAGGAAGGCCATCGGATTGCGGTCTAGTTGATAGGTTAGCGGGTCTAGGTAGTATGTTCTGAAAACTGTGCAAGAAAACCCTTTGTTGGTGTGGATTTTGGGTTAGCCCTTGCATGGCTATGTGAGTGGGCAAATCCTAGCCCTTAGATGAGTTCTCTAGGGTTGAGGGCTGCATCCAAGGATGGTAGGTGGCCTAAGAGTAGTATAAATAGGGGTAGAGGGGTAGCCTCCTCTCCTTGAAGATTGTAGAGGTTATTGTGCTCCTTTGAGTTTGGCCCACCTTGTTGTGAGGCTTTGTAAACTTCTTCCTTCCAGAAATGCAAATCTTTTTCATTCATGCTTAATTTAAATTACGCACTTACTTTATGTCTTAAATTCAGCATTTAAATTATCGCAATTTACTTTCTTGTAATTTACTTTTTTGCAATTTGAATTTGCTTCCCCTCCTTCTAAATGCTGATCTTGGATGTCTTGAGTGTGTTCATATGGTTTTACATCTCTTTTGCACTCTAGGATAGAGTAGAGATCATGTTTTCATTTAAGTTGCAACTCTGTCTAGAACTTATTCTTCACGCAACAATCAGTATTTGATTTTTAGAAAATATAAAAAAATCTTTTTTAAGTGATTCTTATTGGAGAAGGTGTGGAATCTCTTTTCCATCTGTGAAAAAATTTGGGAGTTCACTGGTCGCACCATTTGGGCGCCATGAGGTGAAAACCGAGCCCCAAACTTTCTGCTCGAAGTTTCTGACTGTCTGTGTTCTTTGATTTTTGATGATTTTTCTGCAAAGAATTTTGAGGTGAATTTTGGTGGAGTTCTTCAAGACTCAATTGCTCATAGAGAAAAAAATTCTCAAAATTTCTTGAATACCAAAAGTCCACCAACCTCCTGCTCCAATTGAGGATAGATTCTAAAAATTCTGCTTTTACTTTTCTGAAAGTGATTTTTGGGATTTGGCTTAATATCCTTTCTAAAAGCAAGAGTTGAATTAATTCCTTTCGTTTTGGACACTAGACAACTAGGATTGTGACTCAAAAATCCCCATATATTCCAAGGTTCTCATCCATGCAAGCTAGGGATACACATAGTTGTCTAGTTGTACGGGTTTTTCACGATTTCCTTTGCACGATCCTTTCGAGGTATTAGTTGGAGTATTTTAGGGAAAATTTGTTTGCGACCATTCAACCATCTCTGTTCGCCATCTCAATCCTTCATAGGACCTCACCCACGACGCTGCCTTCGTTCACCTAATGTCTTACCCTACATTTTGACCATTTCATTAGTCGTTTGGCACTGCTAGAGAATTACCCCATCTACATGAAGAATTTCATCGGAAAACACATCCTACTCAAGAATGGTACTAAAGAATTACCTCGTTGTCGACGCATTTCACCTGACAAGATCCCGTCAATGAACAGTGGCTACTCCCTAGACGGAAGATATGGTTCGGTAGAGGGCATCTTCATGGTTGGAAACCCTAGCGTCTCTCTTCGATGGATCTGGAAGTTAGCAAACCAGTGGACACAATGATTTTACCCAGGTTCAGGCCCCCAGTTTGGGTAATAGCCCTACGTCCTGCTTGATCTTTGTTGAGGATGGGTGGAGGTGTTTACAAGGGTTCTTCTATATGCCTTGGTGTGTTCTCTGCTTAGTCGATCGGTGACCTCCTTTCCCCATGCACCAAGGCGCCCTTATATAGACGGGCCAGTCTGGGCAAGAGAGAAGGTGGCGCTATACTTATCTACAACACATTAATTACACCCATCATTCCAGCTTTCGCATCGACTCACGACTCATTTATTACATACGCCTCCGTGGCCTTGTCTCTCGAATCTCATTTAATGTCGGTGAAAGCCTGCTTGGTCCTTGGGACAAAGCGCCCTACTGACGGGTTGGTGAGAGGCGTCAGAGGGATGAACCGCCGTCGTGTCGAAAGATGAATCCTTTACAATAATGACCCTGACACGAGGTGCCAGGGGAGGGAAATTTCGAGGCGAAGCCTTCTCCTCATTCCTTTGGTTGCCTTCGTGGCCTGACAAGGAGGGCCCAGACGCTCGCCCACTTGCCAGGCCGCCTCAGCTTCTCGCCCAGCGGGCAGGGTGTGACCGCCCGGCTGCCCGCCAGGGTGCCACATGGGCCGCCCGCCCGGTGAGCAGGGCGTGACCGCCAGGCTGCTCGCTAGGGGGCCGCGTGGGCTTCTCGCTCGGCGGGCAGGGCGTGATCGCCCGGCTGCCCGCTAGGGTGCCACGTGGGCTACCCGCCCGACGAGCAGGGCGAGACCGCCAGGCTGCTCGCTAGGGGAGATTGTTGTCTTCACCTAAGGGCTCATGGCGGGCTTCATCTCTCCCCCAATTCCATCGTCCTTCTCTCCACCTTCGCTTACCTCTGCGAGATGTTCGTGGGGGTAATGCCCAATCTCCCCATCTTTCGCTATTTCTTCACCTGCCGCATCACCTCCGACAGTGGGGGAGTCGCCGGGAGCTGCCATTTCCGGCTCCGTGATGGGTCGGCCTCCCGCTACATTCCTTCGGCCCGCTCCAAGCTGGAATAAGCGGTGGGCGATTGGCTCGTCGGCGGCGACAATGAGGTCGACCTGCAGGGGTACCTGGCAGCGGAAGTCTGCGAGAGCTGGAGCTTGCCCGTCGAGGAGACGGTGGAGCTCCTGGCAATGGCAGCTCACATTGATCGATTGCGGGGCGTCGGCCTTATGAAGTATTTGGTAGTCAGGACTTCGTGGCGGAGGATCGCCCCTGCGTCGTCGCGCCATACTGCATGGCAATATCTGAGGGGCGTCAACATAGCGTGCGCGTACCGAGCGATAAGTCCTCTTACTCTTCTCCCTGAATGCATATTCTTCCTCGTGGTCACCATCAGTTAACATTTCTGTCTTCTTCTGGCGCCAGGTGATGGAAACCTGGATGGCTCTAGCCTTTCCAGGTGGCTGTCTATGATGATTCCGCCGGTGCCCAGCGGCTTGGAGTTTCCGACCGACGCTCGGCCGTTTTGTGATCTGGGGTTCGCAGAACGCCTCCAGATCATACAATCCTTCCCGGCAATGGACTCAACTGGTCCAGCCATGGTGCCGGCCCGTGGTCCCTTAGTGATTAAGGACCAGCCAGACGCCGGCGGAGCAGCGAACAAGCGACCTATCGCCGTGGTGCGCAGGAGCCCGGCTTGCCGCCGCCGCTTCCGCGACTCCGTCGAGCGCACCCGAAGCGGCGATGTTCTCCTCCGGGGCGGCGACGCCTGCCACCCCTCCTTCTGAGCCGGCTGCACCGACGCCGACTCCGACTCATGCGGCGCCATCTCCATTGGTGCTAATTCCACCGGCGCCAACTCCAATGGCGCCGATCCCAACCGCCACTGGTGTCCGCTCAAGCGGGCTCACAGTGGCGACTACCTCCTTCAGCTTCAAATCACCTCCAAGGGCGGATCGCCCAGCGCCCGCCCTTGCCATGACGTCTATGGCGGCGACAGCGCGGGCGAGTACTCGCCCAAAGGCGGCTGGTGGCCGAGGCCATTGGACTCGACGTCGCCGGGGCTAGCGCTCCTGCTCCTCCCGCCTCGATCGCCCGCGCCGCCGACCTGCACACGCTGCACGCCGAGATTGGCGAAGCGCTTGCAGCCGCGACCACCTTACTCACAGCGGCCACCCAACGCGAACTCCACATGGCGCGACAAGTGGAGCGTTCTGTGAGGCTGGAGAGGGCGGCCTTGTGGCCCAAAGAGGGCCATCGGGGTAGCCTCGCTTGCCCAGCTGAGAAGCCAAAGCGCGGCGGAGGGAGGCGGCGGAGAGCGGCGCAATGTTGCACAACATCGCGACCATGCTCCGGTCATCATCTGCGGCACATGTGTGGTCTTAACGCCGCTTCGGGGTGGATCTTGAGGCCGCAGGCCGCAGCGTCTGATCGCCTTGCACCACGGGTTGCCGATGCGCTCTCCGGCTTGCCTGCCGCCATGGCTGCCCGCTCCGTCCAGGAAGGGCAGCAGGTCGCCAGGGCTACCGCCATCTTCGTGCTCGCGTGCTATGCCAGCCGCGACGTCGCCTTCAACCCAATGACCGTCGCGGATGACATTGAGGGAGACGGGGCCCCGGCGTAGGCGCGCGTGCAGGAGGCCGCGGAGCACGTCGTCAACATGATGATGACGGAAGCTCCAGACCTTGGCGTGGCAGCGGCGATGGAGCCGGAGGCCGAAGATGATAGCGGGGGCATCGAAGTCATCAACGGCGACTGATAGCCCGGGCCGCCTTCTTTTGTTTTCTTCTTTATTCCTGTTTTTTATGCCAGAACAATATGAGTAATTGTAATGAAATTGGCATATTTTGGTTTCACCTAAACATGTTCATCTGCGCGCATTTTGAATATGCTTGCTTCAACTCAGTCTTTGGGCGATCAGCCCCCAACCTTGTCGTAATGCGAACCTAAACACTCAGGTTAGGTCGATACTTAGGCATTCTTTGAGTGATTGCAATAACGCGAACAGGAACCATGCAGGGCATGTAGGATGCATACAAGCGAAGTCTTAAGTTGCTGCGTAAGGGTGTCACTGACTTCTGTCCTTTTGGAACTTATATTCCTGTGACCTCTTGGAACTTGGCCGCAGCGTTGCGCGACAATGAGGTGAGCTTACGGGAGTTGTACCGGGCTTGTGGTGCTCGCGGAGACAGCCAGCGGGACTGCATGGAGTTAACCCAGGTGTACGGGCCGCGTTTGAGTAACCGTGCCACACTCACACTCTCAGTCACGCGTTTTTGCGACGCGAACGCCGGGCATTTCCGTTTATCAGCAAGGAGCCATCAGGCTATGAGAGTCGGTGACAACCACGCATGATCCAACCCAACAGGGTGCAAATGCGAAAAATAAGTTGGTACTGTCAAAGCGAACAACTTATCTTTGCCATAGGCCATTGGGCGACCAGCTCCTTGACTGGTCACGGAGGCCAACACTTTGGCGAGTAGGGTGTGGTCGCCCACCTGCTCGCCCGGTGGGCAGGGCGTGGTCGCCCATCTGTCGGTCTGACCCACACGTGGGCTTTTCGCGGGGCGAGCAGGGATGATTACTCGCCCGTTTGCTAGGGGGCCACGTGGGCCGCTCGCCCAGCGCGCAGGTCGTGGTCGCCCACCTGCTCGCCCGGCTACCACGGGGTTACATCGGCTACTTGAGCTACAGGCGCTCCAACACTTCATCTACGGTTGCGTATGGGTATTGAAAACACAAGTAGGCATTGCACAAAACATGCAGAAAACATATTAAAGGACGTGGGGTTATTCTGCGACGCTGCATGGCATGGGAGCAGGTTCCCCGGAGGGATGTTGGGCTTATGCGGTGCTCGCGGAGACAGTCGTCGGTGCTTCGTTGAGCCAAACCGAGGTGTGCAGGCCGCGTTTGAGTCATCGTGCCAAGTTCGCGCTCCTGGTCACCCGTCCGGGCACGACGCGAAGGTCGGGAGTCACCACGGATCAGCAAAGAGCAGCCAAATCGCTTGGACGCACGACATCCCCACGCAAGCTTTCCCACTGAGGGACAAGCAAGGAGAATAAAGCAAAAGCTCTTAAAGCAAACAACTTTGCTAACCGCTGATGACCGTGACCAGCGGGGAAAGCTCACCCATAGCCGGTCCAGCGAACATTTGGGAACTTCTGACTTTTCGAGGTAAAACTTTCGCAACAACTCCACGTTGAAGGAGTTGGCCAGCTCTTGATCATCCTCAGTAGCCAATCAGACCGCCCTAGGTCGAGATACTGAGACCACCTTAAAGGGGCCCTCCCAGCGGGGAGACAGTTTATGGAGCCCAGCATGCGTCTGGATTTTATGCAAGACCAGGTCGCCAACTGCCAGTGTTCTCTCAGAGACCCAGGCGGAATGGAATCGCCTGAGGCTTTACTGGTATCAGGCGGCACGCATAGCCGCTCGGTCGCACACCTCCTCCAGAAGGTTGACGTCGTCACCGCGGTGGTCTTCTTGTCCTTCCTCATTGAGCAGCCGAGACCGCGTGGCGAGCGAATAGCGGCTTCGGGCGGGAGGGCAACTTGTGCCGTGGAGCCGGGAAGAAGGGTGTCTCGCCAGTCGCTCGGCTGGGTGTGGTTCGAAGCGACCACAACACAATCGGGAGCTCTTCCATCCACCGCGCCCCCGCTTATGGAGCCGATTGAATGCTCTGGTCTTCAAGCCCCTCAATACCAGCGCGTTGGCATGCTCAGCTTGGCTATTGCTCTTGGGATGGGCCACCGAAGCAAAGCATACCTTGGTACCCATCTCTTCGCAGAACTCCAAGAAAGCCGCGCTAGTGAATTGAGTGCCATTGTCGGTGATAATGCGATTGGCGACTGTAACATCCCAATTTTCGGTCTTCGTGTAAAAACTAATTTAAATTAATTAATTTAAAATTTGGATTTTTCTCGATGTTCTAATTAACCTGGCATCATTATTCTTCCAAAATTGGAGTTCAATCCTTTATCGTCGCAAAATCAAAATTTCAAATTCCGGTCCTTACTCGAAATTCTACCTACATTCCAAAATCCTCCCAAAATCCTAAAACCTATTGCATTAGGTTCCAAAAATTCCAAAATGATTTTGGGAATTTTACCAAGATTTATAGAATCTCTTTGCTATTTTATCTCTCACGCCATTTTATCAAATTCATTTTATTCGTCCCGAAATTTTCTAAATTCCAAAATTCATCTAAAATCTTTGAAACTAATTTTATTGGGTTCCTTTTATTCTCTAGTATTTTTAGAAAATTTTCCAAAATTTTTAGACCATTTTTACTATTTTATCCCGCGCGCTTTTTTCGAAATACTATTCATTGGCCAATGGGGGATTGCCACCTGTCATGCACTGTTCACCTGTCTTCAACCTCCATCAAAGTCTAGAGAAATGATCTCTCTTCCTTACATGGACACCTTCTCTTCAAATCACCATAAATCTGCAAGTCACTGCACGAATTGAATGAAACCGATTTACAAATCGAAGGTGTGATCGCGAAATTCATTCGGCATTCTCCTCGAAAGCGTCACAAAACCGCGCAATAAGCATTCAAATCAAGATTATTGTTTCTTTGATTGCACAATTTGTTTCTCCGTCTTTTCGAGTGCCACCACCTCCTATAAGAGTAGGGGTGAAAGCGGGTCGGGTATTACGTCGGTCTGGGATCACGGGTAGTATTTTTACCGTTTTTAGGATCTGGATCGTGTAATTTTTCTGGGTCGGATCACGGATAGTACGGATAATGGCGTCGGTTTGGGTGGATTTGGGCGGGTACTACGGAAAATACAGGATCTCGGGTCGGATCTGAGTACCGGGGTTGGTGCAGGAAGGTCCTAAGCAAGGGAGAAAAGCAGATTTTTACGGGCAGATAGCATTCTAGTAATTATTAAAGCTATCAAATCAAGTCAATATTTTATAAAAAATTTTATACATGTCTCAAGATGAGGTTTGATATCGATAAAACTTTCATGGTAAAATATTGTTTAGAAAAATTACGATAATTCGACAATGTGCTTACTATCAGATTTTCTATTTTACGAGTTTGATTTAATTTATGACCAAAATATGGTTAATATTTTATTTATATTTTATTAAGGTTTATAATTAAAATATTTGTATTCTATAAAATTTTGAGATTTTTATATTTTGCATTTTATTTATAAAAATTCGACATTGCTATTTTCATATTTATTTACTTTTAGTTTTGAATTTGTAAAAACTTCAAATATAAGTTTTAATTTTTAATATTTTTTACTAGAGGTGGACATAGAGTTGATGTCAGCATAGTAAAAATCTTGGCTTCAGAAAAGATATATATATTTTTACACAAATCGACAAGATCAAGATTGATATCTTATCTCATGATTACAATTTCTTTTTAATATATTTTTATCACATAGTTTGATCATATGTGTTAGTTAAATTATTTTTATCACATATTTTGATCATAGGTAGTTTGCGTATTATTCGATTAAGTACCGTTATCCGTATTATACCGTCAGTATAATATCCGGTATCCGTTTTCTCTGGAATTAAGTAAATACCGTTATCAGTATCAAGTATCCTACCGATTTCCACTACCCATATCCGTACCCGTATCCGAAAAAAATAATTAGGGTAGGATACGGGATGACCTACTACCCGACCGTATCCGACCCGTTTTCACCCCTATATAAGAGCGTCCCGGCATCCTCTACCTGGTGCCCACATCCTCTCTCAGTATCTCCACTTCAATCTTTTGGGAGCTCGAAGAAACCGACGTCAGTCGTCCTCCGTCGACATTGCCGCGGCAACTTTTGATCCGGTGAGGCGATTGCAATTCCGTTTGTGTCACGGTGTGCGCATCGTCGCCATGATCAAAAGCCCTCAACCGAATTCACATTTCGTTGCAGGACGGCGGCGAATTTAGCGGTCAAAGTTTCCGATTGGAGCTCCGTTCGTCGACGATTTCTCTCACTCCGGTGATCCCCTCTGAAATCCGGCATCACCGTTAGGTTCGTGTTGTTGCGTTCTACGTGATGCTCACTTCCTCTTTGCTATTGCATGCTCCGAAATTTGTTTTATTCGTTTGGCCACCGTGCGCGTCTCATTTCCGGCCATAACTCCGGCGAGCATTTTCCGGTGATCCGCTGGTCTGATCATCATATAAATTGAACCCCAGAATCCTCTCATCATTACCCACACAACCCAATTGGAATTTCTCACAATCCAACATACGGATCTCGTTATAGAAGTCGTTCTTTCCGAAATCTGGCGAACTTTCGGCGAGCTCTCCCGGCCACTCGACCTCCGCTCGGCCTCAAATTTTTACTGGAGATTCCTCTAAATGTCCCTTACATCCAGTAAAATCAAATTTTTAATTTGATCGGCGGAGCTCCGCTGGCAGCCATTTCTTCGTCAAGTCCGGCGGGAGGTTCAAAAGGCTCGTCCTCTTCCATCGTAACCCCGAATCAAGTGATTCTAAATTCATCCTCTATCTGCCAGTATTTTTATTATAATTTTTAGTTTCTGTTTATTTTATTTTATTCATTTTGTGCACCGTTTTCTTGGCGTAGTAGAAGAAATCGTCGAGCCGTCGCTGTCGCCAAACCTCGGGACTTTGATATCTCGTGACCAAGGCAAGTTCGACAAATTTTGCAAGTTCCTTGAAGCATGTTGATCCATGTTTTGAAATGCTTTGTAGATTTACAAACTTGCATGCTATGTTGATTAAAAAAATATATATTATGATAGATTGTAGCTAAATACCTTGTTAATATGTGTCCTTGCTACATATTAATCCATCTGTCCTTTGGCTGCCCTAGAATGATTAATTAATATCTAAATGGCTTGACACCTTGTTTAGTATAATAGTACTGCTTAGTTGCGCTAAATACTATTTGTATGTTTAATTAAAGGCTTATCACTTGAAGTTCGAATGATTGAGTGAAAGTATTATTTTAAAAGAGGCGTTAGTGCTGCAGTTTAGTAAAATAAAAGAAAAGATTTGGTATTTAAAAACTTGAATAGGGTGGAAGGTTGCATGGCGGGTGCGAGAATGCATGAGACTCGGGTTTGAGTATGTACCACCTAGTCACCCTAAGGACCGATCCTTGTGATTGTCAAACAATGTACAGCAGTCTTGACGCGGGTTCGGTATGGGGCGGACTGGCGAGTAGCTAGTGAAAACTTAATTAAGGCATGCGGAGCGGTGGAGTAGGCATGGTTGGAACCCTGAGAGTCCTCTGAGGCAAGAGGGGCTTCCATTATAGTTGTAGCTATTTGGCGGTGAAACCTCGTGAGCGTGACTTAGTTAAGATGTAGCTAGAGAAATGGCCTTGTGATTTTCACTTGGGGTTATATGCCAAAGGAAGTGTATGACTAGAAAGAGTGAAATATCCCTCGTGGGTAAAGCGTGCAAACTCTGCAGAGTAAACAAACTATTCGAATAGTCGTACCCACGGTCAAGGGTGGACAAAGGGCGTTGTCACATGGTAGATTTTCGAAATTTGGTTTCAAAATCAGATTTTTATAAAATGAAACACAGTTGGAGCCGTGAATGTTTTGATTTGATAAAAGACCGCGGTTGGAGCCGTGAATGTTTTGGTTTGATAAAAGTCCGTGGTTGGAGCTATGAGGAAAAGATTTCAGAAGAAAACCACGGTTGGTGCTGTGGAAAAGTATTCTTAAAATAAAACCATGGGCAATGCCGTGAGTTGGTTTGTGTTTTATTTTTCCACGGTTGGAGCCGTGTCCTGAAAAGTTTGAAACTCTTATTTCTTAAAAGAAAATACCTTTGAAAACTGCTCTTCAAAATTCTAGTATAAAATTTAAAAAAATTGGCTTTTGGCAAATTAACCAATTCCTTCCCTTGAATTAAACTACATACTGCATTTCTTTTTGGACTTGTTGAGTATGTTGCATAGTCACTCTCGCTTTTTATTGTGAGGCTGCTTATTCCATAAAGCAGATCAGGAGATTAGAGATAGTTATCCAAGAGCCTGCATCCCACCATTCGACATCTGCGATGAAGGCTTTGAAGAGGAGGATCATCCGGACGTCTAGGATCGCGTTTTTTCCAGTCTTTGCCTGTGGTGTTTTGGACTTCGCTTTGTCAAGTTTATTTGCCAGTTTAATGTTTCATTCTTTGTATGACCTCTGGGTCCAACTTTTGTAATAATGGGCCATGTCGACCAATACTCTGAATTAAATTTTTATTTATCGCATGGTTATGGTCCATACTGTTATTATCTATGTGTACTAGCTATTGATCCAGGGACTAGTACAGGAAAACACAGCTGAGGCCCGTATCCTTTTTGTGGGTTCTGACATAATGGTATCAGAGACAAGACTGTAGAACGTGACCTAGTTAGAATGGTTAAACCTTAAGGACTTATTTTGAAATAACAAAGTATTTCGAAAAAAAAATTCTACTCTCATCTTGTTCTATCTTATCCTTACGTCATTTAAAAAGTTATTTCTACACTCTTTCCTTGTCAAAAGATAGATTGTCAAAGTTGGCATTGAGCAAAGCGAAGGATATACGTGCATTCTTCAGAGTTTACTCCAGCATCTGCATTACAAATGTCGGCCAATCTACGTCACGAGAGAAGAACATCACAAAAGTCACATACTCTTCGAAGTCTACTACAACCTTTGCCCCGAAGACCATGAATATCAAGACTAGAAGAATACCCTAATTAAGCTCTAGGCCAAGCTATCCATTTCGATGAGCGACATTGTGGTGTTCTATTTCCTCTTTTCTTTGTGCCGCAATAAAAATTATTATTATAATAAAATAAAGTTAGTATTTATTGCTTCTTTGTTGTATGTGAAAACTTTATCCCCCTTAATCTCAGTCTTCTTCTTTCCTATCTTTTAAGTAACGAGAAAATGGTGAACACCGTGCTTGAGAGGCCATGGTGATGTTGGGGTAGTAGCGATGGTATTGAGTGCGTGGCGGAGGTCGTGGGCAAACTCAACACCCTGCCAACAATCAATCACCGCTCGGACAAGGGAACTTAGTACAAATTCCTTCCCCTGTTGGAGAGCCAACCATCCAACAGCTGCTGACCATGCATCTTCAAGTACTTCAAGGCATAGCCAATAACTTCAATAATCAAGCCCAACCTCACCAGCCGCAGTCCAAGTTCGAAGAGTTTATGCGCATAAGACCTTCTACCTTTGCGGGTTCCACTGATCCACTAGTTGCAAATGATTGGATCAAAGAAATGGACCGAAAGTTGACATTAGCTCAGTGTGATGACTATGAAAGCGTCAACATTTGGACATCAATTGCGGGAGTAGTGCCACTGCTTTGGTGGGAGAACCATGCTTCCCATCAAAATCGCTTTGCCATTACAGGAAGAATTTGTTCGGGCTTTTAGGGATGCTCATATTCCCAAAGAAGTTATGGAAATGAAAAGGTGAGAATTCCATAGGCTCCAACAGGGTAATATGACCATGACTGACTATTTGCATAAGTTCAACCAATTGGCTCGATATGCTCCAACTGAAGTGGCCAATGAGGCCGACAAGATTTGAAAATTGATGGAAGGGATGGACCCAGAGATCAAGGCTTACTAGCTTCCAATGGTTATGCCACTTTCCAACAACTAGTGAACAAAGCTCTGGCTCAAGAGGACATACAGCGTCAGCGAAATGAGAATCGTAAGAGAAAGCTAGCAATTCAAGGTCAACATATAGCCAGTGTGTCTAGGCCAAGGTTTCACTACAAGAAAAGTGATTTTTAATGACGGTCCAAACTCGTCATCATTAGTCCCGAAATCGTCATTGTAGGTTTTTTGTGACGAATTTATGACGAAATTCAACTTGTCATAGTAGGTGCGTCATAGAAAGTTTTCAATGACGAATTACTTTTTTTCGTCATAAAAAATCAACTTTTCTGTGACAAATTATATTTTCGTCAACGAAGAGGTCATTTCTACGACGAATATAATCGTCATTAATTGTACCCAAAACGTCATGAAAAACATCAAATTCGTCATAAAAGATCACTCCGTCGGCCAAAAATGAGCATTGACCATTTTATTTATGGCGAAATTGTTAAATCCTGATTGTTGCCGCGTGGACATGCATTTTCGTCATTGAGCGGTGCGGTGCCGCGTCGGCTGACCCACGATGTGAGGTGGCGTGTACGTGTTGTGGCGCAAATGTTTAAGTCATAGATGAGTGCCGCGTGGACATGCATTTTCGTCATTGAATAGTCTAGTGCCGCGTCGGCTGACCCGCGATGTGAGGTGGCGTGGCACGTGTTGTAACGCAAATGTTTACGTCATAGATGAGTGCCGCGTGGACATGCATTTTCGTCATTGAATAGTCTATTGCCGCGTCGCTGACCCACGATGTAAGGTCGTGTACGTGTTGTGGCATAAATGTTTAAATCAGCGATGAGTGCCACGTGGACTTGCATTTTCGTCATGGAAGTAATAGTCTGTCATTTTTGTGATGAATAATTTGGCACATGTGATCCATTTTACAGACCACAACACACAATACATGTCGACCTGACACACAATATTTTACGGAGACCAATACCTTGCCGAGCATCACAAATCACGAGCATCACAAATTAACCACATATACATTAAGAGTCCACGATGCTTAACGTTAGTACCACATTTGAAGCTATTGAAAATAAATCCATAGGTCACAAAGTTATTTTCAGTTACCTAAACTCACAAGTACCGACCATACAAAATGAGTATCCATGCAAAATAAGTGAACAAGTTCATAAACTCACTAGTTGTCTTCACCGACCATTACATGAGGCGGCGAATAATTGCATCATTCTCCTCTTGCCTCTTCTTTAAATCCTCCATTTCCTTTTGGGTTTTGATCGGTGCTTCATCGATGCTTGTGCTTTAGCTTCAAGTCTTCTACTTCTTCTTCTTCTTTGCTCAGCGATGCTGTCGAAGTTCATTGCTCCTCGTCTCTCCTCCTCAAATTTGTTCCTCAAGAGCTTGTTGTTTGGAATCCTTCTGCGAGTTAGGAGTGGAAGAATTTAAGCCAACATTCTTCAAGAATTTCTTTGGTGGCGCTACTTTGAGACAAAACCTTGTCAACAATCTCGATAGTAGACATTGTTGGTGACCCTCTACATCGAGCACCATCATAGCTTCCATCTCGACCTAAGACATAAAACATAACGAGAATCAATAGTGATACTTGAGGAATAAAAACTTATACAAAGAAAACATTCATCCAAATAGAGCGAGGACACAACAAAGGTAACCTCTGGTGATTACTTGAAAAATCACTAAATTTGCTATCATAAAATACAAGTGGTGAGAAGAACACTAATGGCTACTACATTCTCACGAGGGAAAAGTGCAAGGTACATGGCACGTCTGACTCGATGGCTAGACAAAAGGCAAAGAGCCTAAAGCAAGACCTTAAATGAACATGGTAAATAGAAATGAGATTGCAATGATGTTGGTGCAGCACCTCTATTAAACATTATGTGCTTACAAGTTTCTTTGCAATATGCAAGGTCATGTCATGTCGGGTTTGAGATAGAAGAACTTCAAGCGGCTACAAATGAACTCACACTAGTACATGATGGATTGGGGATATCGAGACTTGAAGGGGCAACATGGTAATAATGAGTTGATGGCCATTGGGGTTTTCCATCTTGACTATTAGGGCATCGGGCATGTTATGTTACACTAGGATTTAGAATTCATGTAAGGACTAGTACTAACGGGGCAAATGGTAATCATTTTGAGCCGGTTTCAAGTTGTAGCTAGATTATGCCCGACCAACTCGATATGAAATCGAGCGAAGAAACCAACTTCGATACTAACTGCTAGTTTCAGCCAAAAGCGGTGCATATCACCCTTATCATGTCTTATGCAAAATTTTGAAAAAGACTAGTTGTTGGACTATCAATACCAACCTAATACACATCAGTGAGAAGAAATAGCACCATGCATTTAATGTGTATAAAGTACAACAAACCTCCATTGCACATGTGAAGGAAACAACAGTGTATACCCCAATTAGAGATAATGGGTAGGCTATAAACACAAATCAGTGAAGGAAACAACAGTCGAACAATGAGAAATTGCTATCACCAATAACTTCAGTAGTGCATTAAATGCTGTATTACTGATTCAATTGTATGACTTGATATGAAGTAACTTCACAAGAAAAGAGAATCTTGATACTTTAGATTCTGGGCAAAGTCCGCACTTGGCGTCTTGAGCACTCTAGCAAACTTTGGATGTTCTCCACTTTGGTCCCAAGCGGTATCTGACTCTTCTATCATCTCTAGCAATCCACCATCATCATCATTGTCATCCTCGTCCTTTACAACCCGCCGGGACGAATTTTCCATATGCTCAACATTTTCATCAAAATGCACTTGAGATTCATGCACATCGGCATCAACAGATTCTCCATGATAAACCCACTTTGTGTATCCACTTGACATCCCATATATGTGAATATGATCATGCACATCGGTGAGGTCTTGCTATTTGATTAAGGCATGCAGCCGCAGACAAAATATCTGAACATTCTCATCAAATCTTTCTTTCACAAATTGCATGAACTCTCCCACACCTTTGATATATGCAGGGGTAAATTGTTTACCCTGAATCCAACTTCTGTCCATCTAAGAAAATGCATAATTGAACATGGCAAACAATATGTCAAAATCAGTCCTAAAACAGTCCACAAAAACAGAATGATATACATTCACTAAAATAGTAATTCCCGAAGATTGCACCATTGGATTGATGCGAAATTTTAACTGTACAAACTAGATTCAATTTTGAAACTAATCCAACAAGAATCAGCTCAATCGGATATACGGATCTAGAGTTATGACCTTCGCAAGATGACTGTATCAATAATGACGAAAATTGATCAAACCCTAACTACGAGATTAATCAAGATTTATGAGGAATTAACCAATCAAAAATTTCAGATCAATCACTTGCTAGAGAAATAATAAATCAATCTAAAAATAAAATAAGCATGCAAATGAAGAACGAGAAAAAATAACCTCTAGCTATGATCCAGAAGTGCAGGCGCTATAGGAAGCAACACATTGATCGAGAAGTCCTTCAAGCCACCGGAGAATCTCCGCCACAAGGAAAACCTCTAGCTATGATGGAGTCAGGTAGCTAGGAACTCTCTGGCCGTGAGGACTTCGGCCGCCGAGAGGTTCGACAACAAGGAAAAAATTAGATTAGGGCTTCCGGCCGCGGAGGTTCTAGCGATCGCTTCCCAACTTTGAAAAAATCGCGACTCATTTTCTATGACGATTAGTATTTTAGTTTAATGGCGAAATTTTATGTTTTGTCACAAAAGATTATGGGGCGGCGGCAATGATACAATTAATGACGATTCATATTTTAGTTTCATGACGAAATTTTATGTTTCGTCAAAAAAGATTATGGGGCGACGGAGCCTGATACAATTAATGACGAATATAAACATGTCGTCACAGAAAATAGATTTTTCATGACAAAAGTTGACAACGTCACGACGTTTTCGTCACAGATAATCACTTTTCTTGTAGTGTTTGGACAATTTCAAGCTAGCAAGTCGTCGGTTCAGCAAGTGCAAAGGACCATGATGTCTGTACCTCGTCCGATACAGCAGACACCCCGTCAAAACCCTGTTACTCAGCCAGCAAAAACTAACAATACAGCAGATGTGCGGTGCTACAATTGTCATCAAATGGGACATTATGCAACCAAGTGTCCTCAAAGGCGCTCAAACATATCTCCAGTTCCATTCAACCTAGGATCAACCGGTCAGTACACCAAGTCGAGTCGTGGGAACCCTCAAACTCGAGAATCCCAAATCGAAATTTGGAAGGAGCCATGTGAACCATATCTCTGCTAAAGAAGCACAAGAAGCTCAGAATGTAGTGATGGGTATGTTTCTCGTAAACTCTGTACCTGCTACAAATTTGTTTGATTCTGGTGCATCTCATTCATTCATATCCAAGGGTTTTGTGGAAAGGAACCATTGGGATACAATGAACCTAAAGAACCCTATGATAGTAAAATACAGGAAAAGAAATGATGACTAAAAGGTATGTCCCAAGCTAGTAATAGAAATTAATGGGGTGAAGTTTCTAGCAAACCTTATCCTATTAGATTCCGGGAATAGATGTAATACTTGGTATGGGTGGTTAACCAAACATGAAGGACAAATTAATTGTACCAACCATACCATATCTCTTGTCAATAAAGATGGAGCAGTATGCTTCTTATCGACCTTCCCTCAAGGCCGACCATTTTGTTGAATCAGTTAAAGGAAATGACATTGGAATCAGTACCAGTAGCAAAAGAATACCCCGATGTCTTTCACGATGACTTGCGAGCATGCCACGGATCGAGATATAGAGTTTGTTATTAACTTAGTTCTGGCACAACCCCAATCCATCGGAGACCCTATCGGTTGTCTGCTAACCTACTAATGGAATTAAAGAAGCAAGTTGAAGAATTACAAAAGAAAGGCTTCATTCGCCCTAGTTCATCACCTTGCGGAGCTCCATTTATTTTTGTGAAAAAGAAGGATAATACCCTGAGAATGTGTATCGATTATAGATCTTTGAATGAAGTGACAACAAAAAACAAGTACCCATTGCCAAGGATCGATGATCTATTTGACCAACTCAAGGGAGCTTGTGTTTTCTTAAAAATAGATTTAAGATCAGGATACCATCAGATTAAAATTAAGAAGGAAGATATTCCTAAGACTGCCTTCACCACTCGGTATGGACTTTAAAAGTTCACCGTGATGTCCTTCGGATTGACCAATGCACCAGCCTATTTTATGCATTTGATGAACAAGGTGTTCATGGAATTTTTGGACAAATTTGTAGTTATCTTCATCGATGATATTCTGATATACAACAAAGATGAAGGAGAACATGAGAAGCATTTGTGTTTAGTTTTGCAAAAACTCAGGGAACATAAGCTTTATGCCAAGTTAAACAAATCTGAGTTTTGGATAAAAAAGTCATTTCTTGGGCCATGTCATTTCAATTTGGAGGAGTTCTTTGTTGACCCGAGTAAAGTAAAGGATGTACTTGATTGGAAGCAACCCAAATCGATAACTCAAATTAGAAGTTTTCTTGGTATGGTTTGGATATTATAGAAGATTCATAGAATATTTCTCCAAAATCACGAAACCACTTACTGGCCCATCGTATTGCTGCGTTGGGGTACCCTCTCCATGCTTCGCGTCTGGCGTGGCATCTGGCGGCAGTGGGCGAGGCGCCACTGCTCGCCCGGCGCCCCGCGTGGCGGCTGGCAATCGAGGCGGCGAAACACGCCCGCCGGCAGTGTCGGCCCCGTGGCGTTCGGGTGGCAGTGGCGAGGCGCCTGCTTCGCCGGCGCCCGGCCCGTGGCGGCACGGCAATCGGGTGGCGAAACACGTCCGCCGGCCAAGTGTCGGCCCCGTGGCGTTGAGGCGAGAAGGTGGCGAGGCGCCCTACTGCGCCGATGCCCGGCTCACGTGGCGACACGGCAATCGGCGGGCGAAACGCGCCCGCCCGGCAGTGTCGGCCGTGGCGTTGAGCGGCGGTGGGCTAGAACGCCTGCTTGCGGCGCCTAGCCCCGTGGCGGCGGCAATCGAGCGGCGACCCGCCCACCGGCAGTGTCGGCCACGTGGCGTTGGCGGTAGGTGGCGAGGCGCATACTGCTTCGCCGGCGCCCGGCTGCGTGGCGGCTTTGGCAATCGGGTGGCGAAACCGCCCGCCCGGCAGTGTCGGCCCCGTGGCGTTGAGGCGGCAGTGGCGAGGGCATACTGCTCGCGGCGCCCGGCCCGCGTGGCGGCAGCAATCGAGCGGCGAAACGCCCATCGGCGAGTGTCGGCCCACGTGGCCCCGCCGCAAGGCAAAAAGGTGGGGCACGATGGCTTCACCTCGAAGTCTCCTTCCCCTATCGTACCGTGCCAAGCGGCAGGCCTATTGTGTCAGATCTATCGACTGCAAGGATTTTTGCTACAAGCCCATTCCTCTGACGCCTCTCACCTACTCATCACAAAGGGTGAGATCTGGAGGCGGACGGGTGAAGCCATCGTCGGCATTTAATGAAATTTGGAGAGCAAGCAGCCACGGGAAGGAGTAATAAATGTATGAGGATCAGCATGATGACCCCCTTTTTACCTACCCCCGTTAGCCTGGGCTATATAAGGGTACTCGGGTGCATGGGAAAGGGGGGCGATAAATCAAGAGTTCAGCAGTAGAGGGGGCCTGAGAGCTCTGTACTAGCTTCATACACTCTATACATAATATACCAGGAAGTAAGACTGTTACCCAAGGCGAGGGGGCCTGAACCTGGTTAAAAATCTCTGTGTCATCTTAGTTCATAGACTCCGGAATCCTCCGTGTGGGAGTCTCTAGGGTTTTCACTCGCTAGGGTTTGCCAGCCGCGAAGATGCCCTCCTACCGAACCAAACCCGGTCTGTAGACTCCGGGCCTGTCAGGTGGAATATGTCGACAGGGGCGCGCCAGGTAGGGGGCTAGTGGCTGGTTTTCCCGGCCAACTCCCCGGCGGACTTCGGTGTTCTTCGTTTAGAAGCAAGCCCGCGCGTTTGGAGATGGCGGGTTCTCAGCGTCAAGCGGCGAAGCGGCGTCACCGAGGCGCATCTCGGCGATCTCATTTGGATGAGGATCATCTCTCCCGCCCTGGTTGGGTGGCGGCATTGCTCCCTTGGAAGCGGCGGAGCACCCCATGCGACGTTGGCTTGCCATGGAGGCAGCCACTCCTGCCCCAGAACCTGCATGCGGTTCGTCTCCTCTTGGACCACCCTCCGGTGGAACTCACAGGAGACTCCCCAGCCACCCTGTGGCTACAGGATATTGCCGGACTCTTGGATGCGGCCCAGCTTCGGGTAGGGCTCCCCGATCGGCCGGGTACCATCGGTACCCCTTCGCCTGGAGCGCGTGCTGAACACACCAGGCATCTAGCCGCCCTAACGGAAATAGCTCTAGCCAGGCGGGCCGGAGCCGAAGGAGGGGCGCGCGCGGCGCTGGTCCCGGTTCCGTGAGGGACCATGTGGACCTTCGGTCTCACTTGGATGAAAGCCGTCGGCAGCGCGGTGATGACCTCCATAGTGCTTCTGCGCCACCCCGGTCGAGGCGGCCATGAGAAGCAGATAGCCTCGGCGGTGAGAGTCCCTCCCCGGCTCTCACTCTCGGACCAGGAGGAGGTCAATCCTCCGATTCTATAGGAAACGAGGCTCGCGCTCGAGGGCGGTCTCGGGCCGGGCTTCGATGTGGTGGGCTCCCTTTATGGCGTCGAGTGCGAGCTTTTTCCGATCATTTTGACTGCGCGTGGCGTGGCAGCGAGTTCGCCCGGCGTCTATAGAGAAGTATGACGGCACCACCAACCCGGAGGAGTTCCTGCAAATCTATACCACGGTGGTGCGTGTAGCTGGCGGATCTGAAATGATCATGGCCAATTACTTCCTGATAGCCTTGACGGGCTCTGCCGTTCTTGGCTGTTAAACCTCCCTCGAGGGTCGGTGCGCTCGTGGGAGGAGTTATCTTGACCTCTTAAATCGCCAACTTTCAAGGTTCTTTTCTTGTGACGAGCGTGGAGGATGACCTTCACGCCTAGAAGCGAGAAGAAGAAGTCGTTGCACGACATCATCTGGCGGTTTTGCCACTGTCGCAACACGATCCCCCACATTTCGGAGTAGTCGGTCGTCATCGCCTTTCGAAAAGGAGTCCGCGACCGTAAGATGAAGGAGAAGATGGCCACCCGTACCATCGGCACCACCTCCGAGCTCTTCTCCCTCGCACATAAGTGTCTTGGCAGACGCCAGGCGAGGGCCAACATCGGCCCCACAATTGGCGAGACAAGGCAGCCGGAACCTCGAAGGGTTCGAGCCATAACTCAAACTTAAGAAAGCGAGCGTGGTGAGGAGAGATCGGCGGGTCTTGGCACGAGCGTGGCGCGATGAGGACCCGCGCCTTGTGGAGTGCCGGTGTGGTGGCGTGATAATTGCCTCGGCCGTAGCGATGACCACCATGATCGCGAGGAATGACCGCCGCGAGCAAAAAGTGGCGAGCTCTATTGCCCGATCCACCGGACCAACACTCATGACACGGGCGGTACGTCGGGCGCGTGAACAAGATGGTAGAAATGGCGGCTCAGGAGGCGCCGCCCGGCGGCGACCAAGGCGAAGATCACCCCCCTGGACTTCTAGCGAGCGGATCCGGCGTGGCCTACATCCATGGTGGTTCGTCCACCTTTTCCTCCAACGCCGCATATAAACGGCTAAAGAGGGAAGTGTGCGCCGCAGCATCGAGCTCAGGGGCAGGTCGAATGTTGAAGTGGTCGGAGGAGACGATCACTTTCAGTCGGGCCGACCACCCTGAAAGCACCACCGGCCTAAGACATCTCCCGATCGTGGTGTCGTCCACGATCCGGAATGTCTGGCCGGGCGTGTCTTTGGTGGGCGGAGGAGTTCTATCAACCTCTGTCCTCTTGGCATTCTGGCGCTTCAGATCCTTGGCGGGATCTGCGTCAGCTCTGCCTTTCTTCGGGGTAGCCCCGGAGGCTGGTTGGATGCCCCTGGGGCAGGTGCGCCTCCCCATCACCTTCGGGGAGAAGGACAACTACCGCACGGAGATGGTGGACTTCGAGGTCGCTGATTTCGACCTCCCCTACAATGCATTGCTTGCCCGACCGGCGTTGGTCAAGTTCATGGTAGCAACCCACTATGCCTACATGGTGGTGAAGATCTGGGGCCATGGCCCCATTACGATCAGTGGGCGGTCCGAAGCCTTGCGCTGCCCTGGCAGGCGTGGGACTGGCGGCGCCCTCGTCGGGCGTGCAGCTGCCGCCCGGCTCCGGGGCCCTCGGACCGTGCCGTGCCTCACCCAGCTCTGCCATTGAGGTTAAGGTGAGTCGCCCAGTGAGGCAAGCCGGGAAGACCGTCAACATTAGCGCGAACCTCGGCATGCCAAATAGGAAAACGCTTTCGTCACCTTCCTCGATCTAATTCGGCGTGTTAAGCTTTGGCAACCGTTCGACATGGTAGGGTCCCTGTGGAGGTGATCGAGCACCGGTAACAACACTCCCAGTAAGCCGGTCCGTGAGAAGGTCGGGAGGCGAGGCCCGAGGCGGCAAGATGCCATTCGGAGGAGGTAGAAGAAGCTAGCTGCTGTGAGGATAGTCGAGGAAGTTTCTCATCCAGAGTGGCTTGCCAACCCTGTGCTTGTCAAGATGTCCAACGGGAAATGGCGCATGTGTGTCGACTTCACTGACCTCAACAAGGCCTGCCCGAAGGACCCTTACCCCCTGCCATGAGTCAACCTCATTGTTGACTCCACGGCCGGGTGTGAGCTGCTGTGCTCTCTGGATGCATACTCTGGGTACCACCAGATTAGCATGGCGGTAGAAGATGAATAGAAGACTGCTTTTGTAACCCCTACGGGTGTCTATTGTTATGTTAGAATGGCTTTTGGTTTAAAGAATACCGGTTCTACTTATCAACGTGCCATGCATATTACTTTCCGTCCTCAGATAGGGCGAAATCTTGAGGTCTATGTTGACGACTTGGTTGTGAAGATTAAAAAGAGCGAAGAACTAATCCAAGACCTGGAGGAAACCTTTGCTAACCTCCGGAAGAATTGCCTAAAGCTCAACCCAAAAAAATGTGTGTTTGGTGTGCCCTCCGGCAAGTTGTTGGGTTTCCTGGTGTCCAGCCGGGGCATTGAAGCCAATCCTGACAAGATAGCGGCCATCGAGCACATGAAGCCGCTAGTGCGACTCAAGCAGGTCTAGTGTCTGGCCGGTCGCCTGGCCTCCCTGGGGCGGTTCATTGCCCGCTTGGGAGAAAGAAGCTTGCCTCTGTCAAAGCTGTTGAAGAAGACTAACCACTTTGAGTGGACAGATGAGGCACAAAAGGCATTTGAAGACTTGAAGCAATACCTCTCCTCTCCCGGTCTTTGGTCTCCCTGCAAGGCGGCCCTGTGCTCTGTACATTGCTGCCACCCCTGAGGTGGTGAGCGTGGTGCTGGTTGCGGAGAGGGAAGGTGTCCAGAAGCCGGTCAACTACATCATCAAGGTGTTGCATGAAGCAGAGACTCGATACCCGCAGGCTCAAAAAATGTTGTATGCAGTCTTGGTGGCATCCAGGAAGCTGCGGCATTATTTTCAAGGGCGAGAAATCACCGTAGTCACGGCCTACCCTCTGCGAGAAATTCTCCACAACCGTGAAGCATAAGGTCGTATTGCAAAGTGGTCGGTGGAGCTAGGGAAGTTCAACCTCAAATTTGTACCCTGCACCGCTATCAAGAGTCAGAAGCTGGCGGAGTTCGTCGCCGAGTGGACTCCCGCCACTCTTGAGGCCGAAGAAGCGCCCGCGCCTTCTCCCTGGACCTTATTCTTCGATGGCTCATTCAGGCTAGAAGGCGCGGGGGCTGGGGTTGTCCTGGTCTCCCCGACCGGTGACACCCTCCAGTATGTGGTCACCCTCGACTTCAAGGCCACAAACAACATAGCTGAATATGAGGGCCTGCTGGCAGGGTTGTGCATCACCTCGACGCTGGGCATCCGGTGTCTCCAAGTCAAGGGTGACTCCCTGCTAGTCATCAATCAGGCGCGGAAGGAGTTCCAATGTTCCGACCCCACCATGGCGGCGTACCTGGCGGAGGTCCGAAGAATGGAGCGCCACTTTGAAGGTTTAGGGTATATTCATATTCCTTGATGCCACAACCACCTTGCGGACGGGCTTTCGCAGCTTGCGTCTGCAAAAGCTTCTGTTCCGGTCGGGGTCTTCGAAGAAAGACTATCGTGACCGTCCGCCATTGCCCGATCCAGTGGGGATGATGGTGTCGTATCCACGACCCGATTCGAGCGGGGCAGCGGCATAGCCGTTCGCGACCTCCCGGCAAGAGGGAAGGCGGTGCAGCTCGTGGCCTCGATTCGAGGAGGAAGGTAGCGTGCCGCCTCGTGTCAGGAGGAAGCGGCGGTCTTGCCGATGCAAGCACCGTGGAAAAAGCTTGGCCCAACGGGTACGGGCGAGCACCAAGTGTTTGCGCAGCTTGGCGAGAAGGTCGATGGATGGATCATATCCTAGCCTTCTGCGTGACCAAGTGATCCCCGGCGATGATGCCTCGGTGAAGATTGCACGCAAGGCCAAGTGCTATACTACGGTAGGTGGGGACCTATCCCGCGGAAGCGAAGCGAGTTCTCTTGAAGTGCATCACTTTCGGGAAGAGGTAACTTGCTCTCGATATCCATGGAGTGTGTCACGGGAGCCATATGTCCGGCCGAAGGCTAGTCGGTAAAGTGTTTCGCCAAGGATTTTATTGGCCTACTGCCCTCCAGGATGTTTGCGAGCTGGTGAAGGAATGCGAAGCTTGTCAGTTCTTCGCCAGGCAAACCCACCGACCAGCCCAAGCTCTGCAAACCATCCCGCTCTCCTGGCCATTCGCGGTCTGGGGGCTAGATATCCTGGGCCCGTTCCCGCGAGCCACAGGGGGCTTCACCCATCTCTTCGTTGCCATCGACAAGTTCACCAAGTGGGTCAAAGCTGAAGCAGTATGTGCTATCACGGCTTCCGCTGCTATCAAATTCATGCACGGGATCTTCACCCGTTTTGGAGTCGCCAACCGCATCATCACCGACAACGGGACTCAGTTCACCAGTGCTGCTTTTCTAGAGTTCTGCGACGAAATGGGCACCAAAGTATGTTTTGCTTCGGTGGCCCACCGAGAGTAATGGTCAGCGAAACGCGCCAACCTTTGCTGGTGTTGAAGGGCCTCAAGACAAGAAGCGTTTGATCGGTTCCTAAGCGGGCGCGCGATGGGCGGAAGAACTCCGGCGTGCTATGGTAAGCTTTACACCGCTGATCGAACCACTAGCGAGACGCCTTTCTTCCTGGTGTATGGGGTGGAAGCTGTTCTCCCCTCGGAGCTATCACTCGGTTCTCCGCGCGTCTCGGCGTTCAACGAGGAAGGCCAAGAAAATCTCCGGCGAGAAGAAGTCAACCTCTTGGAGGAAGTGCGTGATCGGGCCACCCTGCGCGCCGCCCGGTATCAGCAAAGCCTCAGGCGGTACCACACCACCCGGGTCTCCGAGAGAACACCGGCGATTAGGCGACTGGTCTTCTGTGAGATTGAGGCATCTTGGGGTTATAAAGCTGTCTCCCGATGGCGAGGCCCCTTTAAGGTGGTTTTAGTATCTCGACCCGGGGCAGTTCGGTTGGCCACTAAGGACGGTGAAGAACTGGTGAATTCCTACAACATAGAATTGTTGCGGAAGTTCTATCCGTGAAGGAATTGTAAGTACCCGGTAGTTCACTTTGGTCAGCTTTGGGGTGAGTCTTTCCCCCGGCTGGCCGACGGCTGCTGGCAGTTAGTAAAGCTATTGCCTTGAAGGCTTTTACTTTACCATTTTTGTCCCTTTGTGCACCCTGAGTGGCAGTTTTTTGCATAGGTGTCGCTGGTCCCATATGTTTGTTAATTCCTTGTTGACCCGCGACAGCGCCCGGCGCCTGTGTCCAACCAAGACGGGTGACCAGGGGGCGGGTTTGGCACGGTGCTCAAACGTGGCTCGAACACCTCGGGTTGGCTCCTTGAAGCACCGCTGGTCGTCACCGCGAGCACCGCTGGCCTGGTACACCTCCTGGAAGCCCGCTGCTTTGACACACAGCGCCGTGGTTCGATTCCCGGAAGGGTCACAAGGACTTAGAAACCAAAGAAAGCGGACCAGGACTAACCTATGTGGGGACTTGAGTTATTTAGGTCTACCTTGCATATGCCCTGTGTACCACCTACTCACCCTTTTGGTAGTTATATGCGCTACGGGCAGTCTTGAGCGTCGACCTACTTCATGAAAAAGCTCAAAGCATCTCAGCGCGTCGCCACGGCGGCAGGGCTGATCGCCGACGTTGGTGAGTGGTAGCCCAGTGCTTGAAATTTGGTCGCCTCGTTGTTTGGGGGGTCGTCGCCCGAGCATTTTGAGGCCGGATGGCAAACAGCGTTTAAGCAAGATATGTGCCAGCGTCCGTGTTCTTGCCACTTCCTTACGTGCATGCACTAAGATGAATCAAGCCATGCTTAATTGTCGCATGAATGTCGAAACCAGCGCCCCTTGATGATAAAAGGAAAAGTGCTAAGTGTTGGCGTCCCCAAGAAGGGCAGTGACCAAAATGCGAAGTCAGCACGCAGTACTCAAACACGCTCAAATGCGCCTCGGGTTGGCTCCTGAAGCTTTATTTGGTCGTCACCGCCGAGTATCTTCTGGCCCTAAAACACTCCTCGAAACACATTGTTCCTCACACAAGCCCGAAAGCTGTACGCGTTCGAGGAGATCATAAAGATCTAAGTTCGAGAAGGATTTGAACCAGCGACAATCTTGCATAAAAATCTAATGCTAAGGCTGGACTACGTTCCGCATGCTCCGCTGGACTTAGGGTCATCCTCGCCTAAGTCTTGTATGACTTGTATGATCTATGTTTATGTTCGCAGCAACTACATAGGACTACTGGTGGGATTCGGGAATGCTGCCCTAGCCTAGGCACTTGTTAGGCATTCTGCCCAAGTTAAAAACTGGCCGCCCAGTGGTTCAATCAAGCAAATTCAATCATGCAAGATAGATAAAACATATGTGTAAAACAAGTAAAAACATCCATTACGCTAAGATTTATCCAGATATTGGTGTATGCAGGAAGATAGATCAACATAAGATAAAAAGAAGAAGAAGCAAAAGAACTAAAGCGGCTGCCCAACCCTTCAGTCGTCGCCTAGGTCAAGGTCGCCGGCGCCCTCTTCTTCCTCCGCTAGCGGGGTGGAGGCGATCCATGGCCATTTGCTCCACATGAGCAGACTCGCCACGTCTTTCAGCGGACGCTGCGCACCAGCGCGTCTGCTGTAGCGTCTCCCTCAACGCCGGCCATCACCACGGCCATTGGATCGAAGGCGGCGTCGCGGCTGGCACAGCAGGCCAACGCGTAAGTCGCGGCCATGATCGCAACTTCCCGCCCTTCTCTGGTGGAGCGGGTGGCCAGGGCGGCGGGCAGCCCCCGGAGTGCCTCTGCGGCCTAGTTGGTCGCATGGGCGAAGTGCAAGGCGGAATCTTCCAAGGGCGGATTCAGAGCCACCCCCAAGGGCTCCAGGCACCTCTTCGTGCGCTGGAAGGCCTTCTTGAGCATGATGGCGAGATTGTGCATGACAGTAGGACTTCGTGTTCGAACACTTCAACGCCGCCTCGGCCCTCTCCGCCCATTCGGCAAGCCTGCGCTTCCGCGGTTGCACTGGCGGCCGCGTTAACTCTGCACCAATTCGAATCCGCCCTCTCCGCTCTGTGCAGCTCGCCACTCATCGGCGCGGTAATTGTCAGCTATTTGGGCTCTGTTCGGGCGACCGTGGAGAACTGCTCACGAGGCGCAGCATTTCGCCAAATTCGTGAAGAGCTCGGCATGCGCTGGCGAAGCAAGTATGTGGCGAGTGCGCGAAGATGGTGGCTTAAGCGGCGTCTTTGGGGTCGCCCTCCTCGACCCTCTCGATGGTGGCGGCGGAGGCACTACTGGCGAGTTTCCGCCGTCCGGTGGTCGCGAGGTGTCTGCGCTCTGGGGCGTCTGAGGTGCTGCCTTGGCGGCACCCTCAAGCTGAAGGCAGCCGTCGGGAGCGTGAGCCCACCCTTTCGAGCGGTGGCATGGGCTCCCGTGGTTGAAGGTGTTAGCGCCGTAGTAGTCGGGGCCGGCGCTGGGGAGAAGGAACTAGTGGAGGTGATGGAGCTGGCGCCGCAAGAGGCGGCGGCTCCGTCTAAAAATCGTGGGCGAAGCGGCACGTGTCTCTGCCTTACAAAAGTGCCGCCCGTCGGGTGGTCAGCGGCGAAATCGGCCACGGCGCGGACCTTCTTGGGGTCCGGGCCCGTGGCGCCGAGAACACTGGCCGCTTGCTCGCGGCCCGATCATTGGCCGTAGTCGCTCCCGATCACCTGGTCGGTGGCGGCGGCACCACGGCGAGGTCCAATGGAATCCATCGGCGGAGTCGCACGACGATTCAGTAAGCGCTCGCGTGCTCTTAAGTCGGCGGCGAAAGAGCATTCTTGGGAAATCTAAGCCGCTTGGAATCGGCGGCATCAATCCGGCAAGCCATCTGCTAATGACTTGCCCCTCTAGGTTTCCCGCACCTGGCGAAAGATAAAGAAAGACTGCCGGATGGTGGGAAGCCGCAGAAAGAAGCATGTGAACGGAAAAAGCCAAAGGAAAGCAAAGACTTACTGGCCAGGAATGCGTGCCGTCTATGTAAATTGTCGCGCATGTCTCGCCATGCGGTCGGATGCGTCGATGGCGGGGCTGATTCTCCGGGTCACAAAGTCCCGGCCACCGCCGCCGAGTTAATCCGACGCCCCATGTCTGGTGATCACGGGTCGCCATTGCGAGGAGCTCACGGCGTCTCTTCTTCCGACGAAGTTCCGATCTTCGAGGCCTGGCGGCCTTACGAGGCACCCCTAGATGTCGACTCCACCCCATCATCGTTGACATACACCACCGATCCTTGCGCCGCCTTCCAGTTGGATTTAGGCTAGAAGGCAATGTAGTAGGAGGCCAATCTGTCCCGGAGGTAGAAATAGCAACTCCCCACTACCTCGCCGTAGTTGGAGCCGTGACAAAGGAAGAAATAGCGGAAAAGAGGAAGATTCGGCATCACCCCCATGAACATTTCACAGAGGTGTGTGAAGATGGAAAGGGAGATGATGGCGTTGGGCGTGAGGTGAAGGTGATGGATTCCGTAAAAATGGAGGACAGTGAGGAAGAAGTCAGAGAATGGTAGGACCAGACCTACCATCAGCACCCAGACGTGGATAAGAATCTCATCGGAGAGGCACCGCGGCGTGGGGGTCCCCGCCCGGAAGCGGAAGATGCCCTCCGGTGCAATGTTGGAGATCTTCCTCATCAGTGGCGGCATCGTGGTGGATCACGAGGATGGAAGGTCCCATGAGGGCAAAGAGCGCAAAAGACTTTGAGCGAGGAAAGGCGGAGAAGCTTAAAGTTGAAGTGCGAAGAAAGGGTATATAAATCGCTTTGCAGTATATGTAATTTATATATGCACGACACCCACGGCGATTTGCTCGCGAAGAGACAAGATCGTGGCGCTGCTTGGTCCCAAGAAAAATCGGCGAATCTGGGAGGGAGGCGAGGCGGCCAGATCCTCATGAGTGGTAGCCACGCTCAAGAAGCGCGCTAAGCATTCAATGAAAGGTTCCAAAGGTTTCTAGCACGCGTTCCTGTATGGCCAGGGGGCCTCTTGTCGGCGTACATTCTTGCGCTGGGTACCTTTCTCCGCCGCACAAGTGATCAGCGCGGCATCCGGGTGAGCGGTGGGCGGGATTCGCCTGCTTGGCCCGCCAAATTTCACCACGTGGCGCGTTCGGCGATCGGGCGGGCGAAAGCATGCCCTCACGGCCGTGTTTACCACGTGGCGATTGAGGCGAGCAAGCGGGCGAGACGCACTGCCGCTTCGGCGCCCAAATCCACGTGGCGGCCAGTAAGCAGTATCGAGCACGCCCGTGGGCGGTGTTGTGTCGCGTGGCGTTGAGCGGTGGGCGGGGCATACGCCTGCCGCCTCGCCGCAAGGCAAAAAAGGTGGAGACACGATGGCTTCACCTCAAGTCTCCTTCCCCTATCAGATCGTACAAAGCAAGCGAGGCTGTTGTGTCGAGATCTATCGATTGCAAGGATTTACGCTACAAGCCCATTCTCTCGGCGCCTCTCACCTACCCGCCACAAAGGGGTCACATACCGGCGTGACCCATGGCCATGCCATCGTAAGCATTTAATGAAATTTGGAGGAACGAGGACAACACGGGAAGGAGTAATAAATGTATGAGGATCGACATGATGACCCCTTTTACCTACCCCCTGCTAGCTTTGGGCTATATAAGAATACTTTCAGTGCATGGGAAGGCAGGCAAGATGAATCAAGAGTTCAGCAGTAGAGACTAGGGAAGAACTTGTAACCTGAGAGCTCTGTACTAGCTTCATACACTCTATACATAATCTAGCAGGAAGTAAGGCTGTTACCCGAGGCGAGGGGGCCTGAACCTGGGTAAAAATCTCTGTGTCTTCTTAGTTCATAGACTCCGGAATCCTCCGTGTGGAAGTCTCTAGGGTTTTCACTCGCTAGAGTTTGCCGGCCCTTGAGGCAGCGCTCTTCACCTAACCAAACCCGGTATGTAGACTCACAGACTTGTCGAGTGGAATCTGCCGACAACAACTTTTAAAGAAAGAAAAGAAGTTTGAATGGACCCAGTCGTGCGAAGATAGTTTCCAAGTGCTCAAAAAGAAACTAACCTCTGCTCCAAGATTGGCGTTACTCGGATATACAAAAGGACTTTGTGGTTTATTCAGATGCTTTGAAGCAAGGTTTAGGTTGTGTGTTGATGCAAGAATGTAAAGTGGTGGCCTATGTATCTAGGCAGTTACGCCCTCACGAGGAAAATTACCCTACTCATGATTTGGAGTTAGCAGCCGTGGTACATGCCCTAAAAATTTGGAGGCATTACCTCATCGAATCGAATCGAGATATACAACGATCATAAGAGCTTGAAGTATATATTCACTCACCATTTAAATATGAGGCAAAGAAGATGGTTGGAGCTGATAAAGGATTATGGTGTTGGAATCCATTATCACCCTAGGAAAGCTAATGTAGTGGAGCAAGGATACATTAATATGATGGAACTGCAACCTACTTTGGAGGACCAAATTCGAGAAGCCTCGGTATGAAGATCTGAGAGGTTTTGGAAATTATTGAGAGGATGAAGAAAGAAAAAGCTCCGTGATTTTCAATAGATGAAAAAAGGTACCCTATGGTTTGGGAAAAGAATTTTTGTACCCAATAAGAAAGAAATCAAGGAAATGATCTTAAAAGAACCTCATGAGACCGCCTATTCCATACATCCAGGAAGTACCAAAATGTATTTGGATTTGAAAGTATTATATCGGTGGACCAAAGATGAAGAGAGAAATTGTAGAGTTGTTTGCTATAAGCGATATCTACCAACGGGTGAAAGTCGAGCATCGAGACCCGCAGAATTGCTACAACCGCTAAAAATTCCCGAATGGAAATGGGAAGAGGTCGAGAATGGATTTCATTCTTCGATTACCAAGGACTCAATCTGGATATGATTCAATGCGGGTTATAGTTGATCATCCTCGACTAAATCTGCTCATTTCATTCTGTTAAAACCACCTACACTTGAGACAAATTGGCGTAAGAGTTGTACATGACAAAGGTAGTGTGTTTGCATGGAGTACCTAAGAAAATTGTGTATGGGATAGAATTACTCAGTTCACCTCAAAGTTTTGGCAAAAGTTGCATAGTTTATTGGGCATTTAACCTTAATCTTCAAAGACAAAGATATCATCCACAAACAGATCGGCCGCATCGAAAGGGTAAATCAGTTTTAGAAGATATGCTCAGATCATGTGCTTTGACAAATAAGACAAGTTGGAACGGAGGTTTGCCTTTATGCAGTTTTCATACAACAATGGATATCAATCAAGTATTGAGATGTCACCTTTCGAGGCATTATATGGGCCTTGAAGTGTCAAACACCACTTTATTGGAAGGAAACCGAGAAGGAAAAGTGTTTGGACCAGATGTACTCAAGGAGGCGTAAGAACAAGTGAGGTGGTTCCAAAGAAAATTAAAAAGTCGCTCAAAGTCGGCGTAAAGTTAACGTACCGATAACCGACGTCGGGACTCGAAATTTGCCGAGAAGCGCATTTCGTGTATCCGAAAGTTTCACCAATGAAAGGAATCAAATGATTTCGGGTTAGCGGAAAGCTTGCACCTAGATATATTGGACAGTTCAAAGTTTTGGCCAGAAGAGGCGAGGTGGCGTATCAATTGCAATTACCACCAGTTCAAAGGAATCAAATGACGTATTTCACGTGTCTCAGTTGAGGAAATGTCTCAGAATTCGAAAAGAATGGATGTCTTTTGAGAAATTAGATTTAAAAGAAGACCTGTCATATCCAGAATATCCAATCAAAATCTTGGATGAAGCGGAACGTCAAACCAGAAGCCGAGTAATCAAGTTTTGCAAGGTGCAATAGAGCAACCATACCGAGAAGGAAGAAACCTGGGAGCGAGAAGAGGATCTTAGAGCAGAGTTTCCCGATCTTTTTCCTTCTCCGTCCGAATCTCGGGGTCGAGATTCTCTCTAAGGGGGGTAGGTTTGTAACATCCCCATTTTCGGTCTTCGTACAAAAACTAATTTAAATTAATTAATTTAAAATTTGGATTTTTCCTCGATGTTCTAATTAACTTGGCATCATTATCCTTCCGGAATTAGAGTTCAATCCTTTATCGTCCGCAAAATCAAAATTTCAAATTCCGGTCCTTACTCGAAATTCCACCTACATTCCAAAATCCTCCAAAAATCCTGAAACCTATTGCATTAGGTTCCAAAAATTCCAAAATAATTTTGTAAATTTTTCCAAGATTTATAGAATCTCTTTGCTATTTTATCTCTCGCACCATTTCATCAAATTCATTTTATTCGTCTCGGAATTTTATAAATTCTAAAATTCATCCAAAATCTATGAAACCAATTTTATTGGGTTCCTTTTATTCTCTAGTATTTTTAGAAAATTTTCTAGGATTTTTAGACTATTTTTACTATTTTATCCCGCGCGCTTTTTCTCGAAATACTATTCATTGGCCAATGGGGGATTGCCACCTGTCATTCACCTGTCTTCAACCTCCAGCCAAAGTCCAGAGAAACGATCTCTCTTCCTAACATGGACACCTTCTCTTCAAATCACCATAACTCTGCGAGTCCTGCACCGAATTGAATGAAACAAGCTGCAAATCGAAGGTGTGATCGCAGGGAATTCATTCCCGGCCTTCTCCCTCCCCGAAACGTCCCAAAACCGCCATAATAAGCATTCAAATCAAGATTATTGTTTCTTTGATTGCGCGACCGTTTCTCCATCTTTTCGAGTGCCACCACCTCCTATAAGAGCGTCCCGGCATCCTCTACCCGGTGTGCACATCCTCTCACAGTATCTCCACTTCAATCTTTTGGGAGCTCGAAGAAACCGACGTCAGTCGTCCTCCGTCGACATCGCCGCGGCAACTTTTGATCCGGTGAGGCGATTGCAATTCCGTTCGCGTCACGGTGTGCACATTGTCGCCACGATCAAAAGCCTTCAACCAAATTCACATTTCGTTGTAGGACGGCGGCGAATTTCGCGGTCAAAGTTTCCGATTGGAGCTCCGTTTGTCGATGATTTCTCTCACTCCGGTGATCCCCTCTGAAATCCGCATCACCGTTAGGTTCGTGTTGTTGCGTTCTACGTGATGCTCACTTCCTCTTTGCTATTGCATGCTCGGGAATTTTTTTATTCGTTTGGCCACCGTGCGCATCTCATTTCCGGCCATAACTCCGGTGAGCATTTTATGGCGATCCACTGGTCTGATCATCATATAAATTGAACCCCAGAATCCTCTCATCATTTCCCATGCAACCTAATTGGAATTTCTCCAATCCAACATACGGATCTCGTTATAGAAGTCGTTCTTTCCGAAATCTGGCGAACATTCGGCGAGCTCTCCCGTCCACTCCCGACCTCCGCTCGGCCTCAAATTTTTACTGGAGCTTCCTCTAAATGTCCCTTACGTCTAGTAAAATCAGATTTTTAATTTGATTGGCAGAGCTCCGCTGGCAACCGTTTCTTCGCCAAGTCCGGCGAGAGGTTCAAAAGGCTCGATCCTCTTCCGTCGTAACCCCGAATCAAGTGATTCAAAGTTCTAAATTCATCTAAATTTATCCTCTATCTGCCAGTATTTTTATTATAAGTTTTAGTTTCTGTTTGTTTTATTTTATTCATTTAAGTACACCGTTTCTTGGCGTAGCCAAATGAAATCGCCGGAACCGTCGTATTTGTCGTAGAACCTCGAGACTTTGATATCCTCGCTGACCAAGGCAGGTTCCCAGCAAGTTCCCAACAAATTTTTGCAAGTTCCCTTGAAGCATGTTGATCCATGTTTTGAAATGCTTTGTAGATTTACAAACTTGCATGCTATGTTGATTAAAAAATATATATAATATGATAGATTGTAGTTAAATACCTTGTTAATATGTATGCTTGCTACATATGTATGTCCATCTGTCCTTTGGCTACCCTAGAATGATTAATTAATATATAAATGGCTTGACACCTTGTTTAGTATAATGCTACTGCTTAGTTACGCTAAATACTATTTGTTTGTTTAATTGAAGGCTTGTAACTTGAAGTTACGAATGATTGAGTGAAAGTATTATTATTTTAAAAGGGCGGTTAGTGCAGCCAGGTTTGGTAAAATAAAAGAAAAGATTTGGTATTTAAAACTTGAATTGGGTGGAAGGTTGCATAGCGAGTCACGAGAATGCCGCAGACTCGGGTTTAGTATGTACCACCTAGTCACCCTAAGGACCGATCCTTGTGATTGTCAAACAATACCTTGATTGATGCGCCGTGGGTTCGGTATGGGGCCGGACCTAGCCAGTAGCTAGTGAAAACTTAATTAAGGCATGCGAGGACGGTGGAGTAAGGTGGTTGGAGCCTGAGTCCTCTACAGCATGAGAGGGCTTCCATTATGGTTGTAGCCATTTGGCGGTGAAACCTCGTGAGCGTGACTTAGTTAAGATGTAGCTAGAGAAATGGCCTTATGATTTTCACTTGGGGTTATATGCCAAAGGAAGTGTATGACCAAAAAGAGTGAAATATCCCTCATGGGTAAAAGCGTGCAAACTACTGCAAAAGTGAACAAACTATTAGAATAGCCGTACCCACGGTCAAGGGTGGACAAAGGGCATTGTCACATGGTAGATTTTTCCTATTTGGTATCAAAATCAGATTTTTATAAAATGAAGCCACCGGTTGGAGCCGTGAATGTTTTAATTTGATAAAGACAGCGGTTGGAGTAGTGAATGTTTTGGTTTGATAAAAGTGTCGTGGTTTGGAACCACGAGGAAAAGATTTCAAAAGAAACCCGCGGTTGGTCTTTGTGGAAAAGTATTCTTAAAATAAAACCATGGCCAATCTGGTGAGTTGGTTTGTGTTTTGTTTTTCCATAGTTGGAGCCGTGTCACGAAAAGTTTGAAACTCTTATTTCTTAAAAAAAATTCCTTTGGCTTGCTCTTCAAAATTCTAGTATAAAATTTTAAAAATTGGCTTTTGGCAAATTAACCAATTCCTTCCCTTGAATTAAACTACATCTTGCATTTCTTTTCGGACTTATTGAGTATGTTGCATACTCACCCTACGCTTTTCATTGCGGGGCTACTTATTCCATAAAGCGGATCGGGAGATCGAAGATAGTTATCCAAGAGCACGCATCCCACCATTACGACATCTGCGATGAAAGGCTTTGAAGAGGAGAGATCATCGGGACGTCTAGGATCGTGTTTTTCGAGTCTTTACTGTGGTGTTTTGGACTTAACCGTCAAGTTTATTTTCCGGTTTAATGTTTCATTTGCTATATGACCCACCGGTCCAACTTTTGTAATAATGAGGCCATGTCGGCGATTTTCTCGAATTAAATTTTTATTTATCGCATGGTTTTGGTCTATCTTTGTTATGATCTGTGTGTACTAGCTATTGATCCGAGGACTAATGCGGGAAAAACAATTTGGGGCCCGTATCCTTTTGCGGAGTTAAATGGTGACTCAAAGCGGGTGAAGATCCGAGTGAATGAACTTGATAGCAGCGGAAGCCCGTGATAGCACGTATTGCTTGACTTGACCCACTAGTAAATTTGTTGATGGCGGCGAAGCGGTGGGTGAAGCCCCAGTGGTCAGATGAAACGAGCCGGGATGTCGGCCCCGGACCGTGAGCGGCGAGAAGGCGGGATGGTTTCTGAAGCAGGCGGTCGGTGAATTGCTGGCGAAGAATTGGCATCGCCGCACCTCTCCACCGGCTTCGCAAAGCATCTGGAGGCGATGAGGCCAATAAAATCCTTGGCGGAACACTTTGCGAGCAAGTGTCTGCGGCGGACATATGGCTCCGCACATGCCTCCATGGATATCAGAGCGAGGCGCTCCTCTTCCCAGTGATGCACTTTAGGAGGATTACATTTACGCTTGGCGGTATAGGTCCCCATCCACGAGGTAGCACTTTGCATTTCGTGCTATCTTTTATTGGCGAGAGGCATCATAAATCGGGGATCTCTCGGTCTCGCGAGGAAGGCTGGGATGAGGTCCATCCGCCGACCTTTCCGGCCAAGAGTGGCGATCACCGCGGTGATCGCCGGATTCGATTAGGTGGGGCTTTTCCCGAGTGCAGCATCGGCGACCGTCACCCTCCGCATGGGCGGGGAACGCGATGGCTCGGCCGATCCTCCCGCTTGGAGGCGGGGGCAGCGGCAGCGAGGGCCATCCTCCCCAGCGTGGAAGCGGGGGAAGCGGCAGCTATCAAGTCCTCCCCGCGAAAGTGGGGAACAGCGACAGACCGGTCGTGAGTCTTCCTTCAAAGACTCCGCCGGATGAAGGCTCTTGAGGATCTGTATGAAAGCTGTCGTCCGTAAATCGATTGTCGATGTCGAGGATATGAATATATCCCAATCCTTGAAATGGCGATCCATTTTCTGACCTCATAAATGGCGGCCATGGTAGGGTCGAAGCATTGATATTCCTTCCGCGCTTGGTTGATGACCCGGCGAGTGGTGCCTTTGACTTAGAGGCGTCGGACGTTGCCTTGAGGTGATGTGCAGCCGCTGCGGCGGGCCTTCATATTGACAATGATGTTGGTGGCCACGAAGTCAGGGCGACCATGTATTGGAGGATGTCACGGTCGGGAGACGGGGACAACTCCAGCCCAGCGCCGAGCTGAAAGAAGCGGTCGAAAAACAAGGTTCGAGGAAAGCGCGGTGCTTCTTGACCGAAGTGGTGAGAGTCCACTCGACAGCGAACTCAACCAACCGGCTTTTGATGGCGGTCACGAGGTACAAATTTGACGAAATTCCCCGGCTCCACCGACCACTTAGCGTCGACCCTCTGCTTCCGATTGTGAAGAATCTTTCATGAGAGGGTGGCGGTGACCACTGTAATTTCTCGCCTTTGAAAGTAGTGCCGCAGCTTCCTGGACGGCACACAACATCTTTTGCACTTGAGGGTATCTAGCTTCCGCTTCGTGTAGCACCTTGCTAATGTAGTAGACTGGCTTCTGGATGCCCTCCCTCTCTGCCACCGATCTGCGCTCACCTCTGCCGGGGTAGTGGCGATGTCTGAGGAGGCGCCAGTTTACCCGGTGAGGCGACCCGATCTTTGAGTGGGGAGGAGAGAGTCTTGCTTGGATCTTCAAATGCTTGTTGAGCCTCCTCAGTCCACTCGAAATGGTTCATCTTCTTCAGCAGCTTGAAAAGAGGCAAGCTTCTCTCTCCCAGTCAAGTGATAAATCACCCGAGGGAGGCCAGGTGACCAGCCAAGCATTGCACTTGCTTGAGTCGAACGGGTGGCTTCATATGTTCAATGGCCGCTATCTTATCAGGATTGACCTCAATGCCCCGCCTGGACACAAGAAACCCTACTTGACTTTCCGAGGATCGCCAGAACACTGCTTTTATATCGGGATTGAGCTTCAAACAATTCTTCCGGAGGTTGGCAAAGGTTTCCTCCAGGTCTTCAATCAGCTCTTCGCTCTTTCTCACTTTCACGACAAGGTCATCGACGTACACCTCAAGATTGCGCCCTATCTGTGGACGAAAAGTGATATGCATGGCGCGTTGGTAAGTGGAACCATCATTCTTTAACCCAAAAGCCATTCTAACATAACAGTAGACGCCCATGGGTGTTACAAAAGTAGTTTTGTCTTCATCTTCTGCCGCCATGCTAATCTGATGGTACCCAGAATACGCATCCAGAAAGCACAACAGCTCACACCCCGTCGTAGAATCAACGATGAGATCAATGCGTGGCAGGGGATAAGGGTCCTTCGGGCAGGCCTTGTTGAGGTCAGTGAAATCGACACACATTCGCCACTTCCCGTTAGACTTCTTGACGAGCATAGGGTTGGCAAGCCACTCGAGGTGAAGACCTCCGGATGATCCTGGCAGGCGCGGCTCTACCTCCTCCCGAATGGCATCTTGGCGCTCGGGTGCTTGGCGCGGATCTTTTAGCGAGCAGAGTGCACCTTGGGGAGGCGTGTGTCGGTGTGATCACCTCCCTTGGGACCCGGTCATGTCGGACGGTTTCGAGCGGGCTGCGTCGGAGTTAGGCCGGATCTTCCTATTTGTAGCGAAATGGCGCCAATGAAAGCGAACTTCCGGCTGCCCGCTCGAGAGACCACCTTTACCTCACCGGCCGAGGCCGGCTGATGCACGGAGGTTCCCGAGAAAAGCGGCATCGGTAAACTTCCCATAAGTGGCACCGGCCAAGTCTATCGATGCTTGGTGGCGTATAAAACCTCGACACATCCACGGGATGGTTATGGGGCCACGGGCCCTGTATCTTCACCACCATGTAGCCATAGTGGGTTGCCACCATAAACTTGGCGAACAAGTCGACCAATGTATGGCATTATGCTGGGAGGTGAAATGGCGACTTCAAAAGTCGACGACTCCATTACCAAAGTTGCTTTCCTCCCGAAGGTGGCCGGGAAGGCGCATTTAGCCCGAGGACCATGCTAGCCGAGGACTCTGGCAAATGGGAACGCAGAGGCCTGGCTCACTGGTTTAGCACCTAGAGGGCCGGAGCAGCTTCAATGGACGAGAGGTTGATGGAGCTCCCTCATCCCGCCAGCACACTTTGAGCCTCACGTTTCGGATCGTAGGAGAAGCCACGATCGGAAGGTGACCCGCGCAGCCCGTGCTCTCGGGGTGGTCGACCCGGCGAAGGTGGCCAAGCTCCTCCAGGCAACTTCGACATCCGAGCGCCCACGAACTTCCGGCAGGTGGCAAGACCTCCCTCCTCAACGCTTTGGCAAGGCGTTGGAGGGATAGGTGGATGAACCACCATGAATGTATGCCACAGCACGATCCACCTGCTGGAAGGCCAGCGAGGCGGGGTCTTCGTCTTGGTCGTCGTCGCCATGAGGGTGGCGCTCCTTGAGCCGCCGCTCGACCATCTTGTTCATGACCCGGCAATCATCCAGGCCATGAGAGTTGGTCTGGTGGATCGGGCAAAAGGGCTCGCCCTCCTTTTCCTCGTGGCGGTCATCAGGCTGGCCGCGGTGGTCACCACGCCAGCCTTGGCGGCCATCCCGCCGGTCACGGCGGTCGCGCCTCGGCGGCCGAGCGTCTTCAGCGTTCGTGCTCGACGGTAGGACCCGCCTGGTCTCAGCCACCTCGCGCTTCCGCGGCTTCTTGCTTGCAGGGCCGGGGCCCCTCGAGGTCCCGACCTTGTCCCCACCGCGTCCTCACACGATGACAGATGTCAGCTCCCGAGCCTCTGCCACTCGCGGGCACTTGTGCACCAGGGAGAAGAGCTCGGAGGTGGTGGTGATGTCGCGGGTCGCCATCTTTTCCCGCATCTTGCGGTCGCGAATGCCTCTTCGGAAGGCGATAATGACCGACTGCTCTGAAATTTAGGGAATCGTGTTGCGACAGTGACAAAATCGTCGGATGAAGTCGTGCAATGACTCCCCTCTTTCCTACTCGAGGGCATGGATATCGTCCTGCACACCCGGCTGAGCGAAGGAGCCTTGGAAGTTGGCGACGAAGAGGCCGCACAACTCCTCCCACGGGTACACTGATCCTCGCGGGAGGTTCAACAGCCAGGATCGGGCGGACCCCGTCAAGGCCGTTGGGAAGTAGTTGGCCATGGCCTTTCCAGACCTGTCAGCGGCACACACCACGGTGATGTAGACCTGGAGGAACTCTTCTAGGTTGGTGGTGCCGTCATATTTATCGATGGAGGCGAGCGAAACCTTCGAAAGCCCGCCCACGCGGTCGATCGTCGGCGCGGCATCCAACGCCATAAAGGGGATCTGCGCGTCGCCTGACGGCCGGGAGAAAGCGGACCGTGACTCCCAAAAGTCGAGAAGGCGGATCACTGCCTCACCCTAAAGGTGAGTCGAGAACTCTTACCCCGGGGCCATCCGGTGCAGTCAGCGGCCAGCGGCAGCCGCCTGTGATCACGCCGTCACCGCGCCTTGGCGGCGTTGGAGCTCAGATGGGATCTCGAGTCCCCAATGGCTCCTCGCGGAGCTGGGACCTTCTTCTCGCACACCCTTGCCTTTACTCGCCCGCTTTGGCAGGCGCTTCCACCTTGGGTGGAAGCTTGGATCGCTCAGCGAGCACCCTTGGTAGAGAACCGATAGTCTCATACTGGTCGGAGCATCCCCTCGCGAGCTAAGCGCGTCCACGAACTGCGATATCCTGAGCCCACGGCGTGGCAAGGTGTCTCACCCAAGTTCCACCGAGGGTGGTCGAGGAGAGAGCGGACCGCATCAGTGTTTTGGGCGTGGGTGGCGGCCTCCATGGCCATGCGACCGACGAACTAGAAGCTCGGCGCTTGCTGTGGCTCCATGCCATCCCCGCGACGGTGGCGTGAGGCGATCCTCGTCGGCGAGAGTCTTGAGAGCGTGTCTTTGTGTCTTCTGGCCTTCGCCACATCTTGTCGCATGCGAGTGTGAACCCGCCATCCTCGGATCTGAGGTCCTTTAGACGGAAGGCCAAAATCCGCCCGAAGAAATGGCGAGATAGGCCAACCAGCTAGCCCCTACAGCGCGCCCTGACCGGCGTGTTTCACTTGACAAGATCACATCCAATGAGCAGTGGCTACTCCTAAGCGGAAGATATGGTTCGGTGAGGGCATCTTCATGGTTGGAAACCTAGCGTCTCTCTTTGATGGATCTGGGAGTTAGCAAACTAGTGGACTACTGATTTTACCCGAGTTCAAAGGCCCCAGTTTGGGTAATAGCCCTACGTCCTGCTTGATCTTTGTTGAGGATGGGTGGAGGTGTTTACAAGGGTTCTTCTATGTCTGCTTCGGTGTGTTCTCTGCTTCCGTCGATCAACCGACCTCCTTTCCCCATGCACCAAGGCGCCCTTATATAGACGGGCCAGCCTAGGCAAGGGAGAAGGTGGCGCTATACTTATTACAACACATTAATTACACCCATCATTCCAACTTGCACGTCGACTCACTGCTCATTTATTACATACGCCTCAGTGGCCTTGTCTCTCGAACCTCATTTATTGTCGGTGAGAAGCCTCGCCCGGTCCGCCCGGGACAGGACACCCCTGCGACGGGTTGGTGAGAGGCGTCAGAGGGATGAACCGCTGTCATATCGAAAGCTGAATCCTTTACAATTAATGACCTTGACACGAGGTGCCATGGGAGGGAAACTTCGAGGCGAAGCCTTCTCCTCATTCCTTTGGTTGCCTTCGTGGCCTGACAAGGAGGGCCCAAACGCCAGCCCACTTGCCAGGCCGCCTCAGCTTCTCGCCCGGCGGGCAGGGTGTGATCGCTCGGCTGCTTGCCAGGGTGCCACGTGGGCCGCCCGCCCGGCGAGTAGGGCGTGACCGCCAGGCTACTCGCCAGGGGGCCGCGTGGGCTTCTCGCTACGTGGTGCGAGCATGATCGCTCGGCTGCCGCTAGGTTGCCCGTGGGCCACCACGCCGCAGGCGTGACCGCTAATTTACGCTCTCCGGCGGCGTGGGCTTCGCGCCGGTGCCGCGTGGGCCACACCTGCCTAGCGGCGTGGACCGCCAGTTGCTTGCCTGGCGCGTGGGCTTCTTGCCCGTGGCGAGGACGTCTTCGCGCCGCCGCGTGTGCCATAAACCCACCGCCCGTGGCGGTGTGACCGCCATTTGCTCGCCGCCCAGGTCAAGCGTGGGCGTCTCACCAATGGGCGGCGTGATCGCCCGGTGCGCCAGTGCCCAGCGAACCACCCACGCGCTAGTGGCGTGTGCCGGCGCCTTGCTTGCTCGAGTAGCGTGGGCTTCTGCCTAGCGGGCGAGCCACCTCTTGGGCTCGCTGCTTTACGGCGAAGACGGTACCTCGGTGCAAAGTACACCGACACTCGTGTACATTTGTTACCTCGGGTTGTTCTAGGTTGAGGAACCTTGTTGGGCATTGCTCTGAGCTTTGGTTCACGGGCTCAGCGCCATCCGACACATTTCGATGATTGGAGGCCATGTGCAGCAAGTTTGGCTGAAATTTTAAGTTAACAAAGTCATGAGATGAATCTTCGCACAACTTGAATGACCATTTTGTCGTGCGTTAGAGTTGATAATATCAACGTTTTGCATTTATAAGGCGTAATATCAATGTTTTGCATATATAAAGCGGAATCACCATTTTGTCATGCGTTACAGTTGCTAATATCAATGTATGTGGTGTGTCGTACTTGGCCTGAATGGGCACTACCCGCTAGCGGTAGAACAAATTCGCATGATGCGAATTCATTTAACATGATACATAGAAATTTGACATGATACATACAAATTTCAAAATTCAAATACATTACATTTCACATATACATGTACATAGAAATTGCTTCAAAAGTCACATATACATAGAAATTTCGAAATTCACCAAGAATTAGAATAATTCACATGATACATAGAAATTTGACATGATACATACAAATTTCAAAATTCAAATACATTATATTTCACATATACATGATACATAGAAATTGCTTCAAAAGTCACATATACATAGTGTCGGCGTATTCCACAGAGGCGGGAGGATCTGAGGCCAAGGGTTTTGTTCGGAAGGAGGGCGTCTTGGTGGCTAAACCTAGAGGGCGAAAGCCTAGGGACTACTGCGAAGGATTAGGAATCCATGAACTCTGGATGAACAAGAGATTTTTACCCAGTTCAGGCCCCTTTGCCTCGGGTAACAGCCTTACTTCTGCTAGATTGTTTTAGAGAGTGCGTGAAAACTAGTACAAAGCTCTTGGGTTACAAGCTCTTTCTCTCGACTACCCGTCCCTTTTCCCATGCAGTAGGAGGCCCTTATATAGGCCAGAGCTAGCAGGAGTAGGTAAAAGGAGGTCATCATGCTAATCCTTATACATTTATTACTCCTTCTGTCTTTGTCCTGTTCCTCGGCCTCATTAAATGCTTCTGGCGTGCCTTTGCCAGTCCATGGGATAGGACCCCTTTGCGGTAGGTGAGAGGCGTCGAGAATGGGCTTGTTGCGAAACCCTTGCAATCGATAAACTGCTATGGCGAACTCGCCGCTCGACATGAATGCGGTAGTGGAAGAACGCCGAGGCAAAGCCACCGTGCTCCACCTTTTGCCTTCCGTGACGAAACGGGCGTCCTCGCCATCCTCGCCACGCCCGTGGGTAGGCGGCGGGCGAGCAGGCGTCTTCGCCCACACTTTCGCCGGCGCCCGTGACCGACGCTGGCCGTTGGACGTGATCACCGCTGATTGCCGAGCCGCCCGCGTGGCTGGGCGCAGGCGGCATGGCGTCTTTCGCCCCTTCTGCTCGGGCGCCCGTGGGGACCGGCGCTGCCGGCGAACGCGATCGCCGCCGTTGCCCGAGCCGCCCACGTGGTTGGGCGCCCGCGAAAGCGGCGTGCTTTCGCACACCTTTCGCCAGCGCCACGTGGACTGGCGCTGGCCGCGAGGCACGATCGCCGCTTCGACAAGGTGCCGAACGCCCGTGGTAGGCGCCGGCGAAAGGGCGTCTTTCGCCCTTTTGCTGCCAGGCGCCCGCGGACGCGCGCTGGCCGACGGGACGCGATCGCCGCCGATTGCCGAGGCCGCCACGTGGATTGTACTTTATGCGGTGGAGAGGGTACTTAGCGATAGTACGCCGACAGTAGCCCTAGGCTCGCTCCTAGAGCGCAGACCTAAGACTCCTTTTTAGAACCTTCATTTAATGCACTTAATGCTTAGCGCTCTGGGCGAGGCCACTACTCATGAGGGTACGCCGCAACCCGGATCCTCCACAGATCCTCCGCAGTTTTCCTTGGGGTCTTAAACGCGATAATTCGCTTTTTCGCGAACAATGCCCGACGAGAATACGATATATAGATGCATCTGTATCGAGCGGTTTCACGCCTTCTGTTTTCTTGCGCACTTTTGCTTTCTTGTTCTTTCGCCTCTTTTTCCCAAAGCTCTTCGTCTTCTTCGATCCACCATGGTGAACCCCATTCCAGCCTCTACTGTTGACGCCACCGCCGTGAATCGGATGGGGATCATCGCGCCGGAAGGCACCTTCCGATACCGACCGGGGACCGCCACGCCCGTGTGCCTCTCCGACGAGATCGTCCTGCACACCTGGGCCATGATGGCGGGCCTTCTTCCACCTTTTTCCGAATTTTTTCTCACCGTCCTCCACTTCTACGAAATCCATCATCTTCATCTCACCCCCAACTCTATCATCTTCCTCGCCATCTTCTCACACCTCTGTGAAATGTTCATGGGGGTGATGCCGAACCTTCCTCTCTTCCGCCATTTCTTCATTCTCAAGGCCACCAATGACGCATTTAAGTAGTGGGGGAGTTGCTATTTCCTAGCCGACGGATGGCCTCCCGCCACATTCCTTCAAAGACAGGTCCAATCGAGGACATGGCGAGCGATTGGTACATCGAGGATCCAGATGACAGCTGAATCGACGCTTCGCCAAAGCGGCGAAGGACTTCAAGAATCGGAGTTCGCGGTCAAGAGACAGCAGAGCTCGCGCAATGGCGGCCAGCCGCAGATTGCGGACGCCGGATCGAACGGAGGGTCGTAGCCCGACTACACGTGCCGGAGGATCAGCCTTCGCCGGCTGTCGCCTTCATGGCGATAGATAGGCGACAACGACCGAGCGCATGTGGCGGTCGTAAGTCATGTCTTCTTCTAGCTTCCTACACATGTTTTTCTGCGGCTTCCCACCAACCGACCGCCATCTTTTTTCTTTCTTCTGGCAAAGTAGGGCAATTTCGAGGAGCTAAACTGGCCGATGGCTTGCCACGCCGATGTCGCTGTTCCAAGCTGCACGCCTTTTCGCCTGACGCCCGACCGCCGCCGACACGGAGCAAGCGGAGTGCTCGCGGTCGTCAGTTGCTCCCACCGATGGACTCCACGGGCCGCGGCAGGATCCCGCCCCGCGGCCGCCGGTGATCGAGGATCTTCGCCACCGGCGATCGGCCGCAGTAAGCGGCCATTCGCCGCTGACACCACGGGCTCGGACCCTAAGAGGGCCCGCCACGACCAAAGCACCGCCACCACCGGCCCGGGCGGTGGCGGTACTCTCCAAGGGACGGGGCACGGGACGCCCCGAGCGACTTCACCTCCGCGCCGCCGCCTTTCGCAACAGACCGCCCGGCCTTTACCTAACCGTATTTTCTCCGCGCCGACGATCAAGGGGCGCTGACAACCTCGGCCACGGGAGCCTGTGCCACCGCCAACGTGGTGGCCTCACACTCCTAATGGCGGCTTGAGCTGGAGGGCGCCACCAAGGGCGGCTTTCAACGCGCCGAGGGTGCCAACACCCCGGCGCCACCGAGACGGGAGGCTCGCCCAGCGCCTCGCCGCCACCACCGCAAGGGTCAAGATACTCCCGCACCATTGCCGAGGTTCGCCTTTAGCGCCGCCATCGCCGCCTTTCACCAAGGCTTCGCCGAACTCTTCACTCGTAAATGACATGCGCGCTGACTGGGCACCATTCTGCCGCCGCCTCGGGCATGGTGCCCAGACGGCCCAACAGCTTGCCTCGCGAGTGGCGAAGGCGAGCGGAGCGAAAGGGCGACGGCGAGCCGGGCGCAGAAGAGGGCTAACACGACCGCAATGCAGCACGGGCGAACGGGCCGAGACATGCAGGCGGAGAGGGCCGAGGCAGCGCCGAAGACCTCGGAATCGAATCCTTCGTTGCGCGCAACTCGCGATTATCTTTGAAGAAGGCGCCCCAACAAGAAGGTGCTCGAACCCTTGGGGGTGACACTGAACGTGCCCTTGGAGGACTCGGCGCTTCAATTTGCTCACGCGACCAACCAGGCCACGCAGGCGCTACGAGGACTCCCTGCCGCCGTAGCCGCTTGCTCCGCCATGGAAGGACGCCAAGTCACGATCATGGCCGCGACTTACACGCTGGCCTGCTGCGCCAGCCGCGACGCCGCCTTTGATCCTATGGCGGTGGTGACGGTCGGCGTCGAAGGAGACGCGGAGCAGCGGCTTCAAAGTGAGACGCTGTGGCTGGGCGCCTAACACGTGGGCGGATCGCTGCGAGGTGGAGTACAAGCCATGGACGTCTCCACTCCTCTGGTCGTCGAAGGTGGTGCCGACGACGAACTTGACTTCGGCGAGGGCGAGGAGTGAAGGCGGGCAACTTTCTTCTGTTTCTCTTTTTTTTGTTGCTTCTGTCGATGAACCTGCGCCCAGAAAAACCTTGGACAACTTTTGGATGAATGTTAGATGTTTAATCATTATTCATGTGTTTGCTTATTTTTGCATGATTGAATTTACTACATTTGCTTGCTGGACGGCCGTCATTCGACTTAGACAAAACAATTTTAAAAACGCCTAAATTAGGGTAGCGGTTCTAAGCCCTGCCAAATGATTTCATGTGCCCGCCGCGATCGTAAGCATGCATTACGCGGACCACATAAAACGTAGGTGAAAAATGGCCTTAAGTCGAATAAGAAACGCAGGACACAGCAAGGCCCTGCGCACAAGTTTACAGACGAGATTATATAAGTTTCGCCTTCCGAACTCGCACACGATGATCGCCTCAAAATGTACCACGCGGCAGAGCGTGGCGAGACAAAGAAGTTTTCGGAAGTGTCTTAGGCCAGCAACACTCAACGGAGACGACCGGCCGGTGCTTCTGAGAGCCAACCCAAGGCGATTGAGCCATGCAGAGCGCCCAGCCTAATCGACACTCGATGATTTGGCTCATGGGACGTTAACACTTTAGCACACCTTCTTCTTTTATCATAAGGAGCCGCTGGTTTCCAACACTCGCGATAATCACACGTAGCTTGACCCATCTTAGGATATAATCGTAAGGAAATGGCCAAAAAATGCGGTATAGAGCGCTTATCTTGTTTTATACGCCGCAGATAACGAGCTCGAGCGCTGGCGAGCAATGGGGCTGGGCAAGCAGACCCCCAAGTCACCTGGGCGATCAGCTCGAAGCCGGCGACCAATAACTGGCGCCGAGGCGAGCATTTTGAGCGCTAGGCGAGCAGCTTTGGGGCATGAGGTATAGAATTTCAAGTCATCGGGCGATCAAATAAGATGCAGGGGCTTTTCGTGGAAGTAAGCCAGCACTTTTATGCTTACCCTTGTTTGGATTCTAAGTCCTTGTGAACTACCAGGAAATCGAGCCAGCAAGGCGCCTGCAAGCGCAATGAAGTTTTACGAGGGTGGCATCAGTCGACGGTGCTCGGGCAGACGCGGCCGGTGGCCTTCAGAGAGCTAACCCGAGGTGCGCGACGCTGCTGACCTCGAAAGAGCCAGACTACCGCCTCGCCGCGGGCTAAGTATACACAGCCGAGGATCGCCATGGATTTCACGAAGGAATTAGCAAACGCACGTAACCAACGACATACATGCGATAATTGCCACTCAAAGCACAACAAAGAGGAGCAAGAAGGTGAAGCAAAAGCTTTAGGCAACAAATTTTAATGGTCGCCAAGATGGCACCCATCAGTAGGAAGAGGGACGACTCGAGGCCGACCGAGCAAGTGGGTACTTACAATTCCCTTAAGGATAGAACTTTCGCAGAGCTCAATGTTGTAGGAGTTCGCCACCGCCGTCCTCTGGCTAACCGACCGCCCGGCCGAGATATCGAGACCACCTTGAAGGGCCCTCCCATCGGGAGATGTAAACTTTATGTAACCCCAAGATGCATCTCGATTTTGCGTGAAGACCGTGTCACCCATCGCCGTTGTTCTCAGAGACCCGGTGGCGTGGTATCGCTCGAGGCTTTCTGCGATAACGGCGGCGCAGAAGGCGGTTCGATCCGCACCTCCTCCAGAGGTTAACCTCTTCGCTTGAGATCTTCTTGGTCTTCTTTCATTGAAAGCGGAGACGCGGAGGAGAGCCGAGCGACACCGGAGGGGGAGAATGTTTTCGGCGCCATACACCAAAAAAAGAAGGGTGTCTCATCGTCAAGACGGTGGGCGTAGCGGTTTACCACAAGACACGCCGGAGTTCTTCCGTCCATCTCGCACCGACCGCTAGGAGTCGATCAAACGCCCTTGTCTTGAGGCTCCTTCAAGACAACAAGATTGGCGCTGCTCCGCTGACTATTGCTCATGGATGGGCCACCGACGCTGAAACATACCTTGGTGCCCATTTCTTCGCTGCATTCCGTAAAAGCCGCGGCTTTGGTGAACTGGTGCCGCTTGTCGGTGATGATGCGACATGACTCCAAAGCGTGAAGATCCCGCGATAAACTTAATAGCGGCAGCGGCGTGATGGTTCAAGATCGCCGCCGCTTCACCCACTTGGTGAACTTGTCGATGGTGACAAAAGGTGGGTGAAGCCCTGTGGTTCAGCCGAACGGACCCAGATGTCAGCCCCTGCATGACGCGAACGCCAGAGAGTGGAATGGTTTGCGAGCTTGGGCTGGTCGGTGGGTTTGCTCGGCGAAGAACTCGACAAGCCAGACGCCCTCACCAAACCAGAAGCATCCCGAGGGCGGTAGGCCAATAAAATCCTTGGCGAACGCCTTGCCGACTAGGGTTCGCCGACATATGGCTCCCCGCGACACGCTCCATGGATATCGAGAGCAGTGTCGCCCTTCTTCCCGAAAGTGATGCACTTCAAGAGAACCCGTTGCTTCTTTGGCGATATAGGTCCCCACCTACCGTAGTATAGCACTTGGCCTTACGGCAATCTTCTCACCGAGGCATCATCGTCGGAGATCACTTGGTCACGCAGGAAGGCTAGGATAGGGTCCATCCATCGATCTTCCTGCCCAAGGGTGGCGACCAATCGGTGCTCGCCTGGGTACTCCGCTGGCCGAAGAGCTTTTCGCCGCCAGAAGACTCGGCCGTCTTTCCACCGAACTGGAAATTTGGCGGCACGCCGCCTTCCTCCTCGAATCGAGGTCGTGGATAGGGCACCGCTTTTCCCCACCCGAGCGGAGGTCAATGATAAGCCTTGCCGTGCCCCCACTGACTGGGGCCGCGACAGCGACACCATCATCCCCACCTGAGTCGTGGGCTGCGACGGACGGTTGCGATAGTCTTTCTTCGAAGACCCCGACCGAACAGGGGCCCTTGAGGACGCAAGCTGGGACAGCCCGTCCGCAAGGTGGTTGTCACGCCGAGGGACATGAATATACCCCAGACCATCAAAATGACGCTCCATTCTCCGGACCTCCGCCAGGTACGCCGCCATGGTGGGGTCGGAACATTGGAATTCCTTCCGCGCTTGAGTAATGACCAGCAGGGAGTCTCCCTTGACTTGGAGACGCCGATGCCCAACGCCGGCGATGCAAGCAATACACGCCAAAGCAGACCTTCATATTCAAGAATGTTGTTGGTGGCCTTGAATTCGAGGGCGACCACGATCGGAGGTGTCACCGTCGGGAGACCAGACAACCCGGCCCCCGCCTTTCCAAACAAGGATCCATCAAAGAATAACGCCCGTGGGAAGGCACGGTGCTTTTTCACTTCAGAGTGGCGGAGTCCACTCGCCATTTAACTCCGCCAACTTTTGACTCTTGATAGCGGTGGGGTACGAATTTGATGTCGAATTCTCCCAGCTCCACCTAACCATTTAGCAATGTGGCCTTCGCTTCATGATTGTGGAGGATTTCCGCAAGGGGTAGGCCGTGACGACGGTGATTTCGCCTCGAAAATAGTGTGCCGCTTTTCTCGACGCAACCAAGACCGCAGATACAAAGATCTCTCGAGCTTGAGGATACCGAAGCTTCTACTTCATGTAATACCATCGATGTAGTAAACCGCTTCGACGCCTTTCCTCTCGCATGATTAACATCAAGGCTTACCACCTCGGGGTGGCAGCGATATATGTAAAAAGGCTCACCCTGCCTGGGAAACCAAAGACCGGGAGAGGAGAGGTACTGCTTCAGGTCTTCAAATGCCTTCTGAGCTTCCTCGTCCATTCAAAATGGTTAGTCTTCTTTAACAACTTGAACAGAGGCAGGCTTCGTTCTTCCAAGTGGGCAATGAATCGCCCCAGGGAGGCCAGGCGACCAGCCAGGCACTGAACTTGCTTGAGTCGCACGGGCGGCTTCATGTGCTCGATGGCCGCTATCTTGTCGATTGGCCTCGATGCTCCTACCGACACCAAGAAACCCAAAGAATCCTGCCGGAGGGCACCGAACACGTGACTTTTTCGGGTTGAGCTTCAGGCAATTCATCCGGAGGTTAGCAAATGTCTCCTCCAGGTCTCGGATCAGTTCTTCACTCCTCTTGACTTTCACGACTAAATCATCAACGTATACTTCTAGATTTCGCCCTATCTGGGGGCGGAAGGTAATGTGCATGGCACGTTGGTAAGTGGAACCAGCATTCTTTAAACCAAAAGCCATCCTTACATAACAGTAGACTCCCATAGGGGTTACAAAAGCGGTCTTCTCTTCATCTTCAAGTGCTATGCTAACTGGTGGTACCCAGAGTAGCGCCCCAGAAGCACAATTCTTCGACCGCCCGTGGAGTCAACAATGAGATCGACTCCGGTAGAGATATGGATCCTTCTGCGAGCCTTATTGAGGTCGGTGAAGTCGACACATGCGCCACCTCCGCTGGACTTCTTGACGAGCACGGGTTGGCAAGCCACTCAGATGAGAGACCTCCTGACTATTCTCGCCAAGAGCCGGCTTCTCTACCTCCTCTCGAATGGCGCTCGTTACCTCGGCTACCGCCTCCGGACCTTCACGGATCGGGCGACGTCGGGAGCGTTGCAGATCGGTGCTCGATCACCTTTAGGGACCCCAACATATGTCGGACGGTTGCTGTGCTTAACACGTCTGCGTTTGATCGAGGAAGGTGACGAGCGTTTTCCTATTTGGCGCCGAGGTTGGCGCCAATGTTGACGGTCTTATGGGGTTCGCTTCACTCATGCACCACCTTTACCTCACCGTGGAGCCGTGAAGCACGGGTCCGGCCCGAGGGTCTCCGAGGAGGTGGCGTCGGTGCGCGCCGACGCAGTGGCACCGCCAGATCCCAAGCCTGCTTGTGGCAGCGCAGGGCCTCCGACCTATCCACGTTGATGACAATGGGGCCGCCGGGCCCCGGCATCTTCACCATCATGTAAGCATAGTGGGTAACCGCCATGAATTTGACCAACGCTGGTCGGCCAAGCAAGGCGTTATATGGGAGGTCGAAATCGGCGACCTCGAAATCCACCATCTCGGTGCGGTAGTTATCCTCTTCCCGAAAGTGACGGGAGGCAAACTTGACCCAAGGGAACAAGCCGCATCCGGGCTACCTCAAGAACGGCGGGGGTCGGGCGCAGATCCTGTCATGGATCTGCAGCGCCATGAATGCCGACGCGACAGAGGTTGATGGAGCCGCCTCCGTCCATCAAGATTCACCCCCACCAGACATTCCGGACCGTGGGTGCTACCACGATCGGGAGATGCCCTAGGTCGGGTGCGCCGGGGTGGTCGGCCCGATCAAGGTGATCGCTTGCTCGACCATTTCAAAGGTCCGACCTGGCCCTCGAAGCTCGGCGCCGTGGCGACACCTCCCTTTTCACCGCTTAGGGCGGCGTTGGAAGGAATGGTGGATGAACCACCATGGATATACACGCCACGCAGTGTGATCCGCCTCACAAAAGCGATGGGGCGAGATCTTCATCTTGATCATCATCGTGGCGCTCCTTGAGCCACTTCTCCACCATCTCGCCCACGACCCGGCAGTTGTCCGTGTCATGGGTATTGGTTTTATGTATTGGGCGATGGGGCTCGCCCTCCTTTGATCGCGGCGATCGCTCCCACGATCACAGGCGGTCGTCGCGCACGATCACGGAGATCGCGTTACGCCACGACGCGGTGTCACGCGCGCTTCATGGCGATCATCACGCCTGATGGGCGGTTGCGCTCCGAGGCGCTGGGTCTTCTTCGCTGTCGCGCTCGACGGCGGACTGCTGGCCTCTGGCCAAGCGCTTCGCGCCTTCTTGTTCAGACTGGCCGAACCCTTCGAGGTCGGCCTGTCCTTGCCTTAGCCACCCTTGGGCTGCTGCTGCCCTCGCCTCCAGCCAGCGCACACTTATGTGCGAGGGAAAAAGCTCTGAGGTGGAGCCGATGGTATGGGTGGCCATCTTCCTTCATCTTGCGATCGCAGACGCCCTCCCCGGCGCGATGACGACCGATTGCTCGGAGATGTGGGGATGGTGTTGCGGCGATGTAACCGCCGGATGAAATCGCGGTTTACTCCCTTCTTCTTGCTCGGGCGTGGAGGTCATCCTCCACACCGGGCTGCGTGAAGGAGCCACGAAAATTAGCGACAAAGATGTCGACAACCTCCCCACGAGTGCACCGACCCGAGGGAGATTTAGCACCAGAGCGGGCGTAACCCGCCAAGGCCGTCGGAGGTAGTTGGCCATGACCTTTTCAGATCCGCCCGGTTGCCTGCACCATCGTCGTGTAGATTTGGAGGAATTCCTCGGGTTGGTGGTCCGTCATATTTTCTATGGCAGCCGGGCGAAACCGGGTCCGCCAGCCACGCGTGGCCTTGACGCCGGAGAAGGCTCGCATCCGACGCCAGAGGGAGCCGAGCCGCTCATCGAAGCCGGTCCGGAGACGTGCATGGGGCGCGAGAGCCGGCTCGCCAGAGAACCGGAGGAGCGGACCTCCTCCGGTCCCGGGGATGAGAGCCATGAGGAGGACTCTCATTGTCAACCGCCACCTGCTTACCATGGCGGCGCTCTTGGTCCGGGTGGCGCGGCAGGCGACCACGGAGGTCATCACCGCGCTGCCGGCGGCTCTCATCGAGGTGAGAGCGGAGGTCCCCACGGTTCATTGATGAACCGGGACCAGGATTGCGCGCACCCCTTCTTGGACCCTGGCCCCCCTGACCGGGGCCTTTGTCGTCGGGGCGGCTGGAGGCCTGAGAGTGCCCTGCAGGCGCCTTAGGCGTCGAGGTACGATTGGTACCTGACTGGCCGGGGAGCCCTACCCGGAGCTGGGCCGCATCCACGAGGCCAGCAATGCTTCGCAGCCACGGAGTGGCGGGGGAATCTCCTGCGAACTCCACCGGAGGGTGGTCCAGAAGAGCACGAGCGGCGTGCAAGTTCTGGGCAGGGGTGGCCGTCTCCATGGCCAGCCTGCGACGCACGGGCTGCTCCACTGCTTCCAGGGGAGCAGCGGCGCCGCCATGCAGGGGCGGGGCAAGGCGGTTCTTCGACCGGCGCGATGGCCGAGAGGCGCCTTGGTCGTCGCTCGCCCCCGTGATGCCCTGGCGCTGAGGATCCGCCATCCTTTGATGCTCGAGCTGGCTTCTAGATCGCGAACGCCGAAGTCCGCCGGGGAGTTAGCCGGAAAAGCCAACCACTAGCCCCCCTACTGGCGGCGCCTGCCAGGCGTATTCCACCGACAGGCCGGAGGATGCAGAACCGGTTTTGTTCGAAGGAGGGCGTCTTGGTGGTTAAACCTAGAGGGCGAAGCCCTAGGGACTCTACGAAGGATTCCGGCGTCCACGAACTCTGGATGAACAAGAGATTTTTACCCGTGTTCGGGCCCCTTTGCCTCGTGTATGACCTTACTTCTGCTAGATTGTTTAGAGAGTGCGTGAAAACTAGTACAAAGCTCTTGGGTTACAAGCTCTTTTCTCTCATTGCCTGCCCCTTTTCCCATGCAACCAGGAGGCCCTTATATAGGCAAAGCTAAGGGAGTAGGTAAAAGGAGGTCATCATCTTGATCCTTATACATTTATTACTCCTTCTGTCTTTGCCCCATTCCTCCAAATTTCATTAAATGCTTCTGGCGTGCCTTTGCCCGATCCGCGGATGGGACCCCTTTGCTGACAGTAGGTGAGAGGCGTCGAGGAATGGGCTTGTTGCGAAACCCTCAGAATCGATAAACTGCTATGGCGAACTGCCGTTCGACATGGTACGGTAGTAGAAGGAGCCGAGGCGGAAACCACCGCGCTCCACCTTTTGCCTTTGCGGCGGGCGGAAGGGCGTCTCGCCGATCGCCGCCACCCGCCGTGGATTGGGCACCGGGCGGCAGGCGTGCTCGCCCACTGCCGCCGGGTGCCCGTGGACCGACGCTGGCGGCGGGCGTGATCGCCGCCCGGATTGCTAAGCCGCCACGTAGCTGGGCGCCGGCGGCGGCGTGTTCGCCCACTGCCGCGGGCACCACGTGGACCGGACGCTGGCCGACGAGCCGTGATCGCCGCCCGATTGCCGAGCTGCCCGCGTAGGCTGGGCGTCGGCGGCGAGCGTCTTCGCCCACTGCCGCCGGCGCCCACGGGCCGACGCTGGCCGGCCGCGATCGCCGCGCCGTGCGAGCCGCCCGTGGCCGGGCGCCGGCGTGCTTCGCCCCACTTTCGCCGGCGCCCGTGGACCGACGCTGGCCGTGCGGCGCGATCGCTTCGCCGATTGCGAGCCACCACGTAGCTGGCGCCGGGCGAAAGCAGGCGTGTTTCGCCCACTGCTCGCCGGGCGCCACGTGGACCGACCTTTGGCGGCGGCCGCGATCGCCGCCCGATTGCGAGCCGCCACGTAGGCGGGCCGCCCGAGCGGCGGCGTCTTTCGCCCACCTGCCGCCGAGCGCCATGTGGACCGGCGCGCCTGGCCGTGCGGCCGTGATCGCCGCTTGGGTGCCAAGCCGCCACGTGGATTGTACTTTATGCGATGGAGAGGTACCCTAAGCGTATAATCTGTTGACACATAGAAACTTCGAAATTCACCAAGAATTAGAATAATTCACATGATATGTACAAATTTGACATGATACATACAAATTTCGAAATTCAAATACATTACATTTCACATATGCATGATACGTAGAAATTGCTTCAAAAATCACATATACATAAAAATTTCGAAATTCACCAAGAATTAGAATAATTCACATGATACATATACATTTGACATGATACATACAAATTTCAAATTTCAAATACATTACATTTGACATATACATGATACATAGAAATTACTTCAAAAGTCACATATACATAGAAATTTCGAAATTCACAAGAATTAGAATAATTCACATGATACATATACATTTGACATGATACATACAAATTTCAAAATTTAAATAGATTACATTTCACATATACATGATACATAGAAATTGCTTCGAAAGTCACATATACATAGAAATTTCGAAAAGATGTGAGTATAAGAGCAAGATTTTATTCATTATTCCCTTTAGCAATATAGTTGAGAATACATAATCCAAAAACAGACAAAATATCATAGACAAGACAATACTAAGCAATTGTATGTCATCCATTTGCATGAATTACGTCTGCAACCTCAAAGAGAGGGAAATTTGAATATTTTTTGTTCTCAGACTTAGAGTTTGAATGAAGATAAGAATCTTCACCTCAATCACGAATCGGCTAACAAATTAATTCAGCAAATTAGGCCTTGAACTCTTACCACCTTAATATACACAAAATAATTGACAAATTTCACTTGTTGTTTAACAGATTATCTACTAACCAGAGTGTTTCACATTAACTGTTCAAGAATTTGCTAACCAAAACTACCATATAAATTTAGATCAGACTGATAGCAGACTAACCAATATAGCTAAGCAAATGATTGATCACAGCAGCAACCAGATAGCAAAAACTGAACAGGATGATAGCATACAAGTTAGCAACGAGCAGTCTAACCGAACAGGATGATAGCATATAGGTTAGCAACTAGTAGTCTAGCCGAACAACACTAGTAAACTGTAACATCCCAAAAATTGAGTTTTGGTATGTTTAAAATCAAAAAAAATAAACCATTTGCATTTTCTTGGAATTAATTGAAGCTTAATATGAATTTTCCAATAATGAAAAGATTTAATTTGAATAATCTATGCATCAAATCAAAGATTTCCAGTTTTTATTGGGTTCCTTGTGCTTCAAGGAATTTTTCTGTATTTTTGGAGATTTTTCTGAATTTATTTGCTATTTATTTGAATTTATTTGGATTTATTTGAGTTTCTGGGAGTTAATTAAATTAAAAATGAATTTCTCAATCAAAAAGGCTTCCGGGCCGAATCTCTCTCCGCGGCCCATTACTATTCCCCGCAGCCCGCTCCTGTTTCGGCCCACCCCATCGAAAACCCTAGTGTCTGACCGTTGGATCTCGATCCAACGGCCATCCCTCGCCCGCGTAGCCACATCGCGCAGCCGCCTCGGAGACCTAGCACCGCACGCCGCCTTCCGAGTTTTCCGCGTCGGGCCCACCTCCCGAGGCTTTAAAAGCCGCTGCCGCCCCTTGCTCGAGGTTCGCCACTTCCTCCCGCACCCGCCGCCCTGTTCCTCATCACCCGAGACGCTGTCGTCACCGTGAACGAGCTCGCCGAAGTTCATCCATCGAGTCCGCCGCGTCGCCCTCTCCCCGAACCGCGGTGTCTTCCGCCCGAACCGCCGCCCATTCGCCGTGCGCCGGGTCGTCTTCCTCAAGTCCGGCGGAATATCACCGCCGCTCGCCGTCGGGCGCCTCCGTAAGTTCTTGCCCGTCCGATGTCCATCCGACGTCCCAGCTCAAGCCGCGTCATCCCCGCCACATCTTCATCCCGTGGCCGTCCGATTGGGAACCAACGTCCGGATTTCGCCGCGTGGCCGAACCCGTTCCCCATGCTGCGTCAGCGCCACACCAGCCGCCACGTCATCGCCATGTCAGCCCTAGCCGCCGCGTGGCATGCCGCGTCGTCGCGGTCTGCCACATCACCCGATTGTCGCCTCGGTGCGCTTGGTTTACCGTGGACCGAGTCTCTGACTCGTGGGTCCCACATGTCAGCCGAAAATTTTATTTCCTTTTCTGATTTTCCGAAAAACCGAAAATCCCAGCCAATCACAAGCCAACACGTGTCACCCTTACCGAAATTTTCTGATTTTCTCTGAATTAAATCTTCCGAAGGCCCGTTCTCCTTCGTCCGAACTCCGATTGAGCCGATTCAAATTTCTAAATTTTTGTAAAATCGAGATCTACATTCCAAAGCCATTTATTTTCAATTTTGAGCTTGTTTTCTCCTCTGTTTTGTATTTATTTGGTTTCGTTGCTTTATTTTCCGTGAGCCTTGAACCCCAAGGAATGAACGGAGATTTCGAAGACCAAGACTCAGCATTTGAACAACAAGGCAAGTCTTAGACCTTTGATCATATTGAACCCATGTTTGCAAAAGTACTTTTTCTTATACAATTACATGCTATTTGTGTAACAATGCTAGTTTATGGGAGTAGCTATTTACCTGTTTGAGTATGCCCCTTTGATTATTGGAATGCCATGTATCCATTGTTAACCATAGGTTGGGACATTATTAGTTGGACATAATCATAATACCAACATGGGATTATCGTAGCTATGCTTAGTCATGCTTAGTTGTCCGATGGGATTCATATCACCTGTGAATTAATGATAATCTTGACTTAATGAGATATTGAATTGTGGCTGTTGACCACTGTTGTAAAACTTGTTGTACCATGGCAGGGGATGCCATTGGTCTTGGTTGAACAAAATGTTTTCCCTCGGGCAATTGATCGTGCAGTAAAGGGGGTGTTGTCTAGCACATTCGGATGTGGTTGCTTTGCACGAGACAATTTAAGGACTTAATCTTGTGCGCCATTGAACTGGGCCTAACGTGCAACCACAAGTCCGTTATGGGGACGGACCTAGCTGATTAATTTGCAATGTCGAGACTTGAGTATTGCAGCTTGTTGGTGTGAGGTCCGAGATGGACGGGTAGACTCACATGGCTCAAGAGGGGCCCCGAGGGGCTAAACCTTAGAGGGCGAAGATCGGGTTTAGACATGCATTGTAAAGGCTTTGTAGTGATCTCTCTGCCGACACACCAAAGGAAGTGTGTTCTTAGCGCTTGGCACTAAGGGATGACCATGTCTTGTGGGTAAAGCCGCATAACCTCTGCAGAGTGTAAACTATTGAATAGCCGTGTCGCGGTCATGGACAAGCCAGGGGATTTCACACGGGGTATAGAGTATTTTCTTGAAATGTGGAATGGTTGGGATGTGAGCGGGAGTTCATTGTTGTTTTGTTGTCTCAAGCTATCTTTGTTGAATTGTGTGGTTGATACTTGTTTGAATGATGTAGGGTGATGCCTCGTCATTCATTCATGTTGTCTACCATTGATTTATCGATTATCTATTATTGTTTTATTCAAACTGCCTTCAATCTATTTAGTGTATTTAAATTCAAGTTATTGCTTTATGCAAATGAACCATATAACTATCCTTTGTCAAGCCGTGCATGAATATATTGCATCATTTCCCTACGGCTTGTTGAGTACATTTTGTACTCACGGCTTTATGCCCCTGTTGTTCAGTTGCTGAGGAAGGACCAGGAAATGAGTATCAAGAGGAGGAGTACTATGAAGACTAAATGCGACTAGGAAGGCGTTCCCAGACGATTGCCTGTGGCATGTCGAATGGCCCAAGTTATTTTATTTCCGCTGCAACAATTTATTGTTTCTTAAGCCAAGAGGCATTGGTGTATGAACCTTGACCATAAGGTCATTTGCTTTATTCAATAATAATTTGTTTCTTCTTAGTTATTTCGATGTATGGAATGATATGTCATCTATGTTTCCACTGTGTGCACTAGCGTGATCCTGGACTAGTGCGGTATACACAGAGGGTTTTGGATTTGCATATCCGAGTCCCGACAGAGATGGTATCAGAGCCATATCGACTGTAGGTCGCTTTCTTAGTTAGCATGGTCTTCAAAATTATTTTCTAAATCAAACCGACAAATTGGTATTTAATAGTTTGTCTCTTCTCATCTTATTCTTAGGTTCTTATTCCTCTCCTTTACTGAAACATTGCTTTGAAATTTAAATTGATCTTATCCCATTAAACTTCTTGAAAGCCATGGGTCTTCTGCAAGGAAACAAATCAAGGGGGACGATGATCAAGCCGTCGAAGAGTATATCCGAGAAGACTGCCATATAAGATAAGTTTGTGGTGCTCTATGGTGTTTGAGCATGCCATTCTCTTTTGGTTTAGCTACGTTTAGTCCGCATATACTAGGATTTTTGTTGCTTGTGTGTCGGGTATGTTGTACACTTGCCTCCAGCACGGTGTTACAACTGTACCTTAAGTTGAAAGCTTTATTTGGTTCTTTATTTTGTAGCCTTGTCGGCTATGTCTTTGGTTGACCTTTGTTCTTGGGTATTACCTTCTCCCCTAGATGACCTTACCACTTACCTATTGCTTTTCCCTCTTACCTATTAAACCCTTGTCTTTGCATCGTAGATGGTTGACACTAGATGCTCGAGCGGCCGATTAGCGATGGATGCCAATGCTAATGCAGCGCCCGATGCCACCCGCCACCACCTCAGAGTAGCGGACGAACTTAGGACATTTCTTGGCAGCTCAGACTCAACTTATGAATACAATGATGCGAGAATATGAACAATATGATGAATCAGCAGAATCAGACTGCAGTTTCCCTAGCAAACTTGTTGAACCAACAAAATCAAGCTGCTTCTTCTTGTCATTGCCAAGACTTCCTCCGGCTTCGCCCATGATCTAAGCTAGCAGAATTCATGAGGACTCATCCACCTACCTTCTCCAACTCTTCAGAACCATTGGATGCAGATGATTGGATTCGCTCCATTGAAAAGAAGCTCGCTATTGCTCAATGCACAAATTATGAGAAGGTTCTTTATGCCGCTCATCAATTTGAAGGCACCGCCGCTGAATGGTGGGAGAACTACATTGCCGCCCATGATGACCCTCAAACCATCACTTGGGCAGAGTTTTCAGCTGCTTTTCGCCATTCCCATATCCTTGATGGAAAGGTAGAGATGAAGAAGAATGAGTTCAGGGAGCTAAAGCAAGAAGGGATGTCAGTGAGTGAATACCTCAATAAGTTCACTCAACTTGCTCGCTATGCACCAGAAGATGTAGCCACAGATGATACTCGCCAGAAGAGGTTCAAGCGTGGGCTCAACCCAGGATTAAAGGTACAAGTGATTGGCAACGACTATGCAGATTTCCAGCACTTGGTAGACAAAGCTATGCTCATTGAGGAGTCCCGTCGTGAGTTGGAAGAATCCCGCAAGAGGAAGATGATGCAACATGGAGCCCATCAGAATCACTCGCAGAGAGCCAGGCCCAATGCCCAGCAGCCCGCTCGTTTCACTACTCCTTCATCAGTATTCAGGACACCTGCACCTCGCCCAGCTCCTTCAGGCAACCCTAACATCAACGCCAACAGCAATCCGCCTCAGAGGACCAGTAATCCAGCTGCAGGAGTCACATGCTTCAATTGCCATGAGCGTGGTCACTATGCCAATAATTGCCCTAGGAAGCAAACTGTGATGCCCGTTCGTTTCAACCTGGGATCGACACCAGCCAAGACCCCCGCACCAGGATCAGGACGTGGAGCCTCCCAGACCCCAAATCAAGCTACCAGGACTCCACCGCATGTTGGAAGAGGTCGTGTGAATCATGTCACCACTGAAGATGCACAAGCTGCACCAGACGTCATACTAGGTAAGCTCCTAGTCAACTCAGCATCTGCCATGGTTTTGTTTGATTCTGGAGCTACGCATTCATTTGTTTCTCGGAGTTTTGCTGCAAATCATCACTTAAAGACAAAGCCTCTTAAGACTGTTTTATTGGTGCAATCACCTGGTTCGGATTTGAGTACGAACCAAGGCTGCCCCGAAGTTAAGATATTAATCGGAGGGGTAGAATTCCTAGCCAACCTCATTGTCCTAGACACCAAATCCCTAGATATAATCCTAGGAATGGATTGGCTCTCTAAGAACCAAGCAGTTTTGGATTGTGGAAATAGAGAGATCACATCTTTAGCGGTGTCGATTTTCCTTTCTGGAAATCCCGGATGGAGTCATACATCACTGCCCAGGGCTTCCTGATATGGCAGAAGGTGAAGCTCCCATATGAGGTTCCTGCCGATGAGAACGTCACGGCTGGCAATATGGCTGACGTTGAGGCAAATGCTAAGGCTAAGAACATTATCATACAGGGACTCAACCATAGTGAGTATGATCGGATCTCTCATCTGCGATCCGCTCACGAGATTTGGGTGACCCTCGATGCATACCATGAGGGCACTACCCAAATCAACACCGTGAGGCAAGATCAATACAAGCGTGAGTACAACAAGTTTGAACAACACGCTGGTGAGAGTCTTGAAGAGTATTTCGGTCGATTTACAAAAATTTTGAGCAATCTCCGGGCAGTTGGTTGCACATACCCTGACTCGGATAATGCTCGACACTTCTTGACCGCACTCGATCTTCGTGCTTGGGAGATGAAAGTGACCACCATCAAGGACACTACCGACTTATCGACCTTGACACTTGACGGGCTCTATTCCCGACTCAAGACTCATGAGATCGACGTTGTCTCTCGCAAGATGAAATCACAGTCGATGGCCTTGGTCACCGATCCCATTGGATCTTCTCTTGATTCTTCTGTTGGTTTTTCCCTCTCCGCCCTTTGCGAGCTAAGCGATGACCAACTAGAAAAATTTCTAGAAACTAAGCTTGCTCTTTTAGCTCACAAGTTTTTTCACGCCTACAAGAGGGGGGAGAGGAAGAGAGGTGGAGGGATCACCTGCTTCGAATGTGGTGGCCCCAACCACATTCGAGCGAATTGTCCCAAACTGGAGAAGGGCAAGAACGACTCCGGCGGTTTTGGTAAGAACGACTACACCGACAAGAATCGCAATAAGAAGCCTCTAGTTCGTGAGCCGGCGCACGAGAAGAAGTACCGCAACTTCTCCAAGAACAAGAAGCTCTTTCACCGCGTTCTCGCCGCCCTCGACGACATCAACCACTCTGACACCGAGACATGGAGCGACGAAGGCGAGGATGATCCGCAATAGAAGAAAGGCAGCGACGACTTCTCCGGCATGTGCTTCATGGCGGACACCAACATCGGCGACTCAGAGCTCTCAAATGACTTCGGACGAGGTACCTTGCTATGACCAGCTCAATGAAGCTTTTTGCAAATTAGAAAAATTTCATGCTAGAGCTAGAGCTAGGTGTATGGAGCTTGAGAAGGAAGTAGATACCTTGACTCAGGAGTTAGCTTGTCTTAGAGCTTCTCCTTCCCGAGTCACTGATGACTGTTCTTTGTGTGATGCTTTGCTTGTGGAGCTTGAGGACCTAAGGACTTTGCATGATAGTGTGCAAACTGAACTTGAAAGTCTTAGGTCGAAGAATGCTAGCACTTGTACTGTTGATATTTTCTCTCTAGATGCTAGTTTTCTTCATGCTCATGCTACTCTTTCATGTGAAAATTGCTCTAAGTTACTTGCTGAAATAGATGCCATGAGTGTTTACCTTAGGAAGCTTTCTTCTAGAAATGATGAATTTGAAATGCATGCTTCTAAGGACCCTATCAGCTCATGTGAGGGCTGTAAGCAACTAAAACTTGACAATGAAGTTTTAAATGACAAATGTGCTAAACTTGATAAGGACTTACTAGATAAATCACTTAAGAGTTGCTTGCATTGTTCTATGATTGAGGGTGACTTGGATAAAATCCATGTCGAGCTTAGGAAGAAATTAGAAGACCAAGCCAATAGGATTAGAGAAGCATCGTGCATTTCTTGTGAGGTCCTCAAGATTGAGGCAGCCGTGCTGAGGGAGAAAAATGCACGTGCTAGTGTTTCTTCTTCTCTTTCTGGTTCTTCTTCTTCCTCTCACCCCTGTTCTTCATGTGCCTCTCTCTTCCGGGAGTGTGAGTATCTCATGAACACTCTTGAAAAGTTTGTAGGAGGTAAGAAGAAGCTAATAAATCTCATTCTAGACCAATAAAAAATTAGCAGATTTAATCAGGGTCTAGGATTTGACTACTTGGAGCACGCTAGGACTCATCCTCCTACCATTGTGCATGGCTCCAAGAGTGGAGAGATTGTGGTGGCTCCCAGGCTTTGAGACGTCGTGTGATTCAGTATTGGGTTCCCAGGTCCTCACTTTATCCCAGTACTGAGTCTTCTCTCTTTCTTTTGACTTGATCAGGTTCGTCGGATGGGGAAGGGAGATGTTTGGATTATTGACTCCAGTTGTTCTCGCCATATGACCGGAGACTCTCGTTGGTTCTCTTCCCTAGTTCGAGCTCCCGGTGATGAGTTGATCACTTTTGGGGATGCTTCTTCAGGTAGAGTCATTGCTAAAGGTACCGTCTGCATTAATGAAAATTTTATTCTTAAGGACGTTGCCTTAGTGAGTAAGCTGTAATATAATTTGCTTTCTATTTCTCAGCTTATGGATGACTTTTTCGAGGTAAGCTTTAAGAGTAATGCTTGTAGAATTCTTGATTCATCAGGAGAGTTAGTGTCGACGTTTATTGTCGGCAATAATCAAAAGGGGGCTAGGCGCTGGACCCAAACTCGATGGTAGCACAAGACACGGGATGTATACAGGTTCGGGATCTCGCGGAGGAGATAACACCCTAGTCCTGTGCTCTGGGATTATATGTCGCTGGCTAATTTGCTGATGAGATTGTATGTTTTGTTCCCCCGTCTCTCCCCTTTATATAGTAGAGGTGGGTGGTTACAAAAGAGAGTCCAGGTCAGATACAAAGTGGGAATTATATCTCATATACCTATTTGTATTGTAACGGTTTGGATTACAATCGTATCCTACCTAATCCGGATCGGTTGTCATCTCTAGGGCCTCCTTATTTGGCACGTCTTGGCACACCCCTGGCAGCTTCTATTTCCTCGCAGTAGGCACGACCCAGCCTCGTTTAGTTGGGCCTCGCAGGCCTGCCTTGCAGATATCCGTGGTGTATATATCCCACAGTAGCTCCCAAGTGCTTTGCGATCGGATTGCCTTCTTACTATCAAGACTTCCCGACTGGCTTTCTATGCAGCCGAGTGCTCTGTAATAGGCAAGGAGGTCATGAAGAACTCGATAGAACTCCACGTGTAATTATTCCGAGTGGTTCCCAGCCCGATTTATCAAGCACATACCCAACTCGGCATGGAGATTATCTTCATTCAGGCTGGCTTTTAGCCGAGTGGTACCTGTGCGCCGGGGCACACAGCTTTTGGCCTGTCATGAGGCGTACCTTTGAAATTTCTATTTTGAACTATCTTTACGATATCTGATCCCGTTTTGAACGGTATCCAGCATATGACCTAACATGAGGCATATCATAAAAAGATGTTTTAATTTGGAAGGTACCCAAATCTCGTCTGATGCGGTCATTGGCCATTGGCCCATTGTGGGGCATACCGTTTCCCAAATTAGTTTTTCGGCCCAATTGTACCTATGTGCAGTGATTCACTACATATGGCCACAGGCCCATCTTGAAGCGCGCCCTAGGGTAACCCCAAGATATGCGGAAGGTGAAGCGTTTTCCCGCTCAAGGCGAAAGTTAGCATCGTTCCCTATAAATATGAGACTAGGTGCGAATGAAACGGATTTCTATGCACTATTCTCATTTGCCCCTCGTCTCTGCATTTTCGGCGCTTCTCTTGCAACTTCCGCCGCCAGGGTTAGCATCTCTTGCCTCCCCAATCCAACGCAATCACAAGCTTCTTTTGCCCAAAAAATGTCTTCTTCTTCTCCCACAAACGCTCATTCATCCGCCCTGGCTAAGGATTGGGCCACCTTTATGACGACGGAGAGGCGATTGGAGGAATTGGTCTCCACTGGCATTTTTCCCCCATTGGTGGTGCTTTCTGTTCGTCCGGCGACGGGTGAGTCTTGCCCCACGCCCCGCACCGAAGAAGTGGTTGTTTTTTAGTCCTTTTTTCATCATGGATTTGGCCTTCCCGCTTGCGCCTTTCTTCGCGGTCTTCTTAATTTTTATGAAATTGAATTGACCCATCTCAATCCCAACTCCATCCTTCAAATTGCTGTCTTTGTTCACCTCTGCGAGGCCTTCCTTGGCATTCGCCCGCATTTCGATCTTTTCCGCCATCTCTTCCTCCTCAAGCCTTTCCCGAACAAGAATTCCCTCAAAGTGGTTGGAGGTACCGGATTCCAGCTGAGGGACGGCTTGAAGAAAGCTTATTTTGCTATTCCTTTCAAAACCTCAAACAAGGGCTGGCACCAAGAATGGTTTTATTGCGCCAATCCCAAGCCTTCACTTCCTTCCTTTTCTGAAGTTTCGCCCAAACCTTTACTGGACTGGACTTCACTCCCTTCGGACGGCGGGGCGGACCAGGTGGAGGAGCTCATGGGGATGATCGCCAAATTGAAGGAAGGCGGTCTGACTGGTGTTGCAATCATCCTCAATTTCAGCCTTCGCCAGGTGCAGCCCCTCAAGGAGCGAGATCATCTGGGTTTTGACTATGAAGGAGAGCGCGACACCACTCGGGAAGCCTCTGAACAAGTCCCCAGAGACGCTCTCCACAAGCGCCTGAGCGATCTCTTCATCCCGGGCGTCCACGTCTCCAATACTAGGTTCCCCCAGCCCTTCAACAAGTCGAATCCTCCACCTCCAGTAAGATGTTATCTTGTCATCCGTAATTAGTGTTTTCTGGTTTTCGAGAAGTTGTGCTTAATCATATGTTTGATACCTGGGCTTGCAGGGTCACGACGCTTTTTTCTCTGATGCGCCACTGCCTGAATTCCCTCGGCATAAGGCCGCCAAACGGAAGCATCCTGCTCGCCCTTCGCCCCCGGCTCCAAGTGCCAAAAAGAGCAAGGCGAGTGAAGCTGAAGACCCCTGGAAAAGGGTAAACGTCCAGTCGTCCACACACCCAAGGGGAAGAAGAAGCAGTCGGTAACGAACGTGTTCCCGACTGGTGGCCCAAAGATTCGAGCCTCGGAGGCCGTACGCGCCCTTCCAACAACCTCCTCATCTTCAAGCCAGTCCATGGACCCCGAAACCTTTGAGCCCCCAGCCTGGCACTCGACCGACGTCGCGCCTCTACCGACCGCGCTCCGGAAACCCTCGTCCCGAGCTTGGCGCAGATTAGCCCCATCTTTGGCGGAACTTCTGCTTGGAAGGGATCGGGGCTAAAAATAACAAGATCCGGCAGGTTGGTTTCCTTGTTCAATCTCTTTTACTCTACCCGGTCATGCCCTGACTACTTTTCTTTCAGAAAGCCTGCCGATGAGGTCCCTGTGGACGTGCCGCATCAGGAGCCCCTAGGGGCTATGGCTGAAGGTGCTCCAAGCGAGTCGGGGACTAAGGCGCCGACTGATGCCACACCCATCGCCCCCGGTGTCGTTCCGGAGCCAGCAACAACAACCCTCCTGACGGCCTCCACGACCCAAAATACCAAGGACAGCTCGAATCCGAGCAGTCCCCGGCCGCAGACTTCTTTCAGGCCGACTGGTCAAGTTGCTCCTTCTGCTGTTGCCACTCGCTCTTCACCTCCACCGGAGGAACTCCCCCAGCTTCCACGCCATTCGCCTCCGCCAGAAGAACTCCCTCGCCGCCTGCCCAAACTCTCCGGTGCGGGTTGCATTCTTCGACAAACATGGCGATGGGATATCCTATGATGGCGAAGGCGAGGCTAAGGAATGGGAGGCATTCTGTGACGCTGCGTATCAGTGTTTTCACCTTGGTCACATAAGTTGCTTGTGCCGAGTTGTTTTTGAAGCTCTCTTCTTTTTGTCTTTGATGCTTGATGTAACTTTGTTATTCGTCTTGTCGCCTTTAGCATATGGCGGAGCACGCCCAGGACAGGAACACCCTTCTCCGGGAGATACTCCCAAAGACCAAGATGAGGAAGGACTACGAGGCCGAGGTTCCAGCGAGTCCACGTCGAGCTGCAGGAGGAACTCGGCCGAGTTCGAGTGGAGAACCGGGAGGATCTGGAGAAGCTTCGGGCTCAGGTCCAAGCCCTCGAGGCGGAGAAACTGAATTTGACGAGCTCCCTTGATGGTAACCCCTTTGTCCGACTGCCTTGGATCACGTTTTGAGTCTTCTGCCTTTTAACTCGTCCTTCCTGTTTTGACTTTGGTCTTTGCTGTTGCAGATCTTCGGGGAAAGCTTGAGTCCGCCGATGAGCAAGTTGGAAAGCTGAAGAAGTCTGAGAAGGACGCCAAAACCGAGACGGACAAGATGAAGAGAGAGCTGGAAGGTTTACTCCCGACTCATTTTTTGTTCCTTTTTGTGCCTTTTATCATCCTCTGGCTGACCCGACTGGTTTTGTAGTGCACCGAGTCAACTCGCAGGCCCAGTATCGTGCTCTTGATGAGAAGATTAAATCTACTGAGGTGCGAGTTGACAGACTCCAGGAGGGCTCCGAAAGAATGCTGCGGATTCTGAATCCTGACGAAGCTGGGCCCAGCGATATTTCATATGATGCGGACGCCACGATCCAACGGCTGGAGGAGGGACCCACAAAACTGGTAGCACACTTGAAGGAAATAGCGACCACGAGCGCCTGCCAAGCGTTGGCCATCGTGAAGTCCCTGTATCCACGAGTGGAGCTCGAGGCCATCAAAGAGGGCTTTGCCTGCACCGTCGATGATGATCAGGCTCTTGCCCTAATGGACGAGGTTAGGGATATTGCTTCCGCCTTAGTCAAAAACTTGAGTTCGGTCCTCTGTGAGGGTTGTATTCTGAAGCTTGATTTGTGATTATTCTTTTGCTTGATCGAAACGTTCGGCTGCGTTTTGCCGCGTTTTAGCTGCTTCATTATGTCTTGCAAGTCTTTAATGTCTTGTCGTTCTGCATGCTCTGTGTCTGGCTTGGTGACCTGCATCCCTACGTCTTCTGGGTCATTTCGAGTTCTGGTGCATGCGCATTTTTTGGAGCTACTTCGGCTTCCTACGCTAGCATTTACTCTTAGACCGTTTGGCTTTCATGCTTCGGGTATATAAGAATGTCACCGCTACTTTGAGTGATCATCCGTTTTTAAACCCTTCTGAGCGAGCTTCAGCATTCTTCCTTGATCCTCCGATGGCTTCTTTGTCCCAATCTTCTTTGTCTAGTGATAAGGCTCCACCATCTCCCCCCCCCCCGGCAGAGGAGATGATCTTCGATTTCGAAGATGAGGCTCCCCCGGCACCCGATGAGGAGGAGGCCTTTCTAGCCAAGCTCTAGGCCGATTACAACCACGCTTTGCCTGAACTTGAGGAAGAAGAAGCTGCTGCTCGCGACGTGGCTACCGTCGACGCGCTGATTGAAGCCATCCCGAAGCTTGTCGGGGTGAAGGATGCTCTTCTCGAGGCAGTAGGCCACGCACACCGCGCTTAGGCTTTAGGTTCCTGCCTACTTGTAATAAATTGATGTATCCAAGCCCAAGTATGCTTAATGAATATTTTAATCTTTCCCTACTGATTTTAAATCTTTGCCCGAGTGGTTCCGTTTTCGTTTAAGCACTCCGCCCAACTGCTCTAGCCCTCAAGTGCTGGAAGTCGGCTCATGGCCATTTTTCCCAAGCATGCGCTTTTTAGTGACTAGAGTTCGCCGTTTTTAGAATTTCACAATTTGGATCTTAACGCACTCGGGCTTATTCGCGATCAACAAGGAAAGATGATAAAAAAATGACTCACAAGAAGGGTTGCGCATGCGCAACACTATTAGGTGTAGCCCCCGACTTACTGCTTAATTGAGCATCAATTGAGTAGCAAGTCAAGAAGAAAATTTTATTCATGAATATCATGTCAAATGTACAATATTAAGAGTAAAAACGACGTAGCTGGTCTATGTTCCATGAGTTGCTGATGACAACGCCATCTTCCCGCTTAAGTCTGTAAGCCCCCGGGCGTGTTACCTCGTCGACGATGTAGGGGCCTTCCTAGCTTGGAGAGAGCTTGTGTTTGCTCTTTTGATTCTTTATTAGGACCAGATCTCCTTTGGAGAAAGCACGGCCCCGAACATTTCGGTCGTGATAGCGGCGTAGGCCTTGAAGGTACTTGGCCGACTGGATTGCCGCAATTTCCCTGGCCTCTTCTAGTCAGTCGAGATCTTATATCCTGTTCTCCTCCGACTCGGCCTCCTTGTAACTCCGAACCCGAAGGGATCCGAACGTCAACTCGGTGGGTAAGACCGCTTCTGAGCCGTACACTAGGAAAAAAGGTGACTGACCGGTAGCCCTACTGGGAGTAGTTCTCAGCCCCCAGAGCACCGAGGGCAATTCTTTTACCCATCGCGTAGCGTATGGCTTGAGACGATCAAAAATCCTTGCTTTGAGCCCTTGTAACACCATGCCGTTCGCTCGCTCCACCTGACCGTTGCTCTTTGGATGAGTTACGGAGGCGAAGCAGATTTTGATATTGAGCTCGTCGCACCAGTCTTGAAATTCTTCACTGCGGAATTGAGTTCCATTATCCGTGATGATCCTGTTTGGTACGCCGAATCTTACCACGATTTCCTGGAAGAACTCCTTGGCCTTGGCCGCCGTGATTGTGGCGACAGGCTTTGCCTCAATCCACTTGGTAAATTTATCAATGGCAACAAAGAGATGAGTGAAACCACCTTGAGCCTTCTTCAAATGGCCGACCATGTCGAGCCCCCAGATTGCGAACGGCCAGGTGATCGGTATGGTTTGCAGCTCCTGTGCCGGCACATGTATTTGATGAGCGAAGAATTGGCAACCTTCACAGGTGTGAAAAATATCCTCCGCGTCTGATACCGTAGTCGGCCAGAAGAAACCTTGGCGATAAGCTTTGCCTACTAGGGTACTTGATGCCGCATGATGCCCGCAGATTCTCGAGTGGATTTCTTTGAGAAGATTTTTCCCTTCTTGTCTCGATATGCAACGCCTTAGGACTCCAGAAGCACTCTTTCGGAAGAGTTCTTCGCCGACTACCACGTAGTTCTTGCATCGGCGTGTAACACGCTCTACCTCTACACGATCTTCGGGGAGTTCGTCCTTTAGCAAATAGCTTAGGAAAGGAGTTGTCCAGTCAGGATTGATGACTATGACTTCCTCTTCGGCCGGTGTTTCTTTTGATTTGCTTGGCTCCTACTGTTGACTTATTGAAGGTTTGTGGAGCTCTTTGACGAATACCCCAGCCGGTACTGGAGCCTAGTCTTGCAAGCTCGTCTGCTGCTTCATTGTCGTGGAGGAGCACATGGATGAGTTCCAGCCCGTTGAACTTGTCTTCGAGTTTCCTCACTTCTTGGCAATATGCAGCCATGTTGTCTCCGATGCATGACCAGTCTTTCTGCACTTGGTTGATCACCAACAAGGAGTTGCCACGGATTGTCAGCCGTCGAACGCCGAGGGAGTTCGCGATGCGAAGTCCGTGAATGAGTCCCTCATATTCGGCGACAATGTTTGATACTGGGAAATGGAGTTGAAGGACGTACTTCAAGTGTTCTCCTGTCGGAGAGATGAGCACCACACCAGCCCCCGCGCCGCTGAGCATGAGTGAACCGTCAAAATACATTGTCCCATACTCGAGATCTTCAGTAGTCGTGGGGGTCTGCAATTCCACCCACTCGGCGGTGAAGTCAGTGAGTACTTGAGATTTTACTGCTTTTCACGGCCTGAAAGATATTTCAAAAGCTCCAAGCTCGACCGCCCATTTTGCAATTCTCAAGGTGGCTTCCTGATTGTGAAGTATATCCCCAATTGGAAAGGAAGTGACCAACGAAACTGAATACTCTTGAAAGTAATGTTTGAGTTTGCGAGAAGTAAGCAATACGGCATACAACAACTTTTGCACCTGCGGATACTGTGTCTTGGATTCTCCTAACAACTCGCTGATGAAGTAGACTAGCCGTTGAACCTTCGGAAGGTGCCCTGCTTCCTCCCACTCTACAACGATTGCGGCGCTGACTACATGAGTCGTTGTGGCAATGTAGAGCAAAATGGGTTCTTCGGGCATTGGCGAAACCAGTACCGGTGGCGATGACAAGAATGCCTTGAGCTCTTCGAACGCTTGTTGTGCCTCGGCCGTCCACTGAAAATTGCCCTGCTTCTTCAGAAGTTTGAAAAAAGGCATTCCCCACGATCCTAGGCGAGAAATGAACCTACCGAGTGCCACCATGCAACCTGTGAGTTTCTGGACATCTTTTTTGCTAGTCGGAGGCTTCATCTTCAGGATAGCATTGATCTTCTCTGGGTTTGCTTCGATGCTCCGCTGCGACACAATGAATCCAAGCAGTTTTCTGGGGAACTCCAAAGACGCATTTTTTGGGGTTAAGCTTCATCTTATAGGCCCTTAGCTTTTGAATGTTTCAACCAAGTCAGATATGAGGTCCTCCTTCACACGAGATTTGACGACGACATCATCGACGTATACCTCCACGTTGCGTCCGATTTGGGTGTGAAAACACCGCTGTATTGTGCGCTGATAGGTTGCACTAGCGTTTTTCAAACCGGACGACATCGTGACATAACAAAATGCTCCAAACGGAGTGATGAATGAAGTCTTGATGCAGTCTTCTTCTTTCAGCCTGATCTGGTGATACCCTGAGTAGGCATCCAGAAAGCTCAAGAGCTCACAGCCTGCAGTTGAATCTACCACCTAATCAATGCGGGGCAGTCCGAACGGATCTTTCGGACATGCTTTGTTAAGATCAGTATAATCAACACACATGCGCTAGCTTTTATTCTTTTTGTGAAGAAGAACTGGGTTCGCTAACCAGTCGGGATGATACACATCTTTTATAAAGCCTGCTGTTAAAAGCTTAGTGATTTCTTCCCTGATGGCTTCTCGGCGATCCTGAGCAAATCGTCGAAGCCGCTGCTTGATAGGCTTGGCCTTCTCGTCGACATTGAGAGAATGCTCGATCACCTCCCTAGGAATGCCGGGCATATCGAAAGGTTTCCACAGAAAAATGTCCCGGTTGGCCCGAAGAAAGGTGACGAGAGCGTCTTCCTTTTGGGGTTGAGTCCTGTCCCGATCAAAGCCGTTTGAGCCGAGTTGGACGGGTCGAGGATTACCTTTTTAGTCCCCTTATCAGGCTTCATGCTTGTCTTGGCTTGTTTCTTGGCCGGGACTTCTCCTTCATCTTGCTGATGTGCGGCTGCCAGTCGGATTTTCTCCCTGTCGGCGGCCGCTTCTTGAATTTCAGCCATCTCGCAGCTCTCTCTGTCGCACGCGAACGACTGCCTGACATCGCCGCGTATGAAGATGATGCCCTTCGGCCCTGGCATCTTCAAGACGAGGTAAGTGTAATGTGGCACAGCCATGAACCTGGCCAGGCCTGGCCTTCCCAAGATGGCATGATATGCCGTCTCGAAATCAGCCACCTCAAAATTAAGATATTCTGTCCGGTAATTTTCTCTAGTCCCGAACGTAACCGGTAAGGTGATTTGTCCGAGTGGAACCGAAGAGGTCCCAGGGATTACCCCGTGAAACGGTGATGAGCCCCGCTTCAGCTCCGAGCGGGAATCTTCATACCGTCGAAAGTTTTGGAGAAGAGGATGTTGAGTCCGCTCCTCCAGTCAACCAGCACCCTCTTGAGTTTAACGCTGTGAATCACAGGGTCCAAAACAAGAGGATATCTGCCTGGGTATGGGATGTGATCTGGATGATCCGAGCGATCAAAGGCTATCGGGACTTCGGACCATCTGAGGTATTATAGAGTTGCCGGCATGACTACGTTGATGTCCCGAGCGATAAGCTTTTGCTTTCGCTTAGACTCATAAGCAGCCGAGCCCCCAAATATGTAGTTGAGCTCACGCTTCGTCTTCTGGTACTCGCCTTCGTCATCTTTAGGGGAATCTTGCTTTTTCTTTTCTTCGTCTTTTGCCTCGCCCTTGGCCGGTCGCTTTCTGGACTCCTTGGCGAACCTCCTCAGAGTGAAGTAATCCTTCGCAACATGTTTCCCCTTGGGATGGAAAATGCAAGTTGCATCCATTACTACATCATAATCATTCATGCGCGGTGCGCGATGTCGGCCTCACTCAGTCGCCACCACTAGTTCTTCAGGCTTCCTCTTCTTATCACACTGTCTGGAGGACTCGGCGTGATCCTTCTTGTCTTTATGCCGTGGGTGATTGTCTTGACGCTCGGCCAAAGCATCCGAGGCTGTTGCGTAGCGGTTTGCCAATTCAAACATCTCCCTTACCATAGTCGGCGGTTTCTGGGACATCTTCTTAATCAAATTAGGGTCGTTGACGCCCTTCTGGAATGCCGCAATGACTGCAGCCTCTGAGATATCTCTAATCGTATTCTTCTTCTGCATGAAGCATTGGATAAACTCCCGGAGTGTTTCACTCCTTCTCTAGTGAAGCTGGCATAGGTCCCACTGAGTCCCAGGTCGTTCATAAGTGCCCTAGAAGTTGGTGATGAACTGCTCACAAAGATCTCCCCAAGAGTCTATAGAGTTCGCTGGAAGTCCGGTGAGCCAGGCTTGAGCCGAAGGGGTAAGCATGACCGGTAGATAGTTGGGGCTGCCATGATTGCAAGGGAATAGACTTGCAACCAAGCTTCTGGATCTCTTTCTCCGTCGAACTTGGTAATGCCTTTGGGGTTGAAACCTTCAGGCCAGACCACTCAGCGAAGCCGGGGAGTGAAAACTCGAATCTCCTCAATAGGTCCATCATTGCGATGCTGCGGGGAGCGTCGAGAAGGTGGTCTCACTCGGTGGTCCTCACTGTCGCCCTTGTCGTGGCGGTGGTGGCTTCTACGGTCGTCTCGGATGTCGTGGCGGATGCCGAAACGTTCGTAGTCATCTTTGCGCCTGCGGCGCTCTTCATCCTCCCGATCCCGCCGTCTGGCATTCAGGTCCACGCAGAGGTCACGGCTGATGCTTCACCAGACGTCCCCTCCTCACTGAAGCTCTAGTCGGCCACGCATGGCCCGACTGCGAGCTGTATTGCTGCTGTCAGCTTAAGTGACTATGTGGGTACGGGAGTGTTCTTTCTCCCCTGGTTCTTTCTGATGTTGCTGGATCGCTGCTGCCGTCACCATGGCCTGGACTTGGGCCACGATCGGAGCAGCCGGACTGTCGGAACCGAGCATTGGTCCCAGAGTGTCAAGGAGCGTCTTCGATGCGACAATGTTCTGTTGAGGAGTATGGAAAACCGATTGGTTCTCCATCTTCATTTCCAGGATGTCTTCATTAACATTGTGGCCCCTAGCCTGGAGAGACTTTCGCGGGTTTCTTGACGAAGGCGCTCTGCCTCTGCAGCATCCTTCTGCAGCTGGGATTCTGTCCGCGGGTCTTCGATCACAAAGATGTCGTGAAAGCCCTGAGAACTCTCTGCCCTACTCTCTGAATCAGAAGAACAAAAAGATAGGCTGGCTGACCATTAGATCCGAGTGGTTTTCTGGCGCTCTTCACCACTCGGGACTCTGCCTTGGACGGGCCCCGCTCAAACCTGGACACAGACTTTTGGCTTACTGTCTAGGGACATATGGCCATGCCTGCATCCGATCCGAGTGGCTGCCCGGCTAGGAGAGTGGTGGAATTACTTCCAGATTGGATCTGATCCGAATCCGAAAGGGTGAGTTTGCCAAGATCGTCGACGATGAAATCCAGACTTTCGAAGTGGAACGCCTGGGCAGGAGTGAAGGTGACCATGACCTCATTGAAGATCGCCATCGAGTCTGCTGAGATTGATCTTAGCACAGCCCCTACCTGGCGCGCCAACTGTCGACGTTTGTTGTCGGCAATAATCAAAAGGGGGCTAAGCGTTGGACCCAAACTCGATGGTAGCACAAGACACGGGATGTATACATGTTCGGGCTCTCACGGAGGAGATAACACCCTAGTCCTGTGCTTTGGGATTATATGTGGCTAGCTAATTTGCTGATGAGATTGTATGTTATGTTCCCCCATCCCTCCCTTTATATAGTAGAGGAGGGTGGTTACAAAAGAGAGTCCAGGTCGGATACAAAGTGGGAATTATATCTCCTGTACCTATCCGTATTGTAATGGTTTGGATTACAATCGTATCCTACCTAATCCGGATCGGTTGTCATCTCTAGGGCCTCCTTATTTGGCACGTCTTGGCGCACCCCTGGCAGCTTCAATTTCCTCGCAGTCGGGCCTCGAAGGCCTGCCTTGCAGATATCCGTGGTGTATATATCCCACAGTTAGTTTGCGGGATTTCTAGATTTGGGAGAGTCTTTCGTGCTGATTTTTCTGTTTCTTCTGAAGACTCTCTTCAGTGTTTGATTGCTTCTGAGACTCGTGATCTCTCCTTTTGGCATAGGAGACTTGGTCACATTGGCTTTGATCATTTGACCAGAGTTAGCAGCCCCGATCTTATTCGTGGTTTGCCCAAACTAAAGATGGTCAAAGACTTAGTTTGCTCTCCCTGCTGACATGGCAAGATGGTTACTGCTTCTCATCCTCCAGTCACCGTAGTGATGACTGATGCACCAGGACAGCTTTTACATATAGACATTGTTGGTCTAGCTAAAGTGCAGTCAGCAGAAGGGAAGTGGTATGTCCTTGTCATTGTTGATGATTTTTTGAGGTATTCTTGGGTATTTTTCATAGCCTCGAAGGATGAGACTTTTTCTCACTTCAAGGAATTTGTTAGTAGGTTGTCTATTGAGCTCCTAGGTGCATTACGTGCTATACGCAGTGATAATGGCACCAAGTTCAAGAATTCCTACTTTGAGAGTTTCTGTGTAGAGTTTGGTTTAGAGCATCAGTTGTCTTCTCCCTACGTCCCTCAGCAAAATGGCATAGTGGAAAGGAAGAACAGGACCCTGGTTGAGATGGCCAGGACGATGCTAGATGAGTACAGTACTCCTAGGAAGTTTTGGGCTGAAACTATAGCTACTGCTTGTCATGTTTCCAATCGCATTTTCTTGAGAGCACATTTGCATCGCACTTCTTATGAGTTGAGGTATGGGCGAAAGCCCATTGTTTCTCATTTTCGCGTTTTTGGTTTCAAGTGTTTTATCTTGAAGTCTGGTAACCTAGATAAGTTTGAGTCTCGTTCTTCTGATGGTATTTTCTGGGTTACTCGACTTCTTCTCGTAGCTATAGGGTCTAGAGTTGTGATGCGAATAGGATCATAGAGACCTGTGACGTGACCTTTGATGAGGCTAGCCCAGGAGCTAGACCTGATATTTCAGGCTCTTCTTATCCCTCTGAGACCATCTTTGTAGTGGATGAGGATGATGGAGATGATGGTGTTCCACCTGATCCAGTCCCCTCTACACCTGAGGTGCCTCCTGTTTCCATTTCTGCACCTCAGGGAGACCAGCCCTTGCCTTTAGACTCTCCTTCAGCGAGTGGCTCTGTTCCTTCCTCTTCTGCTCAAGAGGTAGAGGCTACTTCTGCTTCTGGTCCTCCTCGTCACATTCAGCATTCTCATGCACCTAAGCAGATCATTGGTGATCTATTTAAGTGTGTGACGCGCACAAAATCAGGTTTATCTTATTTCTGTCTTCACTCTGCTTTTGTTGCCTCTTTTGAGCCAAAGGATGTTACTCATGCATTATCCGATGAATCATGGATTAATGCTATGCATGAGGAATTAGAAAACTTTGAGAGGAACAAAGTCTGGTAACTTGTAGAGCCCCCATCTGGTCATAATGTTATTGGGACCAAGTGGGTGTTCAAAAACAAGCAGAGTGAGGATGGGGTTGTCATTTGCAACAAGGCTAGGCTAGTTGCCTGAGGCTTCACTCGAGTTGAGGTCTTGACTTTGAGGAGACATTTGCCCCTGTAGCTAGACTAGAGGCGATTAGAATCCTGCTTGCATTCTCTGCATCCTAGGGCTTCAAGCTTTATCGAATGGATGTCAAGAGTGCATTCCTCAATGGCTTCGTTGAGGAAGAGGTGTATGTCAAGCAACCTCCAGGATTTGAGAACTCCAAATACCCGAACCATGTCTACAAGCTTTCCAAAGCCTCGTATAGACTTAAGCAGGCCCCTAGAGCTTGGTATGAGAGTCTTAAGTCCTATCTTCTCAGTCATGGTTTTAAAATGGGTATAGTAGATAAAACTCTATTCATCAGACACCAGGATTTTCATTTCCTTCTCGTCCAGGTTTATATGGACGATATTATCTTTGGTGGCTCGTCTCAGTCTCTTGTGTCTCATTTTTCTGAGGTGATGAGCACAGAGTTTGAGATGAGTATAATGGGTGAGTTGAGCTACTTCCTCGGCTTCCAAATCAAGCAGACTCGGGAGGGTATTTTCCTGCACTAAGGTAAGTATACTCGGGACCTCCAGAGACGGTTTGATATGTCTAATGGGAAGCCTGTGATGACTCCTATGGCCACCACTGCTGTCCTCGATCCCGATGAGGATGGTGAGCCTGCTGATCAAAAGGAGTTTCGGAGCATGATTGGCTCTCTCTTGTATCTTACTGCCTAGCGGCCGGACATACACTTTGCTGTGTGTATGTGCGCTTGTTTTCAGGCTTCCCCTCGCTTCTCTCATCGCCTGGCGGTGAAGCGCATCTTCAGATATCTTCGAGCTACCATTGATTATGGTATCTGGTACTCTTCTTCCTCTTGTCTATCCCTTAGTGCCTTTTCTGATGCTGACTTTGCTGGCTGTTGGATAGATAGGAAGAGCACTTCTGGCACTTGCCAATTCATTGGCACTTCTCTTGTTTCTTGGTCATCTAAAAAGCAGTCCGGAGTCACACAGTCCACCGCTAAGGCCGAGTATGTTGCTGCAGTTAGTTGCTGTAGCCAGGTACTCTGGATGAGATCAACCTTGCGGGACTTTGGGTTAGAGATAGAGAGTGTTCCACTTTTCTGTGATAACACTTCTGCTATTTGCATTGCAAGAACCCATTGTAGCACTCCCGGACCAAGCACATTAATGTTAGATATCACTTCCTTAGAGAACATGTGGAGAAAGGAGATATAGTGCTCCACTTCTTGGAGAGTGACCACCAGTTGGCCGATATTTTTACCAAGCCTTTGGATAGCTCTAGATTTGTTGCCTTGAGGAGTAAGCTTGGAGTTGTGTGCCCTTACGGCCTTCTGTGAGGGGGAGCTGATCTGTATATTATGTATTATATTTTATTTCAGTTTTTCCTTTCTTTTGTATTGCTCTGGGTACTTATGGGTTTTATTCCTTAGAGTTATAAGTTCACTTCACTTAGACTTCTGGCATGCTTTGCATGGACCTCTCATCTTGTGCTTTAGGTTGCTATCATACTTAATTAGCTGTTCTCTCTTCTCTCTAGGTTGAGTTCCCTCACAGTCTTATAAGTCTAGCTGGTGTTGGGCCCCCTGGGTAGACAGGGTCTGTGTGCACTCCTTAGTTTGGGATCTAGAGGCAGCTTCCCTATGTTAGTCATTAGGGAAGATGAGAGCGAGTCTGAGCCGTAGTGTTCTCTACCATCTTTTCTATGCTCTATAGCCACCCAGTTCCCAGTTTCTTGACTTTTTCCCTCCATTCTATGTTTCTGGCTTTAATTGAGTTCTTTTCGACCATTCTTGAGCTTAATCTTGCTAATAACTCAATTTGAACTAGATTTGTGCTTAAAATAGAATCATATGTTGAGGGGAGTTTAAGAATCTGTCTCATGCATTGCATATAGACTTGATTTTTCATTTTATGAGATTTGTCTACTATGCAAATGATCCATGTTTCATTTTATACACCATACTATATTATGAAGAAAATTACTTGCTTAGATATGTCCAAGTTCATTTATCTTGCTAAGCTTGCAAAATTTTAAAAAAATAAGCTTTAAAAGAAAAACTTGATAAAACATGTTGTGTTTACTTGCTAAGTTTCTTCTCTAGGTGTATTTGCCATAATTTATGAAATTCTAAAATTCTTTAGAGTCCCTAGAGCAACTTGGGTGAATCTTGTTTGATCCATACTTGAGTCCATCACTAGCTTAACAATGAAAATGCTAAAATGAAAGTGAAGCAAAATTGACTCTTTTCGTGCGCATTAGACTCAACACCTCACATTCACAAGACGACTTCTCATTGCACTTGAGATGAACTTAGAATGTGTTGTGTATGACCAAGATCATTCTCTTAAGAGTCCCTCTTGAGATGATCAAATATGGTTTGAGTCAATTGCTTTAAAAAATGCAAAAAAATATATGTGGGTAAAGAATGCAAATAATGTCAAACATTTGCACCCCGCTATGTCTTTCAAAAATTCAAAGAAAAAATTGCATACAATAAAAAATATATATATAAGCTCGAAGGACTTTGTATGAACTTATAGATTCCCCAAAGTGTTGGCTTTGCTTCTAGTTTTGAAACTAATGATAAGTGTTGCTCATGTTCATTCTTGCTAAAAATGACATGGTTTCAATTAAATCTTGCTAGCAAAATGTTTATTTGCACTTGGACATGCCTTAGCTTAGTCTATTTTTGCCATAACTTAGCTTGGTGTCATAACTTGTCCTGTTGGTCACTTGGATAATCTTCAAAGCTCCTTTAGGCTGCATTACTTGCATAAAAACAAAAAAAGGTAGAAAAGAAAATGCTATCTTGATGCCTATATTGCCAAAAGGGGGAGAAATCGTAGAAAAGGCATCATTTTGCATCTTGATTCATCTTAATTCTTATGATCTTTGTTAATCTTTGCTATCTTTCATAGATCATAAATATTTCTAGTTGCCAACTTGGTCATGTTCTTGATTTCTATTTTTTGATCAAGTTTGGCTTTGCATTCAAATTGATTTCTTCTTCTTATTCAAACTCAAAACTTGTGCCTTTTCTTGTGTTTATCAATATACTCATCAAGGGGGAGATTGAAAGACCATGTGGAGGTCTATCCTTGGGTGTGATGAGTAATTGACAAGAATTGAGATTGGATTGATTTGAAATTGAGTTTTATTTGAATTGGATCTTCAAATTGAAGCAATTTGAGTGTTGATTGCTTTTCCCAGTGCTACTAGCCTAGGGGTGGTAGCACCAGAATTTTGAGAGAAATTATGATTGATTAATGATTTTGAGATAATCATTGAATATATGTGTGGGCATTGCTATGTGAAAGGTTTTTCCTTGTTTTTGATGGTTGCAGGGCGACGGTGCTAGGTCATGGTGAGGCAGAGGATGACCGGGACTAGGCGAGGAGCGTCGGAGATCCAGACGGTCGGGAGATCACCAGAAGATGATCGGAGATAGAGTCCGGGCAAGCCAAAAAGACAAGGAAAGGAGGAGATGCTAGCTAGATGCCGTGTGGATCAAGTAAGACCGTCGGATTGCGGTCCAGTTAATAGGTTAGCGGGTCTAGGTAGTATGCTTTGTAAACCGTGCAAGAAAACCCGGTATGTGTGTGGGTTTTGGGTTAGCCCTTACATGGCTGTGTGAGTGGGCAAATCGTAGCCCTTAGATGAGTTCTCTAGGGTTGAGGGCTGCATCCAAGGGTGGTATGTGGCCCAAGAGTAGTATAAATAGGGGTGGTGGGGTAGCTTCCTCCCCTTGAAAGTTGTAGAGGTTTTTGTGCTCCTTTGAGCTTTACCCACCTTGTTGTGTAGCTTTGTAAACCTTTTCCTTCCAGAAATGCAAATCTTTTTCATTCATGCTTGAATTTAAATTACGCACTTACTTTATGTCTTAAGTTCATCATTTAAATTCTGCATTTAAATTCCTGCATTTTACTTTCACGTAATTTACTTTCTTGCAATTTGGATTTGCCTCCCCTCCATCTAAATGCTGATCTTGAATGTCTTGAGTATGTTTATATGATTTTACATCTCTTTTGCACTCTTGGATTGAGTAGAGATCATCTTTTCTTTCAAGTTCCAACTCTATCCAGAACTTCTTCTTCATGCAGTAGTTAGTGTTTGATTTTCAAAACAATCTAGAAAAATCCTTTTTGAGTGATTCTTATTGTAAAAGGTGCAGGACTCTCATATCCATCTGTAGAAAAATTTTGGAGTCCACTTGTTGCACCGTTTGGGCACCATGAGGTCAAAACCGAGCCCCAAACTTTCTGCTCGAAGTTCCTGACTATCTGTGTTCTTCGATATTTGCTGATTTTTTTGTAAGGATTTTTCAGTTGAAATTTGGTGGAGTTCTTTAAGACTCATCTGTTCATTGGGAGAAAAATTTTCAAAATTTCTTGATCTACATAAACCCACCAACCACCTGTTCTAATTGAGGACAGCTTCTGAAAATTTTGCTTTTGCTTTTCTGAAAGTGGCTTTTGTGATTTGAATTGATCTCCTTTCTAAAAGTAAGAATTGAATTGATTCCTTCTTATTTCGGACACTAGACAACCAGAATTGTGACTCAAAAATCCCTACATATTCTATGATAGTCATACATGCAAGCTAGGGGTACACATAATTGTCTAGTTGTTCACGTTTTTCACGATTTCCTTTGCGCGATCCTTTCGAGGTTTTAGTTGGAGTATTTTGGGGGAAAATTTGTTCGCGACCATTTACCCCCCCTCTGTTCGCCATCTCGATCCTTCAAGTCTGACCCGAAAGATTGCCAAGAGCAGGCTAATCATTGATGGTTACGAACAACAACGCACATAGCATACCCGTACACCGTTGTTCCGCAATACCAGAAGATCTTCAACTAGTGGTTTGAGGAACACATCAATATCGTTGCCAGGTTGCCTCGGCCCTTGGATCAGCAGCGGCATCATAATGTACTTCCGCTTCATGCAAAGCCATGGAGAAAGGTTGTAAATACATAGAGTCACCTGCCAAATGCTATGACAACTACTCATGTTGCCAAAAGGATTCATCCCATCTGTACTGAGTCCGAACCTTATATTCCTCATATCATATGCAAAGTGTTTCTTGTATTTTCTATTAATATTCTTCCACTGCGCGGAGTCAGCACGGTGTCTAAGCATTCCATCCTTCTTACACTCTACAGCATGCCATCGCAGCAATTGAGCATGCCTTTTGTTCACAAATAGACGCTTTAGATGGGGGATTATAGGGAAATACCACATCACCTTGGTCGGGGGTCTTTTCTTCTTATGCTGTGCCTCGATGTCGTCATCGCGGCACTTATACCGAGATGCCTTGCAAATGGGACACGCATCCAAATTCGCAAACTCATTGCGATACAATATGCAATCATTTGGACATGCGTGTATTTTCTGCACTTCTAGTCCCAATGGGCAAACAACCTGCTTGGCCAAGTACGTGTTTGCTGGCAACACGTTACCCTCTAGAAGGACATCTCTGAAGAAACCTAACAGCTCTGTGAAACTCTTATCGGACCAACCATTGCTTGCCTTCAACTGCAGCAGCGTAAGCACAACATGCAGCTTTTTGAGCTCCTCCTTGCAGCCTCGGTACAAGGGTGTTGTAGAATCCTCTACCATACGCTGAAATTTCTGAAAATCCCTTTCACTCATGAGGTCCTCCTCCCCATCATGCAACATTTATTCTAGATCATCTTCATGGTTATCGACAAACATGTCTTCATGGGTATCGACGAACGTACTTTCAACCGCAGTCGAGTTGTTGTCATCATCATTATCAATCAGATGCCCTTCACGTATAATCTCATCTTCACCGTGCTCGGTCTAACAGGTATAGGCAGGCTTGAAACCCCTTCGAAGCAAGTGTGCACGGATCGCCTCAAGGTTAGAAAATTGCTTCTCATTCTTGCAATCGATGCACGGGCAACAAATATAGTCCATCAGCTTATTTGACTTGTACGCCAAAGCCGCGCTCAGAAAACTAGTCACACCATTAAAGTACTCTCTACCGCGATGGTCCGCTTCATACATCCATCTTCGGTCCATCTACAAATATTTATAACAAATGAAATCTCAGTAAATCAATAAGTGCTCACAAATTGTTTTATTCATTTAATTTGTTATGTAGTGCCAATTAATCTAGAAATTTTCATTACTTTTAAATCTATATCCAAATCTCGATTGTAAAATCAATTAAATAATTGCTATTAGTTATATATAATGGTCTATCTAGCAAATTTACATTACTTACGTATATTAAATTAACATACACCGAAATAAAGAAACAATTTTAAATAATTAGATTAAACAATAGTTAATTATGAAGTGCTACCGCATTTAAATTCAATCAACGTATTAAATGCAATCACTAATTTAGTCCTCTACATACTTAAATTCAACCTACATCATAATCTCACCAATCACTATACATATAAAAGTTGGTAATTTCAAATCTAGCCTCTAGATTAGAGCTCTAATTGTGTTGACTATGCAATCAATAATTCTCACAACCTACAACAATATAGAACGTAATATCCAACTAAATAAACTACCAAAGAAATGTACATCAAGATACGAATCTTAGATCATGAGTTAGAAATGAATTCCACCAAATTTGAGAGCAAAAATTCGCCCCCTCTCCACCCCAACCGAGCAAGAACAGAGCTCCTCTCTGTTCTCGGCAGGTTGGGAAAGGAAGCCAGGATATATATAGTGCCACATTATCATTGCCGGCTTTTTCTTTAGAACCGGTAGTAATATATCACTGCCACTTCTTTCTCTAAATCCGGCAGTATATCACTGCCATTTCACGCGTAAATCACTTTATCACTGTTGGTTATTCTGTTCAACCGACAGTAATACATCATTGCCGGTTCTATCTCTAAAACCGACAATGTTATTGCTGCCTTTCGCGCGCGAAAATTATACTGTTCTTATCACTGCCGGTTGAATTTAAAACCGGCAGTGATAAGATTATCACTACCGGTTGAATTTAGAACCAGCAGTGATAATATTATCACTGCCAGCTCGGGCCTACCCGGCAGTGATGGGGGGTCGTGGATGAACCAGACTGTAATAGTGGCGGCATCTCCTCCTCCTCCCCCAAGGAGCGGCGCCTCACCTTTGTCCCCCGACGGCGCGTCCTCCTCCTCTCCCCCCCCCCGGTCGGCGCCTCGTCATCACCTGCGAAGCCCTCCTCCAGATCCAGCCCCTTCCCAGGTCCCCTGCTCCAAATTGCCTACATCCTCCCCTGGTCAGCGGCTCTTCCTCCCTCGGTCGGCACGACCCCTCCATCTCACCCGGAAGCCCTCCTGGTCTGGTCAGTGCCTCCTCACCCGCGCATTTTGGATTGTCTTGTGAACATATGCGTATTTTGGATTAGCTATTGTATAACTCTTCCATTGTTAGTGTCGTGCTGATGAATTATCAACTAGGGTCAATGCTTTAACACCCCCAATGTTTGTAATGAAGGAAAATGTTGAAATCCCCGCGATTCCTTTGGCTACATGTAAAGATATTTGCATCAGTTGCTTAGAACTGGCTGTCTTTTGATGTCAACGCAATAAAAAATGTCACCATCTTCTATCTATATAGATCTCCAATATCATTGTTAGACCTGGTACAAACGTAATACATGGTAATATGAAGAACTTTTTCCAACAAATTTGGGATACAATACCTGCTTTGTCTTAGCAATAGGTCGTCGATGAAGTTTCGTTGCACTCCCCTCTTTTCTGCTTTTCGCCCCCTTCATATTGATGATCACAATGAAACATAGCAGAAAAATATGCTTCCTTGTTGTCGACATGTAATTGATGCATAATACAATGGTTGAAATGTTAAGTGATGCAATACCTATTGACTACTGAGTATTGTATTTTTTAGAAATCACTTGCAGGTTTGTTCATTTGAGTATCATCTGACTTTTAGTTGATGTTAACTTCTCGTGTTATTCAGGATCATCGAAAGCTTACATACAACCTTAAACTTATTCAGGACTATCTTTGCTCTTTTGAGGCGCAGGTAATTTTTCCTTGATTACTCAAAAGCATGAAATCTATCCCATGAAAACTTTTTGTCATCTATTAAGTTATTCATGTAATCTATCTCGTGAAAACTTTTTGTCATCTAGCTGAAAAATTCCTTGCAAAGATTGGGAGACTTTATGACAAGAAACAAGTTAAAAATAAGTGGGATGATTTGAAGGCCAAGTTCTTAATATGGAAGGAGTTGAAACATGCAGCTACTGGTCTTGGTTGGAATGTTGTGAATGGTACAATTAAGGCAGATGATGATTGGTGGGCTGAGAAAATAAATGTTGCAACTTGACAAAATTTATGTTTATTTCAACCCAACATACCCTTATGCTTATATAACTTGTCTAATTTTTTTAGGCCTTCCCGAAGTATGCCCATTTCAGGAAAAACACCACTTGAACACGTAGACCATCTTGAAGTTATATTTCAAGGTGTCGTTAGTGTGACATCCCATTCTTCGATTATTCTTGGTGTACCAGCTGAAGTCTCAAGAGTACATAATGTTTCAGATGAAGATGATGGTGATGATGATGATGACGATGATATGGCTATTTTAGAGGGGGCAAGTAAGGTCGTTGAGAAGGGACATACTAAGTGAAAGGGTACTAGTGTTGGTCATAGCCCAAAGAAGACAAGAGGAGCCCTATGATGAGGGAAGTGAAGCATCTAGTGGACCATATGACTAGTAGCAACTCTGAAACATCCCAGAGGCCTGATAATACAAATGATGCGATAAATAGAGCACATGAGGATGGTTGTCAAGTCTGGGGTACAGGAAGGGAGTGAGGAGCATTTCATTGCATCAAAACTCTTCATAAAATCTAAGTATCGACTGGTATTTCAGTCTATAGAGACCGATCATGGAAGGGTTGCCTGGCTTAAGAGGATGTATGAAGACCGCAAGAAGAACTACAAGCCTTTATTATGTTCTTTTTAAGTTGTTAGGGGGAGCTATGTTCTTTTTATTAATGTTAGATTGAACTATATTATATAAGTTTGAACTATGTTTATCATAATATTCTAATACTATGTATGTTTGAACTATATTTGTCATAATATTTAAATGTTACATTTCTTTGAATTATCTATGTCATTGTATTATCATATTATTGTCGCTTATGTTTACCTTTTGGTTGCCAATGTTTGTAGATGAGTTTATCAAGTGAGCGATAGCACATTCAAGAGCACATCAAGTGAGAGTGACTCCGATATTGTTGAACAAGATAACAAAAGGAGGAGAACAATGCAGCTCCAAGCTGCAACATTTGTTTTTCTTGTAGGTATAGATTATTGTGATACATACCTAAAGAAGAAAACAAGGGTAGCACCTCAAATGACTGGGTATCAATGGGTTATGGAGAAACTTAGTAAAAACAGGGATTGCTATACAATGTTTTGAATAAATATTTCTACCTTTCATAAGTTGCACGAAACTATCGTGGAAAAATATGATTTGAAATCGACTAGAGCGATGAATTCTATAGAAACTTTGGCTATATTCTTGTGGACGGTTGGTGCTCCTCAGTCATTTAGTCAAGTGGAGAACTGTTTCAAACATTCCAATGAAACAATATTTAGGAAGTTCAACGAAGTATTGGATTGCCTTCAACTCTTAGCTAAAGACAATATCAAACCAAAAGATCCCCAGTTTAGTACAGTGCACACATGACTTCTAGATTCTTGTTTTCCACCCCACTTCAATAATTGCATTGTTGCAATAGATGATACACATATACCTGTTGTTGTCCCTAAGGCGAATCAACTTACCCACATTGGTCACCATGGTTATGATACTCAGAATGTAATGGCTGTTTGTGACTTCGACATGAGGTTGACATTTGTTGTAGCTGGATGGCCTAGAGCAGCACATTATTCTCGCATATTCAATGATACACTGTCTAAGTATTCAGATCACTTCCCACATCCACTGGAGGTAATTATTTTATCTTTCAAATGTTCAAATTTTTTTCCTATTGTATCATTAAATGTTTAACACATTATGTGTGTATACAGGAAAATATTATCTTATCGATGCAGGATACCCTAATCGAAAGGGATATCTCGCTCCATATAAAGGCCAAAAGTATCATGTTCCAGAGTGGCAACGGGGTTGAGGACCAAGAGGGAAGAAGGAGTGGTTCAATTTTTGTCACTCTTCTCTTCGTAATGTGATTGAACGAGCTTTCGAAGTGTTAAAAATGAAATGGCGAATATTATTGAAACTACCAAGTTTTAAAGTGGAGAGGCGGAAGATCATAATGGCATGTATGGCACTACATAACTTCATTCGGGAAAGTGCCATACATGATCGTCTATTCCGGAGGTGTGATGAGGATGAGAACTACATGCCAGCGGTTCCTCAAAACGCATCATCTGCAATGGTTAGTGAAAATGACATGCCAGTGGATAATGGGGACATGGGTACTTTTCGTAATTTAATTGTTAACTCCTTGATGAGTACTGGAGAATAGAAATGTGTTTTGCTATGTGATAGTAGATATTGCACCTTTCGTGGCTAGCGATACAGAGTACGAATGTGTTTTGCTATGTGACAGTTAATATCACACCTTTTGTGGTTATTGCTCAGTTATTCATCACTTAATTGGTACAATGGTGTTTGTGTTTTGATTGGATTACTAGAATTTATGCATATATGGAGGAAATTGATGGTCTTAAATGTTGTCATGTACTTGCATCAAACAAGATAAAGAAAAAGTTGATGAAGAAAAATAAGCAAAATATATGTAATAATGTGAAAAAATAAAATATAATTAATGCTTAGTTATTCATCACTTAATATTTTTACAAATATAATTCAAAAGGTCATTTCGGTCATTTAAACAACACCAATTACAACTGCAGTAGCCAACTTACAACCACTTTACCAAACAGCCTTTTAAGAAAAGCTACAGCCATCGGCTACAGCTGCTTTACAATCCAGTAAGCCAAAATCAGCATTACAGCCTAGCCGCAGCCCCAAACAGGGCCAAAATGAATTGGCTTCTGTGGTGCACATCCCGAAAAACCTGCCGCCATTGTGGCAGCCGCAACCTCTATACCATCCTCGCTCAACTCGATAACCGCCTTGTGGTAAGCGTTCTCCACGAACAGCTAGCAGGTCACGGACCTCGATGACCGCGCCGAGTCACACCAGACGCTGCATAGCCCGCCAGACCCCGGTTTGTCTGTGAGTGTGTGCCCTACCATGCAGCCGACGAACTCCGCGAGTTTGTCGCATGACTAGAGGTGGGCGTCGTGCCGGGCCGGGCCGGTTCGGCACGGGCCCATCGTGCTTCGGGCTGGAACCGTGCCGGGCCGAAACGGCCCATCGTGCCCGCCGTGTCGGGTCGGGTCGGGCTGGCCCGGTTCATCTTCGGCGAGCCCAGGCACGGCCCATTTGCGCTTCGTGCCTGTTTCGTGCCGTGCCGGCCCAGGTCCGGTCCATTTATACTATTGCGACGAGAGGAAAAGACCTGAAAACACACGAAGTTAATCGTAAAAAATACGCCTTATAAACGAGCAAAATTATAGCGATCGATCGATTGTCTTGCCAGCAAAAACTCTTGCGCTTGATTAATTGTACCCCACTTGTCATGATTTACACTTGTACTCAGCTTGCACAACCGTATTGGGTATTTGGGTGTGTGTTGTAGCTGTGCAAGCATTCGACCAGCCAAAACCGCAAGATCTACTGACTAAATCATGCAGCAACCAAAGCCATGCACATACATACAAACCACGGCCCACCCCACCGACAGCTCCCAGTGCCACCGCCGTGTTGGTGTGCCACCGCGTCGGGCCGACACGGCACGGCCCAAACGGTCGGGCCGTGCCGTGCCGCCCGTCAGGTCAAGATTTTAGGGCCAGCACGCCCGATCTGACAAGACGGCCGCCCAAGACGGCCTCTAACGCACTGGTCGGGTTTGGGCCGTGCCGGACCCTCCGTGCCTCGGGCCGGTCCACCGAAGCACGGCCCATATGCCCAGGTCTACGCATGACCGCGCGCCAAGGACGCGGGGGATCTCTTCCAGGGTGTGACAGTTGGCGCCGGCCGGCGTCCACGAGGGGCTTGGTGGAGTAGAAGGACAGCGGTGAGAAGACGAGGTTGCTCTGTGCATTCGTGCCGGCCAACTGCTTGGTGAGGCGCACGGCGAGCGACGACAGGCTGGAGGCGGACTGCCTAGCCATTGGAAGCTTTCGTGTATGAAGGAAAAGCCACCGCTAAAATCATTTTGAAGAGTGCTTCAATGCTTTTTCTCCTAATATAAGTTGTACAAATCTTAAAACAAATGAAAAGATAATAAATCACTATCTACCTTTCATTAATATTTTAATATTTATACAACTATCAAAAAAGGAAAGCATAGAAGCAACTTTCAATTTTTTTAGCATTGCTAATTCAGTGGATTTTCCCTCGTCTGATCTAATCTGTGATTCGTGTGCTATGAGTTCTCATTTCGGGTTCGTTGTTGTTGGATCCGCTAACTTTCCAACCCATATGGATAAAGATATTATGCCTGGTTTGATTTTAGAGGTGCTTTTATGCACTTTTATTTAAAAGTTACAAAAAGTTTAAAACCAACGAGAATCTGAGGCAGGGAAAGAGAGGAGAAATACAGGGGAGAACAAGAGGGAGGCGAGCAGCGGGCGCGCACAAGCGAGAGGTGTGCGGAGGATCGAGTGGTGGTGGCGGCGAGAGCGCAGGATCGAGTGGCGGTGGTGGCGAGAGCACGGGACCGGCTTGCCTGTATGAGTGGCGACTGACAAGCGGCTTACTGCGGGCGAATGCTAGTGATCTTTGCTAATTAGCGGCTCAGCGGATCTCTGTTGCATCTCCCACAGGTTTTGGTGTGCTATTGTTGTTTGAGAGGTATGGTCTATCTTTGCTTGGCGATGTTACCTTCAAATTCGTGGAATACTTTATTTGTTTGTGGATTTTTGCTCTTCTTGTTGTGATTTAAGTAATGTTTTCAAATTAGTTTTAATTTGGGATTATAGAGTTTGTGAATATGTTCCATGCCTTGATATCAGGGTGTTCCACATTGAAAATACTGGTAGTTAGGGTTGTTCAGTTCGTATGTAATTGCCGAGATTTCATTTGTGTAGTTCCCCACTGGGAAGGGTTTTGAAGTATTCTGTTTGTGGTGACACTATTGTAGTTTCTGTAATCTGAATTTTGAACTGTTGCATTTGTATGTGGATGGGAAATTAATTATATATGTCCATGTCGTTGTACAATCAATCAATGAAAACTACTTGGCTCGGAGAGACCATGGTGTTACATTAGTACTTTCTCTATCTCGCTGTCCTGCTTCCAAGTTCAGACTTCATAGGACTAGAAGCACTTGGCTAAAAGGCTAGAACTAGTACCCAGCAAGTGTACCAAAAAGTTGTCTTGAGATTTCTATTTTGCTTGTTGATCTCTCTCCTTTTCTTTACTACTGATGCTAATACTACTCTCGCCCAAGAATGCTCAATTTCAGAATTCTGATTGCATCCGGATGTTTTTAACATCACACAAAGACTTCCCAAGTAGGGATGGCAGTTTTACCCATAGGTTTTTGGGTACATGTGGGTACCCGACCTGATAAGAGTGGGTATGGGTAGCACTTTAGACCCATGGGTTTACGGGTTTGGGTACCCGATAAGCCTATAGGATCGGTGTGGGTGTTAATTTGTACCCATGGGTACCCAATGGGTATCCTATGACATGTGGGCCTACTTTTTTAGAGGTATATTAGAAAAACAAACTCACTGACTGCTCCGCTGAGTCGGCTCCTCCTTGATTTCCCTCGCCCCATCGCCTCCCTCCCCTTGCCCCCATCGCCTGATTGCTTCGACCTCCCTTCCCTCGCCTTTGTCTCCCTCGGCGGCTGATGCCTGCTCCTCCACTCGCTGCTGACTCCTCCCAACGGCTCCCTCCAGCCTGGCGCGTATAGCACCAAAAAGAAGAGAGAGAAAGGAGAGGTGAGAAGGAGATAGAAGGAAAGGTGACCCCTACTCACCCGAAACGCACTGCTCCCCACGCGTACCCCGAGGTCTAGTGTTCCGGTGGACCGAGCCATGGCCTCCGGCGTCTGCAAGGGAGGAGGAGCATGCGGTAGCCGTGGCACCCCCCGCCTCTCCGCTTTCGCCCTTCGGTGCTCGCACACTGATCTGTGCCCGTGGGTACCCATTGGGTTTGGGCATGGGCACAGCTCTATGCCCGTAAAGTTTAGTGGGTTTGTGTAGACGGGACTTTATTTGGATTTGGATTTAAGGCAGTGGTACTAGGAGGTACCCACCCAATTGCCATCTCTATTCCCAGGAGGTCACCTATCCTATTACTACTCTCGTTCAAGCATTCTTAACTTCAGAGTTCTCGTAAGGTTCAATACTTTAGTGATGGTATAATCACATCTAACATATAATGCGTCCCTCCTCCCCTTAACCCCGTGAAGCCTCCGAACACTAATTTCTAATTATTTCATATTAGCAAACTATAGAAGTAATTAGCAAAATTTAAAACTTTCAAATTTATTTTCCATACTTTTGACTATTAATTATGCTTGCAATATATGTGCCATTATTATTAATGAAACATGTAAAAACTCCATAACTTTTGACTCGTACCTTCGATTTTGGTGTTCTTGTGCTTTTCGGAATCATCACACGATGAACTCTCCAATTATATTCTTTTGGGCACCGATTCTAATTTTCAAATACAAAATCCGAGCACTTTTATTAAAATGGACACAACTTTTGACTCGTAACTCCGATCGGAGCGTTCTTTGGCTCGTTGGAAAGATAACGAAAAGTAGCACCTGAACTTTATAAGTGTGCAAAAATCAGATGGTCGAATCCTGATATTTTATGCGAGTGTGTGCACGGCGATGAAATTATGAAAAAACGTCGTTTAGGATCTCAAAACGGGCTCCGAAGTTTTGAATCTGTTTCGGTCGTTCTTTTTAATTATTGCAAATGGAATGTTAGTTTCAATTATTTCATAAGTGTGCGAAAATTAGAACGTTGTGGAGCAGGTGAAGCTGAAGGTAGTTTACGTCACACCACCTACTGACCAACAAAGAAGATTCCCCGTCGCATGATGGCTCTGGGGTGTTAGCGTCTGAGGTGACCTTCGTAGAGACTTGACTTGACACAGGACTATGCTTGCCTCTTCGTTTGTGTGATCATCGGATTAGGCATAGCAGCCTTTGTTTGCACCCAAATTTGGCAAGTATGGTCAATATCGGCAAGTCCCAGGTCAACGAAACATGGAAAGAATATAACTTAGGAATATCTTGGAAAATCTGTTTGGAAGGAAGAGACCGACACGGATACTGTTCATCAGATTTGGAAGATCTTAATCGGTTTTGGAAGATAAGACGGGTTTGGTTAAGAATCAGACTCCTGAACCGATACGACGCCAAACTTGGAAGGATCAAGACGCCGATACAGATAAGATTTACAAAGAGTCCAAGGTGAATACAATCAAATCGGCGACTATATAAAAGGACCAGAGGCGAGAGGAAAAGATGCCCAGAGCCAACCCGCAAACACGCATCTACTTTTCCTTTACTTTCTGTCAATTAGAGTAGCCAATTTAGCTTGTAATCTTTCATCTGTAATACTCTTTGATCAATCGAGCGCGATCGCCGGTATTGATCTTTGTTGCATTACACCCTTTTGGTTCATCTTTTTCTTCGATCTTGTTGCGCATCGCCTTTTTCGGAAGAAGTGGCCTATTTACCCCATCCATCTTTCCGCCGGATCGACTAGATTTACCGTTCGCTTTGATCGAAATCGACTTGCATAAGTCGATTAGATCAATTTGTCTTCTTGCCGATTGCAAGGTCAAATCGGCTCGCACGCCTACACACTTGAACCCGGTGTTCGTCCGGTGTGTTGAGGCTGAAAACCCTCCGTCAAGTTTTTGGTGTCAACACATTTTGCTTGCGACCGGTGGGACCAAAGAGCCAATCTACAGGATGAACGCAAACAAGTCCATTGCTCCAGTCGACGTCAACACGGAGGCGATCATCGCCGCCACAATGGAGGACTTGAATCCTGAGTAGCGACAAGAGATCGAAGAAAGAAAAGCTGCTTTCGAGGAGATGATGCTGAGCTGCTACCAAAAAACCCGACGAGGGGTTATCCAAAAAACAGCTCTCCCGACGCTCAACCCTATCGGCGATACCAACAAACCAGTCGATCAAGTAAGTCGATACATGCCGGCTCAGGCCGAGTTATCTTCTATGATTGAGCAGTCGGTACATCATACGCTGATCAACCAATCATCGGCCTTGGTCACAACTTTGGGGCTGATGATAGAAAACAGCGTTAAGACAATCGCTCAAGAGTTGGCCACGCCAGAAGTCTGTTAGAACCATCGCAACAACTTCCGACGTATCCCCACGCTGGGCGCCAACTAACAGCGGCGATTAAGTCGTCATCGGCAATTCCTGCAATGCCGACTCAACCCACGGTGCTGAAACAATATGATGGATTCACTCAGTACTATGCATATATCGACGCTGCAAAACCCAGCACATCGGCTACGATATTGCCTTCGATATCGCTTGGTGGCTATACCCAATCGGCTACACAGCCGAACGAGCACATGTACAGGCCGATTCCGACCGCGAATCAGGCGACTCACAGAGTAGTTGCCTACACGGAACCCTTTGCACCCGTGCCAGAGCCACCTACACCTAGAGCCGATAGACGTGATCAAGCGCCACAACAATACCAGGAGGTGATACCCAATCGGCAACCCGAGCTAGCACTCGGGGGGCAGGATGCTGTTTATGGCCAAAGGCCTAATCGGCAACCCGAGTTGGCACTCGGGGGGCAGGATGTCAACTGGGTCGACCAAATCTCGACTGTATTGAGAGACCAGTTTGGCCTGCAACCAAGGGGTAGGACGGTCGGCTACCGAAAGCCGTACCCGGATTACATTGATCACATAGCCTATCCACGCAATTACCGAGTCCCAGACTTTGCCAAATTCTCAGGGGACGATTCCGTTACTACTTTAGAACACGTCGGACGATTTATTGCCCAATGCGGTGAAGCTGCCCAGTCCGATGGGCTAAGGATTAGATTGTTTTCATTATCATTGTCTGGAACTGCTTTCACGTGGTTCATAAATCTTCCTCCAAATTCGGTCCACTTCTGGAACGATTTAGAGAGTCGATTTCATGAATACTTCTTCACTGGAAGCCAGGAGCTCAGAATCGCCGATTTGAGCTCTCAAACAGAGGTCTGGAGAATCGGCAATTGAGTACATTAAGAGATTCAGAAAGGTTAGGAATCGGTGTTTTGGTGTAACTTTGCCCGATAATCAGTTAGCCGATTTGGCTTTCCATGGGTTAATTTCCCCATTAAAGGAAAGATTTGGCGGGCAAGAATTCACTGATTTGAGTCACCTCCTACACCGAGTATCGGCTCAAGAAAGTCGTTTCTCCAATGATCATGGCTTCAAAAATGAATTTAGGAATAATGAAGACAATATACAATCGGTTTTAGAGGATAGCCGATTACAATTCGTAGAGGAGCCAGCCATGAATGAGGATGTCAACCTTTTTTCGATCAACATGGTCTACTGCTCAGGCAAAGGAAAGGAACCTATGGACGAAGAACCTAAGCCGATCCAACGGATCAACATTCAGTCCAGTTCGAAGGGTAGTGACACACTCAAAATTACGATCGGCTCATTCCAAATAGAAGCCGATCAAAATGGCAAAAACTCGACAATTAAATCAAATGGAGAGCTGCAAGTCGGGCGATGGTATAAGGCTGAAAATCTCCACGAAAAAACAGCACCCAAACTTAAAGCCGGCTTTTTCTCTATTACTTGAGAAATATGAAAGAAGAGGTAGTCGGCAAGGGCAGCGTTCTCATCGACGGATAATTGGCCAAATAATTTGGAAAGAGCTGCACGACGACACCCCCCAATGGACGTCAACATGGTATTTACTCGGCGATCGAAGTTAAAATAAAGACAGAATCGACTAAAGAGGCATTCATCCAGCTATGAATTGGCCACGAGGAAGCTGAGTGTGTATCGGCTACTTAATATTCAATAGCCGATGAAGTACAAGCCGATGATGGAGATTTTTGGAAGATAACAAGTTATCTCCCAAAAATGGGGGGCATATGTTTGCACCCAAATTTGGCAAGTATGGTCAATATCGGCAAGTCCCAGGTCAACGAAACATGGAAAGAATATAATTTAGGAATATCTTGGAAAATCTGTTTGGAAGGAAGAGACCGACACGGATACTGCTCATCAGATTTGGAAGATCTTAATCGGTTTTGGAAGATAAGACGGGTTTGGTTAAGTATCGACTCTGAACCGTCTGACGCCAAACTTGGAAGGATCAAGACGCCGTCTGAATAAGATTTACAAAGAGTCCAAGGTGAATACGATCAAATCGGCGACTATATAAGAGGACCAGGGCGAGAGGAAAAGATGCCCAGAGCCAACCCGCAAACACGCATCTACTTTTCCTTTACTTTCCTGTCAATTAGGAGTAGCCAATTTAGCTTGTAATCTTTCATCTGTAATACTCTTTGATCAATCGAAAGGCGATCGCCGTATTGATCTTTGTTGCATTACACCCCTTTTGGTTCATCTTTTCTTCGATCTTATTATGATCGCTTTTTTCGGAAGAAGTGGCCTATTTACCCCATCCAGTCTTTCCGCCCGGATCGACTAGACTTACCGTTCGCTTTGATCGAAATCGACTTGCATAAGTCGATTAGATCAATTTATCTTCTTGCCAATTGTAAGGTCAAATCGGCTGGCACGCCTACACACTTGAACCCGGTGTTCGTCCGGTGTGTTGAGGCTGAAAACCCTCCGTCAAGTTTTTGGTGTCAACAGCCTTGTATCGAGAAAAATAAGATAACGAAAGAACGAGAGATGTACTTGATGAATTTTCCTAGGCAACATTCAATCTAACAAGAAAACTAGTTTGCTGGCGTTATCCTATTTTTCTTGATACAAGTTTAATTCGAGAGGAAGTTCAAGAAAAAGGATTGCCTCTTCTGAGATCACAGTTTTAGACTTGCAGTAGCACCGGCCTTTTGCACAAGCCCAGGTCGTGGCAATGCGCCTGATGGTTTTACACGTCGTGAACATATTCGTTCGTGGTTGGGTGACTGATCGAGCCCAAATTCTTGTACTGAACTTTTAAAACTTTAATCAACCGTAGAGCTGAGTCTTCGGTAGGAACCCCAATCAACATGGTAACCATGCATCATGCATGCTGCCTTGACGTTGTCTACTGGCATGGACGACTGCGTAGATGATCAGAAGGCAACAAAGCCACGAAGGTATCTGACACTATCTTGAAAAAGGTCATCTGTGACGGTTCATAACTGTCATCAGTGGTGGTTTTTGAACTGTCATAGATTTAGTGCCATTGATAATCGAGGATTATCAATGGCTATTTTCAAACCGCCACAGATACATTATCTATGGCGGTTTTAGCCAAAAACCGCCATTGATAACTATGTATCTGTGACGGTTCTAACCACAAACCACCACAGATATACGGTTATCTCTGGCGGTTCTATCCATAACCCGCCACAAATATTTTGTACTAGTGGCGGTTTTTCAATAGAACTGCCATAGATACTCTCAATATCAGTGGCAGTTTTTTGATAGAACCACCACTGATACTAGTATTAGTGGCGGTTTTAGCCTACTATCAGTGGCGGTTCTAGCCAAAAACCGCCACTGATAACGCCACATAACAAAATAAAATATTGGCATTTCGGACTAGCCTCTAGCAGCGCTAGCCATGCCCTCTGAAGCAGCATACACATAGAACAGTGGTATCATTCAGAGGATGTATTCTCGGCTGTAACGGTTCGCATTATACATCCAACTCCAGTCCATCTACAATAATTAATGTAAACAATTATTAATATCCAATAATCTTAAATAAAATATATGCTCATACCAAACTAAAATTAAATTTATCCTCTAAATGAGCTACATAATAAATTCATCAACTCAAAATGAAAAGGCAACTTCATTATCACGAACCTACCATATTAACTAAAATTTAATATTTCTTAATATCCAATAATCTTAAGTAAATAAATTTAATATATGCTTCATAAAAATTAGCTAACAATAGCCACTAATGGAGCAAGATGTATATACACGTGCTAATAATCTTAAGCAAATCTTAATTACTTCATTTTCATATATGCTCATACTTAGCCAAAATTAAATTTAACCTTCGAAGAGCTACATAATAAACTCATCATTTCAAAATGCAAGCCAATTTCAAGATCACTCATCTACTATATTAACTAAAATTTATTTTCTGTTAATATCCAATAATCTTAATTAAATAAATTTTATATATACTTGATCATAATTCATCACCTAAAAAAGGTAGACAACTTAATCTAATGGAGCAAGATAATAAATTCATCATCCACAAAATGCTAGGTAAATAAAAACAAACTAAATCTAAACCTTAATTAAACTAGGTCTAAGCATTGAATTGCAACGACACCACTACAAATGAAGAGAGGAGAACGAATCACACAGCTTGGAACAATTACAGGAAGTAGAAGCACAAAAATCTTTGTAAAACGAAATATGAAATTAGCTAGTAAGGTTTTGTAGTCAGGGAGGAAGATGGTTATGGCATAGTTGTAGGGGGTATTTATAGGAATATTATTTGTGGTGGTTTTGAATTAAAACCGCCACAAATAATAATATTAGTGACGGTTTTAACAAAAAACTGCCACAAATACTAATTGTCGACGATTCGGGAACCGGTCCCCCACCGAGCTTACTTGTTGAATGAGGGATCAACCTAGGGCCCCTTTTTCGCGGGGGTATAGCTTCCGAAGACCTACCGAGCTACGAAACGAGGCGGGCCAAGACAATCACAACGAACAAGGGGTCTTTTTTATCTGGTTCGGGCCTCTCACCAGGGAGATAACAGCCCTACGTCCAGTGATTGCAATATGGTGTGAAAGGGGATTACAATACACTTGCTCGGGGAGCCCCGGGCGATTCTAGGAGTGCCCTACGGGGTCAACCGTAACAAGCGCTGAGTACAAGTGAGAATATGAGGTGAATCCAACCCCCAACCCTTCATGCGAGAGGGTATTTATAGGGCAATACAGGCGACACAACATTTATTACAGGGGGCGTGTTACTATTCTGGACGTAAGGCCGATTCCTTGTTCTCACGGACGCAGCGACGGGTATGAATGTGCAGACCATGGAGCGTCTTGGGTCGCCGGGCGTGTGGTCCTTCGAGCCGCCTTGCAATTAATGCCACGTCGTCTTCGTGGACCGCGCCCGGCTTTTGGGCGAAGCCCTAAGGCCCCTTCAGTAGGTCGGGTCGCCTGGTCGTGGGCTTCCGAGCAGGCATGCTCGGGGACGAGCTTTGACGGAGGACGGGGACAGCCCGAAGGTCGAGCGGCCCGAAGATCTGTTCTTGGGTATGGGGTCCGAGCACAGGCGTGCTCGGGAGTTGTCGGGATCCCATGGTCGGATATAGAGAATATCCAATCCTCGACAGCTAGCCCCCGAGGCTCAAGGGGGGAAATCGCCTTGCCGAAGCCGCCGCCTTAAGCCTCCAGACTCTCGGTGAGGGATTGGAGCCTCGTGGCGAAGGGCTACCACAACATCCGAGCAACGCCTGCCCAGGGACGAGGATCTCCGCTGCAAAGAGCTACCGCAACATCCGAGCAACGCCTGCTCGGGAACGAGGATCGTGCGGATCCGGACGTGTTTTGGTCAAGGGTCGGTCAAAACCCCGCAGCGAAGGCAAAAGGCCGCGGCGGTTCCTTCTCCGTGAAGCTTTACAGGTACGGCTCTGACAGTTTTCGAAAACCGCGCCGTTGCAGGACAATTTTTGAAAACCGCTTCGCCACGCGTCAGCGGTCCGGCCCGTTCGGCTTCTCCGCCCATAAATATCAGGCGGGAACGGCCCAGTAGACATTCTTCTCTCCCACAACTGGTGAAAAAATTTCCCAAAAGCTCCCCGACTCCCAGACTTCCTTCTCTCGCTTCAGCGCTCCTCCTTCCAACCCTTTTCCATGGCGAGGCTTGGCGTGAGCAAGACCACCGCGGAGAGGCTCCGGGTGCTCCAGGATTTCGGGTACCTCGACGCGTACTCCTGGCGGGTCCCTGACGGCTAGTCGGGCCCGATCCCCCGCGACGACGAGATAGTCACGTGCGAGCTATACACCATCAACGGGCTTCAAATGCCCGAGAGTGAGTTCATAGAATCCGTACTCATGCATTGCGAGTGCGAGATCACCCATTTGAATCCCAACTCCATTCTTATCTTGGCCATATTCTCCCACCTTTGCGAGGGCTTCGCGGGCATCCTGCCCACAATGAGTCTTTTCTTCCATTTCTGCTCCTTGTTCCGCACCGGAAGCGCTTCACGCACCGGCGCTTTGTACTTCCTCCTACGAGGCAACCGCCTGTACGAGTATCCCTTCTTCACCCTCAAGGATTCGGTGGCAGGCTGGGCCGACTATTGGTTTTATCTGCGGAAAGCGGAGAGGAGCAGCTTGCGCTACACCGAAGCGGCGGCGTCCAGCGTCGAGACCCCGCGCCCGCCCATCGCGCCTGAGGAGGAGGGGTCCTTGATGCTGATCAGCGAGCTCACGAACATGGGGCTGACAGGTCGGGACATAGTCCGCGACTTCCTCAGGAACAGGGTGTCCCCTTTGAGGAGGAGGGAGCACCCCTTCTTTGAGATCGTCGGGTGGGACGACATCACCCGTGAGAGCACCTCCGGTAAGCTTTACGACCTCGATGATCCTTTGCTTTGCTTCCGCCGTTTAGCCCCGTACTGATTTCGCTCGCCGACCAACGATAGAGCCGGGCTTTGACTGGTTGGAGAAAAGGGTCGGAGAGATGTTCGGCACCCCCAAGGGGAAGGAGCTTGAGCATAAGCATCAAGTCCCGAAGAACGTGCTCGAGCGGAGCGACACGGTAAGTTGCTTCATGATTCATGCTCAGAGAAGGCATCCCGAGCCCTTCTGACGCACCTTTCGCCCTTGGCCAGGAGAAGACCGCCCTGAAGCTGGCAGTGGCCGCGCTCAGGCCCCTGGAGGGTGGAAGGGGAGTGCTCGTCCCCGCCGCCAGGACCAAGAGCATAAGGGGCAAGAGGAGCGCCCCGCCGCCGGCCACTACAAGACTGACGAAGAAACGGGCAAGCTCATCTGGTAATCCGGCGGTACGGCACATGGAGTTTGCCGATCGGAAGGAGGTATGCAGCCTGAACGCTTGGTTGGAGAATTACGGCAAGGACCCCCTGGAGCAGCTCGAGAAGGAGAAGGGCCTGACCGAAGAACTGGTGCAGGCCGAGCAAAAGAGGTTGCAGGACGAGCTGGCCGAGGTCTAGGCCAAGCTCAAACGAGTCACCGATGCTCGGGAAGCTTCAGAGCTCGAAGTTGCGACCGCCGCCGAGGAGGAGGACGAGGCGCGGGCGTTCGAGGAAGACGCTGGAGGCGGTTGACATGGAGAAAGTCGACCCCCTCCTGGCGAGGATCAGCAGCGCCGTGGAGAAGAAGGCCGAAATTGTGGTCGCGGTGGCCAACCCTTCCGTGGGGGACAATGAGGACCAGACCGAAGGTGAGCCCCGAATTTTGCTTTCCCTTCCTTTCCTAGCCCTTTGCTTCATGTATTCGAGCTAACCCCACTCTCCTGACGTGGGCGAAATAGCTCGTAGGACTTTACCGAACTATCGCAAAATGATTTACGAGCTCCTTGATCACGTCTTAGCGGGGGTGCTCGCCGATGCCGCCGACATTGTGATGGCGGAGGGTGTAGAGGCGGTGGAGAAGTTCGTCGCCGACGACCCGGTCGAGGTGGACCCCCTGCCCCGGAGGGAACGCTTCCCCAGGGCGGGCTTCTTGCCCCCTCAGCACAGAGAACGCAGAAGGAGGGGAGAAGGCCGTCCCCGCAGCCTTGGGGGAAAAAGTTGCCCAAGAGGGCTCAGGGTGCTCGGGTGCATCACCTGCCCGAGACAAAGACGCAAAGCCCCCGAGCGAACAACATGCTTGGGGTGAGACGGCGCCCGCCCCGAGCGAATCGCATGCTTGGGAGGATGCCCCGATATCCCCGGGCGAACAACATGCTCGGATTGACAGCGAGAAGACATTGAGCGAGTCAGCCGCTCAGGAGGGAAGCGTGGCGCCCCGGGGCGAACCTCAAGCCCGGGGGGACGATTCATCGTCTTCAATCAGCTTGCCTTCTTGGAAGGACTCTGGTGAAGTCCGCAGCCCCCTGCTGAACCCTGAGGACCTTCGGGGGCGTGAAGTTACCCAACGCTTCCCGGATAATTTCAGTGCGGGCATTGCTCAGGTGAGAATGCTTCTTTCGTTGTCGTCGTAGTTTTCCCGCCTTGGTTGCGGTGTCTGAAGTTTTTCCGCCTGCAGCTCCTTCAGAGGACCCTGGAGGACTTTGATGCAGCGATGGTCATCCCCGAGGAAGTGGCCCAGATGCACGCCGAGCATGAGGCTCGGATAGCCAAGCTTGAATAGCGAGTAGGCGACCTCAAGGCCCGGGACAACGTGCTTGTGCATAGGTGCCGCGAGGCGGAGAAGGATGCCACCGAGGTCAAGGTGAAGAACCTTGGGCTCGAGCAAGGGCTCAAATAAGAAAAAATGCGCTGCCGCCAGGCCAAGGATGATGCCTCCGCCGGTAAGGAAAAGATCCTCGCGCTCGAGCAAGAGCTTGAGCTAAAATCCCGTAGGCAGAGAAGGACCTTGCCGAAGGCCAGACGAAGGTTCTTGGGCTCGAGCAAGAGCTTGAAAAAGAAAGGAAGAATGCTCGGATCCTCGGAACGAAAGTGGCGGATCTGGAACGGGCAACGGCCGCTGACCTTGCAGAACAAGGCAGTGAAGAGGTCAAGCAACTTCTCTGGGAAGCCCGTGAAGGCCGCAAAGCCCGGCGAAAGGTAATTGATCTTGAAGGCAAGATTGATGACCTGAGGTAGAAATTACTCTGCGGCCCTCAGGGGAGCGAAGCCCGGCGTGTAGAGGATTTCTTCTTGTTTTTTTTTCTTCTTTTTGATGATTTTTGGATGACTTTTGATGACGCTAGTGGAGCGTACATTTTTCTTTCGCCCATGGGATGTGTTTGCCGCGATGCTCATTTTGTGTGCTCCTAAGCTATTTCCTACGAATAACGAGCACAGGGTAGATAGCAAGATGTAGGCAGGTAAAAGCGCGGGTTAGGGAAAGACTTCGTATAGGTAACAGGTTCTTAAGGAAGAAGCAAGTTACAATGTTAGACTAGAGTGAGGCACTTAGCGACGATTTCTTAAAAAAGACGCTTAACGTGACCACCCGCTCCCCCAAGCCCCCGCTGCGAATGAAAGTCGTGCCCCTAAGTTGCGAGCACGAGCTCGTTCGCAGGAGAGTTGGGAAAGCGCGCGCTGCCCTTCCGATGAAGGCACCAGTTTCTCCGAGCGGCGGTCTTGGTTTAGCTCGGGGGAGGAGAACGCGCAAGGCCTAGGATTCCTTAACACTTCGGACGCATACACCTGAGTTGCGAGTATGGTCGTAGGTGAGGAATAAACGCGATGTGCCCGACAGGGTGCGCAACGACCAAACACACGCGAACCAGACTAAATCTCTGGACCGACCGAGAGGGTGTCTGTGTGCGACTTGTATCACGCAGTGAAAAGCTACTACGGACCAAGGTCGGCTTGGGGAGACTGGAGCCTCTAGCGGTGAGTTTTAGTGGCAGGGTGTTGGTCGTGGCACCTTGTGCAGTTGCGTGCGCTGGCCCGATTTTAGAACGAAGAAGAAAAACTTTGAACAGTTGATTTTGCCCGACGCGCGCTTGTAACATTACCAAGATCGTGAGAGAAGTGTGCCCTTGTGCGAGGCTAGTCGGCTTACCAATGGGCAGTGATCTTGAATAAATTCGCAAATCTTGGAGGTAATAGACGCTGCGTGGGTGAGGGAAACAAGCATGCCATTCTTCGAAAAGAGAAAACATATATCTACACAAGATGCAAAATGGAGCATAAGCTTAGACAAAGAACTTGCGCAGCTGGTCGATGTTCCACGAGCTCGTGAGCACGCGACCGTCCTCCATCGCCAGGCGGACAGCCCCCGGGCGTGCTATCGAGACGACCATGAAAGGTCCTTCCCACATGGGGGAGAGCTTGTTGGCCTTCGACGTATCCTGAATTCGGCGCAGGACGAGGTCCCCGACCTGCAGGGCGCGGGGCCGAATTGACTTGGTCGTGTGCCTGCGAAGAGCTTGTTGGTAGACGGCGGATCGGAGCAGCGCCCTTTCTCGCGCCTCCTCGGCAAGGTCGAGGTCGAGGCGACGCTCGCGCCCTTGATGGATGTCATCAGCCAGGTGTACCCTCGGGGACCCGAGCACGAGTTCGGCGAGTAGGACAGCCTCGACACCATAGATGAGCTAGAAAGGCGTCTCGCCTGTAGCTCGGCTTGCTGTGGTGCGTATAGACCAGAGGATGGAAGGAACCTCGTCCACCCACGACCCGCCGTGCTAGGTGAGGTCTTTGAAGACCCTCTTCTTGACCCCTTGAAGGATTTGGCCATTTGCTCGCTCGGCTGTTCCGTTACTCTGTGGATGAGCTACAGAGGCGAAGCAGACCTTTGTGTCGATATCTTCGCAGTAGGCCTGGAACAGCTCACTGGTGAACTGAGTGCCGTTGTCCGTGATGAGGCGATTGGGGACCCCAAAGCGCGTCACCACGTTGCTGCGGAAAAATCTCTTGGCTGCTTGAGCCGAAATGGTTGATACAGGCTCGACCTCGATCCACTTAGAGAAAATGTCGATGGCCACGAGTAAGTATTTGCAACCCTTTCGACCACGGGGGAAAGGCCCGAGAATGTCTGCCCCCCAGGTCAAGAACAGCCATGAGAGTAGGATGGTTTGCGCCACAGTCTGTTGGTGGTGGGCCTTGGCGCGCGTGGGCACGCCCGGCAGGTCGCCACAAGTGCCCGAGCGTCGTCTAAAGCTGTTGGCCAATAGTATCCCAACCGGAATGCTTTGCTCACAAGCGTCCAGAAGGACGAGTGGGCGCCGCACATTCCTTCATGGATATCTCTGAGAAGGAAGTGGCCCTCTTCCCGAGATATGCACTTGGAGAGGACTCCAAGTGCCCCTTTGTGGTATAAGGCGTCCTCAACTAGCTTGTAAGCAGAGGACCGCCTTTTAAGCTGGGAACGTTCGGCTTCTTCCTCGGGCAGTGTCCCGTGGGCAAGATACTGGACAAATGGCGTCATCCAGTTTGCACCGTGCTCAAGGAAGGAGACGTTACCGCACGTCTCTCACGCCTCCTCTACAGAGGGAACAGGGGGCTTTGGTAGATGCTCGACTGGCGCCCTGGGCAGGGCGGGCATCTGATGGTTTGCCTCCTCTACAGAGGGAATGGAGGGCTTGTGCAGATGCTCGACGAGCACCCTAGGCGGGGCGGGCATCTGCGAGGAACCGACCTTGGAAAGATGGTCGGCCAGGGAATTGTCCTTCCTGGGGATGTAGAGTACTTCGAAATTTCTAAAGTACCACTCCCTCGTCCTCACTTCAACCAAGTAAAGCGCCATTGAGGTATCGGAACACTGATACTCCTTGTTGACTTGGTTGACGACCAACTGTGAATCGCCTTTCACGGTCAGTTGCTGGACCCCGAGTGCCTTGCACGCTCGCAGCCCGACCAAGAGGCCTTCATACTCCGCCGCATTGTTGGTCGCGGCGAAGTGCAATTGGACGACGTAGTGGAGTTGATCCCCTTGAGGGGACACTAGTACGACGCCAGCCCCCGAGCGTTCGAAAGCTTGGGAGCCGTCGAAGTACATGGTCCAGTGGTTGCCCCAGATTCGCGGGGCTCAGTGGCGGGTTGGGCGGGATTCGTCTATTCCGCTACGAAGTTCGCTAAGATCTGGGACTTGATCGCTGTGCAGCGGAGAAGTGAATGTCGAACTCTGCGAGTTCCATGGCCCACTTTGCTATCCGGCCGCTGATGTCTTGATTTCTTAGGATCTCCCTAAGTGGAAAGTTGGTCGGAACGACGACCTTATGAGCTTGGAAATAGTGGCGCAGCTTCCTCGAAGCTACGAGCAGTGAGTACAAAAGCTTCTGGACCTCGGGGTAACGCTCCTTCGGTCCGTGCAAGACTTCGCTGACGTAGTATATTGGACGCTGCGTCCCTTATCGCTCGACAGCCAACACGACGCTTACGGCCTTGGGGGTCGCCGCGAGGTACAGTAGGAGCGGCTCCCGATCTTGGCATGACCAAGATCGGGGGGCTGGACAGGTACTGCTTCAGCTCCTCGAAGGAGCGGTTAGCCTCTTCCGTCCAGATGAAGCCCTCGTGCCTGTGGAGCGCCTTGAAAAAGGGCAATCCGCGCTCGCCTGACCGGGAAATGAAGCGACTTAGGGCCGCCATTCGTCTGGTCAGGGTCTAGATCTCCTTGACGGAGCTCGGAGGTCGCATCCTTTTGATGGCTTCGATCTTCTCCGGGTTGGCACCGATGCCCTGCGGCCCGATGAGGTACCCGAGTACTTTGCCCGCTTTCACCCCGAAAACACATTTCTCAGGATTAAGCTTTATTCGATGTCTATTGAGATTACAAAAGGTCTCCTCGAGGTCGGATACATGACCCGAGGCAAGCTTACTTTTAACTACGATATCATCTACATATACTTCCGTGTTCGACCTATCGGTCTCGAAGGTCTTCGCATCAAGTTACTGGAAGGTCGCTACGCGTTTCCTGCATCGAAGGACATGGTCGTATAGCAGAACGTGCCGAACGGCGTGATGAAGGAGGTCTTCTCCTCGTCTCCAGGGGACAAGCTAATCTGGTGATAGCCCGAGTAGGCGTCAAGGAAACTCATCACCTGAGACTCTGCCGTCGCGTCGACCAGCTGGTCAATGCGCGGCAGCGGAAAGTTGTCTTTCAGACAGGCGGTGTTCAGGCCGGTGTGGTCGACACACATGCGCCACTTGCCACCCTTCTTCTTGACAATGACTGGGTTTGCCAGCCACTCTGAATGCTCGACTTCCCTGACGAAGCTGGCCTTAAGGAGTTTGTCGAGTTCATCCCGGATGATCGCTTGCTTCTCCGGGGAAAATCGCCTGAGCTTTTGACGCACAGGTCTTTTATCAGGCCGAACAGCTAGCCTGTGCTCGATCACTTCCCTTGGGACCCCGAGCATGTCGGACGGTTCCCAGGCGAACACGTCCGCGCTCCTCCGGAGGAAAGTGATGAGCTCGAGTTCTATTTGGGATCTAAAGAAGATCCCAAATGAAAGACCTTGGTCGGGTCGACCTCACTTAGAGGGACCGCCTTGGTTTCTCCTCCGGGCTAGAGGGTAACTTTGGGCCGGGAGTGCGTCGGCGCTTGGTCAAGGCCGCGCTGCGGCAGCTAGCCGACCATGTCGAGCGACTTCTCGTCGCAGTTCAGGGCCGCCCTATGGTCGCCTTTGACGGTGATGACACCCTTTGGTCCGGGGACCTTTAGGCACTGATAAGCGTGATGCGTGGCGGCCATGAACTTGGAAAGGGCCGGCCTGCCGAGGATGGCGTTGTAGGCTGACTTGAAGTCAACGACCTCAAAGTTGACTAGCTCGGTCCGGAAGTTGGCGAGGCCCCCGAACGTCACGGGCAGAATGATCTGACCGAGGGGCTTGATCGAGGTGCCAGGGACGATCCCGAAGAACGGAACAGCTATGCTCTTGATCTTGGAGCGAGGGACTTGCATCTCATCCAGGACCACGGCGAATATGAGGTCCAAGGAGCTCCTGCCATCGATGAGGACACGGCCGACCTTGGCATTGCTGATGGTCAGGCTCATGACCAATGGCAGCTTCTGAGGCTTGGTCATTCCAAGGGGACAATCGTCCTTGGAGAAAGTAAGGGATAGCTCGGACCACTTGAGTTGTTGCACGGGCGGCTTGCCCTGAGCGATATGGCCAACCTCCCGTGCCGCCTCTTTCAGATCCCTATAGGATTTGTAGGCTGAGGAGCCCCCGAATATGACGGCTACATGGTTGCAGGGCTCCTGGTAACCCATGTCGTCGTCGTTGTCCGCGGGACCCTTGCCCTTGCTACTCTCGCCTTTTCCCAGGAGAGTGGGCATGAGGCCTTCGCCGTTGTAGAATTTCTCCAGGCGGTATACCCAGGTCCGACAATTGCGGAGATTGTGGCCGGCCACCTGATGGAACGGGCAGAAGCGGTCGCCCGAAGGGGCAACCCTTTCCCCGCGCTCCTGGCCGCCTTGAACCTAGTCATCGCAATCTTGGTCGCCGCAGCCTTGGTCGTCATCCTCTCAGTCGTTGCGTCGCGGGCGTGGCCAACCCCGTCCATCGTCGCGTTGCTGAGTAGGCGGGCCACGCGGCGGACAGCGATCAACGGCGGCCACCATGTCCGGCGCGTGCGACCTCTTCTTCTTCTTGGATTTCTTCTCCGCGGACCCCGAGTGCTTCTTGCTCGAGGAGCCCTCCAGGCCCGGCTGGGGCGGCAGCTTACCTTTGTCGAGTATCTTCTTCCATTTCACGGCTTCGTCGGCATTCGCGTAGCGATCGGCCATACGGAACAGCTCATTGGCCGACAGGTTGGGGTGGATCTCCAGGTCTTGCGTGAAGCATACGTCGTGGACGCCAAACTTGAAGGCCCGGACGACAGCCTCATCCGAGATGCTCGGAATGGAGTTCCTTACCTTAATGAATCTTTGGACGAAGTCCCGCAAAGTTTCTTTATCCGTCTGGATCAGCCGCTCGAGGTCACGTTCGTTGCCCGGGCAAGTGTAACAGCTTTGGAAATTCGCCCGGAGGGCTTCGCAAAGCTGCCTCCACAAGCGGATCGACCCTTCCTTCTGGTTGAAGAGCCATGTCCTGGCGGAGCCGTCGAGGACTGTGGGGAGGTAGTTGGCCATAACTCCCTCGTCCCCCTCGGCCGCCAGGACGGCTGTGGAGTAAATCGAGAGGAATTCGTCCGGGTTCTGGGTCCCATTAAACCGCTCGATGTGGCCGGGCTTGAACTTGCTCGGCCAAGAGACATCACGGAGGGACGCCGAAAAGGCCCGACATCCGAATGCCGGATAGTCATGGCGCCCCCCCCCCCGAGCGTGGCGATCGTGGCGGTTGGTGCCCAGACGGTCTTTTGCGCCCGGCGTGAGGCGAGAGAATATGCCCCCGTGCTGGCGCGATGAAGGCAGCCCCGAGGTGGAACTCTCGGTGCGCTCGTAGGCAGACGGGGCATGCCCGCGAGCCCCCCCCCGGGGGCCGCTCCGAACGTCCCCACGGTGCCGGTCTCGCCCCCCGCGGCCCCCCCGAGCAGGACTTCGGGAGGCGCTATGGCGGGAGCGAACGGGGGAGTGGTTCTTGTGGTCTCGGGAAATACTCCGGAGCCTTTTTCCGCCAGGGGGCCCTGGGACCCCTATGTCGGTGGCGAGTTTTTCCAAGTTTTCAGCTACGACCGCCCCCATGGCTGCCAGGTCCGCTTGGTCGGAGAAGTTCTAAAGGCTGCGCACGACCGTCGCCATGGCCCGCAGCCGCTCGACGCTCTGGGGAGTGGCTGGGGGCGACCATGGGGGACGGTTGTGCACGTGCTCTGGGGAGCGGTATTCGTTGGGATCTTCACGAACTCGGTCTCCAGCCCCGGCGTCCGCCCCCCCGCTAGGTTGGCGGCGGACGGTCGCCAGGGTCCTGCCCGGGGACAACTCTGGGCGGTTCTCGCCAGCGTCGTGCTGGTGTTGGTGAGAATTTGCTGGAGACTGCTCCTCCTGATCTTCCTCCTTTCCCGCCATGTTAACGCTGCAGGAGCGCCAGGACTGCAAGGATGACACCGTGGTGCCACCTCGCGTCGCGGTCCTTCGATTGCACTCGGGACGGTCAAGGCCGCTCGAGCTGCCGCGGAGGCCGCTAGATTCTTCCTCGCTAACGAGGGCATCACGCCGTGAGCGGAGGAAACGTTCTCGCGCTGCGGCGACCGGGGAAAGACTCCCGGACTTGGTATGGCCTTCCGGATCGGCCGCACCGCCCACGCCATCGCTGGCGTAGTATGCGTCATCGTCCTCTACGTCGTTGAAGACGTAGAGGTCTTGATTGTCTTGAGAGTTCGGCATCCTCAGGGATCCCTCGCGAAAGGACTCAGTCGATCCCCACGGACGGCGCCAGCTGTCGACGATTCGGGAACCGGTCCCCCGCCGAGCTTACTTGTTGAATGAGGGATCAACCTAGGGCCCCTTTTTCGCGGGGGTATAGCTTCTGAGGACCTACCGAGCTACAAAACGAGGTGGGCCAAGACAATTGCAACGAACAAGGGGTCTTTTTATCTGGTTCGGGCCTCTCACTAGGGAGATAACAGCCCTACGTCCAGTGATTGCAATATGGTGTGAAAGGGGATTACAATACGCTTGCTCGGGGAGCCCCGGGCGATTCTAGGAGTGCCCTACGGGGTCAACCGTAACAAGCGCTGAGTATAAGTGAGAATATGAGGTGAATCCAACCCCCAACCATTCGTGCGAGAGGGTATTTATAGGGCAATACAGGCGACATAGCATTTATTACAGGGGGCGTGTTACTATTCTGGACGTGGGCAGCACCGATTCCTTGTTCGGCGGGCAGCGACGACGTGGGTACGGCGCAGATGGCGGGCGCATTGCATGGCGTCTGGTCGCCGGCGTCACGATCCTTCGAGTCGCCTTGCAATTAATGCCACGTCGTCTTCGTGGACCGCGCCCGGCTTTTGGGCGAAGCCCTGAGGCCCCTTCAGTAGGTCGGGTCACCTGGTCGCGGGCTTCCGTGTAGGCATGCTTGGGGACGAGCTTTGACGGAGAACGGGGACAGCCCGAAGGTCGGGCGGCCTGAAGATCTGTTCTTGGGTACGGGGTCCGAGCACGGGCGTGCTCGGGAGTTGCCGGGATTCTATGGTCGGATATAGAGAATATCCAATCCTCGACACTAATATTATCAGTGGCGGTTTTTCGCCAAAACTGCCACAAATTATCAGTAGCGGTTTCAAAGAAAAACCACCACTGATAATGTGATTATCTGTGGCGGTTCCATCCAAAAACCGCCACAAATAATCCCGAGATTATTTGTGGCGGTTTCAAAGAAAAACCGCCACAAATAATCAGTTATTTGTGACGGTTCTAAACAAAAACCGTCACAAATAGTCTTCTCGCCATTTTCTGCTTTAGAACTGCCACAGATAAATGTATTTATAACGGTTCCAAAAAAACCGCCACACATAAGGCGTCACCTATATATGTTGTTTTGTGGTAGTGTGAATCTGGTGGTAACCGCTCGATTCAGTTCCCTTCACACAAAGCTGCCAAAATATGTCTTCTTTATCGTTCTCTGTAGCTAGAGAACTACAAGTAATGCCTCTTGTCAGAATTGTAATGTATTTATGTATGGCTGGTTCGCGATTAATAGAGTGGGCTACTTGTGATGCTTCTTCTGTACCTTTGAACATATGGTGTTCAGTTCTGATGCATGATGAAAAATGGCTGATAAGGCTGCCTACACACGAGCGGCCAGAGTTGTAACACGTGCAAATGTACAAGTTGTAACAGAAACAGTCAAAGTTCTACCTACCTTGAACTAATGACAGGCTCAAAGGGAATGTTCTTCATATTATTTATGCTAGAAGCCAAGGCAGGACATTACTCCGAGCGCGGAAATTTCATGCATGGAGAGACAATGAGGTCGCGTTCGAAACTTACTCTGAAAATACCATGACGTATAAGACGGGAGATTACACCCACGACGTCCCTGGTCATAATTATTGGCCTTCCTGATTATGACCCTAATTATGACCCTAGTCTACGCTCGATCTTGGCAATCTAGTGAATTGGAATTGCTTTGTAGAGAAAAGGTATCATTTTAATTAGGCTATGTTTGAAAGTATAATTTTTCAAAACTATAGTTTTGATATACTATGATTTGCAATCGTTTTGTTATAAATACCATAATTTTATCAAACCCCTTTGAAACTATGGTATTCCTTGGAACTACTAACTGTTTAGATGCAACATTACAAACCATGGTATTTAAGTGGAAATAGGCAAGAAGCTAATCAAAATCATGAAAACTTTAGGTTGGAGTGGAGTTTCAAATACTTCAAAAATACCATGGTATCTACCAAACTACAGGTTTTAATACATAATTTTTGGCATGGTAACCAAACACCTTATGTTATAAAACACCATGGTATTCTTAAAAACCATGATATTACCTAGAAACTATAAAAATACATTGCTTCCAAATAGGACCTTAGACTTTCTACTAATCAATGGAATATAAATGCTTCAAATACTACATCAAGCTAATATCGAGGGCTTGTTTGGAACGAAGGAATTAAGAACATAAGAGGGCAACAAAGTTCATGAAAGCAGTGTTTTATGTGGAATTGGTAAACATGGGGGAAAAAAATACAAGAATTGAACCCTAAAAAAAATTGACTAGGGGTACTCTTGAATTCACTGAAAAAGCTAGGGAGGCTAAACAAACACTCTTATCACCCGATCACTAGCCGGTTCCGATGAATAATTTCCTATGAACTACGTCTATATATACTCCTACCTAGCTAGCATCATACCATGCACAAATTCAAAGTCAAAAAAAAAAATGGCGGCAAAGGTAGCTCTCCTCATTCTCATGGTCACCTTCCTTCACGCTGCTCCAGCGTGCTGCGAACGCCGGGGCTTTCGCACCACCATGATCCGCACCGAAAAGACCATCGACTTCACGCGGGCCGCTCGGCAGTCGCAGGACCGGTTGTCCATGCTGGCCGCTCGGTTAGACGCAGCCGCAGGCCGCGTGAGCACGCAGACGCCGCTGCGGAAGGAAGTCGGCGTTGGCGCCTACGACATGGAGTTCTCCATCGGCACCCCGCCGCTGCAGCTGTCGGCCCTCGCCGACACAGGAAGCGACCTCATCTGGACCAAGTGCGGCGCGTGCGCCTCCTGCTCGCCGCAGGGCTCCCCCTCCTACTTCCCCGACAAGTCGTCCTCTTTCTCCAGGCTGCCGTGCTCCGAACGGCTCTGCCAAGCGCTGGGGAAGCGTGAGAAGTGCGGCGACGGCGGCACGGAGTGCGACTACAAGTACAGTTACGGCCTGGCCGCTGATGCCCACCATTATACCCAGGGTTATCTCGGCAGCGAGACCTTTACAATCGGGGGCGACGCCGTGCCGGGAGTCGGCTTCGGCTGCAAAAACATGTCGGAGGGCGGCTTCGGCACGGGCTCCGGCCTGGTAGGGCTCGGCCGCGGGACACTGTCCCTCGTCAAGCAGCTCAACGTAGGCGCTTTCTCGTACTGTCTCACCCCTGACACCACCAAGGCGAGCCCTCTCTTGTTCGGCTCCCTCGCCACCTTGACTGGCGCCGGCGTCCAGTCCACGCCGCTTCTCGAGGACAATACGTTCTACTCCGTGAACCTGCAGAGCATCTCGATCGGCGAGGTAGAGACGCCCGGCCCTGGAACCGAGGGCGTGGTCTTCGACTCCGGCACGACGCTGACGTTCCTCGGGGAGCCGGCCTACACGGCGGCTAAGGTAGCTATCCTGTCGCAGACGGCGCTCCCGCCGGTGGCCGGCAGAAACGGGTCGGAGGCGTGCTTCCAGATCGCCTCCGGCAACGGCACCTTGGACGGCTTCCCGCCGATGGTGCTGCACTTCGACGGCGGGGCCGACATGGCCTTGCCGGCGGCGAACTACTTTATGAAGGTCGACGACGGCGTGGCGTGCTGGGTCGTGCAGAGGTCGCCCAGCGTGTCCATCATCGGCAACATCATGCAGATGGACTACCATATACGGCACGACGTCGACAAGTCGATGCTGTCCTTCCAGCCTAGGATGAACGGATATCGACAAATTGACATTTTAAATAGATATATAACGATTTTGGTTTTCATTTTTAACACTTTAGCAAGCTTATTATAAAAAATAAGATTATAAAATTAGATTAAAAAATTAATTATTTGCTTCCCATAAATAAAAAGGTGAAAAATATCCTAATCCGTATCCGATTGATATCCAATTTTGTTTCTATCATTTAAATAAATATATAATGAATTTGAGGTTTATTTTTATGAATTTGAATAAGCTCAACACCACAAATAAGAATATGAATTCGATAGAAAATTCTATATCCCATTTATTTGCTGATATCCGAATTACTATCCTTCCTAGCCGGCCAACTGCAGCAGCCTCTGAACGAACACGTCCGAGGGGTGCTTGTTCTCGATCTGAAATTATGTGGTGTTCCTGACGTCAAGATAGGCACATAGCACAGGCAACTCGGGTGTCAACTGTTAACTGAAGATGAAGTTATTGGGATTGTTGTTGTCTTATCATATAAGTTATTATATATTCGGAACAAAAAAAATGCACGAGATTAATTGGTAGCTATAGTGATCGCTACAACGCAAAATGTATGTCTAAAGACCAGAGTACCATGGAACTATTAAAATTACACCGGCGTATGTCCAGTGTGTTCGTGCCTATATTGGATTAAGTACATATATAGGTGACCAATTAACCTTGTCAATGCAGTGAAAGGGGACTGCTCAAAGTCTCACCCCGAACGGTAATCACGCTTAGAATTAAATAGCAAATCGCAAATCAGAATCACGCACAAACATCTCAAACCTAATCATATATAGACCACGAAAATCGAAAAACTGACGAAGACTTAAGAAAAAAATCACGCAACTTACAAATAGCAAAATCGTTAAGATATATATAGCTCTAAGCAAACAGGAATGCATGTTACTATTCATGTGTGTTCATAACTTGAACTGGTCTATTGGTCTTAACTCTCTTGAGGGGTCGAGGACGTGCCCGGCGAAGACGACTGCACCGAACAACTCCTCGATAATGAAGCATGCGAACGGTGATCGGCAACAAAATGAACTGGCTTCCGTGGTGCACATCCCAAAAAACCTGTCGCCATTGTGGCAGCCGCAGCCTCTGTACCTTTCTCGCTCACCTCGATAACCGCCTTGTGGTAGGCGTTCTCCACGAACAGCTAGCGGGTCGCCGGACCTCGATGACCGCGCCGAGTCGCACCAGACTCCGCATGCGAAGGCGACGCACGGCCCGCCGGACCCCGGTGGTCCGTGAGCGTGTGCCCTGCCACGCGGCCGACGAACTCCGCGAGCTCGTCGCATCACCGCGAGCCAAGGACGCGGGGGATCTCGTCCAGGGTGCGACAGCCGGCGCCGGCCGGCGTCCACGAGGGGCTTGGTGGAGTAGATGGACAGCGGCGAGAAGACGAGGTTGCCCCGTGCGTTCGTGCCGGCCAACTGCTTGGTGAGGCGCAGGGGCGGACCCAGGGAGAAATTATAGGTGGGGCAGATTTAAAGTAGTATTAAAACGCCAAAAAGAATGCAATGTACGTAAAGAAACAGTTCAGTTCTAAGTTAGATTCAGTTCTAAGCAAAAAGCACAGAACTTCTAACTTCAAATGCTAATCCACATCCAACAAATGCTTTCATCAAGAGCGCAAGAGATCGGAACTGTGCTGTGGGCTGTGGCCAAAGGAGTACTGGCTGCGGTATCCGGCAAACAAGAAGCCGAAGTGCCCAACATTTCTTACTTAGTGCAACGTTCCAACTTCCAAATATGTTGAATCTATACATATGTAGTATATACAACATACCTTGACCTTATAAATTGTAGGTGGGGCGGCAGCCCAAGCTGCCCCACCGTTGGCTCCGCCCCTGGTGAGGCGCACGGTGAGCGACGACAGGCCGGAGGCGGACTGCCTAGCCATTGGAAGCTTTCGTGTATGGAGAAAAAGCCACCGCTAAAATCGTTTGAGTGTTCCATGCTTTTCTTCTAATAAAAATTGTATAAATTTTAAAATAAACAAAAAGATAAGAAATCATTATCTATCTTTTATTAATACTTTAATATTTATATAATTGTCAAAAAAAGAAAGCATAGTAGCACTTTTCAATTTTTTTCAGCATTGCTAACTCAGTGAATTTTCCATCATCTGATCTGCTCTGTGATACGTGCGCTGAGTTCTCATTTCGGGTTCATTGTTGTTGGATCCGCTAACTTTCCAACCCATATGGATAAAGATATTATGCTTTGGTTCGATTTTAGAGGTGCTTTTATGTATGGCAACGTATTCTGTGCACACAGTCTCTTTTGTGTATATACCGTGCACACCAACTAAAAAATATCGTGAAAAATTCTGAAACAAATTGTAGATGTACTTCATAGATTACTCTACCTATGTATAAAATTGTAGATTCAAATTTATTATATATCAAGAGTTACAAAAAAGAGATAATTCTGATAAGTTTTAAGAATGACAACGTATCCTGTGCACACATGCCCTCCCATGTACACATCGCACACCTACTAAAAAAAGTCATAAAAAATTATGAAAAAATTATAGATGCACTTCATAGATTACTCTATCTATGTATAAAATTGTAGATTCAAATTCATTATATATCAAGAGTTAAAAAAGAGAAAATTGAAATATAATGAATTTGATTTTGAAACTTCATACATAGTCATAGGTAGAGTGATCTATAGAGTACATCTACAATTTTTTTTAGAATTTTTCACGACTTTTTTTGGTTGGTGTGCACGGTGTGTATACGGGAGGACCTGTGTGCACAGGATACGTTGCCTTTATGTATTTTTATTTAAAAGTTTCAAAAAGTTTAAAACCAACAAGAATCCGAGGCGGGGAAGTAGAGGAGAAATACAGGGGAGAACAAGAGGGAGGCGAGCAGCGGGATCGAGCGGCGGTGGCGACGAGAGCACGGGACCGGCGGCCCCGTGCGAGCGGCGACCGACAAGCGGCTTACTGTGGGTGAATGCTAGTGATTTTTGCTGATTAGCGGCTCGGCGTATCTCTACTGCATCTTCCACAGGTTTTGGTGTGCTATTGTTGATATTTGCTTGGCGATGTTACCTTCAAATTCGTGGAATCCTTTATTTGTTTGTGGATTTTCGCTCTTCCTGTTGTGATTTAAGTAATGTTGCCTTCAAATTAGTTTTAGTTTGGGATTATAGAGTTTGTGAATATGTTCCATGCCTCGATATTAGGGTGTTCCACATTGAAAATACTGGTCGTAGTTAGGGTTGTGCAGTTCGTATGTAATTGCCGAGATTTCATTTGTGTAGTTCCCCACTGAGAAGGGTTGTGAAGTATTCTGTTTGTGGCGACACTGTTGTAGTTTCTGTAATCTGAATTCTGCACTGTTGCATTTGTATGTGGACAGGAAATTAATTATATATGTCCATGTCGCTGTACAATCAATCAATGAAAACTACTTGGCTCGGAGAAATCATGGTGTTACATTAGTACTTTCTCTATCTATGTCCATGTCATTGTACAATCAATCAATGAAAACTACTTGGCTCGAAGAGACCATGGTGTTACATTAGTACTTTCTCTATCTCGTTGTCTCGCTTCCAAGTTCAGACTTCATAGGACTAGAAGCACTTGGCTAAAAGTCTAGAACTAGTACCCAGCAAGTGTACCAAAAAGTTGTCTTGAGATTTCTATTTTGCTTGTTGATCTCTTTCCTTTTCTTTTACTACTGATGCTTGCTTAGCATATTCTCTACGTTTATTATTGTATAGGATAGGTTAATATCTTATTTCCTTGTTCTCTGTTTTATGACTGGCTATCTATTAGATCATGCAGTGATTTTCTAATCATAATGTGGTTGCTTAAATGACTAGACATTTTAGTGTCAAGTTCCATCCCATTTTTATTAAATTTTCAATCATACATATGCTGCAATTTTAATACAATTATGTGCAACTTATATTTGTTTCTGCATTTAGTATGTTTACAAGGGAATCTTTCGATACAAAGTCTTAACACCTGTTCACTTTCATTCCATTTTAATTAAAATTTCACTATTGTGAGTTCTGCAATTTTAGTTCAATGGGTGTGCATCTTTTATTTGTTTCTACTTTTAGTGTGTTTTGAATGGCTTTGCTCCTAGATACTACAACATTCCTAACTGTAGCAAGCATAGACGCAATTACTTATAATGGATGGTGGCTAGTTTACTTCATCTCATGGAAAAGCAACTCTACCTATCGTTGCTGTGGAAAGTTGGTTACTTCCTCCTGTCATAAAAGGAAGCCGTTTTGGGCCATTTCCCACTCCCAGTCGTCGTCTCCTAGACTCCTACTGATCCTCTCCTCTCAGCTCCCCTGAGTCCCCTCCCATTCCTCCTCGCCTAGGGTTTCCCCCTCCCAAAACCTCGGCCCCGCCACCGCCATGGCCAAGACCAAGCAGGGCAACAAGGACGTGCACTCCTACACCATACGCGGGACCACCAAGGTCGTGCGAGCGGGCGACTGCGTGCTGATGCGGCCGTCGGACTCGGACAAGCCGCCGTACGTGGCGCGGGTGGAGAAGATGGAGGCGGACGAGCGCGGGAGCGTGCGGGTGCGGGTGCGGTGGTATTACCGTCCCGAGGAGTCCAAGGGGGGGAGGCGGCAGTTCCATGGCGCCAAGGAGCTCTTCCTCTCCGATCACCTCGACATGCAGAGCACGCACACCATTGAGGGTAAGTGCGTCGTCCACCCCTTCAAGGACTACACTAAGCTCAACAACGTCGGGCCCGACGACTTCTTCTGCCGGTTTGAATACAAGGCAGCCACCGGCGCGTTCACCCCCGACCGGGTGGCAGTCTACTGCAAGTGCGAGATGCCGTACAACCCGGACGATCTCATGGTGCAGTGCGACGCATGCAAGGACTGGTTCCATCCATCTTGCATGAGTATGACCATTGAGCAGGCCAAAAAACTCGAACACTATGTTTGCTCAGACTGTGTTAAGGAAAATGGTGCAAAGAGACCTTCAAATGCATATGTGCCTTCACCAAATTCTAAGCCTAGGGCTGAGGGAAAAAGGCAGAGGAGGTAACAACTCTGGCTACAAACATCTGTTGGTGAGGAGATGCGCTGCTTTTGTGGCGAATCAGCCCTTGCTATTGCGAAGGTCGAGGTGTACAGTGCAATAGAGCAAGTGTTTGCAAAGCTCGGGCTTCGTTGTCTCTTTAACTTTTCAAGCACTATGTTGTGCTGTTGCCTGTTGGGAACGGTTTCGCTCAGTTTAGTGGGTATGGCATGCTGTTGTATGCTGTACAGTCGGTTTGGTAGGGGGTAGAACACCAGCGGTGATATCTCGCCAACTTAGATCTCTGGGCTGCGTGTTAACTTAATTCCTGTCAACAATTCCTTTGTGTGACTAATAATTTAATTCTCATTTAGCCATTTAAAAAAAAATAAAAGGAAGCCGTTTTGGACTGCCTGTTGTGACTGGAGGGAGTATATTTCTGTGACTGATTCCATCCATGTTGAAGCTAAGTTAGCTAGCTATGAAATGATAAATCTGAATGTACACAGAAATTGAGTGTGATGTCCTCAGGGTGAGGGAAGGAGGCATATGTGAATTGTTACGTTAGTATATAATTGCAGTGCAATTCAGAAAAGCACTGCAATAGTTCTTATTCCTAGTATGGAAGGCCCATTGCGTCAGCTTACTTTAGCAGTTTCAATCATAGTTATCGGATTCATTGTAAACCCCTGCAAACCATGAACCGGATTCGTTGAACCCAAACTAGTTTAGGATAAGGTGTTCGTGTTTGCAGTGGGAATTGGAATAAAAAGTGGCGAACCGCGATCCTGAATCCCATACCGCGACTCGAACGAACCATGTTTCTGATAACTATGGTTTCAATTTTGATTTTTTAGCATAAGATACAAACTACTGACCTTTTTGTTTTCTCTCAGCCCTTCAGGCAGTCTTTATGCTTTGCCAACATTAAGGGAACTAATGTGCAAGGTAACAAGTTACGGCAAAGTTACATGAATTTTGCAGCATTACTTGAGGCGCAATTTCAATATATTTCATCTGTAAAATTATATGTAGTATTTGATACTTAGTGAATTTCATTGTTTGTAGTTTATGGTATTAATCAGAGTGAATTTCAGTACATTTTATCTGCAAAAAACTTTGTTTCTGTATTTTGTAGAGGTTCACCAGGATTAAGTTTTATCTTTGTCTAGTATAGAATTTTTTTTTTGTATCTGCCTTTATGTCTCAGACTCTTCTTTCTGTGTGTTAATTTGTAGGGGTTACCAAGATTAAGTTTGTCTTTGTCTAGTATACAGTTTAAAAAAAAAAAAATCTGTCTGTCTATGTGACTGTAGGAGATTTCAAAGCCTAAATTTTTTCTCTTGTTTATAACAGGGTTTTGTTACTATAGTTATAGGGATTTACCAATGCCAAGTTATTTCTATTTTGTATAGGAAACTTTTGCCTATGTCTTTTTGCCTCTGTCATTTTCTTCTCGCTATGAGCTGCTGGTGTCCTCTCATTCTAAATGCTTGTTGCTATCCAAGTGTTTGTACAGTTGTAACTGGTTTGGGAAGGTTTCTGACATTTCTTTTTTTTATTAGCTCCTGTTATCCTCCTCTGTTGTTTCAAAGGCTACACGGCTTCCCCTCTTCCTGTGAATTTATTTTCGGTCAAGGAGGTTTCAAGTCCTTTTCATTGGCTGTTCATTAGTCAAGTTCCACGCATTTTCAAGTGCAATTTTTCTGCTTTTTATTATTCAACTCAAGTTACTGGCCTTCAGGTTGCATTTATATTCCTTTCTCTTGTTTCTGGATGTATTCAGATTAAAACAACCTTTCAAAGGTATGAAAGAGTTTAAATTGCAACATCATTTTAATTAAAGTGGTACTGTCAGTTCGAGGGCAATTTAGTAAATATTTTGTGCAAGTTTCTTCTGTGATGAAATTTCTTTAGGTTTACCTTTTTATTTTATGTTTATGTCATTTGTAAGGGTTCACCAAGTATGACTGCTTTTGTTTTCCTTAGAAAAGACTTTTTATTAATCTGTTTCTGTCTTTTGTCCGGGGTTTGCTTTGCCTAGGATTTTTCTTTGTCTAGGATATAATAATATTTTCTATTGTTAGGGGGTTCACCAAGCCTAGGATTTTTCTGTTGAGAATAGAATAATATTTTACATTTCTAACAATTTAAAAGTGATTCAACAAAATATTATAATATTTTCGTCCACTTGTAATTTACAGTTGATTTAGTAATCTTTGGGGTTCAGCTTGCCAGATTATGTAAAATCATGTACATCAAGTTATACAGTTGATTTAAATGAAAAAGTCACAGGAAGATACAATTAATTTTTTATGTGGTTAGTAATCCACATTTTTTGTAATTGCCTATTATACTTTCTTTATTTTATGTTACAGGTTTAGTCTCTGCATGTGTTTTCTGGAGGTCTAGCTGATTCATCTTTTATATATACTTTTCAATGTTCTATCGTAATAAATAAGTTCAGACCTAACCTTTCTATATATCAATATATGGTTAAGACGAATTCACTATTCTCATTTTTTGCTTGCCCTGGTGTCTAATGTCATATCAGTATCTTTTTTATGTGTCATGCAGGGGGCTGTTATCTATTATTGGTCATGTACAAGTTATCATATTTTGTGTGATTCTGTTAAATGATTGTTAAACAATTTCATCCTATTAGATCATGCAGTGTTCTTCTATTCTGATTGAATTATCGTGTCAATTTTCTACAGTATCAGTAATTTGGAGAATGTCTAGTCCAGAAGGAAGAAATGAAATATTTTAGGGGATTGCTGAGGGCAACAAAACTTCATAATGAAATTGACAGAACAATCTTTAAACACTATCAGAATGAACCCACTGGAGCTCTTACAATACGCAATGGGCTGAGAATCTTTAGGCCTGTTTGGATGAGTGGTAATTCTTTGAAAGGTTTTAAGATTTAGTTTAAATTTTAACTAGATCTTAAAACATTTCAATGAAATACCCCTAATCCAAACATCACCTGAGTGTTTGATAAAACCCAATGAACATAAAATAAATTTGAAGACTGAGAAGGAATAGAACACAACAGCAAAACACACCAGTGTAGCCGAGATACAAAGTAGGCCTGTTAACGGGCTGATAGCCCAGCCAGACTAACGGGTCAAAATTTAAATTTGACGAGCCCGTTAGCAGCAACGATAGCAGCAGCAGCAGCAGCAGTGCAGCACAACCCAAATATGGACATCACAAATACAAACCACGAAGCACGTTAGATCTTATATCCAATGGTCAAAAAGGAGACTGAAAGTTAATAAAATTTCAGGCAACAGTGCACCTTTTTATGTAGGCTTTGTATCCTGTACAATTAAATATTTGGTGAAACTACCGTGCAACTCTACTAAAAAAGTTTCAAAATTTTTTTAAAAAAATCATGGATATACATCTCAGCTTACCCCATCTACATATAAAATTTCATGATCAAATTTGTCCTGTCCTAAGAGTAATAAAAAAGACAAACTTGATCATGAACAGGAACAGTTCATGTTCATGATCAACTTTGTCTTTTTTGTAACTGCTAGCACAGGACGAATTTGATCATGAAATTTTATATGTAGATGAGGTAAGCTGAGATGTACATCTATGATTTTTTTCAGAATTTTTTGAAACTTTTTTAGTAGAGTTGCACGATGATTTTACCAAATATTAAATTGCACAGGATACAAACCTTTTATGTATTGCGTGAAAACCTATTCCGCGGAGGTGAAAACCTACACGAACTCTAAATCATCACATGTATCTTGTATGGTAATTGGTAAGAATGCACAGACAAAAAAAAAAACTTGATTTTATCTTTCGCACATGCAACTACCGGTACGCCTACTGCTTGGCCGCCGATGCCAAACCTCCACACTTAGGGATACCTCGGCAGTCAGACCTTCACGGTCGGCGATGACGCCGTGTGGGCAGTAGCGGAGCTGGAAATTTTGGAAATCCGGTCAAATGTAACTACAGCTATAAATATGAATAAGTTTATATACATATCACACAAATAAAATTGAGAGCTATAATAAGTTTTTTTACTAAAAGTATAGTTCAATACACATGTGAATATTTATGGATGAAAACAAAGAAAGATGTGACAAGTACGTTAATACGATACTATCAATGCTTTGACGATTCACTAACAAAGGTGCAACAACACATCGATTGAGACTTTGCAAGATAAAAAAAAGGTTGATTAGTGTATCATATAACATAAAAATATATTCACAATGAAGTATTAAATTAGTGCATCACATACCACTGATGTGCTGCCACCATCACTTGCAAGGATTCTCTTATCAACCAAAAACCTCCTCATTTTTGGAATTTCACAAATCAAATTACAAATGTTTAGCTCTTATCAACATTGTATAATAGATAATACATCAAAATATCAATATCAAAACAAGATGCAACTAATTATTCTACTTCAAATCTATTTTGTATAAGAGATAATAGTCTAATTATTCTACTTCAGAAGTCAAAACGGTAATAGACTGTAGTCTTAATCTTATACCCCTCGGTCCCCTTTGCCTCGGTGGTTCAGTTCTTCACTCTACCCCATGATCTAGCTCTAAAGTTGTGTAACCATCATAGACAAGAAACATATTGCATAGCATTGCTCAATAAAGATAAGCAATGTAACTCACTTAAACAAAATTTCCGGTTCACAGAATCTCACTTTGAAAAATAACTACTACCAATTAGGGCCCAGTAGTACTACTTCCATGTAATGGTCGATAGTACTGCTCTGCTAATACTACTACCACCCAAGGCTAATAGTGTCGATTTCCCTGAGACCTAAAAAAATCGCCCTTCTGAAAAATAACTACCGCCAACCTAGAGCCGGTAGTACCATAGGACCGGCAATACCGCCTCCTAGGGCCGATAGTGCTGCCCACCCTAACAAACATCTCAAATTTCTTCAAATTCAAAATGAATTCAAAACAAACTCAAAGTTGAGCATCATAGACTCAAACACAGTCAATTACTAATCACAAATATGGATAGACCACCACATGGTCTCTCATAGGCATTCTACAAGAGTGGAGATGAGGTCCTCATGTGAAAGAGAATGGCCTTGATGTCCCCACATGAAAGAGAGAAGGTTTGAATGGACATCGACAAGTGTTGCACTCTGCTATACTGGTATATGCTAAAGAGAAGAGACATGTGCATGTGGGCATTTGCATTGCAATAAAGAAAGTTAAAATTAACATTGAGAAATATGGAGAATAACATAAATGAGCCAATAATAATGGAATTGTTAATGTTTACGGTTTTATTACACTTACTAAGTCATGGACTAACCCTTGCTTATTTAATGTTTTTAGGTGAATAATAAAAGTGACATACATGGAATGGAAGTAGCACCATCGTTTCACGTGTCAAATCATCTACCATAGTTATCTAGATTAGTGATCATTCTTGGATTAATGAAGTATCTAATCGGTTTAGTTGTTGAATTTTCATATTATAATAATAGTAGTGTGAATTTAGTTGAATTTATATAACATTTGAGATGTTTAGTTGTTTATTTATTGTCTATAAATCTTCATTCTTCGTCGTCGCCAAAAGATAAATATTGCTCCTAGATGTATGTGATCCAAACATTCTCGAGCGTGAGGACTTGGGTGTTCCCAAGTGCGTAGTTTCTGGCATTGTTGGGTGCGTGATTCTATATTTATTATTGTTTGTTATTCCTATTCATATCGTTATGCCATTCTTGCTTGTCTTGTTTAGTATCGGAGATAATTGTTTAGGGAAAATTTGTTGAAATTGTTGATGAAATCATGTTATAGATGATGGAAAAAGTCGGATGGGGTAACATTCTGAGAATTGGTGTGTACGTTGGGGTGTTACATGTTCGTAGCCTCCTTCCAAGGAGTCGCAAGAGGGAGAGGGCGATCTCCTGGCCATTGCTGACACGGAAGATATAGCTTACTAGAGGAGCAGGAGCAATGGAGGAGGAAAAACCCAATCGGTTGCAACAAATCTACAAAAACGACGCAACATTGATATAATGAACATGCAACAAAATTCTTCATGGTTACAATACCCAGTCACAAACAAAAATGGTGAAACAAACTAACAATAACCTGAGACGAGATGTCCCCAACCGCGCGCATGGTTATGCACAACCTGAAACCGAGAGGATCTCATGATCCAGCGAGTAAACTCCTATGTACAACGAGAATAATTCTCACACCACGTGCAATTCTCGTCGGAATTCCCACAAACATACCAACACACGATATGGGGCCCAACTGGGCATTTTCTTTTGTTCTCGTGAGCTTGATGCAAAAAAAGGAAAAAAAACTAATCTTCATTACATGGGTAATATTGCCCTGGCCCTAGTGTGCCCGTCGAGCACGCACTTCCTGGCCGAATTAAGGGCCGTGTCAAACTCACCAACTCAAAAAGTCCTAAACGTATGAAAATTAGAGATTCCCTAAGATCAAGTACAATAAGACCGTATCATTTTATTATTAATTTGTACATATCAGTTTTATCCTATGTGAAAGAGTGAGAAAAAAAAAGAGAGAAGCGAGCTGGCTCTTATTTAGTAGCCAGCTTTGCATGAGAATATAGGTAGATTATTTATGTACAAAAGAGAAGAGATAGTTATTGCACGACATCTAGAGACAGCATTTAAAGACAATTTTTGTATAAGCTAGTTTTAGTTTATTATTAACTTATAGTGGATTTTGTTATTGTACTTGTTAAAAAAACCTTATTATTATAATTAAACAACCGACTAGATGTCATGTTCGGACTTGTCCCTTCAAAAATGGAAAACAAAGAAACTCCTAGGAAAGGATCTGAACTTATATGGGAACTTGGATCGGAGTCTCCCAATACAGATTGTTATCAAAACGAACGCTGGCTGTGACATGATTTCCATACTTTGCACCTTGTGTTTGAAGTCACGCTGCATGCAGTCGTGCACCGCCTTGGCGCATGTCCAACACCTCGATCGCGTACGCCCTTGATTCGCACGCGCACGCCGCCGAGTCCCACGCCACCTCGTTCTTGTCGAGCCTGCCCATCCGCGTCTTGTTGCGCCAAACGCGTCTTGCACGCGTCCCACACGGCCGCAATGGACGCGCCCACGCGTTCTGCCTTCGTGCGGCGCACGCGCGGGCCCAAGTGCTCTGGCTCCTCGGCCGCAGGCTCGCGCCTCGTCATGCACCCGACGCGCCGCATGCCATTGAACCCACGCACGCGAAGCACTTACGCGGCCCAAATTGCGCACGCTAACAAATATCTCTCCACAGCCGGCCTCCCTCTCGGCTACTCCCTTTTTCCTTCTCTTTTCTACACCTTTCGGTCACAAATAGTTATTACTTTAAATGTTGATATAGTCTCTAAAACATTACTTTGAGCATTAATTTTTATTATAATATATTTATAAAATCTAATAAAATTATAATATTATAAAGTACTTTTTGAGAGAAATATATATGTATGATTTTTATGTATCCAATTTAAATGTTAAAAAGATATTAGGAGTTAAAATTTTGAAAGTTTAACTGCACCTATATTCAAAACGACAACTATTTATGACGGAAGGAAGTATCTCGTGACAAAACAGCTGCAAATGATGAATCCACTCACTTTGTGTTTTGGGAATACAAACCAAAGTCGTAGAGCTAGGTAGCACTGTATCAATAATCTTGTTTCGTTCTTTGATTTTGATAAATGTAGTTAGTCAGTTGTATATCTTACAATTTGTTACGCATCCGTTCAGATGTCGACTTCAAGTAGTCCTGGATACAGTAGCTCGCGGGAACATGCAAGTCTCAATAAACTTACGCTCAGACCATTGACCAAACTCATCATTTGTACCAATGTATGCATGCTTACTGCTTGCAGCACCCTCTCAATCTTGTTTTTCTTTGAAATTGAGAAAAAATTGTGTAAGATAATCCAACTTGTGATCGTTAAATCTTAGGAAGTTGTTAACAGCTAGCTTGCCTCTAGTGTTTTAAGTGAAAATCAAGTATAGTAGATTCATATATATTGAAGAAACAGATCAGATACACTAAGGGCATGTTTGGTTGCTTGCATTAAATACTCTTGCATTTCTTGCCCTTGCCTTCGGTTGCCCATCCTTCAGGAGGACGCATCCAGGTCAGTGCTGGACGTGTAAAAAATTTTGAGCTACAATTCATCATTTTTTCTTAAATCTTGGGATCAACAATTATTTTAGCTTTTGTCTGCCTGGACGACGAAACTCTCAGGAAGTATTTATTAGCCAGAGATCCAGTTGCAACTTGCAACTTCCAAAAGCACAAGGGAAGCTGCCACTTCAGTTTCTGAAGGACATCACCAGCAATTTCTCTACCGAGCAAGAACTTGGTACGTAGAGGCGGTTTTGCTGTGGTTTATAAGGTAAGCTCGATGAAGCCGTTATCTTTATACTTATCTGTATGTTAACCAGGCATGTACTACATTAATCTTCTTACACAAATTAATGAGAGAAAATAAATAGAGAGTGCTTCAATTTGGGAATGTGATTGCGTGAAGAGGCTCCATGCAGTGCCAGGAATACAAGACGAACAGTTTGAGACTCCGGTTAACGTTCTTACGAAGCTCAAGCACAAAAACATTGACGACTGACTAGGCTACCGTGATGAAAGACAGGAGAAGGGGCACATTGGTGATGAGATGCAAGAGAAGTTGCTTTGTTAGGGCAAGTACAATAGAGTGATGTCAGCCGTCTGTAAGTTTTGCTACATAAGATTTTTACTAACATGTGTGAGAAAGAAAGAGGAGAGAAAGTATACGTATTTCTTCGTGAAAAGATGAACATATAGATAATACAAAACATCAATGTATGAATTATTGTCCATAACAAATATTTTTTCATGCTATAATTAAAAGATTATGAGATCTCATAGAGACAACTTTAAAATATTATCTATTGTAAAAGCTATCTTCAATTTTATCTTTAGATGACGTAAAGAAGTGTATAGACAGTAACTATTCTATTATTGTACATGCTCTTGTAAGTGCCTGCCTAAATGAAGCTAGTAGGATAATGTTGATGCAAAATGCAATATTGTTATCTCTTCCTATTCATTTTCCTTTTTGGATGAAGGCTTACATGTTTGAAACTGACCTCTCCCATATTTGGATGCCAAATTTATTTCTACAGGAGAATCTGGTGAACTTGATTGACACATTCATTTCAGAATAATTAAGGATACTAGTTGATAACCCATGCATTTGCATGAGCTAATTTCTTAGATAAAGTCACTTGGGTCCGTTAATTTGATTTGTATGTGATAGTTCTTATAATTTGGTTCTATTAGATGGGTGCTAAATATAGTGCATATTTTTTTAATGGTCTTGTTCTAAATATAGTCCTATTTCATATCTCTACTATTATAAATACTATTATAAAGCACGAGTTGGTAGCAACAGTCCGTTCTACAATTTTCAATCCCCAAACTACCCCGCGCACACCGCAGCCCACCCCCAACCCCACGTGCGGACGACTCCGCTCGCGTCTCCTTTCCGCCAACGCTAGCGTCCCCCGCGTCTCCTTTCCGCCCGCGCCGCCACCGATCTGCCCCCGCGTCCCCCCTCCGACCGCGCCCCCAACCCCCCGGCGCGCGTATCCCTCCCCCGTGCGCCACCGGCGCGGTGGGGCAGGAGTTCCTGCGCATCATCTCCCCCGGGCTGTCACCACATCGCCGAACGGTACGCCACCCCCGCCGCCGCCACCTCCCCCAGGCGTCACCGCAATTTCAGGTTCATTGAGGCGCAGAAGGAGGACATGCAAGGTAACCTCCAGATCCACACCTCCTCTAGATCCACACCTCCCGTGCCTAAGTTTTGGTGCCCTGGATGTCGTTGCCGCCGGAGTCGGAGCCCAAGGGGGGCATCGTCTGCGAGGCGGCCAGAGGTCCTAGCGACGGTCCGTTCCCCCCCCCCCCCCATGTGCATCAATCGCTCTAGAATCGATGCACTGCATCCCCCGGAGATCTTCCCTAGCATCGTCACCCCCCCGGGCCATGATCCCCGCCGCGCTCTCCCAATCCGAAAATCTCCTACCGCAATCGCACCTCTCCCAATCCAGGGAAGCCTCTCAGCCTCCTCCACCGATCCCTCCTCCCCTGATCCTCTAGACCCTTCTCCCGCGATGCCACCAACCATAGCCTCTCTCCTCCTGCAGCCCGAATCTAGGGTTTCCCGTAGCAGGATCATGCCGCGGTGGCCACGACGCTCCTCCAGTCCTCCCCACTCCATCGATGAGAATTCAGAGCCACCACTTCCTCCTCTTCCTCCCTCTAAATTGCTCTTCCCCGATATATCTCACCTATCCATCCATCCATCTCACTTCCAATCCATCACCGTCAACCCCACCCATCCACAGATAAGCACATCCAAATTGGCGCTAAGAGCATCACTGGTGATGCTTTGCTCATTGCATGCTTTCGCATGCAATGACCTCGACCTGGGAGGCTTCGGTCATCGCGTTTGAGCGATCATTGCGCCCGTGGTCCCAAACCATCAAGTGGCGGGTCACCTCCTCCGCCGCAGCATCCAGTGGCTCCTCTGACATGCCGTCGTTGACCCCGTCATTCGGCTCTAGGGACGACCAGACCACGGCCTCCACTTCCTTAGGGTAAATGATCTCTGCGTGAGCAATTTGTAGATTCGGGTGTTTGTTGAGCAATCTGTGGATCGTCGCAAGTTGGTGGCAGCGGTACGTTCTTCACCACCCCCACCCCACACGAGTAAAGCAATGCACGGGCACAACGCGATCCTCTCTCCCGCACCGCACGCCTCTCTCCGCGCAATCGTCGCTCTCGCTCCCGCTCCGCGCGCGCGATCCACACGATGCGCCATCCCTGCGCCGCAATCCGGATCGCCCCCCAAATCCCGTACGCCACAACCCGGATCGCCCCCCAAATCTCCCCCGCGCTGCAATCCGGCTCGCCCCCAATTTCCACGCGATGGGCCGTCCCCGCGCCGCAATCCGGATCGCCCCCCAAATCACTCGCGCCACAACCCAGCTCGCCCCCAATCTCCCCTGCGCCGCAATTCTCGCGCCGATCTGTTCCGATCTGCTCCGATCTTTTCACGTGGAGATGAGTATCTTCTGGCCTCTTTTCCTTTTTGGATTCTCTTCCGATTGCTATTTAACCCGTGGATTCTCTTCCGATTACATCTTTTCCTTTTATGCATCCGGAGCAGCGGCTGAGTGGCTGAGCACGAGGAGTTTGTCTGTTTCTTACCTGCGCGATTGGGAGTCCCGGAGGTGGCGGCGGCGGAGTGGCTGCGCGCGAGGAGTTCGTCGGTCACGGTAGGCATCCATCTCCATTTTGCTCGTGGTTTGGCTCCTCCTTTCCGGTTTTCGAGCTTTCAATTCATGGTGGTGATCTCATTTCAATTCCTGAGTAGCTGATAAGCAGTTGATGAGCTAGATTTTGGATGAGGATTCACCACTCTGCACATTGCATGGAATTAATAAGAAAAGGGGAAATAGTCATGTAAAAAATATCTTTGATTTGTTTGAAGTATTCTGATGCAGAGAAAATAACATTAGTTTTAAGCAGATTACAGCCATTAGGTCTTTTGTGGGCTGTTCATAGTTTTAGCTAGATCTTACATTTGCATGGTCTCATCATTTGGGAGTATTGGCTGGTTTCAGTTTAAAACCAATCCACAAAGTAACTGAACCTTACTGGCATTTTCAACATCAACAAACAGTCGCAACATCAACTGGGATTTTTTTGGTTGGTTTGGGATGAATTAGGATTTCGATTGATCGTCGACTTTAGTGGTTTTGAACCGATCTGGAATTTTGTTCTCTATGAAATTAAACAGTTTTTGTCTTGGATTCAGTGAAAAGATTCCTCTTTTTTCCAAGAATTTCATCAGAGCCTATAAAATAGCCTAATATTATGCATTGGTGCTTGGATTAGATGGTGGCCCAGTTGCATCTAGCTGCCAATGCACTAATTAGACATTCTATTCATGTTACATATATAATTCGTTTGCATAGAATCTGTAGATAAAGATAAGGATGTTATTTTGTTTTGGTTTCTGTTTTGCACTTCTATTGCTTCCAAAGGAGAGTCTTACATTGGTTTTCCATTGACAGATTTTTTTGGATCCAAAAGGAACATATACAAAATTGTCAAAGATTGCTTTGGCCTTAGAGAAGGTTTGTTAATTGAGCCTAGGGTCACTTAGATTTTTTGTTCTTATATGTTCTTATGACTGTGTTTAGCCAAATCCTGATAGTATATGCATGGATTGCTGCTGAAATGGTATGAATTTGTATATAGCTTGAAAGTAATGTTATCAATCAAAATTTATTTTCACCTTTAGCTGATTTACTGTTCTCAGTTTGTCGCAAGATCCTATGATTTGAGTGCTTTGATTGTGATCTTTAGACATGTGGCAAGTTTAGTGAGTTCTCCAAATTTAGTTAGGTTGTGGGTTATTTATTTACAGTAGGGTACTCCCTGTACTAGAGTTCCTTTCAAGAATATGTCAGGCTGTGGAGTGGGTTTAGTCAGATCATCACCTGAATGGAGGTATTGGATGCAACAAATTCTTCCAACTGGTCGAACAGCGGTCCTTCTAAAAAAACACCATCATCCGAACTAGGTTCAACTAAATTTTTTTGAGACCTATGTGATATCAAATTATGTTTTACTTTCCTAATATTCTAATCTTCTATAGAGTAATAAATGACATTGTTAAAACTAAATAAGACACTTGCTGGGTTTTTTGTCATATGACAACTTTGGAGGATGGCATTTTAGATGTTACAAAAGTTGCAGGGTCCGTCCTATACAACATCAGTAATGTTGTAGTTTTATAAAGATAGATACATAGCGCAAGACTTGACTAGAATTGTTTATTTCCTTACTGAATGGTGCACTAATCACTAAATTTGTCTTTGAAGCAACTGATATTTTGTTTTTTTCTGTCTGAACTGTTTGCTTTGGTGTGATGCTTATATACATATGTTGACATGTAGAAGGATCTAAATTAACAGTTACCACTTGCAATGATATGTGAGATATTCTCTGTTTTCATGTCTTTCTGTGCAGATATGCATTTTATTGAAAAAGAAACATGCAGAAGTTAAAGAACTAGCAGTACGAGCTATCGTTAACAACAATATGATGCTGATGTTAAACCACCCAATGTTTGAGGAGAAAATATCCTATTCCTACTGTTAACTAATTTACGTATTACCATTGTATATTCACATTTATGGATGTTAAAACTTGTGATTCCTTCACCAGAATAACATTTGTGCTCTTCAGAAATTCTCTAAGCCTGAAATCCAAGAAGTACTTATTTGAGGAAATTAGCACCATTGACGCTGTAAGTTAACACTCTTTGATCATGAAATTTTATATGTAGGTGGGGTAAGTTGAGATGTACATCCATGATTTTTTTCAGAATTTTTTGAAACTTTTTTTAGTTCAGTTGCACGGTGGTTTCACCGGGAGGGGTGATTGCACAGGATATTTTTCCTTTCATAAATGCATATATGCAAAAGCCACTCTCAACTTTCGTATCCATAGGGTCACATATACCATCAACACTCACATAAACGCCACAATTGCATAACATGACCACAATTCGAGCCATTTTCATAACTCAAATCCTATATCTTTTATGTTCCCATTAGCCTAATCATACTAGGGAGCATAATCAAGGAATATATATATAATGTAACACATGACATATTGACAAGGCATATGATTCATCAATCGACACACATAACAAACAAACATTGATGCACTTACATATAATCTCGGTTTGAACGATAGCATAACCCATTAACCATTCTTCTTCATCACAACACAAGCAAAATCAAACATGAAAATATTAAAATAACACATGGATAATCATATGATTGCAAAACCTAATGGCCACCTAAGCCACAACCGAATACAATGCACTTGCATATAATCTCGGTTTGAACGATAGCATAACCCATTAACCATTCTTCTTCATCACAACACAAGCAAAATCAAACATGAAAATATTAAAATAACACATGGATAATCATATGATTGCAAAACCTAATGGCCACCTAAGCCACAACCGAATACAATGCACTTGCCTTCAACTTCTCGAGACGGTGTGGCGAGACGAGGTTGCCACACCCGGGGTCACACCACCTGCACATGGATATAACCCACTCAAAAACACGCCCAAAATTCAACACAAGACTCATAACTAAGTTGGCTTCGCAACTCACTCCAAAAACCCAAAAACAGAAATCTACCAACCCGGGACAGCACTTGGTAAAATGGGCATGACTTTCAAACGGCTGAGCAAAACCTAGCGATTTCGGACTTCATTGAAAGGTAATTCGATTATCTACAACTTTTTCTATAGCCGACCGACCGGGAAAAGCACTGATTATTCCCAGATTTGCGACGAACAGCAGACAAACATAATTTAACTTGCTCTGGACAGCAATCGGTAAAATGGGTATAACTTTCAAACAACTAAACGAAACTTAGCAATTTCGGTCTCTATTGAAAGGTAATTCAATTATCTACAACTTTTGTTATAGCCAAACCCCCAGAAAACGCTTGTAGAATTTTCGAACAGCAGCTCTAACAGGGGGCAAAAATCTACTCGAAACAGAAATTGCAAATCACTCTAGACTCTAAATCCCTCAACTAAATACATTGCAAAGCAAGAACCCTAGCTAGGCATTTCATCAAACACCATGCATGCAAGCAATCTCACCCCCAAAATTTCTAGGGTTTTTACCTCCAATCATACTCATGGAGGAGAGGGAGGTGGAGGAGCCGAGGTGGGGAGGGTGCTAGGCCGGAGAGGGTCACCAGAGGAGGGGTCGCCGGAGGAGAGGTCGACGGCGCCGGCGGGGGATGGCTCGGCCAGGGCAACCAGCTGCTTCGGCTACCACTCCTGCAGGGGGACGCCGAGCCTGGGGGAGGGCGACGCTGGCCTGGGGTGAGCATCGGCAGGGGAGGCGCCAGGAAGAGCATCAGCAGGGGGAGGCGCCAGGAGGAGCATCGGCAGGCTTGGCCAGCAAACGAAGGAAAAAAGAAAGTCTTCAATGCTGGCCTCCAAGCCAATGCCAGCCACAAGTATGGAAGAGAGAGAGATTAGGTGAGGGAGGGCGAAATTCCGAAAATACCCCTCCTAAAAACAAAAAAATCCAACTGTTACCACTAGCGCGAACCAAATAAATTTCAACTCTTGGCGGGAAACGACAACTAACAAGAAAATACAACTTACCGCCAATCAAAACGGCTCCGAAGATCTCATCCGAAAAACTAGGGAGATTACCAAAAACCACTAGTAAAATTATTATCTGCGAGGCGATAAAATTTTTCTCCAGAATAAACCCTTGACTCAAGAAAATGAAGACAATTTCGCCCAAAAACCCAGGAAAACGATTTTGCGGTATTACAGAAACATAGACTCTTTGTTTTAATTTGATAATTTTTATTTAATTATTATTATAAATTTTAGTTATTTATGTATTTGCTTTAGAAATGGTATGAAAGTCAATTTTATAATTTTACTTAATTTTTTATTCTAAATTTTAGTTAATTTAAATTGTACTTGACATGGACACTTTCTTTTAAATTAAGCTGTTATAATTAGTATATTTTTTATTTTGATTTTTTGGTTAATTTGGTTGTACTTGACATAAAATCTTTATTTTAATTATCTAATTTTTATTTAATTTTTTTATAAATTTTAGTTATTTATGGAATTACCTTGGAAATTGTTAGAACTCAATTTGCTCAATTTCCTTAATTGTTTATTCTGAATTTTTGTTAATTTAGATTGTACTTGGCATGGACACTTTCTTATAGTTTAAGCCATTATAACCTGGTTATTTTTTATTTTGAATTTTACTTAATTTGGCTTATAATTGACATGGACTCTTTGTTTTATTTTGCTACTTTTTATTTAATTATTATTCTAAATTTTATTTATTTATAGATTTATTTTGGAAATCGTATGAAAGTCAAATTGCCAATTTTCCTTATCTCTTATTTTGAATTTTGTTAATTTAGATTGTACTTAACATGTACTCTTTCTTTTAATCTAAGCCATTATAACCTAGACCCAATAAATAGACATCTAGATCTTTCTAATTTTCTTTTAAACTAAGCCATTAAAACTCGAGCCAGGGCAAATAGACGGTCAGATCTTTCTAGTTAACATGGAATGTTCCATAGAGTGCCTAATTAGTATAGATAATTTTTATTTAATTATTATTCTAAATTTTAGTTATTTATAGATTTATTTTGGATATCGTATGGAAGTCAAATAACTAATTTTCCTTCTTTTTATTCCAAATTTTAATTAATTTAGATTGTACTTGACATGAGCTCTTTCTTTTAATTTAAAACTTTATAAGTTGAGCCTGGTAAATAGATGGCATATCTTTCTAGTTCTCTTTTAATCTAAGCCGTTATAACTTGGGCCTCACAGATAGACGACCAGATCTTTCTGGTTAATGTGAGAGCTTGTTCAAAGTGCCTAATTAGTATAGGTAATTTTTATTTAATTATTATTCTAAATTTTAGTTATTTATGGATTTACTTTAGAAATTGTATAGAAGTCAATTTACTAATTTTCCTTAATCGTTTATTCAAATTTCAATTAGTTTAGAATGTATGTGATATGAACTCTTTCTTTTAATCTAAGGCATGATAAGTAGGGTATTTTTTATTCTAAATTTTGGATATTTATGGGTTTACTTTGGAAATTGTATGGAAGTCAATTTGCTAATTTTCTATGTTTTTATTACGAATTTTAGTTGATTTAGATTGTACTTGATATGGACTCTTTCTTTTAATCTAAGTCGTTATAACTCATGCCTAGCAGATAGATGGCTAGATCTTTCTAGTTTTCTTTTAATCTAAACTGTTATAACTCGTGCCTGGAAGATAAAACGCTATATATTTCTAAATCGTTATAACTCAGGCCTGGCAAATAGATAACCATATCTTTCTGGTTAACATAGAAGCTTCCTTAGAGTGCCTAATTTACATAGGTAATTTTTATTTAATTATTATTTTAAATTTTAGTTACTTATGGATTTACTTTGCAAATCGTATCAAAGTCAATTTGCTAATTTTCCTTAATTGTTTATTCTGAATTTCAATTAATTTTGATTGCACTTGACATGAACTCTTTGTTTTAGTTTGCTAATTTTATTTAATTAATATTCTAAATTGTTGTTATTTATGGATTTACTTTGGAAATCATATTGAAGTCAAATTGCTAATTTCCATATTTTATTCCGAATTCCGTTAATGTATATTGTATTTGGCATGGACTTTTTCTTTTAATCTAAGTCATTATAACTCGGGCTGGGCAGATAGACAGCTAGATCTTTCTAGTTTTCTTTTAATCTAAACCGTTATAACTTGAGCCCAGTTGATAGACGACTAGATCCTATTGGACGATAATTTGGTGCCCAAAATTGCAGACTTTGGTCTTTTAAGGCTCTTTGGTGAAGAACAAACCAAAATTTTCACCATGAATGTTGTTGGGTCAATGTAAGCTCAATGCATGTGCAAAGTTGTTCGGTTTTCTTTTTATGTGTGAATATTTTTCATTTTTACTTAGTCTCACGTGCTTCAGAGTAAATTACTCATTATGCTCTTTTTATGCAGAGAAACATCGCTCCTGAATACTATCATACAGGAGAAATGTCAGTCTAGTCAGATATATTTAGCTTGGGTGTTTTTTCTTAAATTTTTGGAGACTGTGACAGGAATAGAACCGCTCTGTTCGCACTGACTTGTCAGCCGGTCACTTTATTGGGAATGTAAGACAAATTCATTCCACTATTTCTAAATTGAAATAATTTCTGAAGAAAACTACGTTGGAATTTACCCTTGCATACTCTGATACTAACTCTGTTCTGACGTTGCAGATACGCAAAAATTGGAGAGAAATGTCTCAGATAACCTCAAGGTATCCATCACTAGAGACACATGGCCTCCAACAATTGGAACAATGCATCAAAATAGGGCTAAATTGCGTCCAGACTGATCCGAATGAAAGGCCCACTACCTGTCAAATCATCCATATCCTTAGAGAATTTACCGATAATGGAGCACAGTCGTCGAGCTTTTCATCCGGAATACTGAATGGACCCACTGCCAATTCAGTGGTTTCTTGCAAATACAAGAATGCAACAGAATTGTAGGTCGATCAGGTAAGATCATTTGGAGACATTAGTACCGTCCATTTGGCTTGAATACTGAACATAACACTGTCACTTTCCCATGGCTTGGCTACATTGATGAATCCTGGAAATGCTCCGCTTCTACAAACTACAGGTTAGGTATGCTGTTGTACTCCTTGTCTCCAGGGGTTGAGTATTGAGTGTGTTGTTCTTTTAAGTTAAACGTTTATTTAAAAATTCAACGCCCACATGGCTTCTTCAATGGCAGACACGTGGTAGAAAGGATGGATCATGATCTGTGGAAGAAAGTTCTTGATCCTGGACGTGAACACAGAAGGCAGCTCATTGATCATGTTGTTACTACCATAATTCCTGAAAGAAACAACCCTGAGCAAATTTCTGCTACTCTCAAGGTCTTTATCTACATGGAAGCTGATCTTTCTCATGAGCCTATTCAACTTCTTGAAAACATCGTTCTTCGAAATTCTCTGTTCAGAGGGAATTTCAATCTTGACGGCCATCAAAGCAAATCAATCCAGGGTCTTGGACTTCATCCATAAGCTGGACAATTTTTATGGAACGAGTGTTGGAGGAATTGCAGTTGAAGCAGGAATGTATGAGGAGTCGTTTGCCATATTCAGGAAGTTCAGGTTAAATGTGCAGGCCATCAAGGTTCTCTTGGGTAACATCCAGAGCGTAGATAGAGCAGTGGAATTTGCGCACCAAGCTGACGATAATGCTGTTTGGAGTGAGTATGCTAGGGACAGGTGCAACTGACCTCATCGATCCATTCGTGCAGATGATTTTCTTCCTGTTGGGGAAAATCAAATTCGTGTATTATCCATTCTTATTTTATATTTAGGTCCATGTTTCGGACAATAAACTGCTGTTGAAATTTTTTCCACTAAACCTCAGCTAAGGCCTAATTTGAAAAGAGGGAATTTTTTCAGATTTCTGTGGAAATTGAAATGTTTCCTACAAACTTTCTGTGAAATTCCTGTATTCCAAACGGAGCCAAATTTATGTAAGATTTCTGTAATCCAAAGTCTGATGCAGGTTCAAGTTATTTGTGGAAATCTGGTAAGTGCTACCTTCAATAATTGCTTAATAATCAATTTACTACTGCATCAGTTGTGTTTACACGTCACCGAACTACCCGTCTCCATTTGGTGTAAAACTTATTGAGTTCTTGTGTAAGAGATCTCGATGTGATCTGGCTGCTAGCCTCGCTTGTTGAGGCAGAGTTAAGAAGTAAATCCAATAGAGTTGATTTGATTCATACTGAAAGACCATGTAGAGATCTAATCATGTTGTTGATGAATATTTGATTGTATTTGAGTTAGAAAAATTATTTATTTTTAGCAATTGGATAATTATTATATATTATTTTAGGCATTGCTATGTGATGGATTTTCTAGTTTTTGATGGTTGCAGGACGACGGTGCTAGGTCTTAGTGAGACGGAGGATGGCCGGGACTAGGTGAGGTGTGCCGGAGGTCCAAACGGTCGAGGATTGCCAGAGAATGACCAGAGACAGAGTCGTTGCGAGCCTAGAAGACAAGTGAGCGACTGAGATGCTAACTTGAATCCGCTCAGATCAAGGAGAGCTATTGGATTGCGGTTTAGAGGATAGAGTAGCTGTCAAGTTAGCTTGAGTGAATCTCAACTTTTGATGAGGCTTCTTAAGAGCCAAGTAAAACTCATCCAAGGGTGGAGGATAGCTCAATCTCAACCCTTAATGAGGTTATTTAAAGGCCAAGTAGAACTCATCTAAGGGTGGATAATAAATGAAGAGAAGTATAAATAGAGGGTAGAGGTAGCTCTCCCCTCTTAAAGGTTTTGTGTACTTCTTTGAGTTTTGCCCATCTTGTTGTGAGGTTTTGTAAACCTTCCTCCCAAGAAATAAATTTTACTTCCTTACTTTTCTAAATTTAATTTCAGTATTTATATTATGTCTTAAATTCAGCATTTAAATTCCACACTTTAAATTCTTATAATTTACATTTCGCATATTTAGATTTGCCTCCCCTCCTTCTAAATGCTTGTAGATTTTATGCTAAGGATGATTGATTGATGGATAAATCTTCTTTAGATCATATCCTCATCATCTAGGTAATCTTTTACAAGAACTCGATCTCTTTGCTTAATCTTTGAGAAATCTTTGCAGATCGCGTTTGAGGTTTTTGTTTCTTGTGTTCTTCCTTGCTGTGACAAGTAGGAGAATATCTAAGATTGTCTTGATCATCACAACCCCACGAGCAAGTTCAAGACTAAGATTTTCTCTGTTTTGCTCTATTGCATTTCAGTGTTTCAAGTGAGGTTTTGGTTGAATCTATTGAGTAGGGGAAAAATTTAATTATGATCATTCACCTCCCTCTGATCGCCACTTCGGTCCTTCAATTAATATCAGTACCCGGTTTTGCTCTTTTATAGATCATGACCAGTCTCTAGATCTATGGCGATAGACAAGTATTCTACCAAGCCTTTGATTTTTTCTGAAGTTGGTTTTTCTTTTTGAAAATCGAGAATGGAGTCATACATCACTGTCTAGGGCTTCCTGATTTGGCAGAAAGTGAAGCTCCCGTATGAGGTTCCTGTCAATGAAAACGTCACGGCCGGTAATATAGTTGACATTGAGGTGAATACTAAGGCAAATAATATCCTCATATAGGGTCTTAGCTATAGTGAGTACGACAGGATCTCTCACCTATGATCTGCTCACCAGATCTGGGTGACTCTCAATGCTTACCATAAGGGCACCACCCAGATCAAAATGGTGAGACAAGATCAATACAAGCGTGACTACAACAAATTTGAACAGCACGTTGGTAAGACCCTTGATGAGTGTTTTGGTCACTTCATAAAGATTTTGAGCGATCTCCGTGTAGTTAGTTGCATGTACTCTGACTCGGAGAACGCTCGACACTTCTTGATTGCACTCGATCTTTGGATTTGGTAGATGAATGTGACAATCATCAAGGACACCACAGACTTATCGACTTTGACTCTTATTGGGCTTTATTTCCGACTCAAGACTCATGAGATCGACGTTGTCTCTCGTAAGACAAAGTCACGGTTGATGGCCTTGATCACCAATCCCATTGGATCCTATTCTAAGGCTTCAGTTAGTTTCTCCCTTTCTACACCATTTGCGAGCTAAGTGATGAATAACTAAAAAAATTTCCAAAAAAGTGATCTTCCTCTTTTAGCCTTTAAATTTTCTCATACTTATAAGAGGAAGAGGGAGAGGAAGAGAGGTAGCACAATCACCTGCTTTGAATGTGGTGGCCCCAACCACATTGGGGTGAACTGCCCCAACCTAGAGAAAGGCAAGAATGACTCTAACGGTTTGGAAAAGAACGACTACATTGACAAGAACCATAACAAGAAGCCTCTAGTTCATGACCCAGCTCATGAGAAGAAGTACCGCAATTTCTTGAAGAACAAGAAGCTCTTCCACTATGTCATCGCCGCACTCGACGACATCAACCTCTCCAACATGGAGACCTGGAGTGATGAGGGCGAGAACGATCTACAAGAGAAGAACAAAGGTGGCAACGACTTCATCGGGATATGTTTCATGGCGGACGCTAACAGTATCAGTTACTCCGAGCTCTACAATGACTTGGATGAGGTACCCTCCTATGGCTAGCTCAATGTAGCTTTTTGCAAATTAAGGAAATTTCATGCTAGAGCTAGAGCTAGGTGTATGAAGTTAGAGAAGGAAGTAGGTACCTTGACTTGAGAGTTAACTTCTCTTAGATCTTGTTCCTCCTGAGGGTCTGTTGATTTACTCTTTGCGATCCTTTGCTTGTGAGCTTCAGAACCTAAAGACTATGCATGATATTGTGGTTTCTGAGTTTGAGAGCCTTAGGTTGAAGAATGCTAGCACTAGTTCTACTGATGCTATTCCTGTAGATGTTAGTTTTCTTCATGCTCACACTAGCGTATCGTGTAAAAATTGCCCTAAATTGCTTACTGAAATTGATGCCATAAGCACTCACCTCAAAAAGCTATCTAATAGAAATAATGAACTCGAATTGCATGCTTCTAAGGACTTAGTCAGCTCATATGAGGGTTGTAGACAACTAAAACTTGATAATAAATCTTTAAATATTAAGTATGCTGAACTTGATAAGGACTTATAGTTAAGTCAGAAGAAAGTTGCTTGCGATGTGCTGAGATTGAGGGGGACTTGGATAAAATCCAAGTTAAGCTTAGGAAGAAGCTAGAGGCTCAGACCCTTAGGATTAGAAATACCCTGTGCGCATTTTGTGAGGCCCTCAAGATTGAGGTAGCCATACTTAGGAAGAAAAATACACATAGTGGTAGTTCTTTCTTTTCTGGTTCTTCTTTATCTTATTCCCCCTTTTCTTCATGTGCCTCCCTCTTCCAGGAGTGTGAGTACCTTATGAGCACTTTTGAGAAGTTTGTAGGAGGTAAGAAGAAATTGAACTCATCTTAGACCAGCCTAAGATTAGCCTATTTAATCAAGATCTAGGATTTGACTACTTGGAGCACGTTAGGGTTTATCCTCTCACTATTGTTTGTGGCTCTAAGAGTGGATAGATTGTGGTAACTTTCAGGATGAGTACTACTGTGTTAGGTCTACTGGGGTTGTCCATGGGATCTCTGACCAAAAGATTGCTTCTCTTGTTGCTTCTTCTCACTAGCAAGGTGAAGTATATATGCACCTTCTGTCAGAAGGATGGGCATCAAGTAGACTTCTATTTTATGCATGTTAAGATCACGAGGCGCGAGCATATTCATGCACTGAGGGTATTCAGGGTCATGCATAGACTCTAAGTGCTCATAAGACACACACTGCTACTAAATGGGATAGAGTGTCGTCTATTTTTGGGCAGTGTTCAGGACTTGGATTTTATATTGTTCATTTGAGTTTTCTTCCTGGATTTGCTCTTGGTCAGTCTCTCTATTGTCCTTTTGATATTCCTCATGTTTCTCCTCGAGGCAGATATCTACAGCGTGAGGTGTTTCCTGGTAGGAGATTTGGACAACCTCACTGGGATGGTCCAGCCTTTGCACGACAGTGGGCCAACCCAGTTCTAACTCTTAGATCTTCTGCTAGTGCTGATACTGGTCTTATGAGGATGGAGCATCAAGAGATGCTAGGGTCCAGTCTTTTTCTTCTATGACTGGCACTTCGAGGCATCATGTGGTTCAATATTTAGCTCCTAGATCTTCTCTTTGTCCCAGTACTAAGTCATCTCCCTCTTGTGTGTTGACTAGTTTCATAGGATCGGGAAGGGAGAGGTATGCATCATTGACTAGTTGTTCTCATTATATGACCGGAGACTCTCGTTGATTCTCTTCCCTAATCCGAGCCCCCGGTGATGAGTTTATCACTTTTGGGGATGCTTCATTAGGTAGAGTCATTGCAAAAGGTATCGTCTATATTAATGATAATTTCATTCTTAAAGACGTTATCTTAGTGAGTAAGCTGCAATACAATTTGTTTTCTGCCTCTCAGCTTATCAATAACTCTTTCGAGGTAAGCTTTAAGAGTAGTGCCTGTAGAATCCTTGATTCATCAAGAGGGTTAATTTATGGGATTTCTAGATTTAGGAGAGTCTTTTGTGCTGATTTTCTACTTCTTTTGGAGACTCTCTTCGGTGTTTGATTGCTTCTGAGTTCTGTGATCTCTTCTTCTGGCATAGGAGACTTGATCACATTGGCTTCGATCATTTGACCCGAGTTAGCAACTATGATCTCATTTATAATTTGCCCAAACTCAAGATGGTCAAAGATATAGTTTTCTCTCCTTGCCGACATGGCAAGATAGTTGCTGCTTCGCATCCTTCAGTCACTGTGATGACTGATGCACTAGGACAATTTTTACATATGGACATTATTAGTCTAGCTAGAGTGCAGTTAGTAGGTGGGACGTTGCCTGTTCTTGTCATTGTTGATAAATTTTCTAGGTATTCTTGGGTATTTTTCATGGCTTTAAAGCATGAGTGTTTTACCCATTTCAGGGGTGTTATCGGTAGGTTATCTATTGAGCTCCTTGGTGCCTTACGAGCTATATACAATGACAATGGCACAGAATTTAAGAACTCCTACCTTGAGAGCTTTTGTGTGGAGTTTAGCTTAGAGCATCAGTTTTCCTCTCCATACGTCCCTTAGCAAAATGGTGTTGTGGAAAGAAAGAACAGAACCTTGGTCGACATGACCAAGACGATGCTAGACGAGTACAGTACTCCTAGAAAGTTTTGAGCTAAGGCTATAGCTAATGCTTGTCATGTGTCTAATCGTGTATTCTTAAGAGCACATTTGCATCGCACTTCTTATGAGTTGAGGTATGGATGAAAGCCTACTGTTTCTCATTTTCGTGTGTTTGATTGCAAGTGTTTCATTTTGAAGGCTGGTAACCTAGATAAGTTTGAGTCTTATTCTTCTAATGGCATTTTTCTAGGTTACTCGAATTTTTCACGTAGTTATAGGGTCTAGAGTTGTGTGGTAAATTGGATCATAGAGACCTATGAGGTGACCTTTGGTGAGGCTAGTGCTGGAGTTAGACCCGACATATCAGGCTCTTCTTCCTTCTCTGAGACCATCTTTGTAGAGGAGGATGATGATGGAGATAATAGTGATACACCTAATTCAATCCCCTCTACACCAGAGGTACCTCCTATTTCTATCTCTGTACCTCAGGGAGACTAGCCTTTACCTTTAGACTCTCCTACAGTAAGTGGCTCTGATCCTGCCTTTTTGTTCATGAGGTAGAGGCCACTTCTACTTCTGGGCCTTTCTGTCATATTCAGAGGCATCATCCACCTGATTAGATCATTGGCAATCTATTTGAGCATATAACACGCTCAAAATCAGGTTTGTCTAGTTTCTATCTCCACTCTACCTTTGTTGCCTCCTTTGAGCTAAAGGATATTTCTCATGCATTATTCGATGAGTCTTGGATTAATGCTATGCATGAGAAACTTGAGAACTTTGATAGGAACAAGGCATAGCAGCTTGTCAAGCCCCCATCTAGTCATAATGTCATTGGGACCAAGTGGGTGTTCAAGAACAGGCAGAGTAAGGATAGGGTTGTTATTAAAAACAACGCTAGGCTAGTTCTATAGAGCCTTTCTCAGGTCGAGAGTCTTGACTTTGAGGAGATCTTTGCCCCTGTAGCTAGAATAGAAGCTATTAGGATCCTACTTGCATTCTCTACATCTAAGGGTTTCAAGTTTTATCAAATGAATGTTAAGAGTGCATTCCTCAATGGGTACATTAAGGAAGTGATTTATGTCAGACAGTCTCTAGGATTCAAAAACCCCAAATATCCAAACCATATCTTCAAGCTTTCTAAAGATTTGTATGGATTAAGTAGGCATTTAGATCTTGGTATGAGAGTCTTAAGTCTTATCTTCTTAGTTATGGTTTTAAGATAGGTAAGGTAGACAAGACTCTATTCATCAAACACCAGGATTCTTATTTTCTTTTCTTCCAAATTTATGTAGATGATATCATCTTTGGTAGCTCTTCGCACTCTCTTGTATCTCAGTTTTTAGATGTTATAAGCATAGAGTTCGAAATGAGCATGATGGGTAAATTAAGCTACTTCCTCAACTTCCAGATCAAGTAGACTCAGGAGGGCATTGTCTTGCATGAAGGCAAGTACACTCGAGGCCTCCTGAGATGCTTCAACATGTCTGATGGAAAACCCGTGATGACTCCTATGGCCATCAGTGCTGTCCTCAAACCTGATAAGGATGATGAGCTAGTGATCAAAAGGAGTTCAGAACATAATCAGCTCTCTCTTGTACCTCACTGCCTCAATACTGGACATACATTTTGTTGTGTGTTTGTGCACTCAATTTCATGCTTCGCCTTGGGTCTCTCACCGCTAAGTGATGAAGCACATCTTCAGGTACCTTCGAGCTACCATTAACTATGGTATTTGGTACTCTTCTTCTTGTCTGTCCCCTAGGGCTTTTTCTGATGCAGACTTTACTGGTTGTATGATAGATAGAAAGAGCATATCTGGCACTTGTCAATTCATTGGCACTTCTCTTGGTTCTTGGTCATCTAGAAAGCAGTCTAGAGTTGCATAGTCTACCGCTGAGGCCGAGTACGTTGCAGTCACTAGTTATTGTAGTCAGGTGCTTTGGATAAGAACGACCTTGTGGGACTTTGAGTTGACATAGATATTGTTCCACTTTTTTGTGATAACAATTCTGCTATTTGCATTGCTAAGAATCCAGTGCAACACTCTAGGACTAAGCATATATACATTAGATATCACTTTCTTAGAGACCATGTGGAGAAGGGTGACATAGTACTTCAGTTTGTAGAGAGTGACCATCAGATTATCGATATCTTTACCAAGAATTTGGATAACTCTAGCTTTATAGACTTGAGAGGAGAGCTTAGAGTTGTGTGCCCTTACGGTATATCTTGAGGGGAAGCTGGTTTCTATACTATGTACTATATATGTTTTTCTTCTAGCATTCCTTTCTTTTGTATCTTCTGGGTGATATTGGGCTTATTTTTAAAGTTTTGAGTTCACTTCACTTAGACTTCTAGTATGCTTTGTATAGACCTCTCATCTTATGCTATAGGTTGCTATCATACACAATTAGCTGTCCCCTTTTCGCTCTAAGTTGAGTCCCCCCACAGTCTAGTTGGTCTAGCAGGTGTTAGGCCCCCTGGATAGACAGAGTCTATATGCACTTCCTAGTTTGGGTTCAAGAGTCAGCTTTCCTATGTCAGTCATATAGGCAAGATGAGAGAGAGTCTGAGCCTAGTGTTTCTCTTCTATCTTTTCTATACTCTATAGCCACCCAGTTTACAGTTTTTTGACTTCTCCTCATTATGTGTTTTTTATTTCAATGTTGAGTTCATTTGGACATTCTTTTATCTTAATTCTGCTAATAATTCAATTTGAACTAGATTTATGCTTAAAATTGATTTACTTGTGGAGGGGGAGTTTGAGGAGTTGTTCATGCATTGCATATAGAATTTATTTTCTGTTTTAATAAGCTTTGTCTATTTTGAAAATGAGCTATCATTCATGCTATGCACTTTGCTACTTTTCTGAAGATCATTGTTAGCTTAGATATTTGTAAATTCATTTTGCTTCATCATGCTAAGCTTGCTAAAAATAAAAATTGAGCTTTAATGAAAACTTGATGAAACTTGTAACTTTTACTTACTATGTTTCCTCACTAGGTGCATATAGAGGTAGGCCGTGCCATGCCAGGCCAGCCTGGTATGGGCCCATCATGCTTCATGCCTGAACCGTGTTGGGCTGTGACGGCCCGTCGTGTCTGCCGTGTCATGCTATACTAGCCCGGCTCGCCTTCGGTTAGCCCAGGCATGGTCCATTTGTGCTTCATGCCTACTTCGTGCTGTGCTGGCCCAGGCTCGGCCCATTTGCACTATTGCAACGAGAGGAAAGGAAGTAGAGACTCATAGAGTTGAGGCAACAGACTTAAATATTATAGGAAAAAGAACTAAAATTTATTTATTCTTAAATAGTTACATACAACAAGGGGGATGTGCTGAACACGAGTGAGTGAGAGGGCAATGGGCGAGAAAGAGAGTAAGCGAGACAAGCGAGAGAGATTGAAAGAGACAGGTGAGAGAGGAAGATTGAGAAAGACGGATGAGAAAGGACTGAGAGAGATTGAGAGGGACGGGCAAGAGAGAGTAGCTTCTTGCATCGTCCCTCAGTCTCTCTCAGCTCTCTCTCCCCTCTTGCCCATCTATCTTAGGTGTCGATAGCGGGGGTGACATCCATGCTGCTGGATGCATTCATGTCGCTCATGCTATGTGAGTCAATGACCTTCATGTTGGGCTTCTTCCTCATGCCCTGAGTCATCGGATCCCGTACGGCCCGTGCTATAGTGTCGTGCCAGGCCGTGCCGGCCATCATGCCTAGTTCTCGAGCCTGGCACGGCCCATGCTACAGTGTCATGCCGGCCCGACATGGCCCACTTCGTGCCAGGTCGGGCTTTGGACAAGGCTATGTTGCCGTGCCTCGAGCCAGCCCAAAAGAGCTCGGCCCAAATGCCCATAACAACTTGGGTGAAGCTAGGTTAATCCATACTCGTGTCCTTCACATGCTCATAAATTTATGTGCTAAAATGAAAAGAAAAATTGACTTTTATGTGTAAATTTGTCTTAACACTTTAAATTCATAAGACTGCTTCCTATTACACTTGGGATGAACTTGGAATATATCGTGTATGATCAAGACCATTCTATTAAGAGTTCTTCTTGAGATGGTCAACTGTGGCTTGAGTTAATTACACTTGAAAAGTATAAATAAAAAAACAAACACATAAGTGGGTAAAGAATGCAAATAATGTCAAACATTTGCACCCCATTATGTGCTTTGAAATCTTAAAACAAAAATTTGTATTGAAGAAGATTAAGCACAAAGAACCTTATATGCACATCTAGCTTTCCTAAAGTGTTGAGTAGGTTGAACTTTAGGTTTTTCATTTGATCCATTGAATGGTTTTGCTTCTAGTTTAGAAACTATGCTAAATGTTGTACTTGTTAAGTCATACAAAAATGATATAGTTTTATTTGTGCTTGCTAGTAAAATTGACATTTGCACTTAGACATGTCTTAGTTTAGCACAGCCTGAACTTGAGTAGCTTGGTGTTATACTTTATCTCTATGGTCACTTGGATAATCTTTAAAACTCTTTTAGGATGCATTTCATGCATACATATATAAAGGGGAGAAAATGCCATTTTGATGCCTATATTGCCAAAGGGGGAGAAATTGTAGAAAAAGTATCATTAAAAGATAATAATGTGAATGCATCGTGGTTCGTATGATCATGGAAAAAATTTGCTAATTATTAGGACCATGAGAATATTTGAGTTTTTGTGAGTTTTTATTGGATTTCTAGAGCTTTCATAGAAAACTTGTTCTTTCTATTGGTTTGTTCTAAAATCCTCCTTGCCAATTTGGCCATGATCTTATTTCCTCTTGTCCTGTACCAAGTTTAGCTTTCCAATCAAATTGCTTTCTTTCATCTTTTTCAAACTCAAATTTATGCATTTTGAGTGATTTGTCAATACATTCATCAAGGGAGAGATTGAAAGACCATGTAGAGGTCTAACCATATTGTTGATGAGTATTTGACTGTATTTGAGTTAGGAATATGATTTATTTTTAGCAATTGGATAATTATTGTATATTATTTTGGACATTGTTGTGTGATGTATTTTCTCATTTTTGATGGTTGCAGGACGACGGTGTTAGGTCTTAGTGAGGCGAAGGATAACTGGGACTAGGCAAGGTGTGCTGGAGGTCCAGATGGTTGGGGATCGTCGGAGGATGATAGGAGATGGAGACGCTGCGAGTCTAGAAGACAAGTGAATGGCTAAGATGCTAACTTGAAGCTACTCGGATCAAGGAGAGCTGTTGGATTGCGGTTTAGAGAATAGTGTAATGGTCAAGTTAGCTTGAGTGAATCTCAACCCTTGATGAGATTTATTGAGGGCCAAGTAGAACTCATCTAAAGGTAGAGGATGACTCAATCTCAACCTTTGATGAAGTTACTTGAGGACCAACTAAAACTCATCTAAGGGTGAAAAATGACTCAAGAATAGTATAAATAGAGGGGTAGGGGTAGCTCTCCCCTCCTGAAGGTTTTGTGTACTACTTCGAGTTTTGCACACCTTGTTGTCAGGCTTTGTAAATCTTCCTCCTAAAAAATAAAATTTTACCTCTTTAATTTTCTGAATTTAATTTTAGCATTTACATTATGTCTTAAATTCATCATTTAAATTCCGCCCTTTGAATTCTTGAAATTTACTTTTCGCATATTTGGATTTGCCTCTCCTCCTTCTAAATGTTTGTGGATTTTATGCAAAGATGATTGATTGATGGATGAATCTTTTTTAGATCATATCCTAATCCTCTAAGCAATCTTTTGCAAGCACTCAATCTTTTTGTTTAATCTTTGTAGATCGCATTTGAGGTTTTTATTTCTTGAGTTCTTGTTTACCGTGAAGTGGGGGAATATCTAAGATCGTCTTGATCATTACAACCTCATGAGCAAGTTCAAGACCAAGATTTTCTTTATTTTGTTATGTTGCGTTTGAGTGTTTCAAGTGAGGTTTTGATTAGATTCACTGAGTGGGGGAAAATTTTAATTGTGATTATTCACCCCTTCTGATCGCCACTTCGGTCATTCACATACTTCGAGTTGCATTCTGATTAAGGACAACAAATTCAGCATACTATGTGAGACAGTGAGAGGAATGTCCCACTGAATCTGGAATTCTGGATCTCGCTACTGCTCCATTACAACCCATCTTCCGTAGAGGTTCATCGTCAGAAGTTGTCTCGGTATGCGCTGCACAGTATCTGACAGCTCCTTCGGATTAGGAAGTCTAGATTTGGCAACCGTTGCTGCTTCACTTGCAACATAGGAACCAATCTTTGAGAGAACAAGCAGCGAATATGGTTTTTCTTCGATAGATACGCACCTACAAACGATAAACTCATCATAATTAATTTTAGACAATTAAGTATGACTCTCCTAATCTATAATTCAGCCAGATATAAAGAGAAGATAACACAAACCACACTCAAAAGCTTTGGCAAAAATTTCACCGAATAATACAACAGCACAACCCATAACGATTTTGTGGTCGCTATTGTGCATCTACATATGACCTTCAATATTAACAGATTCAGGCTTTGAATTATGACAACATCCTCAGCTGGTGGCAACAGGCATCCAAGAGACCAGTCTAACTATTGCCTAGTCTGGCGTTGTGAACTTCATTTCTTTCTGTCAATCGATCAACAGCTCCTGACTTTCGTTAAAAAAAATATATAAGCTTGCATATTATACTCCAATACATCTTTACATATATTTAAAAATAAATTTGAAATTATTATACAACTGTAATGCTTATGACTAAAAATAGTTGTGTTTTATGCAACTAAAATTGTTACAATTAATATGCACCGTTATAATATGGATTCACTGAATAAGTGGTGCAGATAATTATTTTCTTCCCCCGATTAACGTGGTAATTTCTTGCCCTTAGAGTGAATTTGGTTGCTATTTTTAACATTATTTCAATAAATTCACATGATCCCCGTGGGGATTATAAAATTAGGTTAAATGATTTTTTTAAAAATGATGTGACTTTTTTTTATTAAATTATAAGTATTTATGTATAATTTATTTCCCAAAATATAGCTTCAAAATTTATATCCTAACACATATATTCAAGTTTTAGCCCATATATATAATAAAATAATGCATCTCCGATGTTAGAAAACAATAATATATAAGTAAAATAAGAAATCCCAGCAAACACTATAGCGTTTTTACAATCCGACGGGACAGGAACCCATATCTGGTCAAACCACAGGACTTGTTGTAACCATCTGATTTTGATGCCTGGAGCCACTTCATCAACCTTATCCATTCCCTGGCTACAACTAGGGATGAAAAATAGATCGAATACGAATGAATAATGGTTTTATTATATTTTTTTCTCGTATTCAGATATAAATATGGATAACCAGGATATGAATATAAATACAAATAATGTCAAATATAGATATGGAGCAAATACGAATCGAAACTGATACGATCACGAATATTTATCGGAACATGAAAATCTTTTAAATTGTACGCACAAAATGAATAAAAAAACGTAACTATTTTATTTGATCCAAACATTCATGAAGAACATGTAATGACCCAAGATTTGTATTCTTTGTTGAATTAGATTTAAAATAATAAAGTATGTATTTATGATTTTTTATGCATTTTTAGTTACTTATTTAAAATATTTTCCTACTAAGGATGTAGTTTTTTAATTTTTGAGAGAATTCAAAAGCTGATAAAATCTTGAAAATAATTTTTTAAAAATGTTAGCTTGTGTTACGAACTTTTCCAAAGAATTTCGTAATTTTTGGAGCTAGTTTGCTAATTTTAATAATTGAAAATTTATTTATGAATTAATTAAATTAGAAAGTAATTTTGAAATTCATAAACCATTTTAGGCCAAAAGAGTAGTCTTGGCTCAGCCCTCATGAATATCTGGATAATCAAATCCATTAATATCTGAATTATCTTAATCTGTATTCGTATTCGATGAATAGTGAGCTACCAAATCTATACCTGTATTCGTATCCGACAGAAAAAATCTGTATTGGTTTACAATCCAATACTATCTGATAAATATTTGAGCTGAATAAATTCATATCTAAAAATTGTCTGAATCGGTTGGAAACTATTTGATCCGTTTTCATCCCTAGCTACAACCACGTATGATTCATCCACTGTCAATTGATGAGGTGGCTGGGTAGTGTACGGTTGCGTGTGAGCACAGTGGCGTGCTGCCAATCGATGCCATCAGTAGTGGGGGGCAAGTTGAAGTGGTTCGGAGGAGGTCATGGTGGTGCTCCATGACCAATGGTAGGGGTCCAACACGACTACCGAGGGTCATTGCTGGAAACACGTAAGCGAAGCCAATTCACATCGGATCCGACATTGTGACCAGAAGGGGGGGGGGAGTTGTGCCCAAATAAGGGCGTGACCAGAGAGGCGTGAATAGTGAGGGAGAACATGGTGGCGATCAAAGAGGGGCAAGTGGAGCAAAGATCGAAGAGGGGCGCCACTCGAGAGGAGCGATAATGCAAGCCACCTACACTATCTGCAACAACCACAAATTGTTGCGTGCCTTCGACGCCTTTTATTGCTTGCATCACCCTCTTTTTCCATGTCTTGTCCCCATGCGGCATTGGCCATGGTAGACACAAGCACCACTGCTATCGTAGACTCATAGCCATGATAAGCTCATCGAAACTTGGCGAAACTTGTTGGTACTTCTTGAATTTTTTTGGTTAAAACTTGTCAAAATTGTTGAAATTTGATGAAATCAGTTCAAACTTTTTAAAACCTTTATATTGAAACTTAGGGCCTGCTTGGAAGCCCGGTTTTTAACCCAAAACCAGTGTAAATTACCGGCCCAATTATTTTTCTACACTGGGCTTCAAAATAGTACTTGGATGGACCGATAGCCCAATTATTTTACCACTGGTTTGGGCCAAAACACTGGGAAAAATTCTCCCGCACCGGTAGCCGACTTTTTCTTTCCGACTCACTCGCGAAGCGCAGCGCTCGAGCCACAGTCGCTGCTTCGTCTCGAGAGGAACCCTTGAGAAGTTGGCGCCGCACGAAGTCGGCGAGGTGGGCAGCGACATGTACTGCGCGGTCCTGTCGAGGACGTTCTCCTCGAGCACCTGTAGCGACAGCCGCAGGTGGTCCACGACGTCCCACGACGCCCTCGCCGACGATGACGTGGACGAGCGTGTCGGGGAGGGACCGCGCCTCTCCGGGGCGTTGCGGTGAGGCTCGTAGAGGCTGCCGGAGCTCCTTGTTCATGGACTCGGGGATGACGCGCTTCTTCTTCTCCTTGACCGTCGACGATCGATCCTCCTGCTTATTCTTGGCTTTGTCTGTGGGCGCTCTCGAATTGGCCGCCTTCTTGAGAGCGGCGGCGGCGGCGCGCTCGGGAGGCCATCGATGCCCATGAGGCAAGCGGCGAGGTCTGGGCGTCTGGGCGTCTCGACCTCCGACGATGGCGCGGTGGCCTTGGGCCTCATGGCGCTCCTCGCCAAGGCGTCAAAAGCCATTGGATCGTACACCAATCTGCGAAACATACCCAAGAGTGAGTAACGACGAAGCAAGTGCTAGCCGTTAAAACCGCAAAGACCATGGAACGGATTAATTACTACTTGGTCGACTGAATGTCCTTGTCTGTTGTTCGCCGTCGAGCTCAAGGTCGTTTCTCGGCGCCTCGGCCCTACAATATTGCAAATTTGAGATGGAGTTCATCGGCCACTCACAGTAGCCAGCTCGCTCATCGCAGCAATTGCAAGTGCAAATTTGCGACGGTTACCTTTGTTGTGGGAGGAAGAGCTGTGGACGTCGTGGAAATTTGCCGAGGCGACGGGGGAGGGAGCTCGGCCGACGACGCAACCGGCGCCGGGGGCGAAGATGAGGTAATGCACCATGGCCATGCAGCCGGGGTTGAAGTCGGCCGCCGCGGACCCTGGCGTCGTCCTCTCCTGGAGCTACAGTGGTGGCGCTGCTTGCCCTCTGGGCATGGAGGAGGAGCGGCTGCGCGAGTACCAGTAGTTCTTCATCGTGTAGCTCTAGCTAGCTTGGGCTAGCTAGCAGCTGGAGGGAAAGGTGAGCTAGCTAGCTAATGGCCAGTATAGTTGGTGTCTGATGCCACAAGCTGTTGCCGGGATGAAGTAGTAGCAGGCAGCTGCAGGGAGGTATCCGATGGAATGGCTTACAAAATTTATTTTTAATGGGAATACCTAAACAACAATTAGAAATTTTTACAAGAGAAAATAAATCTAAATGTATTTTTTGTGCTCATGAATATACAAGTGTAAGATATTTACACTTGTAGAAAAATTCAAAGCTTCCAAGCAGGCCCTTAGTGAAATCTTTTGAAACTTGCTAAAACTTCTTGAAACCTTATGGTTGAAACATGAATCCTGTTAAAATTTATTGAAACTTCTTCGATGAAACTTATTAGAACTTGAGTTTGAAAATCTAAAACTTGGTCTTAAAACTTTCTTCAAATCTTCTAAAAACACGTGAAGCTATTTGAAACCTAAAGCCTTTTCAAATGTTTTAGTGCTAAAACTTCTTGAAATCTTATGGTTAAAACATGAAACCTGTTAAAATTTATTGAAACTTCTTGAAACTCTTTTAATGAAACTGATTAGAACTTGAGTTCAAAAATCTAAAACTTGGTCTTAAAACTTTCTTCAAATCTTCTAAAAACACGTGAAAATAATTGAAACCTAAAGCTTTTTCAAATGTTTTAGTGAAATTTCCTGAAACTTAATGAAACCTAGGGATGGCAATTGTACCTGCGGGTTTTGCATCCGATCGGGTCGGGTTCGGGTTTTAATTTTTACCCGCAGGTTTTTTGGGTCGGGTACCCGAAATGGGTTCGGGTCGGGTTTGGGTTTTAATTTTCACCCGCGGGTACCCGAAATACCGCACATACCCATCGGGTACCTGTTGGGTTTCGGGTACCTGTCGGGTTTCGGGTCGGATTTCGGGTACCCGCCAAGTTTGGTTCGGGTTTTTGGGTTCGGGCTTGTCGGGTCGGGTTTTGCAAAATCCACACCCGACCCAGCCTATTACCACCCATACTACACAAACCCGTCGGGTACCCGCCGGGTTTGGGTATAGTTTTTTACCCGACAGGGTATTTGGGTTCGGGTCAGGTTTTCAATTCGGGTTTCAGGTCAAGTCAGGTTTTGTAAAATCCACTCCCGACTCGACCCATTGACATCCCTAATGAAACCATTTGCTAACTGTTGCAATGTTATACTGTTCTCTAGCCATCTCTCTTTTTTTATTGGTGAGAGAAAATATCAATCAATTTTTTTAAGGGATCAGAATATTAGAGTTGGGAGATTGTGAAACATATAATTACCTTGCTCGCATCGAATGGTTAAATAAATGCTTGATGTCAACATGGTATACTTTCTCCTATTGCATTGGAGATGATTTACGACGAGTGGGGCGAGATACGGAGAACTATGAAAGGAAGAAGAAGTTGAGAAACCTTTTACCTGATAGTTATATCTAGTTGAATAGGGGTAGGAAGCTGCTACTAGCGACCCACGCGTGTCCACAGATTCCGCCGCCGCCGCCGTAAGTACAAAAAGCGGACTTGGCTCGATTGCAGAGACGATTCGGGTGGGTGTCAGGCATCAGAATTCCAGAGACCGAGTGCTTGTCAGAGTGAGTCTTGAATTAGCGATGGAAGGTTCAGATGTTCGGGTGTCTTTTGTTTTGTTCAGTTAGACGGCGAGATGAGGTTACGCTAATTGAAGGTTCCAGATTTCAGCATATTACTTCGTGAGATCTGAAGGCTAAGAGTAATTTAGTAATTACTGTTTTACTGTTTCCCTAATGTAATTGTCGGTAATTCTGATTTACCGAGTTGGGCCTGACGTCAGAAACAGAGCTGTATTAAGCCTGGAGTTGTTACGATTCGGTCATGACTTGAATGAGAAGTTTGTTTCGCTTTTACTTTCCCCTTTACTTCCTGCGTTCCTCTACTTTCCATTTTTCTGATTACCTGCATTTTCTACTTGGTTTTGATCCTTGCGATTTTGCCTAGAAGTCGGATTCCTCACGGGTCCTGACAGTGGGCTGTCCAACGTCGATGGGCCGGGGACGCGGTAGAACAAGCAAATGGCGACGATGCAGGCGACAGGTGACGCGAAGGGGAAGATCGGACTCGACGGAGCGCGTTCCTGCCGGCGATGGCCTCCCGATGCCATAAGCAGGACGTAATCGATTTTCTTCTAAAGGTGCAAGACCCCAGTATCCTTGTTTGTCATGTCAATTCGTCCCGTGTATGATGTACATCCAGGGTTCAAAAACCGTCCAAAACCATTCGAAAATTGTGAAAACCGTCCATACCACTCTGGTTCAAAAAAAAAAAAATCAAACCACTCAGTTTACTCGTGAAGTTCAAATTCAAATTCAAAAAATTCAAAAAATTTTAAAAATTATAAAAAAAACTCCCTAAAATTAGTATTAATAGCTTTACGGCCTCTGGTGTGAATATTTTTTTTTTGAAAAAATGAAGTTTGGAGACATTTTTGAGTTAGTCAAAATGTAGATAATAAAAAAGCTAAAAAAAGCCTAGCCTGCATGCTTCATTATGTCAAGTAGAAATATTTACTACAATATATTTTAGTAACAATATTTATTCAATTATATTTAGTAGCAATATTTGTTCAATTATATCAAGTAATAATATTTGTTAAAGTATGTCAAGTAGCATTATTTGTTTAATTATGTCAAGTAGCAATATTTGTTGAAGTATATTTAGTAGCAATATTTGTTCAATTATATCAAGTAACAATATTTGTTGAAGTATATTTAGTATCAATATGTGTTCAAGTATATTTAGTATCAATATTTGTTAAGTATATTTAGTAGCAATGGTCGACACCCGAAAATGGTACTATTTGTTCATGTAGCGATATTTGTATGCACATAAATTATATTGCTATGCTATATTTTAATATGTTAGTGTTGTTCAATATTGAAAAGCTTACTTCTCATTGTATACATGCATAAACTACCAAAACTTTAGTACGAAAGTTGTACTCTATTTTACTAGTTATATTACGTACTTATTCTGTTGTATAGGTTGCACTTTGATATAATCAATTTTTTACTAACATTCCGTTCATGTAAGTCGAATATGGCATATGTGTGACAATAGAAGAATGATAAAACCTATTTAATCCTATCTTTCTTGGTAAAAAACCACCTGCGATTCGTCGACTTCTACCCATCTCTGCTCCGGCTATCTTTTTTACCTGGCTATCTGTGAATAAGCCCGAACAGTATTGGTATGTTATTATGTGAATGTCTATTTTTGCACTTGTTGGATTGATATATGAGTCGCATTGAAATGAAAGATTATTTTTTTACATATTATCGCTAAATGCCTACTTTACAACTTGCAAAAGTCATGTTGAAATTTTTTCCATATTTAAGAAAGATCATGCCGGAATTTGTTCGTGTTTTGCCATAATTTTTTTATATATTTCTTACATTTTCCCTATTTTTGGGCCTTTAATGGTTTCTTATAAATTTTACAATTTTTTCTCATTTTTCAACTGTTACCGGTTTTCGCCAAAAACTCTCGAAATTCAAGCCTTTTCGAGCAATTTTCGTCCATTTCATTCGAAATTTGATCAACAGTTTGATCAAATTTCAAATTCATTTGACTTTTCAAATTGTTCGGTTTTAAGAGAATTTCATTCGATTTTTCATGATTTTTTATACCGCCGGGTCATCGAAATCTGAATTCGAAATGCTATTATTAACCCTGTGTAAATCCAACCAAGAAGGCACTGATTTGCTTGCTCTCATTTCACCGCATTACTCAGTTACTCTGCAATGATAATTGTTTGTTAGAAAGTAAGTTTTAACAGACGAGCAGCCCTCGATAGTACGGCAACATATCCTGTGCACACAGGCTTTTTCGTGTACACACCGTGCACACCAACTAACAAAAGTCACGAAAAATTCTGAAAAAAATTGTAGATGTACTTCATAGATTACTCTACCTATGTATAAAATTGTAGGTTCAAATTCATCATATATTGAGACTTTAAACTTGTCAGAATTTTCTGTTTTTTGTAACTCTCAATATATAATGAATTTGATCTTGAAACTTTATACATATGTAGAGTAATCTATGAAGTACATCTACAATTTTTTTCAGAATTTTTCGTGACTTTTGTTAGTTGATGTGTACGGTGTATATATAAAAAGCCTGTGTTCACAGGATATGTTGCCCGATAGTACTGCACTGTATTCTACTATTAGTTGTGAAACAAACTTCTGTTAGTGGCAGCAAAAATAATGGTGGGGAACAGCGCTGTTTCCCTAGGCAGCCACCTAGCTCGCTGAAGTGCTAGGCTCTTCCACCTGCGTAGCCTCCTAGGCTAATTTATTTCACGTAGGCGGCGATTTGGTGTTAGGAACCAATCTACCGTCCAACTAGCACATAAGAGCATATACAATGGAGAGTCAAGAGTGTCTTTTAACACATTTTTCTAAATAAAAAAGATAAGCATGTACAAAGGACATGCACAAGAGCCAACATGCTATTTAATACTGCTCCTCTCTAATTCTGTCTAGGAGCTTGTGAAGAGTCGTCTCTTCACCAAGAGTCGACTCTAGCATTTTTTGCACTTTCCCCCCTGCCACATCAGCGAAACATATCCACCTCATCACTAAGAGACGCCATATTAAATGCCTTTGTACATGTCCTAAGGGAACAATGGGGAATAGAGATCAACATGATAGCAGAATATATTATGTACATTGTCGTGCTGCCATCTCTGTTCCAGCATGTCATGCGACAAAAATAATAGAATTCTCTCTGCTTCCATATTCTCTTCTCTTCTCTTGGTCTTGGACGCACCATTGAGTCCAAGGTCTAGATAGGGCCATAGGAATATGCCGTTCTGATATTCAATAGGCACCTAAAGAAAATCCAACATGTTAGTTGCTTGCTTTGTTCATCGTGATTGACTGGATAACCCAGCATCCTTTTTAGATTCTCATAGCCACCTGCAAAGATTAAGACCGCTAATCGGTCAATGGTTTCACATGGCTGCATCTTGCAAATTTGTTGGGTTTTTTTTTTGGTCATTTCTGTGCTTTTATGACAGCAATCAGTTTAATCCATTAAATTCACGGTAAACATGCATGTCACTTGAAAGCTTGCGCCTATGTGAGGAACGATTTTGAGCACATCCAAACTTGTGCACCAAATTTTTCTAAGCAAGGGCAAGATTTTCATGACTAATTGGCTAGACCATTTGTCTAGCTAAATGTATTATCCATACATTGTTAGTACATTGTTGGGTTCTGGTTCAGCCGTCCAGGTAGCCCCAAATTTCTGACAGCCTTTTATCTCATGAGGAGTGCAGTGTTTCAAACTCAGCCTCTATTGCCATGTTGGCCATTCCCAGTGGGAGTTTCAGTTGAGTTTCATTCTCATTAAATGACATGACACATCATCATATTTGTTGACATGGCAAGGTAATTATGAAGAGAGAGATAGAGAGAGTTTCATGGGAGGTGAGAGAGTTTCATCTAGATGAAACCTGAGATACACGGTTACCTAGACAAAAACTGATTTGGCACTCTTGGAAACTAAAAAATGAAACTATGCACTGGGAATGGCGTGTGGGAGTTTCGACTGAGTTTCATTCTTATTAAATGATATGACACATTATCATGTTTGGTGACATGGCAAGGTAATTATGAAGAGAGAGATAGAGAGAGTTTTATGGGAGGTGAGAGAGTTTCATCTAGATGAAACCTGAGATACACGGTTACCTAGACAAAAGCTGATGTGACACTCTTGGAAACTGGGAAATGAAACTATGCACTGAGAATAGCTGAGGAGTAGCAAGGTTGGCGTGTACCGAGAAATTAAATCAATGATTGGTCACTAAAAAAAAGACATGCTCTTGTCTTTAATGATTTGGAAGTTGTCGAGCATCATGCCATGAGCCCTGGAGTCAAATTTATTAAAAAAGAAAATAGATTAGTTTTGTGGAAGCATGTCAATCAGGACGCCATATCCTGTATGTAATATACTCAATGGACGGTAGCCCAAACACTCTACAAAAATCAGGGAGAGAAATCGGGAAAAGATTAGCCGTCCAGCTCTTATCCATATGTCATGTCCTTAACTATTTTATCAGCCTCCCTCAATCTCAACCGTATGGAATAAGATTGAGATTGTTCTTTAACAATGAGAATGGTTGTCTTGCTAGAGGCTTGGTAAATATATCTGTAACTTGATCTTTAGATGAAATGAACCTGATCTGAAGCAGCTTCTTCACTACTCTCTCTCGTACAAAGTGAAAATCAACCTCTATGTGTTTAGTTCTTGTATGGAACACAGGGTTGGCATAGAGATATGTAGTGCCGAGATTATCACACCATAGAACCGGTGGCTGTTCTTGCCGAATGCCTAGTTCTTGAAGCACAAATTCTGTACTTCAATTTTGGTTGTTGCATTTGCTAACGCCTTGCACTTAAATTCTGTACTTGATCTCGAGACAGTAGCCTATTTCTATGCACTCCAGGAGATTAAATTGGAGCCAAAAAAGATCACATATCCTTCGGTGGATCTCCTATTTTCAATACTTCCTACCTCGTCAACATCAGAAAAGGCACTTATCAGTGTAGAGTTTGAGACACAAATTTGCAGGCCATCTGATACTGTAGACTTCAAGTGTCGAAGTATACGTTTCTCTGCTGCCCAATGAGCATCGGTTAAAGATTGCAGAAACTGGCAAACTTTGTAGACTAAAAAGCATATGTCAAGCCTTGTGATCGTCAGATACTGAAGACCTCCTATGATACTTTTATACTTGGATGCCTCTTCTGGCTTGAGTGGTGTACCATTATCCTTAGTTTTTTTTAGGTAGCCATCGGAGTATTAACCGGCTTGCACAGTGACATACCTACTCTTTCCAGCAACTCCTTCACATACTTGTGTTGAGATAGTACTAGGTTTCCATGGTTACATGTTACCTCAATACCTAGGAAGTAGTGTAAATCTCCAAGATCCTTGACAGCAAACTCATCCTTCAATTCTTCACAAGCATGGTAATGGAATTGTTTGATGAAATTACCACAATGATATCATTGACGTATACAAGAAGATATATCATGATGTCGCTGTTCTGGAGAATGAACAATGAGGTGTCTGCCTTGAAAGATGCAAACCCTAGCTTTTGTAGTTCCATGCTCATTCGAGAATGCCATGCACGAGGTGCTTGTTTCAAGCCATACAACGCTTTGTCTAGCTTGCACAAGAACTATGGGTGCTATTGGTCTACATAGCCAGGTGGCTATCGCATGAAGATTTCTTCTTTGACATGCTCATGCAAGAAGGCATTTTGTACATCTAGTTATAGAAGAGACCATCCCTGAGATATTGCTAGTGACAAGATGAGTCTGATAGTAGTTGGTTTGACGATGGGACTAAGTGTGTCCTCGTATTCACAACCATATCATTGTTTGAATCCTTTAGTGACTAACCGAGCCTTGTACCTCTCCATTGTCATCTGCCCATTTTTTTACCTTAAAAATTCACTTGCAATCAATCACATTGGAACATGCCGCCATGTTCTTTTCTTCATCAAGGCATTGTATTCTTCCTTCATGGCACTCTTCCAGTGTGGCACTGTCAGTGCCTCAACGTGACTAGACAGCTCCTGGTACATAAGGTCAGACCTATGTACCGCATATGTCATAGTGCCATCTGTGTGCTTCTTTGCCTGCCAAGTGTTGTCTTTTAGCCGAGTCATCATTTGATGACCATGCATGACCGGAATGGGTGTCTCTGTACTTGCATCTCCCGCCATGCCCCTTATGGCAGTCGATGTAGTAGTCTCGCCTGCATTTGGAGCAACTGATGAAGGTGCAGGCTTAGTAGCAGATTGAGGTGAACCTGCATCATGGTTAGTAGACCTCGCAGGCAAAGGAGCAACATTCTCAATATGGCTATAATGCATATGAGGAGAAGCAAGAGGCAGCAGAACAACCGATGATGGTATTGGTGTGTTGGAGATTGCTTTGTGTGAATGAGAAGAGAAAGGAAATACACTCTCATCAAAAATGACATCACGGAATACATAGACTCTACCCATGGAAGTATCTAGGCATTTGTATTCCTTATGAAGGGAACTATATCCAATGAATACATATTGTTTTGATCAAAATTCTAATTTGTGAGTGTTGTAAGGGTGAAGATGCAGCCAACAAGCACACCCAAATATCTTGAGAGATGAGTACTCGGGTTTGGAACCAAAGAGGCCCTCTAATGGAGTTTCAAGCCCTATGACTCGAGTAGGTAATCAGTTTATGAGAAAGCAAGTAGTTATGAAGGCATCTCCCCAAAAATGAATGGGCATGGATGTATGAGAAAGCAAAGCGTGACCTGTTTCAACAACATAGTGATGCTTTCTCTCTGCAGATCCATTTTGTTGATGTGTATGTGGACATGACACACTGATCAGAACATGCCTAAATCGGATACACCCATGGCATTACTGGTCAATGATCAACAAAATTCTCCTTGTGATCAGCAACATTTGACCCACATAAAAGGACTAATTACCCGAGCACGTGCACAACAGCTAAATCAACAGGTGAACTCGTTTCTCAGGATGTATAATTGTATTTTAATGGATGGACCACTACATAATAATGTGCTTGTGCTTAGGAATCATGAATTAGAGCAGCAAGGACGTCATCCCTCTTCAATACAAGCTAGAGTACAAGTTATTCCCGAGGAAGAAGCTGAAACGTCCACCCAGGAGCAGTCCACCTTCAACTGGCCATAACTTTTGCATGTGGAGTCCGTTCGGGATGAGTGAGTACTTGATTAAAAGATAATTTCGTGCTCTTTCCAATGGATCTGGCCTCATCATCAAATTCCACTCACGCCAGACGCAGCAAGCAAAACAATCCAGCGGTTTCAGACTCTTCGAATGTTGCGCCACTATTATTGTTTGGATGAGTTCACATGTAATTATAGTGGTGTGAAACCAACTCCTAGCACTCTTCGGGTGCTGCGTCACCATTAGATGAGTTCACATGTAATTAGAGGAGTGTGAAACCAACTCTTAGGACTCTTCGGGTGCTACACCACCATTATTATTTGGTTGCGTTCACATGTAATTAGAGTGGTGTGAAACCAACTCCTAGCAGCCATCTCCTTGGCTATATATAGGACCAACCCCCTATCTATCTCCTCAGGTTTTGTTAAGTTTAGTTACCCCATGTTTGGAACTATACCCTTGTTCTCCTGACTCGGCTAGAGCAGCAGTAAACAAGTTCAGAACCTCATTTCATGTGTGTGTTTTATCCTTGTTCTTGCTGGTTCTTCGATTGCTTGCAAGAATAGACCTTCGTGGTCAGGTCATCCGGGCTTTTGGCACGGTTGATAACAACTAGGGGTGTGGTTTAGCGATTGCGGGCGCTTATCCTTGTGTGGTTCAGATGGCGGATCGTCAAAGTCATCCTCCGCCTAATCGAAGTTATCCCTCATCGGAAGATCGGGCACCGTGTGCGCATCATTTGGTATCGAGCAACAGTTGACCGGTGAGTTCTTGTATCTTGTTGTTTGATTGTGTTCTTCCCGAGTCCGAAAATTTGCCCCACAAAAATATTGTTTGTTTGCTGTCCAAACCCCGTTGTGCCTTCCAATCGTTAATTTTGTTTTTGCTAAATTGAGTTTGTGTCCGTTCTAGTGTTATCTTGTTGCTGCTCATCTCCCTACCCCAACATCTATCCATAAAACCCAAAAAGAAACAACCCCATCTCGGCCCGAAAGATCCCTTTTCTGCAGCCGCCACCAAAAATGCCGTAACTCTCAATTTCCGCATCATTTTTGAGTGGGACCAAAAGGATAAGTTTCCTCGCTCAACCCAGCATCTACACGCCAATTTTTGTGCAAATCCATTCAGGGAGTAAAGAGTTTTGTGCGTTGCAATCTGACCTAATTGCTGTCCCGAATTCTGCATCTGTGTGCAATTCCAAAATTCGTGAAAAATTCTCAGTTATTTTTCTGGTAGTTTACCCGAAATAAAAGTTGTTGAGAAAGCCGTCAAGAAGCAGTGAAAAAAAGAATCATTGAAAAAGAGGGATCTGACCAAGAGTTACGGCCAAAATACCGACCCACTGTCTGGTGGACAGAAATCAGAAATCTAGAAAGTTGGAATTCATCTTGTGCTCCCAAGTTGCAAATTGCATATTCATAAGTTTTGCTTGTATCCACTGCCATATCACTTGTTTGAGCCTAATATCCATCCTTGTTTGATCAGCAACACAGGCTAATTGCTAGACTCGAACACTTATTCAATTTTATGCAAATTCTGAAATTGGCTGATTGTTTCCCTTTGCTACTCATTATAAAGCCTTTCCGAGCTCCACTTTCTACTAACCATACAGGTGCTAAGGCTTGCAATCGCTTTACTCACATTTGAGTTCGGTTTATCACGAACCAGCCACCGGATGCACCACTTGCTGCATTTGCAAGAATTGGTAAGAGCTTGGTAAAGAGCAAGAGAGTGACACTTGATCATTTCAGCAAGTAGAGAGATAGGGAACTACATACCTCTTGTGTGTTTTTCTGTTTATCACTAACAATGGCAGGTTCTCAACAACGTAGTGCTTGGACCAACAACATCCTAGGAGAAGAGATAGTTCATATTTCGAGATACAAAGAACGTATGAGCACAATTTCAACACCACGGGAGGTACATGATGATCACTTAGGAAAGATTAAATTTACATTGCCTTCATTTTCTGGAGAGTACGATCCTAATGCATATATTAATTGGGAGATAGTGGTAGACAAAGAATTTGCAAAGTATGACATATCTGAAAAATAAAAGATTAGTGCCGCTGTTAAGATGTTAACGTCACATGCAATACTTTGGTGGAAGTATATATCTAGACATAATAAAGAACCAAAAACATGGAATGCTTTGAAAAGAATGATGAGAACTAGATATGTTCCTGAATATGTTAGTGATTATTTGCTTACTAAACTTCAACGCTTGAAACAAGGTTCTAAAACTGTTATGGAATACTATTATGAATTGAAAAATCGTTTGTTGCGTTGTGGTTTACATGAATGTGAAGAATCTACTGAGCTTAGGTTCATGCGTGGACTTAATCTTGAAATTCGGGATGCTCTTGTTTTTGAAACATATAGCTCTCTGTCAGGCTTGATAAAATGTGCTTGTAGAGTTGAAAACAAGCTTGCTAAATCTTTGAAAGAGTCTTTAGCTTCATTTGAGGTGCCCATTGCTGCACCTCCTGTTGTAGCTAACATTTTGCAGAAAAGTGAGCACCAACGAGAGGATGAAGAAGAAAATGTGCAAAAAGAAGAGTTCTTTGATGCTTCATACGTATGTGAAGAGCTGAAAACTGAAGTTGTACTTACAACCACTGAGAATGATTTAGAAGATAATATAAAAGGAATGGATTGTGCACATGGTGAAAATCATTTTGAAGAGATAAAACTGTCCATGAATTATGCTAACGTAGAGCAACTATCAACAGAATCAATTGCTGATTTACTTGCGATACAAGATGATTTGCTTACTATTTATGGTGATAAAGAAGAGTTGTGTGATAATGTTTCACTTATATCCACACCACAACTAGTGAATGAGAATGAAACTTTTATATCTGAATTAAACCCTTGTGTTGAATATAAACATGTTATCCACTTTGCTAGTGTAGAAGATGAGCTTAAACTGATGTCTTCTTTGAATACTTTAGGTTACATTGAATTTGATGTTCTGTGTGATCTAGAAAGTTTTAAGGAAAAGATTTTTGTACATTCTAATTTGCCCTGGTTATCACGAAATATTTTTCATGTTGTTGGCAAACATAATGACAAAGGAGAATACAAAGTGCATAGAGTATACATTTGTTCAGATCTGAAATCTCTATTTCTCATGCAACAATGTGATCAATTTGATAATTTTAATATCGTATCAAGTACCCCTACTTCTGTTTGTAATCTATGTGATAAATTCCATGAAAGGGAGTGTTTGGGTGATTATGATTCTCAAGCTGTTGATTTGATCACAAGAGATATGCATGTTGCTTCGCTCTTTGTCGCTAGTAAAATTTTGCAGGAGAATGTGATGGCATTGAGGACGACTTCAATTCATGAAATGGAGAATGATATGACCATGCTCATCCTGGATACGACCAACGCTACATCAGTTTGGGGACACTTCACGGCATCCTCTGCATCATCTACATCTACTAGGAAGGGTGCATGTACATGGCTTCACCGATCCCCACTAGAGCACGATCAATCAAACAGTTGGCCTCCTTGTTCTTTGTACATGGCACCATCACCTACATCAGTTCTGCCACCACCTTGGCCGCCTCCCATGTTTGATGACATTTTCAAGAAAGGCATGTCTCCACCTCTATCACATGCTAATATATGCTGGAAAGAAGTGTTGAGTTATATGGATAATTATTAGGTGAATCCTCTAAATGTTTTTCTTATCATTAAAATATATAAAGAGATGGAGCTACTATTTTATTTAAATAAATGCAGGTCCTATATGAAAATATCTTGTGCTGAAGATGAGTTAAAAAGGTGAGCTTGAATCGAGGACGACTCAAATGCAAGAAGGGGAGAATGATCAGAACATGCCTAAATCGGATACACCCATGGCATTACTGGTCAATGATCAACAAAATTCTCCTTGTGATCAGCAACATTTGACCCACAAAAAAGGACTAATTACCCGAGCACGTGCACAACAGCTAAATCAACAGGTGAACTCGTTTCTCAGGATGTATAATTGTATTTTAATGGATGGACCACTACATAATAATGTGCTTGTGCTTAGGAATCATGAATTAGAGCAGCAAGGACGTCATCCCTCTTCAATACAAGCTAGAGTACAAGTTATTCCCGAGGAAGAAGCTGAAACGTCCACCCAGGAGCAGTCCACCTTCAACTGGCCATAACTTTTGCATGTGGAGTCCGTTCGGGATGAGTAAGTACTTGATTGAAAGATAATTTTGTGCTCTTTCCAATGGATCTAGCCTCATCATCAAATTCCACTCACGCCAGACGCAGCAAGCAAAACAATCCAGCGGTTTCAGACTCTTCGAATGTTGCGCCACTATTATTGTTTGGATGAGTTCACATGTAATTATAGTGGTGTGAAACCAACTCCTAGTACTCTTCGGGTGCTGCGTCACCATTAGATGAGTTCACATGTAATTAGAGGAGTGTGAAACCAACTCTTAGGACTCTTCGGGTGCTGCGCCACCATTATTATTTGGTTGCGTTCACATGTAATTAGAGTGGTGTGAAACCAACTCCTAGCAGCCATCTCCTTGGCTATATATAGGACCAACCCCCTATCTATCTCCTCAGGTTTTGTTAAGTTTAGTTACCCCATGTTTGGAACTATACCCTTGTTCTCCTGACTCGGCTAGAGCAGCAGTAAACAAGTTCATAACCTCATTTCATGTGTGTGCTTTATCCTTGTTCTTGCTGGTTCTTCGATTGCTTGCAAGAATAGACCTTCGTGGTCAGGTCATCCGGGCTTTTGGCATGGTTGATAACAACTAGGGGTGTTGTTTAGCGATTGCGGGCGCTTATCCTTGTGTGGTTCGTAGCCGGATCGTCAAAGTCATCCTCCGCCTAATCGAAGTTATCCCCTCACCGGAAGATCGGGCACCCGTGTGCGCATCACACACGGTGAGCTATCCCAATTTTTTGAAAAAAATGAGTTTAGTTTGTGTTACTCACCACCCTAGTCCATTTGCATGTACAAGATTTTGCGATCAAGGGTACGTTTGACATGTTTTTGAAATTGCATGAACACATCAAAGACATCAGATTTGTGTTTGAGAAGATATAGCCATGCGAATCGACTATAATCATCAATAAAGCTAACATAGTACATGTGCCCATTAGTTGAAACATAAACTGGTCCCCAAACATCTGAATAAACATGCTCCAAAGAAGCAGAAACTACGTTATTTGAAGAAGAATAAGGTAACCGAAGACTTTTCGCTTGTTGGCAAGCGTCACAAACAGAATTATTCGAAGACGAAATAGACAACAATTTGTTGTTTTGGAGTACATGCTGATCTATTGAAGACGCAGGGTGACCAAGACGATGATGCCAACAATCTGATAAGACTCTAGTGCCTTGCAGAGCCTTCTTAACAAGCAAGGAAGCATCTAAGGAGTAGAGACCACCCTCACATCGTCCTCTAAGAAGGATTGCTTTTGTATCCTAATCCTTCACAAGTAAACAATTAGGATGGAATTCAAAAAACACGTTGTTGTCAAGAGCAAATTTACAAATAGACAAAAGGTTTCTATTGACTTGTGATACATGAAGAACATTGTTGAGATTCAAGGATTGAGATAGTGTATGAAGTTTTGTATGGCTAATATGGAGAATGTGCATACCTGAGCTATTGGCTACTTGGACATTGTCATTGCCGTGGTACTGCTCCTTCACGGTTAGCTTGTCCAAGTCATTTGTGAGGTGATCTGTTGCACCCGAGTCCACCTACCAATTTGTGTTAATCATATATGTTGGAGTGGTGGCTGTAGCAGCGATGTGCTCCTAATCAAGAGCATGAAAGTCTTAATTGAACCTGTTGTACCATCTCCCAGCAACATGGCCAGTTTTGCCACACAGTTGGCACATAGGATGAGGTCCAAATGAGGTTTTGCCTCCTGTAGCACCACGTGGATGATAGACCTTCTTTCCACGGTTCTTGTTGCCGTTGCCACTGGTGCTTTTGTTGTTACGATAGTTTGACCTACCGCCTCCACGGCTGCTGAAGTTTTCACCACCGCCACCACTGTTGCCACCTTTCAATGAAGTTTGCCACATGTTCCTCCATCTGTATCCCTGATCCACTGCTTGCAAGATGAACCTCGTGGTTTAGGAGGTAGGCATAGAGGTCATTGATGGTGATTGTGTTAGGACGGTGGTCATGGAAGTGACCAGCAAATCATAGCCCTCATCAAGTCCAGCGAGAAGATTGGAGATGAATTCCTCCTCCTTCAGCAGCTGGCCAATGGCTGCCAAAGTGTCAGCCGTTGACTTTGTTGAAGTAGTCTGACGCCAATGAATCTCTATTTTTTATGTTAGAGAATTGGACACGGATTTGCATTGAGCGTTCCCGAGACTAAGATGAAAACATCTTCTTGAGGGCAACCCAAATATCACAAGCGCTGGATAGGAACAACACCTACCCCAGTATGCCATCAGTCAAGGATGAGAGAATGGCACTGAGAACCATCTAATCCTTCTCCAGCTAGTCCACAAATGCAAGATTTTCCACTTGCTCGACATCAGTTTTGGTTGACAAGCAACCAGTTCAGAAGGGCACGTGACGGTGCCTTCCACATACCCTAGGAGGCGCTTGCCTCGCATCCAGGGTATGAATTGCACTTTCCACAGAAGATAGTTTCAACTTGATAGTGATCATGTGGTTGAAGGAAGGAGACGACATGCCGCTGGAGCTAGTTGTTCCTAGAGACACCGATGAACCATTTGAATTGGTAGACAAGGTAATTAGGTTCTGATACATATTAAAAAAGGGAATAGATTAGTTTTGTGGAAGCACATCAATCAGGATGCCATGTCCTTTATTTATATATACTCAATGGATAGTAGCCCAATTACCGGAGATTACAAGATTACACTCTACAAAAATCAGGGAGAGAAATCAGCCACAAGTCCACAACGTTCTCTCTAGCCCTACGAATTGTCGTAGCAGTTGCGCGTCCACGCCATTGGTAGAACCGGATAATACCCATTATCCTGTGGACGACATAAAAGACCCCACATCCTGCCAGCTCAATGTGCCCGTCATAAAACATATTCCTACAGGCTGGTATAGGAATAGCTTATCTATGCCAAGAAGGGGGTGTTTTACACAACTCCCCGACAGCGTCAGGTTATGCAAAAGTCCAGGTGGACACGGTACTTCCATAGTTTGTTGACATCGGGCTGGAAATGCCCTCCAACGACGAGGTTACAACTCTAGGAAGTGCCGTCCACTCATTCATCCGGTGGCACAAGCGTGACATCATCTTGGACCATTTAGTGCCAACCTCTCCTGCAGTACAACTTGTGCATCCGTCACCAGCACCTGAGCGTGAAATGGCGATGAAGCAAGATGAAGTAGCAAAGAAGTCCAATGAGGACCATATAAACATAGCTAGTGTAAGTACTTCAAAGGACAAACATATAACCCTTGATCCGAAGAAATGGCACATTAGACAAGCCGTATTAGTTAGATCAGGCGAAACCAGAACAGAGTATGATATTGTGCGAGAAAAAAGTAAGGGCAAGGTGTAGTTTGAAGTACAACATAACCAAGAAAGATTGAAATTCAAGTTAGGTAAGCCGTTAGTCACCCCTTCGAAGTTAAATAGCCTAACACTCATGATGCAACGATTACATACCTGGTACATGGAGCGATCCAACCAAGTGATACTCCCGAAGGTGATCACTATCATTTTCTGAGAGGAACATTTTCACCATGAAGGGGTGGCTATTTCCTGATAGAATTCGATAACTTACACAACTTGTACTATCACGATGCCCTCGACATATCTTTTTTGAGATGCTAGTCATTGTAAGTGTCTAATATATAAATCATGGTCTACATTCATATAATACCAATAAATGTCATGTCTAACTTTTTCCTTATCTAGATACGAGATGATCAAACTAAGAAGAACCAAGAGGCTAGTGGGATTCCTCGACTTGGGAACGGTTTGCCAGGCCGAAATCACAAGAGCACCAAAGGAGGTCGAGGAATACATATATAACACTTTGATCAAACTACAAGACAATGGGTTTATACTTTTACCATACAATTTTAAGTTTCTCACTAGCTAGTTAAATTACTCATTGATTTCATTCTTTACTCTGATCCTAAGACTAATGACTATGGCATCATACATGTGTATGTAGATTCCACTAGATTCTCGTAGTAATTACTCTAGAAAAGAGCAAGATACTGATCATTGTAACATCCCAAAATTTCAGCTTTTCAATTAATTAATATTATTTTATTGCTAAATATGAATTTTGTGAATTTTCTGAATTTATTTGGATTTTCTAAGATTTATTTGAATTCTTTTGAATTAAATACATTATCTTTTGTCAAGAAATAATTATAAAAAGAGATTTTCAAAATAAAGTTTTTATGAAAATATTTTATTTAAGTTCAGAATGTCTCAAAGTATTTTTGAGAATTTCTCTGGAATTTATAGAATATTTTTGCTACTCTAATTAAATCAAAACATTTAATCGGATTAATTAAAAAAGGAAACCCTGGAAAAATCTCACATGAACAGTAATGGGCCGATCCGGTTACTGTGCGGGCTTTTGTATTTTTGGAAACCCTAGTATCATCAGGACCGTCTGATGCCGATCGAACGGCCTGTAGTCATCGTGTCCGAGTCGGAGATCTCGCCGCCGTGATTGAGCTGAGCACTTCCGCCGCCATGGGACTTTCCTTCCTCGTCGCACCCCGCGGGGTATAAAAGGAGGTCCCGAGCCCCTCCGAAACTCACCTCACCTCGCCGCGTAGTTCCCCTACTTTCTTGTCTTCGGAGAGCCGTCGTAGCAGCCGCGCCAGCTCGCCGGAGTAGCAAAAGCTTGCCGAGGAATTGCGCCGTGTCTACATCGTCACCAGGATTCGCTTCCGACGATTCAAGACCGGATTCGGATTCGCCGTGTCGTGCTTCGTCTGCGCCGCTATTCATTGGTCGTCGGGGAGTGCCGGAACGCCGCCAAGGTAGTCTTCGTCTTCGTCTCCGGCAGCCTTACGCCACCGTCTCGCCTCGCCGGATCAGGAGCTCCGTGGGCCGTCTGATCAACCATCAACGATCCTGATCGTGCCGCGTCATCTCCGAATAGTGAATCGCAAGGGTAAGCCTCAGCCGTCGATCGCAAGATCAACGGCCCATAATCGGCCACGTCGTGCTGTACGGATTCGGGCGGGAAAATCAGATTTTTCCATATAAAAATAATTCGCTAAATTCGGAAATTCTATTTTCAGGGTATTTTCAAGATTTTCAAACTTCAAAACCTCATAACTTTCGCATACGAACTCCGTTTGTGGTGATTCAAGTTCCTAAAAATTTGTAAAAATAAGATCTTTCTAATGGTGTCTTTTATTTGAATTTTTGAATTTGTTTGCTCTTTGGTTTTGGTTTTTATTTGCTTTTCTCTCTCGATTCGCGTAGACGTTGAATTGTGCGAGGCTTCGGAAGGGGATTTCTCAGCTCGGGAATTATTTCCAGACCAGGAGCAGGAGCTTAACGAAGGCAAGTTGTGCTTTGATCATGTTGCACCCATAAACTAGATTGCATGCTATTTTGATTTACTTTATCACTTGTTATTTCATGCGTATAAATGATTTCAACTTAACTTTGGGATTAGCTATGGTACCTTTTGAGTTATACCCTACCTTGATAATTGTATGCCATGATCCACTTGTCACCCTAGGTTGGTTAATTATAGTTGGTTAATAGAAAATCAACATGGATGGATAGATCGGAATAGAACTGCTTAGCCATGCTACGTCATCACGTGTTCATGAATTAATGGTTAATAATCTTGACTAATGGAATATGGAACGATGATGTTAATTTGTGTATCATGTGTGGATGCATGAAGAGATTGAGTTGTCGTGGCAGGGAGGTCACACAACGATGTTGATTTGTAATAAGCATGTGATGCTTGGTAACCAACCGGGAGGTAATCACTTTAGATTAAAGCAAGTGGAAGGGGCAAGGGTGCCAGGGTGGGCCCGATGGGCGAGAAAGGGTATGTGTAAGTCTTGCTTTAATCAATCCTAAGGACTTAACCTTGCGAGCCTTTGACCTGAGTCAAACTTGCAGCCACACGTCTGTTATGGGGCAGCCTAGCTGACTAATTTGCAAATGCTTAACTTAAGTGCTATCTTGGTGGTGTGAGTCCGGGGGTTACGGAGGAAACTCACATGGCGCAAGAGGGGGGCCCTGTTGTGGTGGTTTTAGCTATTCAGTGTTGAAACCTTAGCGGGTAGCACTGGGTTAAGAGGATGCATTGTAAAGGCTTTGTTATAATCGTTCGCCTGTGTGGTGCATGGTTATATCGTGTGGGTAAAGTGCATAACCTCTGCAGAGTGTACAATCTATTCGGATAGCCGTGCTCACGGTATTGAGCAATGCTCGGGAATTACAGTCAAGGGGTAGTTAATTAAAACTTGTCAACTGGATGGGATGGCAGGATGCCATGTGGATAATGGAACTTGATTTAGGATGGAGAACTTGGGTTTGATTTGAGAAACAATAGAATCTATTTACTTGTTATTATTTGTTTTACTGTCTTTTCAATCTACATATTATTTATGTTTGAAAATGTTGCTTATCGCTTATGAACCAATTAGCCATTCCTTTGGAATAAGCCTGCATATAGCTATGATAGAATTGCATTCTGTGCACAACTTGTTGAGTACGTGTTGGTGTACTCACCCTTGCTTACAAACCAACAACAGTGGAGGAGTCATCGCCTGTGCTTGAGGAGGACTTTCAGGTGGACGCGAGTCACTAGGCCAAGCCTTGTCAATCGCCTGTGGTGTACTGATGAGTCACTACGTCTTCTATGAATTTTCCGCTGCATTTGTCTTATTTTATCTTAGTTTTGCCCTATGAGGCCGAATAAATGTAAGTGATCATAAGATCATACACTAGTTACATTAAATAAATGAAGTCTTATTGTTATTATCGTTGTGTATGATGTGATGCTTACCGATGTTAAGCCGTGTGCACTAGCATTGATCCTGGGAATAGTGCGGCATACACAGTGGATCCGAATTGGTGAATTCGGGTCCCTACAGAGGTGGTATTAGAGCATACTGACTGTAGGTCTTGGCCCTAGTTGGTAGAATGTCCAAACCTATTTTCTAAAAAGAAAATCCAAACTGGATTAATACAACTCTCTCAACTCACCTCATTCTCCACTCCTCACCTTTGCTGAAATTTTGTTTTTCCGAGACCATTGAGCATGGAGGACTTATCTATTTCCCTTTTGGATAGAAGAGGATGATCCAAGAATACGGGGAGCAGGAAGGAGGTTATGCAGCAGAGCTTTGGCGCATGATGAGGATGCTCGGAGGCTTCGACAGGCCGATCTACCGAGGGAAGACCATAGTACGTGCCGGACTTGACATGGGATGGGAGGTTCAGATTACGATCTACGCACGAGCAAGGGCAAGAGGAAGTCGTACCATCCGCATCATCGTCAGGAGATCTACGCCCGAGGCCGGGATCCAGGCGGCAGCACGTTTGGCGATGAGACAGCTTGCTCGCACCTACCCCCAAGAGTTGGAAGGCTTGTGTTTCGTCATCATCCACGTCGGGACAACCGCTATGATCGGAGCCAATAAGAGAGAGAATGCCACGATCGCCTACCTAGCCCGATATGTCATCGCCAGAGGACGCCCTTGATGATATGGCTCGAGCTACGAAGAGCCCGAGAGGAGGCCCAAAGGAGAAGACTCACCACGGAGGTTCTAGCTCGATCTCTCGGAAGGTCCGTGAGTTGGAGGAAGCATTATATGGATCGAGCGAGAGCCGAGATGGAGCTACGACCACGATCCCGAGATGCAGACCAGTCGACTTTGATGGCCGAGACGAGGATTAAGTTGAGACTCGAATGTTGAGTCGCGTCCATAAGATAGCATTACCAATTATAATAGACGTTAAGGTTGGATGTTTAGTTTGGATCTTATTGTTTGCTGAGTGTGCAGTATGCGTTGCAAAGCTTTTAGGCTTATGTGAGCAACCATACCAAGTTATGCAATAAATTAATAAAGTTGTTTATTTTGGGTTAAACCTATCTTCCCCGCTTTAGAGATTCTATATCTCATCTGTGCTACTCCTACCTCTCCTAACCTAAACAGATGGTGAATACTTGCGGTAACAATGGAGCGTCAGGAAGTGGCCTTCGCCGGAATGATGGCCTCAACAATGATGGAACACCACCACAACCAGCACCAGCAGTAGATGTGCAGAATTTGGGAGCCTTCATAGCCGCACAGACTCAGCTTATGCAGACAATGATGCAGCAGATGCAGCAAATGCAGAACATGGCGGGCCAAGCTGCCGGCAACGTGCAGCAAGGCAACAATGGGCCACGTAACCACTCCAAGTTGGCTGATTTCATGAGAACCCGTCCTCCGACATTCTCAGGCAATGTCAATCCATTGGAGGCCGACGATTGGTTGAGAACCATGGAGAAGAAGCTGCACATCACGCAATGTGAGGGAAATGAAAGGGTGTTGTATGCTTCACATCAGTTGGAAGGAACCGCTGCAGAATGGTGGGAGAACTACTGCGCCGCGCATGAAGCCCCGCAGGAGATCACATGGGAGGAGTTTTCAACTGCTTTTCGTCAGTATCATGTGCCAGAAGGGATGATGGATCTCAAGAAGGAGGAGTTTAGGGCCTTGAGGCAAGGAGGCCAGTCAGTGGCTGAGTATCTGAATAAGTTTACTCAGTTGGCACGCTATGCACCTGAGGATGTAGCTACAGATAAGGCCAGGCAGTCCCGCTTTCTCAAGGGGCTAAACTCAGGACTGCAGGTGGGCTTGATCACCCACACCTTCCCTGACTTTCAGGAGTTGGTTAATAAAGCTTTGATCTTGGAGGATAAGCGCAAGGAGTTAGGAGAAGACCGCAAGCGCAGGATGGCTAGTCAGGCAGGGCGGCCGAATCATCTCAGGTTGAGGATGACGCCTCAGCAGTTTGCCAAGATTCAGCCTCAGATGCCGAATAGGGCACCAGTTCCGACACCTCGCCCCGCTAATCAGAATTTTCAGACTCTAGCGCCAATGGGCAATGCAGGCTCAGGAAGTCAACAGCCTGATGCTAGAAGATGCTTTGCATGCCATGAGCTTGGGCATTTTGCCAACAAGTGTCCGAAGAAGGGAGGAATCACTCCAGTCCGCTTCAACTTGAGCAACACCCGGCTAAAACCCCGGTGCGGGAGGAAACCGGCGCCCGGTGCAGTAAGGGAGCATCGCCTCAAACAACCGTGCGTGGAAGGATCAACCACATCACTGCTGATGGAGCTCAGGAGGCATCGGATGTCGTACTGGGTAAGTTCCTAGTTAACTCAGTACCGGCTACAGTTTTATTTGATTCTGGAGCTTCGCATTCGTTTGTTTCTCGGAGTTTTGCATTGAAGAATGGATTTGCTGTTAAGAACCTTAAATGTGTGCTTTTAGTCCAAACCCCAGGATCGGAACATCAATCTAACCTTGGGTGTTTAGGAGTTAAGTTGCTTATGAGCGGGATAGAATTCCTAGCGAATCTCATCTTGTTAGATACCCAAACCTTAGATGTTATCTTAGGGATGGATTGGCTGACAAAGCACAAGGCTGTTTTGGATTGTGGCCAAAGAATGGTGACCTTAGAAAACCCTAATGGTGAGAAGGTGGAAGTGCGTGCTACCGCAGTTCGTGATGGTCAGTTGATGATCAACAATATGAAGGTGGTTAACTTGAAGGATGTACCAGTGGCTAGAGATTATCCGGAAGTATTTCCTGAGGATTTACCAGGCATGCCGCCAGATCGGGACATTGAGTTTGTCATAGAGTTGGTACCCGGAACAGCACCGGTAGCAAAGAGGCCATATCGGATGCCAACCGATGAGTTAGTTGAGATGAAGAAGCAAATTGAGGAATTGCTGGAGAAGGGTTTCATTCGGCCAAGTTCTTCCCCGTGGGGAGCGCCAGTTTTGTTCGTAAGGAAGAAAGATGGAAGTTTAAGGATGTGCATCGATTATCGTGCACTTAATGAAGTAACAATCAAGAATAAGTACCCTTTGCCGAGGATTGATGACTTGTTTGATCAGTTGAAGGGAGCAGCAGTTTTCTCCAAGATAGATCTTCGATCAGGTTATCATCAGTTAAGGATTAGAATGGAGGATATTCCGAAGACCGCATTCTCAACCCGTTATGGGCATTATGAGTTTACAGTCATGTCATTTGGATTAACCAATGCCCCAGCCTATTTCATGAACCTCATGAATAAGGTATTCATGGAATATTTGGATAAGTTCGTGGTAGTCTTTATTGATGATATCCTTGTGTATTCCAAATCAGAAGAAGAGCATGCCAAGCACTTGAGATTGGTTTTAGAGAGGTTGCGAGATCAGTAGTTGTATGCCAAGTTCAGCAAGTGTGATTTCTGGAAGGAGAAGGTGGAATTCCTTGGCCATGTAATGACTGCCAAAGGAATTGCTGTGGACCCAAGTAAGGTGGAAGCGGTGTTGCATTGGGAACAACCAAAGACAGTTACACAGATCCGTAGTTTTCTGGGAATGGCAGGGTATTACCGTCGATTCATAGAAGGATTCTCGGCAATTGCGAAACCTCTAACGCAATTGTTGAAAAAGGAGAAGAAGTTTGCATGGACGCTTGAGTGCGAGAATAGTTTTCAAGAATTAAAGAAGAGACTAACATCTGCCCCTGTGTTAGTATTGCCGGATGTGCAGAATAGCTTTGATATTTATTGTGATGCCTCAAGACAGGGACTTGGATGTGTGTTAATGCAGGATGGCAAGGTAGTAGCCTACGCATCAAAGCAGTTGAGGCCGCATGAGGGAAATTACCCGACGCATGACTTGGAGTTAGCCGTCGTAGTACATGCTTTAAAGATATGGCGTCATTATCTCATCGGAAATAGATGTGAGATATATACGGACCATAAGAGTTTGAAGTATATATTCACTCAGTCGGATCTTAACATGAGGCAGAGGAGATGGTTGGAATTGATAAAGGATTATAATGTTGGAATCCATTATCATCCTGGAAAGGCTAATGTGGTGGCCGACGCCTTGAGTCGAAAGAGTCATAATGTGAATTCATTGGTGGTGAGCAAGCGGTGGGAGTTGTGTGAAGAATTTCAGAAATTGAGATTGGAAGTTGTACCGCGAGGATTTCTTACTGTATTGGAAGTGAAACCAAGTTTGGAGGATCAAATCAGGGATAAGCAGAGTAAGGATGAGAAGACCAGCAGAATCAAATCCAAGAAGGATGAAGGGTTAGCTGAGGATTTCTCGATAGATGAGCAAGGAACCTTGTGGTTCAAGGGTCGGATTTGTGTGCCGAACGAGAGGGAGCTTAAGCAGTTGATTCTTGAGGAGGCCCACGATTCCAAGTATTCTATCCACCCAGGAAGTGCCAAGATGTATCAAGATCTTAAGGGAAGGTTTTGGTGGCCTAACATGAAGCGTGAAGTCGCAGAGCATGTAGCATTGTGTGATGTATGCCAGAGGGTGAAGGCGATGCATCAGAAGCCCGCTGGATTGTTGCAGCCGTTAAAGATTCTGGAATGGAAGTGGGAGGAGATTGGAATGGATTTTATCACAGGATTGCCCAGGACTCAGAGAGGTTATGACTCTATATGGGTGATCATTGACCGGTTAACTAAAGTCGCTCACTTCATCCCGGTGAAGACGACTTATTCAGGAGATAAACTGGCAGAATTATATATGTCTAGGATCGTGTGCTTGCATGGTGTGCCCAAAAAGATTGTGTCAGATCGAGGTACCCAGTTTACCTCGAGATTTTGGGACAAGCTGCATGAAGCATTGGGTACTCGCTTAAATTTTAGCACCGCATACCATCCGCAGACAGATGGTCAGACCGAGAGGGTTAATCAGATTTTGGAGGACATGTTGAGAGCCTGTGCATTATCATACAGCACATCTTGGGATAAATGTTTGCCGTATGCCGAGTTCAGTTATAACAATAGTTACCAGGCTAGTTTGCAAATGTCACCATATGAAGCCTTGTATGGAAGAGCCTGTCGCACCCCATTAAATTGGAATGAGACAGGAGAGCATTCAGTGTTTGGACCTGAGATTCTTAAGGAGGTCAAGAGCAAGTTGCCATGATCAGGGAGAGATTGAAGACAGCACAGTCAAGGCAAAAGAGTTATGTTGATAATCGCCGTCGTGACTTGAGTTTTGAGCCCAATGATTATGTGTACCTTAGGGTTACTCCCCTTAAAGGTGTTAAGAGGTTTCATGTCAAGGGAAAGCTTGCACCTAGGTTTGTTGGACCATTTAAAATCTTGAGCCGTCGAGGAGAGGTTGCTTACCAGTTAGAGTTGCCAGAATCATTGGCCGATGTGCATGATGTGTTCCATGTGTCACAGCTTAAGAAATGTCTTCGAGTGCCAGTTGAGCAGACGCCGTTGGAGGCTATTGAGTTGCAAGAAGATCTGACCTACAAGGAGCACCCGATCAAGATTCTGGATGTGATGGAGCGTAGGACCAGAAACAAGTCCATTCGCTTTTGCAGAGTCCAATGGAGTAATCATTCAGAAAATGAAGCAACTTGGGAGCGTGAAGATGACCTGAAGGCAGAATTCCCGAACCTATTCTCTAGTCAGCCTTAAATCTCGGGGTCGAGATTCCGTTAAGGGGGGAAGTTTGTAACATCCCAAAATTTTAGCTTTTCAATTAATTAATATTATTTTATTGCTAAATATGAATTTTGTGAATTTTCTGAATTTATTTGGATTTTCTGAGATTTATTTGAATTCTTTTGAATTAAATACATTATCTTTTGTCAAGAAATAATTATAAAAAGAGATTTGCAAAATAAAGTTTTTATGAAAATATTTTATTTAAGTTTAGAATGTCTCAAAGTATTTTTGAGAATTTTTCTGGAATTTATAGAATATTTTTGCTACTCTAATTAAATCAAAACATTTAATCGGATTAATTAAAAAAGGAAACCCTGGAAAAATCTCACGTGAACAGTAATGGGCCAATCCGGTTACTGTGCGGGCTTTTGTATTTTTGGAAACCCTAGTATCATCAGGACCGTCTGATGCCGATCGAACGGCCCGTAGTCATCGTGTCCGAGTCGGAGATCTCGCCGCCGTGATTGAGCTGAGCACTTCCACCGCCATGGGACTTTCCTTCCTCGTCGCACCCCGCGGGGTATAAAAGGAGGTCCCGAGCCCCTCCGAAACTCACCTCACCACGCCGCGTAGTTCCCCTGCTTTCTTGTCTTCGGAAAGCCGTCGTAGCAGCCGCGCCAGCTCGCCAGAGTAGCAAAAGCTTGCCGAGGAATTGCGCCGTGTCTACACCGTCACCAGGATTCGCTTCCGACGATTCAAGACCGGATTCGGATTCGCCGTGTCGTGCTTCGTCTGCACCGCTATTCATTGGTCATTGGGGAGTGCCGGAACGCCGCCAAGGTAGTCTTAAATCTTCGTCTCCGTGACCTTACGCCACCGTCTCTCCTCGACGGATCAGAGCTCCATGGGCCGTCGATCAACCATCAACGATCCCGATCGTCTTGCGTCATCTCCGAATAGTGAATCGCAGGTAAGCCTCACCGCCGATCGCAAGATCAACGGCCCATAATCGCCACGTCGCGCTGTACGGATTCGGGCGGAAAATCAGATTTTTCCATATAAAATAATTCGCTAAATTCGGAAATTCTATTTTCGAGGTATTTTCAAGATTTTCAAACTTCAAAACCTCATAACTTTCGTGATACGAACTCCGTTTGTGGTGATTCAAGTTCCTAAAAATTTGTAAAAATAAGATCTTTCTAATGGTGTCTTTTATTTGAATTTTTGAATTTGTTTGCTCTTTGGTTTTGGTTTTTATTTGCTTTTCTCTCTCGATTCGCGTAGACGTTGAATTGTGCGAGGCTTGGAAGGATTTCTCAGCTCGTGAATTATTTCGCAGACCAGAGCAGGAGCTTAACGAAGGCAAGTTGTGCTTTGATCATGTTGCACCCATAAAATAGATTGCATGCTATTTTGATTTACTTTATCACTTGTTATTTCATGTTTATAAATGATTTCAACTTAACTTTGGGATTAGCTATTATACCTTTTGATTTATACCCTACCTTGATAATTGTATGCCATGATCCACTTGTCACCCTAGGTTGGTTAATTATAGTTGGTTAATAGAAAATCAACATGGATGGATAGATCGGAATAGAATTGCTTAGCCATGCTACGTCATCACGTGTTCATGAATTAATGGTTAATAATCTTGACTAATGGAATATGGAACGATGATGTTAATTTGTGTATCATGCGTGGATGCACGAAGAGATTGAGTTGTCGTGGCAGGGAGGTCACACAACGATGTTGATTTGTGATAAGCATGTGATGCTTGGTAACCAACCGGGAGGTAATCACTTTAGATTAAAGCAAGTGGAAGGGGCAAGGGTGCCAGGGTGGGCCCGATGGGCGAGAAAGGGTATGTGTAAGTCTTGCTTTAATCAATCCTAAGGACTTAACCTTGCGAGCCTTTGACCTGAGTCAAACTTGCGACCACATCGTCTGTTATGGGGCAGCCTAGCTGACTAATTTGCAAATGCTTAACTTAAGTGCTATCTTGGTGGTGTGAGTCCGGGGGTTACGGAGGAAACTCACATGGCGCAAGAGGGGGGCCCTGTTGCGGTGGTTTTAGCCCTTCAGTGTTGAAACCTTAGCGGGTAGCACTGGGTTAAGAGGATGCATTGTAAAGGCTTTGTTATAATCGTTCGCCTGTGTGGTGCATGGTTATATCGTGTGGGTAAAGTGCATAACCTCTGCAGAGTGTACAATCTATTCGGATAGCCGTGCTCACGGTATTGAGCAATGCTCGGGAATTACAGTCAAGGGGTAGTTAATTAAAACTTGTCAACTGGATGGGATGGCAGGATGCCATGTGGATAATGGAACTTGATTTAGGATGGAGAACTTGGGTTTGATTTGAGAAACATTGGAATCTATTTACTTGTTATTATTTGTTTTACTGTCTTTTCAATCTACATATTATTTATGTTTGAAAATGCTGCTTATCGCTTATGAACCAATTAGCCATTCCTTTGGAATAAGCCTGCATATAGCTATGATAGAATTGCATTCTGTGCACAACTTGTTGAGTACGTGTTGGTGTACTCACCCTTGCTTACAAACCAACAACAGTGGAGGAGTCATCGCCTGTGCTTGAGGAGGACTTTCAGGTGGACGCGAGTCACTAGGCCAAGCCTTGTCAGTCGCCTGTGGTGTACTAATGAGTCACTACGTCTTCTACGAATTTTCCGCTGCATTTGTCTTATTTTATCTTAGTCTTACCCTATGAGGCCGAATAAATGTAAGTGATCATAAGATCATACACTAGTTACATTAAATAAATGAAGTCTTATTGTTATTATCGTTGTGTATGATGTGATGCTTACCGATGTTAAGCCGTGTGCACTAGCATTGATCCTGGGAATAGTGTGGCATACACGGTGGATCCGAATTGGTGAATTCGGGTCCTTACAATCATAGACATGCTGGATAAAGATAAAAAAGACTACGAAGAGCTGATAAGTCTAGTAAATGAGTTGTTCAAAAGATATTGTTAAAAGAGCTCGAGATATCGCCCATACCATAAATCCCTTTCAATCCTAACTAAATTTCTGGTACTCACGCAAGTAATATTCTTATATCACATTTCATAGTAAATAACTCCTTCCATGACATTTTAGTTTATTCAATTTTTGTAGTGTCACAAGCAGCCGCGAGGCACAAATTTATGTGGGTACTTCATGTGTCAATACATGTGCGAAATATTAGATTCTACAATAACAGACAATGACGTAGAGATTTATCATGTTGACATCACACATTGATTCGCACCACTCAATTTCTATATACTCTCTAATATTTATTTTTCTTACTTATAGCGCCCCAAGTTGCCTACGGGAGGACTGCTTTCTATTGAAATCCAAGCTATTCAGGGATAGCTCGCCTACTTCATCATGAAGTCATCAACAAAAAAGGGATGTTTTATAACAAAGATAACAACGATCTAGTCATCTATACTCATGTTACACATCATGTGTCTCCAACACCGAAGGCATAGTTTAGAAAACTAGTTTAGGCTTTTATTATTTAAATTTTGTTTCATTACAAAGTGTAAATTGATGTTTCATTCTGGCTAATCTTATGTTACTTTGTGTATATATTTGTTACAATGTGTATTATATATCTGTTCTTTGTGTATGTTGTTTCAGAGGGCATGGCTAGTGCTGCCTGAGGCTAGCCCGAAATACCGGTTTTTATTTTGTGGTATGGAATTATCAATGGTGGTTTTTAAGCTAAAATCGCCACTGATACTAGGAGTATTTGTGGTGGTTTTATCCAAAAACCGCCACTAATAATGGTTTTGTGTCTGGCCATTAGCACACTTCCTTTGGTATGCCGGCAGAGAATCATGACAAAGCCTTTACAATGCTCTGCCTTAACCCAGTACTACCCGCTGAGGGTTCAACACTGGTGGGACTGGTTACCACATCCAGGGCCCCCCTCTTGCGCCATGTGAGCCACCCCGTGCGAGGACTGGTTACCACTACCCGGGTCTCACACCACCACGATAGTACTAAAGCTAAAGCATTGCAAATTAGTTAGCTAGGCTGCCCCATAACAGACATGTGGTTGCATGATTGACTCAGGTCAAAGGCTCACAAGGTGTCCTTAGGGTTGATCAAAGCAAGACTTACACATACCCTCTGCCCATCGGGCCCACCCCGGCACACTTGCCCTTGCCACTTGCTCCGATCTAAAATCATAATCACCCCAATTGATTACCAAGCACCACGTGCCATCAACAATTCAATATTGTTGAGTGACATCCATCGCCACAACAACTCAATCTCATCGTGTGACCACACATGACACACAAATTCATAACATTGTTCCATATTCCATTAGTCAAGATTATTTATCAATGATTTAAGTACATGTGATGACGTGGCATGGCTAAGCAATTCTATTCCGTTCTAACTATCCCATGTTGATTTCATGTTTAACCAACTATAGCAAACCAATCCTAAGGTGACAAGTGAATTATGCCATACAATCGACAAGGTAGGGTGTAATTCAAAAGGGTATGATATCTAAATCCCAATTTAGGTTGAAACCATTTGTACGGTTGAAATAACATGCAATATGGTAAAACAAAATAGCAACTATCTAATCATGGGTGAAACATGATCAAAGCACAACTTGCCTTAGGAAAACCCTTATCCATACTCTGGACCTTGGTCTTGAGTTGATAAATCTTCCCCAGATGCGTCGCACAATTTATCGTCTACGCGAAACGAAAGAGAATGCAAAATAAATACCAAAACAGAGAGCAAACAAACTCTAAAAATCAAATAAAATTCACCAATAGATAGATTGCAATTTTATAAATTTTTAGAAATTTGAATCACCTCAATCGGAGTTCGTATGAGAGAAAACGAGCTCTCGGAAGATTCAAAATCCTGAAAATCAGAAAAATTGGAAATCAAATAATATCCAGATTATTTTTATAAAAGAAAATCGCTTTTATTGCGTCAGCTGACGTCATCTCTTGGCCTGGACCAGTGCGGTATTGACACGTGGCTCTGGTCCATGGACCCGGTTCACCGAATCCGTGCCACTATCGTGGACCTCAAGATCGCAGACGTGCACACCGGTGCGATGGATGACCGGCAATGGACCTTAACGACAATGCAGTGCCACCTTAGCGCCACACGAGCAACCCGTGCCACGTGGCGCCACGTGTCGACGAACCATCAAGCCACCTTAGCCGACGGCGCGTAGCCCTAGGGTCACCGGCGGCCGGGCGAGGGCACCTACCGACTCGTCTCGTCGTCACGAATCGGTGACGCGCTTCGGTTCTCGACGGCTTCGGTTAAATCGGTGACACGGCCTTCTTCTCCGGCGACGACGGCCTCCACGGCAATCTTCCTCCCGGTGATGTTCGTGAAACCACGGCGCGCAAGACAAGGTGCGCCTTTGACGCGACGAAAGCGAAGGTCCATTGGTGACCGAAGAGACCCTCCTTCGGCGGTCAATCGGCGTTTAAGGCTCACGGCGCGCCGAGAAAAACTCAAATTGCGGCGGCTGGCGAGAGCCGATGAGCGCCAGGCTTCTCTTCGCTAGAGCTTTGCGCACCCGGTGCTCCCTTAAATAGTGCACGGCGGTTGGATATGGCGGTTTAAGACGGAGTTCGTGGCGGCTACTGCGAAGCCCTCGGCAGAGTCCGGCTCGGATCGCTCGGGGACGAAGATGCGGACCATCCGATCGAAATCATCGGCCAAGATTTACTAATGACTTTTGGTGTAGCATTTAATCACGATCGCTCAACGGGATCCAACTACCGAGTCCATTAGGGTTTTGGCGGCGATGCGGTTTGATGAAGGCCGAGGATGGCGATCCAACGGTCCACGCCACGCTTCTAGAAAGCGGGCGAGACAGTGAATAGTGCTCACGACAAGACGAAGAGTTCGCCGCCCATTACTATTCACCACGAATTACTTAGGGTTTTTATTTAAAATAAATAAGAAAAATAATTTGATTTATTTAGGGCAGTAAAAATATCAAGAAAAATCCCAGAAAAATCTCAAAAATACTTTGAGACATTCTGGACTCAAATAAAATATTTTTGGCAAAACTTTATTTTAAACTTATCTATTTATAATTAGTTTTTGACAAAAGGCCATATATTTTAATTTAAAATAATTCAATTAAATCTCATAAAATCCAATTAAATTCAGAAAATTCACAAAGAGCACAAATTGAAATAAAAACTATTAACTAAATAAAAAGTCAAAAATTTACGGTGTTACAATCCATTACATTGACAAGTGAATGGGTCGAGCTACCACAAGGAAGGCACGCATCTTGCCTTGAGCTTGACTGGTATCGTGTGGCAAAAGGATCGGTATATGAGTATATCAAGGTTCAGCCGATACGATCACTCTGTGCATTCGGGGGACAACTTGTCTTGCTAGGAACCACTGTTGTCTAATGGTCTGGAAAAGAGGTTTCCAGGGCCATGGCCGTTTGCGCATGAACCTAACGGGTCGCACACTTAACAGGTTGGAACATGCCAAAATAGATTAGGATCCATTAGTGGGTTTCACGGATATGGATCTGCGGGGACGAGGTTCCTAATGGGCTTCTATCATAGAAGGCCCATTAGCGTGCGCTCTATATAAAGGGGCGTGGGGTGGCGCTGCAGAAGAGGGTTTTTTTCACCACGAAACCCTAGCCATCGACTCCCTTCCCCTATCAAAACCCTAGCCGTCGCGCGCGCGATACTAGCACACCAGCACACGGCGTTCCACCCCTGGACGTGTGGATACCGTAGAGGCGTCGTTCCATCTGTCTCGGCACTGATTGGCGAGAACGTCTACTTCCTCTATAGCGTTGCGTGCGCGATCGCGAGGAGGAGACGATCAACTCCGGCATCTACTACTGTACTTTGGAGTACGCGGGGACGCTTCACCCACTCTTCTTCCGCTGCTAACGTGCTCCAAGGGTAATGATCCATGATCTACTACTCGCATGTATCCTGGTTGAATGCGTAGAAAATTTTGTTTTCAGCTAGCGTAGCCTACGCGTTCCCTTCATTATCTACTATCTATGAATTGTTGTTTCACTACAAAAGGACACCCCTTTTTGCAACGCATATATGCGTTGCTAAAACTCCGTATATGTGTTGCTAGGGTCTATACCAACGCATTATTATGCGTTGCCTATGCTGCCGTTGCTAGGGTCTTTTGCAACACTTATATATGCGTTGGTAAGGCCTAGAATTAACCGTTGCTAAGCAGCAAAGGATATTGAGTGGTTACGGCAATGCTTACATATGTTGGTACTACCCATGGACGAATGACTTCTGTAGCCCGTTGCAACATATAGATTTGAATTGTGGCAACGCTTATATGCATTGCAAGGAATAAACCAAGCGATGAAAAATATTATTAAATAATATAATTTGGTGCCAATTATAGTTAAAACGCATATGCAATGGAATTGGAAATTTGAAGACCATTATGGACCCACATGGCAAATAAGCAAAAATTGTTGTGTATTATAAATATATTGTTGCATTACAGTGAGTAACATCCTTATAAATGCAGTCATAATTTTGTTCAGAACAAAGATTGTAATGAAAAAATATATATAAACACCGGAGCCATCTTGGAATGCCACCAGGTCGTCATTCTCCATCTCGGTCCAACGTGTGGCAGGCCTCCATTCTCCATCTCAGTCCAACATGTCACTGTTTTTTCAACTATTTATCTTCTCAATCTACAAATGAAATTGAATACTTTAATACTTTAAAATGAATTAATAGATATGAAATCTCATATGCTCTACACGTACCATCAATATCACCATCATCTAGCTCTACATAAGTGCTACTAGTGAGTTAAAAAAACGTGGCTGGATTAACATCAGCATTATAGCCTAGTAGACAAATGTTACGTTTGGAGGGGTGACGCCCATCATCTCGTAATACGCCTTCTCAGTCTCTGCCATTCTTATCTGAAAAATACCCCATTCTTTCCGGCAACGCTCTCTTACCTGAAGAAGCGATAATAAAGTTCAGTAACAAAAGTGTAGCCTGATACACACCTATATGAGAGAAGGGAGTTGACATTAAGTGCAAACCCATTTCTTGGAGCTGAGCTAGTTGTGTTGCATAGAGTTCTTCTGGTGGCACTGCAAATTTGGACATTGCTTAATACTGAGCAAGGTTCATAGGAAACACACTTAGTGGCACTGGAACATCATTTCTTCTAATATCATGAAATGCATACAAACCATTGGGTGTATTTGAGACACCTAGGCCACCACCAGCGCCAAGCCCACTGAACATACTCATCAAGGTATTCAACAACATCATGAGCTAAGGAGGTCAAGTTGAACTGGAGATACTCACTGGCCAGCTTGCTGTTGACCAAGTTGAGACATCAGAGCCTGCTGAAACGAAATTAAATGCTGCATAAAAAAAGAAACAATTGTTCTGTCATATAATCACATATCTGCATGTAACTACAACAGTTTAATGGATATTCACAAGTCCTACACATACTAGTGATGCCAACATAGCAATATCATGCATTATCAATTTATATAGCAACTAGCATGGCAAACAATCAACACTGCAAGAATTCAACAATCGATGCACTTGCCTTATTCTTCAGAGATGGAAGGGCTAACCGCGTCCGGAAACAACACCACCTGTAAAATGGTATCCACATTATAACATGACAGTACCATTGCGAACATAACCCTAGGGCTCACTTCCTAGGTCCCAAATCACCGCCCAAACAACGAACTCACAATTTATCGGGAGCACGCTGCAGAGTGCCTAATTCATAATTTCATATCTATTTTTATACTGCACCTAAAAATCTGAAAATTTTACAGAAGCTAGATCTCAACCTTAGCTACAACTTTCATGAAGACAATAAATTTAAATTCCACTGTTATCTATGCCTAATCAGCAGTCCAATTCAGATCACGTCATTCTGTTTCCAATTTCTGATAGCAGGTTTGTAACAGCGATTACTCACAGACTGTCACTTCAAAAATTCTGAAAAAATTACACAAAATATTTCTCGACGTTATCTACAACTTTCTAGTTATACGTGTTCACAGGAAAAATCGTTTCGGCCATGAAACTGCAACTGCAACCCGACTGCTCCAATTGAACTAACCCGGTGCACTCTGATCCGAAAATTAATTCTTCTCCCGGCGACTCCCCTCAACGAATCAACCATGGACAAGGGATCAAAAGCCCTCCTAATACCACCCTAGAACAGAATCTAAAACCCCCAAATCAAAACTCACCTAAAGGGAATAAAAACTCACCGTTCTTTGCCGATTTGCGCCGTTCTTCGCAGCAGATTCGATCCCGGGCAGTAGAGGAACACTTTGGGTGGATAGATCTGCATTTCTACTGGCTGGAAATGGCATGGAAGAGGGGAGGAAGTGGCTGCAAAATTCGGCCACAAGGGGAAGGGAGAGGGGCGGCTAGGGGGAGGAGGAAGGGGGAATTAGGGTTAAGAGGGTGGTGGTGGGCCGGTTGGGCCCAAAGGGGGAGGGGCTACATGATTTTTTTACTCTTTTTCCCATTTATTTAAATGGAATTCCACCTCCACGTGGCTACTCTCCTCCAATTAATAGCCCACAACACTCATGGTCTAGAATGCCCGCATAAATCCAAAAATTTAATTTGGGTATTACAAAGATTTGGTTGTGCGGATGAGGTAGATGGGATATAATCATCTAGTTTAGATGGGATGGAGTCATTCAGATAGCTGTTTAGTTGGGTGAATAGGGATGAGTCAATTTTTTGTTTAGTTGGGTGGATGGATGAGCTAGTTGTAATTAAGGTTTTGAATTTTGGTTTGAAATTTTTGGACAAAATTTAATCAAAATTTGAATTTTTGGGCAAATTTGAACTTTTTGAAATGTTCGGATAAAATTTGACCATAATTTAAATTTTTGGAAAAAATTTGAATTTTTTAACAAAATTTGAATTTCGAACAAAATATCATTGAAAATTGAATTTTCGAATAGAATTTGTTTTTTTGACAAATTTTGATCAAAATTTGAATTTTTGAATAAAATGTAACCACATTTTGACCAAAAATTTAATTTGACTCAGTACACTTTGGCGAAATTTGAATTTGAACGAGTTCACCTCTTAATACAGCAACCAAATAAAAGGATGACTTCAAAACAAAGGGATCTACGGATGATTCTTGCAACAGTTGACAAATGTTGCCACTAGTTGCTTAACCCCACGGATGATGCTTGCAATGCTTTGCAAGCGTTGCCACCCTGTTGCTTGCAACGCATAACATCATGTGTTGTTATGTATCCGTTGTTAAAGGGGTGTTCCTGTTGTAGTGTTTAAGGGTTTTAGTTACACCTGTTTCCCCCGTATAAGTTCTTATACTTGTCTACTCTCTTTTCCCCTTATCTTTAAACTGTCAAGCAATCAGCAGATGGTGAACACTCGCAATACCGGAGCTTCGCATCAGGGAGGCAGCCAAAACAATGCACCAATTCCTCAGGCAGCACCATAGGTTGACATGTAGAATCTGGGAGCATTCCTAGCAGAAAAAGTAAGTCAATAAACCCCTCGTATTGCCACAGGCAACTGACGAGGCTCAACCCTAATTCTCTGGACCTTCGTTGAATTCTTCCTCCCAAGTTGGCGTAGCTTCTTTTTCTGAGGTTTTGTTGAAGCAAGGGTGACTATACAACATACTCAGCAAGTCATGCACAAATGCAGTTCTATTACTACATGCATGACTTATTCCAAAGGAAAGGCTTAAGTAGTTATTTTTGCATGAAGTAGCATTTTTCAACATATTATCTTAATTAGATTCAAAAACAGTAAAACAATATTATAGTAATAAGTAGTTCTCAATTCTTTTTTAGTGATTTGGCACACAGCCCTAAGTTCAAGTTATCTGCTTTTGGCACACAGCCACCAATCCCATATTTTATTTCATAAATCTAACCCAAGAGTATCCGAAAAGCCTCATCTTTAGATACCATAAAATAAACCCAAGAGTATCTAGAACAATCATCAACAATAACCAGTACATACTATTTGCCTCCAAAAGATTGAACTCGAGAAGGTCCAACCGTGTTAAGATGTAGTAATTGTCCTGGAGCGTTTGTCATCACCATGGTAAGAGGTGAATGAGAACCTGCAGTCATCGTACCATGTACAAGAAGAGCATACTAAATCGCTATCACCCTTAAGTTTAGGCAAGTCACGTTTGAGATCTAAACCACTAACATGAGTTAGATAATCAAAGCCAACGTGACCAAGTCTATGGTGCCAAAAGAATAAATCTTTAGAAACATTGCCAACTAGACACCTATGCTTAGAAGAAAGTGATGCATCAAAATCAACTTTAAATACTCTTCCAAAGCATGAAATCCTGAACACAAGATCACCTGAAGCATCTAAAATTTTACATTCATTTTTCTTGAAACATACTTGGAGATCTTCATCAATCATTTGAGATACAGAAAGCAAGTTGTATTTCAAGTTCTCAACAAAAGCCACATTCTGAACATAAACTTGTCATTTACCTTCACTGTACTTTTTGCCACAACAGAAGTAAAAGATGCATCTCCAAAAGTAACACTTTCAGCACAGGATGCACGAGTGAGGGAGGAGAACCAATTCTTATCACCGGACATGTGGGGTGAGCATTTGGAATCCACTAGCCAAATGTTCTCCTTCCTCGCGTGAGAAGCCTACACAAAAGCAGAGAATGTCGAGGCCTTAGTACTGGGGTTAGAAATAAGATGTTTTGAAATCCAGTACTGAGACACACGACGAGTAGGCACAACACGAGTATGCTTGTTCACAAAATTAGATTTGTCTTTTCCCGTGTTTCTTGCAACAAAAGGTATTTGTTTCACCCTAGGTACAAAATGAGGAGTAAAGCGTGCCTGCCTGAAATTAAACCTAGCCTTAGCTTTTTCTTTCTTTTGTTGTTTGGCTAGTCTAAAGCAAAAATCTACTAAATGTCCATCTCTACCACAATGAGTGCAAGTGTACTTAACATGATGTTTAGCTTTAGAAGTAGGAGCAACAGTTGCATTCATCACAGCAGAAGGTAAAACACTAGCAGACTTAAAAACCATTTTCTTAGGTTCATTGACAATTTCAAAATTTTCACTTTCAAGAGTTTTAACAACAGTGGGAGCATGTGATTTATGATGAGCATAAAATCAAAACCTAAACCTTTGTTATGAGTGCTGACTCTTGATTGATCCAGAATCATATTTAGGTTTTTCTCTCCTTTAGTGAAACGTTCTAAAGATTTTTTCAAGTAATCAACCTTTTGAGAAAGAATTAAACAGTTATTACAGGGAATGTCTACTTTTCCTTTTTGTTTGCGACAAGTTGAGCATGAAAGAATCTCATGAGTGAGCAAAGCATCTGTCATTTGAGAAACCCTAGCATTTGCATCATACAACTTCAATTCTAGTGTGTAGCATTTAGAACATTGAGTTGAATCATGCAAATCAGTAGTTGAACAACTAGCATTTTTAACATGTTTCTCATTTTTCTTATCTTGTTGTAGCAAAGAAGCATGTTCTTTTCTAAGTGAAACAAGCTCATTGTAAATTAAGTCACATGATTTACAAGCATCATCATCAGGAATCAAAGATTTAAGTCTAATAATTTTAGCATTCAATGATTCAACAACAAAATCATGTTTCTTAATTTTCTTATCACGTTTATTAAGCAATTTTCCAAGACGAGCAACAACAGTAGCTAATTCATCGTAAGAAGGTTCTATCTCATTAAAGTCGCTGTCATGATCGTCCTCGGTGAAGCTTTCATCACTTCCGGCCATGAGACACAACCCCGTCAATTCATGCTTGTTTGGAGTTGTTGTGTCATCTTCACTCTTCTCTGAATCCACATCACTCAAATTTACTTGTTCAAGAGCAGAAAGAATTCGATGGACAACTTTGCGGTTTACAAAGTTCCTCTTCTTGTTACTGCTTGGAGAGAACTTCTTCTTATCTTTTCTTTTATCATTGTTCTTCTCTTCCCTTGATGTTTTACCTGCAAGTTTAGGACAATTTGGATGAATGTGGTTGAGATCTCCACACTCATAACATCTTGAAGAGCCACCACCAACTCTTTTCCTCATTCTCACATTCTACAAAGCTTTATTAAAACGAGAAGAGAGTAGTGCCAAGTCTTCTTCTGGAAATTTTTCAATCTGTTCATCAGTTAGTGAAGACAAGGAAGACAAAGCAAAATTTGAAGAATCATTATTCTGAGACATGCTAGACTGGGAGGTCAATGCAATTGATTTCTTATCATTCTTCCTAACAAGAACATCCAATTCATGAGTTTTTAATTTAAAGAAAAGAACATCTACAGTATGTTCACTCATGACAGTTGATTCTCTAATGGATGTAACTTTCATCACCCGAATAGACATGTCTAATGCACCAAGCAATTGTCTAACATTAGTAGCTTCATCAAAGAAAACCCCAACAACACGTAAGTTGCTAAGAATCTTATTGAAACGTGCAAAGCAATCATCTAGTGACTTACCAGGCTTCATCTCAAATCGCATGTATTCTTTCTTATATATATCTTGACGAACCTCCTTGATAGTGTTAGATCCCTCATGATAATCACAAAGAGATTTTCATACCTCATATGCAGACTTGAGATGGATCACACGGTCGAAATCACTTCTTCCCAATTCTTGGATGATCAAATTTCGTGCTTTGCTATTTGCTTCAACATGTGCTTGATTGGTTTCATTGACTTGATCATTCTCAGGAACTTGATATGGTTTGTACACGTTCTCCCAGATTGCAAAGCCCTGAACTTGAATGTATGCCTCTATCTTTGTTTTTCAAAACTGAAAATCAACACATCGAAAACACAAGATTTTGTCGAATACCTATCCATCGCTACGGTTTATAATCACTGGTTAAGATTAATTAGAAAAGCAAGGCTCTGATACCACTTATAGGATCGAAATATACTAATCTAGCAATCAGAGGGGGTGAATGATTGCGCAGAAGCTAAAATTAAATTTTTATGATTTTTGAAACACCCCAACCAAACTCAGATCACTTAATTTGTATTCAACAAGAACCTTGTTACGCCAGACCAAATTTTTACTTGTATGCCGGACCAAACTTCATGCCGGACCAAATTTTCATATGTACACCGGACCAAACTTCGCTTTGGACAGAGAGTTTCGTGTGTACGCGGGACCAAATTTCTACGGTAGCAAACCAAATCAATTTACACCGGACCAAATGTAAACAGCCTGACACACGTTTACTAAAACAGTGATTCCTGAAGATCTAAATGTTGGATTAATGTGAAATTTTAACTGTAGAAACTAGATTTAATTCCGAAGCTAACACAAAAGAAATCAACTTGATCGAACGTATGGATCTCGAGATATTACCTTCGCAAGATAACACTTTTGTGACTGTTCGAACTCCGTGATACGTTCCCTTGTGCAACGGACCAAACTTCAGAACTTCAACTACGCCGGACTGAAACTCAGCAGCTAAGATGGACCAAAACGTCGTTCCTCCTTAGGATTGTGACTGAAACTGCTTGACCTCGAACAAATAGCATAGACTCAGCCTTTTTTATCCCCGTGAGCACCGATCACCGAGAACGGATTATCTAGTCGCCAAAACCACCTTACGCGAGAACCTCCGGCCGCAAAAAAAAAAAAAATCTTAAGCATGCAAAAGCACAATGACCGAAAGAGGATTTTTATTTTTTATCTGGTTACAGTACTCCAAATAAAAAGAGTATAAACCCTAAAACCTTGACGCTCACCAATAAACAGGAGACACCTTCCCCTATTTATACAGAGCAATCCTAAAAAGATTGAATACAACTCCACTTCTAACATGGAAAGAGTTTGTATACATCTCAACCTAGCCCAGACATAGCCAAATACAACTCTTGCATGCGTGTACAGCCCACATACCATACTCACGTGACTAACCAGCCTCTATGTGCATGTTCTCTAGCTCGAACGTCCTGCATGACATTCTTGACCACCAAAACCTCGATTCCTCCCTGAATCTAGTCCTGAATCTCAGTTCCTCTATGAACCTAGTTCCGGTCCTGTCATCGACCACGTTTACCCTCGAGCAACACCTGCATATGAATAAACAAGAAACTCATCCGAACACAAGTCCACGACTTGACTTAAACTCAATCAAGCAAAATCATTAACATGCTATCATATCAAACAATCATCTTAAACAACACATGCACATGCACAACACATGCCATGATTGCAACCACTTTGCAATGCCAATTTTATTACTTAGCTAATTTTTTAGCACATGATTTCACACCCTTCGAGCCAAGAAAGTTGATCTCTTGCTCGCTGCAGATAACCAACAAGGGGGACGACAGCGTCGCGTTCAGGCTCTTGGCCAAATAGCTCGAGGAGGTACATCACGAAGCTGCCGCTCTGCGGCGTTGTGCCACCAAGGTGCACCTACACTCTCACTCTGACAATGCGCAAGCACCTACAGCCGCCACCATCGGACAGCGACGACTTCTTCACACTGCAGAGCATCTGGACCTCGAGCATGTTGACCAAGACTCAATCGCCGACGAGTACGACAAATTCCTCAAGGAAGCTGAAGAGACGGCCGTCGATGACATGCGAAAGGTGACCCTGACGGTTGCTTGCCGCCCACCAGAAGAGGCAACCTCTGCTCAGGTGAGCTTGATCAGATGAGTAAACAAAAGCATGCCAACCCATTACAAGAATAACTTTGGTGTATTAATATGACGCACGTACCTCTTGTTTTGTTTTCGTGGATTTTCCGGGTGGCAATGTAGCCGCCGAACCAATCTGGAATCATGGTAACATCCTTTCCTCATTGTTGTTGCTACCTGATACTGATAATGCCTCTCGGTGAAAAAGCATGGAGCGGTTTCTCTAATGCTGATTGGTGTTTGCTTGGATCAGATCATATCCGCGCAGAATTCTCGGCAGGTGTTGTCTGTAGATGTGCATCCAACGGATCCATGGTGAGTGGTGGAGGTTACTAGTTAGTGCATACGTGAAATTAATGTTGAAGAAAAAAATAATGCATCAAAATTTGATGGCGTTATTTTTCGTCATTTTTGTTAAAGTTGATAAATATTGAACTTGGATTACTCCCTCCATTGGCAAAAGAATGTAAATCATAACAGATTCATATGGAATAAGTACACAGTTTCATATGGAATCAAGTACTAACAAATGGAGTAGTAGAACAACACGTGAAAATAGATCGAAGAGGAGCTAGATGAAGATCCATCTGATGTGGCCAAAAGGTTTTGTTTATTCGGTGGTCACATAAATCATAGTCGTCCAACATTTAATGGACAGAGAAGGGCAATATTATGTCATAGTGAAAGGGAATGCAGCGCTAAGATTAAGCGTATTTTTGAAACTCTTACGGGAGTACAGATTTGATGTGGGTACCAAAATGCTGCGGAAATGTCTAATCTTTACTTGCATCTGAATTTCCGCAAATTTCCACTTTGTAACGCAGGATTATGACAAGCCATCACGGGGGGAGCGTCTGCATTTGGAACTACGAGACGATGGTGGGTGGCTAAATTCTGCAAGTCAGTAGCATGTTCTTTGCGCATTTCGAATTGATCAAACTATATATGTTCATTTATCTGCAAGCAACAGTGAACTCCTTTGATGTCTCACAGGAACCAGGCAAGCCTTTCTGAATTTTATACTCCTTTCACCTTTCGTGCACGCATGCACCCGTCATCCTAATGTTATCACATTTCAAATGCAGTTAATTCGGCTAAATTTATTGGACGAGAGCAGTGGTTCGTGGCTGGTGATGGCAACGGGTACATCTATGTGTACAGTTATGACACAGAGGAAGAAGAAGTAAGATTGGATGCACACGGTGAAGGTGTCACGTCTTTTGCTGTTAATCCAACTCAGCCGTACATGCTGTCGTCGTCTGATGATCATCTGATTAAGCTATGGGACTGGGAGAAGGGTTGGGAGTGTACCCGAACATTTCAGGGACACACTAACAGGGTGGCGCAGGTGATGTTTAACCCAAAGGACACCAACAGTTTTGCCAGTGCTTCCTTGGATCGCAAAGCCAAGGTTTTTGCTTTCTCCATTTTCGTGATCCATTTTCGTGACCTAATTGTTTCTTTGGTTCTTTGATAATGCATAATTTTGTCCTGCGAATCACTAGATTGCAAATGTCGTGTGCATGCATGAATTTTACAGATATGGGCTCTTGATTCGCCCGATCCTGACAACACGCTGGATGGGCATTCAGACGATCTGGTCTGTGTTGATTATGGTGCTGATGGTGATCGGCTGTATTTGATTACAGGCTCTGTGGATAGGACTGCACAGGTGTTGAATCTTTAATTGAAGAATATACTCTTATACTGTTGTCCATCATAACATTGTCGCAATGTGCTTTCCTTTTTGTTGAATCAGATCTGGGACTTGGAGAGGAAAAAATCCATTCGAAAGCTAGATGGGCATGCACGCCGTATTAGTGCTGTCTATTGGCATCCGGAGCTTCCGATACTAACTACAGGTTCATTTGATGGGACTGTCCGTATTTGGAACTCAACCACATACAGGTACTGCTTTCTACTTTTGTGGAGCAATTTTTTTATTAACTAACCATTTTGTTAACAATATCTTAAAAATAGAGCTCTTTTACAATACACAAGAATGAATATAGGCCGTCCATTTCTTTAGATCCAAAGGTTGAGATTAGATTAGATTTGACTATACTACCATGTATAGTATGGGTAGTATAACCCGTAGAGGGGTATAATGGTAAATAATTTTCTGAGCCAGCACCCAACCCTGTGTCTCGTGGACACTACAGGAATCCTGAAAATTTTCGTCGGCCAATTTACCTTCGTCGGCTTTTAAGAAAGCCGACGAAATTTACTCTATTTACGACGGCCAAAATCAACCGACGAAAGTTATTTTTAATTTTCGTCGGCTTCTATATAGCCGACGAAATTTAATTATTTTTCGTCGGCAAAGAGGAACCCACGAAAGTAAACCCTGGGTTAGGGTTTGGTGGGCCTTTTTTTATTTTCGCTTGCCACAATCCAACCGAGCGAAAATAAATTATTTTTCGTCATTACCGCAAGAAACCCACGAAAATAAACCCGCTTAGGGTTACGTGGCGGCTCTTAATTTCGTCGGTTGCGATGTGGCCGACGCAAATTAAGTATTTTTCATCGGCTAAAAGAAACCCACGAAAATAGCACGACTCATTGTACTACGGTTCGGCTCGGCTCGGCCATTTCACGCTTCTTTTCATCTCCGCGCGCCGCCGCCGCCCCGCCACGCCGCTGCCGCCGCCGCTGCCGCCCGCCGCCGCCGACGCATCGCTACTTGCCACCGACGCCATCGCCCCGTTCGCTTCGCGCCGCGCCGCGCCATGCACACGCCGCCGCCATCGCCCCCGCTCCGCTTCGCCGCCGCCATCGCCGCGCTCCAGCTGCGACGCCGCCGTCGCCGTCGTCCCCGCCAAGCGACGCCGTCGCCCCCACTCTTCACAGCTCAAGACGACGCCGACGCCGCTTCGCCAGCCGCCGACGCCGCCGCCTCCGACACCGCTGTAAGTAGGCCATGAGCTTCGTGCCAGTTCTATATGAATCTTCCTGCAAGATTTGGGCTATGTTATCCTCCCGGGTTCGATCTTTAGGATCACGCACATACGTATACATTCTGCTAGTGCTGCTGCATGACCAAACTCAGTTATGAATTCCTGTAGCTCAAGCTTGTATCGAATTAAATTGTTGAATGCGTATTCTTGTATGTGCAAACTAGATACTGTTGCTATGGTTGCTTGGAATGCAGCATAGATCAAATCTTTAGAACTAATGAATTATGGTAGCTCTGAAGTCTGAAGGCATCATTGTATACGCATCCTGAATTTATTTTGGAAGTACTAATCAGATCGGTAGGTTATCATCCCTGGGTGTGAAATGCTTGCCTCAACGGTTGGCAAGATAGTTGCATTTTGATTGAATTCAACCGAACACAAGATGAAATCTGATACTATTCAGAGAGGGTACAAATCTGACACAACTGCAATTTTAGAGGCTACCTGATACTATTTACTTTCATTCAACAAACTGACACAATGCCTGAATCAAGAAAATTTAAATTTTATCAGGAAGTATTCATAGAAGTTAATTTGTGCATTCAACAATTCAATTCACTCTCGTGGCGTGTGGGCCCTTGAAGTCCCGTGTACTCCTCTCCTTTTTCGATAGCCCAGCCAGATGTGTGTACTGTACACACACTAGTCGGTGACATTGTTGTCTACTGCTTAAAAAATAATCGATGCTCACATGTCTTACATTGACTGACCATATATTTTATTTCATATATGCATGTTCTTCAGTACTTTTTTTGTATTGATATCATATCAGGAATTTGTGAATAAGAAGTTTGATACACTGGACCAAGGGACCATATTATCACCACACTAATAGTGCGGGCGGAAAATAAACCCATGATATTATTCTTTTGTTCTTTTTACATCTGAGTACCTGTTTGGTCATCACTGTAATAATTATTTTCCTTTCCAAATTACGCTGTTAGTATCACGAAACCTATCGTTATCTGCTCGGACCGCACGCCACACATGTGAGATGTCTGGTCCGAATTGTCCTTTTGGATAGCCTCGAGTGACCGATAGAGCGTGGTATTTATGATTTAGCCACGGGTCCGAACGAGATTTCGACGCATAACCTCGATGTTCTCCGCTGCACCATATCCGGGCGTGCGGATGGAGAACAATAAGTTATGCCGAATTTCTTTCGGACCCTGTGGTCGCTCATAAATCCGGTTCTGTCGGCCACTCTTGGTGGGTTTAGGACATATCCTTACCTATAGATGTAGGGCCATGATATATATAGGAACGAAAAAACTCATGATTACACTTGCTTTAATCTATAGCCTCAAGGATGGGTGACGATCGGCGATGGATGTATGATGGTTGGGATAAGAGTGGGGCTCACTCAGATGAGTGGGTGGCAAAGACTACGGCTTTTGTGAACCGTGCATTCTCTTTGTCTAGTACCGATAAGGTGAGGTGCCCATGTGGCAAGTGCCAAAATTTGTCCAAACATGACAAGACAAAGGTGACGCTAGACCTTTGTCGGCATGGTTTCATGCCAAGCTATGAGCTGTGGGTGCACCACGGCGAGTCATTCTCTCAAGCTGAAGTAGAAGAGGTAGATGATGATAGGGTGGGTGATGATAGGATGGACGAGATGCTTGAAGCTATACGGCCGGAGTTTGAACTACATTCCGAGGATCCGCCTACACCAGAGGTTGAAAGGTTCTTCGAGGCCCTCAAAGCTTCTAAAGAGCTGTTGCTAACCAATGTAGTGACCCTCCTAGCTTTTGTGACACGGCTCATGGCCATTAAGTCAAAGTTTGCCTTCTCGAATAATTGTTACAACGAGCTCTCCAACTTGATCGCTGATGTGCTTAGAAGCCTCATAACATGCCCAAAGACATGTACCATGCCAAGAGATTGGTTTCTACTCTCGGTATGAAATATGAGAAGATTGATGTGTACAAAGACAATTGCATGCTTTTCTGGAAAGAGCATAAGAATGAGAAGAAGTGCTTAAAGTGTGGCAAACCGAGGTACGTCGAGGTCGTAAATGAAGACGGTGCAAATGTGATGATTGATGTTGCACATAAGAAACTTCGTTACATGCCGATTACACATGGGTCAAACGGTCATTTCTCTCAAAGAGAACCGCTAGGCACATGAGGTGGCACAAGGAAGGTGTACGTGAGAACGACGGAGTGATGGTGCACCCGTCGATGGTGAGGCATGGAGGGCTCTTGATGGCTTTGACGCAGACTTCGCCATGATGCGAGAAATGTTCGTGATTGGGTTGGCGATCGATGGCTTCACACCTTTCGCCAATCCGCTGCCTCCTACTCTTGTTGGCCCGCCTTTGCTGTTCCGTATAACCTTCCACCTACTCTTTGCATGAATTATGAGTTTATGTTCTTATGCCTTATCATACCGCCCGCAACATCACGGGACACGCCAACGTGATGTCAAACCCTTAATCGAAGAGTTGAAACAGTTGTGGACGGAGTTGAAGCGTCGACTCTTACAAGAAGAAGAAATTCAACCTTCGAAGTTGCGATTTATGGTCCGCTCATGATTTCCGGCCTATGGTATTTTTCTTTGGATGGAGCCGCCATGGAAATTTGACTGTCCGATCGTGGTTCAACACGGATTGTTTCCGCCTAGCTTTTGGTGGAAAGATCAGCTACTTGATTGCCATAGATGTTTCTTGCCCCGAGACACATCTTTAGACGGCAGAAGAACGCTTTTAGGAAGAACACCATTGTCACAAAGGGACCGCCAAGCGTCTAAGCGGGCTAGAAATTGCCGATAAACCGAGTAAACCGTCCCAAAAGCGAGATGCTGAGCGGGTTCAAGGTTTTGGAGTGGAGCACAATCGACTCACATATCTCGAATATGGGAGCTCCCCTATGCCAAGGCGTTGATTACGATGCACAACATTGACGCTATGCACCAGAACGTAATGTTTCTAAAAGCATCATAAGCACGTGCATGGATATGACGGACAAAACAAAAGACAACCTCAAGGCCCGAAGAGACTTAGCAGAGATTTGTAACCGTCCAACCCTTGAGCTCACCGAAAGTGGTAGTAAGCCACGCGCCCATTTTGTCTTAAACCTAAAGATAAGAAAGAAGTGCTGAGGTGGATGAAAAAACTGAAATTCCCCGATGGTTACGCCGCGGGCTTGAGAAGGGCTGTGAATGTGAAGACAGGGAAGCTAAATGGGTTGAAGAGCCATGATTACCACATAATAATGGAAAGACTCACCTGTAATGTTTCATGGATACCTTAATGATGATGTGTGGAAGGTGCTAGCTGAGCTAAGTTATTTCTATAGACAACTCTGTGCTAAAGAAATCACGAAGGAGATGATGGAGATGTTGGAGAAAGAGATACCGGTGCTTGTATGTAAGATGGAAAAATATTCCTCCGTGGTTCTTCAATCCAATGCAACATCTCCTTGTTCATCTTCCATATGAAGCTAAGGTAGGTGGCCCCTGCAATATAGGTGGATGTATCACATTGAAAGGGCCTCAAGAAGCTTAGAGCTATGGTTGGCAACAAGGCAAGAGTTGAAGGGTGCATCGCGAAGCATTTTCAATTAAGGAGATAGCATACTTCTCGAATGTATATTTTGCGATTTAACACAATGTCAATGCTCCTACGATGCGGTACAATGTCGATGAAAAACCACCTTGCGGTGACCTCAAACTGTTTCAATGGAGGGGCACAACCGCCGGTGGTCGCACGCCTACTATTATACTCGGGAAGAACGGAATGTCGCTTTGCTCTACATGTACACCAATATGGATGAGATGGAACAAGATTTCACGTAAGTGTTGTCGTGTAATTATCTCTTTGTTCATGCCGCTATAGATCTAATTCATTTACGCTCTTATGCAGTGAGTTCGATAAGCAAAGCTGGACTTCTAGGCAGCAACCTATGAGCAAGCAACTAAATACGATGCGACGGGATGGAATAAATGGAGGCCAAATTTCATCACTTGGTTCGAGAGATCATGTACAATCTTCTCGTGATATGTTATTCTATTATGTTACGTTTCAATAGTATATATCCTTATAATGTCATGTCCTTATAATGTAGTGCGTGAAAGACGCATAACGCCCATCAGACTTGCGTCACTATCTTACTAAGGGTGGCTATTAAAAGCTATGGCCGTTACGATGTCAATGGGTTCCGCCTGCTCACCAACTGTGAAGGTGTCTTCCTCTTGCATCCACAACTAATCTTGGAGTTGTGACTAGGGCAATCGATGCACAAGGGCGGAAACTAATTATTATGGAATCATTCAAAACATCCTCAAGTTTAGTTTTGCAGGGACAAGAAACCGAAAGTAGTCTTCTTTGATTGTGAATGGTTCGATAACAATAAAGGACTCGACAAAACCAAAGATGGCATGGTGGAAGTGAAACACAACGATAGGCTTAAGGGCTATGACAATTTTATCCTTGCACACCAAGTTGAGCGGGTCTATTATATGCCATATCCGTGCACAAAGTTTGGTCGCTTGGTGGGTAGTATACAAAGCTTAATCCCGTGAGCGGTTATATACTCTGGTGATCTTTGGTTATCGTGATAGTCACCGGAGGCCGAGGAGGTTGATGAGGTTTACCAAGATGAAGAATTGCCAAGCTCTTTTGTTATTGAGCCGGTTTAGGACTCGATTCCTTAGTTGGAGATCGTGACGATGTAATTGTTCCCGAGAAACGAAAAACGACGTACCAAAGTGAAGAAAAAATTTACGTGGCAATCTTTATGTAAAAGGAGACTACTTGATCGTGATGCTGATGAATTTTGACAAGTAATCATTAATTTATAGTTCTTATTTTGTTCAGCTATTATTTTGTCCATTTATTATTATGTTCATGTATTAATACCTTGTACTTGTTTCTTCAACAGATGTCGCGTAAGGTCAAGCAAACGGCGAAGGGCTTCTCGGTGTTGCAAGCAAGATGCTACAGTCGGTAGCAGCGAGGAGTCTCTTTTTCAGGCGAGAGTTCAGAAGCCAAAGACGCCAGACTTGTTGAGACACGTGCGGCCGGAATTGCAGGGACGACCGATCGCACTTCAAAGAACCGAGGTACCTAGCATTTCATATCTAATAATCTCTTATATGTACCTAGCATTTCATATGTACTTATCTCTTATATAATCTCGCAGGATGACACAGTGTCGGAGGAAGAAGTGGCCGGTGCAGATGCAGATGCGGCCGGCGAGGACGAGGAGCACCAGGTGGATGAGGAGGACCAGGAGGATGAGGAGCACTAGGTGGATGAGGAGCACCAGGAGGATGAGGAGGACCAGGAGGATTCGGCTGAAGGTTCTAGCTTATTGCGGAGGCGGACTAGGAGGAGCCATCTTGCCGCCTCCTCCTCAGGTGCCGCATGAGGAGGACAAGATTGTGATCGCACCCTGTTGGCGATAGGTGAGAACATTTATTTATGTTTGTTTTATGTTGTTTACTTTATAACTAAATCTATAGAGTTTGTGTTTCTTGCAGCTCATGGGATGACACGGGTTTCGACGGCAGAGGACACCTCTGTCGTTTGCACTACCCAGGATTGGTGATTAACAAGGCTGGTGAGAGCATTCCTGCCACAAGTTGGAAGCATTACAAGCTATCTCCTGATGTGAACCATGTAAATGCTCAGGGAGCAGTGTGGAATGACTTCTGGGTAAGATTCTCTATAACAATCTATAACAAGACAAGTACCTCCCAATACTTGTCTATTTCATCCCTGTTCCTTTACTAATCCCAACAATTCCAATCATGTTTTGGCTTGAAAGCAAATCCACACACACACACACAAACCCTTCAATATTCATGTCTTAGAAGATATGTATGATTGTTTTAAATGGATTCTCGAAATAAGAAAGAAATACTTACCTGACAAGCTCATGCCTATTGTTAAGTCTTAGTTCTAGCTGGATTAGCTCAGCTATATCATCTATTGCTTCGTTTTGTTGAAGTGGTTATGTTTGCTATGCAAAATATACTATGTATTGAGTATTACCACCGGGGCGTTGCATCCAGTGTAGAATTTATTGGATGATGCATGTTTTGTTACATCATTGTTCTTTATTTTTCTCTCACACTCCTTTTGTATGCACAGTTGCACACACATGACCTGGTGCATATAAATTTGTTAAATCTAATCTGATAAGGAGGAAAATGACACTTTTAAAGGAACACAAGATACTGGACAGCAATTTTCTCGGAGTTCTGTTGAAGTGTTGTTGACCTAGGAATATTAAGAATTAGAATATTACATCATCTGTTTTTATGAAGATTGGAAAGCTGCCGGGGATTTCATGATTTACTAATGACATATGTTGTCTTGATTAGATGGTTCATTCACCTTACTCCTTTTATTATCATTTGTCTGCATCTGTTTGTTGTATGTTGTAGACTTTGGTGGCCTGAAAATTTGAAATATTAATTTTCTCGCATCTCCGTCTCTTGCCGACTTATACTAGGAACAGAGCACAACTAATAATGTACACAGTATATTGTGTATAGCTTTCATCGGGAGTTTCAGGATGTCTGGTTATTTGTACTAGGCAATCTAAAAAGAATAGACAACACGATTCTCTATTCAGTTTTGCTTTATAGAAGGATGGGTCAAGGAAAAAGAAGATAAAGTGGCACAAACACCTCTGTACCAATCATCAAACCGAGGGATTGCTGGTATATGATCAATAAAACTACGTCATCCGAGTTGTGCTCACCATGGAAAACTTCGAAAGAGCAAAGTTCTGAAAGAAAAAAAAAGTTTCGATGAGTTGTCCTTACTAAAATGCGTAAGCTTTGAAACAATTCAAACATAACACTTGTCTAAGTTTTTTTTCTAATTATAACCAATGAAGACTTCATTTGAAAGGCCTCTTCCATCTCTGTTCTGTCACGCTTTACATTTTACGATCTATTTGAGCAATGAAATTGTTGAGTTCTATAATTTTGTAATAACAATTTTAAATTTGACATTGCGTAAACGCTACTGTTTATCGATCCTGCGAATTGGGCCACGCGACTAATGTGTTCCATGCCAATGCAATGAAGGTAGTCAGGATGCATTCTCCATGTCCGGATTCAAGCAACAAATATGTACTTGAAGGGCATAGGGCGCCGAACGGTCAAGTTTGGTCACTTGAAACTTACTTGACCGAAGAACAAGATAAGGTGTAACACATATTAGGGTTCATGGTCATTAGGTTGTGATGTTAATATTGTTTTGATGTATTAACACATGTGTGCAGTGTCATGCTTCCGTGGATGGAAGACCGTCCAAATGCTTACGGGCTCTTTGTCGGATGGGCTTCTCCCGAATGGATCATGAAGTCGAGGAAGCACAGAGCTCGCAGAGGCGAGATGAGGCCATACGTATGGTGGTGATGGACACATCCGTATGGCTAAACGCATGGTAAGACAGGTCGTACCAAATATTTGCAAGAACATATTCACAAGTATATGTATGCCACTAACCCCTAGCTACAGGAGGCTCAAACTAGTGTTCAACCGAGTGACATCGAAGTTTATGTGCGAGGTCATAAGGGACGAGACCCATCACACCCCGAGCAGTTGTGCACTCAGGTGGCCTCAGATCGACTGGTGAGTTATCCACAATTTTCATTGAGTTCTCATCAACTTTCGAGCTCTAAGTTGTATGGTTCGCTCGCCACTGCAGGAGAGCTATGGGCAGAAATGGTCAAAGGCCATGGTGAAGGCTACGATTGGCGGAAGGAACCTATTGATGGCGTGGCCGTGCATGCTACCGGAGGCGGAAAGAGCCATGGACGGTAAAATGTCATAGTTTCTCAAACTTTGTTAATGCGAGCAATAAATTTCAGTTCTAAAGCCTTTGTGTTTCAGATTTTGAAGGTACTCCATGTTCACCGGAGTGATTGACTCGAGGAAGGTGCGAGCTCAGAGGGGTCTTCTTCGCAGAGCTCGGGGTTAGTAGCCGTCCGCCTCGAGCAGGAGGTAGAGGTTGCTAGGTCTGCGTGAGGAGCTAAGGTCATGGATGAACATCAAAGGTCGCAGGAGGCATACTATGCTCAAGACATGGCACAAAGAAGAGCGGCTATTCAAGTAAGTCTGAGCCCTCAACAGCTAGCATTCCGAGCATGCAACAATATATGAAATCGACACATTGCATTTACAGCAATGTTCCAAAGAAGCAGGCTGCACCATTGTCTTTCCACCATGGCGTACGCCGCCACCACCACCACAATGGGGATGAATCTCCCAAGACCTTCTCCGCAACTCATGTTAGCTAAACTTGGTCTTGTCTCAACATCTCTTTTCACTTGTGCTATATTGTAAGCCTATTTCATCATTAGAAGTTTAGACAGATAAGATATCTGTCACAACATCAATGATACAGACATGACGGTAATTAGTATTTGATAGAATGCGCCACCAAAGAAAGATGATCTGTCCTCAACGGAGCGCATTCTCAAAATTTGACCATATAACTCTAGTTATTAGATTACCTCTTAATTAGCATGGCATTGACAAGAAAATAGAGAAATTAAGTAAACCCTAGCATAGTTAATCAAGGACTACGCCATATAAATTAGCGGCATGCTACAGCCTTAGGAACCTACCAAGGATCAATTCTAGTTTCAGATTTCATCAAGAACATAGGTACTTGAGTAGTATTACTAACATCAAGTACTATAATAGCATTCACTTGAATAAAACTGACTAGAAGATAGCTTTTTAACTTAACGGTAAAATATATTTCCAAAGAAGCTTTACTAATCGATCTGTGCATACTAGTATAGTAGGGTTTGGATTAATCTTCCATTTAAACATAACCATGACAAAGTTATTTGTTGACAACTTCTATGTATCTCAGATTGGATCCAATGCCCGATGAAAGAGGTACTTCATATAGTAACATCATTGCAAGGAAAACAAGTAATCTAACAGAACTACATACAAGATTGCTAGTGCTATTTCAATCTCGAATCGACAAAAGTCTATCCTAACGGTGCATCTTTAGCATTTCATGATATCTTCAACATACGACATCATTCTTAGGTAGATCGAACTTGATAAATGAATTAGAAAGATTAATCCTCTTGATTGGAACATGCTATGAAAGCAGAATATTTTACATTGCATTGCCCAATTATTTCAGCCTCGACCCGACATTTTATTAGGTTGATTAAGTACCCATAACATTATCTTGATGAAAATATTGTTTGTAGAGTATTTTATTAGGTTGATTAAGTACCCATAACATTATCCTTTTTCAAGATTACAATGTCAGGTCGCCTATCAATGCTTTTGAGATGTTACACACGCCGTTCTCTTATCGCATTTTGCATCGATCACTTACTCTATTGTGCTACTACTATTTCATTTATTTAAATGCAGGTCTATATTTGATTTGTACAAATTTAAAGTAAAGATGCTTACAGACTTCGCTAAATTTGGCTCATCAGATCGAGGGATCGGGACAACACGCCTGTGTTTACTAAACTCCGCCGCCACGACCAAAGAAGACTGGAGAAGCACCGGAGAGCATGTTCAAAACCTATTTGGCTCAAGCAGAAGCGGCCACAACTCAAATGACCAATCTTGAGATGTTTGGTAATAATCAGAATCTTGTGATGCGACAACTCAACTAACTATTATATGTGGATGAATGATGCGATAACTCAACTAATCTTGTGATGCGACAACTCAACTAATCTTGAGATGAATGATATATGTGGATGAATGAATGGATGTATGTGGATATTTGAATGATATGTGGATGAATGAGCGATATATGTGGATGAATGATATATGTGGATGTATGTGGATATTTGAATGATATGTGGATGAATGAGTGATATATGTGGATGAATGAATGATATATGTTATGAATGATATTTGTCTAAATTTGTATGAAAAATGGGTTTACTGGGCTGTTTTTTTGTCGTCCGAGTTAATTTTCGTGGGCCAGAAAACCGATTTAAAATTAACACAAATTATTTTCGTGGGCCAAAAACCAACGAAAATTAACCCAAATTATTTTCGTAATAAGAAACCGATTTAAAATTAACCAAATTAACTTTCGTGGGCTTAAAGTAACCCGACGAAAGTTAACGTTATTAACTTTCGTGGGTGCGAAGAAAACCGACGAAAGTAAGTTATTTTATTTTGCCGTCATATCGATTTAAAATTTCGCTCAAGACTAACTCTCGTCGGCGTCCCTCGTCGATTTAAAATAACTAACTTTCGCTTCAGAGTCGACTAAAATTAAGCTAACTTTCGACTCCTTATCTCGACGGCCGTGTCCCGATTTAAAATAAGGCTATTGCCGATTTAAAATAGTTATTTTCGCTTAAGACAGTCTTATTTTCGTGGGTTCTCGCCCACTAAAAATTTTCGTGATTCTCAGAGGGAGGAGTATAATGGTAATTGAGCAAATGGCATTCAAAGACCGCTCAGACCCCAAGCCAAAAGACCAGAATGCCCTCGACAAATCAACGGTTAGATTTAATTTCTACTACCGCTATATACTACCATGATAGTGCACAGTAAAATTTCTCTAAAAATAACGTTTACTCTTACTTCCGAAAATGATCTATTCTTGCCACCACATCCTTAGGTATGACAACCCTTTGACATGCTACTTGTGGTGGCATAGCAGTGTGCATTTGTCATGATAGCCATGGTGGCGTGGCAAATATTCAGTGGGGTTGCTTTAAAAATATTATTGAACAAAGTGTCATTTTTTAATTTTGATCAAAAGCTCTGACATTCAGTATAGAAGAAAAACAATAGCTGGGTTACAGACACACACCGACACACGCACGCACACGCTGTACCCGGCTCCATGCGCACCCGAGCGAGTCCGGGGACTTGAACCCGGGCGGGCTGCTCGCGCACTCGCGTAGCAAGCCAACCTTACGTGAGCCAACCGAGCGCTCGCTCATTCGCAAAGTGTCATTTATTAAATGTTGTTCACTTTTGGGTGGCCAAATTACCCTAACCTTAGCTGCTGTATTAACTTAATTTAGATGTGTTAGTGATATACTCTCTAACTAACTCTCTGGTGGTTCCTATATTCATGTATAGTTTGTTATGGCCACCTGTACTTAAACACAACCTTTGATCAATACATACGATACAGTTGCATATTTCACCTTCCTCTTAGCTTACATGGTATCTGATACCCTCTAGATCCTCCTCTTGCTCCTTCTTCCACTGCCCGGCGCCGTCATGAGCACCTCCTCATGCATCCGCCACTACCACCAACCCCCCTCTTTCCTCCTAGATTCAACTCATCGACATCAAGACACATGTTCCCATTGTTCTTGATCTCCAAGAGTGCAACTATTGCCAATGGAGTCAATTCTTCCATGTCGTTTTTGGCAAGTTTGGCCTTAGCGATCACATCTCTAACTCCACAAAAGCACCTGGTGACTCCGACTGGGTTCAGAATGATTTCTCCATTATCTCGTGGATTTGCACCACAGTCTCTGATGAGATTCTTACTATTGTTCTCACCCCCGAAGACATGGCGTATTCTCTTTGGCATATCATCAAATCATTATTCAGTGAGACAACAAGGAAACGCAGTCTGTCTACCTCGGCGCTGAGTTTCAAAGCTTCTTCCAAGGCGACTTGTTGGTCATAGCCTATTGCACCAAGATGAAGACAATGGCTGATAGTCTTCATGATCTTGGCTCTTCCGTTACAGATCGCAATCTAGTGCTTAATATCCTTTGCAGCCTCAATCCGCAACTTCACCATGCCATTCCTCACATCACTATGATTACTCCTTTGCCCGACTCACTTAGAAGAACGCCGTCTTGCTGAGACTGCCATGATACAGACAGTTGTAGCCTTGTTTGCTCAGGCTCCCTCTGGCACACAACCGCCCAGTTCACTTCCTTTCGGCAGCCATGTCTCCAATGAGCCTACACACCCTCTTCTATTGGCTTCAGTGGCAAGAAGATACATAAAGAAGAAGAAAGGTGTCAGTGACTTCTCTGAACATACATACAAGGAAGAGGCTGGGATTGAGAAGGCGTCTGGAATGAAGACAGGAGGATCGACTTCTCGTCTGGACCGGGATGGCCCAGTCAGCAGAGGAGCGCGAGCCCACAAGCCGAACCTGCGTGTCTTCGGACCGGACTGGCTTACCGATAGAAACAGTAGGCCTGCTAAGATGGGCAAATAGATGACTCTTGTTGTGTGTGAGTTCTGTATGAGAAACACAGAGTATAAATAGGGTGAGACGGAGTTCTGTAGAAGCGGGCGGCGACAAATACATATCAGGCGTGAGGTTGTTCTTGGCGGCGAAGAACTGGGTGGCGGTAGATTTGTCTCTTGAATCGTGTTGTTGATTGGAGAAATCAGTAGAAACCTCACATCTGGTATCAGAGCCTTTGAAATTGAGTCTGATGCAAGTGACAAAGGGATTGGAGCTGTCCTGCAACAGAAGGGTCATCCTATCGCTTTTATCAGTAAAGCCTTAGGATCAAAGAATCAAGGACTATCAACTTATGAGAAAGAATTTTTAGCGATACTCTTTGCGGTTGATCAGTGGAGGACTTATTTACAGCATGCACCCTTTGTCATCAAGACGGATCATCAGAGTTTAACACATCTTCTGGATCAAAGAGGGACTTCACCCTTTCAACAGAAAGCGCTAACCAAGCTTTTGGGACTCCAATTCTCGATTCAATACAAAAAGGGACAGGACAATCGTGTTGCGGATGCACTTTCTAGGCGTCCCAACCTACCGCAGGATGCTGCAGAGGATTGTCTAGCTGTCTCGGCTGTTTTTGTGTGTAAACCAAAATGGCTGGCCGAAGTGGTGCAGGGCTATCAACAGGATGCCGAAACTAAGAAGATTCTGACGGCACTAGCAGTGGGCAAAGAGATACCACATTTCAGTCTTCGCGAAGGTGTGCTTCGGTTCAAGGGCCGTATATGGATTGGCCATAATGCTGATTTGCAACTCAAGCTGATGACTGCTCTTCATGCCAGTGCAGTAGGAGGCCATTCAGGTTTTCCTGTGACTTATCGCCGTGTCAAGCATCTGTTTGCGTGGCCGTCAATGAAAAAGATGATTCATCAATTCGTCACTACTTGCACCATCTGCCAACAGGCTAAACCGGATCGAGCTAAGTATCCTGGATTATTGTTGCCTCTTGCTATACCTGGTCACTCTTGGCAGACAGTAACACTCGACTTTATTGAGGGCTTACCAAGAGTCAATTCTTATAATTGTATTCTGGTAGTGGTGGACAAATTTTCTAAGTTCGCACACTTTATTCCATTAGCTCATCCCTTCACAGCCTTTACTGTTGCTCAAGCATATATGACTCATGTTTATCGGTTCCATGGTATGCCCCTGGCTATTGTTTCGAATCGGGACAAAGTTTTTACTAGTCGTTTTTGGCAGGAATTGTTTAAGTTGTCAGGCACTTCTTTGAACATGAGCAGTGCATATCATCCGCAATCTGATGGGCAAACCGAGAGAGTTAATCAGTGCTTGGAGGGTTATCTGCGTTGCTTTGTTCATGCGTGTCCCAAACAATGGCTCAAATGGCTTTACTTGGCAGAGTTTTGGTATAATACAAGTTATCATTCAGCTATAAACGCATCCCCATTCGAGGTCCTTTATGGTCATTCCCCTAATCACTTTGGCCTCAATACAACTAAGGTGTCTACTGTTCCAGAATTGCAGGAGTGGCTTGTTCACCGCCAGCATATGACTGCTTTGGTGCGTATGCATTTGCAACGCGCTCAGCAAAGGATGAAGAGTTAGGCCGACAAAGGACGGTCAGAGCGCACGTTTAAGGTGGGAGATATGGTTTTTGTCAAGTTGCAGCCCTATGTTCAAAGCTCTGTGGCGCCTAGAGCACATCACAAGTTGGCGTTTCGGTACTTCGGACCGTATGCCATTATTCGCAAGATCAACGAGGTGGCGTATGAACTTCAGCTTCCAGCAGCAAGTTCTATTCATCCGGTGTTTCATGTTTCCTCATCAAACCGTGAAGGAACACACCCACGTGTCACCCACTCCTTCCCGATCGCGGATCAAGATTTGCGCATTCCTGAGCACTTTCTGGATCGCCGTTTGTGTCCTCGTGCTGGTAAATTAATCCCTCAATTGCTTGTCCAATGGTCTTCATGGCCGCCATCTCTGGCCACTTGGGAGGATGAACAACTGCTCAAAGATCAGTTTCCTCAAGCTCCAGCTTGGGGACAAGCTGGCTCTCTAGGAGGGGCGGATGTCAACGACTTCTTTGAACATACATACAAGGAAGAGGCTGGGATTGAGAAGGCGTCTGGAATGAAGACAGGAGGATCGACTTCTCGCCCGACCGGACGCCTGGGCCAGCCAGAGGAGCGCGAGCCCACAAGCCGAACCTGCGTGTCTTCGGACCGGACTGGCTTACCGATAGAAACAGTAGGCCTGCTAAGATGGGCAAATAGATGACTCTTGTTGTGTGTGAGTTCTGTATGAGAAACACAGAGTATAAATAGGGTGAGACGGAGTTCTGTAGAAGCGGGCGGTGACAAATACATATCAGGCGTGAGGTTGTTCTTGGCGGCGAAGAACTGGGCGGCGGTAGATTTGTCTCTTGAATCGTGTTGTTGATTGGAGAAATCAGTAGAAACCTCACAAAAGGCTACAGGAGCGGCTCCTCCTCCAACTTTGGCCGCACAACGTAGCCTCATGTCGCCCCTTCTTTGCATGGCCCCCTGGGTTCAACCCTTGGGCAGGCATGTTCCAGGCGTGGCCTCTACAACCACACGTGTCGGCACCCATTCCTGGTGCCGGTGTGCTCGGTCCTCGTCCAGGCGCACCTCTGCAGCATGCATACCACACTGCACCAACACCGGCTGTGTCCTAGTTTTCTCCGGGAGCCCTAGCTTCATTCTACACAAGTGCCCACACCTCCAGCGTCTATCGAATGGGATCAAGTGCCACTTATTCAAGCCTTGAACAATCTCTCAATGCAGCCATCTACCTCCGGCAACGTGGATTGGTTCCTTGACACGGGCGCCTCATCCCACATGGCGCCTCATCCCACATGGCGTCTCATTCGGGTACACTGTCTTCCTTCTATCCTCCTGCATCCTCTCACATCATTGTAGGAAATGGTCAGGCTCTTCCCATTTCTCACATGGGTTCCTCCTCTATCAACACTTCATCTTCTCCTCTACAACTCTAGAACATTCTCATTGCACCCAACCTTATTAAGAAACTTCTCTCTGTTCGCCAGCTCATTCGTGACAATAATGTTTCTGTCAAATTTGACGCACATGGGTTTTCTATAAAGGATCTTCGAACCATGGCGGAGATTCTTCGATGTGACAGCACCGGCAACCTTTACCTACTTCAGCCACCATCCAACATCGCCTGCAGCTTTATTGCCGTTTCTGCAGATACTTAGCATCAGCATCTTGGACATTCTAGCCACGAGTCTCTTCTTCATACTCTTCTTCGTTCTTTCAACTTCACATGAACTAAATGACATTCCAGCTCATGTCATGCTTGCCTCTTAGGGAAACATGTTCGCTTGCCATTTTCTTCATCTATGTCCACCACTTCATTTCCTTTTCAATTACTACATTGTGATGTATGGACATCTCTAGTTGTAAGCACTTCAGGCTATCAATATTATTTGGTTCTTCTTGATGATTTTACGCATTATGTGTGGATATTTCCTCTTCGTTACAAGTCTAAAGTTGCCTCCACTATTTTTCACTTCCATGCATATGTCAAAACTCAATTCTCTCATCCTATTCTTTCTTTTCAAACAGACAACGGACGCGAATTTGACAACAATATTCTTCAATTGTTCTTTACTAAACATGGGATCCTTCTCCGCCTGTCGTGCCCATATTCCTCCTAGCAAAACGGGAAGGCCGAGCGAATTCTACACTCTCTCAATGATATTGTGCGCACCATACTTCTCCATGCTTCTATGCCATATCATTTTTGGGCTGAAGCTCTATCCACTACTACAGAACGACACATCACTATCACTTTATCTGTGTCGGTTCTTAAGTTTTTCGAAAAAAACGATTGTGATAAGTAACTTCGGAGGGTGTTAGTAATAATCACTATCGGTTACGAGATTATAAGTGATTGTGATGTAGCATCGACACATCCGAATCGGTTCTCTACTAAAAAGTGATAGTGATGTGCACGGTCATCACTATCGGTTCTTTCCATAGAAGTGATAGTGATGTGCACGTGATCATCACTATCACTTCTATGAAAAGAACCGATAGTGATGACCGTGCACATCACTATCACTTTTATGTAGAGAACCGATTCTGATGTGCACATGGTTATCACTATCGGTTCTTTTTATAGAAGCGATAGTGATGACCGTGCACATCACTATCGCTTGTTGAAAAGAACCGATTCTGATGTGCTCGTGCTTGTCAGCAAGTGATGGCCGTGCACATCACTATCGCTTTTTGAAAAGAACCGATTCTGATGTGCCTCGCTAGGTTATATATACCACGCGCACTGAATTCTTCTCTGTTGTTGCTCCAGAGGAGATTTCTCCGCCGCCACCCGAGAAAATAGCTCATATTGTGTGGTTGGAAGCAATACTTGGGTAAGAAAATTTGAAGTCCTCATGGGTGGGTATTAAGAGGGCAAAATTGAAACCCTATCTTGAGGAGATTCCCCTGTTTTTGCCCTGTTTTGCGGTTTTATTCAAAATGTGATCAGCAATTCTTTAAACCCTATCTTGAGGAATTGTGTATGTGCTTTCAGATTTCACACTCTATATTTGACAAGCACATATCTATTTAATTTTTGTAGTGCGATCTCCTGTTTATATGGAATTATTATTGCTATCATGTGGTAAGCAAGTTATTAGAGTTTAGGCGGCGAATCCCACGTCTCCTGCTCGAGGGTGCTTATTTATAAATATGCTGAACGAAAGGGCATATTTATAAGCGAAGCGAGCCTCGAATTGTCCACGTTTTTGGACGATTCGAGGATATATGGTTCGAGCAAGTTCTCGAGCTGTGTTGTACAAGTTCGAGTAGATTTGATAGCCTCTCTCGGTGTTCTCCGGATACACACCCTCTTGACCTCGTTGTCGAGGCGTGTATCCGATGGGTACCAAGTCAGTACGTGCACGCCCCCATACAATCACCCTCGGATGACCGCCACCCCGAGGTATCAAAGGTGAGATATTAGAATCCTACTAAACTAGGTCCATCCCATATCGGATATGTGGTTGTACGAGTGACTCAGTTCAAAGGCTTGCAAGGTGAAGTCCTTAGGGTGACCAAGGCAAGACTACCCCAAACAATTCACCAACAATACCATCACATAATTCACCAACAAGTACCATCTCATAATTTACCAACAACACCGCCAAATACCAAAGTGACATATCAAATGCCACTTTTGCCACTTGCCTCGGTCTAAAACATTTTACCACCCCAGCTTGATTATTGCGCAACACAATGCCAACAACAACTCAACATCCATGTAGAACCACTCGTTCCACATATCAACATTATCGTGTGGCAACACGTCACACCATTTCACAAACACATTTCATAATCCATTAATCAAGATTATCCTTTTATTTTCGAAGGCATGAGTTATGTGGCATGGCTAAGCAATTATACGCAGCCTAATCCAACCCACGTTGGTAAGTAATAACAACCAACTAATAATCAACCATCTTAGGGTGACAAATGAATTATGGCGTACAAATAATCATGGCAAGGTGATATTGAGCAATTGGGTTGAATAACTAATCCCCAAATTAATTTAAATCATTTTAATCTTGAACTAGCATGCAATAATTTGAATCAAAGTAAATTTGTAAAACTGGGAACAATATGATCAAAGCACAACTTGCCTGGCACTTGCTATAAACTGCTCTTTACTCTTTATAATTGATCTTCGGCTTCCTCAATCTTTGGCTCTTCAATCGAATGCTTCGACTTCCTCGCCCTTGACTACGGGTAACCAGGGCGACGTCTAACGATAAAGAAGCACAAATACAACAATTCTCAAAAGGCAATTCAAATAAACTCCAAATTAAGATTAGATTGGTACTGAACGAAAGGGATTGAATTTGATCAAGATTGAATGAAAGAGAACAAAGCTTTGAAGATTTATCGAGAAGGTTCTTGACGGATACCCGACACAGTATCCCCAAGCCCCAGAAAAAGCGTATAGGGCCACAGTGCCTAAAACCCGGGGGCCCAAGGCCTCCGGCCAAGCCAACCAGGGGACGGTCCGACCAAACACAACAGGGCGGACTCCCCTGAACTTCTGGCAAAGCATTGAGGGATGCCCCGGACAAGCGAAGTCTGACGGACCGAGAGCCTCAATCAAACTCGAACCCCTTCGTCAACAAGCCAACATCAAATCATCGAGTCGGCGCCCAGACCGGCCACCTACCCCATCGACGCGGCGCCAAGATGACCAAACAGGAGGGAGGCCGCTTCCCTAGGCAATCCTCAAGGTCGACACCCGGCGTCGGCAAGACTGACAGCCACAGAGAGCAAAGGCTTGCTTCCCGGAGGAGCGGACCGCGCTCTCGCTCAGCGGCCTCACCAACCCGACGCAGGGCCAACCACTATCCATCAGAGGTCAAGTCCGAGACCAGACGCCGAGGCGAAAGGCCAGACTCCCGGGCGTAGGGAGCCCCATCATTTTTTTCCTTTTACACGCTCTATGTAACCGACTTCCCCGGCTATATAAGGGGAGGTTCGCCCTCAACAGGGGGCACGCACACTAGGACAAACATACAAAGCAGCGCGACTGAACGCACCGAGCGCCCACACACCCCAAGCTCGAGTCCTCGGCGCTCAATGCTCTCTCGCTCACCTCTGTGTCGAGGCGCTGCGTAGCCCTCGCTTGTAATCCGACGGGTTCATCAAGATCAATACAAACACGCACCACCGCATCTAAGGAGTAGGGACATTCGGCCCGAACCAAGATATATCCTGGACCCTCCTTTTCTCTCTCTTGGGGTCTAACCATTCAAGGAGGCGAGACGCGGCCCTCTAGACTTACAAATTTCACTTAGGTTCTCGAAACAAGCGATTCACGATGATAATCATGAAAGAACGGAGTATATTCCAAGGAATATCCTTCGAGATTAATTATCTCGACTAGACAGATACTAACATATGGGCCAATGGTCTATTGACCAAGTCCATGAATGATTTCCCAATCAATGGTAGATTAGATTTTCAAAGATAAGACAAGAACAAGTGGGGTCAACATCACTGCGATTTGATAAGAGTTCAGTCATACATCGATGAAAAGGCTCGATGATGACAAGACGGCGATGATAAGAGGACGGGGCTAAACTCAAGGTGATAGGGCTAGATCACATCAAGGCGATAGAAAAGATGATGACATCGCACTAGGGCCTTTACTTGAATGCACGCTGCGATGAGAGTAAGGCGTTAACGGCGGAGGTTAACGGCGTAAGCGTTAACGGCGGAGCGTTAGCGATGGGCGTTAACGGCAAAATGTTAGCGATGGAATGTTAGCGATGGGCGTTATCGGTGAAAGCGTTAGCGGTGAAAGCGTTAGCGGCGGAATGTTAGCGATGGGCGTTAGCGATGGGCGTTAACGGCTAAACGTTAACGATGAAGGTGAAGCGATGGAACGCATATGAGATTACAAGGTGGCAACCATCGATTGAAAAATAGGGCAGCGAGGTCATGACACGGTCACAACGAACCAAAATGGTTGGCGGCACAAGACGACGCGCGGCGGCGGCAAAAGGCGGCGGCCGACGAATAAAAAGAATTTCGGTAGATGCAACAGCAAAGGGGAAGTGTCCATCGCAGAGAACGCGGCGAGAGCGAACTCAACGATATTGCCGGATTTGGCGATGACAAGGCGGTTTACACGCAAAACGGAGCAACAATTAATTAGCTGAAATACAAATAAATTCTAAAAATTACAGAAATAATACTGGCAGGAAGGTATTGAATTTAGATGAATTTAGGAATTTGAATCACTCGATTCGAGTTCGGATGGAGGAGAACGGATCAAAGCGAAGTTTGACTAGAAAGAAAATCCGAAATTCAGAAATTGCACTGTAGCATCGCTACAGTGCTTCGTTCTTCTGTTTCCTGGCTGTTTTCAGAGCTCCATTAGAGCTTTCTTGCACACACAATACCGGAGCTAGAGGGCATGGCAGCGCAAGGAAGTGACAATATAGAACGAGGACGACGACGCGGTGCCGGAGCATGTGACGGAACGGCGAACGGAGGACGGAAGCGGCACCGACGGCGCTCGGGCGGCAAACGGTGTGGCTGCGCGGTGCTCCAGCGAGGGGCAGCAGCCGGGACAAGGCGGCATGCGCATGGAGTGCGCCCGGGGCTGGGGAACGCAGGGAGGACGCGGCTGGCCGGAGGAGCACCGGAGAGGCGGCGCCACGACGGCTTGGCGGCGGCTCGGGAAACTCACGGCGGCGGCGCGGCTCGGCGGCGGGAAGGGCGGCCAAGGGGTGGGGTGGGGGCGGCATGGTGAGGGATGCTCGTGGACACGACGGCCGACCACGGGGAGGCCTAGGCAGCGGCGCCATGGACGAACGGGTGACCAAAACAGCCCGAATGGCATGGCGGCCAAAAACACGATAGAACGCGGAATTTCTCAAAACTAGCGAGAGCACGGCGTAGAGAAGGATCATACTAGGCTACATCTAAAAGGAATTTGATTGGGACTTACCGGTTTGGGAGAAATCGACGACGAACGGAGCGACGACCGACGACGAACAAACTTGAAATTCGGGGTCAAACTGCAACGAAAATCAAATCCGACCGGATGGTTGTGATCACGGAAGCAAAAGGCACAAAGTGACGCGGTCGGATTACCCGAAAACTCACCGGAGCAAAGATGGCTCGCCGGTGTCTTTGGAGGACGTCGGCGTCGGGTTTTCTCGAGTTTTGGAAGGGAAACAATGTTGCATCAACTGGGCAAGGTGAGCACGGGATAGAGGGCATCAAGACGCTCATTTTGAGTACTCGCACGCGTCGGGAAGTGGAAGAAGCCCGAGATATGGGCCGAGCAATGAATTGCCTTTAACGCGTAATTGCCGCTGCTACGCGTGAATTCAGGACGGGCAACGACTTGGAACTTGTTCCCCATCATGACGCGGTCGCAATGCTTCAGATTTCACGCGATTTGGTGCAGTATGCTAAGAGATATGGGGTTTTGAAAATTGAGCCAGCATGGGGACTCTACGCGTGAACAGTGCCAGCTGCTGGAGGTTGAAGACGAACAGTGGAAGGCCACGTGTCGCTTTGTCATTGGTCGGAAGAATGGAGGGACAAAGCGCGAGGAATAAAATAGCAAAATGATCTAAAAATCATAGAAAAATTCATAAAAATACTAGAGATTATTTGGAACCCAATAAAATTGGTTTCACTGAATTTAGATGAGTTTTGGAATTTAGACAATTCCGGGACGAATATACTAGATTTAACGAAAGACCGCGAGAGATAAAATAACAAAGGGATTCTATAAATCTTGGAAAAATTCCCAAAATCATTTTAGAATATTTGGAACCTAATTATATGAATTTTGAGATTTTTGAGTATTTTGGAACTCAGGTGAAATTTCGAATAAGGACCAGGAGTTGGAAATTCGACTTTTTGCGGACGGAAAAAGATTGAACTCCAATTTGAAAGGATATGGAGGCCAGGTTAAATAGAACACCGAGGAAATCCAAATTTTGAATTTAAATGGAATTTCAAAGGAAAGGTTTGAATTGGAATTTGGATATAGAATTGCCCGAACAATTAATAATTCAAATTAAAAATCCAATTAACATCCAAATGTTTAAATTAATAATTTTAATTAATTTTTAGCAAATCTCAAATTTGAGAAATTCCCTGAGATACAAAGAACACTGTAAAAACTAAATTTTAAATTACTTGATGCACATAGAAGGCACATTAAATTGTTTTAGATTTAGAAAATTCTAAATTAAGCTTCTTTAATCAAATAAGATTGATGTAAAATTTTTGGAAAGCTAATTTAATAAAAAAAATTTGAAAACCCAAATTTTGGGATGTTACACTTATGTAGGGAATTGGAAGCTTTAAACCAGGGAAGAAGCTAGGTATCGATCGGGAGTACATTTATATATCTTGGAACCTGTCCACTATTTTGCAAAGGTAATATTAATTGAAATGATGTCTCAATATTTAAAATAGCTATAGCTAGTTGTCGCTCGCTTTTTCCTTAATTTATTGTGCGAAATTTAATTGCAGATGGACCGTGAGGAATGGATGTATCGTAAAAGCCGTGTGAGTCTTTGAATTTGAGAGGGTGTTAAGGAGTTCAAAAATTGCGAGAAGGCGACATGGTGAGGAGGGATGTAAACTTCATATATTGTCCTTGCATTGATTGCACGAATCGAGGAGATTTAACAACTCATCTCAAATTGAGGACCACGATTCGACGTGGCCGTGAGGAATTACACATGTTGGATCCATCACGGGAGGCGGTAGTACCCTTAGATATATGCGAAGATACGGTGGAACAGGATGACGAGTTGACTGATATGTTTGAGGAGGATAATTTGGAGCAAATGTTGCGGGATGTGGAGGGTAATTACGGAAAGAGAGTTTGAAAAGTTTAAAAGCTTGATGAAGGCGATGCCAAACCGCTGCTCACGGTTGCAAAGCGGAATACACCAAAGTTGGGTTCGGTCCTTGCATTGTTGAGCGAAGGCAAAACACCGTTGGATGATACAAGTTTCAATGCACTACTAGTTCTTCTATCGGATCTGCTTGGGAGAAATGAGTTGCCAACAAGCATTTATGAAGCGAAGAAGCTACTATGTCCCATGGGAATGGAAATAGAAAGGATACATGCATGTCCAGAATGATTGCATCTTGTACCGTAACGCACGGAGAGCTGCACGTTTGTCCGGTTTGCGGTGTGCCCGGTACAAACAAAAGGAGAAGCGTAACGACAAGAAGCGTAGAGCAGAACAACGACGGTGAAGAGGTCACTAAAGGTGCACGGCCAAGGTATTGTGGTACTTGCCCATCATTCCCGTCTGGAGCGGTTGTTTGCAAATCCGAGAGAGGCAAAATTGTTTCGTTGGCATTACGAGTCTCGAAAAGAAGATGTGGTGAGACACCTTCTTGATTCGGCTCAATGGAGAAACATCGATTGGAAACATGAGGAGTTTGGTGCGAAATGAGGAACATAAGATTTGGGTTGAGTGCAAGCGGAATGAATCCGTTTGGTAACATGAGCGATCATCACAACACCGGCGATTCATTGTGTATCTACAACCTCCCTCCTTGGTCATGCATGAGCGGAAGTATATCATGATGTCATTACTAATCTCGGGACCCAAACAGTAGGAAATGATATTGATGTGTACCTTGCACCATTGATCGAGGATTTGGTAAAATTGTGGAATGAGGGGCCATCGTGTGGGATGCGTATAAAAAGAGCATTTCACCCTACGGACGATGGTATTTTGCACCATAAATGATTTCTGGCCCTTGGTAATTTGCGAGATTCTGATCTGAAAGGAGCCAAAGCGTGTCCTATTTGTGAAGAGGAGACCGAGAGTCTATGGTTGCCGAATTCCAAGAAAAGCGTGTATATGGGTCACCGAGGTTTCTACCTCGAAGTCATCGACACCAGTAAGATGGATGACAAATTTGATGGGGAGAGGAAGTCCGTTCGCACCGCACCTATGAGTGGAAGCCAAGTATATTCACGTGTAGAGGATATCGATGTTCGACGGAAAAGAGTAAATCTGTTAGTCCTAGGACCATTTGGAAGAAGAGGTCAATATTGCAGGACTTACCGTCTTTGGAAGGAGTTAGATGTCGGCATTGTATTGATGTCATGCATGTTGAGAAGAATGTCTGCGACAACTTGGTTGGCATCTGCTGAACATACAGGAAGACCAAAGATGGTGTCAATGCTCGTCGCGACATGGCCTACATGGGAATCGGGCCCAGACTTGCGGTGATAGAGGAGGATGGAAAAGGTCCAGTACATCCTGCTGCATGCTACACCTGTCCAAGAAGGAGAAAGATCTCTGCAAATGTCTCCAAAGTATTAAAGTTCCATCGGCTACTCCATGAACATTAAGAAGCTTGTGTCTATGGATGATTTGAAGTTGTTGGGCATGAAGTCCCATGAGTGCCATGTCTTGATGACCCAAATGCTCCCGGTTGCAATCGAAATATTCTCCCGAGAGGATGTCGGGTTGGCAATAACAAAGTTGTGTTATTTCTTCAATGCGATCTCTGCAAAGTTATTGACCCCGATGTACTAGACAACTTACAGAGTGAGGTGGTGCAGACTCTGTGTCACCTTGAGATGCATTTCCCACCGTCGTTCTTTGATGTAATGGTCCACCTTGTTGTTCACCTTGTCAGAGAGATTAAGATATGTGGACTCGCTTTCCTACGTTACATGTATCCGTTCGAGAGGTACATGGGTATATTAAAGTCGTACGTGAGGAATCGGTTGAAGCTTGAGGTAGTATTGTTGAAGGTTATGGGGTGAAGAGGTTATTGAGTTTTGCGTGGACTACGGGTAAAAGACAAGCAATCGGTGTTCTGTATCTCGTCATGAGGCGGACTTCTTTGGTAAAGGAACCGTTGGGTCCAAACTAATGAGTCCGAGGTTTGATATGTATTGCAAGGCGCATTTCACGATCTTGAGAATAAGCGCGAAGTTAGATCCATACATCGGCGACATAAGTTGATATTACGGGAAGAGAATCCACAAATGGATGAGCTTTCCATCGCAAGAACACAATGATCGATTCCTCACATGGTTCAAAAGAAAAGCGGAGGTCTCCTTTAGTGAGAATGTAAAATGGTTGGTGACGGACCAAGATTTAATGTCTGAGACATGGCGAGTGCGATATTAATGGTTACACCTTTTACACCGAGAGTCAAGATGCCAAGATCTTGTCCAAAAGCAGTGGTGTGAGTATAAATGCTTTCTCGATGATCATCACTCAAAGCAGTCTCCCCAACCACAATGAACTCCTACTATGGGATGATCGAAGAAATTTGGGAGCTCGATTACGGAATATACCAAGTTCCATTGTTAGATGTAAGTGGGTGCGACTTCCACATGGAGTGAAGGTCGACAAGAGAGGCTTTACTATTGTGGATCTCGGTGAGACTCGCCTACAAAGATGATCCGTTTGTCCTTGCGAAGCAAGCAACTCAATTCTTTTACGTGCGCGATCCGGCCAATCCGAGGTTGCACGTCGTTCTTCATGGCAAGAGACGGATCGTAGGAGTTGAAGATGTTGTAGATGAAGAAGAGTATAACCAATTCGATGAGATACCTTCATTTGCATATGGGGCTTGTCTTAGCGGGGATGGCGACACACATGGAGCCAATTACATGCGAGTAGATCATCATGAAGGGCGATTGTAAATAAATGGACTATTATAATGTATGTAAAATTGCTGTTTGGAGGCTTGATTGAAATGCATGCAATTTCTCTTTATGCTGCACTTTGTGCCATATGTTGTGAAAGAAAATTCCATTTGACAAAATTACTTTTGGGAAAGCTTGTAAATAGTCGAAAGCTCATTTCGGAAATTTTCGTACAATTCAGATTAATTTGAAAAAGTTTTGACTTTTCTCGCTTACGCACAAATCATGTCTCTGAAATGAATTTTGGCATATTTCTTGAATGAAGTCGCTTTTTCCAAAAATTATTTTATGAAAAGTTTTGCGGTATCTGAAATATGTTTACGCAAAATTTCTAATAATTTCAACAATGTATGACAAAGTTATGGCATTTTCTCTCTTTGATGAAATGCTGAAAATTCAGAACTTGCGAGATGTGCGAAAAGGAATAGTGCAATAAACTACATCGATTGTCGGTTTTATTAAAAAAGTAATATCGATAACTAACATCGATGTTCTATTAGAAAAGTGATGATAAAGCATCGATGTCGGTTTTATTAAAAGCGTGATATCGATGACTAACTATCGATGTTCTATTAGAAAAGTGATGATAAAGCATTAGTATCGGTTTTATTAGAAGAGTGATACTAATGATTAAGCATCAGTATCGGTTTTCTTAAAAGAGTGATACTAATGATTAAGCATCAGTATCGGTTTTCTTAAAAGAGTGATACTAATGATGAAGCATCAGTATCGGTTTTCTTAAAAGAGTGATACTAATGATAAAGGAATTTATGTTTTCTTAAAACCCCGGCCCATTTTCGCGACCATAGCCATTTGGCATGATGCGCTCTCGCCTCCACGCTTAACCCTAGCCGCTTGCGGCCGGCCGCCCGCCTCCCCCGCCTCTGCCGCGCGCCCGACGCCCTTGACCTCCCGGCGCCGGTGCCTCGCCGCCGCCCCGTCTTGGGTGCCTCGCCTCCCGCCCGTCGCTGGGGACACCGCATCCCTCAGATTGCCGACACCGCCCGCGCCCTTCGACGCCAGCGCCGCCCCACGCCCGCCACCCCACCGCCCGAGCGCCGACGCCGAGGAGGACGCATCGCATCCGCCACCGACACCGCCCGCCGTGAGTATCTTGATTTAGCACTTTGTTCTGCTTTGGTGAGGTGTTGGTCTTTGCTCAATGATGAACTAGGGTTTATATATATGATCGAACATTTTCTTACGTGTTTTAGGCCTTGAATTATAGACTTGAATGCTTAGAAGAATTGATCATTTTGCTGTCGAGAATATACTCGTGTGATAACTTGTTATTGCTTAGTTCATTCTCTGTCGGTTTAGTTCAATTCACTAGTTTCGCTTACTTGTGTTACTAGAATCGATCTCGATTGCTTTGACCCATACTCGGTATTGATCGGTGCCTAGCGCATTCTTGATTAATCGATACTTGTTTGATTATTGATCTATTTTGATTGATTTGTATATGAGTAATCTTAGCGATGTCTAAATTGATTTAGTTCATGCTAGTGGTATGAGTAAATCGGTTGTCATATTCTCGAAGAAGTAGCGAGTGACAAACAATAAGAACTTTGCTTTTACTTGCGATCTGGAAGTCGTGTCTTTGTTTAGGTTAGCAAGTTTAATCTTGGTTATGATCTGAGCTGTGTGTATACATTGTGATACAATTCTTTAGTGTGCATTTTAAGGTGGTAAGAATTCAAGGCCTAATCCATTGAATAATTTGTTAGCCCATTTGTGATTGTGGTGAAGATTCTTATCTTCATCCAAACCCTAATCTGAGAGCACTAATCATAAACCATATTGGGTCTTGTAGACATAGAGCAATTGACAACGGTCTTTTGAGTGTCTTCTTATCTTTGATTATGTCAATTATGCTACTTTTGAATTGTGTAATATTTATCATCTTGTTAAATGGAATAATCAATAAAATCCTGCTCTTATCCTCGCTTCTTTTAAAACAATTGTGAGCCTTGCATGAACTAGGTTGGTATTTAGCCTTTTGTTTTTGCGGTGAAGCGATTCAGCGATAGATAATATAGATGGTGAACTCATTCAATTGGTATAAAAAACCAAGGTTACGTGATGCATAGTGTAGGTCATATTGGCAAGAGGAATTCTTATGTATGGATAGTATCTTTGCTTGATTTTTTTTTGGCATTTGTCACAGATATGATCAATCTTCACAATGTCCTTCCCTCAAATTAATTTCATGATCTTAAGTGGTGCATAAGCTGTGCAAATCAAGTAGGAAGATAAGTTCAAGATAATTTATTGTCATTCATCATGTTTGTGAGGTCCTATATTTTACAAGTCTTTGTTAAGTTCCATTTTGTTATATGTAGATATATGAATCACAGTTTTGCTAATGGCTTATTTTCGGCATATTAATTTTGTTTAGACATGTGTTTACTTTTAGCATATTACTTTTGTTTAGACATGTGTTTACTTTCAGCATATTACTTTTTTTTTATCTCAGCATATGTTAGAGTTTAGGTTGCGTAACCTACGTCTCCCGTTCGAGAGTGCTTATTTATAAATATCTTTGGAATAGCATATTCATAAACAAGCGATCTCGAATTGTCCACGTTTTTGGATAGTTCGAGGATATGTGGTTCGGGCAAGTTCTGAGCTATATTGTACAACCGAGTTGATTTGATAGCGTTTCCTGGTGTTCTCCGGATACACACCCTCTTGACTGTTGTCGAGGCGTGTATCGGAGAACAAAGATCTTCTTGAAATTTTCTCCGGTTGTACAAACTTAAGAACTTGCTCGAACCACATATCCTCGAATGGGATTAGGACCAAACCTATTTAGAGATTAGGGGTTATCGTTGAGTGCGTATTTAGTTGGTCAACGAGATATTGCATGTTATGTAAACACTAACTTGACCTTCTTGTGTTGCTATTCTTGCAAGTATCGAAAACCGACCTATTGTTCCCATTGTCTTGCAAGTATTATTGCCATTGCATTAGTACATTAATGCTCAAATTCTCTGTTGATGTTGTGAAATCTGAAACTTGTTGGTATTTCCAAACATCTGCTAGTGCTAAATTCACTTGTCATATGGAATGGGCTTTTGTTTTTTATCGAGCATAGGTTAGAGTTTAAGTTCGTAACCCACATGTATCTGTTGAATTTAGAGATTAGGAGTTATCATTGAACTTATTTAGTTGGTCAATAGATAGACTTTTGTTGAACAATTGCATACTATGAATTATCTGTTGATCCTTTACAAGATTTATTGTCAAGTGCATATAGTAGCTTCAAATTGCTTTCTCTCATGTCACACATATGACCTTATCAGATAAGAAAACTCAAAATGTCGCAACTAGAGAGCATCGGCTCGTCGCATGAACAGTAGAAGGTCTTTGTTGAGGGCCGAGCATGGTTCCAATTACTAAAGGGCGAGTAAGGTGAGGAAGACCGAGGACTAAACAAAGGGGCTCTAGGAGAACGCATGAGTTCTCGCTTCAATGCTATGAGGGTCTGCACGGGCCCTCCTAAGTACATGGGGCGATCTGGGTCATTTCTTGGCCAATTGGTGAGGAGAGAGTGCCCATAACAATTAAGGATTGGAGAAAGGAAGTCAGCGTTGAAAGCGGAAGAATCGGTTGTGGGGCGAGGTTAAGAGTAAATGGATTATAGAGGAGGAAGATGAACCCAAAGCGAGGCAGTGCCTTGAAGAGGATGGGTGTGGCCTTGAGGCACTTCAAGACCCTTATGCCTGTGATGCGTCTTTGAAAGGCCGTACACCATTCGAGAGGTATCCATTTGTGACCCGATGTTTGGGCGGAGTTCACGAGGATGAAGAATGCGCTTGGCGTGAAGCGGAGAGAGAGAACACCGCTGTCGGAGGCATAACACGCACCCGCACCACCTCGATGCACAGTGGCTATGAGGGAAGAAGGCGAGTGGGCGCGACTAGCCGAGGAGTGCACTCACTCGGGAGACGGTGATGCCTTACTCCCACATATCGAGGCAGACGCATAGCTGGGTATTAGCGAGGACAAAAAACCCTCGACGGGCAGCTTGTAGTTGCAAACCCTACTACCGCTCAAGTCGTCTCTACCATCGTAAGACATCTAACTTAGTACAATACAATTGACCCAACTTGTTGTATTTCAAATCTAATTCGTACTAAGCTTATTACGGGAAGAGGTAAGCCGTGAAAAGAGCAGGGACCTTCTGAGCCAAGGGTCGCAGGACATCTGTCGTCTGCGATCGGGAAGTCCGACCATAAGGGTGGGTGCTTCTTGTGAGGGCGGGACACGAAGAAGTCCTACTTTCAAGATGATGCTGAAAGTCCAGTATCAAGGTCATGGCGAGCACGTGAGGCGCCTCAAGGACACACTAAGGGAGCGGTGAGGAGGAGATTTAGGAGGAGATGAGGGGAGATGATGGCACGTGAGGAGGAGATAAGAGGGAGATGATGGCATGTGAGGATCGCTGAGGGCGAGATGATGGCGATGATTTCCCAGTCGAGCGGATGCCCTCGACTCTCATAGAAGTCGTGCCTCGACCTAGCAGTGCGGTTCCAAAAATGATAAGACCGGTCCCAGTGAAGGTAATAATTAATTTTCTGAGTTAAAGCTACGAGTGTAACTCATGCAATGTTTTTCTCAAGTTGTACACTTCTTGCGGTGCTGCGAAGTGCCGCTCACCATCATGACGGAGGATGGATTTCCGTCGATTTGCCTGTGAGGTTGCATTTCCATGCACGAGACCGACCTTGTGCATGGTCACTGTGGGGAAGGGCTACATGAGGGTGCGGTGGACTCGTCACGAAGACTTCTTATCACATGTGCTCGATTTCCCCCCAACGAAGATATCACCACTCTCGGGCAAGCACGCATGTCGTTCATCAAGTGGCCCACGACGGGTGTCGTACTGGTCAAGGTAAAAAGTCCCTCCACGTCTTCTCTACCATTCCAGTACTACTGCAGTAAGTTAAATATATGCATGCTTTGTAGGTTCCTCCTCCGCCTGCTCCTGCTCCTGCTCCTGCGCCTGATCTGCTCCTGCTCCTCACTTTGCTCCCTGCTCTGCCTGATCTGCTCTTGCTCCTCCACTTCGCCTCCTCCTCCCTCCTGCCTCCTGCCGCCTCCCGCCTCTGCTCCCACCTCCAACCTTGATGACACAGAGTGCAGACTGACGTGTAAAAGGACAAACACGACACCGTAGAACCACAGGAGGCCTCAGAGACTCCTTCCGCCAAGAAGGCAAAGGCAGCAGAGCCACAGGCGCCCTTAAGGTATCTGAAAAGCCCCTTGCCCGACCTCGGAGACTCCTTGACCCGAAAGAAAAAGTCGGCCACAGCCACAGGCACCTGTATGATTATAAGGCCTCTGAGCATGGAAAGCCCCGATTGCATCGCCTGTTGAATGATCTAGGCGGTGGACTCGCCTCCTCCATGGATGGTACCTTGATAAGGTGAAGGGGAAGAGCGTCGAGTCGACTTCAGCGTGAAGTATAAAATGGTACATTTTCACCGTGAGAGAATGGAACATTTCCGTCGCTTTTGAGGATCTATTCCATGTGTACCAAATGAAAGCCGTCGATATTTCTACTTTACGATCATGGATGACTGTGAGTATCACACCATATAGCTTGCGCTCATGACTTTTATAGGATTTTGCATTATGTTTTCTCACATTCAACACAAGTTGCGGGATAATGAGACAACGAGTGTGACGAATCTACGAAGTTGGGTTTGTCGACCAGAGCTTGTGTCTGCGATCATGGCTAAGCTTCAGCAGGGGTTCGTTGCTAGCTACATCAAGGGGTATTGCAAGTGAGTCGAATAAGGACTTCATTGTATTGCCGTACCACGAGTAAGTAGTACTTTTCGATTCAATTACTTATACGCACTTAAAACCGTATGTGAACTTATTTCCTTGCACTACATTTTATTTAATAAGCAACCATTGGGTTCTACTCGTCCTCGTTCCGAGTGAAAACACAGATCTACACATTTAACTTCGATTCGAGAAAAGACCGATGGCATACTACGATCAAGCCTCCTTTGCGATAAGCACATTATTGAAACCTAACACATCGAGGAATTTAACTACGTTTATTTATTTTTACTCAATTGTGCACTCCAATGTATGTAGGGGTTTCTCAGACTATGTCGATGAAGGAGGGTCGCACGACGACAAAAAGGGCAAGACACTGCAGTATAAGCGATTTAAGGTACAAGTGCCTAGCATATATATGATTAATTTTTTTGACTTCTAATCTTCATGGGCTGAATTTCTTTTTCTCTCTTCACAGTGCCATCAACAGGCAGCGGTGACCATTAAACTTCTATGTCATGCGGCACATGCTCATCGTGGTCGACAACTCACAACTTTTCCCTAAGGTATATGCGTGCATAATAATATACTTAGCCTTTTACATAGAAATTTTGAAACTGAAATTAATCTGAGTCATTTCTATTTTGCGAGAAGATCAATATCCCCCGAAGAGTTTAGGCGACAAAGCACTCAACAATTTACGAGACCACTTATGCGATTAGTCTTGGTTAGAAGTTATATCGAGAGGATGGCGGGTTTAGAGATCTGAAGCATCCTACTAGTCCATATGTAAACAATATTAATAATATATGTCAATTTGATATGTATCGGAGGAAGTCCATGTCTTGATTGTCAAGCATGTTTGAGTTGTATATTGTGAGCGACTATGATATATATGTGTTGTAATTAAAGCGTTTACATTACGTGAATGTGATATATGCATCACGTGTTACGTATTGAGAATGTGATGATATATATTGTGCATCTTGTTTTAATCATGCTTTTTTGGAGAATTTGCAAAATGGCACACCCCAATGGGTCATCGAGATCGGTTCTTTAAGGAAGTGATTACGATGATAATCATCGAATCGGTTCTTTAAGGAAGTGATTACGATGACCCCTCATCGAATCACTTTTCTTAAAGAACCGATTCGATGAGGGTCATCGAAATCACTTCCCTTAAAACCGATTCGATGAGGGGTCATCGAATCACTTCCTTAAAGAACCGATTTCGATGACATTTTATCACGATCGGGTCAAACCGATTACGATAGCTCCACCTCATCACTATCTAAGGACATCGTATCGCCACTAGAACCGATTCTAATGCTAAAAAAGAACCGATTCTGATGTGCCGTTCTGTAGTAGTGATCCACCGCTACTTATCTCTTGAACTGTCGCCCATGCATGTAAACCACGCTGCCTAACCACACCCTACGAGCTTCTCTTTTGCAAAGCATTAGACTATAAGCATTTGCATGTCTTTGGCTGCTTGTGCTACCAAAGCTTGACCGCCACAAGTCCACACAAACTTGTGCCCAGGTCTGTAGCTTGTATCTTTCTTGGGGTTACGATCCAACATCTCATCGCATCTTACACTCCCGGCATGTCTATTTTGTCGAGGACACTTTTCCTTTTGTGCGATGCGCATCTCATTCCTCACCATCTGTTCCGGATCTTGAATGTGACACAGCCGTGTTCCAGCCCTTCTCTACCAAACATGCTCCAGCACTACCTCAACTAAACAGCTGAATTATTTCTCCTTCCATTCCTGCTTCGGCTCTCTCACCATCTACTACAACAACACTGACCACTTCACCTGTTGTTATTTCCATTCGTCCCACTCCAATTGTAACCACTCATCCGATGACTACGCGTGCGCGAGATGGGATTTCAAAACCAAATCCTCACTATGCAAACGTCACCACCACAACTGAAGTCTCACCTATCCCTACTTCCGTGCATGCCATGCTTCAAGAACCGCACTGGAAAGCCGCCATGGAAGAGGAATTTGATGCTCTTCTTGCAAACAAAACTTGGCGTCTTGTTCCTCGACCACACGGCGCTAACATTATCATCGGAAAGTGTATCTTCAGACACAAAATGCGAGCGGATGGTGCCCTTGAGCGGTCCAAGGCACGCTGGGTCATCCATGGTTTCTCCCAATGGCCCGGCATTGATTATGCTGAGACATTTAGTCCCGACATCAAACCAGCGATGATCCGGATGATGCTTACCATCGTGGATTCCAGACACTAGCCGATGCACCAGCTGGACATTAAGAATGTGTTTCTCCATGACATTCTTGACGAACAAGTCTACTGCTTCCAACTGGCTGGCTTCGTTCACGCATTTCACCGGATTCGCGAAGCGGATCAGATTCACCATGGCGCGGTCAGATGCCTCCCTGTTTGTCCTTTGGCAGGGCATGGCCATGGCATTTCTTCTTCTGTATGTCGACGATATTGTTTTCACCGCTTCATCCGATCATCTGCTGTTGGATTAGAACATCAGGTGATTACGCCACCATGTCAAGACTTCAGCGAGTCAGAGCAAAGTTACGAAGATATTCTTACGTTTGCAGCCCTTCTGTGTCCTCGTATATTTCGGCAAGTGAACGCATTCTCAATGGTGGTGTTTCTGGCGAGGACTCGAAGGATGTCCCTGCCGGACTCTGCAGAGACGAGGTTGGTGTTGTTTCAACTGGAGATGCAGGAGTTTGTTCCAAACCTGGACTTGATTGCAAAGGAGATTGGCCTGGCTCTTCATCACTTTCACTTAATGTGTCTTCTTCTGAGGTATGCACTGGTTCGCTTCCAAAAATATTTTGCTCACCCACTTCTTCTGCCGGATAATGCACAGAAATATGGGTGATCTTTCTTCGGCTAGCCAATCCCAATTGCTTTTCTCTTTCTCATCAAAAATCACATCTCGGCTAACACAAATTTTCTTGCTTACTGGATCGAGAAGTCGATATGCCTTACTTCCTTCTTCGATCCCTAGATGAATCATCAATTTGCTGCGATCATCCAATTTTCGGGTATGGACTGCCGGCACTTTGGAGTAGGCCTTACACCCAAAGATGCGAACCTGCTCAAGATTGGGTTTCCTACCCTTCCAAAGCTCATAAGGTGTAGCCCCTTTTATTGCTTTCGTTGGTACACGATTCAAAATATATACTACCTGTCGCACTGCTTCTCCCCACAGCACCCCAGGTACACTCATTGTTTTCAGCAGGCTCCTTGCAACATTTAGCACAGACCGATTCCTTCTTTCTACCACTCCATTCTGTTGTGGCTATAGGGGGCAGTTAGATGCCTTTGTACTCCTTGTTCTTCACAAAAACTTGTGAATTGGTGTGAATTAAATTCTTCGCCGTAGTCTATTCTAAGAATCTTGATCTTGCAATTTCTCTCGTTCTCAGTCGCAGCTTCGAATTTTTTGAATGCATCAAACGCTTGATCCTTGGTTTTGAGGAAATATGCCCACATGAATCGGCTGTGATCATCCACCAAGAGGAGAAAGTATTGATTTCCTGCGGCGGTTGAAGGTGTTATTGGCCCACACAGATCGGCATGGATGAGTTCTAGTGGAACTTCTCCTCTGTATTGTGCTTGTGCCGGAAAAGGCATCCTACTTTGCTTCGCAAGTATGCATCCTTCGCACAGCTGTGTCATATGTTCCAATACTGGCATCCCCTGCACCTGTCCTTTGGCCGCCATTTCTCTCATGGCATGAAAGTTCAGGTGACCCAGTCGAGCGTGCCATAACCAAGCAGGTTGGTCGACGCTTGCCATGAGACATATTGGCTCGGTGGTTTGAAGCTTAATTTTGTACAACCGGTTGTTAGTCCGACTGACCTTCATGAGCAATTTCCCCTCTGGATCATACACCTTTAGTAGTGCTCCATCGAGCTCCCTGCTTCGGTGAGTTGTCCAAGGCTCAGAATGTTGCTCCGCAGACTTGGTATGTAATAAACTTCTGTGATCAGCCGATGTTCACCGTTTTTGCACTTTAGCAAGATTGATCCTTTTCCTTGTATTTGAACTGTTGAACCATCACTAAACCGGACATGTCCGTTGATTTTCTCATCAAGTTCAGCAAAATGAGATTTCAGTCCCGTCATATGATTACTTGCGCCATTGTCTAAGTACCAGACGTCTCTATCTTCATTTTGATCTTTAATGAGTGTTTCTGGGACCACTTTGTCCTCATTAAGTAGAATTAAGCTTTTTGCTCCTGAGTCACACATTGTCAATAGTAGCACAGGATCATCTTCTTGTGCCTTCGTCAGATTGACCTCTTCTTCCTTGCGCTTTGGGAGTCTACATTCTGATGCAAAGTGACCATATTTGTCACAATTGAAGCATTTTATGTGTCTCTTATCTCGGATGGGTCTCTTTGTGTTCATTTGAGTCATCTTGCCGCCTCCTAGTAGCCTCTCGCCACCGGCTTCTCCCACGACCTCTCTGCCCGGTTTCCACGAGTTCCCCCTTCGTGCCTGTATGTAGACCCTCTGCCGTTTGGAGGAACATACCTGTTATTGCCAGCCTTTTGATGTGCCGATCCTTCGGTTTGACTCAATAACAGCTTTCCTTCGGTTGTGTTGTTCCCAGCTTTGCTACAAATCCTCTCTTCATAAGCTTTTAACCGTCCAATAGCTTCTTCAAAAGGCATTTGATCCAGATCAGAGAATTGCTCGATTGATGCCACCAATTGGATATACTTCTGCGCATCGAGTCCAACAATTTCTTAACAAGTGATGCATCATCAAGAGTGGCGCCTAACTTTGTTATACTTGGCTGCCATGCACTCAATTTTCTGCAAACTCATCCACGGATTCATCCTCTTTCATTCGCAAAGACTCAAATTCTGTTTTTAGAGTTTGAAGTCTTGCTTTTGAACTTGGTCTACACCTGGGAATCTTGTCTTCAGCAAGATCCCACACTTCTTTTGTTGTTTTCTTCGGGCAACTTGGAGCAAAACATCCTCTCGAATGCTTGGAACAAAATGCCTTTGCTCTTTTATCGATCCTTTCTTCCACGACCACACCGGCCTTGGGCTCAATAGCTTCCCAAATTCCTCGAGCATCCATCAAAGCTTCTACTTTGATCACCCAGGTATATGATGCGGTGACGAAGATCGAAATACACTCAAGACTCGTCGGCTTCCTTTACTTGCGCTGGAATCATCGCCATGAGCTGGAATCATCGCCATGAGCCTTGTGGAAGAAAAAGACTAACCTGCTGCTCTGATACCAAGTGTTGGATTAGAACATCAGGTGATTACGCCACCACGTCAAGACTTTAGCCGGTCAGAGCAAAGTTACGAAGTTTGCTTTAGCACTCTGCCTGTCCGGAAAAACTCTCGACGCAGACTGCAACTCAACTATCTTGATATTCAGACAACAGAGTTACTTCGGCACATTGTGTAGCAAACAGAAAAGGGCGTTTTCCAATCAATTGTGTTGCCTCTTCTGAGGCTTTGTTCAACTTATATAGCAGCTGTGATTACACTTTGAATCGGAATACATTGCATCAAACTGACTCGACTTAAAACTATTACTGTGCCGTATCTGACACTAGTTCCTACTCCCTAACGATTTCCTAACTGAACTCGGACTGGTTACTTTCTCTAGCTAAGACAGGATTACAACTAATATCTGCTTCATGAAATCATCACAAAGCTTCAAGTCGAACTCGCCATGAAGGATTTGGGACCTCTGCACTACTTCCTCGGCATCTGCGTCACGCGTTCAGCATCAGGATTTCTTTTGTTTCATGAACATATGCTGAGGACATTCTTCACCGAGCGTTGATGGCAACTACAAGCCTGCTACCACTCCTGTCAATTAATACCAAGCCAAAGTTGTCGACGAGAACTAGTGCCCCGATCTCCGATCCATCGGAGTACCTTCCGATCCATTGGAATACCGCAACATAGCCGGTGTGCTGCAGTATCTTACAGTGACATGCCCTGATCTCTCCTATGTAGTTCAACAAGCTTGCCTCCACATGCACGATCCTCGCGAGTGCTATCTTGCATTGCTTAAACACATTCTTCGCTATGTGCATGGTACCATAGGATTTGAACTACAAATACATGCTTCCTCATCATTGGACATCACTGCCTACTCCGATGCAGACTGGGTAGGCTGCCCAGATACACACCGGTCTACATCTGGCTATTGCGTCTACATTGGAGACTCGTTTGTGTCGTGATCCTCCAAACGACAATATACGATCTCTCGATCAAGCGTTGAAGCATAGTATCGTGCCATGGCCAATGCTGTTGCGGAGTGCTGTCGGCTTCGATAGCTTCTGGGCGAACTGCAATGCACCATGGATAAGGCATTAAGACCACTGTCGTTTATTGTGACAATATATCGGCATTTTACATAGCGGCTAATCCCGTTCACCATCGATGAACCAAGCATATTGAACTGGATATCCACTTTGTCCGGGAGAAAGTGGCACTTGGACACTCACTACTACGGAAAGGGCATTTAGTCCCGGTCCAAAACTGCCTTTAGTCCCGGTTTTTGAACCGCATAGAATATCCGGGGCCCGATGCTCAAGGGCATCAATCGGTTCACTCACCCGATCTTGATAGAGTATCGATCGGTTCGAATCCTGCATGGCGGTAGCGTTGGGAACCTGAGGACCTCATCGATCTGGGTTGGTGTCTCCAAGCGGCATCGATGAACCCTCATCGATGCTGGTTGGTTTCTCCAAGCATCGATGATTTGTATATATATAGGTCTATTTCTCCGGTAGCTATTATTTATATATCGTGTGTGTGTTAAATCACAACTAATTAAAAGCACGATAATCAATCATGCACTTTGCACGATAATTAAATCATTGAACATTCATTAACAAATTTAATTACATCTAATGTATTAAAATATGTACACATATTTGTTCTTCTGCTCATCATCTAATGTATCAATATATATGTACACAACTTTAATTACAACTTTAGTATTTTTTTTCCTTCTGTTCATCGGGATCTTTTACGCGCATCGCTCTTGCTAGCCGTAGATGTCGACCCCGACAGTTCACTGGTCCTTATCGAAGGGCACCACCTGTTAAAATTTCGTTCGTGAAACTCGCCTTTTGGATTTACGACCTCATCATAAATAAAGCCGACGAGTTGTTCTTGATTTGCTCTCACTCGTGCCGGTGAGAGTTCCGAACCTTCTTCCGCCAAATATTGAGGCACCTATCGTTAAGTCATTAACTAATCAATAGTTCAATTTGTACAAGATATAAGGAATACCAATACATCATTAAAGCTAGTAATTATATTTACTCACCCCCTTGTTGCCTTTTAGCATGCGATTCGACGACTCGGTTTGGGTGTGCATAAACTTCGCATACATAGTAGCCGCATAAATTGTTACCAATGTAATTTGAGTCAAGATCTGCGGTGGAAAAAAGTTGAAAGCGTGAAATGGATGCAAGGAAATTAAGTTAACTAACTAAAAAGCTAGCATTATGATATCGCATACCGAGAGGCAATTGTAATGTCAAATTTCTCCTTGAATACCCCCACGCTTTTAGCACGGAACCGTGTGAATGCACTACACATGTGATTACTGAATTGTACATGATTAGAATTTGTTTCAAATTGAAGGAAATAGAACTAATACGATAATGAAAGGAACAAGAATTAATACCGGTTGAGCATGTCGATAAAGTTTTGATACTTTTCAACCTGGTCTCCTTTATGAGTCCATAATTGTGATCGAGCTACGATCTAGCTCGATCATAAGAAGAATCCGATGAAAACTATACATAGATGTGTCAACGTAGATAACTAATTAGTTCTAACATCGTGTTATGAAAAAGGAGCAGAATGAGGTGGTGCGAAAACACGTACTCAAATGAGTAGGCTAGATATATCTTTGACTTATATCTTTGACCCATTAGCCCATTGAATCGTTAGTCTCTGTTTCGCTTGGGTGGTCTCTAATGGTTGTCGCGTTGATAACTCTTGGGTCCATGAAGCCTATGTCGAAAATCGATCCCTTGGCATCTTTGTATCTCCATGCTACATAAGAAATTAGTTAGGCTTGCAAGTTAGTATAGTACAAGGAAGTGCACGATAGTTTTTGTAAATAATTAAGACACTTACAGAGTCCAAAGAACCCATCAAGCTCACGCCGAGGGCGTCATGCAGTATAGATCATATATGTAGTCCCATTCGACAAAAATTCACCTTCACCCTGAAAAAAATCTTGTTGCTTAAACTTGACGAACATCAGAGACTATGCTTGGTGGCGTCCAAGTACCATTCATGAAATTGCCGCATCTTTGTCGTTAGTCAGGCAGCTCCTCATGCCTGGCCAATGACCCGCCCACTTTAAATAACCATTTTACTTGGGCAAACTCAATCTCTTCCGTGCCTAATATTTGATTTGCGTTAAGGCCAGTTTCATCGAAGAATTGTTGCATCTCCTTACCCTTCCCCTCAGCTGACATCTTCTTCTTGGGGCATTCCTTACTCAATATGTGCTCGTAGTTTGATTGGCGAGGCAATTCTTTTTTATCCTTCAAATTTTTAATAGTCATTAAGCCTTTATAAAATTCTTACGTGCTGTGTTGAACCTTCTTCTCTGGTGACTTGGGTTTAAGAAATTTAGTTACCTCTCCTTTTACCACCTTCTTGATCTCCTCATCGTTCATATCATCTGGCTTGGAAGTTCACTGACTTCTTGGATTGGGTGGAGGACCCGTCTTCTTAGGAGCTCTTGGCCGAGTGGCTTGTTTCCTTGGTGGCACCTTCTTGGGAGGAGACGGGCTTCTTGTGGCGCTTATGTGCGCGGGAGGTGGTGTAGGAGTCGGCGCCTTCTTGGGAGGAGGCGGGCTTCTTCGGGGCTTATATCTTGAGGAGATGGTGTAGGAGAGCGGGCTTCTTGTCGGGCCTATATGCGAGGAGGTGGTGTAGGAGTCGACGCCTTCTTGGGAGGAGACGAGTTTCTTCTCGGACTTCTTCGCGGAGAGGACACGTCCATGTTATCTCGAAAAATTATGTACCGTTTGCGCCACAGGATGAAATTGTGTACTGCCTCTCCTAGCTTCGCAGTCCCGTCACCTCTAGGAATTTCGAGGTCAAGGTCCTCGTACCCTGAGCAGACCTCCTCCACCGAGACCTTGGAGTATCCTGATGGTATCTGTTGGCCATGGATAAGCTGCCCCGGCTCTAATGGGTGAGCCATGCCATCGGGCGCCTTGAAGGTAAGGTTCTGCGCTTGGATATGCAGCTCACAAGGTGTCCGCTGTCTGATGTCGTCTACGGGATACTTGTCCAAGTCCGCATACCAAATTTCAATCGAAGCCATTGCTCACGCCGGAGGGGCCGATGATGTTAGGATTACTTGGAGGTTCTTGGCTGTCTCATATTTGTTGGCTCAAGGCTAGCTGCACCTCTCTTGGATCTCTTCTTGCATTCTCTCATTTGTTTGATTCAGCGTTCTTCAAGCGCACTAAGTCATTGTGTCTGTCGAGCCTTGCTCCTCGCCCGACTCCTATAGGTCTCGGCGTCTGGCGAAACCAACCTTCCACGGGACAACGCCGACGCCTCGTGTACGCCGAGTGCTCTGGATTTTGCAAGGCCCTTGTTAGCTCGTCGTTCTCCTGTTTGGCACAAAGCTACCTGGGAAGACTCCTCGATGGGTATACAAGCCTTCGCCACATCTCTTAGCACCTCCCAGACACAACATTGCCGTTATCATCAAGGTTGCCGCCATGAGCATAGAACCAATGCTTTGCTCTGTCGGGCCAATCCATTGTTGCGGTGCGAAACCCTTCGCTAGCGTGTCTGTTCCCTCTTCTCCCATTTTGGTATTGCATGGCGGTAACCACTAGGGCGCGTCGGTGGTGATAATTCTTCTTACATGCATTGACTTATTTTTCTCACTCAAACTTTGACCTTCGTCCAAGTCTTGTAGTTCACAAACGCATCGCTGATCTTGCAACTTTGGGTGCTTGTTGAAGTCAGCGTTCGATTCTTCTTGATATACTCCGTGTTGACTTCTTTTTATAAGTGCGGAATCGACCGCCATCTTCTTGAGAGTGTAACTCTTCACCTTCTCTTCGGTCCCTTGGGGAAGGTGAATGTCTCCTTCACATCGTTCCAAAGCATGTTCTTAGTATCTTGAGGACTGATCCCATTTTGCTATGCTAATTGCCACGTGGTCCCTAACGTGAACGCCGCATGCCGAATTGAGCGCCCAAGCGCCCGAGGGTGCAAGAGGTCGGCCGTCTCGCCGACTTCGGTGATAACATGTCTTGCCTTCTTCTTCTTGCTTGGACCTCACGGCGTGATTGCTGCTGGTTGACCGATCTGAAAGCATGGTACAATCATGAGCGGGTCGAGGATGTTGGCTTAGCATGGTAGTGGAACCGACAATCATGAATGTGGTGATTGTTACCTCGCCGGCCTCATCGTGCTCTGCAGCCTCATCGTGCTCTCTGACCTCATTGGCCTCGATGGCGAGCTCGCCGATCTCATGATCATCACATCCATAATCAAACTTCTCATAAATTCTTTCGTCGTCCATCATCGTTTCTTAGGCTAGAAGAAGCACCGAAAATTAACGAAAATAGATCACATTTCAAGTAAAGCCGATGGTACTACTCTAAAGCGGCATGGAAAAGCGGTGGGGAAGAGACGGTAGAGAGGATGGCGGACGCCAAGATGTTCCTAATGTAAATCGGCCAAATACTATACGATGGTAATTTTGCTAGAGTTGAGAGGAAATCAAGTGATGTTGTGACCTCATACTACAAACATGTGCACATGTAACTTTAAAATGATACTTATACATTAGAAAAAATTCATATGATACATATACATCTCGAAATGAAAAAATAATATGAAAAAATTCATATATACTTAAGAATATATTTGCTTAATAAAAAATAATGAATCATTCTTCAACGAAGAAGAGGAGCGGGAGGAAGCCTATGGACAGTGGTACGCAGAAGAAGACAACAACCAAGTCCATTTCAAGCGAGCCTGCCTCCTCATGGCTTCGCCTCTCGGTGTACCGGACGCTCTCGTGACATCCATGCTTCTTGAACTTGCAGGGGCTTATTTTTTAAAAAATCATTTTAGTGTGGAATAAGAATGATTCATTATTTTTTATTAAGCAAATATATTCTTAAGTTTAAAGAGCTTAAACTTGTCAGAATTTTCTCTTTTTTATAACTCTCGAATAATAATGAATCTGAATCTACAATTTTATACATAGGTAGCCTACGTATGAAATTTCAAGATTAAATTCATTATATACCGAGAGTTACAAAAAAGAGAAAATTCTGACAAGTTTAAGCTAGTACCGGTATTGCGCGGGCGTGTAGGGACACATATACGTACAAATCTCACATATACGTAGAAACTTCACATATACATAGAAATTTCAAAATTCACCAGAAATTAGAATAATTCACATGATACATATTCATTTGACATGATACATATACATTTCAAACTTCACATATACATAGAAATCTCACACATACATAGAAATCTCACATATACATAGAAGCCGATCAATAAAAATAGAAATTTCAAAATTCACCAGAAATTAGAATAATTCACATGATACATATTCATTTGACATGATACATATACATTTCAAACTTCACATATACATAGAAATCTCACACATACATAGAAATCTCACATATACATAGAAACTGATCAATAAAAATAGAAATTTCAAAATTCACCAAAAACTCTAGTTTGATTGCTCTCAGATTATTGGGTTTAAATGAAGATTTAGAATCTTCACCTCAATCACAAATGGGCTAGGCAATTTAATTTAGTGACTTAAGCCTTGAACTCTTACCATCTTAACATGCACAAGAAAATTGTAACAGTACATAGAAATCTCACACATACATAGAAAGAAAGTATATACTGCATAACAGAATGATGCCCATAACATTGGCCCATAACATTGTCAATATGATGCATTGCATAGAAAGAAAGTATATCTTGTATATTTATAAATAGTCTAGTAAAGTATCAAGAATTTCATGTCACAATCGGCTCATTACAAGGATAATGTAATGACCATATGCTATATACTCAATACACCTTTTTTCATATACTATTCATGATTTCTTAAAATCTTAATCTTCTAAAGCAGTTCTAATTGGTAATCCTAATATGTTTGTACTGTTTGAATAGAACATGCTCTGATTTCAGTACCTTAGATCGTATAACAAATAATGATTGTCATTTAAGATGCATGGTCTCGCTACATGCTTTGCCCACTCAAGTGTATTACAAAACTAAAAATATTTACACTATTAGCTGTCAATAAAACCTTAATGGACAATCAACATTTCTAAAAACAATTATCAATTAGTGCAAAGACATCACAGTCCTAGCTATTACATTAAAAATTGAGCAATGCTATTCTAATTAGTAACCACTAGAAATCTTAAGCGGCAGGATCGAGCTACCACATGAAATCCAAATTATGCGTAAGCAGTGAAAATAACCAATAATTTCAATCATGCAAGTCTAGAAGTTCAAGGCTTAGATCATTTCATTAAACGTCATGTTCATTAAGAAACCCAAATAACATCACAGAGCAATACCTCTCCTTCCACCAAAGAAGGATCAAATGCAACATAACAAGGAGCAATAATGGAGTCATACAACTATTGCTCTCAGATTTAATAAATTGATGGGTTGCTCCAAATGAGCCCTCCAACACCAATTTCAGCAATATATCACGGGGTATACAAATCTGAAATTAGTGAATCTATACAATTGACCTTTGTTTAATAAACTTGATTCACTAGAACTCAACAATGGACTATGAAAAGCTCTTGAATAGTAGGACGGCACCAATTTGGACTAAAAGCAGAGTAGCCAAAGTTATTCATGCGAACCAAGCCTCATAACAGGAACTAATAACATGATAGCATGTCACATATGGCAAACAATAAAACCAAGTTGAAGTTTTAGACACAATGATCTAAGCAGTCTTTGAATCACGAGGAAATCACTAACTAATGATTAATATTGCCTCATTTAATTGAATCATCATAGAGCAAAGAGAGGAGAATAAAATCGGTGCCTCCGGATCAAGAAATACATCCTCTAGCTCGATGGCTAGTCCTCAAATTTCTCAATCGGTTCATTGAATCAACACCAACAGAGATAAAGTAATGCCATCTAAAAGGATCTTCTTCTGAGCGGCACCAAGACCATTCAAGCAACCTCGGCAACCTTTAACAAGCAACTAGAGGCACAACCAAAAAATACACAACTCATCGCCAAACATACTCCCGGGACGGCATGCGAGGCGCATTTTTGAGTTTGATTCCGAAACCAAGCGACAAATCGCTCAACCATTATCAAAAGCAAAGCCATTTCGACTTCCTCCGAGGATGATATAAGACCCATTTCTTATATATTTCCTAGTTGATTTCAACACCATCTGTTAGTTCTAGAATCGGCTGACAAGCATGAATCGACTGACACCATCTGTTAGTTCTAGAATTGCGGACAAACTCCCAAACACTTTCATCAAGTGACAAGTGATCTCATCGGGTAAGGAGGGCACAAACCCTAGGGTTGGCGAAGGCCGGAGAACAATGGCGGAGGCAAGGCGCGGAGGCAAGGCTTCGAGGCGAGGCCCGCCGGTGGGGTCGTCGGAGCGAGGAGGACGGCCTGCGGTGGGGTCGTCGGAGGCGCCCGATCGTCGGAGGTCTTCATAAGCAGCGGGAGGAGGAGGAGATTGGGGAACAATGGCGGGAGTAGCAAAAATTGGGGAAGAGAAGGCGGCGGGAGGGATTTATAGGTGCACCATCAGTCCCGGTTGGTGTATCCAACCCAGTCTTGATGTCTCCCATCATCTGGGTTGGATACACCAAGCAGGATCGATGACTCTATCGATCGGTTGAATACACCAACAAGGTGATCGATGGGTCACCTCAGCGACCCTAGGCACTATCAGTCCCGGTTGAATACACCAACCGGGACTGATGTGAAGGGTTTATAAAACTCAAAACAATTTAGCGTCCTTACTACTTGATAAGAAATCTTCCTCCCCCTTGGCTAGCGCGTGGCGCTTGAGTGCGGGCTCTCCCGATCCGTGAGGTCTCGGGTTCGAGCTCCGCTCGTGCCCCCTATGCCTTCTTCTTTTTTTTTCTTTTTTTTATTTCTCAAATCTACTGTTTAACTATTATTTCATTAGATAATTTTTAAAAATGCTTTTACCACTTTAGGTTCATTTATCCTTTTTTTTAGGATTTCTTTTTTTAAATCTACTGTTTAACTATTGTTTCATTAAATAATTTTTAAAAATACTTGTACCACTTTAGGTTCAATTAGCCTTTTTTTAAGATTTCTTTTTTTTATTTACTTGTTTTACTATTGTTTCATTAAATAATTCTTAAAAATGCTTTTACCACTTTAGGTTCAATTAGCCTTTTTTAAGATTTTTTTATTTATCGCTTAACTATTGTTTCATTAAATAATTTTTAAAAATACTTTTACCACTTTAGGTTCAATTAGCCTTTTTTAAGATTGTAAGAAATAAAGTAATTTTTGCACTCTTATAATTCCATTGCAAATTGTCACCTTGTTATATTAGTGAGAGGACTTTGAACAATATTGTTAGTCAAATATTAGTACAATTTGAGCAGAAAATACGAACAACAGAAAACCTCTAGAGGAATGAGAAACTAGTATGTTAGTAGTCTATTACACCAAAAGAAAGCAAAGAAATCCTTATTTGCTAACATACTTTGCTTTTACAAGTGATCCTTCATTATGATCGCGGCGTCACGTAGGGAGATTCCTCTGTATCATTCAGACACTAATGTCTCGCCCACCGTAAAAGGAGGCAAGCTCGTTGAACTGATTATACTCTTCTTCGTCGTGGACGCCTCAACTCCGACAATCCTTCTTTTACCTAGAAGAACCACGTGGCGCCTTGGTCGATCGCTATCGCTAGTCTTCTTCTTACCTTTTTGGTTTGTTTGTCCATGTCCATCACATAGAATACTGTGTCACATCATTAGCGAAAGCACGAACGGTTCGTCCCTATAGGCCACTTGCTTGAGGTCCACGCTTGTCATACCGTGCTTATCGATATCCACTACCGTCGGTTTGACCCATTGGCACCAAAGCAGAGGACTTTTAATGGCCCGTACTCGGCTCCAGATCTCCTCTATGAAACCATAGTAGGTGTCACTACTCTGTAATAGGTCATCACCGCCGGTTCGTCACGCCATTACCGCCGGTTATGGGCGCCGATGATTGGTCGGCGATGATACTGGGGTTATCGCCGGCTTAGGAACCGAGCGGTGATAATAGATATCACTACCGGTTAGTTATACAACCGCAAAGTGATATTCGACTATCTCGCGGTTTACACTAGAATCCGGTAGTGATACTCGACTATCTCTGCGGTTCAAAATAGAATCGGCGATGATATATGTATATCTCTGCCGGCTTATCGAAGAACCGACAAGTGATACAGAGTATATCCTTCCTCGGTTCTGAACCCAAGCGATGACAACGAATTCTAAAAATTTGTAGATGTACTTCATAGATTACTCTACTATGTATTTTGTAAGTCCTAATATGCATTGAATTTGAAAAAAATTTTATACATAGGTAGAGTAATCTATGAAGTACATCTACAAATTTTTTCTAAAAGTTTTCGTGACTTTTATTAGTTGGTGTGCACGATGTGTACACGGAAAACTGTGTGCACATGATATGTTGCCTTCAAATATATAGTATATAAAGCGTCGTAATCAACATCTATAGCACTCCGTAAAGTAAAATTTTACGACAAATATAACATACATCAAGTCAGTAACCTCGAAAAATCATAATACAATTTTTCAAAAAGAACTCGCCAAGATAATACAGCTCCTCTTTGTTACGCTTTACGGAGAAGATGTCGATTCGATGAAAAATATGAACAAAATATCGACACAAAATTTGGCAAAGACCTCTCCGGAAAAATACACCGAGCAAAGAGCTCTCTTCTTCTTCTCGGGAAATCGTCGGTCGGTGAAGATTGCTATATAAATAGCTTATCACCGCCGGCTCTGCGAAGAACCCAGCGTGATCGGAGTCATATTACGCTGGAAAATGCCTTATCACCGCTGGCTTCTGCCGAACCAAGATGATAAGGTCATAGCGCGAAAATACATATCATCGCGGTTGAATATACGAACCGTGAAGAACTTTAAATATCACCGCCGTACGTAACTTAAATCGGAGTAATATATCACTACGGTTATAGGTATTAACCGCAGTGATATAAGTTATCACCGGTTAGTAATATAAACGGCAAGTGATACGCCCCACCTTCAAACTTCGCGCCAACGGCCAACCCAACCGTCTACCGCTTCGTTCTTCTCTGCGCCAATCGTTGCGCTTCACATTCTCTCGCTAATCTGTTGTTCTTCCCATTCTCGCCTCTATATAATGCCACTATTGTTTCAAGAATGGCACCCCACACAATCCACTCTTGTGGCAAAATGGCACCCCAAGAAGCGAGCACGTGTTGGGCAAAGCCCCGCCCGCTCGCTAGAGAAGGAGGAGAAGGAGGAGGAGGAGAAGGAGGAGGTGGAAGCGGAGGAGGAAGAGGAGGCAAGGAGGAGAAGGAGGAGGAGGGCGACGCATTTACTTACGGCATGGGACGGCGTAGAAACTGCGGCGTTGGGGTAAGACCAACTCCGCCACCGAATCGGATTCGGAGGAGAAGGAGGACGAGCACCGCTGCAACTCTGATCAGTCTTCAAGCGGCAGCTCCGGCGAGGAGGAGGAGGAGGAGGAGGAGGACGACTTTTGGATATAGGGCTTCGTGCCATTGTCCTATTATAATTAGGACTAAATATGTAATAATAGACGATATACCTAATTATGTTTTGTAAATGTTCTGTATTTTAATTAATATATATCCCACAAATTACAAATTTGCTTTCATATGTTCTGTTTTTTTAACATAATTATGCTTTCATATGTTCTGTGCGAGATAAATTACAATGTTTCTTATATTCTCAGATCGAACTAATTATGGGGAACAGTAATATCACCGCCGGTCTAGAGTAAAACCGGCGATGAAAATGGTGTTATCCACCGTCGGTTTATAGGCGAGCACCGGCAATAGTGTTATCACTAGGTTGTACATATAAACCGGTAGTGATATCTTCTTATCACCGCGGTTCTCTATAAAACCGCAATGATATTGTCTCCATTCTGCGGAAATTTATATTATTCATATCATCGCCGATTGAAGTTAGAACCGGCGATAGAGTATCACCGCGGCTGAATTTGGAACCGGCAAGTGATAATATTATCACTACCGGCTCGCATCTACGGCGATGATGGGGGTCATGGATGAGGCGATGCAGTAGTAGTGTGTCCATCTTTCCATTTTTGTCCAAGGCATCTATACGGACGCCACTATTTTGGTTGGTGCTCTTGCTATCCTGGGTTATCGTGTAAAATGTGTACCCATTTATCTCATACCCTTGAAATGATATGATTGTTGTGGACGGTCCTCGAGCCAAGAGTTTCAATAGTTCATCGTCTGTCTACTTGCCCAACAGTTGCTTTTGTAACCAACTGCCAAAATGATCCATTTTGCTCCACTGCGATCCACTTATCTGACTTCTCTGGGTATTGGGCGCGTAGACTCATCTCGTGATCATAGATATACGGAGCCACTACAGTTGCTTGTTTCAATACCGTGAAATGTGCTTGTTTAAATGCAAGTAGATCGTCGCTATAGGATTCTTTTCTCCCTAAAGTCCCTTTTCCAGTAGCCTCCCCTCATGGCGTGATACTGGACGCCAATCGGATTCAGTCATCAATGTAACTAACACAAAACTCGATCACCTCCTCTCAGGTTGACACCCTCATGCAATGCACCTTGGCGAGACCGTTTCTTAACATACTTCTTTAGGATACCCATGTACCTCTCGAAAGGGAACATATTGTGGAGGAACACAGTCCGAGAATTTCTATCTCTTTAACAATGTGGACCATGAGATGGACCATAATATCAAAGAAGGATGGAGGGAAGATCATCTCAAGGCTAACGGACTATTGACCATGTTATCATGCGACTAGATACCTTATTCGCTCGATGACCTTCTGCGACACGCGTTGAAGAACGAACACGCCTTTATGATTGTCCCTCGCACCCAATCTGGCGGAATACCTCGACCGCCATGGGAGCAACTATGTCATCAACACATGACAATCATGGGATTTTATGTGTACGATTTTATTCTCTTTCATGTTTATGAGTCTCCTTATGTTTGAGGAGTATCCGAAGGGACCTTCACCTTGCTCAAGAACTTAATCATGTTTTTTCTCTTCCTTGCTCGAGTGTAGCTCATGGGGTGGAGGTAATGTTGTCCTTTCTCTCTCTTTTCCGGATGTAGGTCATTCCCGAGTCCCAATAGTTGTAGGTCCTTTCGCTTGAAGTGTATCTTTTGACTTACCGTACATATCTAGGAAACCTAGCGTGTTCACGCAGACATTCTTCGTGATATGCATGAAGTCCAAATGAGTGGCGGACCTCTAAGTCTTTCCAAGAAGGTAAGTCCCAAAATATTGACTTCTTCTTCCAAATGGCCTTCGTGTGACCTTGTTCACCAGACGGGTTTGCTACCGTGACCTTTTCCAAATACTACTTTCAGATCCTTTACCAAAGAAAATACAAGCGCCCCATCGCGATGCATGGGCTTTACGCTTTCTTCTCGTCCCATCAAAATTCTCACCCTTCCTCCGTAATGGGTCCTTCATATGGAGGAACCTACGATGGGCCCATGTACACAACCTTTTGAGAGTTTTTAGGTACTTGCTGTCCGTATCCTCTAAGCAATGGATGCGTGCTTTATATCCTTTGATAGATAGGCCCGATAGATTACCAAGTGCAGGCCGCCGTTGATGGTTACGAATAGCAATGCACGAGAGTGAAGTGCTCTCTTTGTACTCATCCCATACACGCACACCATCGCTCCACAGTGTTAACAGATCTTCAACCAACGGTTTGAGGTACACATCAATGTCGCTTCGTGTTGCTTCGGGCCTTGGATAAGCAATGGCATCATAATGTACTTCCGCTTCATACACGTACCAAGGAGGAAGGTTGTAGATACATAGAGTCACGGGCCAAGTGTTTGGATCGCCGCTCATATCGCCGAACGGGTTCATCCCATCCGCACTCAACCCAAACCTTATGTTCCTTGCATCCTCAAGAAAGTCCGGGTATGTTCTATCGACTTTCCTCCACCGAGCTATCGACAAGGTGCCTTAGCCTTCCGTCCTTACGGTCTTCCTTGTGCCAACGCATCATCCGGGCATGCGCTTTGTTCGCAAATAAACGCTTCAACCGGGGATTACAGGAAATACCACACCACCTTAGCAGAGGTCTCTTCTTCTTTACGCCCTCTACCTCACGGGTCATCACGCTTGGTCTTATACTGAAGTTTTGCACACCGGACAAGCTTAGAATCCTCATACTCATTGCGATAAAGGATACAATCATTACGACATGCATGTATCTTCAGACCTCCAACCCCAAAGGAAGACAACTTGTTTGGCATCGTCACGTAGTTTCGGCGGTGTGTTCCCTCTAGAAGTAACTTCTTTATGAGGCATAACAACTCATCGAATCCCTTATCGACAATCCATTGGTCGCCTTCCATTGCATCGTTCTAGTGTGGTACGCAACTTTTTATGGCCCCGTCGACGGTTTGGGTACAATAGTGTTCCGTGGTCCTCCCATAGCATTGGAACTTTTCGTAATGTCTTTCATCGATGTATTCTCCTCTCCATCACGCAAAGATCTGGTCTAGGTCATCATCACCAAACTCCCTCAATGTATCTTCGAAAGAACCGTGTTGACCAATCGTCCAGGGATATTGTTGTCCGCCTCTTCTTCTTCACCGCCTTCCTCAGATAATCTCTTCTTCACCGTGCTTGGTCCAACGGTATAGTTTGACATGAAACCTCTTGTGAGCAAATGAAAGTGAAGGTGGCTGGATTTTGGCCACTCCTTCTCATTCTTGCGCCTATGCATGGACAACATATGTAGCCCGACGTCGTGTGTGCATCGGCCGCACGAAGAAAATCTTGCAAACCTTGCAAGAACTCCGGGGAGCGTCGATCCATGTACATCCATCGCCGGTCCATCTACATTATGTCACATCAAGATAACTATTAGCTCATTTTGCGATAATGAATTGTTGAACCAAAACCTAAATATTAGCTAGATCCACACCTTCAATCCGAGCTAAATAATAATCCAAGCAAAATATAAACTCACACAACAAGTTTTTGCAACCTACAAAAAGAATTGGTCGATCAGAGTCTGGATTCAAAATTCTGAACAAAATTCACGACAGCTTTGTTTGCAAATTCTGTTGAAATTGTAACACCCTAAAAATTTCCAAATTATTATTCAATCATTTATTTTTATTTTTTTCTAAATCTCTAGCACTTAATTAATAATGTTTTCAAAAATAATTTTCGATGGAAATTAAAACCAAAATTATACTAGAAATAATTTTCTAAGTTTAAAATATTCCAAAGTATTTTTGAAAACTTTTCTCAAATATTGAACTCATTTTATATTTTCTATTCATATTTCTGATATTATTTTAATTCGCAAATGAATTTAAATTTCTTCTTTTCCACATAACTATCGCCATTTCAATATCCCAAACTCCATGATTTTCATGCACCATTCTCCCCCCAACTACGTGCAACCAAACCTCATCCTTCATCGATCGATGAAACTAAAACCTAAATTTAAGCTAGATCCACACATTAAATGCGAGCTACATTATAATCCAAGCAAATTCTAAGCTTACACAACAAGTTTTTGTATCCTATTTGAAAAGATCAAGCTAGATCTCTACATTCATAATCTTTCATCAATCATGGGAAAAGATCAAATTTTTTCATAATTCAAGCAAAAAAGAGGCTCCATTTAACACCAAATGATGTGAGGAATGATATTACTAACCTTAGTTTCCTTGGTTTGCAGTAAAATGACCAAAATTTTGAAATTTGGGCAGCACCTCCTCTACATTCATAATCTTTCATCAATCATGGGAAAAGATCAAATTTTCTTCATAATTCAAGCAAAAAAGTGGCTCCATTTAGCACCAAATGAAGTGAGGAATGATATTACTAACCTTAGTTACCTTGGTTGTGAGTAAAATGACCAAAATTTTGAAATTTTGGGCAGCACCTCCTTCCTTGAAGCTCTTGGTCAAGCTCCACCGTTCTTCTCAAGCAAAGGAAATGATCTGGGTCCGCAGAGAGCGGAGGAGGAAGAAGTTTAATTGGGACATTAGTACGGTTGAAGGCACAAACCGGTCTTGATGTAATATATTTATCGATCGGTTCATGTCACGAACCGGTACTATTTAGCTCCCACTAAATAGTACCGGTTCAATACACGAACCGCATCGATAAATATACCATCGATGACGGTTCGTGTATTGAACCTGCATCGATCGCCTCGCAGTCTGTGAGCCGTTGAACTGGTACTGATGGGCCGGTATGGAAGATCTGATCTGTAGTAGTGACTTTTGGGTCTTACATGTCCCTACAGATCAACAATTGGCCAACATGATGACAAAGGGGCTATCTTCAGCGAGTTTTTCTTCTTTCCATTCCATTCTTTGCATGTTCCGAGCGGCGATGACACGACTGCAGCAGGGTGTTAGCGATATACTCTCTTAACTAACTCTCTGGTGGTTCCTATATTCATGTATATAGTTTGTTATAGCCTCATGTACTTAAACACCTTTGATCAATACATACGATACAGTTGCATATTTCATCTTCCTCTCAGCTTACAAGATGTTGTACATTACAGTGTTTTGCCTAAATTACTGGGTCGGTCTAAATGGGGAAGTGTGATAATCTGGACGTACTTTATTATCAAAAGGTGCTAGCGGCCTATGGGCTATATATGGTCATTCATCTAAGCCTTATATATATATATAGTGTGATTGCACACGTGAATGTTTGGCCAGAAACTTCCACAACACAAATACAAGCCATTGTTATAGTTTGTTAACCATAACATGGCCACAAAATTAAGGGCCAATAATCGATGTGAGTAGTCCTTGTAGTTTTAGCACAGCTCCTTGTTGTTAAGCATCGTTGTCCTATGTGAGTCATCAGTCTCGGTTGGTATATCCAACCGGTACTGATGTGATACATTACTACCGGGTGAACAGTATAAGCAGCAATGATAAAGTCATTTGCGTGGGAAACGACAGCAATATCATTGCCAGTTTTAGAGATAGAAGTGGCAATGATATATTACTGTCGGTTCTAGAGAAAAAACCAGCAGTGATAATATGACACTATATATACCCTGGCTCCCTTCCCCAACCTATCCAGAACACAGAGGAGCTCTGTTCTTGCTCGATTGGGGTGGAGAGGGGGTGAATTTTTGCTCTCAAGTTTGGTGTAATTCATTTCTAACTTGTGATCTAAGGTTCGTATCTTGATGTACATTTTGTTGGTAGTTTATTTAGTTGGATATTACGTTCTATATTGTTGTAGGTTGTGAGAATTATTGATTGCCTAGTCAACACAATTAGAGCTCTAATCTGGAGGCTAGATTTGAAATTACCAACTTTTATATGTATAATGATTGGTGAGATTATGATGTAGGTTGAATTTAAGTATTTAGAGGACTAAATTAGTGATTATATTTAATACATTGATTGAATTTAAATGTGGTAGCACTTCATAATTAACTATTGTTTAATCTAATTACTTAAAATTGTTTCTTTATTTCGTGTGTGTTAATTTAATACTTCTGTAAGTAATGTAAATTTGCTGGACGGACCATTATATAAAACTAATAGAAATTATTTAATTGATTTTACAATCGAGATTTGGATATAGATTTATATATAACTAATAGCAACCACGTACTAGGCCAAACGTTCATCGATAACCATGAAGGTCGGATTGTAACTTAGTTGTATAATTAAGGATATGTTTTATTTTGTATGAAGGTCAAGTTTCAATTTGTAATATAAACATTTTGTACGAAGGACATGCTTCAATTTTTAATGTATGGAGTATTGATTATTATAATCATTCAGAAAAAGTAAATGTCCAATGGATGAAAGGTATATAATTGATGTAAAAAGGCCATGCATAAAAGAATTATATTCCTCATCCAATACTCCTTGATAAAATAGTACTAAAATGAGAGAAGGGGAGACAATAGTACTCAAATGAGATAAAATAGTACTCAAATTTGTTGGACGGACTATTATATATAACTAATAGTAATTATTTAATTGATTTTACAATCGAGATTTGGATATAGATTTATAAGTAATGAAAATTTCTAGATTAATTAGCACTATATAACAAATTAAATGTATAAAACAATTTGTGAGCACTTATTGATTTACTGAGATTTTATTTGTTATAAATATTTGTAGATGGACCGAAGATGGATGTATGAAGCGGACCGTCGCGATAGAGAGTACTTTAACGGTGTGACTAGTTTTCTAAGCGTGGCTACGGCATACAAGTCAAATAAGCTGATAGACTATATTTGTTGCCCGTGCATCGATTGCAAGAATGAGAAGCAATTTTCGAACCTTGAGGCGATCCGTGCACACTTGCTTCGAAGGAGTTTCAAGCCTGCCTATACTTGTTAGACCGAGCACGGTGAAGATGAGATTGTACGTGAAGGGCATCTGATTGATGATGATGAAGACAACGACTCGACCGTGGTCGAAAATACGTACGTTCATCGACACCCATAAAGAGACATTCATCGATAACTATGAAGATGATCTAGAACAGATGTTGCATGATAGGGAGGAGGACCTCACGAGTGAAAGCGATTTTCAGAAGTTTCAGCGTATGGTAGAGGATTCTACAACACCCTTGTACCCAGGCTGCAAAGAGGAGTTCAAAAAGCTGCATGTTGTGCTTACGCTGCTGCAGTTGAAGGTAAGCAATGGTTGGTCCGATAAGAGTTTCACAGAGCTGTTAGATTTCTTCAGAGATATCCTTCCAGAGGGTAACGTGTTGCCAGCAACCATGTACCAGGCCAAGTAGGTTGTTTGCCCGTTGGGACTGGAAGTGCAGAAAATATATGCATGTCCAAATGATTGCAATTGTATCGCTATGAGTTTGCAAATTTGGATGCGTGTCTCGTTTGCAAGGCATCTCGGTATAAGCGCGGCAATGACGATATCGAGGGGCAGCGTAAGAAGAAAAGACCTCCGACCAAGGTGGTGTGGTATTTCCCTATAATCCCCTGTCTGAAGCGTCTATTTGCGAACAAAAGGCATGCTCAATTGCTACGATGGCATGCCGAGGAGCGTAAAAATGATGGAATGCTTAGACACCCTGCTGACTCCGCGCAGTTGAGGAATATCGATAGAAAATACAAGAAACACTTTGCATATGATATGAGGAATATAAGGTTCGGACTCAGTACGGATGGGATGAATCCTTTCAGCAATATGAGTAGTCGTCATAGCACTTGGCCGGTGACTGTATGTATGTACAACCTTCCTCCTTGGCTTTGCATGAAGCGGAAGTACATTATGATGCCGTTACTGATCCAAGGGCCGAGGTAACCTGGCAACGATATTGATGTGTTCCTCAAACCACTGGTTGAAGATCTTCTGGTATTGTGGAACGACGGTGTACGGGTATGGGATGAGTACAAAAGAGAGAACTTCATGCTACACGCGTTGTTGTTCGTAACCATCAATGATTACCCTGCTCTTGGCAATCTTTCAGGCCAAACTATAAAAGGATTCAATGGATGCATGTATTGCATGGGTGATACAGGGAGCTGGTGGCTGAAATATTGTCGAAAAATGTGTTACATGCGGCATCGTAGGTTCCTTCGCAAGGACCACCCATATCGCAACAACAAGAGAGCTTTTGACGGTACAAAGGGAGACTGCTTCAGCTCCAAAACATCGCAACGGCAAAGAGATATTTGGGGCCGTAAAGGATATTAAAATTATCCATGGAAAGGGAGCCGGAAGTACATCAGTCCCGAGTTCCGGTGATACAGCTCCTTTGTGGAAAAAGAGATCAGTATTTATGGACCTACCTTAGGATGTTCGACATGCAATCGATGTCATGCATATAGAGAAGAACGTGTGTGACAGCTTGCTTGTATTTTACTAGACATACCTGGCAAAACAAAAGATACACTCAATGCACGGATGGACCGAAAAGATATGAAACTCAGGAAGGAGCTGCATCATGAAGACCTGGGTCAAGGAAAAAAGTACCTTCCCACAGCTTGCTACACTTTAAGCAAGATTAAGAAAATTAGCGTGTGTGAGTGCTTGCACGGAGTCAAAGTTCCGTCTGGTTATTCTGCCAACATAATGAGCCTAGTCTCAATGAAAGACTTGAAATTAGTTGGTATGAAGTCTCATGATTGCCACGTGATGATGACATAGATGCTTCCTGTTGCAATTAGGGGTGTTCTGCCAGAGAAAGTGCGAGACCCAATTGTAAAGTTGTGTTCATTCTTCAACGCGATTTCACAGAAGGTCCTCGACCTGTTGAAACTGGATAAGCTATAGCAAGACGTGATCCACACTCTATGCCGGCTTGAGATGTGCTTCCTTCCTTCTTCGATATTATGGTCCATCTCATTGTTCATATTGTGAAAGAGATACAGTTTCTTGTCTCTGTGTTTCTACATCAGATGTACCCTTTCGAGAGGTTCATGAGGGTTGTGAAGAAATATGTTCGTAATCGACATTGGCCGGAAGGGTGCATTGCCGAAGGTTGGGGAACCGAGGAGGTCATCGATTTCTACATCGATTACATGGATCTCAAACCTATTGGTGTGCCCGTATCTCGCCATGAAGGGAGGCTACAAGGGAAAGGGACACTAGGTCAGAAATCGATACGTACAAATGATCGTGCTTCATTCACGCAAGCATATTTTACAGTTCTGCACCAATCAGTTGTAGCGGCCCCGTATGTCAACATGCACAAGAACATGTTACGAAGAGAAAACCCATGTAAGTCTGAGGTTTGGATCGCGAGAGAGCACAGAGATAACTTTGAAGATTGGTTGCTTAGACACATGATGCATACGCAGACAGAGTGCGCTCAATTGAGAGCGCTGGCTAAGGAACCATCATATACAATTTTGACATTTGAAGGATACGACATCAATAGATATACATTTTATATGAGAGCACAAGATAACAAGAGCACCAACCAGAACAGCGGGGTCCGTATAGATGCCTATGATAGCAATGGCAATATGCAGACGTACTACGGATTCATAGAAGAGATTTGGGAGTTTGACTATGGGCCTTTGAAGGTCGCCTTGTTTCGGTGCCAGTGGGTCAGGCTACCTAGGGGCGTGAACATCGATAAGTACGGTATCACTACCGTGGACTTCAAACAAGTCGGATACAGAGAAGAACCATTTGTACTTGCTAATGTCGTTACACAAATTTTCTTTGTAAGGGATCCGGCTGACAAGGAACGCCACGTGGTTCTTCAATCAAAAAGAAGGATTGTGGGAGTTGAGAATGTAGTCGACGAGGAAGACTATAACCAATTTGATGAGCTTCCTCCTTTCGGTGAGAACATCGACCTAGGTCTCATAGAAGACATAGAGGAAGCTACATACATATGCCGTGATCATAATGAAGGTCGGATCGTAACTTAGTTGTGTAATTAAGGATATGCTTTATTTTGTATGAAGGTCAAGCTTCAATTTGTAATATAAACATTTTGTACGAAGGACATGCTTCAATTTGTAATGTATGGAGTATTGATTATTATAATCATTCAGAAATAGTAAATGTGCAATGGATGAAAAAGTATATAGTTGATGTAAAAAGGCCATGCATAAAAGAATTATGTTCCTCATCCAATACCTAAAAAATTGATTACTCCTTGCTAAAATAGTACTCAAATGGGAGAAGAGGAGACAAATTGATTTATCATAATATTATATGGAATAATCAATAAAAACTTGCTCATAACACATTACCTTGATGAGATAGTAAGAACCATATAATTGATTTATCGTAATATTATATTTAATGTTGCAGAAGATGAGATAGTAAGAGCAAGTTTTTATTGATTATTCCTAATTAACTAAAATTTAAAATAAAACAAAAATAGGAAAATTACTTTATTTCTTATAAATTTTTATAATTTTAATTTATATTAGATGGTTGGAAAATAATATTGTAAAGACTATATGAATTTTAATTTATATTAGATTGCTGGAAAATAATTATAATCAGTACCGGTTGTTGTATTAAACCGTAATCGAAGTCTTCACATCAAGATCTAGGCTGGAACCGGTACTTATAGTGCCAAGGGCAAGCTGAGGATTCAGTCCCAGTTGGTGTAGTAAACCGGGACTGATGACTTTACATCAGTACCGGTTGGATATATCACTGCCGGGTCGTTTATGTCAACCGGCAGTAATAATCGTTCCCTACGTTCCCGCACTTAGCCATTTCGCAATTCGTTTGGAGTTCGGCTCTTCATCTGTGCGCCCGAGCCGCCACGAGCCCTCCCTGCAGCGATGCCTCCTGGCCGTCTCCCCCTATGGCACCTCCCCGCTGTCGACTCTCCCCGCAAGGCCCTCCCTGCAACCGACTCCCTCAGTGCCTCCCTGCGGCGCCTCCCCCTGGCATTTACATTCTCCCCGCGCCGGCCCTCCCTACGACAACCCCTCCCCGCGCCAGTAAGCTCGCACCCTTTTGTTCCATTTGGATTGGCCTAATGTGATGCGGGACATGCTAAGTAGGTTGTGCTCCTGCAAGTAATACTTTGGAGGATTAACACACATTATCTATGAACTGATTGCTTTAGGTTATTTTAGATTTATTATTTTGTTCGCTATCTCTGTGATTGGAATGCCACATTTACTCTGTGATGATACTCGGTATTGCACTTGTTTCTTGATGCTTGCTGGCTGGAGGAAAGGTAATGCTCTGTGATGATACTGGGTTTATTGATGAATTTGGCAATTGATGAAATGAAATAGGCCTTGAATTGGTAGTTCACTTAAAACTAAATAATTGTTTGTTGTCTGTTTGCTCATGATTTGATCGACAGTTTTGATTGAGTGTGTGCGCTCGATTCGGATGCCCCTGTTGCTCTCTGATGATATTAGGGTTAAATGACTTGATTCGGTACTGCACTTGTTTCTTGATGCTTGCTAGCTGGAGGAGAGGTAATGCTTTGTGATAATACTGGGTTTATTGATGAATTTGACAGTTCTGCGCTAAAGAATTGTTTCTTGTCTCATTAGTTATGCTCTTAGGAGAATATAACAGTAAGCAAAATAATAATCAATTCTTGTTCGTTCTAAGGTGGTAAGGGTTCAAGGCCTATTTCGTTGAATTGATTAATCTTGCCGATTCGTGATTGATGTGAAGATTCTAATCTTCATTCAAACCTAATAATCTGATAGCAATCGTACATAATTATCTCCATATTGCCATGCTACATATGATATTATATGGAATAATCAATAAAAACTTGCTCTTACTTATGTGTTCTTGCTCATAATTTGAATTTTGAAGCAATTTGTATGTATATATGAGATTTTGAAGCAATTTGAATGTATATGTGAGATTTTGAAGCAATTTTTATGTATATGTGAAATTTTGAAGAAATTTCTATGTATATGTGAGATTTTGAAGCCATTTCTATGTATCATGTGTATGTGAAATGCCATGTATTTGAATTTTGAAGCAATTTGTATGTATATGTGAGATTTTGAAGCAATTTCTATGTATCATGTGTATGTGAAATGCCATGTATTTGAATTTTGAAGCAATTTGTATGTATATGTGAGATTTTGAAGTAATTTTTATGTATATGTGAGATTTTGAAGCAATTTCTATGTATATGTATCCGGCATTTGAATTTTGAAGTAATTTTGAAGTAATATCAACGTTGTGCATATATAAGGCGTAATCACCGATACCGCCTTATTGTAGTTCTTTGTTACCTGCTCCCTCTGTCCATGCGATTAAGATTTTAAAATTTAGACCACTAATATATATGTACATTACACTATTATTTGAGATACTTATTTGGTTAAAAAGTGTGCAATGAAACTACAGAGGCGTTTTTTGAGGCATTGTAAATGACTACGCACAATGTTTTTCCTATAGTGATACTAAAGTATATAAATAGACTATATATTATGATTAAGGATTATAGTTAAAGCTTAAAAGAAGCCTCCCGTGTTCACTTCAAGAGGTTAGAAATTCTTACAAAAATAAAATAGAGATATACACCACATATTTTAGTGGATTCACATTAAAAAGCTCCAAATTAATCATATATACATATATATAATAGTTACAAATATATAACAAATATGACTTTATTTGCAAATATAAATGCATTATTATAATATATAGCTACACAATTGCTCATAAAGCTCACTACTTACTACATTTTCAGAAAACTTGTCGCACATGGCCTCTCACAATGGACAAGTCTTTGGATGGCGCCGAGCCAGGTGAACCAAAGCCCAGAGCAAAGTCTCGATGGTTCCTCAACTCGAACAACCCGAGGCAACAAATGTACAAGAGGTAAGTCTTTAGTAGGATTCTTTCATAGGATGTGCTTCCCGATGAAATTAGAGCAGAGCCAAACGACTAATGAAACAATCAAAATGCAAGGTCGACATCCGTGCATCGAGCCAACGTCGTGGGCGAGGTCCCAAAGAAGATGCGCACAGTGAACGAAAGGTGATAGTTGATCTTAATGTAGTCGGAGAACCGGCTATACCGCATCATTGCTTGGGCCATATCGGACAAAGATGCGGGTCCTCGCTAGAGATAATGTGCCCATCATCTACAAATCATGGACACGTCGGTAGCGATTGCCCATCGTATGTACCCGATGATATCAAGGAAACATTGTGGACAGAGTTGACAGCGAAGTTCCAGTTTCCCGAAGATCAGTTGGAGCTTGCTAGGAAATGTGCACTAAGTGTTATGGGATCTGCATGGAAGAACTGGAAGACAAAGCTGAATAAGGAGTACGTCAAGAAGGATCAAATGTTAAATTTTAATAGATACCCGAGGTTAGAGCAATTTTGGGATGAATTCGTGCAATATAAGAAATCTGATGAAGCCTAGGCTATCAACCAGCAGAACAAGGCAAATTCGGACAAGGACATTTACCCCCATGTGCTAGGCACTGGTGGCTACATGAGAAAAGTACCCAAGTGGGATGCACGGGAAGAACAGCTAATACGTAGTGGAGTTATTACTGTGACGTCCGAGATGGCCCCAAGATCGAAGTACTGGCTGCTTGCGAGGGGAGCTACTCTGTCGGATGATGGTAGCTTAAGCTTCAGAAGCGAAAAAGACGAGGAAATCTCGAAGAAGATCGCATATGCCCACTTCCAAACTATTCAGGGCTCCTTCCCGCCAAGAAGAGAGAACGACGAGCTTACACGCGCCTTGGGTGATAAGGAGCACCCTGATCGCACCAGAGGGTTTGGCTTGGTGCCCTGGAAAGCAGCATTCCCAAAGGATGCCGAAATGTATAAGCAACCAAGGAAATCCAGACAACAACAGTTGGATGAACGTGTACGAGAAATAGAAGACCGGACGCACAGAAAGGAAGTTGAATTTGCAAAACAGATAAAAATGATGCGAGAAATGGTAGCAAAGGTCCTTAGCGAACGTCAGTCACATGACATAGATCACCAGCACCAAAGTCCCGCTGGGGCTCACAAAAGCAGCCAAGCGTCCGTGGGCCCTCCTGAAGAGGACTCAGCGTGTAGTTTTCCCGTGGACAAAATCAAAGAGCCGACACGCTGCAGTCTGCACTTGCTTGTAGCGAACATTACCATCAAGGTGGCTGAAGGGATGGCTTGGCCATGCATCGAGGGGCAGATGTTGCATAACCACCCAATTCCTCATGGATACACCAGAGTTTCAATTGACAGCGTGGTTGACAGATACCGTAAAGTGGAGGTTGAGATCTCGGGCGAGGAGGGGAAAAATAATCTTGGACAAAGCCTGAGCACATTCATCGCGTGGCGCAAGCGCTATATAAAGTTTGCCTCAGATGATGACGACGACGATGATGTTAATAACGATGACGAGGTGGACTCTCCACCCAGGAAAAGTCCTCCTCCTCCGCTGTCATCCAAGAAAGCTCCTCCTGCTCCAGCGCCACAAGACAGCCAAAGAGCACCACGATTGAACATTCTACACGGTCAGGGGGGGAAGGTTCATCATCTGTGAAGCCAGCCAAAACTCTTAGCAAGAAACGACAATATGAACTGATCGAAGAAGAAACAAAAGAAGAAGAAGACGCTAGTGTAGCTGCTAAAGGGCAGGAGCCCCCTCTAAAGTGGCCATTCGTTAACGGGGAAGCTTTGCTGGATCCAAATGAGGAGCTCAAACTGACCACACAATTAAGGAGTCTACATCAATGGTACTGGCTGTATGTCCAAGAGACAAAAAACGATGCTTTCCTCGTCAAATACAAAGATATGGATTTGCACAACATGGACGGCGTTTTTCGGGTAGAACACCTAGAACTATATCAGTTGTACCAACGAGACACCCTGGACGTGTCCATATTAAGAATATGGACTCTGTAAGTCTCTTGTATAATTCATGCTGTATATTCACGTACTCTTAAACTGAGGGTCTGACTTCTTCTTTTATGTAGAATGGAGACAATGACACTTAGAGCGGACAAAAATGAAAAGATAGGATTTCTCGACCCGAGCCTTGTCAACTGCAAACTTATTCTAGATCCATGAACGATAAAAGATGTTGAGGAGTACGCACTCAAGGCGCTGCTAAAGCTACAAGACAAGACCTACATACTTTTACCCTACAACTTTCAGTACATGTTTCCCTGCCTACTAGTCTCGCATATTTGATGCGCAACACAATGTGACGACTAATTGGCTTCTGCAGCTTTCACTAGATTGTCCTCGTCATCATGTTAAACGAAAGCAACATCACTGTCTTGGACTCAACGAGGAAACCGACAAGCGAATACAAAGAATTAATAGACTTGCTAGACAGGTAAACTCGGTCATTGCATTATTGCTCCAGTAATCTTCCATCCCATTGCACCTAATTAATTTTAATGACTACTCAAAACCATGAACAGGGTGTACACAAAATATCGCAAGAAGAGCCAACGGTATCGTCCATACACGAAGAAGTTCAGAATAAAAACTGATTTTCCATGCCTGAGACAACCCCAAGGGAACAATTTATGTGGATACTACGCAATGACACATATCCACGCGTTCATCACTGACAGTACGGACTACAACGGTGAGCTGGTATATCGATCATTACATGTTGACCCGTACCTTTCTTTATAAAGACGATGGCACTAATTAATGCTTCAATTTCTCCCATGACAACGCGTCAAGCTGGGCACCAAAGAACTCCGCTTCGACCACTTAAATTGAAGCCCTTCGAGAGCGCATTGGGTTCATCGTTCAAGAAATTATCAACCCGAAGGGCGAGTTTCACGAGCATATGTAGCTTAAGTGACATAGCAATGATTGTGAATGAACAATGTAACACTTAAATATTATGATGCTTCAAAAGTGAATGAACAATGTAATAATTAAATATTATGATGCTTCAATGTATTTCAATTACACTTTAGCGATGCTTCAATACAATATATATATATATATATATATATATATATATATATATATATATATATATATATATATATATATATATGCTACAACATATATCGCAACAAATATATATGCAAAAACGTTTAAAAATCCCATCATCGCTAGTTTTTAAAATCATTTTAGTGTGGAATAAGTATGATTTATTAATTATTTGTTATTAAGCAAAGAAGCAATAATTGAATTTATATAACAAGGTGAAAATTTTCAATGGAAATATAAGAGTGGAAAAATTACTCTATTTCTTATAAATTTCTATAATTTTAATTTATATTAGATGGTTGGAAAATAATATTGTAAAGACTATATGAATTTTAATTTATATTAGCTTGCTGGAAAATAATTATAATCAATAGCGGTTGTTGTATTAAACCGGGACTGAGTCTTCACATCAGTACCGGTTGGATACACCAACCGGTACTGATAGTGCCAAGGGCAAGCTGGGGATTCAGTCCCGGTTGGTGTATTAAACTGGGATTGATGGCTTCACATCAGTACCGGTTGGATACACCAACTGGTACTGATAGTGCCTAGGGCAAGCTGGGGATTCAGTCCCGGTCCTGGTTGGATACACCAACCGGGACTGATGGTGCACATATAAATCTCTCCCGCCGCCGCCTCTTCTCCAATTTCCTGCTCCTCCCGCCCTTGTTCTCCCCAATTTCCTCCTCCTCCCGCTCATTTGCAAAGGCCTCCGACGACCCCACCGCCACCGTCCTCCTCGTCTCCGACGACCCCACCGCCGCCATCCTCACCTCCGACGCCTCGCCTCCGCGCACAAGCCACTATCATTCTCGCCTCCGACGCCTCGCCTCCGGACGACCCCGCCGTGAGCCACTGTCCTCCACGCCTCCGACGACCCCACCGCCGCCGTCCTCGCCTCCGCACGCGAGCCATTGTCGTTCTCGCCTCCGGACGACCCCACCGCCGCCGTCCTCGCCTCCGACGACCCTACCGTCGTCTTCCTCACCTCCGAATTAGTACAATGTAAGCATTACCTTGTACTGGTGGTAGGGATTTATTGTTATCTCCATTGCATCTATTTGCTATCTTCTCTGTATCGAGAAATTAGTAGGACTTAGATTACTAATCACCATAACTAGTCTGAGTATGTATGAATCGAACTTGAGTTTTTGGAAGCACTTCTTTTATGCATAGTAAACTATCTTGAATTCTCTAGTTATCAAGTACTCAAGTATAATATGTGAAAAAATAACTAGCTACTCAAGTAAACTGTCTTGAATTCTCTAGTTATCAAGTACTCAAGTATAATTTGTGAAAAACATGTATACTCAAGTATACATGTTTCTTTAATTTTACATCAGTTTCAAGTAGTGGACTGCTTGCTCCTTTGCAAGGTCCTACCATCAAACACTTGCCATCCTCCATGTCGACAACTTGACAATTCCGGTTGCCCCTCTAGATGCTTAGCAGACAAATTGTTTGGTGATGGCTGCATTGAAATTAACTGCTGTTATATTATTTAACCAAATTTTGTTGATATTTAATCATTTGGTGGGTTAATGACATGCATGAACTTCAAGATATTCAAGCTGCATTGAATTATGGGTCTGTGATATTTAATTGATAATTGTGTGGGTTCCTTTATGCATTTCTAGTGATTTGTTAGAGCAAGGTGTAATACATTGAGTCAACTAGTACTGCTCAATGAGTATCACAATGGTGCATCCTTATATTTGAACTCCAGTTCATCTTGTTTAGAGTCATTATTAATACTTCAGCAATCCAGAAACTATTCAAACTCCTTTATTAGATTACTTGAATATGCCTGAGTTGGAATATTGATATCCACACGACTTAATCACAGTATTGTGTTATCAGATCAGGAACTCAGGAGCAAAATGTAAGCCATTTTTCATGAGTTTTGGGTTTTAATTTCATTTTGTTTTTGTCATGTGCATTCACTGTTGAAGTCATTATCATCTATTTAAAAATTTTCATATGTGTTCCTTACTACTCATCAAAATCCAATAATACAGCTGGGGCATACCAAATCACATTTTCATGCTCACAACTCAAAGAGCTCACAAAGGATGATGAAGCTGGTGTGATATTTTATTAAAATTCTGACAAACTCAAAATGAAAAAATTCATATATTCTTTAGAATATTATTGCTTATTTGCTTAATAAAAAATAATGAATTATTCTTATTCACACTAATATGATTTTCAAAAATAAAATAAGGTTATGAACCACAACTAGTATGTTAGTAGTCTATTACACCTTTCCAACAAAGTAATCATGTCGCTGTCGGCTCACAACGCCACGCCTCTGAGACATCTTGAAGTGCCGGACCTTTGAGAAGGTCCCGCCGGCTTGACCAAATTTCTCCACAAGTTCAACAAGCATGGCTGCCAGAAGCGCCCAAGACATTGAGAGGCTGAGCCACGAGGTGGCGTGCTTGGTTGACATGGAATGATCGCTGCTTGCTTTTTGGTGTAATAGACTACTAACATACTAGTTGTGGATTTATAACCTTATTTTATTTTTTGAAAATCATGTTAGTGTGGAATAAGAATGATTCATTATTTTTATTACAATACAATAATATTCTAAAGAATATATGAATTTTTTTCATTTTGAGATGTATATGTATCATGTGAAATTTTCTAATATATAAGTATCATGTGTAAGTATATGTGAAATATATAAGTATATGTGAATTGTCAATTATATATGTATCATGTGAAATGTGTAAGTATATGTGAAATGTCAAATTGTATATATATCATGTGAAATGTGTTAGTATATGTGAAATGTATAAGTATATGTGAATTGTCAATTGTATATGTATCATGTGAAATGTATAAGTATACTTATCGATAGTATTTGGCTCGTCTTCTCTACCTTCTCTTCCCCACCATCCTCCTCGCCGTTTTAGAGTAGTACCATCAGCTTTACATGAAACGTATAAGTATACTTGTTGATAGTATTTGGCCTTTTGTTGACATATTATCGTTAATTTTCAGTGCCTTCTTCTAGCCTAAGAAACAACGATGGCAGACGAAATTGTTGATCAAGAAGAATTTATGCAAAATTTGATTGCAGGAAATGATGGTCATGAGGCAGGAGAGCCTAAACCTGCCCTCATGGATCAACCCGTGGCCGCCGAGGCCACCGAGGCCGATGAGGCCATAGAGCACGATGAAGCCGGTGAGGTAACAATCGGTCCCGTTCATGATTGTCGGTTCCACTATCATGCTAAGCCAACATTCTGACCCGTTCATGATTGTACCGTACTTTTAGATCGGTCAACCAAGCAGGCAATCACGTCAGCGAGGTCCAAGCAAGAAGTCGAAGGCAAGACACGTTATCATCGAAGTCGGCGAGAACGGCCAACCTCTTGCACCCTTGGGGGCGTCTGGGCCATTCAATTCGGCATGCGGCGTCCACGTTAGGGACCACGTGCCCATTAGTATAGCAAAATGGGATCAGGTCCCTGAATATACAAAGAATATGCTTTGGAATGATATGAAGGAGACATGCACCTTCCCCCAAGGGATCGAAGAGAAGGTGAAGAGTTACACTCTGAAGAAAATGGCCATTGCATTCCAGACTGATAAAAAGAAGTTGAACATAGAGTATATCAAGAAGAATCGAACGCCCGACTTCAACAAGTACCCAAAGTTGCAGGATCATTGAGATGCGTTCATGAACTACAAGATCTCGGACGAAGGTCAAAGTTTGAGTGAGAAAAACAAGCTGAATGCACAGAAGAAGAGTTACCACCACCGACTCGGCCCTGGTGGTTACCGCCAAGCAATACCCAAATGGGAGAAGAGAGAATAGGACCTGCTAGTTAAGGGTGTCGCACCCGCAACAATGGAATGGCCCGACAGAGCAAAGCATTGGTTCTATGCTCACGGCGGCGCCCTTGATGATGAAGGCAATGTAGTGTTTGGGGAGGTGCTGCGAGATGTGGCCAGAAGGCTTGCACAGTCGATCGAGGAGTCTTCCAAGGGCACCTTCGTGCCAAACAGAGAGAACGACGAGCTAACAAGGGCCCTACAAAACCCAGAGCACCCTGGACGTGCACAGGGCGTTGGCGTCGTCCCCTGGAAGGTTGGTTTCTCTCAGGACGCCGAGACCTATAGGAGTCGGGTGAGAAGCAAGGCTCGACAAACAAAATAGCTTAGTGCACTTGAAGAACGCCTGAATCAAACACAGGAGATAATGCAAGAAGAGATCCGAAGAGTGGTGCAGTTAGCCTTGAGCCAACAGCGGGAGACGGGCTAGGAACCTCCAAGTAATCCTAACATCATCAGCCCCTGCGGCGGCGGAGCAACAAGGCTCAGTGGGCTGCTCAGGCGGACTTGGACCACTATCACCAGATGACATCAGCGGCGGACACCTTGTGAGCTGCACGTCCAAGCGCGGAACCTCTGCTTCAAGGTGGCCCACGGCATGGCTCACCCAGTGGAGCCAGGGAAGCTCATCCATGGCCAACAGATACCGTCAGGCTACTCTAAGGTCTCGGTGGAGGAGGTTTGCCCAGGGTACGAGGACCTTGACCTCGAAATCCCCGGAGGTGACGGGACTACGAAGCTAGGAGAGGCGATACACAATTTCATCCTGTGGTGCAAACGATACATAATTTTTCGAGTTAACATGGACGTGTCCTCTCCGCGAAGAAGCCCGACTCCTACACCACCTCCGGCACACATAAGCCCCAGAAGAAGACCATCTAGATCTCCTCCCAAGAAGGCGCTGACTCCTACACCACCTCCCTCAAACATAAGTTCCAGAAGAAGCTCGTCTCCTCCCAAGAAGGCACCGACCAAGACAAACAAGCCAGCTCGGCCAGCAGCTCCCAAGAAGACGGGGTCCTCCACCCAATCCAAGAAGTTGGCTGCACTTCCGAAGTGGCCGTATGATATGACCGAGGAGGAGACCAAGAAAGTAGTAAAAGGAGAGGTAACTACATTTTTTTAGACCTAAGTCACCAGAGAAGAAGGTTCAATTTGGCACGGAAGAATTTCACAAAGGCTTGAAGACTATTAAAAATTTGAAGGATAAAAAAGAAATGCCTCTTCTATCAAACTACGAGTGCACATTGACTAAGGAAAGCCACAAGAAGAAGACGTCAGAAGAGAGGACATCAGCTGAGGAGAAGGCCAAGGGGATGCAAAAATTCTTGAAAGAAACTGGACTTAATGTAGATCAAGTATTAGGCATGGCGAATATTGAGTATGCCCAAGTAAGATGGCCATTTAAACATGGCGCATCATTGGTCAGGCGTGAGGAGCTGCTCCAGCTACCAACAAAGATGCGGCAATTCCACGAATGGTACTTGGACGCGGCCAAGCAGGGTCTAGATTTGTTTGCTGTCAAGTACAAGGACCAAGATTTTTACCACAGGGACAGTGAATTTTATGTCGAATGGAACGTCGTGTATGATCTATACCAGACAGACGCCCTCGGCGCGGCCATGCTGAGTTGGTGGACTCTGTAACTGTCTTATTAAACCATCGTGCGCGCCCTTGTACTATACTAACTTGCAAGTCTAACTAATTTCTTCTTATGTAGAATGGAGATACAAAGATGCCGAAGGGATCGTATCTTTGACATAGGCTTCATGGACCCAGTAATTATCAACGAGACAACTGTTAGAGACCACCCAAGCGACATAGAGACTAACATATACAATATGCTAATGGGACAACAATATAAGTCAAAGATATATCTACCCTACTCATTTGAGTACGTGTTTGCATCACTCGTTCTACTCCTTTTTCATAACACGATGTTAAAACTAATTAGTTATCTACGTTGACATATATATATAGTTTTCACTGGATTCTTCTTATGATCGAGCTAGATCGTAGCCTGATCACAGTTATGGACTCGCAAAGGAGACCAGTTAAAAAGTTTCAAAACTTTATCGACATGCTCAACCGGTATTAATTCTTGTTCCTTTCATTATTGTACTAGTTCTATTTCCTTCCATTTGAAATAAATTCTAATCATGTACAATTCGTAATCACATGTGCAGTGCATTCATACGGTTCTGTGCTAAAAACAAGGGCGTATTCAAGAAGAAATTAGATATTACAATTGCTTCTCAAGTATGTATATCATAATGCTAGCTTTTTAGTTAGTTAACTTAATTTCTTTACATCCATTTCACGCTTTCAACTTTTTTCACCACAGATCTTGAGACAACCGCTGGGCAACAATTTATGCGGCTACTATGTATGTGAGTTTATGCACATCCAAACCGGAGCCGCTGACTACATGCTAAAAGGCAACAAGGGGGTGAGTAAATATAATTACTAGCTTTAATGATATCTAAGTACTCCTTATATCTTGTACAAATTCAAGGATTGATTAGTTAATGACTTAATGATAGGTGCCTCAACATTTGGCGGAACAAGGATCGGAACTCTCGTCGGCGCGAGTAAGAGCAATCCAAGAACAACTCGTCGGCTTCATTTACGATGAGGTCGTAAATCCGAAAGGCAAGTTTCACGAACCAAATGTAAATAGGTTGGGCCCTTTGATAAGGACCGGTGAACTGTCGGGGTCGACGGCTAGCGATAGCGATGCACGTAAACGATCCCGATGAACAGAAGGAAAAGAAAGACTAATATTATGTGATCCCAATGAACAGAAGAACTCATATGTGTACATATTGTAATACATTACTTGTAATTAAATTTGTTAATGAATGTTCAGTTATTTAATTATCAGTCAGATGTGCATGATTGATTATATGTGCTTTAATTAGTTGTGATTTAACACACAAATATATATAATAGCTAGTGGACACACACACACACACACACACATATATATATTATATCTGACACATCGATCGGTTGGAGACACCGACCGATCAGACGATGAGGTTTCATCGATCTGGGTTGGTTCCTCCAACCGATCGATAGGGCCACAGGGGCTCAAGATGCGCTGCCACGTGTGGTCTTCAACTGGTACTGATACTCCATCAGTACCGGGTGAGAGAACCGAGACTGATGTCCTTGAGCATCAGTCCCGGATGGCTTGTACCGGTTCAAAAACCGGTACTAAAGGCCTTTTTGAACCGAAGATCAATGCTAGTTCGTAGTAGACACGAAGTTATCACCGCCGGTTGATAAGTATGAACCGCGATGATAGTGATTATCATCGCCGCTTATATTGGCAAAGGATAATCTCGACTATCATCGCCACTTAGGTTGTGTCGGGTCCACATCCGGCGCTGATGTCGATGTGGACCCAACAAGAACCGGTATTCTCGACCGTGGAGTCACGATGCACATATCCTTTTGTGTTCTGTAACCTCTCTGGTACAATTGCAGATAGATGGTACAGTGCATAAATACAACTGTGGCTAGCTTCGAGATGTATTCGTGTACAGAGATCCCACCAAAAAAATAGTGCAGATTATTATCCTTTTTCTTGATTAATAAGATGATTTCCAGGAATTATTTCTTTTTCCTAGTTACTATGGGGATTTCCAGCCATTAAACCTAATGAAATACCTTCAATCACACAAGTTTTTATCATGACATCTCGATCAATCGTTCATAATTTTCTATGACTTACTAAATTGATATGACCATTTGAAAAATCATAGAAATCCTATTGGAAAAAACCAAAAAAAATTGGAAGTAAGAGTACAAAAAAGAAATGAAAACCAAAATAAGAGTACATTCCATTTTTTTCGTCACACCTTTTCTTTTGCTGTCGATGGTATATATCCAAGGCAAGCATGGGTCATTCAAATTTTACAGGGTTGTATAATATCCCTTATCCTACATACAATAATTGTTTGAGAATTTTAAAAACTTTTACATATGATTTTCACGGAATTTACATGTAGAAGGTGGTTTGCACTTGATATATGTTTCCTTGTTTAAAATGTTCCTAAGATATGAAGTAATTTTTTTGCAAGGCTTCAGCTTCAAACTTTTGATTTTGATAAATGTGGTCGTCGTGAATAAAATGGTACACACAATGCCAGCTTGGTTTAAACAACGACCTTTGTACCTACAAGCTTCTTATTGATCAATTAACCTAGAAGTTTTTTTTCTTTTTTACAAAATTTACCTAGAAGTTGACAGTGTGGACTTGCTAATGTTACAGGCTGGAGAACATAATTACTTTTAACCTCGGTGCCGTTTATTCTTTTCGATACATAAAGGGCTCAAGAAGGTAATGGCAAGTTAATTTCTTGTTCTTCGTGTTCTTTACTTACTAGAACAATTCTTCCTTGATAATTTATTGTCAAACGGTGCAAATGGAAAGAAAGAGAAACCAAACTTGACTAATTTAATTTTGGTGCAAGATGGTATGTATAAGTTTGCTCAGAAGTATTGTGACGACCCTCGTTTTTACAAAAGGTCTCATGTACATACAGTAGTCCCATGATCAGTGGCTAGTACGTACATTTACAACGTAGCATGTCCATACACAAAATTATACATATGACAATGGTAGCTAATTATAAAATAAAATTACAAGACCGAATATATTGCAGTGAAAAATTCAAAAGCCTTGTGGTATACCCATACAAACTCTTAGGCAACTAACAAAGTATAAACCTTAAGAAAACTTGTGTTGATATTCCCCATAACCTGCGTCAAGATATATTTCGTCTAGGAATTCGTTCTCTTCACCTACTAAACCAACAAATTAAGCAAGTTTGAGTACTTGTATACTCAGCAAGACTTGTACTGTATCACAAATGCATATATATTAAAATGAAGGCTATGTCAATAAAAAGGCTTCTACGATTATTTGCATCGACAAAATAGAATCATAAATACCAAGTAATAGATTGCAAACGAAACTTGTAAGAGCAGTTTGACAGATATGTAAATAAATTAAGAGTAGTATAACATATCATAACTCACAGTCCTCTACAAAAAATGAGTAACATACCATCCTTTGCCAATCCCTGGCACAAAATCTAAAATAAAAACTTTCCAACAAATATTCCCAATGTGATTCTTTTTATGAAAACTCAAAATTCTAACTATGTGATGACTTTACTAAGTGCTCATGATAGCGAGCATGGCTTTTCGAAAAGTTTTACGGCTTTACCTACAAGATATGGCCAACTCTTTTGCCAAGCTATTAACACACTTTCCTCGATGTACGGCTCACAACATAACCATTACATTATCTAGACCTAACTTTGCACCAACCTAGTGATGGAAAACCCTTCCTATGGTGGCAAAAGATATTTGTACAATCACTGCACTCTCAATAGTCCATCCTTGTTGAGTCCCCACTTCTCTCTATAGTAAAACGTACAATGTTGTATTAGTATGTGTTTCACCTATATCTCTATGTGAACACCCCTACAAGCAATCCATTTTAGAAAGCCTGTAATACTCTAGCCTTCCAATATGCAAAGCTAAATCTATGTAATTTAATAAGTTAAGGCTATCCCATACTAACACTTGTGGTTGTATTGCTAATTCTTGGATTATATAACACTTAGTTTGATGCTTAATCTGATCCGGGCGATAAATCTCCCCCTATCTACGTGCAAGTCACATGCATATCTGGCTATTGCCAATAATCGCTCACATCAAATCGTAGTTTTATTTGCCAATTTTACCAAAATATCAGTATCTTTTAGACATATCCAACCTTTTTAAATTATAAAGAATAATATGACCTGATCATTTCATATTCCACTACTAAAGCATGGCTAAGTATGAACACTATGTAATCACATATACCCAAGCCGACATTATGTATTGTCTAACCTTATCTTAGGGTTATCAAGGTTGAAAATTCAATATTTATTAAAGAAGTTTTATGAAATGACGGTGATATCTAACAGTATCACAATGTAGTGAATTTGCTAAAAATTCACGCATGCATAATACATTTGATAAAAACAACATAAACTAATTGAAACGTAATCACATATACCCAAGCCGACATTATGTATTGTCTAACCTTATCTTTTGGTTATCAAGGTTGACAATTCAATATTTATTAAGGAAGTTCTATGAAATAACGGTGATATCTAACAGTATCACAATGTAGTGAATTTACTAAAAATCCGCGCATGCATAATAGATTTGATAAAAACAACATAAACTAATTGAAATAATAGGATCAACATGGTCAAAGGAGGTGCTTGCCTTGTTCAATGAATTCAAAAACTAACTCGGGGTCGAGGTCCACAGTCATATCCTCGGAAATGTTGATATCTACATGTAATTCATTTTCAAAGTAATTACAATAACAGGCAAAAGAAGTAAAATAAAACAAATTCAAAGATGGATTAAAATAGAAGGTTCTAGTAATAAAGACTTTAAATATTGATTTCTCTTTATGTAAGTTAATTTGTTTATTTTATGAGTTTTAAAGTTTATATCATAAAAGGGTAGGGTTTCTATTAGGGTTAATGCGCAAGACATGTTTAAATATAACTATTTTTGGTAGCATAAGATGGTCTGGACTTATGGAGCATTTTCAAACTGGTTTCATCTATATTAACTTTTTTATTTGTATGTTTCACTTATACTCTTAATCATATGTACATAAGAAAGAAGGTCATTTATATGCTTGATTTAAACTAGGTCAAACATTAAATATTTTTGTAGATTTAGGGTGCTTTGTGGTTTCAGAAGTTTTTAAATTTTATTTCATTATTTTTGAAAATTAAATGTTATATCTATTATTGTTTGAACTTTTAATGCATTAAAAAGTAACCTATTTACAAACTTAATTCAAATTACATTTAAATATTTTTGCAGAATTGGAAAGCTTATGGTTTCAGGAGCATGTACAAAATTTTTCACTAAATTTGAAGGATATTGGCAAAAATTTTATACACAACACATTCTAGGCCTTTAATTCAAATTTGAATTTAAATTTTAAAAAGATTATAGGTTTTAAATATTTTTGTATATTATGAAATATTATAATTTTATATGAATTTATAAATTTACTTTACTAGATTTGGAGCTAAGATGCAAAAGTTATAGATGCTTGAATCTATAGGTTTTGAAAATGCCAATAAAATGGAAAATATGCTTTCAGCTAAAGGGAAATGCCTTTCCAAATCTTCTGGTGTTCCTGATTGTTTCAAATTAACTAGCCAGAATAATGCACTACGCCGCGTCGCGCACGACGATATAACGTATAAAAATTGAGAAATTTGGTCGTATTTTTTGTTTTCGTATTTTTTTAAAAAAATGGGTTAGTAGGACCCGTCGGCGAATCTATGAGCTGTTATAAACCTTTGACAAATCTGTATTTTTTTAGAAAACTATGGTTAGGACCCGTCGGCGAATCTATGGGATACTATAAATCTTTGACGAATATGTGTTTTTTTTAGAAAACCGTGGCTGCTTTTTATTTGTGAAATTCGAGAAATCTGGTCGTATTTTTGGTTTTCGTATTTGTTTAAAAAAAATGAGTGCCGTTAGGACCTGTCGACGAATCTATGGGCTGCTATAAACCTTTGACTATGTTTTTTTTAGAAAACCGTAGTTACGACCCGTTGGTGAATCCATGGTTGTTATAAACCTTCGACGAATCTATGTTTTTTTTAACTGTAAAGGGATCTAAAGTATTTTTTTCTAGGGTCTGTTCCAGTAAAAACCACCAGGAGGACCTAAATGTAAACTGCAGAGGGACCTACACGTAATTTTGATATTTTCTAGGCTTATTTTATTAAAAAACCATCAAAAGAATCTAAACGCAATTTCCAATATTTCGGAGGGCCTTTCCGCGAGGGGGGTGAGGTGGCACCTCCCATTGCTCTCCAATCCTTAGCTCTATAATATATAGTATATATGCTAGGGACCAACAAGGCAGGCCCATAGGTCAAAGGTTTGGCTTAATTGAAGGGTGAGGCTGACAGCCTGGTCATAGCTATCAGTCGGCCAGAACAGGGGAGTTCGGGAAAGGGGTCGTCATCGGTGATAGGAGGGTGGTGCCGGCTAGCCGTCAGGTTAGGGAGCATGAGGGGATTGAGGAGCTTTGGGGGAACTGGTTAGCAGTGGCTGAGGTGAACTAAGGTGGCCTAGTGGCGTTGGCATGCAGTGGTAGAGGCAGTGGCTGGCTGGGGAGGAAGGAGAAGGGGGTTCAAGCTTGGATAATAGGTGGGTGAGCATCAATGAGCCCAAGGAAACTCATTTTACCTCTTGGTTTCGACGGAGTTTGGCTAGAGAAGCCTACCATGGGGTGCCAGACTTAGAGAAGATGACGATCAAGATGGCGGTGTTTCAGGTAGTTCTAGCTGCAATCAAGGACGCCATAGGGTTTAGGTGACTACGAAGATACTCCAAGCCAAAGGAATTGGTTATTGTTCTCCGGGTTAACTCAATTGGTCTCAGCGGCTTACAAAACCTATTCAGTAGCCATGGCAGTCTTAAGTGGTGGTTTGGGTGAAGTTCGGGCAAGGGAAAAGTAGGGGGGAGGCATAGGGATTGTGAGGTTGCCTTTGTGACTTAAATAGGTGAAGTGTGTATGCGATTTGGTGCGGCACTGCATTTTGGCTGGGTGATAGGAAAGGAGGTCGGTGCTGGATTTTGGGGGAAATGGTAGTGCAGGGTATGGGCAAGGCATTGCAGTGCAAAGCATAAGTAAGGACTGTCTTATATGATGGCCTTGGTGTAGTATGGCAGTTCAAAAAACTCGGTTTGACCAGCAGCACAGGCTAAACTGAGGGGAAGAAGGGGTCAGGGCACAGTTGTGGAGAAGAAGGCCTAGGGCAAGGCATAGGTTAGTGAGGCATAGACCGGTGGGAACATCGAGCGAGCTCAGCACCGCAGTTTTGCACACGGACGGGACATGGCGGTGATCTGTGCGTATGCCATAGCAGCGAGTTTGCTGGCATCTTCTTGCCGTGGCACAAGTCAAACAGAGGGTGTGTGGAGTATATGGACCACGGGTATCTGCATGGCAGGCCGTAAGGACCGCCCAAGAGGGGGTAGGCCAAGCCGACTGCATGAAGATGGGTATCGCCCAGGAGGCAAGTTGCCATGCGCAACAAGGAAATCCCAAAGATGGAAACCGATCTTGATTAGGTAGGATGCAATTGTAATCCTGGTCGTTATCAAACGGACATGTATAGAGATATAATCTGCACTCCGTAACCGATCAGGATTCTCCTTTGTAACCGCACCCCTCTACTATATAAGGGAGGACGAGGGATCATCATATCCTCAGCAATAAGTTAGACACACAAATAATCCCAGAGCACAGGACTAGGGTATTATCTCCTCCGCGAGAGCCTAAACCTGTATAATTCTCGCGTCTTGTGCTACCATCGAGTTTGGATCCAGCGTCTAGCCCCGTTCTCTTTATTGCCGATAACAAACATCGACAGTTGGTGCGCCAGGTAGGGGAAGCGCGAAGATCAATCTCGTCAAGCTAAATCAGTGGAATCGCCGTCACCTTCGCTCCCGGCTGTAAGATCGAGGATGCGCCTAGAGGGGGGTGAATAGGCATTTTACAAAATTAATCGCTCTCTAAAATAACTCGCTCTAATCAACCCCTATGTCAAAACCTAATCAAAGATAATGCGGAAGTGATCAACTAGGTTTTGACAATTAAGGCCTAAATCAACTAGGCTCACTAGTGCACTAACTAAATTTGGTCTCTACACAATAATTGCTAGATTGAACAAGCAAGTTAAACTAAGCAATTCTATCTCAATTAAGTACTCAATAATATAGCAATAATGTAAATGCTTGAATGTAAATGAGACAAGAGACACGATACTTTTTACCGTGGTGTTCGGAGACTTGCCGGTCTCCCCTAATCTATGTTGAGGCAAGCCCAAATGAATTGGACCGGCTCCACGAATTGGCTCCCGCCTCAAATCCACTAGTGGTTGCTCTTTCCCGCTCCGGGTAGGCGAGCACCGACCTTCACAACTTGCCGGGGCTTCTCACAACCTTCGTCGAGAAGCTCACCGCGCACGACGCTTCCACGCCGTTTAGGTATCGGTAAACACCAAGAGTAACAAGCCAAGTCTCCCGCTTGAGCTTCACCTAGTGCAACACATGCACTCCGGTGATCACCAAATGTAACACATGCACAAGGCTCCCCTCAAGTGCAGTACATGCACAAGAGGCACTCAATCCACTTCCTAATTGCAACACATGCAATTAGGGCTCACTCTTAGCTCAAAAATTAAATATGAGTGTGCAATACATACAACACCTCACCCAAACACTAAATGGAACCAACAACACCCAAATGCCAGCCTCCAAGACTCTTTATATAGCCTCCACAAGAAAAACTAGCCGTTGGGGCCAAAGTGGGCGAAAAGCCCCTAGGAGGCCGGTACTACCGCCTCTCAGAAGCCAACGGCTAAAAAACTAGCCATTACTCAGAAAAACCCGGTCATACCGCACATGAGGCGGTACTACCGCACATAGGGTGGTACTACCGCTCACCGGTACCAAAAACATCCTCTTTGGAAAAAAATATAGCCGGAGAGGTTGCGGTAGTACCGCTCGAGCGGTACTACCTCAGGCATGGGCGGTACTACCTCTTGACCAACCACTAAAACGCTCATAACTTTTTACTCCGAACTCCGATTTAGATGATCTTTGATTCTATGTGAAGCTTATCACGAGGGCTACAATCTCCACCTATTTTCAAGATTTAAGCAACCGTCTTGTGCTACCATCGAGTTTGGATCCAGCGCCTAGCCCCGTTCTCTTTATTACCAATAACAAACATCGACAGTTGGCGCGCCAGGTAGGGGAAGCGTGAAGATCAATTTCGTCAAGCTCGATGGCCGCCATAAGCGGAATCGCCGTCACCTTCGCTCCCGGCCAAGCTTTCTGCTTCGGGAGCCTAGACTTCATCGCCAACAATCTCAGCAAATTTGCTCTCTCGGACTCGGACCAAATCCAATTTGGAGAGACGTCATTGGTACCACATCTCAAACTTCATCTGGACTTCCGTTCAGGTTAGGGAATGCCGCGGACATCTGCTCACGAGTAGTAAGCCGGGGGCTGACTTCCTGATTCAGATACGAAGTCGCCGACTACGGTAAAGGAGATGTTCGCGTTAGCGGACCGCTACACCACGGCCTCGGATGCTCTAGCCGAGTGCTAGGAAACCGTCCACGACAGAAGGACAAGAAGGAACGTGTCGAGTCCTCCAAACAAGCCTGCGCCTGCGCCCCGAGCGCCATCTTCGGCACGGCTACAAGCCTACGCCCGCGCCATGAGCGCCATCTTCGGCACGGCTACAAGCCTACGCCCGCACCTCGAGCACCATCTTCGGCACGGCTACAAGCCTACGCCCGCGCCATGAGCGCCATCTTCGGCATTGTAACACCCCGGCTCCACATTGAGCCCCGAATGCTACCAACTTCCAAACTCACTAAAAAATTTCGGCATGACCTCTCTAGAAGTAGAGGTCATCCACTCAGCAGACAAATAAACAACAGTTATAAGATAATCACAATACTAGTCATCCAAGATGACACATACTAGCAGAAGCATAAAGGAATTATCACACAACCAACTGGTAAATAACAATTCCGCAACAACAAATAACATAATTACAACACTAGTTAAGACCGGACACTATATTCATTTTAGGTGGGTTGAAGGTGACCGAAGTCGTGATTGTGTCTCTACACCCATCCCGGTGCGACAACTTCAAGGTACCTAAAAAAACAAATGACAAACAAGCGTGAGTTCGAACACTCAGCAAAGTGCATCAAATCAACATAATTAACCAACTAACACATTCGAACCAACAACAAGATTAGAACTCTCATATGAATCAACCAATACATGAAACAAAGTATATCAATACATTTACCTCGTTGCGTATCTCACATACATACCTCATTAAACCTCTTTGGATGAGTCCACGACTTCATCCCAACTCCTCACATTTCCATTTAACACCCAAAGCTTATCATAGAACATAACACACACATAATTCATCCACATGATTCAATATGCAAGCTCAAGAATATCTCATCTCATTCACAATTTATCAACCATATGATGCATTATGCTCATGAATGTCTCATTTCATCTCATTCTCAATCTTCATACATATGATGCATTATGCTCATGAATATCAACCATATGATGCATTATGCATGCTCATGAATGTCTCTTCTCTTTACTTAGCACATACCGGTATTGCCGAGCACCACCCGTCGATGCATGCCCTCAAACCCATCCATCCCGTGGAAGGGGCCTACCGAAGCAGGACTTGCCCGCTACCCAGTAGCGGGTCCTACACTTCTCCGCTCCCATCCATACAGTGGATGGGACTACGGGGTAGGATCCCGAGCACTCCGGATTAGTCATACATTCCATATGACTTTCTCACCGTCCTGGCTCGATGCATTTCATGAATGCACATATGCAAATGCCATTCTCAACATTCATAACCATATTCTCATCTTTCATTTTCACATAGTCACATTTTCATCGATTTCCATAAAATTACCATATTCACAATTTTTTTAACTAGTCTCATAACTCCACGAATCAATTTAGACTATTCATACTAGTAGCATCATTTTGAGTTATAAGAAGTAGCAATATGTCATATTAGCAAGGCACACGTTACATCAATCAACACACATATCAAACAAACAAGTGATGCACTTGCCTTTAACGCTCACAGGGCGTTAAGACGGGAGGTCGATGCCGCTCCCGGGTTCACACCACCTGCAATAGAATGATCTCCACTCAAAAACATGCTACTACAGCAAGCAACCCAAAACAAAACGACATCGAACCTATGGATCGCCCCGAACTCCGAAACCTGAAATCTGCCGCTCGGGACAGCACACTTCAACAGGCCATAACTTGGGCTATACAACTCCAAATCAAGTAAACGAGTACATTTTTTCAAACGGCAGGAAATTTCCCACCTTTCTCTAAGTATACAAAAAGTGTGGTTTAGCCTCTATGTTCCTCTAATCTGCAGTTGAACACAAACTGCCCCAATCGCGACACAAATGGACAGCGCTCGGTAAAACGACCACAACTTTTAAACGGCTGTACGAAATTTAGCGATTTTGGTCTTTATTGAAAGGTAATTCAATTATCTACAACTTTCGCAACAGCCGGCCCCCCAAAAGACGCCTCTAACAAATTCAAAATCGCGTCCTAATACCGCACTCCAATCTGCCCGAGAACAGAACGTGAATCAGATCTACAATCACCCTAAATCCACCAACCACAGCACCTAATTATGGGTTTTTAGGCATGAATTTCCCCCATCTAACCAGCACCAAAACCATACAACCGAATCCACCAAAGCATACCTCTTCTTGACGAATCAAAAGAACGACGAAATTCTCTTCTCCCGCCTACGCTCCTCCTCCAAACCGCAGGGAATCGCCGGATTCACCTTGATTGAAAGATCTCCACTGCAAGAACAGCAGGGATATGAAGTGGGGGAGGGAGGGGCGGCCATGGGGGAAACCCTAGCTAGGGTGGGAAGGAGAGGGAGGGAGGGAGGGCGCAAGACTGGGGGAGGAGGGCGTCACATGGCACCAGGGGGAGGGAGGGCGTCGCATGGGGGGAGGGAGACGGCTGCAGCACCAGGGGGAAGGGAGGCGTCACATGGGAGATGAGGGAGGCGGCTGCAGCACCAGGGGGAAGGGAGGGCGCATGGGGGGAGAGGGAGGAGAGTGGGCTAGGGTTAATTTTCCCCCCAAAAGGCCCACAAGAACACCCTTCAAGCCCAGATTTGCTCCCTCTAGCCCAAAACCCTCAACCGGGTCCTCCTAAAGCCCAAGAGATGCACTGCAATAGCATAATTATATTATCCCCTAAAGCTCACTTGGAATATTACATGCCGACTAAAATTAACCGCAAAAACTTAACGGCCTGAAGAAATAAAAAAAACCTTTACCGATAAGCATTCGGCAAAACTCAGAACTTTTTGATAAGATTCTTAAATCGGCGAGACGACAAAAGCAAATCCGGCCAAAAACCCTGGAAAAACAAATTGCGGTATTATAGGCATCACAGCTACAAGCCTACGCCCGTGCCCCGAGCGTCATCTTCGGCACAGCTACAAGCCTACGCCCGCGCCATGAGCGCCATCACGTCTCCCACCGGCTCTTTTCCAAAAGTTCCCTTCAAAAATTCCCAAAATATGTTTAAAATCCTTCCACCGTCTGTTTTGCAAAAAAAACCTAAAGGTTCTGCAAGTTCAAAAAAGACTTCACAATTTAAGAGAATTGCATCTAGATCCAAACCATGCGTTTTTGGAAAAAAAACAAGGTTCACACATACACATCTAGTAGGTACTACAACTTTCAAATTGCTCGTTTAATTACCAAGGTCTTAATGGATTAAACTGATTTCTGCCACCAGAACACACGAATAACCATGGAATAACAAAAAAAAAATTGTAAGATGCGTGCCGTGTGAAACCATTGACCGATCAGGGGACGACTTAATTAATCTTTCAATGTGGTTGTGTATACAGTTTGCTGCTTTATCACGAACTGGCACATTGGATATTTTTAGGACATCTCAGGCTAGAGTCAAGTCAACTAACTTTTCGGGTTTAGGTTACCCCATCGACATCACGTTGGGTTGCTTTACATATGCACCTTCAGCGACGCAACTACTCGCCTCAGAACCTCAGCCCCTGCCTGCCCTTTGGTTGCTCTCACATCCCAGCTAGGATCCCTGAAGTGTTCTTCTCCAGGTTAGTGTTTTTAACAAGAGGGTTATTTTCAAGACAACGTATCCTGTGCAATTAAATATTTAGTGAAATCATAGTGCAACTCTACTAAGAAAAGTTTCAAAAAATTCTGAAAAAAATCATGGATGTATATCTCAGCTTACCCCATCTACATATAAAATTTCATGATCAAATTCGTCCTCTGCTAAGAGTAATAAAAAAGACAAACTTGATCATGAACAGGAACTATTCCTGAGATTTTTATATGTAGATGGGGTAACTTGATCATGGATGTGCTAGAATGAATTTGATCATGAAATTTTATATGTAGATGGGGTAAGATGAGATGTATATCTATGATTTTTTTCAGAATTTTTTGAAACTTTTCTTAGTAGGATTACACCGTGGTTTCACTAAATATTTAATTGAACAGGATACGTTGCCTATTTTTAAATGGTTTTAGAGTTGTCGTAGCTCGGATTTTAAGGAGATGTTTATTTTCAAATGGATTTGATGTTTCTGTATGTTTAGTCTTGCGTTATTAAACAACGTTTCGGTAAATGAGAAGTTGTAGCAATCAATAAGTTGTAGTAGCTGACAACTGTAGCTACTTCAAATCAACGGAGATGGCCACTAGCGGTAGCACAGGTAAAAGCGACGAGAATAAGTCGAGCCTTCTAAGGTTATTCACAGTACATTATATCTTGTCATAATATCTAAAGCTGTTATGTCATATGATATTATAGAAGATATAACTATCCTAATGCATGGTATTATAGATTGTTTCTTAGTCTCTACAAGATAATTAAATGCTAGATGTGTATGAGAGTATGAATTATAGGCCACTTAGATGATTCAAGTTTCAATGTCTATGATTTCGTGCTCAAGTGGTATCTTCCTCAAGATACAGCTTTTTTCTCTCCCCTCTTAACTCTCTTACCACATCATCAAAAATGTTTATGTAGCATGCATTAAATGGGTATGTTACCATGCACTGGGAATAGCCTAAGTACATCGATATCTCGTTGGGTGCTCTATACAGGCACCTTCAGCAACGCAACCAGCGTTCAAAAAACCGTATTTTGAAAAATCACGTGAAATTCAAAATTTAAAAATCGCTCGAAAACTGTCAGAAATCGAAGGGTTAAAAAATCAAAAATATTTTAAAAAATTCAAAAAAATCGAAAACATTCGGTTTTTTTACGAGAAACCGCCCAGTTTTTCATGAAAAACAACATGCCAATTGAATGTTCTTAAAAAACGGTTTTTAAAACCGCGGTTTTTCAACGGTTTTCGAGCGGTTTTCAACGCATAAATTTTTTCAAATTTTTTGAATTTATTTTTTTAATTAGATCGGTTCACCGAGAGGTTTTTAATCTCAAACTGTAGTTGTATGCTCAAAAACCACGGTTTTCAAACAGTTTTCGCTGATTTTGTGAAACCTGAATGCAACCATTCGCCTCAGAACCTCAGCCCCTGCCTGCCCTTTGGTTGCTCTCACATCCCAGCTAGGATCCCTGAAGTGTTCTTCTCCAGGTTAGTGCTTTTAACAAGAGGGTTATTGTCAAATGGTTTTAGACTGTGTTTGTTTAGACTTGAGTTTGAGTTTGTTTAGCTTCTAGTTCTAGATCTCTATAAGCTATAAGCTATAAGCCAAATCAAACAGTATTTTTTCAGCCAGACGGAGAGAAGAAGCTCCAGCCCAATTTGCACTACGCGAGAGAAGCAAGGAAAACGATGCTTCTTGGGCTGGCTGGAGCTTCTGAATATCCCACTTCCTGGTACCCTTATAACTTAACTGTTATTTACGAAAAACTGTCATCCTCATCCAGCTCCAGCAGGTCAAATAGTTTCTTCCAGCTCCAGCAGCTTCTCCTCCAGCACCAGCCTAAACAAACACAGCCTTAGAGTTGTAGGAGATGGTTATTTTCAAATAGATTTGATGTTTTTGTATGTTTTTTTTAAAGAAAGACTCATTGGCCATCTCAGGCAGAGTCAAGTCAACATAATTTTGTTTACCCCATCCAGATCACGGTAGGTTGCTTCATATATGCAACGCAACCATTCATATCATAAACTCGGCCCCCCCTTGGTTGCTCTCACATCCCAGCAAGGATCCAAAGTGTTTGAAAATGGTTCGGATTTTTTTCCATCCGAATTTGAATCCGAATACCGAATCAAATTCGGATTACGAAGTATCCGTGAAATATGGGTCAGAATTCAAATATGGATGACCCGGGCCAGCCCATAGCCTTTGTCCTCCTGGCCCATCCGGCCATCCCCCACGGCCTAACCCCAATCTCACCCAGATCTGCCCCCGCGTCGATGCCCCACGGCAGCGTCTCGCCCAGATCTCCCCGGCCGCGTCTCCGCCTAGCGCATCCCCCTGGTCAGCGCTGAGTGCTTCCTCCCGACCGGGTCTCTGCCTGGCCACCTCGCCTCCAGTGGACTCCACTTCTTCCACACGACGGCGCCGAGCAGCGATCTCCTTTTCGCGTGATGAGAAGCCCCCATAGTTGTCTCGTCTTCTTCCCATCCCGCAGAAGAGAGCTCCAACTCCCAACTCCCCTTCCTGATGGCGCAGCAATAGGCGAATCCCGACGAGGTACTGATTGAATACCTTTGCTAATTCCCTTCGCCTCCGCGATTCAATTAGTTCGCGCATAGGAAGTGGGTGACAATGGCGCACTGTTATGTGTGTAGATGGTTCTCAGGCAGGAGATCAATGGTGGCAGTGTGGCACCTGTGAATAGCTAATAAGGAGTTGTGACTGTTTGTGCTCCGTTTCTGCTTGTAGGACTATATACAAGGTTTTAAATTTCGTTTTGGATAAAATTTCGCCGGTGACCGAAATCCGAAATTGGCGAAATCTCGTTATTTCGGATGAAATCTGGTCAAAATTGAAAGAACAAGATTAAAATCCGGAATTTTTCTGACCGAAATTTCGGCCAAAATCTCAAATTTCGCCCGAAATTTCCGAAATTACGGCAGATTTCAACTAATCGAAAAATGGGTCAAATGTTGTCAAACAATTTTGAATTTTGTTTGAAGGTTCCTGACACATCAGAGATGTTCTCGTTAAATTTTCAAGTGATTATCAAGTTTGTGAAATTTTTAAAAATTTGGACATTGCTACTGTCCTGATAAAACGTTGATCGGAAAGTTTGAACCAAATGACAATTAAAACAAACGAGGTTATAAAATTTTGAAATTTTTTGTGGATGGTTCTAACACATCCATAATATTCTAATAAAATTTTTAGATGATGATCAAGCGTCATGAATTTTTAAAAATTGAATAGTACTATTGTCCTGTTAAAAGGCTTATCGGCAATTTTGAACGAAATGAAAAATTATCCAAACCACGTTATAAAATTTTGAAAATTTTTGTGGATGGCCATCATGTAGCATTAATGGTTATAAAAAAATTTTAGATAATGATCATACTTAAATAATTTTTAAAAATTCTGGCTGTGCTACGTCCTAATAAAAGCTCGATAATCAATACATAGATTTGCTTTAGCAATCAAAAAAAGTTTAACATTTTTGAAAATTTTACAGAAGGTTGAGAAGGAAATGCTTAATATCTCATAAAAATTTTGAATCATGATCACACCCAGTGAATTTTTAAAATTCTTACAAGGCATAGTACCATTTATGTTCTTTCTCTTTTTAATTTTTGAAATATAATATAACAAATGAAGTTCAGTACTTATATAGATTTGATTGAGCAAACAAAAAAAGTTAAAATTTTTTAAAAATTTTATATAATGGTACTGAGGTAATTCTTAATCTCTCGTAAAAGTTTTAGATCATGATCACACTCGAGAAAATTTATAAAATTCTGACAAGTTAACAGTCCCAATTATGTTCATTCTGTTTTTGATTTTTTAATGATAACAAATGAACTTCAATTGTTCTGAAAATTTTTCTGTATGATCCTGCACTGCTCAAGATAGTATCATAAAATTTTCAGCTCATTATTAAGCTTTTACAATTTTATAAAAATCTAACAGTGTTTCTACCCAAATTTTAAGATGTCTCAAAAATTCATTTTTTGAACAAATTTTCATCAAAGATCGCTTTCTTATGGGTTATTAGACCAAATCCGGCCCTAAAAGTTCAAAATCCGGTCCAAATTTATGAAATTACGGTGAAATTTCACCGAAAAAACGAAATTACTGTAGTAATTTCAAATTTTTTTTTATTTGGCCGATAGTTTAGATTTTGTAGAGGCCCGAAATATGAAATTTCGGTGAAATTTGGAACCCTGACTATATACTCAAACTCTATGGTTCTACATTAATGTAGGTGGCTCTTGTTAATGGGCTTATCATTTTTGTCTTATTGCTTACAAATTTGTTTATTGATTCCTCAAATCTTTTTTCAATCCGTTTCACCTTCTTAAAATCCTTACGATCGTATTGGCAAATATCAAACCTGTACTTTTGTACACCTTTTCCTTTGATCTGTTGTTTTATAACAGTCTATGAACAATAGATAATAGATATCTATGTTTCAAAGGCAATCCATTTTATTTCTTGAATCCTAATGGTTGTAAAATTGTTTGGAAATTCTCATAGGGCCATTGTTATTTGTATACGTTTTTGCCACTCTTGAGGTGAGTGTTGGATTACACATAGATTGTAGCCTTTCTTATATCCATTCTTAGGTTCCTGGATATTAAGGTAAACATCATCCGTAGATCTTTATCTGTTTTTGATCCAAATCCATCATATATCCGTCCTATATCCATATCCTAAATAATCCTGATTCCGGCTATCCCGTATCTGATTCTGAATCCGGGAAAAAATGTGGGTTAGGATACGGGAAGAGCAATATCTGCCCGTATCCGACCCGTTTTCATCCCTAGGTATTACATTTGCTCTTCTTAAAGGTTGATGTCCTCGATAGCATATTATAAATGACAAATGCCTATAACCACTCCTCGATGCAACCTTCGTGTCATGGTAGTAGCTATTGGGCACATAAGCAGAGATGTACATGTGCAACAAGTATTGATGCTCTGATACCATCTGTTATATCGTGGCCTAAAATTCGCTTGATATCCAGGCCATCATGGGGGCAGGCCACACACGCATCACACATCATTTACAATTTTTGTCCTTATTTTATGTAAAAGGATTAGCCTAGAGATAATATATTTGGATCTAACAAGTATTATATGTTACTATAACTCACTTTAAAAGATAATACATGACTAATCTCACCACAACTTCACATGAGCCACATAAGCCACCACACTAACATACTAGGGTATTACCCAAATTTTGCCTAGATATATTAGTGTGTTTTCCTTATTTTTGAGGATGTTTAAATCTACGTAAATATGAACGATCCAAGACACCTCATTCGTTTTGGGCGCCATAAATTCTCACTTTAATTTTAAGAATTCTCTCATTAATTGATATAAAAAGGAGAAGGTTCTACGCCGCATATTTTGGTGTGCGTGGGACAAAATTATAACGGTGTGGATTAGTTGGATATATATATTGTAACTATATAACAAATACAAATATTGCAATATCTAGCTTTGTAATTGCGTTGATAGTATTAGTTATAAGAAAATAGTGAATTCAAAAAGGCGGTCCAGCGGAAGCTGGCATGTGACCAGCCTACTAAGTATTAGACTTGGCATTGGTGTCCACCGATTTTAAGAGTACACATACATCTGCTTATTTTATGGGAAAGCATGCGTCCACACCATGAGACCTAAATGTCTCTGGTGAATTCTTAGTGTGTGTAAGGGACACACCTGTGTATGAGTTGGTGGTATTGTGACTTTGTAAGTGTGGTGTATACTGACTGTATATGTCTGTCTCGTACTCTCTTGAGAAAGGAGATAAGTAAAAAAAAAACATTTGGTTTTCCGGAACTACCCGAGGTCCAGATTTCTTCTGGCAGAAAATAATCTATTGCCTTCTGTTGACGTTAAAAACTTGAAGTAGGGTTTCCGATTTCAGCACACCAGACGAACACTTGGTCAAGCGTGCCAATCGATTTGACCCTGTAATCGATAAGGTAAAGTCATGAAATCTTTCAAAGCCGATATCAGACGATAATCGGCGTAACTCTGATCAGCCAGAAGCCAATTAGGACGTAGTGAGATTAGCCGATCAAGGCTAATCAAAGGGTGAAAGTAGATTAGCTCTGAGAAGGCGATGCGCAGTAAGATAGAGCAAACCAAACCTGGGCGAAATCGATGAAGAGCAATAATCGGCGATGCGTAACTTTATTGATCAAAATCGACTTATAGAGGAAAATATTACAGGACTAAAAACTAATGAAAAGGAATAACTAGCAGATGTGATTTTTGCTGTGGATGTTCTTCCTAGGCAGCCTGTGCTCATCTTTTATACCATTTGGCCAATCCGAGTCCTATTACAATATGGTGATAACAGAATCCGTGTCGGCTTAGGTTTCCTAAATAGACTCCTGTTTCCAAATATTTCCACCATGCGCTATCCAAACTCTTGTAGATCTCGGATTGCTGATATCTCCGCACCTGTCAAATTTTGACGCAAACACCTTCATACCAGATAAGACCGTAAAAAGAATTCTGATTTGACAAACCATTCGGACTTGGCTCGATCTAGACTCAGATTAGCTCAGCTCGAAGCTCGAAATATGCTCAGTCCAAGCGAAGTGACCTATACATCGAGCAAACTGAGTTAACCAGCCTTCCAGATTCCCAGCCGCCTCCTTTACTCAACTTGTCTTCTCAATCCTCATGCCACACCAACCGTTCACCACTGTAGCAAACGTACCTTGTCCCACAGCCGTGACCAAGCTCAGAGCCTCAGACCCCGTCCTAGAGCCGCTCGAGCTTGGCTTGAACATGTATCAAGCTTGAGTTTAACCAACTATGCACGTTCAAGCTCATCTCATTTACAGCACTAATACTTAACATCATAAATCTTACATCTGGAATGCCTAACATTCTTCAAGAAAAACAATTGTCAGCCATAATTACACGCATAATTTCTCATTGGTCAAATTGTCAGCTCGGCTCGAACATGTATCAAGCTTGAGTTTATCGACCTAAGCTCGTTTGAGTTAAATCTTACATCTAGAATGCCTACCATTCTTCAAGAAAAACAGTTGTCAGTCATAATTACACGCATAATTTCTCATTGATCGAAGGGTGCCAATTGTCAACCATAATTACATGCATAATTTCTCATTGGTCAAATTATCAGCCATCACATGAAGACATGACGCACCTTACAGGGCCCTACTTACTTATTTCCATGGGACTCCATTGCAGGGGTGAAGTGGTCAAGTCAACCTGTTGACACTAACTCATATGCACCATTCCTTTGTTTCGGTTGCTTCTCCCATCCAGGAGCCACCACTTTCTCTGTCCTTGATTGTATCAGAGGCATCTCACATCCCTGCAGGTATTCTCCAGGTTGGTGCTAACGCAAACTGATGCTCTTCTCTTACGATTTCTTTATAAACTAATGGTTTAGAAATGATTTACCTACAATCATGTTCTTATTCCTCATCCTCCTTTTTGAAAGGGCATTCCCAGGTCCCAGCAATCATGTTTATGTGTAGTTTTCCCAGGTACCAGCAAACATAGCATCTGCATATGATTGGCAGGAATCCTTTTCTGCCATCCAGGTCTTACACTTCAGTGACTCGAAAAAAGTTTGGTAAAATTCTTTTACTAGCCAAAGTATACCTTCAATTTTGATGATCTAACGCTAGGCAAGTTTGGAAAAAAAATTATGATAAAGTATGACAACTTTAGTATATGAACCAAACATGCTAGTATCTAGGATAGTTTGCTTGCATGACTTCACATGTTACGTATTCGGTCCGTTGATTAACGTTAAGTTTTTTAAACTTTGCCTGCGAATGTTGGGCATGGATATAATTTAAATGATACCTTTTCCTTTATAATTCTATTTATTTTCTCTCATATGCTTTTATGAATTACCATCCACGTGATCGTATACTCGTGTTTTTCCAATATAATTAATAGAGGGTATTTCAGTCCCTCGTAGATCAATGAAGCAACCTGAACCAGAAAGGATAAGGATAAGAATCTTGCAAGGGGAATAAGGATCAAGGCCGGATTTGAAATTGAGATATCAAAAACACAACCACATTAAATGGCACATTCTTTTGACACATATCTGTGTAACAAGAAATAGTATCATTTGACAAAATGACAAAATGGAAAAATCATTTGTACGCCAAAAGATCAGGGTGGTCTAGGTGTACTTAGACATGGAAAAAAAATGAACATTAGCCTTTTATTTAAATGGCTTATCAGATTACATAATGGAGTGTGTCAGCAACTGGTAAGAAACAAATATCTTCAAGGAAAACCTTTATCCCAAATTGAGCACATTCAAACATGTGGACCAAATGTTAATTTTTTAAAATGAAATGGATCATCTCGTCTGCCGTGTAATTGAACCTTTTTAATTAATCGTGCTATTTAATCTTTTTTCGATGTCTCAATCTCAGATCTGGACTCCGTCCTTCTTCCCCGGGCCAAGCTGCCCATTCTTAATCCGTCGAGCTCCGGTTGCTTGATCTACATACATCGCTCTGCAGGTCTTCTTCTCCTGTTCTCCAGGTAAGTGCCTTTACAAATACTGTTCTATTCTCAGGTGTGATTTAACTTCCTTGTTTAGTTTCAGATGGTTCTCAAAAGTTTGATTGCAGTTGCGTTTATTTACTACATAATCTTCATTAAGTAGCAATCTTTGTACTCGATGTAGCATTAGCTCACCAGATCTTTACTGCATGTGGTGCATAAGCTAGTGTTGTGTCTTCATAAGGTGTACTCTCTCTCTCTCTCTCTCTCTATATATATATATATATGGAAGCCTTTTCCGTACTCTCGGGAATACATACTCTCACCTTCAATATACCACTTAAATGAAAGTATTATACTTCTTTATCATTTTCGATATACTTCAATAATGATTCTAAGATACTCCAATGTGACATGGTTAAAAAAATCATCGGAGTCCTATATTTTTTTTGCTATATACACTTTTACATATGTGAAAAGAATATATAAACAAATTATGCTATAAAGGGTGGGCTTTGATGAATTTTTTTGTGGAACTCATTTTAGAGTATCTTATAATCAGTGTTAGTATACGCAAAAGGATAAAGAGGTATAATAATATCATTTAAGCGGTATATTGAAGGTGGGTGTACGTACTCCCAGGAGTATAGAACCATTTTCCTATATATATATATAGGCGAAATATTCAGTGAAAACCACCCATTCCATGAAAACTCCGTGGAAACCACCCGTAGAAGTTTTGAAAAATTCTCAAAAAGTTATCATATGTAGGAGAGGTGAACTTCTACAATCCTGCAAAATTTGAAGATGAAACTCAATCGCATTTGAAAGATATGAAAAAGACAAACAACACTTCTACAATCTTGCAAAATTTGAAGATGAAACTCAATCGCATGTTGTTTGTCTTTTTCATATCTTTCAAATGCGATTGAGTTTCATCTTCAAATTTTGCAGGATTGTAGAAGTTCACCTCCCCTACATATGATAACTTTTTGAGAATTTTTCAAAACTTCTACTGTGGTTTCACGGAGTTTTCATGGAATGGGTGGTTTTCACTTTAATATTTCATATATATATATATATATATATATATATATATATATATATATATATATATATATATATATATATATATATATATATACATACATAATTTTGTGCGCCCTTAGATGCAAAAGCTAGAGAGGTCGAGTGGCCGATTCGCTCTTAACTACTTTTTCTTGGTCTTGTTATTTCTATGTAAAAGAAAATTCATATACTTGCTCTTACGCCAAAGGATCTCGCACCAGAAAGAAAAGCATGGAGGTGAATTTACAGCATAGAAGTGCTGAGCCAATGAAGCTATCCTACCAATTGTTAAAAGAGCTTACAAATTGTTTTGCTGAGGAGCGAAAACTTGGCAGTGGTTCGTTTGGAGTAGTTTACAAGGTATGATCAATACCATTCTTCGTTTAAACCCTGTACTTAAGTGAAGTGTTGTAGCTGAATATGGCATGCCATGCCATACATAGGTAGCAAAGGTCCACAAATGTAACCATGAGGGGCCAACTTGTTGCATATTTTCGTAGCACGTTTTTCGAGCCATTATCACTATTGATAAATAGCATAAAAGGTACTCCTATTACATGCCACGTTTGGTTGTTACATAATCAGGCAGCAAACAAAACATATGCCGCCGCCCCGCACTGGCGAGCCCCCACTCGTCCCAACTGTTACACCCCGTAGATCGAAGGCGGTACCCTTGACACCTCGCCACGACACCGCTTCTTCCCCGCACCTGCCACCACTCGAGCCTGTTAAAGTAGACTTGTATAGGGTGTTATTTGCTATTTTTCATCTTCCACCGTACATGTATATTCTTGGCCCATTGGCCTATTCAATCACTTGAGCTGCTATTCAAACTATTCCAACATGGTATCGAGCCACCTAGCTAGGGTTTCACTCAAAGATCTTTATGCTGATCGCGCCACGGCCATCCTCACTGGCGACGCCATCGTCGTTGCCGCATGACTTCTCTGGCGGCGCCTCTCTCTTCTTCTCTCTCGGCGACGCCATCGCCTGCCGCAGCCTCCTCCGGCGTCTTTCGCCGGCGCGCGGGTCATCCTCGCTTCCACCGTCCTCGCCAACGTCCGCCGCTAGTGCCTCGCCGCCCTCTCCTCCTCCACACAAGAAGAAGATCGGCCGCAACCACTCCCGGGTGGCGACGCTTCCTCTGTTCCGCTCCAGGCCGCCGCCGCTGTTCCTCTCCTCGCCGGCGTCCGCTCCGCTGGCTTCCTCCTCAGCGCCGGCTGCCTCGCTTTGCTGCCCCTCTCCTCCGTCACAGTCAGCGCTAGCCACTCCTTGCAGAATAAAAAGAGCAGAGTCGAAGCCAGAAAAGAAAAGAAAAGAAAAAAAATCTCTGCTCAGCCACTCCTTCTGTGCTCATCTAAGACGGCCATTGCATCTCGTTCCTCGGGACCGATGCCTCTCCCGCCAGTTATGTTTGATGGGACCAACTTCTGAGAGTGGTCCACTATGCTCCGGGTCTCACTTGATAGCCAGCGTCTATGAGGTCATCTCACTGGAGCTCATCCTCGCCCGCCAGTTCCAGTTCGCCCAGTTTAGCCGGTGGTTGGGCCAGATGGTGCTCCAATCTCTGCAGATGTTCTAGCAAAGATACTGGCGGAGACCGATCAAGATGTTTGCCGATTTGCTAGCAAAGCGGATGAGGCTCGTCTTCGTTGTCATCATCTTAGTCAGCATGAAGGCTGAGCTTGCCATGGATCTGGCCTCCCTTCCTTCTTCTCAGCTGATGTGGGAGCGTGCGCGGGCTCAGTTCCTGCTGAGCAGCGATGCTCTCTACACCTCTACACTGGAGTTGGCGAGCTCTCTCCTTCAGCAGGACTCCACCATCGATGCTTTCTACCAGCAGATTACTGATGTGTGGCATCAGCTTGACTCCTTGGAGCCTCCCTACAGTCCGACCTGCGACTGCTGTGGCCTTCATCGGGACCACAAGAGTGCTGTTCGCCTCTTTGAGTTCCTCCGCCGACTTCAACTGGAGTTTGAGTAGCTCCGTGCTCAGTTGCTGGCCTGTTCGCCTCGACCGTCCCTGGTTGAGGCGCTCACCCTGGTCCATGCAGAGGAGACTCGTCTTCGTGGTGTTCTCTCGTCCTCCTCATCCGTCTTGATCGCTTCCACACCTCCTACGACAGCTCCTGTGACTGCTCCTCTCGCAACACCGGCAGGAGGCTCCGTTGCTGTGGTGAGTACCGTTGGTGTAGTGGTTCGCTGTAACTATTGCAAGAAGACAGGCACACCATTGAGCAAAGGCAGAGGCGGCCTCGTAACCGCAAGGGTGGAGGTAGTGGGTGGTACCTCTCGCCCACCTGACGCCGATAGCCATGCAGATGTGACTTTCGGCGCCTTGAGCGCATGGAAGCGCCACTGGGGCGACACCTTCTTCAGGACCATCTGTTGCCAGTCTTCCTTCAGGTATACAGTTGCCTTGGATTCTTGACTCTGAGGCTTCTTTCCATATGACATCTGATCCCACTCACCTTGGCCCACTGAGTTCTTCAGCTATTCCTATGTCTGCCGTAAGCGGTGATGGTACTTCCTCTCGATTCTTTGGTCGTGGCACTCTTCACACTTCTTGTTTTCATGTTCCTTCTATTTCACATGTTCCTCGCCTCGATTCTGACTTATCTCTGCTTTGGCCTTTGTCGACCTTGATTGTCGTATCATTCTTGAGGCTGACTCTTGTTCTATTCAGGATCGTCTCACCGGGACCCTGGTTGGTACTGGCCGTCGGGTCTGTGACTCTCAGCGTCTTTGGGAGCTTGACTGGCTTCGCCTTCCCTCCGCTAAATCACGTCCACCTCCAAAGCAGCCGATCATTGCCAGATTCGATATTCTTGTCCTCGACACCCCTGCTTCCTCCAGTTTTGCTCAGTGGCATCATCGTTTAGGTCACATGTGTGGGTCTCGTCTTTCTTTGTTCGTGAGTCGTGTTCTTGGGAAGGTTCTTGGTGATACCTCCCTATCCTGTATGGGTTGTAAGCTTGGGAAGCAGCTACAGCTACCCTATCCCACCAGTGACTCGGTGTCTCTTCAGTCGTTTGATTTGGTTCATTCTAATGTATAGGGCCCGGCTCCCTTCGTTTCAAAAGGGGGTCATCGCTATTATGTGATCTTTATTGATGATTTCTCTCGTTACACTTGGATCTATCTTCTGACCTCTAGGCATCAGGTGTTGTCTGCCTACCAGGCTTTCGTTGCCATGGTCCGTACACAGTTTGACTCGCCTATTCGTGTCTTCCGTGCTGACTCTGCTGGCGAGTACCTATCCACCTCTCTTCATCAGTATCTCCTTGAGCAGGGTACTCTTCCTCAGTACTCTTGTACTGGTGCTCACACTCAGAATGGTGTCTCTGAGCGCAAGCATCGTCACCTTCTTGAGACCTTTCGGCGATGATCTTTGTCTTCCTCTGATTCGCCCCTTCGGCCGAGGTCATCTCTATTCTTTGTCTACCTTGTGAATCTTCACCTTCTCATCGCTCTTGAGGTGCCACCTGTTGAGCGCCTCTTTGGCAGACTCAGTCTGATACAGTCACCTTCGTGCATTCGGGTGTGTTGTCTTTGTGCTTCTTCACCTCGTGAGCGGACGGTTAATCGCTTTCGATCTGTTGAGTCGTCTTTCTTGGTTACGATCTTTGGCGCTTGATTATATCGTTGGGACCCTGTGGCTCGCAGGATCCGGGTCTCCCGAGATGTCACCTTTGATGAGTCTCGATCCTTCTTCACTCGTGATCCTTCCTCTAGCCCACCCTCTACTTTTGATTCGCTCTCTTTCCTCACTCTACCTGATGCTTCTTTCTGTCCACCATCACCCTCTCCTCCGTCCCCACTTTTACCTCCATCCTCGCCACCATCACCCTCACCTTCCATTCCAGTCCCTTCGTCCGCTGCTCCACCCTCTCCCTCGCCACCTCAGCAGCCTTCCTTTGCCTTTACTCCTTCGCCTGTCCGTTTCCACTACACTCGTTGTCCACCTCCTCCCAGTTCCTCCTCCTTTCTAGGTTCGGCTCCTACTCCCACTTCAGAGTCTTCTCCCTCTTTAGAGTCCTCTTCCTCTGCTCCTACTTCAGAGCGTATCTCTCCTGCTCCCTCTTCGCGATACGCTCTTCGTGATCGGCGTATGATTCCTCGTCCCGATCGCTACGGTTTCGTTGCTCCTGCTACCGTCTCCTCTGAGCCTACTTCGTATCGCGATGCTGTTACTCATCCTAAGTGGCAGTTCGCTATGGCTGAGGAGCTTGCTGCTCTAGAGCACACTGGCACTTGGGACCTTACTCCTCTTCCTGCTTCTGTCACTCCTATCACGTGCAAGTGGGTCTATAAGATCAAGACTCGCTCTGATGGCTCTATTGAGCGCTACAAGGCGCGTCTCGTTACACGTGGTTTCCAGCAGGAGTATGGGCGTGACTATGAGGAGACCTTCGCTCCTGTTGCTCACAGGACCATTGTGCACACACTTGTGGCCGTTGCTTTTGTTCGCCGGTGGACCATCTCCCAGCTTGATGTGAAGAATGCTTTTCTTCACGGTGAGCTACGTGAGGTCTACATGCACCCACCTCCTGGCTATTCTGTGCCAGATGGCTACGTGTGTCGCCTTCGTCATTCTCTCTATGGGCTCAAGCAAGCCCCTCGGGCTTGGTTTGAGCGTTTCACCTCTGTTGTCACCACTGCTGGTTTTGTTGCTAGTGAGCATGACCATGCTCTCTTCGTTCACACTTCTCCTCGTGGTCGTACTCTTCTTCTTCTTTACGTGGATGACATGCTCATCACTAGTGATGATTCTCAGTACATTGCCTTTGTAAAGCGCATCTCAGTGAGCAGTTTCAGATGTCTGATTTGGGTCTTCTTCGGTATTTTCTTGGGATTGAGGTCACTTCCACGCCTAAGGGCTACTACCTCTCCCAACGGAAGTACATTCAGGATCTCCTTGATAGGGCATGTCTCACCGATCAGCGTACTGTTGCCACTCCTATGGAGCTTCATCTTCAGCTTCGTCCTACTGACGGCACTCCCCTTGAGGATCCTACTCGCTATCGCCACCTAGTTGGGAGTCTTGTTCACCTTGGCATTACTCGTCCTGACATCTCCCATGCTGTTCACATCCTGAGCCAGTTTATGTAGACTCTTACTCAGATACACTACAGTCACCTCCTTCGAGTCTTGCGGTATCTTCGTGGTACAATTGATCGCCGTCTGTTTTTCTCTTGCTCCAGCCCTTTGCAGCTCCATGCCTATTCAGATGCTTCTTGGGCTAGTGATTCCTCTGATCGTAAGTCTCTCTCTGCTTATTGTGCCTTCCTTGGTTCTTCTCTCGATTGTTCGAAGACCAAAAACAGATCAGATTTCGCTCTAATCGAGGTCGAGTTGCAGCGCTTGTCTCGTGACTACCGAGGTGACTTGGTTACGGTGGCTCCTGGCAGATTTTGGTGTCACTGTCTCTACCCCTACGACAGTAATGGCGCGATCAGCATTGCTCGAGATCCGGTGAACCACGAGCTCAGCAAGCACATTGGTGTTGATGCTTCCTATGTCCGATTTCAGGTGCAGCAACAGGTGGTTGCCCTTCAGTATGTGCCCTTCGAGGTTCAGATCGCAGATTTTTTCACCAAGGCACAAACTAAAGCGCAACATGATCTTCATCTCTCCCAACTCAATGTTGTGGATCCACCTTGAGTTTGAGGGGGGTGTTAAAGTAGACTTGTATAGGGTGTTATTTGCTATTTTTCATCTTCCACTGTACATGTATATTCTTGGCCCATTGGCCCATTCAATCACTTGAGCTGCTATTCAAACTATTCCAACAGGGCCAACCTAATTAGTCTACCACCATCATCGCTATGCAACATGTTGTCACCGCCTACCACCCTCCTTCGAATCTGTGGCTAGTGGCATCTAGGGTGCCTCTGTGAACATTCCAAACCAGGGGATCCCTCCCCTAAGATGACTGGTCGTGCTAGCGGTAGCTAGGAAGAGTCTCCCCACTTCTATTAATTATATCATCATCATAGCACAAAAGACAATGTTAAGTATTAATAAGAGATGTTGAACAGGGCGTGTGTGAAAATGGGGAAGAGATTGCTGTGAAAGTGTTTCATATGATGGCAGTTGATGATAGTGAATTTCAGAAGGAGTTCCAGAACCTTAGGGGACTAAAGCATCAAAATATTGTAGAGCTAGTTGGCTACTGCAATGAAACAGAGGAAACACTAGTGAAGCATGAGGGGCAAACAGTTCTTGCTCATATCTTACATATGGCCCTCTGCCTCGAGTATGTAGACAATGGAAACCTTGGCGGGCATCTTTCTGGTAATTAAGGTGGCACTCTGTGCTGCACGTGCATTTTATTTAGCATGTAATGAAAAAAAATATTCTTTAGATAACATTTTTTAGTATTTTTTTTGGTTATTTACAGATGAATGCCAGGGACTTGATTGGCATCTACGTTACAAAATAATTAAGGGGATCTGTGAAGGTTTAAAATATCTTCGTGAGGGATTGGAGGAACCTATATGGCATTTGGACTTAAAACCTGGTAATATATTGCTAGATAAGAACATGGTGCCAAAAATTGCAGATTTTGGTTTGTCAAGACTCTTCGGCGAAGAAAAAACCAAACAGACAATCAGTTCTGTAGGGACATGGTAAGCTTAATAATTCCTCATGCCAAAGCATTCTTTTTGGGCAGTTGGCTACAGGACACTGCAAAAGTTTGCTGTACAAGGGTGTCCAGCTGGCCCAGGGATTCATTTGTTTATTTATCGTACAATTAGTGTCTTTTTGGCAAGGAGTTGGTTCCTATGTAAAATGTGCTTAAGATATAAGTAGGTGCAAAGTTTACATGACATGTGACCTTGAGACCCTCGTGTGGAAAAGCACAAAGTGGGCTGAGATCTTCTCCGTGGACTCATCCAAATAGTCTATGGGTTTTGGTGCGGAATTTTGCTCACATAGTTTGGCCCGGGATTCTAGTCGATCATGGCTTATCCAAACATGCCCTATTTGTCCTTTGGTAAAAAAACAACTACAACAATGAAGCCCCAATGTCACAGGTGTTGTTCTTTAGAATTAACCGGAATCTCGAGAAGGTCTATTCATCAAAATTTTAGTGTATTATGCACTTCCATGCATGCAATCTGTAAATATCTCGGTCATTCTGGGATATTAAGATGTCGCGACGGTGATTTTGTTTGCTGCCGGAGCAGGTTGGGTGAAGCACATGCATGTTTTATGTTATTATGGAATGAAGAAAATTTTCAAATTTAAAGGCTGGGGATTTGACAGAGAAGGGACCCAAAGTCTACGATTGGTGAAGAACGGAAGGGCAACTTGCAATTCCCCTTATTTTTCTAGGCCTTGTTGTTTATTGATTGGAAGGATGAGATTAACTTTGCTCATAAGCATCCTTTGCATAGGATACAAACCCTTTAGCACAAGGCACAAATTGCGCAATGTTCCCTAGCTATTTTATATCGTCTTTTTAGTCAGCTAAGCATCAACTTGTAACGTATATGATGACATGCAGTGGATACCAGCCGCCAGAATACATAGAAAAACAAGTACTCTCAGATGGGTATGACATATTTAGTTTGGGTGTCATAATTGTAAAGATAATGACCGGACGTGAAGGCTACTCCATTATTGCTGACATGACGCACCGAAAATTTGTTGAACATGTAAGCATAATTGTTTGTTTATATCAATTTGAATCGTCCATTTTGGAAAGTTACTATGCTATGTCTGATCTTTGTGTGCTATGTCATTCTAACTTTTTGTTCCAATGTTGGAGGTACACGATAATTGGAGGAAAAGGCTACAGGAAATATTGAGGGGCAGCTCACTCGAAGTATCTTGTGAACAGGTGAAGAGATGCGTTGAGATAGCATTAAAATGCACGTTGCCGAATCGACAAGACAGGCCTAGTATACAGAAAATTGTTTCTGATTTAAACGAGACCGAAACAAGGATAGCTGACCTCGGGTTGCAGATAGAACAGGTACGATCACTCATGACAAATATGTTATTTCCTTTCATCAGAAATTACCTTATTACCATTTGCCCTTGTTGAAAATGTAGATGGTAATATGTGCAGCAGAATTCTGTGCTAGACGGAACAATATTATCCTGTCAGAAAAATCTACAATACATGCAAATTAATTGCATCTGAGCATTTTTTTCAATCGTCTAGATTAATTTCTCTAATTAACTAGATTAATTTTTGTTAATCATCGATTAGAGACTAGATTTATCTAATTGCCATAATTAAGGTCTATGGTAACTGTTTATACAGATCAGTCAAGAAAAAGTAGAAACAAATCTCTCTGGCTGGCGGTGCTTTGGATTCTACGGCACAGAGTTTTTGCCCTGCAATTTGAATATGTCCTATGAGGAGGCATTGTCCGATGGGGAGGCAGCGTCAGCGTGTGCCGACTCCGCCCAGCCGCAGAGCATCAATCCCGCTAACCTTCTAAGGAAGAGTATTTCGTTTCAATTCCTAAATGACATAGCAGATGGTTTTTCTGAAGGGCGAGTACTTGGTAGGGGTAGGTTCGGAGTGGTTTACAAGGTATGATCAACACTTGTATTTTCATACTGTTCAATTGTCACTGCCGCTGAGCAAAGAGCCCATTGCCCTAATAAGAGATATTCAATAGGGAGTCAATGAAAATGGAGAATTTTTTTACTTATATCAATTTGTTTCGTCCATTTTGGAAAGTTACTATGTTATGTCTCACCTTTGTGTGTATGTCATTCTAACTTTTTGTTCCAATGTTGAAGGTACATGATAATTGGAGGAAAAAGCTACAGGAAATAATGAGGGGCAGCTCACTCGAAGTATCTTGTGAACAGGTGAAAAGATGCGTTGAGATAGCATTAGAATGCACGTTGCCGAATCGACGTGACAGGCCTAGTATACAGAAAATTGTTTCTGATTTAAACCTCGGGTTTTGGATAGAACAGGTATGATCACTCATGACAAAGATGTTATTTCCTTTCATCAGGTCCTTGTTGAAAATGTTGATTGTAATATGTGCAGCAGCATTCTTTTCTAGGCAGAGCATCCAATGAGGGGGAAAATGTGCATATCAATCGCAGGACCGCAGCTCCCGCCGCAGAGCATATGCGCCCAGCCGCAGCTCTTCAATCGCAGGGCCGGCAGAGGCAGGGTTAACCTTCTAGGGAAGGGTATTTCGTTTCAATTCCTAAATGACATAACAGATGGTTTTTCTGAAGGGCGAGTACTTGGTAGGGGTGGGTTCGGAGTGGTTTACAAGGTATGATCAACATTTGTATTTTCATACTGTTCAATTGTCACTGCCGCTGAGCAAAGAGCCCATTGCCCTAATAAGAGATATTCAATAGGGAGTCAATGAAAATGGAGAAGCCTTTGCTGTGAAGCTCTATAACACACTAGGACATAATGATAAGCAGTTCCAGAATGAGGTTACAAACCATACAACAGTCCATCATCAAAATATCGTGCAGTTAATTGGGTACTGCCACGAAACACATAATAGCGTTGATAGGCACCATGGGAAATACATCCTTGTTGATAGAACACGTATGGTGCTCTGCTTCGAGTATTTGCAAAATGGATCCCTTCGCAGCCATATTTCAGGTATGACACCGCAACATGCAACATAATGCTATTTATTTGGGAGTAGTTGAAGAAAATAGCGTCCCTTAACGTTACATTTTGGATATACAATCCCTGTTTCCTTTTACAGATGAATGTTCTGGACTCGAATGGCACACGCGCTACGGAATAATTAAGGGAATTTGTGAGGGTCTAAGATACCTTCACGAGGGATTGCCCAGTCCTATTCTGCATCTGAACTTACATACTAGTCAAATATTGCTGGATGAGAACATGGTGCCAAAAATAGGAAATTTTAGTCGTTCAAGAGTCTTGGACGGAGAGAGTTTCTTCACAGGAAACATTATTGGGACAATGTGAGCTAAAGTCTAACTAAGCTCTTTTTTCTCCGAGCAGTCAAATTGCATTTGCTTTATACTGATTGTGTTTGTGAAATTTATGGTATCACGCAGTGGATACATGCCCCCAGAATTCGTAGAAAAACAAGTAATCTCAGACAAGTATGACATATACAGCTTGGGTATCATAATCTTAGAGATCATGACCGGGAAGAAGTACGACCACTACAGTCATATGCATCACGAAGAGATTATTGAGCTTGTAAGAAAAAGTTACCTTTTGTCATTGTACCAAGATCAGTAGCCAATTTCTTTAACAAGTATATATTGCGTATATGTTTTACATTTGCATTGTATCATTCTAGCTCGGAATTCCGATTTTGTAGGTAGTTGGAAACTGGAGGAAGAGGCCACAGGCAACATTGAAGGACACATCCTCGGTGGAAGGATATTACCACCAAGTAAAGAACTGCATCGAAATAGCATTGATGTGTCTGAAGATTGAGAGACACAAAAGGCCCTATATCGGGGACATCATCCATATGCTGAACGGAACAGATGATCTCGAGCGGTTCATCATCCATGTGCTGAACGAAACAGATGATCCCGAGCTGCTCGACGTCCAACCCACGGAGCTGCTTTTGACTTAATGGATTAAGCTGATTTCTGCCACCAAAGCACAGGAATAACACAAGAATAACCATGGAAAAACAATAATAAATTTGTAGGATGCGTGCCGTGTGAAACCATTGACCTATAAGGGGACGACTTAATTAATCATTTCAAGATAGTTTTTGCGTTGTAATTTAATCATTTCGAGGAGGTACCTTACGAAGCTGCCGCTTTGCAGCGTTGTGCCACCAAGGTGCACCTACACTTTCACTAACAATGCGCAAACAGCCACAGCCGCCACCATCCGACAGCGACGACTTCTTCACACAGCAGAGCATCGGGGTGCGTGATCTGGACCTTGAGCATGCTGACCAAGACTCAATCGCCGACGAGTATGACAATTTTTCCGAGGAAGCTGACGAGACGGCCGGCCAGGCGTGAATCCAAGGGGCAGGCTCCATTAGGGCCGAGCCTACTCTCCACTGTCACCGGAACAGCACCACCGCGGCGCCTACGGTTGCCTACAAGGGCAATCCTCCATGGGCATTGGCCGAGCTGCAGGAGCAAGAACCAAAGAAAAGGATAGTTGCTAGGGAAACCAACTCATAGGCCTTTGTCGAAGCCCACAAGGCCCACTACGGCCTCACTCATCACCACCCCTACCGGACATCCTAATCCAACTCCACATGTTCCTCCCTAATCCCCGATCCAATCCCAATCGCATCTGAGCTTTGCAGGGGGCGCTCTGTTGGGACGTGGAGCAATGCAAGCCGAGAAGCCAGCGCTGCAAGGAGCCAAGGGGCTGGCCGCTGGCCAGCTGGGGCGGGCCGCCACCTTCCACCGGGCCGGTGATGAGGTGCGAAAGGTGACGCTGACGGTTGCATGTCGCCCAGCAGAAGAGGCAACCTCTGCTCAGGTGAGCTCGATCAGAAGAGTAAACAAAATCACGTAAGTTCACTAAAAAAAATCAAAAATGAAAAACAAAACAACTCATAAAGTGAGTCAGCCAAAGCAAGGTTCATGCCCAAAGCAAACATACCGTTCAAAAGCAGAAAATAGGTGAACTAATCCTATTATAGTACCATTCATAAACATAAAATGGGAATCACTTTAACCTCATCCTTCCGATATCAACACATAAACTCTTTCTTTTCCTATCTATCTTTTCTTTTTTCAGGTAGTGATCCTAGAAACTGTTGGTCTCTATCCCCTCTGCGCCTTGAACACCTCAATAACCACTTGTTCTAACCATTTGCCCCTCCCACCCCAAAAAAAGAAGCATAGCTTCTCTGTCTTCCTCCTTTCTCTAAAAAATAGTCCAGATGATGAACCATTATGTTTTATCAAGGTGTGTAGGATCAGCAGGCTTGACATTTTTTAAGCACTCTGCATTACACGCTTTCTAGATAACCCACAGCAATGCTGAAATGAAACAACCGTGATTTATTTACTCAAAGTGCATCATTAAATTAAATTAAGCAACAATGACTACCTGAATATATTGATTATTACAAGTATGCACAATTAAATAAATTACATTATACAAAAAATTTAATTACAATTTAAATACAAATTACATGAATGATTAAATTACAACGCAAAAATAAAAATTTTACAAGATATTCGATAGCTTGCACGTAAATTTAAAAAAATTGTATTTATTAGTAAAGGCAGCGAATTAATATAGAAAAAGAAATAAAATAAAATAAAATAAAATTAAATTAAAATTGCCGTCAGACCCGTATGAATTGTTATCGCTTGCTAAGGTACTCGATTCGTCGGGGCCTAAATCGACACCTCTCACGAAATTAGGGTTTCATCACTCGGTAATTAACAAACCTGTGAATTTATTTCGTAGACGCGCATAATAAAAATATCGGACAATAGAAAAGTAACTTTCTATAGTAAAACAGTAAAAAGCATACAGTAGAATTGGATGGACATAGAGCACTGTGAAATAGGATAGACCTTCCAGCCGAAGCTATCCCTCCGGCCAAAAACCTTAAGGCTTTAAGGTATCCATGCTCAAACATGTAAGGCACAATCCACTCCATTCACAAGACCACAAGTCCAAGCCCCCATCGCAAGGCACACAGGGGAGCAAGTTCCCTAGGGACAAAAGCCCCACAGCCAACTCTTCCCAAGTCTAAGAGCAAGTTACGGAGCACAAGCCCAGGAGCAGAGAAGGAGCAAGCATAACTAGAGGCACCAAAGAGCTAGAAGGCCACCAATACACCAGGATCAGAAGGCCTCAACCATCAAGGAGCCAGAAGACAAGTAGAGGAGACCAAGACAACCACATTTTCACCACCACCACTTCATCATCTGCATCTTTTCTATTTCAGCACCACAACTGCAGGTAAACAATAACTCATCCTAATAGAGTCAATATAGCAGAAGCAATGATAATTTTAGAAACTAGAAATAATAGATAATTAGTGGTCTCAGTAGGTTAATGCAGTAAGGGTTGCACGTGCGGCCCCAATAATCTACCCATGATCCCGGCTACGGCAGATTAAGGGTATCGTTGCAGCGCCGTCCAACCCGAGCATCACCCTTAAAATTCATCATAGACCAGAATAGATGTCGGGACCCGAATATGCAAATCCAGACTCTCTGTGTATACTACACTAGTCCAGGATCATGTTAGTGCACACAAGCTCAACATCGGTAAATATCACAATCATACACAGCGGAAATATTACAAAAGATATCATATATTAAATATTACTAGTTGAATGACCTTATTATCAACTTACAGGGTTATGCCTCGCAAGGCTGAATAGCAAATTAAACTGTAGGAATAAAAACATAGATAACCCCTCAGGATACCATAGGCAACTGATAAGGCTTACACACTGAACATTCGTCTTCTCATGGTACGTCTCTAGTATTGATGTAGACTCCTCAACTGTTGATTTGGTATTGGCAAGGATGAGTACTTAAAACACTCAACAAATTGTGCGCAAAATGCAAATCTATTGAACTATATGCAAGGTTTATTCCAAAGGAATGGCAACATGGCTATTTTGCAGTAAAGTAGCATTTGTAAATGAATACAGTAAATAAATTGAAAGACAGTAAAATGAATAACAATAATAGATAGTTTTGGCATTTTCAAGTAAACAAAGGTATCCAATCCTAAGCCAAGTTCCAACCTTTCATGGCAACCTGCCATCCCATCCCACATGTTAGATTTTGCAAAAATATAACCCTTGACTGTAATTCCCGAGCTATGCTTAATACCGCGAGCACAGATATTCGAATAGATTTACACTCTGCAGAGATTAAGCACTTTACTCATATAACATGATCGTCTCTTGGTACCTTCTGGATTAACACACTTTCTTTGATGTGTCGGCGAAGAGATGCTGACAAAGCCTTTACAAAGCTCTGCCTTAGCTTATACTACCCGCTGAGGTTTCAACAGGCCCCCTCTTGCGACATGTGAGTTGATCCATGAACCCGGGACTTACACCACCAATGGTAGTACCAGAGCTAAAACATTGCTAATTAATCAGCTAGGTTGTCCCATAAAACACATGTGGTTGCATGACTGACTCAGGTTAAAAACTTACAAGGTTAAGTTCTTAGAGTGATTAGGGTAAGACTTCTACATACCCTCTGTCATTCCTCGCCCGTCTTGGCACACTGTCACTTGCCACTTGCCCCCATCTAAATGGTTACCACCCTAGTTGATTAACAAACACCATGTGCTATCAACAAGTCAACATCATTGCGTGACATCCTTCGTCACTACAACACAATATCCTCATGTGACAACACCTGACACACCAATTCATAATCCTATTCCATATTCCATTAGTTAAGATTAAACATTAATAATTCAAGTGCATGCGATGATATGGCATGTCTAAGCAATAATACGGTCTAAATGTTGATTTTTGTTGGGGATTGGATAATTTTCATAAAGTCCATTATACCCCGGCAGCCGGTTTTCGGCCGACCATGCATACCTTCGGATGGTGTCTCCGAGGAAGATCTTCGGATGTGTTGGCTAGAGGGTCTGCCCCGACCATGTTTAAGCTTGTCCCCGAGCATGTGCCTTAATTCCCCGAGCGTGCTTTCTCGGGCGTGCGCAGCGGTTGGCCAGGGTCGAGGCAAAATCATGAGCATGTCCGACAGATCGTGCTCGATCCATAAAGACGATGTGGCGATAATTACGCTGCGGTTTAAAAGACCGTTAAGCCACGATCTAAGCCCATAATGTCTACGACACAGCATGGCAAAAATCAAGGGAAGCATTACAGCCACGTTCAAGCACAGTAATGGCATGTTATTCGGCTGTAGTTGTTGTAGTCGTCTATAAATACCCCCGTTGTAGATTAGGGGAGAGTGGGATACAATACACGCAAGATCCCTGTACAAACTCAAGCAATAGCAAAACCACTGGATGTAGGGTTGTTATCTCGATCGTGAGAGGCCCGAACCAGTATAAAAATTCCTTGTCCACTGTCCTTTCGAACAATAGCATCCTAATAGCATTCTTCGGACATAAACCCTTCGCGAAAAAGGGGGCCTGGTTGATCCCTCAATCAACAAGTAAGCTCAGCGAGGAACCCGTTTTCTAAACATCGACAGCTGGTACTGTCCGTGGGGATACGACTAGTGAGTCCTTTCGTGGAAAATCCCTGAAGAAGCCGAATTCTCAAGATGGTCAAGACCTTTGCACCTTCAACGACGTTGAAGATGATGACATGTACTACGCTGACAAAGACGTAGCTGGTGTGGTTGACCCAGAAGGTCACACTGAGCCCGGGAGTCCTTCCCCGGCTGCTGCAGCGTGAGAGTGTTTCCTCCGCTCGCAGCGCAATTCCCTCACGGATGATGAGGAGTGTGATGGCCTCTACGATGGTCTGGATATTCCTGACTATTTTGAGCCCGATCACGAGACCGCGTCGTGAGAAGACACCATGATGTCGCCTTCGCAGTCTCTGTACTCCCGCGATGTCAACATGGCAGGAGGAGAAGAAGATCCTGAGGTTGAATCCTCGGGGGCTGTTCGTCATCGTCGCTACGAGGCAGCCAAGAGCCATCTGGAGGTGTCTCTGAACAGAACCCTGGCAAGCATCCGTCGCCAAGCCCGTGAAATGATGGGTGCCAGGGCTGAATCCTCAGCTCGCGAGAGTTCTCGCGGGCACCTCTCACCGAAGCATGTGCGTGACCGGCGGCCAAGATCACTCCATCCCGTTTCGCAGAGCATTGAACATGTAACATCCCAAAAATTTGAGTTTTTGTATGTTTTAAATTAAAAATGAACCATTCGTATTTTTCTCGAATTAATCAAAGCTTAAATTGAATTTTCTAATAATTAGAAGATTTAATTTGATTAATATATGCATCAAATCAAAGGTTTCTAGTTTTTGTTGGGTTCCTTGTGCTCCAAGGAATTTTTCTGTATTTTTGGAGATTTTTCTGAATTTATTTGCTATTTATTTGAATTTATTTGTTTTTATTTGAATTTCTGGGATTTTTTTTATTCGGAAAACGTTTTAATTTTTAAAAAAACCCTCTCGGGCCGAAACCGCCCCGGCCCATCACTGTGCTCCTCCCGGCCCAGCCCATCATCACCGAAACCCTAATGTTGTGGCCGTTTGATTCGGATCCAAGGGCTATCGCTCGCCCACGTCACCCCGAGCGCCGCCGCCGCCAGCACGCGAAACCCTAGCCGCCGCCACTTGGAGTCCGTGTCGCACGCCTCGGGGCTATTTAAAGCGCCGCCACGCACCGCCCGAGGTTTCCTTGTGCCGACTTTTTGGTCCACCTCCCATCGCCTGAGACACAGCCGTCGAGGAGAACGAGCTCGCCGAACCACGCCACCGCACCCGAGCACTTCCTCGCTGTCGTTTGCCCTCTCCGGTCGTCCTCCGCCTCCACCGGTTGCACGCCCGAACTCACCTCGAAGCCCTCTTCCGGATCCGCCACTTCTTCCGCCCGATCCGCCCGTCCTTCGCCACGTCTGGTGTCGTCTTCTCCGCCTCCGGTAAGCGCGCCGCCACCACACGTCGCTTCCATCCGCAAACCTCACCGTCCGTCTGCGGTGGACGCTCCAGATTGCGCGCGTCCTTCGGTAGTGAGCATCAACGAATCACCGTCCGATTCGGAGCCGACGTTCAAGATCTTGCCGCGTGGCCGAACCCCGCCCCCATGCTACGTCAGCGCCACGCCAGTCGCCACGTCATCGCCATGTCAGCCCTAGCCGCCACGTGGCATGCCACGTCGACGCGGTCTGCCGCATCACCCAAAGGTCGCCTCGGTGCTCTCGGTCTACCAAGGACCGTGCCACTAACATGCGGGCCCCACTCGTCAGAGGGAATTCTTTTTCCTTTTCTCTGATTTTCCCGAAAATGAGAAATTCCAGCCAATCAGAAGCCGACACGTGTCACCCTTTCCGAAATTTTCTGATTTTCTCTAAATTAAATCTTAGAAGGCCGTTCTCCTTCGTCCAGAACTCCGATTGAGCCGATTCAAATTTCTAAATTTTTGTAAAATTGAGATCTACATTCTAGAGCCATTTATTTTCAATTTTGAGCTTGTTTTCTCCTCTGTTTTGTATTTATTTGGTTTCGTTGCTTTATTTTCCGGAGACGAATCTCAAGGAGCGAACGGAGACTTCGAAGACCAAGAATCAGCACTTGAACAACAAGGCAAGTCGTAGACCTTTGATCATATTGAACCCATGTTTGCAAAAGTACTTTGTCTTATACAATTGCATTCTATTTGTGTAACAATGCTAGTTTATGGGAGTAGCTATTTACCTGTTTGAGTATGCCCCTTCGATTATTGGAATGCCATGTATCCTTTGTTAACCATAGGTTGGGACATTATTAGTTGGACATAAACATAGTACCAGCATTGGGTTATCGTAGCTATACTTAGCCATGCTTAGTTGTCCGATGGGATTCATATCACCGTGAGCTAATGTTAATCTTGACTTAACGAGATATTGAATTGTGGTCATTGACCTTTGTTGTAAAACTTGTTGTACCATGGCGGGGATGCCATTGGTTTTGGGTTGAACAAAATGTTTCCCTCGGGCAATTGATCGTGCGATAAGGGGGTCTTTGTTAGCACATTGGGATGTGGTCGTCTTGCACGAGACAATTTAAGGACTTAATCTTGTGCGCCATTGGCCCAGGGCCTAACCGTGCAACCACAAGTCCGGTATGGGACGGACCTAGCTGATTAATTTGCAATGTCCAGACTTGAGTATTGCCAGCTGTTGGTGTGGGTTCCGAGATGGACGGGTAGACTCACATGGCTCAAGAGGCTAGACCGTGAATAGTTGCTTAGTCGTGCATGTACGTGAACTACTCTATTTGGATTACAAAATCAACACTGATTAAAGAATAGTGAATGCTTTTTAATGAAATGTGGAATGATGTTGGTATTACCATTGGAATGTAGAGACCTGTGTGGTTCTACATGAAAGATGAATATGAGTATGTGTTGCATTGTTAACAACTTGGGGTGGAATTGATTTGGACTGGGGCAAGTGGACCGAGGCTTCGTGCCAGGTGGGCCTGTGTGGCAAATGGGGGTGGGATGAGTGTTGTGAGGGCTGTGTGCCAAATTGAGAGAAGGATGTCTTGCCTTGATCAGTTAAGGATCTTACCTTGCAAGCCTTTGACCTGAGTCTCCCGTACAACCACATGTCTGAATGGGAAGACCTAGTTTAGTAGGATTCTGATGTCTTACCTTTGATACCTTGGGGTGGCGAGTTACAGGGTAATCAGACGGGGAGCGATGCTGTGCTACGGCTTGGTACCCTATCCAACGGTGTTCGTCGGTCCTATACTTGACTCGTGTGGGAAGTGATAGTGAAGGCAACGGAGAGGTTCTTAAAGTGAGACAGAAGTCTCTGAAAAGCTTTATTACGTTAATCGTCTTTGTGGTGTCTGTTGTATCTTGTGGGTAAAGTGTACAACCTCTCATGGAGTGTTAAAGCTGTTGAATAGCCGAGTCCACAGTCTTGGACAATGCTCGGGATTACAAATCAAGGGGTAGTGTTTGAAAATAAAATGAGGGGGATTCTTGTGTGTGAAAGAAAGATGATTAGGACCGTGTGTCCAAAATATTGAGAAAACAACTTGAGACATATATATTGATGGTATAGTTTCAATGCTTTCAACTTAAATAAATAACAGTTTAAAATATTGATGCAAAAGCAAAATAACCAAGATACAACCTTTCCTTTGTAATAAGCCATGCATGTAGTAAATAGATCGCATTTGTGCATGACTTGTTGAGGCGGTGTGTACTCACCCTTGCACAAACTTACTGAAGAAGAGACTACGCCACTTATGAAGAGGAGTATGTCGAGGCTAGGAGAACTAAGGAGCAAGCCTCGGTTGGAGTGTGCAGGAGAAGATGGAGCACCACGACTTATTATATTCATTGTTGAACTTTTGTTACTTGATTATTGTAAGCCTGCGTGGCATAACTCTTCGTAAGGATGACCATAAGGTCGCACTCGTTTATATAAATGTTGAAGTACTTTATTTAATATTCATTGTGTATGATGTGATATTATACCTGTTTAGTCAGTGTGCACTAGCACGATCCTGGACTAGTGCAGGATACACAGAGTGTCCGAATCTGTAAATTCGGGGCATGACAACCGATATGCAAATACCGATGAGGCAGTCCAGTGGAAGAAGATGCTGGATGAAGGTAAACTGCCACCTCAGCTGGGCCTACAAGGCTCCACGAGTAAGAAGAATCCGGACTCCGTGGAGAAAAAGATTAAGAAAACGAAGAGGTTGTCCGCGCCGAGCATGGTGGTGGCTATCGAGCATCATCCGCCAAGAGCTCCACAATCGCAGCAGCGCGGGAGAGGCATTGGCCGACCACCTCAACGGCGTAATGACCAAAATCGCAATGACCAAGTTCATGACGTTCAAGATCGTAGTGGCCAAGGTATTTCACTAAACGATTGCTTTTGTCCACTCCATCAAGCATACGGGCATGACCTTCACAATTGTCGGACCTGGGCATTCCGCCTGGAGAAGTTCTACAATAGCAAAGACCCTATGCCCACAATCTCAGAGAAGGGAGAGAGAAGCAAGAGTAAGGGCAAGGGGCCCGCAGATGAGGATGACGAAGACATGGAGTACCAGGAGCCCCGCAATCATATTGCAATTATATTCAGGGGCTCCTCGTCCTATAAATCTCACAGGGATCTAAAGGAGGCAGCACGGGAAGTATACCACATCGTTCAAGGCAAGCCCCCAGTGCAGCAGCTCAGGTGGTCCGAGCTGCCCATCACTTTCTCCAAGGATGATTGTCCCCTTAGAATGACCAAGCCTCAGAAGCTCCCTTTGGTCGTAAATCCAATCATCAGCAACACTACGGTGGGGTGAGTCCTCATTAATGGCGGGAGTTCTTTGGACCTCATATCTGCCAAGGTCCTGGACGAGATGCAAGTTCCTCGATCCAAGATCAAGAGCATAGCGGTCCCCTTCTTCGGGATCATTCCGGGCACCTCGGTCAAGCCCCTCGGCCAGATCGTCTTGCCCGTCACGTTCGGGAGTCCGAGCAACTTCCGAACAAAGATGATCACTTTTTAAGTGGTCGATTTCGAGTCGGCCTATAATGCCATCCTCGGTAGGCTGGCTCTTGCCAAGTTTATGGCCGCTACGCATCATGTGTACCAATGTTTGAAGGTTTCTGATCCAAATGGCGTGATTACCATAAGAGGGAACCAAAAAGCGGCCCTAAATTGTGATGAAAAGTCACTTGACATAGTCGGACAATTGCCTCAACGCGGTCCTGACCAAGAGCCGAAGAATTTCCAGTCAAAAGTTGCCCTCCAACCAGGAGGAGAAACGAAGTCAGTTCCGCTAAGCAGCGCAGATCCGACCAAGGTTGTGCATTTGGGATTTTCCATAAATCCCAAGTAGGAACTCGAGCTCATTACTTTCCTCCGGAAGAATGCGGATGTGTTCGCCTGGGAAATGTCCGACATGCTCGGAGTCCCAAGGGAAGTAATCGAGCACATGCTAGCTGTTCAGCTTGATAAGAAATCTATGCGGCAGAAGCTCAGATGTTTTTCCTCGGAAAAGCAAGCAATTATCCGGGATGAACTCAACAAGCTCCTCAAGGCCGGCTTCGTGTGTGTCGACCACACTGGCTTGAACGCCGTATGTCCCAAGGATAACTTCCGCCATCACAAGATAGACCGCTTGGTTGATGCAACATGAGTCCGGTGATGAGCTTCTTGGACGCCTACTCAGGTTACCATTAGATCAGCATATCACCTGAAGATGAAGAGAAGACTTCCTTCATTACCCCATTTGGCATGTTTTGCTATACGACCATTTCTTTCGGTCTTAGGAACGCTGGAGCGACTTTCCAGCGCCTAATACAGAAGACCTTCCCAGATCAAATAGGTCGAAATCTGAAGGTCTATGTGGACGACATTGTGGTCAAAAGTAAGCTCGCCTCAAGTCATGTATCCGACCTTGAGGAAACCTTTTGTAACCTCAACAAGCATCGAATAAAGCTTAACCCTAAAAAATGTGTCTTTAGGGTAAGGTGGGCAAGGTGCTCGGCTACATGATCGGTCTACAGGGTATCGGGGCAAACCCGGAGAAGATAGAAGCCATTAAAAGAATGTGACCGCCCAGTTGTGTAAAGGACGTCCAAGCTTTGACCGGACGCATGGCGGCTCTAAGTCGTTTCATTTCCCGGTTAGGCTAGTGTGGGCTACGTTTCTTCAAGGCACTCCGCAAGCACGCTGGTTTCGCATGGACAGAAGAAGCAAGTCGCTCTTTCGAAGAGTTGAAGCAGTACCTTTCCAGTCCACCTGTCTTAACCACACCAAGGTCGGGAGAAACTCTGCTGTTATATCTAGCAGCAACCTCGCAGGCCGTAAGTGCGGTGTTAACAGTTGAAAGAGATGGGGTGCATCGGCCAATTTATTATGTCAATGAGGTCTTGCATGGACCAAAGAAGTGATACCCCGAGGTCCAGAAGCTCTTGTACTCACTGTTCATGGCCTCCAGAAAGCTGCGCCACTATTTCCAAACCCATAAAGTCATAGTCCCAACCAACTTCCCACTTAGGGAGATCCTAAGAAATCAAGACACCGGTGTTCGAATAGCAAAATGGGCCATGGAGCTCGCCGAGTTTGATATCCATTTCTCAGCTCGTATAGCGATCAAATCCTAGATCTTGGCAGATTTTGTAGCAAAATGGACGAATCCGGCGTCACCCGCTACTAAACTCGATAGATCTGAAGAAGGTCGTTGGACCATGTACTTTGATAGGTCTCGAGCCTAAGAAGCACTCGGGGGCTAGAGTCGTGCTAGTATCCCCCAAGGAGATCAACTCCAGTATGCCATTCAATTACGCTTTGCCTCGATCAATAATGCGGCAGAGTGTGATGGCCTCCTGGCTGGGCTATGAGCATGCAAAGCGCTCGGAGTCCAGCGACTAACTGTAAGAGGCGATTCGCAGTTGGTCATCAACCAAGTCAATAAGGAGTATCAGTATTCCGATAACTCAATGGCGCTTTACTTGATTGAAGTGAGGAAGATGGAGAAGTACTTTAAGAATTTCGAAGTACTCTACATCCCCAGGAAGGACAATTTCATGACCGACCATCTTTCAAATGTCGGTTCCTCCCAAATATCTGCTCCAGGGGGAGTGCTCGTGAGCACTTATACAAGCCCTCCATTCCCTCTGTAGAGCAGGCATCGGAGACATGCGGTAACGTCTCCCTTCTCGAGCATGGTGCAAATTGGATGACGCCATTCATCCAATATCTTGCATATGGGACACAACCCAAGGAAGAAGCTGAGCGTTCCTGCCTTATAAGGCGATCCTCTCCCTACAAATTGATCGAGGGCGCCTTATACCGCAAAGAGCACTAGAAGTTCTCTCCAAGTGCATATCTCAAGAAGAGGGCAAATTCCTTCTTAGAGATATCCAAGAAGGAGTGTGCGGAGCCCACTCGTCTTTCAGGATGCTTGTGAGCAAAGCCTTCCGATTGGGTTATTATTGGCCAACGGCCTTAGCCGATGCTTGGTCGATCGTTGCAACTTGTCGAGCATGCTAGTTTCATGCTCGCAAGGCACATCCGCCGGCATATGTGTTTCAAACCATCCCTCTGTCATGGCCATTCTTGACCTAGGGGGTCAATATACTCGGACCTTTACCCCGAGGTCAGAAGGGCTGCAAATTCTTACTCGTGGCTATCGACACCTTCACCAACTGGATCGAAGCCGAACCCGTGTCACCATTTCGGCTCAAGCAGCCAAGAAGTTTTTTCGCAGTAATGTGGTGACGCGTTTCGGCGTTCCCAATCGCCTCATCACGAATAATGGCACTCAGTTCACCAGTGAACTGTTTCAGTCCTATTGCGAAGACATCGGGACAAAGGTTTGCTTCGCCTCTATAGCGCATCCGTAGAGCAATAGAGCGGCCGAGCGAGCAAACGGGCAAATTGTTCAAAGAATCAAAAAGAGAATTTTCAAAAACCTCAGTCAGCACGGTCAGTCGTGGATGGACGAGCTCCCTTCCGTCCTTTGGTCAGTTCGCACTACGACAAGCCAAGCTACGGGTGAAACCCCTTTCCAGCTTGTCTATGGTGCAGAGGCCATATTGCTTGCTGAAATAGTGCTGGTTCCTCCAAGAGTGCACTTGGTCGATAGCGTTGACTAGGAGCTCGAGTGTCTTATAGACCTAGACCTCGCTGAGGAGACACGCGAACGGGCTTTGCGGCGATCCGCGGTTTACCTACAGGCTCTTCGTAGGCACGTGGCTAAATTAGTCCAACCAAGGACCTTGCAAGTTGATGATCTAGTCTTGCGGTGAGTTCAAGACTTGTCAAAACCTAACAAGCTGTCCCCAAGATGGGAGGGTCCATTCACGGTCGTCTCGATAGCACGCCCAGGGGCTGTCCGCTTAGCGATGGAAGATGGTCGAGTGCTCGCCAGCTCTTGGAATGTCGATCAGCTACGTAAGTTCTTTATCTAGCTTTTATCTACTATGTGTTTTATGTAAGTTCAGTCGATTCTCTTTCTATAAAATTCGGTTCTTTCGCCCCTGTGATTTCCATCTTTCCAAGATTTTCTGAATGTCTTTGAAGTCCCTGCCCATTAGTAAGTCGACCCAGTCTCGCACAAGGGCACACTCTCCTCCTCACGGTCTTGATGATGGGATGAGCGCGTGCGGGCAAGAACATACGCTTTAATCGGTCTATTCTAAGGTTTGGCTAGTATGCGCAAGAACGTTCAAAGTGCCATGACCAACACCGAATCACTAAGCTCGCTGCCAGAGGTCACAATCTTCATAAGCTGATTATTGTCCGCAGTAGTCCTTCACTACAAGTCCACAATCGCATACAGACACCCTCTCGGATGGTCCAGAGTCTTAGCTCGATCCGCTCGTGTTTGGTCGTCATGCGCTTTGTCGGGCAACCGCACGTTCTTCTTCGTCAAGACTATGCTCACAACTTAGGGGCATGAATTCAAGACGCTCGTGAAGTTAAAGCCGTGTGCATTTTTCTTTCTCCCGACCTAACCTATGCTCACAACTCAGAGAAGGGGTGGTCGTTAAGGGGGAAAACGCATAGTTTTTCTAACTCTCCTATGAAAGAGCTCGTGCTCGCAACTTAGGTGCACGACCTTCATTCACAGTGGGGGCTTATTAGGGACGAACTACCATGTTTTTCTAAAAATGTGTGCTCATGTTTCATTCTACTTTTGTTCGTTATCATTTTTGTCTGCTCGTCTTATTTCGTCTATTTTGTGCAGGCACTCACTGAAGGACAAATCACCAAAGATACAAGGCAAAAGTCGTAATAAGGCAAATCGCAGAGCAAAAGTTATTTTTTCATTCAAATGCCAACAAGTTTACAATGACCTATTTTCTGAGCTTTGCCTCTCTAAGTGCCAAAAGTTTTTCCTTCGCCTCATCATGCTCGGCTTCAAGATCAAGGACTTGCCATCGAGCTTCGTGTCCTTCGTGGGTCTCTTGGCGGAGTCGCTTCATCTCCTCCTTGTCTTGGTTGGCAAGTTCGGTGGCCTCCCGAGCATATTGGCTCAGCTCGTCCACCTTCGTCTCCAAGGCTTGAGAGCGTTGCTGCTCTTGCTCTAGCTTTAGCTCGAGCTCGCACATCCGCCCTCTATTCCTCGTGGCATTTTCTTTAGCTTGGCGATGTTTCCTCTGTATCTCCTTGTCCCAAGTTTTAAGCTCGGCCAGCTCTTGCTCGAGCTTTGATATCTTGGTATCTTGCTCGGTGGAGAGCTTGGCCACAACCTGAGGAGGAACGGTCGTCGTCTTGAAGTCTACCATGGTTGCCTAGAGCACCTGCGAGTAAGAAGGTCTTAAGTTTTCGACAGTTTCCAGAAAAAAAAGGTTTCGAAATAAAGTGCCCTTACCCAGCGGAGGCGGTCACTGAGGTTCTCCTAGAAGGCCTTGGTGACGTTTTCCTCCCGAAAGTCCGCGAGATCTCCCGCGGTGGACTTCGGCTGGGAGACTTCATCATTCTCCCGAGCATGTGTTTCGCTTGGGGCCTTCTTATCTTCCTCCCGAGCAAGCGTTTCACTTGGGGGCTTTGCGCCTTCCTCCCGAGCAGGTAATTCGCTCGGAGGCTTCAAGCCTTCCTCATGAGTAGGTAGTTCGCTTGGGGGCTTCGTGCTTTCTCCCCGAGTAGGCGTTTCGCTCGGAGGTACGGGGTCTTCCATTTCCCGAGCATCCGATATGCTCGGGAGCGCCAAGCACGCCTCCTGGAGAGTTGGTCCTTCCAGGTCAAGCGCCCGCGACTTTCCGGGTCGGTTTAAATCGATGAGGTCTTCCGCCGTCGTGAGGTCGACGGCTTCCGCCATCATGAGGTCAGCGGCGAGGACAAGCTGCCTCTCTGTTGCACGGTCGAGGATTTCATCAGCCATAGCCCGAAAATCCAAAAGGCCCCTATGAGCTATCACGCTTACATCAATAGAGTGGGGTTAGCTCGGACAAGCAAAGTAAAAAAAGGAGAAGGGAAGAAGGAAAAGAAAAAAATGGAGAGGAAAAGTTACCTTGGTTGAGCTCCTCGTTGTCGTCTTCGATGGTTTTGGATTTCTCCGCGGCAGCGCGGCTGATTCTCACCATCAGGGGATCGACCTCTTCCATGTCGACCGCTTCTAGAGTCTTTTTGGGCGTCGACACTTCAAGGCGAGAGGCGCCAAGTCTTTGTCCTCTTCCTCGGACTCTCTCGCTAGAGAGCCGGAAGTAGCTCGAGCAAGATTGGCTTGGAGCGCAGCGATCTCTCCCTTCAGCGCCTTGCGCTCGGCGTCCTTCACCCCCTCAGCCAGCCTCGCCTACTCCGCGAGCGTTGCAAGCGAGCTATCAGACCCGGTTTTCTCTCAGAGTATTCCTTCATCCATGTCTTCAAGTCGCTTACCTCCATTTTATCGGCGTATTCTAAGTGTTGCCGGGGAGGACTCTTGGTCGAAGTTGCCCACCTCTTAAAGGGCTAACTAGGCGGTGGCAGTGGTAGCGCTTGTCGTTTACCCCTCGCCTTCTTGGTCTTGGCGGTGGGGATAGCTCCCCCTTGGTCGCGTGACAGTGGCTTAAGCTCGGCTACCACGGACTCAAGGGCAATCTTCTACTGTCAAAAGCAAAGAAACGTCAGAAATGCTCGAGATGTGTTCCCTCGAGCATGAATCACGAAGTTACTCACCACTTCACCCCGCTAGAGCACGTTCTTTGGGACTTGTCACCTGTGCTCGAGATCATTGCCCTTTGGGGTGCCGAACATCTCGGCAACCCGTTTCTCCACCCAATCATTACTCAGGGCTACATTCAACCGAGAATAGATGTTAGCACGAGCAAAAGTTACACATAAGGGGCTGAAATTACCTATGCGGTTCAGGAAGGTAACCAGAGTCAGCTTTCCGGGTGAGGTCTTGCCACCTGGAGATCTTGAAGAAGGGGTGTTCCCTCCTCCTTAGCGGGAACACTCGGTTCTTGAGGTAATCCCAAGTGATGTCGCGACCAGTGAACCCCATGTTGGTAAGCTCGCTGATCGTCATTAGCGTCCACTCCTCCTCAGCTTGCACGAGCGGGCGCGGAGTTTCGATAGCCAGAGTTGTCACTCCGGAGTAGTGAAGAGAGCTTTCCTCCACCTTCTTTAAGTAGAACCAATGGTCGGCCTAGCCCGACACTGAGTCCTTGAGCGTGAAGACGGGGTATTCATATGGTCGGTTGGGGTAAAGGTGGAAATATATGGAACCGATGGGAGAAGCCCCGCCGGTGTGAAACAAGGAGTAGAAATAGAAAAAAAGACTCGCCGTGGGCATGGTGCCCATGTATCCCTCGCAAAGATGCGAGAAGATGGTCAGAACAAGAATGGAGTTAGGGTTAAGATTGGTTATCTCGCACTCGCATTGGGCGAGTACGGACTCGAGAAACTCACTCTTAGGCATTCTAAGCCCGTTGACGGTGTAGAGGTCGTAGGAGACGATTTTGTCGTTGCACGGCACTGGGGCTCTTTCGCCATCAAGAACTCGCTAGGAGCCCGCATCAAGATAGCCAAGGTCGTTGAGTATTTGTAGCCTCTCCTTGCTGATTTTGCTCAAACCAAACTTTGCCATGGGGAAGGTTGAAGAAGAAAAGCGCAAGAATGAAAGAGTTTAGGACTTAGAAGATTTTGAGAGCTTGGTTGCAGAGTACGGATGAAGGATTTTTCGTCGCTATTCTTGTTGGTATATATAGATGGAAAAGTCGAACGGATGCAACCTTTCGGAAGCCAAAAACTGCTCCCGCTTGTTCATGAACCGACGCACGGCGGCGCGATCTTCGAAACTGTCCAATAAAGGTGCGGTTCCCAAAAAACTATCCGAACTGCTCCCGCAAGGCTTCGCGAGGAAGGAACTGTTGCGACCTTTGGCTTCTTTTTCCCGAGTTTCCCTCTGATCGGGTCTCGAGCCAGATGCTCGATCCTCGACAAGTCATGCTTGTGCGTGGAGGTGTTGCTTTCGGATCTTTGCAAAGAGTGTTACGCAAAGAAGGTTTCAATCCCTCTTGTGAGTCTGTAGGCTCAAGGGGACGGCCCCACCAAGTAAATTTCCACTTGAGTCTCGGGGCTTGCTATCAGGGATTGGATAGTTTCCATAAAGTCCATTATACCCCGGCAACCGGTTTTCAGTTGACCATGCATGCCCTCGGATGGTGTCCCCAAGGAAGATCTTCGGATGTGTTGGCTAGAGGGTCCGCCCCGATCATGTTTAAGCTCGTCCCCGAGCATGTGCCTTAATTCCCCGAGCGTGCTTTCTTGGGTGTGCACAACGGTCGGCCAGGGTCAAGGCAAAATCCCGAGCTTGTCCGGCAGGTCGTGCTCGATCTATAAAAATGACGTGGTAATAACTATGATGCGGTTTAAAAGACCGTTAAGCCACGATCTAAGCCCATAATGTCCACGACACAGCATGACAAAAATCAAGGGAAGCGGTTACAGCCACGTTCAAACACAATAATGGCGTGTTATTCGGCTATAGTTGCTGCAGTCGCCTATAAATACCCCTACTGTAGATTAGGGGAGAGAGGGATACAATACATGCAAGATTCCTATACAAACTCAAACAATAGCAAAACCCCTAGACATAGGGTTGTTATCTCAATCGTGAGAAGCCCGAACCAGTATAAAAATTTCTTGTCCAATGTCCTTTCGAGCAATAGCATCCTAATAGCATTCTTCAAACGTAAATCCTCCGCGAAAAAGGGGGCCTGGTTGATCCCTCAATCAACAAGTAAGCTCGGCGAAGAACCCGTTTTCCGAACGTCGACAATTTTAATATTAACCAACTATAGTGAACCAATCTATGGTGACAATAGATCATGGCATACAAATGACAAGGTATGGTATAGACCAAATAGGTGGATTAGCTAAGTCCCAATTTAAATTGAAACATTTGTATACATTAAATATTATGCAGTAGAGTAAAAACAAAGTAGCAATTTTGCAAATATGTTTCAACATGATCAAAGTATAACTTGCCTTAGTAAAACCCTTATTCTTACTTTGAACCCTGGTCTTGAATCAACGATTCCTCATCGGATGCTTCGTACAATTCGACGTTTATGCGAAACTAGGGAAAGCTAAATAAACACCAAACAGAGTGCAAACAAACTACAAAAATCATATAAAATTCACCATTAGATAGATCTCAATTTTACAAATTTTTAGAAATTTGAATCACCACAATTGGAGCTTGTATGAGGGCGAATGGGCTCGTGGAAGATTTAAAAATTATAAAAACTTAAAAATAAAAAATACCGAATTAATCGAAATATTTTTATACAAGAAAATCCCTTTTTCTGTGTCATGCTGACATCATGATAACGTCAGTATAAGCCTGATCCAATCAGGTGGCAACACGTCAACCAGGTCTATGGACCCAGTCCTTGGCTTGAATCTGGTCCACTGTGAACCTAGTCCACAACCCCTTAGCAACTGCGCCGACACGCAACGAGACATGATTAGCTGCAGCGCCGCCGAACCAAGTGCTCCCGATGGCCAACACATGGCTCGTATCCACAGGATTCCTCCAAATTGGATGACTACGATCACAACACGACGTGGTGCAATATATTCCATCGGCGATGCACAAGTCCAATGATGCGAGCATGCTAGGGTTACAGTGACCTCCCACGACGGCGCCATTGTCGGCCTTAAGTAAGAAGCGAACTTACGGCATTTCGAGGTCAAAAAGGCGGCACAAACTGATGGATCCGGTTGAACTCATCGCGACGAACTCAAAGGGGGCTTCAACGCAACCCAAATCGTGGTGGTCGACGAGGTCCAAGCACGAAACTATGACGGTCTTCAAGCTTCACTCCAGCCACGACTTGCGAGCAGACGACAGCACCTCGGAGATGACTAGTTTGGCCAACCGGTGCACAAACTCACGACAATTATTGGGAGGAGGTCCACGCATTAAATAGGGCCCCCAATGACGCGTTTTCGACTCAGAAACCGCGGTGAAGTCTGCGCGACGGCGGAACAGAGTCTAGGACAAACACGGGAGGAAGATGACCTAGCAACGCACATGTGTCATGATCAACGGTGTAGATGTGCACGGCGTGGTTCAATCTGGATTGCTCACAGAACCAATGGCTCAGATTGGATAGAGTTACAAAGCTACACGATCGATCTTGACCGTCTGCTTAGATCGAACGGTAACCGCACGTTAGGGTTATGATCTAACCTCCTCTGTTCATTCTCAATATGACGGACCTCGGTTGTCCTTCGGAAAACCAGGCCGAGTAACGGGCCAGCTAGGCCAAGCAGGCCGTGCAGTAAAAGGCTACGGCCCATTTCTGTTTTAATTTTGCAATGTTTAACCAATTAAAATACTTCAGGAAAATAGAATAATTTATTTAAGGCAGTAAAGATAGCAGGAAAAATCTATAAAAACTCTCATAAATACTTTGAGATATTTTAAACTTAAGTAAAATATTTTTAGAAAAACTTTATATTGACTTTATTTATAATTAATTAGTTTTCACAAAAGGCCAAATTACTTAACATAAAATAAATTCAAATAAATTCCAGAAAAATCAAATAAGTTCAAAGAAATCACAAAATGCACAATGAACACAATAAATTAATAAAAAGTAAAAATTAGAATGTTACAAATCCCCCTTAACAGAATTTTGACCTCGAGATTTAGGGCTAACTAGGGAATAGAATTGAAAATTCTGACTTCAGATCCTCTTCATCCTCCTATGTAGCTTCATTTTATGAATGATTGCTCTATTAAACTCTGCAAAAGCGAACACCCAAATCGGAGCTAAAAACAGGGGCGTATTCAAGGAGAAATTTGATATTACAATTGCCTCTCAAGTACGTATATCATAATGCTAGCTTTTTAGTTAACTTAATTTCCTTGCATCCATTTTACGCTTTCAACTTTTTTCATCGCAGATCTTAAGTCAGCCGCCAGGCAACAATTTATGTGGCTACTATGTATGTTAGTTTATGCACACCCAAACCAGAGCCGCTGACTGCATGCTAAAAAGCGACAAGGGGTGAGTAAATATAATTATTAGCTTTAATGATGTATAGGTACTCCTTATATCTTGTACAAATTCAAGGATTGATTCGTTAATGACTTAATAACAGGTGCATCAATATTTGGTGGAACAAGGTTCGGAACTCTCGCTGGCGTGAGTGAGAGCAATCCAAGAACAACTCGTCGGCTTCATTTACGATGAGGTCATAAATCCGAAAGGCGAGTTTCATGAACCAAAAGTAAATAGGTTGGGCCCTTTAATAAGGACCGGTGAACTGTCGGGGTCGACATCTACAGCTAGTAATAGCGATGCACGTAAAAGATCCCGATGAACAGAAGGAAAAGAAAGATTAAAGTTGTAATTAAAGTTGTTAATGAATATTTTGTGATCCCGATGAACAGAAAAACTAATATGTGTACACATTGTAATACATTAGTTGTAATTAAATTTGTTACTGAATATTCAGTGATTTAATTATTAGTCAGATGTGCATGATTGATTATATGTGCTTTAATTAGTTGTGATTTAACACACACACACATATATAATAGCTAGTGGACACACACACATATATATATTATATATATACAACACATCAGTACCGGTTGGAGAACCAATGCAGTGCTCGATGAAACCTCATCGATGTCTGTTGGAGACACCAGCAGATCGATAAGGGCCTTAGGGGTTCACGATGTGCTGCCACGTGTGACCTCTAACCGGTATTGATACTCTATGCATACCGGGTGAGGGAACCGGGAGTGATGTCCTTGAATATCAGTTCTGGATGGCTTGTACCGGTTCAAAAATCGGTACTAAAGACCGTTTTTAATCGGTACTGAAGGCTAGTTCGATAGTAGTGGGAGATCAATGGTGGCACCTGTGAATAGCTAATAAGGAGTTGTGACTGTTTGTGCTCTGTTTCTTCTTGTAGATCTATTATCTATATCCTAACCTAGTTTTTGGAGAGATGGGAGAAAGATTATAACGCCAAGCTGGTGTGAATGTTGCAGTCTAACAATCACACAACATGCCTTCAGATTCTTTTCTCAAATCTTGCTGTACTTTGAATTTGCGTATAACAAATCATCAGATAGGATCTATCACTACAGGAAATCGATCTATTTACGTCGGCCTACTAAAAAACCGACGTAAACATGACATTATTTACGTCGGCCACATAAAACCGGCGTAAATAGATATATTCGTCGGCTCACCGGAAAAAATCAAATCTCCTATTTCGTCGGCCGGCCGGCGTAAATAAAGTTATGTGTCCTATTTCGTCGGCCTACCGACGTAAATAGAGGCTGATCTACGCGCAAAAAATTGAAATTGAGAGGAGTATTTCGTCGCCAAGCCGGCGTAAATACACGTGGCGGATATTCGTCGGCTTAGCGGCGTAAACAACCGTAGTCCTACATGGCGATTTGCGCTTATTTCGTCGGCTCGGGGCCGACGTAAATAGAGGGAGCTATACGTACTGTCTGCGCCCAAAATCTCGATCGATTTTGCTTGCAGTCTCTCACTCGCACGTACTGCCCTAGCTCCCACCGCCATCGCGCCCCGCAGACTGAGACCGCCATTGCACCGGCGGCTGCCCGCCACCCAATGGCGCCCGCACAATCACCGCTACCCGGGTTGAAGAAAGTTATACCTGTGCTAGTATGCAAGATGGAAAAGTTATTCCCACCAGGTTTCATCAATGCAATGCAACATTTGTTGGTACATCTACCGTACGAAGCAGAGGTTGATGGGCCGGTACAATACCGATGGATGTATCCGATAGAACGAAATCTTAAGAAAATTAGGGCAACTGTGGCTAACAAAGCACGAGTTGAAGGCTGCATCGCATAAGCATTTTTTCTTAAAGAGATTTCATATTTCTCGAGTACATATTTTTCATATGAGCACAACATTAATGCTCATATTCCGAGATACCAACCATCGGATGAAACACATGGTTTCAATCTTCACATATTCCGAGGACATGGACCTTATTTGTCGGGCCGATTCGAATCATGAGCTGTCTCGCGAAGAGTGGAATGAAGCACTGTTATACATGTACTCCAATATTCCTGAAATTGAACAATATTTCCTGTAAGTACTTGTCATTTATTTCTAACTTGATTCATCCTGTTACAACCTAAATGAATCGATTAAAATGTAGGTTGTTTGATCAACAACAATGGAATTAAATCATAAAAACCTACAAGTGCACAACTTGACAACTTTCGACGCAATGGTTTACGTGGTGGTCCTAACCCGTGACTTGGTTTCGACAACACGTATATTTCTTATCCTGCTTGCTTTATGTGGTGGCCCTAATTTCTTATCATCCATATTGAATTGTATTCTCGACATTTGCGATTGCATGCGTGATCCTGCTGTCCATGAGGACCTTGGCTGACTATCGCGCGGTATACGACCATAAGAAAGTTTGCACGGTACAATGTGAATGGGTTTAAACTTTTCGTCTTGCATCGTTAGAAGCAAGCCGTCCTCAAGCAGCCACAATAAATAGCGGAGTTGTCACTACTGCAGAGGGTGCGGATGGTTGACAAACCGAATATTATGGCATTCTTCACAACATAGTGGAGATTAAGTTTGGCACCCGAAAGGAATTGAGAGTAACTTTCTTTTATTGTGATTGGTTCAACGATAAAATGGGGATACGGCGAAACCACAATCTTGGCTTAGTGGAGGTTAGACATGAGTCACGCCTTGCAGGTCACAACTCATTCGTACTTGCTCACCATGTTGAACAAGTGTACTACCTTCGATATCCATGTCCCAAGGAAAATTTAAAACCATGGTGGGTTGTTTACAAAGTGAATCCTCCTGGTCGCTTAAACACTCCTGCGAATGATGAGTATATTGAAAGTAGGTTAGACAGCATGGTTGATAGGGCCTACCAAGAAGATCAATTGCCTGGGTCATTTGATGTGGATATTGGGTCGACACTAAATGAATTAGTTGGGGACACAATAGATGTTATCATGGAGGATATCAGACGGAAGAAATGACGCCGTGCACTTGACTCTCACCATGTTCCTAACGATGTCGATTACTTCTAATAAGTACAAATATTGCAATATTTTTTTTTATGTACTCTGAATGTTTTATGTATTTTGATTATTGTACTTGTGCTTAACCTAAAACTGTTTTTGTTCAACATGATGAAGTTGTTTTTCCAGCACACCGGGTCGTCTTCGAAATCAAAGAAGAAGGATGGGTCCTCCTCGAAGAGTCAAGAATCCCTTTTTAGAGGGTCTAGTTCTCATCAGAGTAGGCAGAGACAGTTCGAGAGATGCTTAGAGGAGGTTGTATAGTTTAACTTGTGTTATTTTCATTCTTTCCCTGTATACATGCACTAATTATATTTACATGTAAATATTCTCAGGTGGGTAGGCAGGAGGGTGGACAGGAGGCAAGGGAGTCTGTGGTTGAGGTTGTATAGTTTAACTTGTGTTATTTTCATTCTTTCCATGTATACATGCACTAATTACATTTACATGTAAATATTCTCAGGTGGGCAGGCAGGAGGGTGGACAGGAGGCAAGGGAGTCTGTGGTTGAGGTTGTACAAGAGGAAGCGGTGGGGAGGCTTTGGAGGAGGTAGGCATGCGAGACACGGCGGTTGGTGCATGGAGGAGGAATGCGAGGGCGATGGGGATGGTGAGGGGAGGAGATGGTGAAGAGGGCGGATGCTCCTATCTTGAGTATTATTACAAATAACTAGTAAGTGTTAATTATGTATTGCATAACATGAATTCTATGCTTATTTCGGTATAGAGGACTAATCGATTCCTCCAGAGCAGTTCCTCGAGCACTAAGTGATTGTGCCACATGGAGATTGGTAAATTATTAAAATTTGTGAGCATTAAACTTAAAACCGAACCATTTTACAAGTTGCATAATGTTTTTTTGTAGGCAATGGGTTGATGTAGAATGGATGGGCAGAAATAGTTTGAGGCAAGTGAATGGTACGCTAGGATCTCTCTTGCGTTACCATTATCCTGGTTTAGTGGTCATCAATGGTGAACCCAAGCCAACCATGAAGTGGGCGCACTCTGGGATGGCTATAGATGGGGTGCATGGAATTGTTGCCCGGTGGTGTGGGTGGATTTTTGGGTAAGTCTATGTTTTTCCACTTTCATTTGTTTTTGCGATCAATACATACGATGTCTAACTCATTCCTTTTGCTTTGTAGGAGAGATACCGTTTGCCAAGTGATCAGGAGCAGTCGTTGCAAGCTAAGGCTAAAGATGTCTTTGACAACGCAGCGACCAGGACTGTGAAGGAGATGATGTACCAGGCTCGCATCCAAGTGGTCAACTTGTACTACAAGCGAGTGCTTCACCAGGAGATGAGCAAGAAGCTTGGTGCTTCAAAAATCTACCTTCGTGAGGATCGGTACCGAGAGGTTATATTGCCTTGGTCTAACAAGTGCCCCGATGCATGGGAAGCTCTCAGCCACTACTTGGCCTCTCCTGATTTTGTTCAGAAATCTAACCAAAAGAGAGGTAATAGGGAGGCGGGTCCGAGAGTAGTTCAACGCTACGGAGCCGATGGACATCTTCGTCTTGCACGACGGATGGTATGTTTCATAATGTTTAGTTTTTAATTGTCAAATTTATCTTTCGATCCCTTCGAAATATTGGCTAATGACACTAACTTACAGGAAGCTCAAAGCGGCACTCGGCCCACGGACATTGAAGCTTACATACGGGGTCACATAGGTTCTGATCCTACACGTACTGGCAGCTATGCAAATGACACGGCGACCAGTAACTTGGTTAGTACGTAATGGTTATAAATAACTCTGTTGACTATTGCTCGTTTAACTTTTATGCATGAACTATAAATTTTGTAGGCTAGCTAGTTACGGGAAAGTGATGACAGACACCCACGGGCCTGAGTTTGACCGGAGGAAAGAAGATATTGACCCTGTCGCTTTGTACAATAGCGGGGGTGGCAAGAAACATGGTCGGTTTACCATGTTTAATGGAATTGTTGATTCCACCACAGTCTTAAGTTTGGCAAGGTCGTCTCAATCCTCCCAGAGCAGTGGGCGTAGCGCTCGTGAGACTCGACTGGAGGAGGAGTTGAGACAACAAGCAGCCCGTGAGAGTCGACTTGGGAGGCATTGCGGACGACAACAAGAGTACTTTGTTGCATGGCGGCCTTGAAAGTGACTCTACAAGTAAGTCATATGGTTGAATCCCAAAAATTCATATACTTATGTCTATGTCGTTGTATGTTTGTATTTATGCTTTAATTATATGAAAGTTACCACTGAAAGAAAAATTAGAATCTTAAAATCCAAGTACAAGTAGATGTAAGAAATAAATTAACAATAAAGGACAGTACTAGTGTTGGCATTAAAAAGAGATATGTGCCGAGTTCAGTCTCAAGATTTGCAAATCTTTGCAATATGAGAACGCAGCTTCTTCTAGTGCTGCAATTCAATAATTTCAAAAGCAAAGAGTAATGGCAGTTTAAATGTATGCTTTTGCAATTCAATAATTTCAAAAGCAAAGAGTAATGGCAGTTTAAATGTATTCTTAATTTGTTCACTTGCTCTCCGCGCGATTATGGGCAGAAACGACGAATCGAAAGGCCATGAACAACTTTGTGGATTGACGTCCAGCTCTCTTTTGACTAGTTCCTAGTTCGTTTTGGCCTTTAGACTTTTGCAATTGCAAAGGCACTTAATATGCATGACAAACTGCACTGTAACTTCTTGATACAGATTTTCTCGTATGTCATGCATCATCAAATTCAGAATTCGCAGATCGCTTCTCAATCATTGGCTTTGTAATTTTTAGATATGTTTAATAGCAAGGTTCTTGATTGTAGCTTCCACTCAGTTTTTCGGATATTTTTCTAACTTCTCACTCGGCATACTGATGGAACAAAAAAAAGGAAAAATAAAGTCCCAAGTAAGATAATTCTCATGAACTAACGATTGTGAATTTTTATGGTGAAGTATCCAAACTCTCCATGTCATTTAGTTGGTGGACCCTGCACATTAAGTAGGCCATGGTTCCTCTTAGCATTTGTTTTGTACCATGTAAACAGCTTGTTTCTTCCTAAATGCCTACACAGACACCTTTCATTCCGATCTACCAATTGGGTGGTTCTTGGCGCCATTGAATGAGCTTGTCATAAAAGCTTGTTATGATGAATATATTTCTTCTCTTAAGTTTGTTAGCTTCTTATGTACAGAGATGTGGAATATGAATTGAAGATTTGATTTTGCTTTTATGTTCGGCAATCTCCTAGTCGTTCTTGCTATATATACATAAAAATTTAAATAATTACATTTGTTTGGTTATATGCTTTAATTTTAGTTATGTATACATACTTTAATTTTAGATATATGTCGATGATTGTATTCATGCCAGTTACATTTGTTTGGTAGGAATATATGGCATGACGATTCGAGACGACCACTGAATCTTCCCCCGTTCCAACCTCCACCCTTCTTTACCCCGCAATCTCCCAACCTGGCATCATCGAACAATTTAAATTTGTTTTAACGTAATCTATTATCTCTAACATATGTTGTTGATATAGGGTTCGGCGGCGGCCTGCACACCGGATGCACATGTTGGAGGCACCGGCGCTTCTTCTTCGAGGAATACGCCGTCGGTTGACAACTTCTTAAACTCGGGAGGCGACGCCGGTAGTGAGCATCATTTTGAAGATACTCCGCCAAATTGATGTTTGTATGAACAATGAGTAGTATGGTTGAACTATGTCATATGTCATGTTTGCAAATTGAACATTCTATGTGTTTGTATGAACTTTCTACGTGTTATGCAAATTGAACAATGAATTTATATGAATACATGGTTGAATGGCTTGATATTTTTGCTGTCCTGAATGATATGAATGGATTGATATTTTTGCTCTACTGAATTGATATTTTTGCTGTCCAAATCCAGTTGGCCAGGGCTGATATTTGGTGGTGGTCTCGATATTCGTCGGCGAGGGCTGGCCGACGTAAATACCTTCCCGTATTCGTCGCCGTCCGCTAACGTAAATCCATTATTCGTCGGCGGACCTAGCAAGCGTAAATATAAATCGATATTCGTCGGCCGCTTTGGTGATGTAAATCCATTATTTACATCGGCCAAGCTGGCCGACGTAAATATCTTCTAGTATTTACATCGGCCAGCCACGTCAGCTTTGCTTAAGCCGGACGTGGACTACTATTTCTATTTACGTCGGCCTCTAGGCCGACGTAAATAAACCTTATTTACGTCGGCACCAACGTAAATACGGCCTATTTACGTCGCTGGGTTTACGTCGGCTTATTTACGTCAGCATGCCGACGTAAATAGCTATTTACATCGGTTTTTGAGCTATTTACGTCGGCTTAATAGAACTTTTTTTGCAGATGATTCCAGCCTTGAGGTTGTGTATAAGATGTATGGGTTCTGCTATCACATTCATAAATATATAAGAAAATCACGGTGATGCTCCCTTACATGTTCGTCAGAGGACTTCTGTTTATCTCGTTGGAACAACTAATATACTCAAACCCTATGGTTCTACATTAATGTAGGTGGCTCTTGTTAATGGGCTTGTCATTTATGTCTCATTGCTTACAAATTTGTTTATTGATTCCTCAAATCTTTTTTCAATTCGTTTCACCTTCTTAAAATCCTTACGATCGTATTGACAAATATCAAACCTGTACTTTTGTACACCTTTTCCTTTGATCTGTTGTTTAATAACAGTCTATGAACAATAGATAATAGATATCTATGTTTCGAAGGCAATCCATTTTATTTCTTGAATCCTAATGGTTGTAAAATTGTTTGGAAATTCTCATAGGGCCATTGTTATTTGTGTAGGTTTTTGCCACTCTTGAGGTGAGTGTTGGATTACACATAGATTGTAGCCTTTCTTATATCCATTCTCAGGTTCCTGAATATTAAGGTAAACATTATCATAGATCTTTATCCGTTTTCGATCTAAATCTGTCACATATCTATCCCGTATACGTATCTCAAATAACTTGGATTCCTATCCGTATCCAGGCTTTCCTGTATCTAATTCTAAATTTGTGAAAAAAATGTGAGTTAGAATACGGGAAGAGCAATATCCACCCGTATCCGATCCGTTTTCATCCCTAGGTATTACATTTGCTCTTCTTAAGGGTTGATGTCCTTGATAGCATATTATAAATAACAAATGCCTAGAACCACTCCTCGATGCAACTCCGTATCATGGTAGTAGCTATTGGGCACATAAGTAGAAATGTACATGTGCAACAAGTATTGATGCTCTGATACCATCTGTTATACCGTGGCCTAAAATTCGCTTGATATCCAGGCCACCATGGGGGTAGGCCACTCACATCACATGTCAATTACACTTTTTGTCCTTATTTTATATAAAAAGATTAACCTAGAGATAGTATGTTTGGACCTAACAAATATTATATGTTATTATAACTCACTTTAAAAAGATAATGTAGGACTAATCTCACCACAACTTCACATGAGCCACATAAACCACCACACTAACATACTAGGGTATTGCCCAAATTTTGCCTAGATATATTAGTGTGTTTTGCTTATTTTTGAGGATGTTTAAATCTACGTAAATATGAACGATCCAAGACACCTCATTCCTTTTGGGCGCCATAAATTCTCACGGTAATCCTAAAAATTATCTCATTAATTGATATAATAAGGAGAAGGTTCTACGCTGCATATTTTGGTGTGCGTGTGGGACAAAATTATAACGGTGTGGATTAGTTGGATATATATATATTACAGCTGTATAACAAATACACATATTGCAATATCTAGCTTTGTAATTGCGTTGATAGTATTAGTTATAAGAAAATAGTGAATTCAAAAAGGCGGTCCAGTGTAAGCTGGCATGTGATTGGCCTGCTAAGTCTAAGTATTAGATTTAGCATTGGTGTCCACCGATTTTAGGAGTACGCATACGCCTGCTCATTTTATGGGAAAGCATACGTCCACACTCTGTGAGACCTGAATGTTTCCGATGAATTCTTAGCGTGTGTAAGGGACACACGTGTGTATATGAGTTGGTGGTATTGTGACTTTGTAAGTGTGGTGTATACTGACTGTATACGTCTGTCTCGAACTCTCTTAAGAAAGGAGACAAGTAAAAAAAAATATTTGGTTTTCCGGAACTACCCGAGGTCCAGATTTCTTCTGGCAGAAAAAAATCTATTACCTTCATACCAGATAAGACTGTAAAAAGAATTCCGATTTGACAAACCATTCGAACTTGCCTTCATACCAGATAAGCTGAGCTCGAGTGGTTTGGTCATGCTCGAAATTAATATGCCCAGTCCAAGCGAAGTGACCTATATATACATCGAGCAAACTGAGTTAACCTGCCTTCCAGATTCCCAGCCGCCTCCTTTCCTCAACTCGTATTCTCAATCCTAACGCCGCACCGACCGTTGACCACTGCAGCAAGCGCACCTTGTCCGCAGCAGGGACCAAGCTCACTAGCTCAGAGCCTCAGACCCCGTTCTAGAGTCGCTCGAGCTTGGCACGAACATGTATCAAGCTTGAGTTTAACCAACTATGCACGTTCCAGCTCAACTCATTTACAGCACTAATACCTAACATCATAAATCTTACATCTGGAATGCCTAACATTCTTCAAGAAAAACAATCGTCAGCCATAATTACGAGCATAATTTCTCATTTGTCGAAGTGCAAATTGCCAGCCGTAATTACGCGCATAATTTCTCATTGGTCAAATTGTCAGCTCGGCTCGAACATGTATCAAGCTTGAGTTTAGCCACCTAAGCTCGTTCGAGTTAAATCTTACATCTAGAATGCCTACCATTCTTCAAGAAAAACAGTTGACAGTCATAACTACACGCGTAATTTCTCATTGATCGAAGGGTGCCAATTGTCAACCATAATTACGTGCATAAGTTCTCATTAGTCAAATTATTAGCCATCACATGAAGACTACCAGGGCCCTACTTACTTATTTCCATGGGACTCCATTGCAGGGGTGAAGTGGTCAAGTCAACCCTGTTGACACTAACTCATATGCACCATTCCTTTGTTTTGGTTGCTTCTCCCATCCAGGAGCCACCACTTTCTGTGTCCTTGATTGTATCAGAGGCATCTCACATCCCTGCAGGTATTCTCCAGGTTGGTGCTAACGCAAACTGATGCTCTTCTCTTACGATTTCTTTATAAACTAATGGTTTAGAAATGATTTACCTACAATCATGTTCTTATTCCTCATGCATCCTCCTTTTTGAAAGGGCATTCCCAGGTCCCAGCAATCATGTTTATGTGTAGTTTTCCCAAGTACCAGCAAACATAGCATCTGCATAGGATATTGGCAAGAATCCTTTCCTGCCATCGAGGTCTTACACGTCAGTGACTCAAAAAAGTTTGGTAAAATTCTTTTTACTAGCCAACATATACCTTCAATTTTGATGATCTAAAGCTAGGCAAGTTTGGAAAAAAATTATGATAAATTACGACAACTTTAGCATATGAACCAAACATGCCAATATCTAGGATAGGTTGCTTGCATGACTTCACACGTTACGTATTCGGTCCATTGATTAACGTTAAGTTTTTTAAACTTTGCCCGTAAATGTTGGGCATGGATATAATTTAAATGATACCTTTTCCTTTATAATTCTATTTATTTTCTCTCATATGCTTTTATGAATTACTATCCACGTGACCGTATACTCTTGTCTTTCCAATATAATTAATAGAGGGTATTTCGGTCATTTCCCCTTGTAGATCAATAAAGCAACCTGAACCAGAAAGGATAAGGATAAGAATCTTGCAAGGGGAATAAGGATCAAGGCCGGATTTGAAATTGAGATATCACAAACACAAACACATTAAATGGCACAATTATTATAGAAAGAGATTAATTCTTTTGACACAAATATCTGTGTAACAAAAAATAGTATCATTTGACAAAATGTCAAAATGGAAAATCATTTGTATGCCAAAAGATCAGGGTGGTCTAGGTATACTTAGACATGGAAAAAAATGAACATTAGCCTTTTATTTAAATGGCTTATCAGATTACATAATGGATATGGAGTGTGTCAGCAACTGGTAAGAAACAAATATCTTCAAGGAAAACCTTTATCCCAAATTGAGCACATTCAAACTTGTGCACCAAATGTTAATTTTTAAAAATGAAATGGATCATCTCGTCTGCCCGTGTAATTGAACTTTTTTAATTAATCGTGCTATTTAATCTTTTTTCGATGTCTCAATATAATCTCAGATCTGGACTCCGTCCTTCTTCCCCGGGCCAAGCTGCCCCTTCTTAATCCGTCGAGCTCCGGTTGCTTGATCTACATACATCGCTCTGCAGGTCTTCTTCTCCTGTTCTCCAGGTAAGTGCCTTTACAAATACTGCTCTATTCTCAGATGTGATTTAACTTCCTTGTTTAGTTTCAGATGGTTCTCAAAAGTTTGATTGCAGTTAGTTGCGTTTATTTACCACATAATCTTCATTAAGTAGCAATCTTTGTAGTGTATGTAGCATTAGCTCTCCAGATCTTTACTGCATGTGGTGCATAAGCTAGTGTTGTGCCTTCATAAAGTACACACTCTCTCTCTATATATGTACATACTATTTAATTTTGTGCGCCCATTGGATGCAAAAGCTAGAGAGGTTGAGTGGCCGATGACAAGAAAGTCGCAAATCGCTCTTAACTACTTTTTCTTGGTCTTCTTATTTCTATGTAAAAGAAAATTCATATACTTGCTCTTACGCCAAAGGATCTCGCACCAGAAAGAAAAGCATGGAGCCAGTGAATTTACAGCATAGAAGTGCTGAGCCAATGAAGCTATCCTACCAACTGTTAGAAGAGCTTACAAATTGTTTTGCTGAGGAGCGAATACTTGGCAGTGGTGCGTTCGGAGTAGTTTACAAGGTATGATCAGTACCATTCTTCGTTTAAACCCTGTAATTAAGTGAAGTGTCATAGCCGAATATGGCATGCCATGCCATACAAAGGTGCTGAACCAAACAAAACATAATCAGGCAACAAACAAAACATATGCCACCGCCCTGCACTGGCAAGCCCTCACCCGTCGCAACTGTCACACCCCGTAGATCGAAGGTGGTACCCTTGACACCTCGCCACTACACCGCTTCTTCCTTGCACTCGCCACCACTCGGGTCAACCTAATTACAGAATCTTTAGTCTACCACCATCATCGCTATGCAACATGTTTTCACCGCTCACCACCCTCCGTCAAATCTGTGGCTAGTGGTATATCTAGGGTGCCTCTGTGAACATTCCAAACCAGGGGATCGCTCCCCTAAGATGACTGGTCGTGCTACCGGTAGCTAGAAAGTGTTTCCCCACTTCTATTATATCATCATCGTAGCACAAAATACAATGTTAAGTATTAATAAGAGATATTGAACAGGGCGTGTATGAAAATGGGGAAGAGATTGCTGTGAAAGTGTTTCGAAACATGGCAGTTGATGATAGTGAATTTCAGAAGGAGTTCCAGAATCTTAGGAGACTAAAGCATCAAAATATTGTAGAGCTAGTCGGCTACTGCAATGAAGCGGAGGAAAAACTAGTGGAGCACGAGGGGCAACCAGTTCTTGCTCAAATCTTACATATGGCCCTCTGACTCGAGTACGTAGACAATGGGAGCCTTCGCGAGTATCTTTCTGGTAATTAAGTTGGTACACTGCGCAGCACGTGCATTTTATGTAGCATGTAATGAAAAAATATTATTTAGATAACATTTTTTAGCATTTTTTTGTTATTTATAGATGAATGCCAGGGGCTTAATTGGCATCTACGTTACAAAATAATTAAGGGGATCTGTGAAGGTTTAAAATATCTTTGTGAGGGATTGGAGGAACCTATATGGCATTTGGACTTAAAACCTGGTAATATATTGCTAGATAAGAACATGGCACCAAAAATTGCAGATTTTGGTTTGTCAAGACTCTTTGGGGAAGAAAAAACCAGAAAGACAATCAGTTCTGTAGGGACATGGTAAGCTTAATAATACCTCATGCGAATACGTTGGCTACAGGACATTGCAAAAGTTTGCTGGGCAAGGGTGTCCATCTGGCCCAGGGATTTATTTGTTTATCATTCAATTGGTGTCCTTTTAGCAATGAGGTTGTATCCTATGTAAAATTTGCTTAAGATAATAGGCAACATATCCAATGAAAACCATTCTTATCATAAAAATTCTGTGAAAACTATGCTTACAAGTTTTGAAAAATTCTCAAAAAATTACTATATGTAGGGGAGGTGAGCTTCGACAATTCTGCAAAATTTGAAGACCAAATTCAATTACATTTGAAAGATACGAAAAAGACAAACAATGAAATGAATAGTGCTTAATAGTGAAAATTACTATTTAGGTTGAATTTGTCTTTTTTGTATCTTTCAAATGCGATTGAGTTTGGTCTTTAAATTTTGCAAGATTGTAGAAGCTCATCTCCCCTACGTATGGTAATTTTTTGAGAATTTTTTAAAATATTTATATACAAGTTTCACAAAATATTCACGATAAAAATGATTTTCACTGAGTATGTTACCTAAGATATCAACAGGTGCAAAGTTGACTCAACATGACATGTGGCCTTAAGACCACATGTGAAAGGCAGTAAATGGGCTGGGATCTTCTTCCGTGTGGACTCATCCAAATAGTCTATGGGCTTAAGTTTGGTATTTTGCTCTCATGAACTGTTTGGGCCAGGATTCTACCTGATCACAGCTCATCTAAACAAGCCCTATCTGTGATTTGGTAAAAAACAACTAAAACAATGAAGCCCCAGTGTCAAAGGTGTTGTTCTTTAGAATTAACCGGCATCTCCATAAGACTTGATTCATAAAAATTCTAGTGTATTATGTGGTTCCGTGCATGCAATTTGTGAATATCTTGGTCATTCTGGGATATTAAGATAACACGATGGTCATTTTGTTTGCCGTCAGAGCAGGTTAGGCGAACCACATGCACATGCATGTTTAATGTTCTTTCGGGATGAAGAAAAAATTTTCAAATTTAAAGGCTGTAGATTTGATAGAGAAGGGACCCCAACTCTTAAGATTGGTGAAGAACGAAAGGGCAACTTGCAATTTCCCTTTTATCTCCATCGCTCAAACCCTTATTGCTTATTGAACGGAAGGTTGAGATTAACTTTGCACATAAGCATCCTTTGCATAGGATACAAACCCTTTAGCACAATGCACAAATTTCGCAACAACTTGTGACGTACATGATGATATGCAGTGGATACTGGCCGCCAGAATACATAAAAAATCAAATACTCTCAAATGGGTATGACGTACTTAGTTTGGGTGTCATAATTATAAAGATAATGACTGGACGTGAAGGCTACTCCAGTATTGCTGACATGACGCGCCGAATTTGTCAAACATGTAAGAATAATATTCTGTTTATATCAATTTGAATCGTCCATTTTGGAAAATATGTTATGTCTGACCTTTGTGTGCTATAGTCGTTCTAACTTTTTGTTCCAATGTTGGAGGTACATGATAAATGGAGGAAAAAGCTACAGGAAATATTGAGGCGCAGCTCACTTGAAGTACATTGTGAACAGGTGAAGCGATGCATTGAGATAGCATTACAATGCATGATGCCGAATCGACATGACAGGCCTAGTATACAGCAAATTGTCTCTAATTTAAACGAGACCGAAACAATGATAGCCGATCTCGGGTTGCAGACAGAACAGGTATGATCACTTATGGCATAGATGCTATTTCCTTTCATCAGAAATTACCTTATTACCATTTGTAGTGCAATATGAGTCCCCAACTAAAATATTTACTTGTGGTCATCGCCAGTGTTGTTGCGGAAAATTACCAACTTGACGGATTAGCTAGCCGATTAGTCAGACGCTATTACAGGAATGTATATCAAAATCGGTTCTTTTTTGTCATTAGAATCGGTTCTGGTGACGATACAAAGTCATTCGATAGTAATAAGGAGACACTACCACGGTCAGTTTCGGCCCGATTGTGATAGAGAGTCATCACAATCGGTTCTTTTCATAAACCGATTATTATGGTCATCAGAATCGGATATTATGAAGACCCAATTGTGATGATATTGTCATCAGAATCGGTTATATGAAACCGATTGTGATGATCTCTTATCACAATCGGTTCTTTTGTAGAACCGATTCTGATGACCAAATTATCACAATCGGTTTTACATAGGAACCGATTCTGATGACAATATTATCACAATCAGTTTTTACATAAAACCGATGTTGATGACCGTATCATCGAAATCGGTTCTTCTGTAAAACCGATTCTGATGACCCTATAATCGGAATCGGTTCTTAGTTGCAACCGATTCTGATAATAGTGTCACTAGAACCGGTTCCATGTAAGAACCGATTCCAATGATGTGGTCATTAGAATCGGTTCATTGCAAGAACCGATTCTGATGACGGATCATCAGAATCAGGTTCATAGAAGAACAGATTCTGATGGCCCTATCATCATAATCGGTTGCACATAAGAACCGATTGTGATGACCATCATAGGGGTGTGCTTAATTTCATATATATTCTCCAAAACAGCACATATTGACAGTATGCACATATATATGTATCACATTCGCAGTATAGAACACAGAATGCATATATCACATTCACAAAATACAAACACTTTAATTACAACACATATCACATTCGGTGACACGGTATCACACATATCACATTCAGTTGGGTCTATTGCAACGCACTAAGTTAGATGTCTTACGATGATGGAGACGACGTGCGCAGTAGCAGGGTTTGCAACTACAAGCTGCCCGTCGGCAGTTTTTTTATCCTCGCTAATACCCAGTCGCGTGCCCGCTCCTCACATATGTGGGAGTAAGGCATCGCCGTCCCGAAGTTCGTTCATTCCTCGGTTAGTTGCACCCACTCTACCTTCTTCCCCTCATAGCCGCCTGTACCGAGATGGTGCGGGTGCGTGTTATGCCTCTGGATAGCGGTGTTCCTCTCTCTTAGCTGCTCTACCTCAGGCGTGCCCTTTATCCTTGTGAACTCCTTCCAAACATCAGGAGTCACGAACGGATACCTCTCGAATGGTGTGCGGTCTTTTAGCACGTACTCACTGTGCATAAGGACCCTGAAGTGCCTCAAGGCCACACCCATCCTCTTCATGGTGTACCACCTCGCGTTGTATTCATCTTCCTCCTGTATAATCCATTTGCCCTTAACCTCATCCCACAGCTGACTCTTCTGCTCGGCGCTGACTTCCTTTCTCTAATCCTTAACCGTTAGGGGCACCCTCTCTCTCACCAATTGGCCGGGAATGACCGGTATCGCCCCTTGTTCTGGGGAGGACCCGTGCAGACCCCCGTGGCATTGAACTGGAGAACCTGCGGCGTTCTCCCTGTGGCCTCTTTGTTGGGTCCTTGGGCCTTCCTCACCTTATTGGGAGCCTCAACACTTGGAACTTGGCTCGGCCCCTGAGGAGCGCATTGAACTCTGTCTGGCGATGAGCCGATGCTCTCTAATTGTGACATTTTGAGTTTTTTATCTAACATGGTCATATATTTAATATGAGAGAAATCAATTCATAGCTATTATGTGAACTTGATAATAAATAATGTGAAGCAACAACTGAATGGATAATTCATAGCATGTAATTATTCTAGATGAACGAATGATCTTTAAGAAAAGTATATCTGTTGACCAACTAAATACATACCAACAATGTCTCCTAATCTCTAAATAGGTTAGATCCTAATCCCATTCGAGGATATGTGGTTCGGGCAAGTTCCTAAGCCATTGTACAACTCCAGAGAAAATTTCGACAGCATCTCCCCGCTGTTCTCCAGATACATGTCTCAATAACAGGTCAAGAGGAATGTGTATCCGGAGAACACCAGGGAGACACTACCAAAATCTACTCTGGAGTTGTACAACAACTCAAGAACTTGCCCGAACCACATATCCTTGAACTGTCCAAAAAAACGTGAACAATTCGAGACTGCTTGCTGATAAATATGCCATTTCGATCGGCATATTCATAAACAAGCACTCTTGAACAAGAGGCGTAGGTTACGCAACCTAAACTCTAACACCATGCTGATAATAAGAGCAAGAATAAATTGCTAATCCCAAATAACAATACGAAAATTACATAATCCAAAGATAGCAGCAATGACATAATCAAAATGATACAGCATAACATAAACTTTATGTTATTTTTGCAATGAATCATGTCTAGTAAAACAATTTGATGAATAATCTATTGTATGAATATATATTTGCGCATCTCATATTAGGGCTCGTTCCATAGTAGCTACCAAATCAACTAAATAGTGAAGTCCAGTAGCTAGCTAATATTGTAACCGAACCAGGAACTATACAGATCAGTAGCAAGTCCCACAAGCAACAGAGGATAGATAGAGAGCAATGTTCAATATATATACTCACAAAGGAACAACACTCTGAGCTGGTCAGAAGGAGGAGAGGAGGCGGCGGTGTCGGGGAAGGAGCCGGTGGTAGGGGGAGGAAACTCAGGCGTCTGGGAAGGAGGGTGTGCGGTGGGGAGGGGACAGGAGGAGAGGAGGCGGGGGCGTCGGGGAAGGAGGTGGTGGTGGGAGGAGGCGACGAAGGCGTCGGGGAAGGAGGGCGCGCGGTGGGGAGGGGACAGGACTAGAGGAGGCGGCGACGTCAAGGAAGGAGGCGAAACCACGAAAGACCAGATGAAATGGAGAGTGAACCACGAAGATATTCATGCTTAGGATTATTTGAATCGGTTCCAAACAAACCGATTCTAATGAAATAATCTGAATCGGTTCACACAAAAATCGATTCTGATGACAAGTCATGTGAATCGGTTCACACCAAAAATTGATTCTGATGAGAAGTCATCTGAATCGGTTCCCATAGAAAAATCGATTATGATGATATATCATCTGAATCGGTTCCCATAGAAAACCAATTCTGATTACATGTTATCTGAATCGGTTCCCATATAAAACTAATTCTAATGGCCGATTAGTTCGGCGCCTAAGAGTTTCACCCCAGACTGGGTCCGTGATGAATCACTTTTTGCGCTGGACTAAATCTTTCTTAATCCATAGTAAAACATATATTCGTGTTAGTATAGCCTTAAGTGCTAGTCTCGCTGCTGGAACTTGAGGTGTTGCCAGCATCGGTCAGAATTGTTGGCTCGTTGGGAAGATTTGGGAAAAATCTGGATATAATAGCTGATGTAGTACTTTACATAAATATAGGGCCTAAAAAATAGCTGGCCACCAAGAGGAGAAGCTCCCTACCCTTCGACTATTAAGATAAAAATGCGGCAAATATTGGAACTAGAGGTCATTGGCTAGGTGCAGAATAATATTGGCCCTTGAAGCACTATGGATATGCTCTCTGGGCTGAAGTCTATCGAGCAATTGAAAATATAGGAGACTTGACCAAACCCAAGCTGTCTAACATAAACTGATAAGTGATAAAATTCATACGACGACTGGAAGGTGCGGTTCCTTGTATTAAAACCGACAGACAATGTGCTTGCAGAAAGGAAAATCTTGTACAAGTCTAGTGTACTCTCAAGCATACTCTACTATCAGTCGACTGATGGAAGAATGATGGACATGGGTAATCATCAGCCTCTGGGTAGCTAAAGAAGTTGCGTTAGCCAAAATCTTCACTGTTGAGTTGAAGGAAGAAGGCTAGTTATTTCTTTGAGCTGGTTGGGGTTATCTTTTTCTGATTGCCAGAACATAGAATAAATCTTTCCCCAAGTGATCAGCTATTCCTATATAAAACTTTCTAGCCCTTTGGGACTTCTTTTGGGGGAAGGGGGCCATCTTGGAAAAATAGGCAATAGAGCCAAGTTTGGATGAACCAAAGAGGACCCCCTGCATTGTTGACTGAGTGTGAATCCATCCCGGTGAACAACCAACTATGAATTATGTGCATCATTGGTACATGGCTCCAAGGAACATCTTGCCCAGTGCTAGCCGATGACCTTCTACTAACTTCTCGGGCAACACATGATACAATTTGGGTTGGACTGAGAGAAGCTCCACTAAAAATGAATCGGTTAAGCCAGATGTTAAGAAAGGCTACATGTTCTTGTCCGATAAGAGGCCAGTGCCTTTGTTGTTGCCGATGTACTTTCTCCATCCTTTGCCCTTGGCCTGGATCAACTTATATTGGGGCTTGGCACTAAAGGCTGAAATCTACTCTCTGTCCGGCCTCAAACAACAAAGCTCAGCTATATCCAAGAGGGTGGGGCCGATGGGACCCATTCTAAATAAGAAAGCATTCGAAGTGTCTAACAAGAAGTAACAAGCCATGGCCACTAAAGGCTCATTAGTCTCTAGATCGGTTAGAGATAAGGGAAAACGCTCTGCTATGCCCATTTGCTCCCATTCAACTATCTTTTGGGCTACTAGTTGATTATACCAGTCTCTCTAACCCTTTAACACTGTCGTCCAGGCCGTAAAGCTCTTACTCCATCCTTCCATATTATACTCCGAAACCAACAAAGGGAGACATGATATTTCCTGATCTATTACAACCGATGGGTCAGGGTTGCTTAGCGGTCCTAAATAGAATTGGTCATCACTGTTGGGTATGAGGATGAGTACCTAGCTAGGGTCCATGGAAGCCGACTGGATGAGAGAAGTGAGCTGAAGGAGAAGAAGCTTGAAGTCTTGAAGACGATAATGAAGCTGATTGCAGAGGGTCTAAGAGCTCGTGTGCATGAAAATGATAGTGAATGGACCTCATATTTATACAGGGGTGAAAAAAGTGAAATTGCAGGAAGATTTTTGGAAGGGGCGCGTGTGGTTAATAGTGAAGATATGCGTCTCAAGATTTTACGGCGCCATAAATGGATCGGTTACCAATGAAAATATTGCATTAAGCCGATGATGGTGGAAGCAGACGAAGAAGATTTTTGAAAGATGACATATTATCTTCCAAAAATAGGGGGCATATGTTTGCACCAGAATTTGACAAGGCATGGCCAAATTGTTAAGGACAAATGGATATTTTGGCCGATATCGGATAAAGAAAGGAAAGTTAGAGATTGAATTATGACCAATATTAATCCAAAACTTGGAGATTTTGTCCGAGTAGAGGCCGATACAGATCATGATGGACAACGTATGAAAGAAGGATACGATCAGCCAATGTGTTATAAAATACAGTCAAGGGCAAGCGAGAAGAATAACACTATTAACCAAACAACTCGCGTTACTTTTTATTTACTATCATGTCAATTAGGAGTAGCCTTGTAACTTAGATTCTCTCTTGTAATTCGATCTTGATCAATAAAGTTGTGCATCCCGATTGTTGATCTTCATCGATTATGCTAATCAGGTTTGATTTTCTTCGAACTTGTTGCGCATCGCCTTTTCCAGGAAGATCTACCTCTTACCATCAAACTAGCCCTAACCAGTTCTTTAGACTTATCATTACTTTAGATTTAATCGGCATTGCATAGCTGTTTTGATCTTTGTTGATTATTACACTAGATCGGTTTTGGGCATATTTTTTCATTTATCTTATCGATTGCAGGATCAAATCAGTTAGCACGCCTAGAACCTGGTGTTCTTTGTGTGTTTGAGACGATCAATCCTTCATCATATTTCTCAGTCCCAACAATTGTATATATCATACAGGAAGTTAGTAGCTAGTAGCATTTTTGAAGGATCGAGATGGCGATCAGAGGGGGGTGAATGATCGCAAAATAAATTTTTCTCCCACTCAAATTACTCCAAACAAGCCTGCAACAAAAATCTACAAAAAGAGTCAAAGCAATAGAGGCAGCTGTTCTGCAAGGTCGGTGCTCCTCAAATTCACTTACCCTCCAAAACCCGAATAACTAGACAACTATGTGTACCCCTTGCATGGATGAGAACCATGAAATATGTGCAAAAATTTTGAATCACAATTCTGGTTGTCAAGTGTCCAAACAAAAGGAATCAAATCAAATCTTACTTTTGAAAAGGAGATCAAGCCAAATCACTAAAGTTACTTTCAGAAAAGCAAAAGCAAATTTTCCAGAAATTGTCCTTACTAGGAGCAGGTGGTTGGTGGATTTCTAGCACTCTAAATTTTTTGGAGATTTGTCTCCCTATGAACTAATGAGATGTGAAGCACATCACCAAAGACCACCTCAAAAAGCCTTGTAGAAAAATCAGAAAAAATCAAACACTACAGATTGTGAGGAACTTCAAGTAGAAAGTTTGGGGCTCGGAATTCACCTCATGGCGCCCAAACGGTGCAACCAGTAGACTCTCCAATTTTTTCACAGATGGATATGAGAGTCGTGTACCTTCTCCGACAAGAATCACTTGAAAATGATTTTTCTAAAAATCAAACACTAACTACTGCGCGAAGAACAAGTTCTAGACAGAGTTGCAACTTGATAGAAAACTTGATCTCTAGTTTATCCTAGGGTGCAAGAGAGAAGTAAAAAAATATGAGCACAGCCAAGACATCCTAGATCAGCAGCATTTAGAAGGAGGGGAGGCAAATCCAAATTACGAGAAAGTAAATTGCAGGAATTTAAATGCTGTATTTAAGACATAAAGTAAATGCGTAATGTAAATCAAGCATGAATAAAAATGATATGTATTTCAGGAAGGGGAGGTTTACAAAGCCTCACAACAAAGTAGGCAAAGCTCAAAGGAGCACAAAAACCTTTACAACTGTAGGTGTACTTTGCATCGGGGTACCCTCTCCGCCGCAGATTAGTGAGCCCAAGAAGCGGCTTGGCCCAAGCGTGGCGGCCTACCGAAAGCAAAGCGGACGATCATGCCCCTTTCACGGGCGGAAGCCCACGTGGTCGCAGCAAGCGGTGGGCGATCATGCCCCCGCCACGGGCAGAAGCCCACGTGGCGGCCTAAGCGTGGGCGATCATGCCCATGCCGGGCGAGGAGCCCACGTGGTGCCCTGGCGGGCAGGTGGGCGATCATGCCCAGCCCGCCGGGTGGGGAGCCCACGCGGCGGCCTGGCGGGCAAGTGGGCGATCATGCCCTGCTCGTCGGGCGGTAAGCCCACATGGCAGCCTGGCGGGCAGGTGGGCGATCATCCCCTGCCCACCGGATGGGAAGCCCACGTGGCTGCCTGGCGAGCAGGTGGGCGAACATGCCCTGCTCTGGGCGGTAAGCCCATGTGGTGGCTTGGCGGGCAAGTGGGCGATCATGCCCTGCCCGCCGGGCGGGAAGCCCACGTGGTGGCCTGGCGGGCAGGTGGGCGATCATGCCCTATTCACCGGGCGGTAAGCCCACGTGGTGGCCTGGCGGGCAGGTGGGCGATCATGCCCTGTTCGTGGGGCGGTAAGCCCACGTGGCCGCCTGGCGTGCAGGTGGGCGATCATGCCCTGCCCACTGGGCGGAAAGTCCACGTGGCGGCCTGGCGGGCAGGTGGGCGGTCGTGCCCTGCTCACCGGGCCCCGAGGACAACCAAAGGAATGAGGAGAAGGCTTCGCCTCGAAGTCTCCTTCCCCTAACAACCTGTGTCAGGGTCATTGATTGCAAAGAGTTCTGCTATCGACACGACGACGGCCCATCCCTCTGACGTCTCTCACCAAACCCGTCGCAGGAGCATCATATCCCGGGCGGACCGGGCGAAGCCACTCAGCGGTATTAAATGGAGTCTGAAGGACAAGGCTACAGTGACGGGTGTAATAAATGAACCATGGGTCGGTGTAAGACTGAAATGATGGGTGTAATTAATGAGTTGTAGATCAGTATATCATCACCTTCTCACCTACCCGGTCCAGCCCCGCCTATATAAGGGCACTCAGGTGCATGGAGAAGGGGGATCCGGGAATGAAACCAAGAACTCACCCAAGCTCAAGACCAGAAGAACCACTGTAATCGCCTTCATATTTCCTCAACAAAGATTTAGCAGGACGTAGGGCTATTACCCACGCTGGGGGCCTGAACCTGGGTACATCACTGCATTCATTGATCCGTTGATCCCCGGGATCCCTCGTGTGAGAGTCATTAGGGTTTCCAGCCACGAAGATGCCCTCTACCGAACCCTACCTTCCATCCTGGGAGTAGTCAACCCCGTTCGTTGACGGGGTCCTGTCCGGTGAAATACGCCGACAGGGGCGCGCCAGGTAGGGGGCTAGTGGTTGGCTCACCCTGCTATCTCTCCGACGGATTTCGGTCTTCTGTCCAAAAGGACCTTGCGTCTGGTGATGGTGGGTTTGCACTCACAGCGCCAAGAGGCGGCTGAGGCTAGCAGCGCCCAGAACATGTCCCAGCACTCTCGCCGGACGAGGGATCGCCTCATGCCGCCCCCACAGGAAGGCGATGGTCCCCCCTTGGCAGTGGCTGAACCTTCGGTTTGGTGTCGGTTGGCCATGGAGGCGGCCACTCCGACCCAGAATCTGCATGCGGTTCATCTCCTCCTGGACCACCCTCTGGTGGAACTTGCAGGAGACACCCCGACCACGCCGTGGCTGCGGGACATTACTGGCCTCATAGATGCGGCCCAGCTCTGCATAAGGGAGCCCGACCGGTCGGGGACCGTCGGTACCCCTCGATCGAGGGTGCATGTGGATCGCACCCAAGCTTCCAGCCGCCCAAGCGGGAAGCGCTCTGGCCAAGAGGGCCAGGGTAAGGGAAAGGCCGTGCAAGAAGAAGGTCCCGGCTCCGCGAGGACCTAAGGGCTCATCTGGAGAAGCGTCGCCAGCAGCGCGGTGGTGATTTGCGTGATCACCTGCAGCGTCGTCGCGCTCGCGACGGACGGATCGCCCCTGAGGGTGAGAGTTCCTCTCATGACTCTCGCCTTCAGAGCGAGGAAGAAGTCCGCTCCTCCGACTCTTTGGGGAGTCGCGATCCGCACTCCCAAGACGGTCTCGGGCGGGGTTCGTGGACGACAGATTCCCCTATGGCATCGATGCGGGCATTTTCCGACAATTGCGTCGTATGGCGGGTTCAAAGATTTCGCCCGGCCTCCATCGAAAAGTACGATGGCACCACCAACCCAGAGGAGTTCTTGCAGATTTACACCACGGTGGTGCGTGCCGCTGGCGGGTCTGAGAAGGCCATGGCCAACTGCTTCCCAACGGCCTTGACAGGGTCCACCCGGTCCTAGCTGTTGAACCTCCCGCGAGGATCAGTGCGCTCATGGGAGGAGTTGTGCGGCCTCTTTGTCACCAAACTTCCAAGGCTCCTTCGCACAGCCGGTGTGGAGGATGATCTCCATACCCTTGAGCAGGAAAAAGGGAAGTCGTTGCGCGACTTCATTAGGCGATTCTGCCACTATCGCAACACGATCCCCCGGGTTTCGGAGCAATCAATCATCATCGCCTTTCAATGAGGCGTTCGAGACCGCAAGATGCGGGAAAAGATGGCGACCCGCAACATCGCCACCACCTACGAGCTCTTCTCCCTAGCGCACAAGTGCGCATGAGTGGCGAAGGCTCGGGGGCCGGTGTTTGGCACTGCGTGAGGACGTGGCAAGGACGAAGCTGGGGCCTCGAGGGGCCCCGGCCCTGCGAGCAAGAAGGCGCGGAAGCGCGAGGCGGTTGAGACCAAGCGGGTCCTGACCGCTGAGCGCGAGCGTGAAGACGCCCGACCGCGAGGGTGCGTCCGCCGTGGTCGGAGGAACAACCACCACGAGGAGAAGGAGGGAGAGCCTTTCTGCCCAATCCACCGGACCAACACTCATGACCTGGCCAGTTGCCAGGTTGTGAGCAAGAAGGTCGAGCAGCGGCTTAAGGAGCGCCGCCCTCACGACGACGATCAAGACGAAAACCCCGCCCCGCTGGCTTTCCAGCAGGTGGACCACACCGTGGCATACATTCATGGTGGCTCATCCACCTACTCCTCCAACGCGTCCTACAAGTGACTGAGGAGGGAAGTCTGCGCTACGGCGTCGAGTTTAGGGGCGTGTCGGATGCTGAAGTGGTCAGAGGAACCGATCACCTTCAGTCGGGCTGACCACCCTAAGAGCATTGCCGACATAGGTCACCTTCCAGTCGTGGTTTCACCCACGATCCGGAACGTGATGCTCAGGCAAGTGCTCGCGGACGGAGGGAGCTCCATCAACCTCCTGTCTTTCAAGGCATTCCGGGCGCTCCAAGTATCGAGCCAGGAGCTGCGTCCGGCCTTGCCCTTCTACGTCATAGCCCCGAGGGCTGGCTCAATCCCCCTAGGCCAGGTGCACCTCCCCGTCACCTTCGGGGAGGAAAGCAACTCCCGTACGGAGTTGTATGACTTCGAAGTTGCCGACTTCGACCTCCCGTACAACGTAATACTTGGCCGACCGACATTGGCCAAGTTTATGGCGGCAACCCACTATGGATACATGGTGGTGAAGATACCAGGGCCTGGTGGCCCCATAATCATCCGGGTGGATAGGTTAGAAGCTTTGCGTTGCCACAAGCACGCGCTGGACCTGGCCGGTGCCACCTGCATAAAGCGGCTGATGCCGCCTGTCCGGGAGCCCCTCAGGCGCAGACCCGCGCCTCGCCCAGCTCAGCTGGCGAGGTAAAGATGGTCTCCCTAAGTGAGGGCGAGCACGAGAAAATCGTCTTCATTGGCGCTAGCCTCAGCGTCAAATAGGAAGACGCGCTCGTCACCTTCCTCCGGTCTAACTCCGATGTGTTCACCTGGCAATCATCTGATATGACTGGGGTCCCCAGGGAGGTGATCGAGCAACGACTGGCAACGCTCCCCGAGGTGCGCTCGGTCCGCTAAAAGGTCCGGCGTCAAGCACCAGAGCGGCAAGACGCCATTCGGGAGGAGGTAGAGAAGCTGCTGCGTGCGGGGATTGTACGGGAAGTCTCTCACCCTGAGTGGCTTGCCAACCTGTGCTTGTCAAGAAATCCAACGAAAAGTGGCGGATGTGTGTCGACTTCAACGATCTCAACAAGGCATGCTCGAAGGATCCTTACCCCTTGCCGCGCGTCGATCTCATCGTCGACTCAACGGCGGGATGCGAGCTGTTGTGCTTTTTGGATGCGTACTTTGGGTACCACCAGATTAGCATGGTGGTGGGAGACGAAGAAAAAACTGCTTTTGTAACCCCTATGGGCGTTTATTGTTATGTCAGAATGGCTTTTGGGTTAAAAAATGTTAGTTCTATTTATGAATGCTCCATGCATATTACTTTCCATTCACAGATAGGACGCAATCTTGAGGTGTACGTCGACGACTTAGTTGTGAAAGTGAAAAAGAGCGAATAACTGATTGAAGACTTGAAGGAAACCTTCGCCAACCTCCGGAAAAACTGCTTAAAGCTCAACCCTGAGAAGTACGTGTTCGGCGTGCCCTCTGGAAAGCTGTTAGGGTTCTTCATGTCCAAGCGGGGCATCGAGGTCAATCCCGACAAGATAGCGGCCATTAAACATATGAAGCCGCCAGTTCGGCTCAAATAGGTGCAGTGCCTGGCTGGTCACCTGGCCTCCCTTGGGCGATTTATCGCCCGGTTGGGAGAAAGGAGCCTACCCTTATTCAAGCTGCTGAAGAAGACAAACCACTTTGAGTGGACTGAGGAGGCTCAACGAGCGTTTGAAGACTTGAAGCGATACTCCTCCTCGCCAAGATCTTGGTCGCCCCAAGCCCGGCGAACCATCGCTTGCTCAGACATTCTTTGCTACCCCAGAAGTGGTGAGCACCTGATCGGTGGCGAGAGGGAAGCGCCCGAAGCTGCCTACTACGTCCAACAAGGTGCTACACGAGGCAAAGACCAGATACCCACAAGCGCAGAAAATGTTGTACGCCGTCCTGATGGCGTCCAGGAAGCTGCGGCACTATTTTCAGGGGTGAGATATCACAGTGGTCACTGCCTACCCCCTGCGAGAGATCCTTCACAACCGGGAGGCTGAAGGCTGCATCGCCAAGTGGTTGGTGGAGCTGGGGGAATTCGGTCTCAAATTTGTACCCCACACCACCATCAAGAGCCAGAAGCTGGCGGAGTTTGTTGCCGAATGAACTCCCGCCACTCTTGAAGCTGAAGAAGCACCTGCGCCTTCCCCTTGGACCTTGTTCTTCGACGGCTCCTTCAGGCTCGAAGGCGCGGGGGCTGGAGTAGTCCTGGTCTCCCCGACAGATGACATCCTCCAGTATGTGGTCGCCCTCGACTTCAAGGCCACCAACAACATCGCCGAATACGAGGGACTGCAGGCAGGGCTGCGCGCCGCCTTAGCATTAGGCGTTCGGTGCCTACAAGTCAAAGGCGACTCCCTGCTGGTCATCAATCAAGCGCGAAAGGAATTTCAATGCTCCGACCTTACCATGGCCGCCTACCTGGCGGAGGTCAAGAAGATGGAGCGCTACTTCGAAGGACTGGGATATATCCATATTCCCCGGCGCGACAACCATATGGCGAACGGGCTTTCACAGCTCGCGTCCTCAAGAACCTCTGTCCCGGTCGGGGTCTTTGAAGAAAGACTATCGCGACCGCCCATCGTATCCCGATTCGGGAACGACAGCGGTGCTGCCGCGCCTCCAACTTAGGCGGGGAGGGCGGTGCAGTTGTCGCGGCCATCCGGTTCAGGGAGGGGCAGCACACTCGCCTCAACCCCCAAGTCCGGGAGGGAAGGCGGCGGTGCCGCCGATGCGGCACCCAGGGAAAAGCTCGGCCAAGCGGAGTACCCGAGTGATCACTATGTGATCGCCACTCTTGGCGGGGAAGGTTAGTGGATGGATCCTATCTTAGCCTTCCTGCAAGACCGAGTGATCCCCGACGATGATGCCTCAGCTGAGAAAATTGCACGCAAGGCCAAGTGCTATACACTGGTAGGTGGGGACCTATACCACCGGAGCATAAACGGAATTCTACTGAAGTGCATCACTCAGGAAGAGGGGAGCACCCTGCTCTCTGATATCCATGGAGGCATGTGCGGGAGTCATATGTCCGACCGGATGCTTGTCGGCAAAGCGTTCCGCCAAGGATTTTATTGGCCTACTGCCCTCTAGGATGCTTGCGAGCTGGTGAGGAGATGCGAAGCATGCCAATTCTTCGCCAGGCAAATCCACCGACCAGCCCAAGCTCTGCAAACCATCCCGCTCTCTGGCCGCTAAGTGGTCCGGGGTCAGATATCCCGGCCCGTTCATGGGCCATAGGTGGTTTCACCCACCTGTTCGTCGCCATCGACAAATTCATCAAGTGGGTCGAAGCCAAGGCAGTACGTGCCATCATGGCTTCCGCTGCCATCAAGTTCATCCATGGGATCTTCACCCGCGTCGGAGTCGCCAATCGCATGATCACCGACAACGGCACTCAGTTCACCAGCGCAGCCTTCCTGGAGTTTTGTGATGAGATGGGCACCAAGGTGTGCTTTACTTCGGTGGCCCATCCAACGAGCAATGGTCAAGCCGAGCGCACCAACGCGATGGTGCTGAGGGGCTTGAAGACCAGAGCGTTTGACCGACTCCATAAGCGGGGCGCACGGTGGACGGAAGAACTCCCAGTTGTATTGTGGTCGCTCTGGACCACACCCAATCAGGCGACTGGAGAAACACCCTTCTTCCTGGTCTACGGCGCAGAGGCCGTCCTCCCATCCGAGTTGTCGCTCGGCTCATTGCGCGTCTCGGCGTTCAGCGAGGAAGGACAAGAAGACCACTGCGGAGAAGAAGTCAACCTTCTAGAGGAGGTGCGTGACCGGGTGGCCTTGCGTGCCACTCGGTACCAGCAAAGTCTCAGGCGGTACCACGCCACCCGGGTCCATGAGAGAACACTGGCAGTAGGCGACCTGGTCTTGCACAGAATCCAAACGCATGACGGGCTCCACAAACTATCTCCCCAGTGGGAGGGCCCATTCAAGGTGGTCTCAATATCTCGACCCGGGGCGGTCCGGTTGGCCACTGAGGACGATCAAGAGCTGGCCAACTCCTTCAATGTGGAGTTGTTGCGAAAGTTTTACCCCTAAAAGCTGTAAGTACCCAGTAGTTCGCTTTGATCGGCTGTGTGGGTGAGTTCTCCTTCGGTTGATCGGCGACTGCTGGCGGTTAGTAAAGTTGTTAGCCTTAAAGGCTTCTGCTTTATTTTCCTTGCTTGTGCCCCGGTGGGTAATATTCTGCGGGGGTGTCATGGGTTCCGGCTGTTTGGCCGCTCCTTGTTGATATGCAGTAACACCCGGTGTTCGCGTCATGCGAGGACGGCCGACCAGGAGCGTGAGTGTGGCACGGTGCTCGAATGTGGCTCGCACACCTCGGGTTGGCTTCGCGAAGCACCGCTGGCTATCACCGCGAGCACCGCAGGCCCAATACCACTCCTGGAAACCTGTTGCCTTGCCCCGCAACGCCATAGGCTGGTTCCGAGTCACAAGGACCTAAGTTCCAAAGAAAGGGACCATGACAACCCCACGCAGGAACTTATGTTCTCCAATGTATTTCCTGCATGTTTTGCGTAACGTCTACTTATGTTTTCAGTAGCTACGTGCAATCACAGGTGAAGTGCTGAAGCGCTGACCTAATTCAGACACCCGAGATGGCCCTGTGGTGGCCTGGCGAGCAAGTGGGCAATCATGCCCTGCTTGCCGGGCGAGAAGCCCACGTGTGGGCCTGGCGGGCAGGTGGGCGACCACGCCCTGCTCGTCGGGTGTTGGCTTCCATGACCAGCCTGGGGGCTGGTCGCCCAGTGGCCTATGACCGAGATAAGTTGCTCGTCTTAGCATTGTTGACTTATCTTTTGCGTCTGTACCCTGTTGGGTCAAGTTGTGCGTGGTTGTCACAAGCGCCTGTAGCTCAATGGCTCCTTACTGATAAAGGGAGACGCCCGGCGTTTGTGTCGTGCAAGGACGAGCGACCAGGATCGTGAACCCGAGTGGGCACTAGCCGCAGTTGGAGTTGGTGCCGGTAGAGACAGCGCCGATGGCGCCGGCGCCGATGGAGTCGGTGCTGATAAGGATGGTTTCGTGGGAGTTGGCGTCGGTGCAGCCGGTGCCGAAGGAGGGGCGGCTGATGTTGTCGCCCCAGATGAAGACACCGCCACTCCGGGCGCGCTTGGTGAAGCAGCGGAGTCGGTGGTAGTAGAAGTTTTGCCCCCAGCACGGGCCCTCTTGGGGTCCGCGCCCGGGGCGTCCGGAACGATCGACCGTTTGTCTGTGCTCCGATTGTCGGTCAGGGCCTGGTCCCTAATCACCAAGGGACCACGGGCCGGCAGCACTGCAGGGCCGGTGGAGTCCATCGTCGGGAACAATTGGATGATCCGAAGCCGCTCTGCGAACTCCAGATCACACAGCGGCCGGGCCCCGATGGGAGAATCCAGTCCGCTCGGCAGTGGCAGGACCAGCCCGGACAGCCATCTTGAGATGGCGGGGCCGTCCAGATTTCCCTCGCCTAGCGCAAAAAGAAGACAAGGGTATTAGTTGATGGTGACCACGAAGAGGAATATATATATTCAAGAGAAGAATAGAAGAACTTACGGCCTGGGTACGTACGCGTCATGTCATCGTCCCCTGTATACTGCCATGCAGGGCAGGCACGACAACGGAGGGGGCTGATTCTCCGAGTCACGAAGTCCCGGACCACCAGCATCCCAATCAGGCCAGTGTCCCACAACCGGTTGATGTGGGCCGCCATTGCCAGGAGCTCTGCTGTCTCCTCGACGGGTGAGCTCCAGCTGTCGCGGACTTCCGCCCGTGCGCAGGGCATCCCGAGGAGGTCAACCCTGCTGTCGTCGCCGATGTAGAGCCAGTCGCTCCGCCACGTCTTCCAGTTGGATTTTGGCTAGAAGGGAATGTAGCGAGGGGCCGACCCATCGCAAAGACGGAAGTGGCAGCTCCCTGCGATCCCACTGTCAGGGGAGCTGCGACAGGTGAAGAAGCGGAAGAGAGGAAGATTGGGCATCACCCCTACGAACATCTCGCAGAGGTAGGCGAAGATGGAAAGGATGACGATGGAGTTGGGGGAGAGATGGAGATGATGGATTTCGTAGAAGTGAAGGACGGTGAGGAAAAACTCAGAGAACGGCGGCACCAGGCCCGCTAGAAGCCCCCAGGCGAAGACGATGATCTCCCCTGGTTCGCAGTTTGGTGCGGGGGTTCCACGGCGAAGATGGAGGGAGCCCTCGGGCGCCATCTTGGAGAGTAGATCCACCCTATCCACTTCGACTGTGGAAGGAAGAAGAGGTTGCGCCATTTAAGCAAAGACAAGGTTTTTGAGCAAAGAAGATGAAAGGGCAATGAGCAAAGTGCGCAAAAATCAGAAAGCGTGAACTGTGTTGGGGGCACGTATATATATAGGCCCCTCGCATAGGCGGTTCGCGAACAGGCAAAAGGACGCGACGTTTCAGGTCCTAAGAAAAATCGGCGGAAGTGGGGAGGACCGAGACAATTGCATGCTCAGTAGTGGTGGGTCCATCCAGGAATGCACCGACATTAAATAAGGTCTAAAAAGAAATTGGGGCGCGTTCTGGAACGGACCCGGGGGTTACTGTCGGTGTACTTTGCACCGAGGTACCCTCTCCGCCGCAGATTAGTGGGCCCAAGAAGTGGCTCGCCCAGCGTGGTGGCTGGCGGCAGTGCAGCGATCATGCCACCGCCGGGTGGGAAGCCCACGTGGTCGCTCGGGCGGCAGGTGGCGATCATGCCACGCCGCCGGGTGGTAAGCCCACATGGCGGCCTGGCAGGCAGGTGGGCGATGACGCCCTGCCCGCCGGGCGGGGAGCCCACGTGGCTGCCTGGCGAGCAGGTGGGTGATCATGCCCTACTCGCCGAGCGGTAAGCCCACGTGGCGGCCTGGCGGGCAGGTGGGCGATCATGCTCTGCCCGCCGGGTGGGAAGCCCACGTGGCGGCCTGGCGAGTAGGTGGGCGATCATGCCCTACTCGCCGGGCGGTAAGCCTATGTGGCGGCCTGGCGGGCAGGTGGGCGATCATGCCCTGCCTGCCGGGCGGAAAGTCCACGTGGCGGCCTAGCGGGCAGGTGGACGATCATGCCCTGCTCACGAGGCCCTGAGGGCAACCAAAGGAATGAGGAGAAGGCTTCGCCTCGAAGTCTCCTTCCCCTGACACCATGTGTCAAGGTCATTGAGTGCGAAGAGTTCTGCTATCAACACAACGATGGCCCATCCCTCTGACGTCTCTCACCAAACCCGTCGCAGGAGCGTCATATCCCGGGCGGACCGGGCGAAGCCACTCAGCGGCATTAAATGGAGTCTGAAGGACAAGGCTACAGTGACAGGTGTAATAAATGAGCTGTGGGTCGGTGTAAGACTGGAATGATGGGTGTAATTAGTGAGTTGTAGGTCAGTATAGCGTCACCTTCTCACCTGCCCGGGCCAGTCCCGCCAATATAAGGGCGCTCTGGTGCATGGAGAAGGGGGATCTAGGAACGAAACTGAGAACTCACCCAAGCTCAAGACCAGAAGAACCATTGTTATCGCCTTCATATTTCCTCAACAAAGATTTAGCAGGATGTAGGGCTATTACCCGCGCTGGGGGCTGAACCTGGGTACATCACTGCGTTCATTGATTTGTTGATCCCCGGGATCCCTCGTGTGAGAGTTATTAGGGTTTCCAGCCACGAAGACGCCCTCTACCGAACCCTACCTTCCATCCTGGGAGTAGTCAACCCCGTTCATTGACGGGGTCCTGTCCGACAAAATACGCCGACAACAACCTTCAAGGGGAGAAGGCTACCCCTTCACCCATATTTATACTACTCTTGGGGCACCTACCACCCTTGGATGAGCCCCTCAATCCTAGAGCACTCACCAAGGGTTTGGATTAACCCACTCAATCAGCCATGCAAGGGCTAACCCAAAACCCACATACACAAGGGATTTTCTTGCATGGTTTTTAAAGCATACTACCTAGACTCGCTAACCTATCAACTAGACCACGATCCAACAGCCCTCATCTATCCACGCGGCATCTAGCTAGCATCATCGCCTTTTCTTATCTTCTTGGATTGCTCGGACTCTGTCTGGGATCATCTTCTGGTGATCTTCGACCGTCTGGACCTCCGACGCACCTTGCCTAGTCCCAGTCACCATGAACTAGCACCGTCATCATGCAACCATCAAAGACAAGAAAAACCCATCACATAGCAATGTCCAAAAATGAATACAATTATCATCACAAAATCATTAATTAAGTCATTAACGCTCAGATGATCCGGTGCTACTGCTCGGCCAGTAGCACCGCTCTACTGTGACCGGTAGCATCGGAAAAGGCAATCAAATCTTAGATTGCTCTAAATTGAAAATCCAATTCAAATCAAACTCAATTCCAAAGTAAATCAAGCTCAAATCCAGTCAATTACTCATCACAAACATGGATAGACCTCCACATGGTCCTTCAATCTCCCCCTTGATGAGTATATTGACAAACACACAAAAGGGCATAAGTTTTGAGTTTGAAGAAGAGAGCAATTTGAATGCAAAACCAAACTTGGTTCAAAAGGAAGAAAAAGAAATTATGACCAAGTTGATGAGAGGAAAATTTGAGCTATACTGAAGAAAGAGCAAGTTTTCCATAAAAACTCTAAAATCTAACAAGAAGTTCGAATGCTCTTATGATCCACAAGAATTAGCAAAGTTATAACAAGATCAAAAGAACCAAAATGCATTCATATTTTTCTAATGTTTCTAATGATGCCTTTTTCTACGATTTCTCCCCCTTTTGTCAATATAGGCATCAAGATGGCATTTTCTTCCCCTTTTGTTTGTTTTTATATACAAGGAATGCAACCTAATGGAACTTTGAAAATTATCCAAATAATTTTGAAGACAAGATGTGACACCAAGCTAGTCAATTTCAAAGTTGACTAAACTAAGATATGTCCAAGTGCAAATAAGAAGATTTGCTTGCTAGCTTAGTTTTGTTTTAAAAGGATCATGTTTAGCAATTTTTGACATGAGCAACACTTAGCATTAGTTTCAAATCTAGAAACACAACCACTTAAAGAATCAAATGGAGAACCTAGAGTTCATCCTACTCAACACTTTGGGGAATCTAGGAGTACATACAAGGTCCTTCAAACTTATTTTTCATGTGAAGCAAAATTTTCTTTAATACTTTGAAAGACATAATGGGGTGCAAATGTGTAACATTATTTGCATTCTTTACCCACATATGTTTAATTTTTTTGTCAGCAATTTTCAAGCAATTGACTCAAGCCATATTCGATCATCTCAAGGACTCTTAAGAAAATGATTTTGGTCATACACAACACATTCTAAGTTCATCCCAAGTGCAATGAGAAGTTGTCTTGTGAATATGAGGTGTTGAGTCTAATGCGCACAAAAAGAGTCAATTTCACTTTATTTTCATTTTAGCTCATTGATTGATAAAAAGTGAAGGACTTAAGTATGGATCATACAAGTTTCACCCAAGTTGCTATAGGGACTCTAGAGAACTCCAAGATTTCACAAATCATGTCAAATACACCTAGAGAAAAAACTTAGCAAGTAAAAGTAATATGTTTCATCAAGTTTTTTTTAAAGCTTATTTTTCAAGTTTTAGTAAGCTTAGTAAGATAAATGAATTCGGACATATCTAAGTTAAAGCTTTTCTTATGATTTAGCATGGTGTATATCATGAAAAATAAATCATTTGTATAATAGACAAAGCCCATAAAATAAAAAATAAAGTCTACATGCAATGCATGAAACATATTCTAAAACTCCCCTTCAACATGTGAATCAATTTTAAGAATAAATATGATTTGAGTTGAGTTATTATCATAATTGAGTACAAAGAAGATCCAAATGAACTCAAATAAAACCAAAAACACAGAATGAAGAGAAGAAGTTAGCAATCTGCAAACTGGGTGGCTATAGAGCACAGAAAAGATAGTAGAGAACACTACAGCTCAGACTCGCTCTTATCTTCCCAATGACTGACATAGGGAAGTTACCTCTAGATCCAAAATAAGGAGTGTACACAGACCCTATCTACCAGGGGGCCCAGCACCTGCTAGACTTATAAGACTGTGAGGGAACTCAACCTAGAGAGAAGAGAGAACAGCTAATTAAGCATGATAGCAACCTAAAGCGCAAGATGAGAGGTCCATACAAAGCATGCCAGAAGTCTAAGTAAAGTGAACTCATAACTCTAGAGAATAAACCCAATAAACACAGAGAGCAAAATAAAAGAAAGGAAAAACTGGAAGAAGATGTATAATATAAAAACCAGGTTCCCATCACAATAGGCCGTAAGGGCAGACAACTCCAAGCTCACTCCTCAAGGCAACAAACCTAGAACTATCCAAAAGCTTGGTAAAGATATCAGCCAACTAGTGGTCACTCTCTACAAACTAAAGTACTATGTCTCCTTTCTCCACATAGTCTTTAAGAAAGTGATATCTAAAATCAATGTGCTTGGTCGTGGAGTGCTCCACTAGGTTCTTAGCAATGCAGATAGCAGAAGTGTTATCACAAAAAAATGAAACACTCTCTATCTCTAATCCAAAGTCCCATAAAATCGATCTCATTCAGAGCACCTGGCTACAGCAACTGGCTGTAGCAACATACTTGGCCTCAGTGGTAGACTGTGCAACTCCGGACTGCTTTTTAGATGACCAAGAAACAAGAGAAGTGCCAATGAATTGGCAAGTATCAGAAGTGTTTTTCCTATCTATCCTACAACTAGCAAAATCAGCATCGAAAAAGGATCTAAGGGATAGACAAAAGAAAGAAGAGTACCAAATACCATAATCAATGGTAGCTCGAAGGTACCTGAAGATGTATTTCACCGCCTAGCGATGAGAGGCGCGATGAGAAGACTGAAAATGAGTGCACATACACACGGCAAAGTGTATGTCCAGCCGTAAGGGCTTTAGAACTCCTTTTGATCAGTAGGCTCACCATTCTCATTGGGCTCGATGACAACAGTGGTGGCCATAGGAGTCATTACTGGTTTTCCATCAGACATATCAAATTGCCTAATGAGGTCTCGAGTGTACTTACCTTGGTGTAGAAAAGTACCCTCATGAGTCTACTTGATTTGGAAGCCGAGAAAGTAGCTCAACTCGTCCATCATACTCATCTCAAACTCTATGCTCATCACCTCAGAAAACTGAGACACAAGAGAATAAGAAGAACCACCAAAGATAATATTGTCCATATAAATTTGAACAAGAAGGAAATGAGAATCCTGGAGTCTGATAAACAGAGTTTTGTCTACTATACCTATTTTGAAACCATGACTGAGAAGATAGAACTTAAGCCTCTCATACCAAACTCTAGGCGCTACTTAAGTCCATACAAAGCTTTGGAAAGCTTGAAGACATGGTTTGGGTATTTGGGGTTCTCAAATCCTAGAGGTTACTTGACATAAACCTCTTCCTCAACAAAGCTATTGAGGAATGCACTCTTGACATCCATTTGATAGAGCTTGAAGCCCTAGGATGCAGAGAATGCAAGCAGGACTCTAATCACCTCTAGTCTAGCTACAGGGACAAAGGTCTCCTCAAAGTTAAGACCCTCAACATGAGTAAAACCCTGTACAACTAGCCTAGCCTTATTGCGAATGACAACCCCATCATCACTTTGTTTGTTTTTGAATACCCACTTAGTCTCAATCATATTATGACCAGATGGGGGCTCTACAAACTGCCAGACTTTGTTCGTCTCAACGTTTTCTTGTTCCTCATGCATAGCATTAATCCATGATTTATCGGACAATTCATGAGTAACATCCTTTAGTTCAAACGAGGCAACAAAGGCAGAGTGAAGGTAGAAAGAAGATAAACCCAATTTTGAGCATATCACACACTCAAATAGATCACCAATGATCTGATCAAGTGGATGAGATTTCTGGATATGACGAGGAGAACCAAAAGTAGAAGTGGCCTCTATCTCTTGAACAAAAAATGCAGGAACAGAGCCACCCGCTGAAGGAGAGTAGGAAGGCAAGGGCTGGTCTCCTTTAGGTGCAGAAATGGAAACAGGAGGCACCTCAGGTGTAGAGGGGACTGGATCTGGGGGAACACCATCATCCTCATCCTCTACAAAGATGGTCTTAGAGGGATAAGAAGAGCCTGAAATATCGGGTCTAACTCCTGGGCTAGCCTCATCAAAGGTCATGTCATAGGCCTCTATGATCCTATTTGTATCATAACTCCAGACACTATAGCTACGAGAAAAGTCGAGTAACCTAGAAAAATACCATCAGAAGAACAAGACTCAAACTTATCTAGATTACCAGACTTTAAGATAAAACACTTGCAACCAAATACGTGAAAGTAAGAAACACTAAGTCTCTTATGCCAGAAGGAGAGATCATAGGACTCAGAAGCAATCAAACAACGGAGAGATTCTCCAGAAGAAATAAAAAAATCGGCACGAAAGACTCTCCCAAATCTAGAAATCTCGTAAACTAATCCTCCTGATGAATCAAGGATTCTACAAGTATTACTCTTGAAGGTTACCTCGAAAGAGTTATCGATAAGCTGAGAAACAGAGAGCAAGTTATATTGCAGCTTACTTACTAAGGCAACGTCCTTAAGAATAAAATTCTCATTAATGCAAATGGTAACTTTAGTAATAACTCTACCTGAAGAAGCATCCTTAAAAGTGATCAACTTATCACCGGTGGCTCGGACTAGGGAAGAGAACCAACGAGAGTCTCGATCATATGGCAAGAGCAACCAGAGTCAACAATCCAAACATCTCCTTTCCCCATCTGACGAACCTGGTCAATGCACATGAGAGAAAGATGACTCAATACTGGGATGAAGAGAAGATTTAGGAATCCAATACTGAACCACATGATGCCTAGAGGTGTCGATCATAGAGAAAGACGACTGGACTCTGGTACCTACATGATGCTTCACTCTCACATGACCAGAAGCAATTCTAGTAGAAGATCTACGGGCTGAAACTGGATTGGCCCGCCATGGTGCAAAGACCAGATCATCCCAGTGATGCCACCTGAACCTCCTACCAGAAAACACCTCACGCCGCTGATATCTACCTCGATTGAAAAAAGAGGAATATCAAGAGGACGGCGGGTAGACTGACAACGAGCTGTTCTAGGATTAAAACTCGAATGAACAACATGAAAACCAAGTCCTGAACGCTACCCAAAAACAGACGACTCTCTAACTTGACTAGTAGCAGTGTGTGCCTCAGTAGCACCCAGTGTCTAGGGATGACCCTAAATACCTCTAAGAGCAGCAACACGCTCACGCCTTGTGATCTTGGTGTGGCTAAAGAAAAAATCTACTAGGTGACCATCCTTCTTACAGAAGGTGCATGAATATTTCGCCTTGCTAGAGGCAGAAGTAACAGAAATAACAACCTTCTGGTCAGAAGTTCCATGGACAACCCTAGTAGATCTAAACATAGTGGTACTCACCCTGAGAGCTACCACGATCTCACCACTCTTGAAGCCACGCACAATGGTAGGAGGATGAGTCCTAGCGTGCTCCAAGTAGTCGAATCCTAGACCTTGATTGAATCTACTAATCTTGGATTGGTCTAAAATAAGATTGAGCTTCTTCTTACCTCCTATAAACTTCTCGAGAGTGCTCATGAGTTACTCACACTCCTAGACGAGAGATGCACAAGAGGAACAGGGATGAGAGGAAGAAGAACCAGGAAGAGAAGATCTAACAGACGTGCATTTTCCCCCCTCAGTATGGCTGCTTCAATTTTGAGGGCCTCACAAGAAACGCAAGAAGCATTTCTAATCCTAAGGGCTTGGTTTTCTAACTTCTTCCTAAGCTCGACTTGGATTTTATCCAAGTCTCCCTCAATCAGAGAGTATCGCAAGCAACTTTCTTTTGACTTATCTAGTAAGTTCTTAGCAAGTTTAGCACACTTTATATTTAAAGATTTATTATCAAGTTTTAGTTACTTACAGCCCTCACATGAGCTGACTGGGTCCTTAGAAGCAAGCATTTCAAGTTCATCATTTCTAGTAGAAAGCTCCCTAAGGTGAGTGCTCATGGCATCAATTTCAACAAGCAATTTAGGATAGTTATCATATGATGGAGTAGAATGAGCAAGAAGAAAACTAGCATATAAAGACATGTCATTAGATGATTCATTCCTAGCATTCTTTAACCTAAGACTCTCAAGCTCAGTAAGCACACTATCATGCATAGTTGTTAGGTTCTCTAACTCCACAAGCAAAGCATCACACAACGAACAATCATTAGAAACTTGGGAAGGAGAAGATCTAAGAAAAGCTAACTCCCGAGTCAAGGTATCTACTTCCTTGTCAAGCTCCGTACACCTAGCTCTAGCTCTAGCATGAAATTTTTCTAGTTTGCAAAAAGCTTCATTGAGTTGGTCATAGGAGGGTACCTCATCCGAGTCGCTGTAGAGCTCGGAGTTGCTGATGTCGTTGGTGTCCGCCATGAAGCACATGCTGGAGAACTCGTTGCCATCTTTCTTCTCTTGTGGATCGTCCTCACCTTCGTCACTCCATATCTCTGTGTCAGAGAGGTTGATGTCATCGAGGGTGGTGAGGACACGGTGGAAGAGCTTCTTGTTCTTCAAGAAGTTGTGGTACTTCTTCTCACACGCCGGCTCACGAGCTGGAGGCTTCTTATTGTGGTTCTTGTTGGTGTAGTAGATCTTTCTCGAATCGCCGGAGTCATTCTTGCCCTTTTTTTAGCTTAGGGTAGTTTGCTCGGATGTGGTTGGGGCCACCACACTCAAAGTAGGTGATGATGCCACCTCTCTTCCTCTCTCTTACCCTCTTGTATGCATGAGAAAACTTATAAGCCAAAAGAGCAAGCTTATTTTCTCAAAAATTTTCCAGATGGTCATGCTTAGCTCACAAAGGGCGGAGAGGGAAAAACAACTAGAAGAATCGAAAGTGAAACCAGTGGGATCAGTGACCAAGGCCATCGACTGAGATTTTGTCTTGCAAGAGATGACGTCAATCTCATGAGTCTTGAGTCAAGAATAGAGCCCATAAAGAGTCAAAGTTGATAAGTCGGTAGTGTCCTTGATGGTGGTCACTTTCATCTCCCAAACTAGAAGATCGAGTGCGGTCAAGAAATGTTGAGAAGTATCCGAGTCAGGGTGTGTACAACTGACTACTCGGAGATCACTCAAAATCTTTGTAAAATGACCAAAACACTCGTCAAGACTCTCACCAGCGTGTTGTTCAAATTTATTGTATTCACGTTTGTACTGATCATACCTCACAGTCTTGATTTGAGTAGTGCCCTTATGGTAAGCATTGAGGGTCACCCAGATCTCATGAGCGGATCGTAGGTGAAAAATCCTATCGTACTCACTGTGACTAAGACTCCATATGAGAATGTTTCTTGCCTTAGCATTTGCCTCAATGTCAGCCATATTGCCGATCGTGACATGTTCATCGGCACGAACCTCATACGGGAGCTTCACCTTCTGCTATATCAGGAAGCCCTATGTAGTGATGTATGACTCCATTCAGGACTTCCAAAATGAAAAATCAACTCCAGAAAAAATAGGAGGCTTGGTGGAATATTCATCCGTCGCCATGGCTCTTGAGACCGGTCAAGATCTATGGAAGAGCAAAACCGGCTCTGATACCAATTGAAGGATCGTGATGGCGATCAGAGGGGGGTGAATGATAGCAAAATTAAATTTTTCTCCCACTCAAATTACTCCAAACAAACCCGCAATGAAAATCTACAAAAAGAGTCAAAGCAATAGAGGCAGCTGTTCTGCCAAGCCGATGCTCCTCAAATTCACCAACCCTCTAAAATCTGAACAACTAGACAATTATGTATACCCCTTGCATGGATGAGAACCATGGAATATGTGGAGAATTTTTGAATCACAATCCTGGTTCTTAAGTGTCCAAACAAAAGAAATCAAGTCAAATCTTGCTTTTGAAAAGGAGATCAAGCCAAATCACCAAAGTTACTTTCAGAAAAGCAAAAGCAAATTTTCTAGAAATTGTCCTTACTAAGAGCAGATGGTTGGTGGATTTCTGGTACTCTAAAATTTTTGATAATGTTTCCCCATGAACTAATAAGACATGAAGCACTCCACCAAAGACCACCTCAAAAAGCCTTGTAGAAAAATTAGGAAAAATCAAACACTACAGATTGTCAGGAACATCGAGTAGAAAGTTTAGGGCTCGGTATTCACCTCATGGTGCTCAAATGGTACAACCAGTGGACTCCCCAATTTTTGCAAAGATGGACATGAGATTATGCACCTTCTCCAAGAAGAATCACTCAAAAACTATTTTTTTTGTATTTTTCTAAAAATCAAACACTGATTGCTGCGTGAAGAACAAGTTCTGGATAGAGTTGCAACTTGATAGAAAACTTGATCTCTATTCTATCCTAGGGTGCAAGAGAGAAGTAAAACCATATAAGCACACTCAAGACATCCTAGATCAGCAGCATTTATAAGGAGGGGAGGCAAATCCAAATCGCGAGAAAGTAAATTGCTAGAAAGTAAATTACAGGAATTTAAATGTTGAATTTAAGACATAAAGTAAATGCGTAATATAAATTCAAGTATGAATGAAAATGATTTGCATTTCAGGAAGGGGAGGTTTACAAAGCCTCACAACAAAGTAGAAAAAGCTCAAAAGAGCACGAAAAACTCTACAACCTTCAAGAGGAGAAGGCTACCCCTTCACCCCTATTTATACTACTCTTGGACCACCTACCACCCTTGGATGAGCCCCTCAACCCAAGAGCACTCATCAAGGGTTAGGATTAACCAACTCAACTAGTCATGCAAGGGCTACCCTAAAACCCACACATACACAAGGAGTTTTCTTGCACGGTTTCAAAGCATACTATCTAGACCCACTAACCTATCAGCTAGACCACGATCCAACGGCCCTCATCGATCCACGCGGTACTTAGCTAGCATCATCGCCTTTCCTTGTCTTCTTTGCTTGCCCGGACTCTATCTCCGATCATCTTCTGGCGATCTTCGACCGTCTGGACCTCCGACGTACCTCGTCTAGTTCTGGTCATCTCCCGCCTTACCATGACCTAGCACCGTTGTCCTGTAACCATCAAAGACAAGAAAAACCTATCACATAGCAATGTCCAAAAAGATATATACAATAATCATCATAAAATCATTAATTAAATCTTTAATGCTTAGAAGATCCGGTGCTACCGCCTGACCGATAGCACCGCTCTACTATGACCGGTAGCACTGGAAAAGGCAATCAAATCTCAAATTGCTTTAAATTAAAAATCCAATTCAAATTGAACTCAATTCCAAAGCAAATCAGCTCAAATCTAGTCAATTACTCATCATAAACATAGATAAAATTTCACATGGTCCTTCAATATCATCTCTAAAGGGAATAAGTTGTTAACCGTATAATAATTTAGAGCCAACAACTTAACATTCCCATTCTACTCCTCACAAAATCATGCATTATGCTCCTAAAAAAATGATAGGTATGTATAGAACATGCCTTCCGCTCTTCATTCTTCTCTTGTTCTTTAACAGCTATGGAGCTGAGCTTTGTTCTACCAAAAGCATCTCAAAATCTAGAACTGGGATCAAGTTGTCTACTTGTTTGTAAAAATTTGATTATAATAATCACTTTATACGCAACAGTCATCTGTGGCCAATGCTGAGCGTGTCTCTCCTATTGATCTCTCACAGAGGAGAGCCGTGTGTGTATAAAGGCAGCAAATACACTTTTGGAGAAGTACACTGTTACGCTGATGCGCTGTGCCTGAAAGAAAAAGAGCGATCAGATATAGAATATAAATCCAAGAAAACTCGTTAATTTTGGTAGACATGAACCGCGTATCTCAAAATGAAGTATGTATGTTCTGCTAAAAAAAGAATGAAGTATGTACATGAAAAGGTGTATGAAGTAGAGGAAAAAGTAGTATATATTTGAAAAAAGGAATGTACTTCTCAAAATGAAGTGCGCCTATGAAAAGCAGTATGAAGTATATAAAAAAGTAGTAAATATACTGAAATATGCATAAACAGTGGCTGCGGAGAAAAGTTGCAGGGATTGCATCTGGCGATGATGTAACAAACAAAATGGAAAAATCATCTTGTAATTACTAGAATGCAGAGTATCCTACCGCTGCATGGAATTGGAACCCATCTTTTCCAATCTCGGGTAAATTGAAAATACGGATCGAATAGAAGTTGCAAGTTGTTGATTGATAATTTTTGTGTTGAGTGATTTGCCAAGTAATAATAGTTGTGATGGAATAATTTCATTTTGTGTTGAGTGTTGTCAAAGCATGCAAAGAAAAGAAAGCATGCAGCGGCTATTCTCCAGAAGAAAAACAAGGAGCGACTAGTTGTTTTTGGTGGGCCCTGGTTGCAGCCCATGAAGAAGCCCGGCTTGGCCACTCATCAAAAAGGGCACGACGTGAGGGTTTCCAGACAGAGAAAAACCGGGGAGGCGGCGCACACCATCAGAGAAAAAGAGAAATTGGAGTTGCGAGGGTTTGCTGGAGCATTGGCTCGGAAGGCGGCGGCTGGCTGCAGATCAGCGTACAAGCGAGCGAAGAGCGAGCGGAGGAACGAAAGCAAAGAAGCGCTCGAATCTCGTAGCTACGAAGGCCGATCTACAAGATTCGCCAGAAGATCCAACGCAAGCGAGAAAGAGATTGGAGTTGATCCGGTGGGGATTAGTACTTCCATGTAAAGGAATGTCAACAGCAATAAATATTGATGGTTTTGGTATTTGATCTCTCTCTTATTGTGATTGATTCTCATGGTTTAGTCTCTTGGTTTAGTATTGTTTCGATTATTTCCATTGCTCAAGATCAATTAGCGTTTCTAGACATTGTTCAGGGGTATTTAGCGCCAACGATCCTTCATTTGGTATCAGAGCAAGGTTAGCTCTAGGTTTAATCTTGCGATTAGGAGCTATGGCGCAGTTTAGCACTTTCTCCATGACAAAACCTCCTATGTTTAATGGTGATGATTATCCGTATTGGAAGGTTCGTATGCAATCTTTCTTGTAGTCTCAGAGTTATGAATTGTGGGAAGTGGTAGAAACTATGTATGTGAAACCTGATAGTATTACCACTAAGGAACAAAAGGATCTTTTCACTCTGAATCAAAAAGCAATGAGTTATTTTTATGGTGCGTTGTCTAAGGATGAGTTCAATAAGATTTCTAGTCTAAAACCGCTCATGAAATCTGGGAATCATTAAAATTACTCATGAGGGCACTAATGATGTCAAAATGCTAAGATTGAATTGTTTACTCGTGAGTATGAATTGTTTGCTATGAAAACCGGGAAACCATTGACAATTTTGTGCTTTCGTTTTAATGAACGGTTAACAAACTTACATCACTTGGAAAGGTGCTTTCTCGGGAAGATCAATGTAGAAAGTTACTTAGATCCTTAGATCAAAAGGTGTGGCACTTTAACGTAATCGCAATCACTTGAATCTAAGGACTTGAGTACATTGAAACTAGATGCTTTGCTTGGTTCTTTAAAAATATATGAGATGGGCCTCAGTCAAATTGATCATAATGCTCATGATGTTCCTATTGCTCTTGCCGCTGTTGAGAAAAATAAACAAAAGGTTTTTGAAAAGGAAACTCAAAAGAATGTTGATGACATGGATTTTGATGAACTTGCTAGCCTTTCACAGAAAATTTCAAATGTCATGAAAACCAAATTTGGAAAAAACAAAAAGGATCTTATAAAGTGTTTCAATTGCAAAGAATTTGGCCATTATCAGAGTGATTGTCCAAAGATTGTTAACGCTAACAAGAACTCTAGTCCTTTTCGAAAGAAGAAATTTTTAGGTTCCAAGATGAAGAAATCACTTCAAAAAGCGTTCTTGAACATGGTGGAGGAGCTTGATTTTTCAGATGATGATGAGGATGGCAATGATCCGTTGGCTACACTGGGAGAGGATGATGATATAGCAGATATTTGTCTTGTTGGGAGGGACGTTTGTCTTGAAACGTCGGAAGGTGTAGATACTGATGATGAAGATGAAGATGAGATTAAAAGCAAAAGGCTTGAAAGCAAGTGGATAATTGATTCTGGTTGTTCAAGACATATGACTGGCAATAGAAAATTGTTTTCAAGTCTAGAAAAAGTGGAGAATGGTGGTAACGTGTTATTTGGAGATAATACCAAAGGAAAAATTGTTGCAAATGGTACAATTCTGTTAAACAAAAATTTCTTTTTGGGTGATGTGAGTTTGGTTACCTCGTTGAAATATAATCTGCTCTCCGTTCATTCTCTAATTGAAAAAGGCTTTAGGGTGTGTTTCGATTTTGGTGAATCTATGGTGCTAGATAGTAATGATAAATTGGTTTTTAAAATTGCACCTTTTGGAAATGTGTTTGTTGCTACTTTTGAATCAAATATTTCTTCAGTTAGATGCTTGGTTGCTTCAAAAGTTGTTGATATCACTTGGCTTTGGCATAGACGGTTAGGTCACATTGGATTTAATTACCTTGCCAAAATTAGCTCTCTTGACATTGTGAATCAATTGCCTAAAGTTAAATTATTGAAAGATGCTGTGTGTCATCCATGCAAGAAAGGTAAGCAAGTCTCAAAAGGTCATCCTTCCATAAATGAGGTAAGAACTGTTAGGCCATTTGAATTGTTACATATGGATACCATGGGGCCTGCAAGGTGTAAAAGTGTTGGTGGTAAATTGTATTGCCTTGTGATTGTTGATGATTACTCGAGGTATTCGTGGGTGTTCTTTTTGGCTTCAAAAGGCAATGTGTTTGGTGTGTTCAAAGCATGGGTGTTGAAAGCTTTAAATCAGTTTCATATTAATGTTGTTCATATTCGAAGTGATAGAGGAACTGAATTTCGTAACAATTTATTTGAAGTTTTTTGCAATGAAAAGGGAATCCTTCATCAATTTTCTTCTCCTTACACTCCTCCTCAAAATGGTGTAGTTGAAAGAAAGAATCGAACTTTGGTTGAAACGGCTAGATCAATGATGCATGAACATAACACTCCTTTGAAATTCTGGGCTGAAGCTATTAATACTGCTTGTTACATTGGTAATCGTGCTCTCATTAAGCCTTTGCTTAAGAAAACTCCATATGAACTACTATTTGGCAAGAAACCCAAAATTGGATATTTTCGTGTTTTTGGTTGTAAATGCTTCATATTAAAGAAACGAGGTGTGCTAGGAAAATTTGAATCAAGAACTTGTGATGGAATTTTTATGGGTTATGCTTCAAATTCTCGGGCATATCGTGTTTATAATGTTGAAACTAACCGACTCGAGGAGTCATTTGATGTTACTTTTGATGAGTCTGCTCCCCAAACTAGAATTGTTTCAGAAAGTGTAGGTATGCCACAAGATGATAGTGAAGATGAGATCATTCGTGTGACCAATTATGAGCATACAACAGAGGCTGATACACACGACGATTGTCTACAACACAATGAACGACCGGCGGATCAAGAGGAAATTCAAGAAGCACATCAACCAGAAATTCAAGAAACAAGTCAACAAGAAGATCAAGAACCATCTGCTTCAGAACAAACTCCAAGTGGGTGAGCAAGAATACATCAGGTAAGACATCCCCCAGATCAAATGTTAGGTGATATCAATGAAAGAACAACAAGATCAAAGAGTCGAGGTAATAATATTTCTTTTCTCTCTCATGCTTTTGTTTCGCTGGTTGAACCTAAAAATGTGAAGGAAGCTTTGAATGATACATATTGGATTAATGCTATGCATGAGGAATTAAATAATTTCAAAAGAAACAATGTTTGGGAATTAGTTGAACCTCCTCCTGGTAATCACATAATTGGCACTAAGTGGGTTTTTAAAAACAAACAAAATGAAAATGGTGAAATTGTAAGAAACAAAGCGAGATTGGTAGCACATGGTTATTCTCAAATAGAAGGGCTTGATTTTGATGAAAAATTTGCACCTGTTGCTAGATTGGATTCTATTCGTATATTGCTTGCTTTTGCTTCTTCCAACAAATTCAAGTTAAATCAAATGGATGTAAAAAGTGCCTTTTTAAATGGTTATTTGAATGAAGAAGTTTATGTGAAACAACCCCCTGGCTTTGAGGACTCAAAATTTCCTAATCATGTGTTTAAACTTATAAATGCTGTGTATGGTTTAAAACAAGCTCCACGTGCATGGTATGATAGACTGAAGAAATTCTTATTGGATAATGGATTTGTGATGGGGCATGTTGATAAAACTCTTTTTATTCAAAGAAAGGGTGACAAATTCCTGATTGTGCAAATTTATGTGGATGATATAATACTTGGTGGAAACTGTGAAACTCTTGTGAATGATTTTGCTCAAAATATGACAACTGAATTTGAAATGAGTATGATGGGTGAATTGAATCATTTTCTTGGTTTGCAAATTAAACAATCTGCTAAAGGAATTTTTGTTCATCAAACAAAGTATTGCAACGATCTTTTGAAACGTTTTAATATGTTTAATTGCAAAACTTTGGATACACCTATGGCTGTTTCTGTAAAACTTGATTCCGATGAAAATGGTACACCTGTGGACTCAACTAAATATAGAAGCATGATAGGAGCTCTCTTATATTTAACTGCTTCTAGACCAGACATACAATTTGTTGTGTGTAAGTGTGCCAGATATCAGAGTTCTCCCAAGGAGTCTCATTTGCAGGCTGTCAAAAGAATTCTTCGCTATTTAAAAGGTACGTATTCCTTTGGCCTATGGTACTCCAGTGTTTCCTCTATGGACTTGGTTGGTTACTCGGATGCAGATTTTGCCGGTGATAGAATTGATAGAACCAGCACATCAGGTATGTGTTCTTTTCTGGGAAACTCACTTGTCTCTTGGTCATCAAAGAAACAAAACTCTATAGCGTTATCTACTGCTGAAGCTGAATATGTCGCTGCTGCTAGTTGTTGTGCTCAACTCATTTGGATGAAATCTACTTTACTGGATTATGGTCTTAAGTATGATTCTATACCGTTGATGTGTGATAATCAAAGTGCTTTAAATATGGCTAAAAATCCTGTTCAACATAGCAGAACAAAGCATATTGATATTAAACATCATTTCATTAGAGACCATGTTGAAAAGAAAATAGTTGAGTTGATCTTTGTAAAATCTGAAAAACAATTGGCAGATATTTTTATCAAACCTTTGTGCTATCTAGAGTTTGCTCGGTTGAGAGGGGAATTGGGTCTCATGCACTCCATCAATATCATGTAGAATAGTCTTGCACATCATATAGTACAAGCATTGTTTATTATACTTGGTGAATACTTAATTCTATAGCAGTGAACTTTCACATGACAATTTTTCATGACAATGCCAACTTAGTTGAGTTGTTTTGCTACTAGCAGAGAGTGGGATGTTTATGATCTTACAGTTTTCTACTGGATTGAATAAATTTGTCACAAGGGCTATTTTTTAAGTATTTTTTGAGCCTCTTGTATTTAAGCTAGATGATCATGATGAGTCCTTTGGATTGCTTATAAAAATGCAGGGCAAAAGATGCAAGATTGACTATGTAATGTCACTTGCCAAACTAGAAAAAGATGTGAGGTCAACCTCTCCATACCTGCACATGACAAGATGCAATAAAAATATTTGCCATATAGGAAAAAGATGCAAGCTCAACCTTGGCATACCTGTAAAAAACAAACAGGGCTTGTGAGATATATATAAAAAAATTATGAAGAAGGAAGTGATTAAAAACAGCAGCGTTGGATAGATAATTGTGAGTCCGGTATGTAACTCATGGGATATTTTTCTCTATTTTAAATATTTTGCCCAAGTGCACTTGTTCATTTGTCCATGAGTTTACTGTAATCTTATAACCATCTTACTCAAAACTGGAGTCTTCTACTTGACTATGGGGCAGTTCCTGGATCTTGGAGTGTGGATATGAATTGCTATAATATTTGTGTTCACCTTGAATAATCTTCAATGTTTTTTTTAGGTTTGCATTTCATGGCATATGCTTATTTTCATTCTGGTGCGATATTTGATGTGTGTTTTGTCAAAGGGGGAGAGATTTCCTTGTTTTTCTATGAGTTGCATTCATTCAAGGGAAGAGATAGTGTTTGCATGATTTGGTCATTTGTTGAGAGGGGGAGTTTATATTAAGGGGGAGCTATTTTGTTTTGTGTTGTCAAATCACTCATCAAGGGGGAGATTGTTGATTGATAATTTTTGTGTTGAGTGATTTGCCAAGTAATAATAGTTGTGATGGAATAATTTCATTTTGTGTTGAGTGTTGTCAAAGCATGCAAAGAAAAGAAAGCATGCAGTGGCTGTTCTCCAGAAGAAAAACAAGGAGCGACTAGTTGTTTTTGGTGGGCCTGGTTGCAGCCCATGAAGAAGCCGGCTTGGCCACTCATCAAAAAGGGCACGACGTGAGGGTTTCCAGACAGAGAAAACCCGGGGAGGCGGCGCACACCATCGAGAGAAAAGAGAGATTGAGTTGCGAGGGTTTGCTGGAGCATTGGCTCGAAGGCGGCGCCGGTGCAGATCATCAGATAAGCGAGCAAAGAGCGAGCGGAGGAACGAAAGCAAAGCGCGCAGAATCTCGTAGCTACAAAGGTCGATCTACAAGATTTCGCCAGAAGATCCAACGCAGCAGAGAAAGAGATTGGAGTTGATCCGGTGGGGATTAGTACTTCCATGTAAAGGAACGTCAACAGCAATAAATATTGATGGTTTTGGTATTTGATCTCTCTCTTATTGTGATTGATTCTCATGGTTTAGTCTCTTGGTTTAGTATTGTTTCGATTATTTCTTCCGCTGTTCAGTATCAATTAGCGTTTCTAGACATTGTTCAGGGGTATTTAGCGCCAACGATCCTTCACAAGTATATTCACTTACCAATCATACTGATAGAATCTGTTCTTGGATTGAGAATCATTGGCACCTCTGTTGTTCCATTGTTCATACCCCTTTTTGGTGCGCACCATAGAAAGAGTCCTGTAAAAGCAGATTTGGAGCGACTGCCAGCAGCTAGTTCGTCACTTTCTTCGATTTTTCCATGACCTACGATGGTAATATGTAGTATCAGTTAAATGATAACATAGATGGAAAAGTACAAGGCTTTTCAAATCATATAGCGGATCAACTAACATGCTGCATACTGCTTGAGCTTCTTCTTGTTTGATATACAGATTTGACCTTTAAATCACATAGTACCCTGTATATCTAAAGTAAAGTCTTTGGTTAAGCCTTCATCCTTCTTGACTTTGATTCTGTTGATTTTTTCATCATCTTTATGACCTTTTCTGATCTAATCCTCTAGAGTTGGCTTCACTTCCAAAGCAATTAGAAATCTTTGTAGAACAACTTCCAATTTCAATTTCCAAACTTCCTTGCATAACTCTGGCTGATCATCTAACACTAGCATATTAGCACTATGGCCTTTACGATTTAGGACATCAGCTAGCACATTAGTCTTACCAGCATGATAATAGATTCCAACATTATAATCATTTATCAACTCCAACTATCTCCTCTATCTCATATTAAGATCCGACTGAGTAAAGATATATTTTAAACTCTTGTGGTTCATATATATCTCACATCTATTACCAATAAGATAATGGCGCAACAACTTCAAAGCACGCACTACGACAGCAAATTCCAAATCATGTATTGTATAGTCTCCTCATGTAGCCTTAGTTGCCTTGATGCATAAGCAACAACCTTGCCATTTTACATCAATACGCATCCAAGATCTTGTTTAGAAGTATCACAGCATATATCAAAACTATTCTGAACATCCGGCAATACTAATATTGTGCCATCGTTAGACGCTTCTTCAATTCCTGAAAACTCTTTTCACACTCTGGTGTCCATGCAAATTTCTTTCATTTTTTCAACAACTACATAAGCGGTCTAGCAATTGTCGAAATTCCTTCAATAAATCGGCGTTAATATCCTGTCATCCCCAAAAACTACGGATCTGGATAACTGACTTCGGTTGTTCCCAATGCAGCACTGCTTCAACCTTGCTTAAGTTAACAACAACTTCTTTTGCAGTCATCATATGACCAAGGGATTCAACATTCTCTTTCCAAAAGTCACACTTGCTAAACTTAGCATACAGCTGTTACTCTCGTAGCCTTTCAAGAACTAATCTCAAATGTTATATATGCTCCTCCCTTGCCTTGAGTAAACAAGTATGTCATCAATGAATACAATGATAAACTTATCCAAATATTGCATGAAAACCTTATTCTTCATGTTCATGAAGTATGTAGGAGCATTAGTCAATCCAAAAGATATGATCGTAAACTCGTAATGTCCATATCGTATAGAGAACGTAGTCTTAGGAACATCCTTCGTACGAATCTTCAATTGATGATATCCTAATCGAAGATCTATCTTAGAAAAAAAACTCCAGCTCCTTTCAACTAATCAAACAAATCATCGAACCTGAGCAATGGATACTTATTCTTAATCGTCACTTCATTGAGTGTACAATAATTAGTACATATTATTAAACTACAGTCTTTCTTTCTGACAAACAAAGCAGGTGCTCCCTACTGAGACTAATTAGGTCTAATGAAACCTTTCTCTAATAACTCCTCAATCTGCTTCTTCATTTTAACTAACTCATCAGTAGGCATTCAATACAGTCTCTTTGCTATTTGTGTTGTACCGAGCACTAACTCTATAACAAACTCAATATCCCAGTCTGGCAGCATACTAGGCAAATTGTCAGGAAAAACATCCGAGTATTCTCTAACAATTGCCTCCCCTTCTAAGCTATCAACTTTCACACTGTTTACCATCAACTGATCATCACGAACTATGGTCGCTTGACATTCCACCTTCTCACCGCTAGTGCTTTCAACTAATACAACTCTTCCGCCACAATCCAAAACTGCTTTATGTTTGGATAACCAATCCTTTCCGAGGATGACATCTAAGGTCGAGGTATCCAATAAGATAAGTTTGCTAGGAACTCTATCCCTTTCATGAGTAACTTAACTCCCAAACACCCAAGGCTAAACCGAATTTCAGATCCTAGGGCTTGGACTAATAGCATACACTTAAGATTCTTAACATCCAACCCATTCTCAACTGCAAAATCCTGAGAAATATATGAATGCAAAGTTCCAGAATCAAATAAAACTATAGCAGGTACTGAGTTAACCAAAAACTTACTCAGTATAATGTCTGATGCATCCTGAGCTCCATCTGCGATGGTATGGTTGACTCGTCCTCGCACTGTTGCTTGAGACGTAGCTCCAACTTGACTTGTTGTGCAGTTCGCTCCTGATATAGGTGCCTTAGTAGGCGAAGTTACCAAGTTGAAACAGACAGGTGTGATACCTCCCTTCTGGGGACATCTATAGGCAAAGTGTGCAAGCTCATTACAAGAAGAGCAATGTTTAGCAGCAGATTGTTGACCTCCTCCTAGCACATTATTTCCTTTAGCAGTTGTTTGGGAATTCTGACCAGATGGATGTGGCGCAGGTGTTGATGTCTTGCTAGCAGCCTGCGATTGAAATCTAGAAAACTACTACAGAGCCATCCTCAATCGTAGCTGATTTGATGCCCTCCTTGATTAGCCATTTTGCACTTGCAATCCTCACCAAGGTCTTTGCACTTGTCTTCCAGAATCAAAGCTTTTTTGACTAGCTCCTGAAAATCAGAGAACTTATGAGTAATCAATCCAACTTGCAGTTTAGAGTTTAGTCCCTTTATGAATCTAGACAATTTGGCTTTATTAGTTGCAATATCTTCTAGAGCACAGCATACAAGCTGAGTAAACTTATTCAGATAATCGGCCACTAACTGACCTCCTTCCTTAAGCGCCCTAAATTCTTCCTTCTTTAGATCCATTCTTTCAGGTACATGATATTGACAGAAGGCTGTAGTGAACTCCCAAGTGGTGGGATTTCATGAGCAGTACAATAGTTTTCCCACCACTCAGGTGCAGTTCCTTCAAGTTGATGAGAGGCATACAACACCTTCTCACTACTCTCACATTGGGTTGTGTGCAACTTCCTTCCTGTCAATTATTCTAAGCTAGTCATCAGCTTCCAAGTGGTTGACATTCCTAGAGAATGTCGGTGGATAAGTTCTCATAAAATTAAACAGCTTTGAATGAGGATGAGGTCCATTGTTGTTAAGTTGAGCATTGTTATTGTTTGTTGCAGCTTGCATTGTTATACTCTGTATTTGTTGCATCATAGTCTGCATAAGCTGAGTCTGAGCAGCTAGAAAATCTCTCAAGTTCTGCATATCCATTAGCGGTGAAGGTTGAGGCATTGTTCCATCATTAGAATTGTCATTGGGTCGATTTCCACTACAAAAAGCTCTATTGTTGCCACGACGGTTAACTATCTATTGATTGTTTCACAAGGTTAGGGGAAAAGAGAAATAGCATAGTTAAGATACAAGAATCCTATTGTAGGGGTAACAAATTTAACTCAACAACTTAAGCAAACTTTATTAATAATTTGGTATGATTTCTTACAAAAACCTAAAAGCTATGCAACACATACGGCACACTCAACAATCATAAATGATCCATACCAACCTAAACACAACAACTAATGACTACTAGGATGGTACTGACAACTTAAACAGATGTGACTCTAGCAAGTGTCTCAACTACTAACTAACTCTATCACTCATCCAACCACCCAAGCTAAGGCTCTCCCAATGCATACACTAGTGGGTGGGCTAGCATGGGTGTAAATCTATCCTGATGACCGGCAACGAGCACCTCCATATCCACATGGATACCGCACTCCTCAAGCTCCATCATAAGCTCCTCAAGGTCTTTCTCTTCCTCGTCTGGCTCCTGCTCCTATACAGCTTGATCAGCACCATACAAGGCCTCCTCAAGCTCCATGATCCGCTCAGTATCTACTATGTGGGTCTCGTGAAGCTCCTCCTCGGTAACCCTCAAAGCCTCATACTCTTGCTTCAACTCTTGTGTTGTATCCTTCATATGATCCTCCTTGGCAGCAGCAAACTAGACCAAGTGCACAATAGTGGCATCTCCTCTTCCTCAATTTGCTGGCACTGAGAAGCATGTCCTGTCGGGTGTAGCCTGAAAACAATGTCCTCCAACTCGTGAGCATAGTCCTGACAGATTCATCATAGTGCAAGGCATGAAGACTCTTGGATCCCAATCTCAAAAGTAGCTCTTGTCACAGCGATGTTGATTGGCTTGCTAGCCTTCTCATTCTCTCGAGAATAAATAAGAATCTTGCAAATGAATCCTTACTCCACACCATTGACCACTCAATAGCTCCCTCGGTAGAGTGGTTGTACAAAGCCTGCTAAAACCTGCAAAACTCTCCACAGCTCTACAGTAAGAAAATAAAAATTCAATAGAGACAAGAAGTAGAGAATAAGAAGAGTCAAGAGTTTCTTATTACTCAAATTTAGATTTTCCTTTAGAAAATAATTTTAGGCACACCTATGAGACAACCAAACTATCTAGGGCCAAGTCCTACAATCAGTATGGCTCTAATACCACCTCTGTCGAGACCCGAATATATAAATCAAGATCCTCTGTATATATCGCACTAGTCTAGGATCACGCTAGTGCACACAGGCTCAATATTAATGAATATCACAATCATACATAGCGGATACATAATAAAAAACTATATATTAAATATAACTAGTTGAATGATATTATGGTCAACTTACATTAATAAGCAACACAAGGCTAGACTAGGAATAATAAATTAAGACATTGCAGCGGAAAGGAAAATATAAATGACCCTTTAATTTACCATAGGCAACTGACAAGGCTCATGTGCTAAACATCCGCATCCTCTTGTTACTCCTCCTCTAGAACAGGTGTAGACTCCTCAGCTGATGATATTGTTGTTGGCAAGGATGATGTAACATGCCCGTTTTCGGCTTTCTGTTAAAAATTTAATTTAAAATAATTAATTTAAAGGTTTGGATTTTATTTGGTTTTATTATCTATCCTGGCATCCGTTCCACCTAAATTCGGAATTTATTCCAAATTTCATCTGTAAATTTTAAATTCACTTCAAATCAAATTTAAATTTCAAATCAAATTCAAATTCGCCATCGCATCCATTCAGTCCGAAATTCAATTCTAAACCCATTTCTAATTTTTACTCATTTTCTTTTTGGGCCGAATTTCATTTTCTTAGACCCAAATTGCAAAACACTCATTTTCTCTCTCCTCTCTGTCTTCTCCATGCGCTCGTTCTGGAAACGATCGAGCCAGCGAGCTCAAGAGTCTGCCATGGTGTCTTTTTCCCCTCCAACTTCCCAAATCAATTCAAGGCAAATAACTTCACCAATTGATTTGGAAATTGATGCATTGGAAAGGCAATGGTCAGGAGAATCAAATCCCGCAGTTATCTCGTCCTTTCCTCTCCCGAAACGGCCGCATTAATGCCCAATCCGCGAATCCTTGCTCATACCATATCTCGGCCGTTTCTTCGTCTTTTCGCGTGCTCGGGTACTTCATTTGTTCGTTTCGACGTCCCCGACGCAGTGCTTCCTTTCCCTTCTCGTTTCATTGTCGTTTCGGCCTCTGAAGTTGAGCAAGAACCTCCGGCCGACGTCCGTCGTCAACGCCGGCGAACCATCCTTCAATTCGGTGAGCCAAACCATGCACCAACTGCGTCATATCGTGTCTCTTAGCTTGTAGATCAAAAGCCCTCAATCAAATTCCATTTTCATTGCAGATTTGGTCTCTGATTTGAAGATTGTTCGTCGTCGCCCGTTTCGTCGTTCATCATCGATTTCTTGCGAATCGGTAATCCTCAATTCAATTCCTCGCATGATTATATTCATTCTATCATGTTCTATCAATCACACTCATCAATTTTGCAAAACGTCGCGAATTAGAGTTTTCCCCAAAATTCTTGCTCACTGTTCCTGTGCAAAACTCCATTAACGCCGACCCAAGCTCCAGCCGTCGCCTCAGGAGACCTCTTCGGCCATCCCTAGCATGCGCATCAGCTCCGGCCACCCCTGTCGCACTCCTCCCCGCACTCGTCGGCCGCTGCCTCGCCGCCGTTCGCCGTCCCCGCGTTCACCCGTCCGAGCCGGCCATGGTCGCCGTGGGCACGTCATCTCGGTTCTCCCCGCCGGTCGCCGAGCCCGCCGTTGGTTTCTCCGGACTCCGCCGCCTCTCATGCGCCCCTCCGCCGGTCGTCTCCGCCTCCCCTTCGCCGGCGAGCCGTCCAGCCTCCGCCGCCGTCCCTTGCGGGTCCCGCGCGCACCACGTCAGGCCGCGCCGCCCCTTGCCGCCGTGCGTCCCCACCTCCTCATCGTGCCGCCTACCCGTTTTGCTGTACGCCGTCGTCCGCCGAGGTTCCAATCGCCGGCGCCATGAGGAGCTGTAGCTTCTCTGTTTTCATGGTGAGAGAGGCTGGAGGTTGAAGAAGGGCTTTGAGAGAATGACAATCGGGTCCCACCGGTCATAGGCACAAGGGAAATCAGAAAATCAGCCAAAAAGAAGATTCCCGGAATATTCTTTCATTTTCGATTTTTCAATCTGTGCAAACTTCAAATATTTATATCTTTGTCATCCGAACTCAGAATCAAGTGATTCAAATTGCTAAATTCATCTAAATTCATCCTCTATCTGCCAGTATTTTTATTATAATTTTTGGTGCTGTTAAAATTTATTTTATTCTTTTGTGTCGTTCCGTTTTGCGCGTAGCCGAAGATGTTGCCGTCGCCACCGAGGACGATCTCCATTTCCAGACCGACGTCCCGCTGCCCCGCTGCGAAGGCAAGTCTCCTTGACGCACATTGATCCTATGATTTACAAATGTTTTACAAAGGTTTTACAACATGCATGGCTATTTATATAAAGATGATGTTAAATATAGGTTGGTAGTTAATCCGAATTGTTATTACCACCTTGATATTGAAATCCCTGTTCATTTGTAACCCTAGATTGCTGTGATATATCATGATCATATTAGGTTGTGATATATTTTGTTTGGAAAAATATCCTGTGCAATCACCCCTCCCGGTGAAACCACCGTGCAACTGAACTAAAAAAAGTTTCAAAAAATTCTGAAAAAAATCATGGATGTACATCTCAACTTACCCCACCTACATATAAAATTTTATGATCAAATTCATTTATACTAGCAGCTACAAAAAAGACAAATTTAGCATGAACAGTGATTTTTTTACTGTTCATCACTATTCATTTTTTCTGTTTGTTTTTTTTGTAACTGCTAGTATAGGATGAATTTGATCATGAAATTTTATATGTAGGTGGGGTAAGTTGAGATGTACATCCATGATTTTTTTCAGAATTTTTTGAAACTTTTTTTAGTTCAGTTGCACGGTGGTTTCACGGAGGGGGGGTTGCACCGGATATGTTGCCATTTTGTTTAGTGCGTTAGATGAGCTTAGTTGCGGAATTGATTAAAATACCTATGGATGGGTTGCTTTGTAAATGTTGTTGAAATGTGTTTTGTTGAAACTGTAGCAAAGTGTTTGCTGCTGAGATTGTAAAATAAAAATAAAATGGAAATGGTTTAGATTGAGGCAGAATGGTTTGTCGGGCGGGTGCAGACAGAGCACTGGTCTTGGCTTGTGGAAGCCGCCCTAATCAAATTAAGGACCGACTCTTATGATTGTCCATTCTTAGCACAACAGTACAACCACATGTTAAATGGGCTCTGACCTGGCTGAATAATTTGTAGAAACCTAACTTAGACTCACCAGATGGTGGAATGTGGGTGCCAGAGAGAGGCAAGTCGTATTTCCCACACGGCGCAAGAGGGGGCTTCTATACTGGGCAGATAGAACCCTAATAGCGGTGAAACCTCAGCGGGTGAGTCGGGTTAGGCGTATACATTGTAAAGGCCTTGTCATGATATCTCTGCCGGCACACCTAAGGAAGTGTGTTAATAGCTTGGCATCAAGAGAATATCATGTCTTGTGGGTAAAGTGTACAACCTCTGCAGAGTTAAAACTATTCGAATAGTCGTGCCTACGGTCAAGGGCGGGCAAAGAATGCTTTGCATATTGGTAGTCTTTTGGTTTGGTTTTCAAAAATGAACTTTGGGATTCGGGAGTGGTTAGAATTCTCAGATGTTTTATTGGCAGATTGAGCCAATCAGGTAGATGGAACCTGTTTTGATCATGACAGATAGAGTCATGAGTTGGTTTACCTTAATCTTTTAAAAGTGGCAGATAGAGCCTTTATACTAGTGATGGTGGATTGAATCTTCACTAGAATATTAAATAATTCAATTGTTAAAATAAATGTTAAAATGTGCATTGTGAAAATTATTATTATGTATGGTTTGATAGAACTTGGCTTTATGCAAAAGAACCCTATATGCTTCCTTTGTTCAAGCCATGCATTTAGTTACTTGCATTAAGTTTCCGAGACTTGCGAGTATGTTGCATACTCACCCTCGCGTTTCATTGCGGGGCTGCTTATTCCATAAAGCAGATGATGGGAGAAGCGGCTGCCCAAGAGCCTGCGATCTACCGTTCGACAATTGTGGAGAGGTCTATGAAGATGATGATGATTCGATCTTCTAGGGAGCGTTCCCAGTCGTTTGCCTGTGGTGTTTTATGGGTTTTATCATTTTGTTATTTGTTTCATTTCTTTGTGAACTCGGGTCATGTGACCGGTGATGTAATAAATAGCCATGTGGTCGGTGTTTTACATTTATGTTATTACTTCGTTATGTTACGGTTATGATTATCACTGCTTCACTGTGTGTACTAGCAACTGATCTGGGACTAGTACAGAAATACACAGGAGGTTCCGGATGGTAAATCTGGGGTCTCACAGATGAGTACTTAAATCACTCAACAAGTTGTGCACAAAATGCAATTCTAACATAACTATATGCAAGGTTTATTCCAAGAAAATAGCTAACATGGTTATTTTGCAGTAAAGTAGTATTTATAAATGAATACAATAAGTAGATTGAAAAGACAGTAAAACAAATAAAAATATTATGTAACTTTCAGTATTTCTCAAGTAAACATGGCATCTAGCCCTAAGTCAAATTCCAGCCTTCTAATGGTAACCTGTCATCGCAACCAAGTTTTCATTTTATAAGGTCAAACCCTTGACTTGGGTTGCACAACAATGGGCTGACTAGTGTCTGACCAGCGTGCTTTTGGCCCACTATTGTTCATATGGATTTTCAAAGCTTTTTGAACTAAACTAATTATAGAAAATAAACAAAGCCAAATAAAATAGCAAAAATCTTAGACAAAATCCAAAAAAATTATGGAAAATATTTGGATACTTTAGAAAACCAAATAAAATATTTTTGACTAAACTTTATTTTAACTTTCTCACTAATTAAATAGTTTTCACAAAAAGGCCAATATAAAGAATATTAGCTAAATCCAAATAAAATAAAAAAATTAATAAATTTAGGAAATTCAAAAAATACACAAATAACACATTAAATTAATAAAAAGAAAAAATTGAAATGTTACAGCCGGTGATGAACGGATGGAAAAAAGGCCAGATCGCCATAAAGAGGTGGCAACATCCATGGAATTGCTGATTCAATTTGGAGGAACCACTAGTGTATCGCTTCCTAGTTGGTTTAATGCAACAAGAAAACCTGAATTCTCGAAAAAATCTCATAGGCAGGTTTGATTTAAATTAGGATATACACATCAAACAGGATAATTCATGAATTAATTGGTCAGGTTTAAACGCTAAATACAAGATAATGGATCAAATCTCTCTCACATCCGTGATTTCCAGACCTGTTAGGCTCGAAGCTAAGGGACGCACACATCTCATCAAACAAGGAATGGTGGATGGAGCGGGAGTAACTACACTTCAGAGTAATTAGTATACATACACACACACACATATATATATATACATATATATATGTATATGTATGTATATATATATGTATATGTATGTATATATATCTATACCAATCTAATTAGGCACTCTGAGTAAACTCACACGTTAACCAGAAAGATCTACCCATCTATTTAGTGGACTCAAGTTTTAACGGCTCGGATTAAATGAAATAGTCCATGTTAAGTACAATCCAAATTAGCTAGAATTAAAAATAAATAAAAAAGCAAATTTAGCAACTTGATTTCTATACTTTCTAAAGTAACATCCTTAAATAATTAAAATTTGCAACAATAATTAAATAGAAATAAGCAAATTAAAAGGAAGAGTCCATGTTAAGTACAATCTAAATTAAAAAATTCAGAATAAGTAATAAAGAAAAATTAGCAATTTGATTTCCATACAACTTTCAAGAAACATCGTAAATAAATAAAATTCAAAATAATAGTTAAATTAAAATTACTAATTTAAAAGCACATGGCATATACAATATAAATTAATAAAATTTAGAATAAAAAATATAACAATAGTGATAATTCAGGTTAAAAATAAAAAGACAATAAGTGATTTAATATGTTTATGAATTCACAATTAAAATCGAAAAAATTCATAACAAAAAAATAAGTGAATATTACGAATTTGATTTTTTTTCTTACTTCAAAGCCCACAAATATATAAATTCAAAATAAAATTAAAATATTATTATTAATTTGATTTTCATGAATATTTTGTAACACCCCGGCGCTAACCGCACCGCGAATGCTACCCAAAAATAAAATAAAACTAAATAACAAACGACACCTCTATGAAAAGACTGAAACTGAATTTAATCTCTAAACTCTTAAACCGGTTTAAAACTAAGTCACCGAAATTTACAAAATTTCGGCATGACCTCTCTAGAACAGAGGACATCCACTCAGCAGACAAAAGAAACAATAGCAGTTATATTATATCATTCTAACAGGTCCTTAGATAATCAATCACATTTTCAATCGGCAATTAACCAACTACGCAACGCCGATCAACACAATACAATCGCATTTATTACAACCATTATTAATGAAACAATTAACTGGATTGTTGGTGACCGAAGTCGTGCACGTGCTCTACTCCCATCCCGGTGAGCCAGCTTCAAAGAACCTAAAACAGGAAGCAAACAAGCATGAGTCCAAGACTCAGCGAAGTGCAACAAGTAGGAAAAGTAATGAATTCAATTGAATTACTTTTACTCTAGAACTTGATATAGCCATTACTAAATGGAAATTCAACCAGTAAAAGAAGCGATAACTAACACCACTTACCACAACCAACTCGAAAAACATAACTACATCTTACCCTCGCCTCAATAAACATTCCTGGATGAGTCCACGCCTCAATCCTCAACCTGTTCTTCCCATTCTCATCAATCCCAATTATTAGTTGCAACACACAATGCAATGGAATGCATTTATGCTTTCATACTCAAGTGCACAAAAGATACAAAAGAAAAATCTCATATCCATACATCACAATCAATTCATTAAACATGATTCATCATCGTAAATGCAATACAGATGCAAATATGCCATACAAAAGCAGAATATCATACCCATACATCACAATCAACTCATTAAACATGATTCATCATCGTAGATGCAATACGGATGCAAATATGCCATACAAAAGCAGAATACCATATCCATACATCATAGTCAAAGCATAAAACATGATCCATCATTGTCAATGCAATGCAGATGCAGTTTTCACAATTTCCATGCATATGATGCATCATGCATGCTTATCTCCTCTTTTAGCACATACCGGTATGGCCGAGTGCACACCCGTCAGTGTGCACCCTCTCATTCCCCTTCCACCCCGTGGTGGAGGGTGCCTACTCTTACTGACTCGCTCCCATACACCCACGTATATGGGACTACGAGGTAGGACTTTCGTACTCACTACAGGTGAGCACAGAGGACCGCATCAGAATGGGTCACCTCTTCCATTATGAATGCACAAATACAATTGACATAAACCAATTTGCAAACTACATTCATTTCTCACATTTGCATAGCCATAGCCAAATACATAAATATCAGCCACTCCTCACATCCATAAATTACCATTCACATCCTCAACACTCATAATCGCATTCGCAACACTCAAAATCACGTTTTCAACACTCATAATCATACTCACATCACCAATACTCGAGTAATTACTAATTCTATCTATCTTGATTATAAATCAAACCATTTTCGCAATCAAATTCCATACTCCGTCCTCACATTCATTTATCATCAATACTTCATACAAAAACCATAATCTTTTATCATGACTACGAATTGAACCATTATTTTTGAATCAAAACTCATGACTTTGATATCAATAATACCCTAATCCTACTAGTAAGCACCAACACGGAACACAAGATAGCACAACAAGTCACATAGACAAGGCACATAATTCTTCAATGTAGCACACATAGCAAACAAACAAGGATGCACATGCAAGTTTCATCCATACTAGTGTTGTCAATATAACCACAACAAGCATTAGCGGCTCTCATATCAAATCGATCAAGACATGCAATCTACAATTCACAAAATTCAATCAATTGATGCACTTGCATATAATCTCGGTTTGAACGATAGCATAACCAATTAACCATTCTCATTCATCACATCGCAAGCAAAAACAAACATGGAAATATTACAATAACACATGGATAATTTTATGATTGCAAAACCAAATGGCCACCTAAGCCACAACCGAAGTCAATACACTTGCCTTCAATCTTCTCGAGACAAGGTTGCCACACCCGGGGTCACACCACCTGCACATAGATATAGCCCACTCAAAACACGCCCAAAATCATCACAAGACTCATAGCTAAGTGGGATTCGCAACCCACTCCTAAAACCCGAGAACAGAAATCTGCCACCCGGGACAGCACTTGGTAAAACGGGCATAACTTTCAAACGGCTGAACGAAACTTAGCGATTCTAGACTTCATTGAAAGGTAATTTGATTATCTACAACTTTTTCTATAGCCGACCGACCGGGAAAAGCACCGATTATTTCCATATTTGCGACGAACAGCAGATAGCCGCAAAAATACCTCGCTCTGGATAGCACGCGGTAAAATAACCATAACTTCAAACGGCTGAAGTAAACTTGTTGATTTCGGTCTCTATTGAAAGGTAATTCAATTATCTACAACTTTCGTTATGGCCAAATATTCTTGAGACCACTCTAACTACCCCAAATCTGAGCTACAAGGTCGGGCGAAAACCTTTCGAAAATCAGAAATGGTTCCTCCAACATTAGCTAGTTCCTCCAAAAATTTCACACCTAGCAACCCTAGAATACTCAAACAACCAGAAATCCCCATGAACACAGCAAAAACAGGCTCAAGCTTCACCTTTATTTAACCACCCATGGAGGAGGAGGAAGGCGGCAAGACCAAAGGAATGGAGGGAGCAATACTGGGAACGCCAGGAGTTCTCGGCCAGGAGGGCACCAGAGGAGATCTCGGCCAGGCAGCACCAGGAGAGAGCTCGGGCGGGAGGAAGGGCGCCAGGAAGCATCACTGGGGGAGAGCTCACGAGCGGCGCCAGGAGGGAGCATCACCGGGAGGAAGCATGGCGCTGGGAGGAGAGCACCAGGAGGGAGCATGGTGGGGAAAAGTGATCGCCACTTGAAGAAGAATCTCACCACACACTTTGGATTAGTGATGAAAACATGTGGGCAAAAGCACACTGAATAGAGGCGAACTTTAATCCATCGTCAAGTTCAAGCCCTTGTCATGGCAAATGTACAACTATATGATAGGTATGATAAAACTTCCTATATTGCTTTACACTGATTGAATTTGATCTTGTAAGGGAACGAGAGGCTACAGGTTGGTAAATCCCTTAACAGATGTAGAACAATCAGACAATCAGCTAAACTTCTTTGTACAATGGCGCTCTAAATGTATATAGTCGATTGGAGGAGAGGTTTTTTTTTCAGGATTTTTCGCAACCAAAACCTAAATGCTTAAGGTACACTATGCTCGAGTTCCACATCCTGCAACTCCAATTTGCTTCATCCAGAGGGACCACTTGACTGCTTCTAGGAAATTTTCGTTCCTCTATAGAGCGGCTATGAGGTTAGCATACGTTACTCGATCAGGGTCAATACTAAACGGCACTGAGAAAAACACCCATTCCGATAAGTATTTTCACGGAAAAACTCAAAACCTTTAATAAACTATGAGGCGACAAAACTTTTCTCCAAAATAAATCCTTGAATCAAGAAAATGAAGACAATTTTTTTTGCGGTATTACACTCTTCCCCCCTTTAACAGAATTCGACCTCGAATTCTGAACACCACAAGAACTCCAACAAGAACAACGGGAACCAACTGATAAAGCGAAAACATCCAAAAAGATCAAAGGAAACCCTAGTTCACATTTCTCCTCAATAGTTAACCTTTATAGCCACATAACCATTAACAACTTCTGACCGAAACCGAATATACCACTATTTCTAACCAACTAATGTCGGGATCCTCTAGCAATCCAAAACACGACTTTTGTCTTCTCAACAGAATCAAAAATCACCCTTTTTTCTATTGAATTGATTAGCCCCACAGGGCAACAATCACATTCCCTCATAACACAAAATCGAACTTGACCTTCTTCCAAACTTGTCTCATACAACGAGACAATCACTCAACGAAAAGGTTTGCAACCGAACCATCCATTTCCGACTGACCCACATTGAGTCTAACCCCTAAAACCGAGGGTTCCAACAACTTACGGAAATAAAGCATTTAGCGACTGATTCCACCCAAAAGAATTCGAATCGACATCACAAGGCTCCATCATAATCCACCTTCAAACTACTTGAGGTCAACGCTTAGCTCATGCTAGGATCGCAAATTAATACCAAACTACACTTAGTTCTTTTATTAAGAGGGTCTCGCCCTCACAATCTTTCACTCACATAATCAAACCCAAGAGTATAAATCCTTACTATACTCAACACGGCACCACGAACAGTATAAACCAATCCTCTCACCTTGAGCTCTAAGGTGGAAAACTTCACAACAAGGAATCACTTGAGTAAAAAGCAACACAACACACTAATCCCAAAATCAACATTTCGGGAATAGCAAAACGATCCTGAAATCCAACATTTTCCATTACATCTATTTATTTCCTTTAAATGGCAAATCCAAAGACTATCATCACACTATTCCATAAGTATGCATTCTTTCTTCCTCACAATCTTTCATCTACTAACTCCCACCACTTGGCGAACCACAACTCATATGGCAATTTCAGTTGCACACCAAACAAAATGCCTTAAACAGAAGGCAACCCTCCAAATAATTACACCGACAACCCCATTTCCATATGCAATTAAACCTAAGTTCATTCTACATCCCATTATCTCTAAAATTCACGCACCTTTAACAATAAAGGTTCCAATGCTCACACTTAGCGCCTTAGGGAAGCCCCAACAAGACATAGCAAGAACTTTATAACCACTCTTCCTCGAATCACTTTCTCCAATAACTATCCTTTCGACTAATTACATCCGCGTTCGAGAATGTTATCACCAACATTAAACAAATTCTCCCCCATAACTCATCAACGAAAAATAGGTTATTTTTATCCGAAATTAACCTACCATCCAAAGTTCCTATCCGTCAACCACATGACAAACACAAAGATCAATTATCTAAGTCTCCACTGATTTAGACAATTGAACCCCATCAACTTATTTAACAAGTTCCTCAACCAAACTTGTTATTGCTTCATTGACACAATCGTTTATAACCTTACATAAACACCATTTCTAGATCTCCACTTATAACCGTGGATCACCTTGACCCACAAAATACTTCTTGACATCTAACCAATTAGGATCGACCACCTTATCCCCACAACATAAACATTCTACTAATTCGCTACATGAAGACCTTTAATCAACCTACGACTTACTCTGATTGTTGGATTTTCCTTTCCAGAAAAGCCAACCAAAACTTCCAAAGAAGCTCGACTCTCAAAAGACTTAGAAAATGACAGGGCTCAAGCCTTGCCCAACAACAGGTCTCCAAACCAATCATCAAACTCCAAAATTCTATGAAGGAAAGGAGTTACACAAATCAATTCACGGAAAGGAAAAGCGAATCGATCGAATAACACTTTTCCCTTTAAAGCCCCAAATTCAAAACTTCAACTTGGAGAACGACAGCACGAAAATTCCATGCCTTTCCCCGCCATCAACCAACGAGGCGCAACACCAAAACCCCTTTTCTTTGACTTACCCAAAAAGACCAAATGAGTCAAAGTCCGGAACTTACTCCGTCAATTCTCCCATCTACAGAAGAAGTACAACAACTCCGTGTAAACTGGGAGAACGATCAACACAAGAAAGAATCCGTATCTTTCTCCACAAAACAACCAAAAGAGGTGCAAAACAATACTCTTCGATTTACAGTAAAGGAATTAGGACTATCCTCACCCGGGGTTATGGATCCTCTGGTGCTGGCTCTTGACTGCCACACAGACCAACACGGCTACACGACAGGGCCGACATACCTTCGGCACAAAGAGTCCCACCGAACCCCACAAAACAATACACCACTTCAAAATCATAGCCATCAACAATACCAGTCTCATAAAGACTAACATAAAACATAGCATCAATAAAATTTAAGCATTGCAGCACAACGCAATGATAACCCATCCCTTTCCTACTGTGCATCAGAGTGTGTCAAGTTTTAAATCAATTAACCATTCTACCTCAAAATTTAAGGTTGTTGCCCTAGGGACACATTTTAAAGGTTCAACCTAAACCATGTTTCTACCTTCACACAGCAAAATTTTAATTCATTCTAGAATTACTCACTACATTCAAGCACCACGGATCTGAAGCCCGCTCTGATACCAATTGTAACACCCCGGCGCTAACCGCACCGCGAATGCTACCCAAAAAAAATAAAACTAAATAACAAACGACACCTCTATGAAAAGACTGAAACTGAATTTAATCTCTAAACTCTTAAACCGGTTTAAAACTAAGTCACCGAAATTTACAAAATTTCGGCATGACCTCTCTAGAACAGAGGACATCCACTCAGCAGACTAAAGAAACAATAGCAGTTATATTATATCATTCTAACAGGTCCTTAGATAATCAATCACATTTTCAATCGGCAATTAACCAACTACGCAACGCCGATCAACACAATACAATCTCATTTATTACAACCATTATTAATGAAACAATTAACTGGATTGTTGGTGACCGAAGTCGTGCACGTTTCTACTCCCATCCCGCGAGCGACTTCAAAGAACCTAAAACAGGAAGCAAACAAGCATGAGTCCAAGACTCAGCAAAGTGCAACAAGTAGGAAAAGTAATGAATTCAATTGAATTACTTTTACTCTAGAATTTGATATAGCCATTACTAAATGGAAATTCAACCAGTAAAAGAAGCGATAACTAACACCACTTACCACAACCAACTCGAAAAACATAACTACATCTTACCCTCGCCTCAATAAACATTCCTGGATGAGTCCACGCCTCAATCCTCAACCTGTTCTTCCCATTCTCATCAATCCCAATTATCAGTTGCAACACACAATGCAATGGAATGCATTTATGCTTTCATACTCAAGTGCACAAAAGATACAAAAGAAGAATCTCATATCCATACATCACAATCAATTCATTAAACATGATTCATCATCGTAAATGCAATACAGATGCAAATATGCCATACAAAAGCAGAATATCATACCCATACATCACAATCAACTCATTAAACATGATTCATCATCGTAGATGCAATACGGATGCAAATATGCCATACAAAAGCAGAATACCATATCCATACATCATAGTCAATGCATAAAACATGATCCATCATTGGCAATGCAATGCAGATGCAGTTTTCACAATTTCCATGCATATGATGCATCATGCATGCTCATCTCCTCTTTTAGCACATACCGGTATGGCCGAGTGCACACCCGTCAGTGTGCACCCTCTCATTCCCCGTCCACCCGTGGTGGAGGGTGCCTACTCTTCTCGACTCGCTCCCATACACTCACGTATATGGGACTACGAGGTAGGACTTTCGTACTCACTACAGGTGAGCACAGAGGCCCGCATCAGAATGGGTCACCTCTTCCATCATGAATGCACAAATACAATTGACATAAACCAATTTGCAAACTACATTCATTCCTCACATTTGCATAGCCATAGCCAAATACATAAATATCAGCCACTCCTCACATCCATAAATTACCATTCACATCCTCAACACTCATAATCGCATTCGCAACACTCAAAATCACGTTCTCAACACTCATAATCATACTCACATCACCAATACTCGAGTAATTACTAATTCCATCTATCTTGATTATAAATCAAACCATTTTCGCAATCAAATTCCATACTCCGTCCTCACATTCATTTATCATCAATACTTCATACAAAAACCATAATCTTTTATCATGACTACGAATTGAACCATTATTCTTGAATCAAAACTCATGGCTTTGATATCAATAATACCCTAATCCTACTAGTAAGCACCAACACGGAACACAAGATAGCACAACAAGTCACATAGACAAGGCACATAATTCTTCAATGTAGCACACATAGCAAACAAACAAGGATGCACATGCAAGTTTCATCCATACTAGTGTTGTCAATATAACCACAACAAGCATTAGCGGCTCTCATATCAAATCGATCAAGACATGCAATCTACAATTCACAAAATTCAATCAATTGATGCACTTGCATATAATCTCGGTTTGAACGATAGCATAACCAATTAACCATTCTCATTCATCACATCACAAGCAAAATCAAACATGGAAATATTACAATAACACATGGATAATTTTATGATTGCAAAACCAAATGGCCACCTAAGCCACAACCGAAGTTAATACACTTGCCTTCAATCTTCTCGAGACAAGGTTGCCACACCCGGGGTCACACCACCTGCACATAGATATAGCCTACTCAAAATACGCCCAAAATCATCACAAGACTCATAGCTAAGTGGGATTCGCAACCCACTCCTAAAACCCGAGAATAGAAATCTGCCACCCGGGACAGCACTTGGTAAAACGGGCATAACTTTCAAACGGCTGAACGAAACTTAGCGATTCCAGACTTCATTGAAAGGTAATTTGATTATCTACAACTTTTTCTATAGCCGACCGACCGGGAAAAGCACCGATTATTCCCAGATTTGCGACGAACAGCAGACAGCCGCAAAAATACCTCGCTCTGGACAGCACGCGGTAAAATAACCATAACTTTCAAACGGCTGAACGAAACTTGTTGATTTCAGTCTCTATTGAAAGGTAATTCAATTATCTACAACTTTCGTTATAGCCAAATATTCTTGAGACCACTCTAACTACCCCAAATCTGAGCTACAAAGTCGGGCAGAAACCTGCTCGAAAATCAGGAAATGGTTCCCTCCAACATTAGCTAGTTCCCTCCAAAAATTTCACACCTAGCAACCCTAGAATACTCAAACAACCAGGAAATCCCCATGAACACAGCAAAAACAGGCTCAAGCTTCACCTTTATTTACCCACCCATGGAGGAGGAGGAAGGGGAAGCAGCACCAAAGGAATGGAGGGAGCAGCGCCTGGGAAACGCCAGGGGAGTTCTCGGCCAGGGGAGGGCACCAGAGGAGATCTCGGCCAGGGCAGCACCAGGAGAGAGCTCGGGCAGGAGGAAGGGCGCCAGGGGAAGCATCACCAGGGGAGAGCTCGGCCGGAGCAGCGCCAGGAGGGAGCATCACCAGGAGGAAGCATGGCGCCTGGGAGGAGAGCACCAGGAGGGAGCATGGCTGGGGAAAAGTGACTGCCACTTGAAGAAGAATCTCAGCCACACACTTTGGATTAGTGATGAAAACATGTGGGCAAAAGCCTGCCTGAATAGAGGCGGCAGAACTTTAATCCATCGTCAGAAGTTCAAGCCACTGTCATGGCAAATGTACAACTATATGATAGGTATGATAAAACTTCCTATATTGCTTTACACTGATTGAATTTGATCTTGTAAGGGAACGAGAGGCTACAGGTTGGTAAATCCCTTAACAGATGTAGAACAATCAGACAATCAGCTAAACTTCTTTGTACAATGGCGCTCTAAATGTATATAGTCGATTGGAAGAGAGTTTTTTTTCAGGATTATTCGCAACCAAAACCTAAATGCTTAAGGTACACTATGCTCGAGTTCCACATCCTGCAACTCCAATTTGCTTCATCCAGAGGGACCACTTGACTGCTTCTCGGAAATTTTCGTTCCTCTGTAGAGCGGCTATGAGGTTAGCATACGTTACTCGATCAGGGTCAATACTAAACGGCACTGAGAAAAACACCCATTCCGATAAGTATTTTCACGGAAAAACTCAAAACATTTAATAAACTATGAGGCGACAAAACTTTTCTCCAAAATAAATCCTTGAATCAAGAAAATGAAGACAATTTTTTTTTGCGGTATTACATATTTGTTAGGAATAAAATTTTGATTAAATGTAATATTTATGTCAAGTACAAATGAAAATTTAGAATAGAGAATAAAAGAAAATTAGCAAATTTTATACAAAGTCCATTGTAAAATGCCAAAATACCTAATATGGGAATATAAATTAAATTAAAATTTAAAATTTAATTTGTACATGAAATTCAAACTTTAATTTCTGAAATTGCAGACTCCATGTCAACACAGTTTGGTATGTGTATGAATTCCAAAAATATAAAAAATTGCAATAAGAACTGAACAAAAGTTATGGACTTGATTTAAAGAATTCTCTAACATGGTGTGATTAAATATTAACTCATAAGAAAAATATAAAATCTTACATTTATTCATACTGACAAAACCTATTTTCAAACATCGATTAATAGTGGCAAAGGCAAATTTCGAATGTAGGCATGACATATTTGTTTTTATCATTTCTTTGCCAGAATTAAGTAATATTTGGCAATTTTCTAACTTACCAAAGCCAAACGAGAGAAAATTTGGTTTTGATGCCACGTTTCTCAAATTTCTTTAATGCTTAACAAAATAAATTTCTTATTTTGATTTGGATCGGCACAAAGAATAAAAATATTTTGTAATATCTAGCCCGTGCAATTGCACGGGTTGATGACTAGTATATATATAATAATTCTAACAATGATTTTGCTAAATTTTAGCCACCTGATATTTTATTTTCTTTCAGTCACACAAAATTGCATAATTCTAAACGTGAAATTTCAGAGCCAACTGCCAAGTAATATGAAATTATAGCAAAGCTTTACTACAAATTTTAGTTCTATTTATTTTTATATTTGTAGGGATTCACCTAGGTTTACTTTATTTTTCTCTAGGTTAGAATTCTTTCGTCTTAGTATTTTGTATGGGTTCACCAAACTTAAATTTATATTTTGTCTAGATTAGCACAATTCTTTATTTTAGTCTTTGTCTCAGAGGTGTTTATATAGGAAGTGAGGGAAGTGATGAGAGTGCTTGAACCTCACTTCCACTTGTTCACTGGTTGGACTGTGTGTCAGGAAACGTTCCAGGGAGGAAGAAGAACAGAGTAGTCTGCGGTAAAGAATGGGAGCAAAGTGACTTCACTTAAGGAGGAAGCAAGGGTCGGGATCTTCCGTCAAGGTCGAAAGCAGATCCAATGGCTAGATGACCGAACACGTGATTACTCATTTTAATTGGATGTAATTTTGTCGTTATTTACCGTGTGAGTTAATCGGCGTCGAATCTTTTCTCATTGCGCAAAAAACACGGTGTAACTTGGGCCTATAAAAACCAAGATCAAGAGTAAAGCGGCGCATTTGATCCTCATACCTAGTCTAGTTACTTTAGCTTAGTTTAGTCTCTTGGTTCTGGATATATTGAATCGCTTGTTCTTGCTGTTCTTCCGAGTTGGATCGATCATTTTCAGGGAACTACATCTTCGTCAGGTGTTTGGATTTCTGAAGGCTCCTGACACAGGCTACATTCTCTTCTCTGATTTCATCAGGGTCCTGACAAATTGGTATCAGAGCGATTCGTTCCTCGGCTGGGAAGATCTGAGTTGGGTTTGGATGGGGTTGGTTGATCCGTAAAATCCCCCAATCTTTGGTGAATCTTCAGATCAGTGGAAATATTCTTGCTCTATTCTTGGTGTTTCCTGGAATTCTTGCTCTATTCTTCTAGTTCTCTTCTTGTTTTGGGCTGATTGTTCAGACTTTGTTTCGGATTTGTGAGTGTTCCTGTAAATTGGTGAAGAAAATCTTGTCTGCAGGGTTGGAAACTTTCAGGGAAAACAGGGGTAATACACTGGAGATGAGTAATCGAGTGGAGATCGAGAAGATCAAAGGAATACGGGCTGACCTGGAGATACTCTGAACTGATGTGGCGGAGATTAAGTCAATCTTATTGAGATCACCACAGCGGACGGGTGATTATAGGGAGAACACAAACTCATCTGGTATTCTGGAGGAGAGGGTGATTTCAGGGCAAAATATTACTAATCAGGTGAATGTTCCTTCTTTTCCTCAAGTCCAGGTAAACAATCCGAATTTGTCTGATCCGCTAAATGCGATTAGTAGTGGTGCACCTATTTTGACTTCCGCAATCAGAACTTCAGCACAATCATACTATAGAGCACAAGGAGGTATGGGTATTACTGATACTTTTCACCGAGTGGCACCAACAAATTTGCCGATTCAAACCAACATTCCTCCTGGAGATGGTCCTAACTTATATCAGCAGATTCGAGCAGGCATGTCTGAATATCCTTCTCAGGTTCCAGTGTATCAGCATCCAGCTATAAGAATGTCAACATATCCTGGTTTTAGAACTATGGGAGAAGGAGTTAAGGGGGTTCCTATGGCTGTTCAAATGCATTCACCACTAGTTCCGGGTTTGCATTATGGTCAAGGTGGTCAACAGGTACCTGGATATTATCATCCGGTGATTTCTCAGACCTATCCATCTGGTGTTATGCACAACATGGGAGAAACGTTCCAGAGTTTACATTATCCTGGAGTGCGATTGTTTGATGCCCAAAGGCTTAGGTATTGTAGGAGCCTGCTAATTCTCATCATTGTGCTGAGGAAATTTTAAAGGGCCCAAGGCTAGAACTCTCGGTATTTTCTGGTGATAACCCCCTTGGATGGATTGACCAGTGTGGAAAAGTTTTCGAGATGATTGGTGCTCCTAGCGATCAATGGGTTAATTTGGCAGTTGGTCATTTGATTGGAAGAGCGAATACTTGGTTTAAAAGGATTGGAATTCCTTGGTAGTCACTTAGCTGGTCACAATTTTGTGCAATTGTGTGTGATCACTTCTCTGAAGATAGCGCTCACGAAGCCATGGAGAAATTGCAGGAAATGAAACAATTGAGTATGGTGACTGTACCTTCTATGGTAGTGGATATTCCACAGCCCAAGGCTGATAATAGAGATACCCAGAAGATGAATGCTACTGGGGAAGTTGTGAAAACCTGTTGGAATTGTAATGAGCCTTGGAACCCGGACCATAATCAACAATGTAAAATTAGGAATGCATTGCACTCCTTAATGTTGAATGGAGAAGAAACGAACTTATCAGTTGAAGATGATGACACCGCGGGAGAGTTAACGGGTTTTGTTACAGCTCCGGGTAGTCCTGAGAAGACTAGTACTGAAGATCAAACCAAGCAGATTATGCTTGTTTCTGCCAAGGTCGCTCATGGATTAGATGGTCCTGAATCATTTTCCCTAATGTTATGTTTTGGAAACCAGATGGTTATTGCTTTGGTGGATAGCGGAAACACAGAGTCTTTCATGAATATTGATTTAGCAGTTGAAAATGGTTATTCTTTAAGTGCTATGCCACTGAGAGAAGTAATAGTAGCAGGAGGAGGGAAATTATCGACGGATGCAAAGGTGAAAAATCTGCCTTACAGAATCCAAAACACCAATGCTGTGACCACATTTAAATTGTTTAGATTGGGAAATTATGATATAATACTGCAGGCGGACTGGATCTATGATCACAGCCCAATTGTCTTAGATATTAAGAAGAGATTGATGATTATTAATGAGAATGGTAAGAAGATCCAGTTTCAGGACTGTACTCAACCAATTGGAAACTATATGTTGAATGGCGGTCAATTACAAAAGATGATTCAGAAGAAGGCAAACGAATTCTTTATACAAGTTAATTCGATTGAGCTGGAACAAGCAATGATTGAGCAACAGATCCGTCCTGAAGTGAATGAAGTTCTCCAAATGTTTGGTGTCATCTTTGCTGAGAGGAAGGACTTACCTCCAGAAAGAGATTGTGATCCTAGCATTCACTTGAAAGTTGGGGTTAATCCTCCTAACCTTAGGCTTTATCAGATCCCAAAGTATCAGAGAAGCCACAAATCTAAAAGCAACATGTGCTATTTGGTTGATAAGTTCAGTGCTGAGCACCTTCGAAATGATGCGCTTGCTGATATAGTATATGCACAAGTGTCATTTATACTTTGGTCGCAATACACAAGGTACAGAGAACACTGTATGTTATGTTATGCGAGCTTCATCTTTTTATTCCTGGAGAACTATGGTGTGAGAAAACTGGAAGCATTTTTTGGTGTCTTGGGTGCAACCATGGCTCTGTCATTTGCGGTTATGTTTGGTGAAACGAAGCCCAGTGGAAAGGAGCTTCTGATCGGTTTGGTGGTTCCCAAATTAAGCTCAAAGACCATCAAGCAGGCAGTAGGAATTGTGGGCTGCATCATCATGCCCCACAATGTTTTCTTGCACTCAGCTCTAGTGCAGTCCAGGAAGATTGACACAAACAAGAAATCCCGTGTTCAAGAAGCAGTGTACTATTACAACCTTGAGTCGATTGTTGCACTCATTGTCTCCTTCTTTATTAACATCTGTGTTACAGCGGTTTTTGCTAAAGGATTTTATGGGTCTGGACAAGCTGATAACATAGGTCTCGAGAATGCTGGACAGTACTTACAGGAGAAATATGGAACTGCGCTCTTTCCCGTCCTCTATATATGGGCTATCAATTGTCCAGTAGTAATAGATCCTGGTGGTGTACTGGTACTTGCTGAAATTGAGAGAGTGGCAACCGGAGTTCATGAACTCACAACTACGATTCAATACTTGCCTCTTTCTCAACATAGGCATTCGATTCATGAGAGGATTAGTGCTGTAAGTCTGAAGTGGGAAAAGTATCTTGAACTATTTACTCTTCCATATGAGGATGAAGAGGAATCTGAGATATCTCATGCTCTTGCATCAGTGATAAGTGTCTATGAATTAGCTGAACACTCTGGCAGTAAGGCAAGAAGGAGCACTTTTCCAATGTCCTTTATATTGTTGTCATTACAATGGAGATTTAGAATTGACGAATGGTTTGATAATTCAACCCAGCTTGGCTGCCTAATTTCATGGATTTTTCCTAATTATCAAGCACAAAGAATCACTTTTGTACATCAAGGGATTGTATATGAGAAGTCAAGCATGCAATGGGATCCTGGTATTGAACAGTCTGCCTTCATCAATACGAGGAATTACTCTGGAACAGCTCCTGATCTTGAAGTAATGGCATTTACTTGTATACCTACTGGCAATGTGAAGTTCCATGGCTTTCCATTCATCAAGTCAGCATTTCCTATTTTCAAGCCTTGAGGACAAGTCTTGGCTCAAGAAGGGGGAATTGTCAGGAAACGTTCCAGGGAGGAAGAAGAACAGAGTAGTCTGCGGTAAAGAATGGGAGCAAAGCGACTTCACTTAAGGAGGAAGCAAGGGTCAGGATCTTCCGTCGAAGGCTGAGCAGGATCCAATGGCTAGATGACCGAACACAGTGATTACTCATTTTAATTGGATGTAATTTTGTCGTTATTTACCGTGCGAGTTAACTGGCGTCGAATCTTTTCTGTTGCGCAAAAAGACAGTGTAACTTGGGCCTATAAAAACCCTGAAGACTGAAGAGTAAAGCAGCGCATTTGATCCTCATACCTAGTCTAGTTACTTTAGCTTAGTTTAGTCTCTTGGTTCTGGATATATTGAATCGCTTGTTCTTGCTGTTCTTCCGAGTTGGATCGATCATTTTCAGGGAACTACATCTTCGTCAGGTGTTTGGATTTCTGAAGGCTCCTGACACAGGCTACATTCTCTTCTCTGATTTCATCAGGGTCCTGACACTGCGGCTCTCTAAATATTTGTTTTTCGTATTTGTAACGTTTGTCATGGATTAGTATGCTTTTATCTACAACCAATCCTAACCGATGAGAAATTGCATGTGGTCCCAACATGGGGACGTGAGTCTTGAAACTCACTTTCTGCTTGTTTTGTATTGGGAGTCACGTTGTCAACGATTAAACAATGAAGCTCACAAAATACAGATTCAGTATACAAATGTAGTCTTGCATTGACTACATTTATCTCTTTATTCATATCCAAGATTATGTTTTACGATGGAGAATCCACCCTCCCTTCCAAGAGCAGCGTCACCTCCGGGCCTTTTTCAGGTTAGTGCTATTCCAAATGTTTTCTCTAACTGAGCGCTATCTTTAACAAATGCTAACAACCTGCCTCTTATGGGTTGTCCAATCCCTACAAGGATTAATACTCAATTCCACTTTTGCACCAAGGAAATGACAAGCAAATTTTTCCTTAAGGGGAAATAGTTGTTACAGGCAGCATTTCCTCAGCTTCATTTAATTTACCACAATACGTGAAAATTTTCTGGTGTGGAGTACCAAAATATTTCCCTTCTTATAATTATTTTGTTTTGGTGGACGATACATTTATTTCAATCTGGATAAACTCATGCTACCAATGGGCATTGCTATCTGTTCCGTACAAAACAGATATATCCTTCGAAGGCTCTGAAGGTAGAAGGTCTAATTACACGGAGAACAGGGTGAACCTTCCAAGGGATCTACCGTTTCAATTCCTAAGTGACATAACAGATGGTTTCTCTGAAGAGCGAATACTTGCTAGGGGTGCGTTCGGAGTGGTTTACAAGGTATGATCAACATTTGTATTTTTCATACTATTCAGTTGTCACTGCAGCTGAGCAAAGAACCCATTGTCCTAATAAGAGATATTCAATAGGGAGTACAAGAAGATGGAAAAGCCTTTGCTGTGAAGCTCTATAGCACGCAAGGACATGGTGATAAGCAGTTCCAGAATGAGTTTACAAACCGTAGGAGAGTCCATCATCAAAATATCGTGCAGTTAATTGGCTACTGCCGAGAAACACATCGTTACGTTGATGAGCACCAAGGGAAATACATCCTTGTTGATAGAACACCGCTATATGGTGCACTGCTTCGAGTATTTGCAAAATGGATCCCTTGACCGCTATATTTTAGGTATGACACCGCAACATAATGCTATTTATTTGGGAGTATTTGACGAAAATAGCACCCATTAGCATTACATTTTCGGTATACAATCCCTGTTCCCTTTTACAGACGAATGTTCTGGACTCGAATGGCACACGCGCTACGGAATAATTAGGGGAACTTGTGAGGGTCTAAGATACCTTCACGCGGGATTGCCAAGTCCTATTCTCCATCTGAACTTAAAACCTAGTCACATATTGCTGGATGAGAACATGATGCCAAAAATAGGAAATTTTAGTCTTTCAAGAGTATTGGACGGAGAAAATATCTTCATCACAGGAAACATTACGATTGGGACAATGTGAGTTAAAGCCTAACTAATATCTGTCTTTTCTCCTAGCAGTCAAATTGCATTTGCTTTATGCTGACCGTGTCTGTGATATTTATGATATCATGCAGTGGATACATGCCCCCAGAATTCGTAAACAAACAAGTAATCTCGTCAAAGTCTGACATATACAGCTTGGGTGTCATAATCTTAGAGATCATGACCGGGAAGAAGTACGACCACTATTGTGATATGCATCACAAAGAGATTATTGAGCTTGTAAGAGAAAAGTTTGCTTTTGTCTTTCTACTAAGATCAATAGCCAATTTCTTTAACGAGTATTGTGTAAATGTTTTACATTTGCATTGTATCATTCTAGCTCGGAATTCCGATTTTGTAGGTAGTTGGAAACTGGAGGAAGAGGCTACAGGCAACATTGAAGGACACATCGTCGGTGGAAAGATATTGCCACCAAGTAAAGAAATGCATCAAAATAGCATTGAAGTGTTTGGAGATTGATAGACGCAAAAGGCCCTCTATCGGGGACATCGTCCACATGCTGAACGAAACAGAGCCGCTCGACGTCCACCCAGGGCCGGCCCAAAGGGGAGGGCAGTTGGTGTGACCGCCAGGGGCCCCTAATTTAAGAGAGCCTCCAAATTGCATCTAACATGAATATAAAAGTATCATTCTTGATAAAACGTCGAGCTACCCGGAAAAAGCAGTTTGATGAAAGTGATTATAATGAAGAGGTTTTATCAGCTGAGAAGTCTTTTGAGGTAAATTACTTTCTTGTTATGGTGGATGTAGCAATTTCTTCATTGAAGAACAGGTTCGAGGATTTTACTACATTTAAGAGTATATTTGGTTTTTTACTTAGCTCAAAAAATTTAAAGTCATTGGATAATATTGAACTAAGAAATTGTTGCACTAAATTTGCAAAAATATTTTCCCATAATAGTTCATGTGATATTGAGTTAGATGATTTTTTCTGAACTAAAAGTGCTACAAATGACTTTATCTGCTCACTCACAGTCCGCCATGGAGATTTTTGAGTTTGTTAAGGATTTAGATTGCTATCCAAATATTTCAATTGCTTATCGAATCTTATTCACTATACCTATGACTGTAGCCTCCACTGAAAGAAGTTTTTCAAAGCTAAAATTATTAAAAAAAATTACTTGAGTTCATCAATGTCACAAGAAAGGTTAAATGGTTTGGTAATTTTATGCATTGAGAAGGATAAATTGGATGAAATTGATATTGATACTATTATTGATGACTTTGCATCTAAGAGTGTTAGAAGGAACTTTAACTTGCCCATTTAAATTTATAGGAGTTGGTGAGATTGGCTTTTGTCGCAGTATTATGGTAGTGATGGCAATGTGGCGCGGGTGGGCTTGAAGGTGCATCTTGAAGGCTAGAGCTCAATTTAGTTGAATAGTACATGAGTTTGATTATGTTTAAACTATCTTTTGGTTGTGACTTGTTCTCTACCAAATTTATTACATATGAAAGCATTCGATATTTTATCTACAATAATTATAGTAGTCAATAAAAAGCCACTTGATTTAACTTGCCCCGGGCCCCAAAATCTTTGGAACGGTCCTGCGTCCACCCCACGGAGCTCTTCTTCCCCTTCGAGCCAAGAAAGTTGATCTCCTGCTCGCTGCAGGTAACCAACAAGGGGACGACAGCGTCGCGTTCAGGCTTCTGGCCAATAGCTCGAGGAGGTACATCACGAAGCTGCCGCTCTGCGGCGTTGTGCCACCAAGGTGCACCTACACTCTCACTCTGACAATGCACAAGCAGCTACAGCCGCCACCATCGGACAGCGACGACTTCTTCACACTGCAGAGCATCGGGGTGCGTGATCTGGACCTCGAGCATGCTGACCAAGACTCAATCGCCGACGAGTGCGACAATTTCTTCAAGGAAGCTGAAGAGACGGCCGGCGTTGACGTGCGAAAGGTGACGCTGACGGTTGCTTGTCGCCCAGCAGAAGAGGCAACCTCTTCTCAGGTGAGCACGATCAGATGAGTAAACAAAAACATGCCAACCCATTACAAGAATAACTTTGGTGTATTAATATGACGCACGTACCTCTTGTTTTGTTTTCGTGGATTTTCCTGGTGGCAATGTAGCAACCGAACCAATCTGGAATCACGGTAACATCCTTTCATCTTTCTTCATTGTTGCCTCTCGGTGAAAAAGCATGGAGCGGTTTCTCTAATGCTGATTTGTGTTTGCTTGGATCTGGTCATATCCGCGCAGAATTCTCGGCAGGTGTTGTCTGTAGATGTGCATCCAACGGATCCATGGTGAGTGGTGGTTACTAGTTAGTGTACACGTGAAATTAATGTGTAAGAAAAAATAATGCATCAAAATTTGATATCGTTATTTTTGTCATTTTTGTGAAAGTTGTTAAATATTGAACTTGGATTACTCCCTCCATTGTCAAAAAAAAAAAAGAAGTCATTTTAGACATTGACATGGTCTTCAAAATACAACTTTGACTACTAATTTTTATTATAATATATTTATAAAACCTAACAAAATTATACATCTACGAAAGTTCTTTTCAAGGCAAATCTATACATGTTATTTTCATGTGTTCAATCTAAATATTGAAAAGATTTCAGTAGCTAAAGTTTAGAAAATTTGACTACACATACCCCAAAACGGCATCCTTTTGTGACTGGAGTGAGTATTTCAGTTAACAACATGGCGAAAATCATAACAATTGGTATGGAATAAGTGCTAACAAATGGAGTAATAAACAAATGCGTGAAAACTGATTGAATAGGAGCTAGATGAAGATCTATGTGTGTCGACGATCGGGATCGCCTGACCGCAAATGTGAAATGGGTTTAGTGAAAACGAGGGACCCAAATCGAGCTCCGCTCAATGGAGGAACAGGTCTGCTGCGATGTTGGTTGGGGGGAGACGACAGAGAGCGTGACACAACGGGTTATACTGGTTCGAGCCCCTGTGAGGGTAATAGCTCTACTCCAGTCTTGCCCTGAGGCGGAGAACTTCACTATTCTTGAGTACAGAGGTGGTTTACAACTCGAGCTTGAGCGTATCGGCTATGGCTATTCTCCTATTGCTTGTGCGTTGATGTCGTGTGTTTGGATTGCTTGTCGATGTCTCTAAGTACGCACGCCTCGTGGTGTCTTATACCTCTCCCAGCCGTTACCAGAAACGGCCTGGAGAGATTCCCGGAGTAGTGGCCTCATGCGCATTGAGGGTGCAGCTGTAACCGTCCGCAATTGCCGCCCACGTCTGCTTTGACTCCAGCATTCAAGGTCTTTGGTAACCGTCGAGTAAACGCACGTCCTGGAACTCGGGCTAAACTACCTCGAGCAAGAGCCAACTCCACGCCTCTCAAGCTCGAGGTCGTGCGGGGGTTGAACTCTTGTCGGACCAAGCTCGAGGTCATGCGGGGCCACGTAGCCCAGGTCATGGTCGAAGATACTGTTGCCTAACCCCGAGCTAGGGGTCCTGTTGACCACACTTTGACTTGTTGACCCGAGCTAAGTGTCTTTGTTTGCTTAAGAGTTTTTCGATCAATAGATTTTTGTTGTTTTTTTTTGTCGTGCACTTAGCCTTTTTGCTTGTAGTATATCCTCGTCCAGCCCCCGTTGGGACCAAGGTCGAGCAACGCTGGCCTTGGGTGCAAGGTTAGAAACTTGCAAAACCCACGACCTGCAAGATCGAGAAGAAACCCACAGGGTGCACAACACAAGCATACGAGGAAGAACTTAGGGTCGGAATTGTTAGGGTCGTTTCTAGGTCAGACTTTCGAATCTTGACCATGACTTGTGCCTTGCTCGGTGGTCCCAACTGCGGGCTTTGGTTCGAACCCTGGCGCAGGGGGAGCTGGGATGAGAAGAGATTTGGCTTACAAGTAGCTCGACCATCGGAGGTTAATTTTAAGCTCGCAACGTTCAGACCAAGAGCAAGTGCGCTTGTACGCAGGTCGGATTCAAAGAGGTCTCGAACTCAAGTCAGCATGAAGTATGGAATGAAGGAAGGGCGCAAAGACCAACATAATAATTGAATAACAGCTTTATTAAAATTTGAGGTAAAGGCGTTACACATAAAATTTTCAAAGTTGGTCAATGTTCCACGAGCTAGAGTTCTCTGCCATCGGGCATCGCTAGCCGGTAAGCCCCAGTGCGATCTGTTGAAACAACTCTATAGGGCCCTCCCACCGTGGGGATAACTTGTTGGTGTTGGACGAGCCCTGAATTCGTCTTAGGGCTAGGTCCCCAACAAGGAGCTCCCTAGGTCGTACCGATCGAGACGCATGTCTGCGAAGAGCTTGCAGGTAGTGCGTTGATCGTAGCAGTGCACGGCATCTTACTTCTTCTGCCAGAGTAAGGTCAAGAGACTGCTCTTGCTCGAAGTCGACCTGGTCGACCAAGCTGACCCTAGCAGAGCCCAGCGTGACCTCTAGAGGCAGGATGGCTTAGTACCGAATACAAGCCGGAAGGGAGTGGACCCCGTTGCTCGGCTGACTGTGCTACGAATAGACCATAAGACGGTGGGAAGTTCGTCCACCCAAGTCTAGCCATGTTGTTCAAGCTCATCTGATACTCGTTTCTTGATGCCTTGAACAATCTGTCCGTTGGCGCGTTCTGCTGCTCCATTGCTTTGCGGATGGGCCACCGAAGCATAGCATACTTTGGTGCCAATGTCTTCGCAATATTCCTAGAACAGTTCACTGGTAAATTGTGTTCCATTATCAGTGATAATTTTGCATGGAACCCTATACCTGGTGACCACGAACAAGCGAAAAAACCTGACGGCCGCTCGATCTGTGATGGTCAAGACAGGTTCGGCTTCGATCCACTTGGTAAAAGTGTCAATGGCGACGAACAAGAATTTCTTACCCCCGACTGCTTGAGGGAAAGGGCCGAGGATGTCCAGCCCCCATGTCGAGAAGGGCCAAGCGAGCGGGATGGTCTAAAGTGCGTAGGCGGGTTGATGCGACTTCCGAGCATGGAACTGGCAGGCTCGACAGGTATGAACGATGTCGCGAGTATCCTGAAGTGCCGTTGGCCAGTAGAACCCCATGCGGAAGGCCTTTCCGACCATCGTCCTAAAAGAAGAATGCACTCCACTGAGGCCCGAGTGAATGTCGTTCAGCAGGTACTTACCCTCCTCCGTGGTGATGTACCTTGTCAGGATTCCAGAGACATTCCGCCGATACAGTTTGCCGTCAACGAGCTTGTACGAACTCGCCCGACGCTTGATCCTGCTCCTCTCGGCGGGGTCGGACGGAAGCTCGCCTCGTGCAAGAAAATTGCGAATTGGTTCAGCCCATGAAGGAATACCTTCAATGATGGTGACTGAGACCTCTTGGTCGAAAATTGAAGGCGCCGCCAAGGTCTCCAAAATGACATCCGAAGGAACCTCGTCGTCGGATGAGCCAAGCTTGGAGAGGAAATCAGCACTGGAGTTGTCCTTCCTGGGCACGTGCTTGAACTCCAGATTCTGAAACCACTTCTCCATTTTACGTACCTCGGCGAGGTATTTGGCCATCGAGTCTCCCGAGCACTGGTAGTCTTTGTTGAATTGATTGACAACAAGCTAGGAGTCGCCCCTGAAAATCAACCGGCTCACGCCCAGCGCCTTGATAGCTCGAAGACCCGCCAGGAGAGCTTCGTGTTCTGCCACATTGTTGGTCGCTGGAAACCTGAAACGAACTACGTACCTTAGCTCATCGCCACGCGGGGTGAGAATAAGGATTCCAGCCCCCGAGCGCTTGAAGGATCTCGAGCTGTCAAAGTACATGATCTCGAGCCGTTTGAATCAAAATACATTTTCAAAACTTAGGAGCAAAATGATCAAAGCATGACTTGCCTTCAAAAAGTAGTTGATCCTGCTCTGGAGCTTGTGACGGTTCTCCGAAATCCTCCCCGACAACTTCCGTCAACTCGGAGTCTAATCGCATCAAACAAACATGCAATAAATATACTAACAGATAGTAAGATCAACTCTAAAAATAAAATAAAATTCACCAATAAATAGTTCACATTTTTATAAATTTTTAGAAACTGGAATCACCCAAATCGAAGTTAAGACGCAAAAGTTATAGCGATTACAAGTTTGGAAAATCAGAATAAAGAAATACCCGAATTAAACTATTTATTTTCTTACTGGAAATTCCGGTTAATTACTCCGGCCGACACATGGCAGCACCGGAGCTAGCCACGTCGCCTCTGGTCCATGGACCAGGCTCATGGCTCGGCTCGGTTCACCGTGGACTCGGTCCACCGAATAGCTTCACTGACCCGTGGGCCCCTCGAATGACGTCAACCCTTACGGCTTCCACACTGACAGGTGGGACCCAACGGAATAGTGATGGCTCGATTCAGCAGGTGACACTTGGCACGACCCCACTAGTCCACGTAGCACATGCGTTCCCGCCTGTTGGATTTGAATCCGACGGTCAGGACCAATACCCGATCAACGCCTGGTCAAACGGCGACGCTTCAAGTGCCACGCCGACATGCGGCGCTATCCCAACCGTCCGCCCAAATCAACGGTCACGATTGGACCGGTTCAACTCCCGAGCCACACGTCGACACCTGATTGGGCCACGCGGTAGCATCCAAGCCGTTCGTTGGATCCAACGGCCCAAACACGATGCCGCTTCGGAACCTGAGTGGTTACGTGGCGCGCTTCTATTGGCTAATGGTACGGCAAAATCTCACCCGCGTGTTCAAAATCTGACGGCTCGGATTCGGTCCAACGACCAGCTTTCACCTAGCGACGTGGACGGTCTCGGCGAGGGACACTTGGCTGCATCTCGGCCGGTCATACTTGATCCAACAGCGAATACTAGATCTATACCGCTAAGACTCGGTGCAACGACCATCGCCCGATCCGGATCTAACGGCTGGGAGCATTTCTAATCTTTACCTGAGCAGCACTGCTACGCAGCGTTACCTGGTTCGTTCGATGAAGATCCAACAACTGCAGAGCTTCGCGAATGTGGTTGTGGCTGCGGCGGTGCTCGTTGGCCGGAGACGAAGAAGATGACTCGGTTGGCAGCGCTCCGGGACTTCTCTGGCAAGATGAAACGTCGTGGAAGGTGCGGCTTGACTCAAAGGTCCCGAATCCGTGCTTCAAATCGGTGGACCGTGACTAATGATGGCGAAAGGCAAGGAAAACCGGCGGCAAAGAATGCCAACTCCGCGAAAGCAAGCGGGTGGAGCTACAGAGCACGACAGTGCACGGGCGAGCAGACAAAAGGTGCGGAACAAAGAGCACGTTTCGACGAGCTATTTCATTGCACGGGCGACGCTTCGGGTGACGAGAATGGCTACCATTACTGTGCCGGCCAACCACCTGCGTTAAAACGGCGGCAGGCCCGATGGAACGGAGTCGAGGCGTCGGGAGCCACATCTAGCCGTCCATACCGCACAGATCCGACGACCTACGCAGCACAGCGACGTGGCGGCCTCTTAGACGCATGATCCGCATCGGACGGCGCCGAAGGATAACGGTTTGAATTCTGACCTAACGGGCCGTTACACCGCGCACGAGCCCATCACTATAGCAAGAATTACCCGAGTTTTATTAATTAAAATAATTCTAGAAAATCAAAGTAATTATTTAGAGCACTAAAAATACCTGAAAATTTCTAGAAAAATTTCAGAAAATATTCTATTGGATTTAGAACTCATATAAAATATTTTTATTTATTTTTGATAATTAATTTTCTATTATTTAATTATTAAAGAGAAGGATAAATTTAAATTAAACTCAAATAAATCCTAAAAATTCACAAAAATTCAAATAAATCCAAAAATTTAAATTAGGCCCAATTTTGGGATGTTACAAACCTACCCCCCTTAACAGAATCTTGACCCCGAGATTTGAAGCCTAACTAGAGAATAGGTTTTGAAATTCCTGTTTCAAATCTTCTTCACGCTCCCAGGTGGCTTCGCTTTCTGAGTATTGCTCCACTGAACTCTGCAAAAGCAGGTTGTCTTGTTCCTTGTTTTCCGATCCATTGTATCCAGAACCTTTACCGGGTATTCTTTATAGGTCAAGTCCTTCTGTAGTGCAATTGCTTCCAGGGGTGTTTGCTCATTAGGTACTCGGAGACACTTCTTTAGTTGCGATACATGGAAGACGTTGTGTACTCCCGCTAATGTTTGCGGTAACTCCAGTTGGTATGCGATTTCACCCCTGCGGCTTATGATCTTAAACAGTCCTACATATCTTAGCGCGAGTTTCCCCTTTTTGTGAAACCTTTGGACTCCCTTAAGAGGCGTAACCCTGAGATACACATAATCTTCAGGCTCGAAGCTCAAATCTCTGCGGCGATTGTCCACATAGCTCTTTTGCCTTGACTGCTCGATTTTTAACCTTTCTCTGATCAGTGCTATTTGCTCTTCGGCTTCTTGGAGTATGTCTGGTCTGAAGACACGACGCTCACTGGTCTCATTCCAATTCAATGGTGTTCTACAAGGACGACCATACAGTGCTTTAAAAGGCGACATCTGAAGACTAGCTTGGTAGGTATTGTTGTAACTAAATTCTGCATATGGCAAACATTTGTCCCATGATGTTGTGTAAGCTAATGCACAAGCTCTCAACATATCTTCTAATATCTGATTGACTCTTTCTGTCTGTCTATCTGTCTGCGGATGATAAGCTGTACTGAAGTTCAAACGGGTGCCCATTGCCGTATGCAACTTATCCCAAAATCTTGAGGTAAATTGGGTACCTCTATCCGATACTATCTTATTTGGCACTCCGTGCAAGCAAACGATCCTTGCCATTTATAGCTCTGCTAACTTATCTCCTGAGTAAGTTGTCTTTACTGGTATGAAATGCGCAACCTTTGTTAAACGATCTACTATAACCCATATGGAGTCATAACCTCCTTGCGTTCTTGGCAAACCAGTGATGAAATCCATTCCGATTTCCACCCACTTCCATTCTGGTATTTTCAATGGTTGCAATAGTCCTGCTGGTCTCTGGTGCATAGCTTTGACTCGCTGGCATACATCACATAACGCTACATGCTCAGCTACCTCCCTCTTCATATTCAGTCACCAGAACCTTTCTTTCAAATCTTGGTACATCTTCGCACTTCCTGGATGAATCGAATACTTGGAGTCATGAGCTTCCTCCAATATCAACTGCTTCAACTCCTTTTTGTCAGGTACAAAAATGCGCTCTTTCATCCACAATGTGCCCTGCTCGTCTAGCTTAAATTCTTTTGCCTGACCTTCTTCCATTTTGGACTTGATTCGCTTGATCTTCTCATCATTCTTCTGATCTTCCCTAATATGGTCTTCTAAGGTAGGTTTTACTTCTAAAGCAACCACGAATCCTTCCGGAACAACTTCTAATTTCAACCTCTGAAAGTCCTTGCACAATTCTGCCCGACTCTCTTCTACCAACATATTTATGCTATGACCTTTCCGACTCAGGGCATCAGCCACCACATTGGTTTTGCCTGGATGATAGTGAATCCCCACATTGTAATCTTCAATCAGCTCTAACCACCTTCTTTGCCTCATGTTCAGGTCAGCTTGGGTGAAAATGTATTTAAGACTCTTGTGATCTGTATACACCTCACATCTATTTCCAATGAGATAGTGACGCCATATTTTTAAGGCATGCACTACGGCTGCTAATTCTAGGTCATGTGTAGGGTAATTCCCTTCATGTGGCCTTAACTGCCTTGATGCGTAGGCTACTACCTTTCCATTTTGCATCAACACGCATCCAAGTCCTTGGCGTGATGCATCACAATATATATCGAAACTCTGGTGCACGTCTGGCAAAACTAACACTGGTGCTGAGGTTAGCCGTTTCTTTAACTCCTGAAAACTCTTCTCACACTCCGGTGTCCAAACAAATTTCTTCTCTTTCTTTAGCAGTTGCATAAGAGGTCTAGCAATCGTCGAGAACCCTTCAATAAATCAGCGGTAGTAACCAGCCATTCCAAGAAAACTACGGATCTGGGTCACCGTCTTTGGTGGTTCCCAATGCAGTACTGCCTCCACCTTACTTGGGTCCACTGCAATTCCTCCGGCAGTCATTACATGCCCTAGGAATTCTACCTTACTTTTCCAGAAATCACATTTGCTGAACTTAGCAAACAACTGCTGCTCTCTTAACTTTTCCAAAACCAATCTCAAATGATTAGCGTGCTCTTCATTCGTCTTTGAGTAAACCAAAATATCATCTATGAACACAACTACAAATTTGTCCAAGTATTCCATGAAAACTTTGTTCATCAAGTTCATAAAGTATGCGGGTGCATTTGTCAATCCAAAAGACATAACAGTGAACTCGTAGTGCCCATATCTTGAAGAAAATGCAGTCTTTGGTATGTCCTCTGTCTTAATCTTTTAACTGGTGGTATCCTGATCTAAGGTCAATCTTAAAGAAAACTCCTGCTCCTCTTAATTGATCAAATATATCATCTATCCTGGGCAACGGATATTTGTTCTTTATTGTTACTTCATTAAGTGCACGGTAATCGACACACATCCGAAAACTCCCGTCTTTCTTCTTAACAAACAGGACCGGTGCTCCCCAAGGTGACGAGCTCGGCCTGATGAATCCTTTTTCTAATAGTTCCTCAATCTGCTTCTTCATTTCCACCAACTCCTCAGTGGACATCCAATATGGTCTCTTTGCTATTGGTGCTGTTCCAGGCACTAAATCGATTACAAACTCTATGTCCCTGTCTGGTGGCATTCCAGGTAACTCCTCGGGAAAAACCTCTGGATACTCACAGACCACTGGTACATCCTTCAAACTGATGGTCTCTAGACTGTTTACCAACAACTGCCCTTCTCGAACTGTCGTTGCCTGAAATTCAACTTTCCTGCCCTTAGGGCTCTCAATAGACACAACTCTTCGTCCGCAGTCTAGTACAGCCTTATGCTTAGACAACCAATCCATTCCCAGTATAACATCTAGGGTCTGGGTATCTAATATAATAAGGTTCGCTAGGAACTCTACACCTTTTATTAATAGCTTAACCCTAGAACAACCGACCTTAGATCGAAGTTCTGATCCAGGGGATTGGACTAGAAGCATGTTCTTAAGGTTGACAGTACCCAATTCATTTTGCACAGCAAAAACTCGAGAAACGAATGAATGCGAAGCTCCAGAATCAAATAAAACTGTAGCTGGTACTGAGTTGACTAGAAACTTACCCAGTACAACGTCCGTGGCGTTCTGAACTTCATCTGCTGTGACGTGGTTGACTCTTCCTCGTGCAACTGCTTGGGGTGTGGTTCCAGCTTGAACAGGTCCTCTGCTACCACTTTGAACAGGGGCGTGTTTCCCAAATTGAAACGTACTGGTGTCACCCCTCCCTTCTTGGGGCAAACATTGGCGAAGTGCCCTGCCTCATTGCAATTGTAGCAGCGCCTTCTTGACATCTGCTGGTTTCCTCCTTTCTGGCTAATAGTTTTGACTGGAGTCTGGAAAGTTTGTCCTGTTGGTTTTGGCATCGGCGGCAGTGTCCTAGCACTGTTCCCCTGCGAAAATCTGGAGAACTGCTGAGGTATCATCCTTGGTTTCTGCTGACCCTGGCGTCCTCCTTGTGCCATGCGGCGCTTGCAGTTGTCATCTAGTTCCTTGCGCTTGTCCTCCAGTATAAGCGCCTTATTCACTAGCTCTTAAAAAATCAGGGAAGGTGTGGGTAATCAATCCCACCTGCAATCCAGTGTTAAGTCCTTTCAGGAAACGGGACTGCCTGGCCTTATCTGTTGCTACGTCCTCCGGTGCGTAGCGTGCAAGTTGAGTGAATTTATTCAAATAATCGGCCACTGACTGGCCTCCTTGCTTCAGCATTCTAAATTCTTCCTTTTTCAACTCCATGATACCCTCTGGCATATGGTACTGACGGAAAAGCTGCGGTAAATTCTTCCCACGTGATCTCCTGTGGATTTTCCTGCGATGCGCAGTAGTTTTCCCACCATTCAGCTGCGGTTCCCTCAAGTTGATGAGAGGCATAAAGTACCCTCTCATTTCCAATGCACTGAGTAATGTGCAGCTTCCTCTCTATGGTCCTCAACCAGTCATCTGCCTCTAGTGGACTAGCATTGCCCGAGAAAGTGGGCGGACGTGTCCTCATAAACTCGGACAGCCTTGAGTAGGGTCGGGGACCATTGTTGATAGCTTGGTTGTTGGCGGCTGCTTGGTTGGTGATTTGTTGCATGGTTGCCATCATTGTCTGCATTAAATGAGTTTGTGCTGCAAGAAAGGCTCCCAGATTCTGCATGTCAACCTGTGGTGCTGCCTGAGGAAGTGATGCATTACTCTGACTGCCTCCCTGACGTGAACCACTGCTGCCGGCTCTGGTATTGCGAGTGTTCACCATCTATTGATTGCTTGACGGTTTAGAGATAAGCGGGAAAAGAGAGTAGACAAGTAGAAGAACTTATATGGGGAAACAGGTGTAACTAAAAACCCTTAAACATCAATTCATAGATAATAGATAAGTATGGTTGCTTACATAGCCTCGGGGCTATGCAACAACACTAACAATCACAATCATCCCACAAAATAGTTCAATACAACAACAACGCACATCTAAGTTCGAAATTTTAAAGACGCGACTCATAACATGTGAGTCTCAACGCAAAATCTGACAACTATTAGACCCCAAGAATTCAGTCCTCAATCCATCCTGGCTGTGGCTCGTCTGGTGCATACACCGGCGGGTGAGCTGGCATTGGGGCAAACTGACCCCAATGCCCTCCCGCTGGTCTTTGGGGCTCTCTTGCTCACGATCCTCCGCAGCGAGGCTCTAGCTCGACCTCCTGCTCCTCCTCTGGCTCAAGCTCTTCTGGTTCCTCCTCCTCATCCTCAAGCTCCACCCTGATCTCAGGCTCCCCTTGGCCATAAAGGGCCTCCTCAAGCTCTCCGATCCTCTGCACAGCGTGCATCCGGGTCTCTCGCAGGGCTAGCTCGGTCTCCTCCAAGGTGCGGTACACCGACTGCAACTCCAACGTAGTCGCGTCCATAGCCTCCTCTTGAGTCGCGGCGAACCGGCCCAGGTGGACGACAGCAGCGTCGCCCTCCAGCTCCAAGAGCGCCTGGATTGGCCCACGCGCGTGTGGGTGCACGCGGAAAGCAGTGTCCCACAGCTCGTAGTCGTGGTCTCTGCTAACCCTCCACAGCGCTAGCCGGGCACACTCCTGAATGCCCGTCTCGTAGCTGGCCCGCTTCACCGAGAGGTGGAGCGGACGACTGGCACGAGCATTCTCCCGCGCATACAAAGTAAAAGTCGTCACCCAACCGCGGTTGATTTCGTTGACCACCCAGGTGCGGGACCGGTAAAGAGGGCGGTCAAAACCTCCAAGCACCTGGAGCATCCTCCAAAGCTCCGCAGCGTAGCCTCCGTGACGCTCGCCGAAAGAGTGAACTATCCTCATCTGCCAAATCAACTCGTCAGTACTAAAATTTTTAAAAGAACACAAAAGTAATAGCAAAATGCAGCAAAGATATGAAGTAAGGAAGAAAGGATAAGTCAAGATTTCATTGATTATTCTTGCCCAATTTTAATCTTTAGAAATTAATTTTTATCCTTTCTAGAACGGCCAGTCTAACTAGGGTCAAGACCTACAGTCAGTATGCTCTGATACCAACTCTGTCGGGACCCGAATCTGCAAATCCAGACCCTCTGTGTATTCTGCACTAGTCCAGGATCACACTAGTGCACACAGGATAAACAGGTTGAAGTACCACAATCATACACAGCGGAAATAATAATAAAATACTTCTGACGAATACATATACCAGGGGTACCCCCATAGCAAGGTATACATCTATTTCAAGATCGTCTCTTTCTCAGCCGTACGGACACTGCGGCAAGATCGGCAGCAGCGCAGAGCGTTGAAGAGGGTATTACCAAAGTCTCCGTCCCTCACAGATGGGATTATCACTAAATATGGACCAAAGCGCCAAATGGGCCGTCCCGGGCCCAATTCCGGCCGACGGCCTTGTTGGGCCACGAAGGATCCCCGGCCTCGATCAGGCCCACCAGAGGACGCCTCGACCTGGCCTCAGGTCGGGCGTCCCATAAGTTCCGACTCGGCCTCAGGTCGGGGCCCCAACAAGCTCCGACTAAGTGACCTCTGCCACGTCACCGATCGGCCTCGAGCAGGTCGCTTGCCCCGTGGACACGGCAGGCCACGCGGGGGTAGATGGCTCCTTCCCAAGGCGGTCAAGAGGCCACGAAGTCAAGCACCGGTCTCTTCGCCCCGTCACGCACAGTGGAGAGACACGCTCCGTCCCAAGGCGGTGCCAGAGCACAGCGTAAGCGACATCAGCATCTAACAGGCGAACAAAGGGCAGGTGCGCACCTTCCCAACGGAGCACTGTCCGTTGTGTCTACCAACCCAGGCGTGGGATGGACAGCAACCCGACAGGTGTCAGGACCGAAGACCGGGACTCCCGGACATAGCGCACCCCAACCTTTTTTTCTCCAAACTCCCGTGTAACCTGCCTCCTTCGCCTATATAAAGGGAGGCAGGGCCCTTAGGGAAGGGCATTCGCACTAGATTCGCATCCAACACACACACTGGCATTCACATCCGATCCGACCCATCCGACCAAACATACAGGCGAACACCCTTAGCTCCTCCAAGCTCCCGAGCTCCCCCACTCGGACGAGGCGCTCAAGGCCGGCCCTTAGCCCTTACTTGTAATACTGTGTAATCCACCGTACCTCGAGAAATACAATACCACCATCACGAACTGGACGTAGGGATAGTCGGCCTGAACCAATATACATCTTGGATTCCCTTCGTCTAACCATTCAAGGAGAGGGAATGCGCGGCCCCTATACTTACAAATTTACTTGCAGGTTGTACGAAACACCGACAGTTGACACGCTAGGTAGGGGCTCCGCGCGTCATTGTCATCTCCGGATTCCCACTTGCCTCCTTGATGGCTTTCTTCACTCGCGATGGCGCATTCGCGCCAGGGAGCTGGATTCGCTTCGGCTCCCTCGACTTTGTCGCCACACCGGCAGGAGGGCTCGCGCTCGTCCCCGCCACCTCTCAGGTCCAGGCCTCTGCAAGGAGCCTGGACTCCATCGTCTACGCCTTCGGCGACCTCCGGCTTGAGGCCCCTGCACGGACCCCGACACCGAAGCCCGTCAGACGCTGCGCCACCTCTGGCGGCAGCGCGCATGACCTCGAGCGGGCGGCGACATCGCCTCCCGAGGGCTCGCGATTCGTGGCGATGCCTGGCTACGCGCCAGCCTCCGTCCACGAGTTGCTGGAGGTTTCCTCCAGCGACGGCTCCAGCTCCGACGCCGAACACACCACGGATGGGTTGTACTCTCACGAGTGCAACATGGCGGGAACAGGCGACCCGGTCGCCACCCCCGTGACTCGACAACCGCGTTCGAACGGCGCCGTCCAGTACGGTCGGGAGGTAGTTGGCCATCACGGCCTCGTCTCCTCCAACCGCCAAAATGGCGGTCGAATAAATTGACAGAAACACGTCATGGTTCTTTGTACCGTCGAAGCGTTCTATCAATGCCGGCTTAAACCGGGCTGGCCAGCGCACCCGACGAAGACCGTCAGAGTAGGCCGAACAACTGTAAGCCGGAATGGGTGCCCGCTGAGGGAGGTGGTCGTCGCTGCTGGACTCAGAGTCGAGGCTACCTCAGCGGCTGGATCTTCGCCCAGATCGATCGTGATGACGAGCGTGGGAATCACCCGGAAGATATCACAGGTGATCGTGGACCCTACGGTGCCTAGGCGGGACATCCGGGGAAAGGCTTCCAGACACACCGCTGCTTGAGGGGGAGCTGCTGTAGTTCGGTTGATGCCGAGCTCCACTCGAGATTGCATCCAAGGTCCGGCGACGCGGTGGAGTTCGGGACAAATCCTGGGATGGCTGGCGAGAAGGCGCCTTCGGCCGGGGAGGCGATCAGCGAGTGCGCTGGCGTCGGCGCGACGAGTAGTCGTCACTCCTCAGGGAGCGGGACCCTGAGCGGTGATTTGGTGCTACGGAGGTATGACCTCTATCGCAGCCTTGTTGAGCTCATCAGCTAGAGCTCGGCCGAAGAGTTCCGACCTCACCCGATCAGGATTAGACATGACCCGGGCAATAGCTCGAAGGTGCTCGCCCGAAGGGGGAAGCCTGAGATGCCCGGACGAGGTGCCAGCCTTCTCTTGGTCCTCACGCCGGAGGGTGGTTCGCGATCATCTGCCCCCGCGCTCACGCCACGGCTATCCGCCATGAGGACAAGTTGCTCGCGCAGTGGCGGTGAGGGCGAAAACAGGGACGTGGAGTCATCATGCTCGGGTTTTGCGCCCGAGCCCACACTCAACGAACGTCCTTCAATGGAGTGCGCCATGCTCCTGAGGTCTTGGTGTTGTTCCTTCGAATGAGCGAAGCTATCAGGCCCCACGGTGGGCGCCAGCTGTCGACAATCGGGATCGCCTGACCGCAAATGTGAAACGGGGTTAGTGAAAATGAGGGACCCAAAATCGAGCTCCGCTCAATGGAGGAAGAAGTCTGCTGCGATGTTGGTCGGGGGGAGACGACAGAGAGCGTGACACAACGGGTTATACTGGTTCGAGCCCCTGTGAGGGTAATAACTCTACTCCAGTCTTGCCCTAAGGTAGAGAACTTCATTATTCTTGAGCACAGAGGTGGTTTACAGCTCGAGCTTGAGCGTATCGGCTATGGCTATTCTCCTATTGCTTGTGAGTTGATGTTGTGTGTTTGGATTGCTTGTCGATGTCTCTGAGTACGCACGCTTCGTGGAGTCTTATACCTCTCCCAGCCGTTACCAGAAACGGCCTGGAGAGATTCCCAGAGTAGTGGCCTCATACGCATTGAGGGTGCGCTGTAACCGTCCGCAATTGCCGCCCACGTCTGCTTTGACTCCAACATTCAAGGTCTTTGGTAACCGTCGAGTAAACGCACGTCCTGGAACTCGGGCTAAACTACCTCGAGCAAGAGCCAACTCCACGCCTCTCAAGCTCGAGGTCGTGCGGGGGTTGAACTCTTGCCGGACCAAGCTCGAGGTCGTGCGGGGCCGCGTAGCCCAGGTCATGGTCGAAGATACTGTTGCCTAACCCCGAGCTAGGGGTCCTGTTGACCACGCTTTGACTTATTGAAGATTTCTCAGTCCCCGTCAGTAAATGTGATATGACCAAACGGTTTTGTTTGTTTGGTGGTAACATAAATCTTAGTCGTCCAACATTTAATGGACAGAGAAGAGCAATATTATGTCTTAGTTAAAGGGATTGCAGCGCTAAGCTTTAAGCATATTTTTAAAACTCGCACGGGAGTGCGGATTTGATGTGCGTGCCAAAATGCTGCGGAAATGTCTAATCTTTACTTGCATCTGAATTTCCGCAAATTTCCACTTTGTAACGAAGGATTATGACAAGCCATCATGTGGGGATTGTTTGCATTTGGAACTACGAGACGATGGTGCGTGGCTAAACTCTGCAAGTTAGTAGCATGTTCTTTCCATGTTTCGAACTGATCAAACTATATATGTTCATTTATATGCAGGCAACAGTGAACTCCTTTGAAGTCTCAGGGCAACCAGGCATGCCTTTCTGAATTTTACACTCCTTTCACCGCTCGCGCATGCATGCACCCGTCATCCTAATATTATCACATTTCAAGTGCAGTTAATTCGGCTAAATTTATCGCACGAGAGCAATGGTTCGTGGCTGGTGATGGCAGTGGGTGCATCTATGTGTACAGTTATGACACAGAGGAAGAAAAAATAAGATTCGAAGCACACGGTGAAGATGTCACGTCTTTAGCTATTCATCCAACTCCGCCGTACGTGCTATCATCGTCTGTTGACCATCTGATTAAGCTCTGGGACTGGGAGAAGGGCTGGGAGTGCACCCGAACATTTCAGGGACATTCTGACTGGGTGGCGCAAGTGACGTTTAACCCAAAGGACACCAACAGTTTTGCCAGTGCTTCCTTCGATGGCAAAGCCAAGGTTTTTTTGCATTTTCCATTTTCGTTACCTAATTGTTTCTACGGTTCTTTGATAATGCATAATTTTGTCCTGCGAAGCGCTAGATTGCAATGTTGTGTGCATGCATGAATTTTACAGATATGGGCTCTTGATGCGCCCGATCCTGGCATCACGCTGGATGGGCACTCAGACGATCTGGTCTGTGTTGATTATGGCACTGATGATGATCGGCGGTATTTGATTACTGGCTCTGAAGATGGGACTGCATGCACAGGTATCGAATTTTTAATTGAAGAATACACGCTTATGCTGTTGTCCACGCATAACATTGTTGCAATGTGCTTTCCTTTTGGTTGAATTAGATCTGGGACTTGGAGGCAGGAAAATGCATTCGAAAGCTAGAAGGGCATACAGAGTATTAGTGCTGTCTATCGGCACCCGGAGCTTCCGATACTAACTACAGGTTCATTTGACGGGACTGTCAGTATTTGGAACTCAACTACATACAGGTACTGCTTTCTACTTTTGTGGAGCAATTTTTTTTATTAACTAACCATTTGTTAACAGTCACGATGCACCTCTCTAGTACTTGCATGCATTAGATGTCTAGCTAAAATTCCACGCAATTGCAGATAGATGGTACAGTGCATAATTACAACTGCGGCTTGTGTAGATTATTATCCTTTTGTCTTGATTAATGAGATAATTTCCAGGAATTATTTCTTTTTCCTACTTACTATGGGGATTTCCAGCAGTTAAACCTAATGAAATACCTTCAATCACACAAGTATTTATCATGATATCTCAATCCTTCATATTTTTCTATGACTTACTAATTTGATATGACCATTTGAAAAATCACCGAAATCCTATTGGAAAAAACAAAAAAAAATTGGAAGAGCACAAAAAAGAAATGAAAAGGTGTTAGCTAACGCAAAGGGCAATGAACATGTCCGTCACCCTCATGCACAGTTAGAAGCAACATTCCTTTTTTTTTCATCACACCTTTTCTTTGAATTTTTTTTAAGAATACATTTTTTTTTCAAAATTTCAAAAACATACGTCCAAAAAAATTTACATAAATATATCCCTGTCGGCTGTTGGTTGGGCGACACAAAAATATCGCCCAACCAACGGGCGACAGGAGGCCACGTCGCACGATGAACGGGCGACAGCGCGTCACGTCACGCGCCCGAGTCTTTGTCACCCGATGGTCGGGCGCCAGGCTAAAAATCGACCGATCAACGAGTGACAGGGGGAGCGTGGCCCCCTATCACCCTATCAACGGGTGATAGAGAGCGCTTTAAAATCCAATTGCACAGTACTGTTGCTCATTTGAGCGGAGACAGCCGCCAGAGAAAGAAAAAAAAGAAGAGAAGGAAGAGGGAGGAGAGGAAAAAAAGGAAGAGGGAGAGGAGAGAAAGAGAGGAGGGACTGCGCAACTATATTGAAGTAATTTTTTGTTGTTTATTTTTTTAGTAGTAAATTATGGTAGAGTAGAAATAATTTTAGATCTAACTAAATTTAGAGGTTACGGATAGATCTAGCGAATGTAGATGTTTTTTACGGATAGAAGTACGTCGATATATATTCATAGGAAGTAGTTAGATCTAGGTAGATATATATTCTTAGGAATGTAGATGTTTTTTACAGATAGAAATATGTCGATATATATTCATGGGAATGTAGTTAGATCTAGGAAGATATATATTCTTAGGAATGTAGATGTTTTTTACGGATAGAAGTATATCGATATATATTCATGGGAATGTAGTTAGATCTAGTTATGTTAGGTGTCACAGTATTTTTTACGAAAAGTAATTAATTCATGGGTGAATGAATGGATTCGTAGATATGGCAGAACACGTTCCATTTAGAATCTATTATGGAGAAGGGGTTGTAATGTATGGTTTGGAGAGTGCGGATCTAAGTAACTTCCAGTATGTGGACAGAAGTTTGAGTAGGGTCGAGGAGCGCACATTTTCTTTTGTGTTGAAGTGGTTGTATTATACTTTTCGGATGGAACAAGAGAAGTGCGAGTTGAATGTATTTTGCGTATGTAGTATGCAAAACGACTCTATTTACCGGGAGCTAGTTGAGCTAAGGGAACCGTATTGTGGAGATCATATGTGAGGGGGGCAGAGCAATGGGGATGGAATCGAGTGCTTTTAGTGCAAGCATATAACAGGGATGTTGCTCCCCAGCAGCAGTTGGACGCCGGTGAGTGTAGTCAGCCTCAAAATGAGTTCAGTTTTGGTGACATCGAAATTGGGGATCTAGCCGTGAGCAGTATGTTCAGTAATGCAACGAGGACATCATTTGCCAAAGTGGTGAACAAGTTAAGTTTAGGGAGGATGATAAAAATGTCAGACAAGAAGCGCGGGGACAAGTAGACGAAAGTGAGCAAATTGATGAAATAATAGCTAGGATGGAAGAGGAAGACCGTGAGTACAGCAGAGCAGAAGTGGAAGACGATGATGAGTCGGATGAGGAAGATGGAGGTATGGAGCCGGTTGTATCAGCCGAGTGGAGCACGCACCAATTTGATAAGCTTGTTGTCAATGAAAGCAATGATATACCTTGGCAGTATAGTGACAATGAGCTTAGGCCTAACAGTACTTTTAATCTTATGTACTTAGTTAATCCTTCCATCAGCTTTCTCACATTGATTGGATAATACACACCTAGCAACTTTGTCAGAATGATTGGACAACACTCTGCACACCACCAAGCGACAAAACACTTGCCATCTCAGACCGACGGAGAACACGCTGCACCCTACTTTTCAGACTGAAAAGACAACACGCTGCAGCCCGCTTTTCAGACTGAAACGACCTCACCGACGACCACATATGCTTGTAGCCTGCATTGCGTAGGTCCCTCGTGATTTTTCCCGTAATTTCTGGGCCGTGGTCCCTGTGAGGCTACGAAAATCGTAAAGTGGCTACAATTTTGGAGTTTTGTGGCCACGTGTGCCTCTTCCGATTTTTACAAACATGGGTGGGAGAGACATTATAGGGAGGGCGATTCTCAAATCAGAAGTTACTACAGAAAATAAGATAGGCCACACTCTTTATTACAACTTAAAATTGGGAGTAGCATCACGAACAATGAAAATAATAGTTACAACTAGACGTCTACTGAGTGGATCGAGCCACTTCCCCTTCGCCCATGCCTCCGGTAGGGCTTCTCTAACATGATGTGCCCTCTCTCTTTTCCTCTCTCTCTCTTGGCCTCCTTCTCCTCCGCTTCCTTTCTACGTGCCTCCTCGCGTACGGCGTCATGCTGCTCTTGAAGCTACCGCTTGAACTCCTCATCTCGGTTGGCTTGATCAAAGAGCCTTTGGTCTTCGGGGTTGATCTTCATATCAAACCATCGCTCAAATTCACACAGTGGCGGAGGTGACTGCATGAAACATAAATTAGCAAAGTTTCTTGTAGAAATATTACGAAACACGTATGATTATTACCATCTGATGATTCTTTAGGCTCTTCTCCGGCGGGTCGAAGGTGTAGTTGCGGTACTTCCAATACCTCCTTTTCCAAGTTGGAATTTCCCAAGAGTGGATAAGCCTACAAGGATCTCTGCACATACACATCGGTGGGATAGCCCCGCGAGGTAGTAAGAGATCCTGGTACGCGACATTGCGCGGCCACTCCGAAGTGCCTCCCTCTTCCTTTGCCTTCCCCTTTCCCTTTCCACTTGCATACCTCGGCATCTTTTTTTCTCTTCTCCTTCTTTTCTCTCTTTTCTTTCCTCTTCTCTCCCTTTCTTCTCTTCTCTGGCTGGTTGAGTGAGCACGATTCTTACGTGAGCAGTTTTATAGCCCTAGCCCTCTCGTCGCTTCGTTGGTAGGGTGACAGAAGCCTTCTCTATCGCTGTTGATCGGTTGATTTTTAGCCTGTTGCCCGACCATCAGGCGACAGAGACTCGGGTGTGTGACGTGGCACTCTGTCGCCCGTTCATCATGCGACGTGGCATCCTGTCGCCCATTGGTTGGGTGATATTTTTGTGTCGCCCAACCAACAGCCGACAGGGGTATATTTATGTAATTTTTTTTCGACGTATATTTTTGAAATTTTGAAAAAAAAAATATTGTTAAAAAAATTCCCTTTTCTTTTGTTGTCAGTGGTGTATATCCTACTCAAGCTTCGGCCATTCAAATTTTACAGGATTGTATGATATCATTATCCTACATACAATAATTGTTTGAGAATTTTGAAAACTTTTACATATGGTTTTCACAGAATTTACATATATAGTCAGTTGCCCGTGCGTTGCAACGGAATACCAAAAGAGGGTGACACATATCATCAAACGTGATACAAAACCGAACAACGAACATCAATTTTATCTTACGTAGTCATGAGCTACGCATGAAAACTCATATTTTGACCAATAATATTTGTACACTTCATACAATTCACTCGAATGTGCAATCATTGAAGCATACAAATGGCCCACACTTTGTTACTAACTCGAATTTAAAATTATATCTAATTTTGCAACTTGGAACCCCTGACGTTACAATGTATTTTTTTTGTAAAATTTATATATACATAAGTATTACTTATATACAAATACAGAGAATAGTAAATAAGATACCCTCTTTCAAGAAAAAACAATGTTACTGGGGTCAATATATCATGAGGCAGCTCATTTACTTTTGTTCTTGCGAAAAATGCAAAGTCATTGAAACACCGCACAAAATCAAGAAACAACGCATTCCCCTTACTATTCATGAACTCAATTTGCGATAAAAAATTCATGAACTCCATCAAATTGATTTCATCTATGCAACAGATTGTCAGGAAAGCCTATGCTTGCACACTATGTCATTGAACAACTCATGACAGAATCACATCATAATACTCAGGCACTGAACTTGTCATTAATGCTGTTCTCAACATACAGGGAATCCACTACTTACAATTCTAACTGGTACCACTACTTACAATTCTAACTGGTAGCTTGATAAATCCTCAAGTTAACAATATAAGGCAAGGGAAATTTTTTTACAAAGTAAGTTATAAAGCAAACAACTGGAAGGCTTTGGAATAACTACTGCTTAATCATTCTGTAACAACTGATCTAGCCAGCACACAGGAAAATATAAATACAATTCCATGAATAATACTCACTGAAGAACATGTGAAGCCATGAACAGTTCTGGTTCACCTCCCCACACCTGTGACTTCCTAATCTGGGAGACATATTTATCGAAGTCCCCCTCAATAAACCTGCAAATTTATGCCAAGACAAATGATAAGCATGCAAAGCTCTACAGTCTACACTATTTTAGATGCAGGAGAACAAACAAAGCATCATTAGGAAAGCTAGAAGCTCCATTCAGTCTCTACCTGTCTCTTGATAAATTCATCAGCCACCTAACAGCAGCAGGCATTTGTATAGGGGTATTAGACGAAGAGGGTAGAGCAGCATCTGCTTTTAGTATTAAAAAGTGTTAACTAAAAACCACGTTTGGAGAACCAGAATAAGAATTACTGGAACATGAGACCATTGTTTTGACATACAAATTAATTAAGACAACACACTGAAGTAGAATATCTACCGTAGCCTAAACCTGTGACATGCTTCATTTAAATAGTAGCATCAACTGAAGAAAATTAAATTGTATTTCGTGGCTTCACATGTTCTTCAGTGAGTGTTGTGCCTCTATTCATGTTAGATTTTGAAGCAAGAATTAGGTTATGACAGACAAATCAAATATAAGCACATGTAGCAAATCAATTAATATCCTGCATACGACGGGAAGAATTTGATTCTATACCTAAGCAATAAAAGATCAAGTGGATCTTGCGAAGGCCCTGAAGGTGTTATTTCAAAAAGCTTCTTAACAATATAAGCACATGTAGCAGCACTGAAAAAAATAAAAGAACAAAGGTCGATCATATCTAGCGGAATAGAAACACCTTCATTCAAACATAGAATATTAGCAAGAAGGAATCAAGTACCTGTTGAAACAAAACAACAGAACTACCCAAAAGACAGAAGTAATCCAATTCACTTCCTTGTAGATAACCCAAGTCTGAAACACCATAAAAGAAAGAAGTGCCTCTAGCTAAAGTCAAGCTGGAAATAATGTTCTAAAATTGGATCTCCATACATGAACCAGCAATTGTTACATGTGTGTTTTTATTTTATCTTATATTATTTATATCCTGTACACAATTTTTGATTCTCAATCTCAGTAACTAATATGAAAACTGTAGGAGTAGAAAAAGGAACACAATCAGAATGAAATTAACCGACTTACTTGTGGTGATGGAGGTGTTCCTTGATTGAAATAACAGAGCTCCAACGACTTGCTGAAATCAGAGACATGTACATATTTACGTGGAGAGAAGCTATAGATAGAAAGCAATAAAGTTTTTTCTGTACTACGCATGGACTATATCATAAAAAGTGAGTATAGGAAAAATGTAAGATTTAATGATTGACTGGTTATCAAGTAGAAACGCAAGGGTTTTCCTTTTGATTCATATAAGTAATCTCTTCATGCATAGAATATATGTAAATGTGATATAAACAGTAATAACGTAGAAACGTCGATAGTCTAAATTTTCTAAAGCAATGCATGTATATGTAAATAGGAACAGGGATAGATATGAAAATAAAGTAATAAAGCAAGAATAAATCCTAAAAGGTTCAGGGAATTCTTGAGTCATATTAGCTAAGAGAAAAGAAGATGTTGTGATAGGGTTAGGGCTAGTAAAAAGAAAAATGCTTGTCTGAGCTAACAGGTTGCTTGCCAATATTCTGAAAATGCATCGTGACCGCCAAAGCTGTAGTAGTAAATGGCGAGGAAGTGCCAATGAAGGCATGAGCTCTTCCATTGCACACAACAAACGCACTTGTTTAACCTTACAATCCGAAAAGAACGGGAGAAACTCTATCGTTCTGAAATAGCCATTGCTAGTATGCCATTTATGCACAAATGTAACTAATAAACCATCGGGTCTCTTGATGCTTTGCTAGCTACGGTGCCAAGATCCGTATAATTATCCTGTGTGATGGCAAGATCTTTGTTGTTTACCTAGGCTAATTATGTGGATCGCCACACCTAACAAGAGGCGAACAGACTAACTCAAGCACAAAAGTAACTGAATAAATACTTGATGTGATCGGGGCTTATATTCGAAGACTACCTTAACAACAACATTAATGAATCTGTCCTCTTCAAGACCCTCCAAATCACTAACCTAATACAACAGCATATTAGCAGAAGATCATGCAACCTTTATGATACGGTCGCAAGATTGAATTGAATATATTCATATATCGCTCATTTCTCATAAAAAACACACATAACATACCTGAATAGGGAAGATATTGGTGTGCGGATTAGTTATTTTAGCTAATATGCACAAGTAGATGATGAAACACTGGAGATACCAGCATGTAAGGGTTAACACATTGAGGATCTCAAAGCTGCCAAAGCATAAAAGAAGAATTGAGCAATCCAGAGTAAAAGAAAGGAGAACACTCCATAAAGTTGTTTGCGACAATTTATCTTGTACAGTAAAATACATACTCTGACATTAACAGTGCAAGGTTATCCTTAATAGAGCAATGGAAACAAAGGAAAACATTTTTATATGTTTTTGTGAGTCGGACCTTCATTGTTGATTCAGAGAAAACATTTGCCTTTGGATTACCACCAAGGGCGTGCACACCTTATGGATAGACTGTACCGATGACACTTAAAAGCTGGTATATATCCAGCACAAAGGAAATAATGGAACAGAAGTATCACATTTAAAAATCATGCATGCAAATAACAATTTAGCAGACTACATAGCTTATTTTTCGTAAGCAAAGGGTTACATAGCTTCTTTTTCCTAAGAAAACCTCAAAACAATGGGAGGACAAAATGAAATCTCCATTTTAGGCCAACTGATCACAGCAAACTTTAGTAAGCACATAGACATGGATTTCAAAGGAAAATAAAAGCATACACTAAGATTGGTCGATTTTAATGACTATGGATTTCAAGGACAATAAAAGCATACACTAAGAATCGAACATACGAACTCTCCGATGTTGCCACCTAACACAAAGAACAAAATTGGAAAGGTTATGGGTATCCCAGATCCTGCATGTCTTGTCTTGGTTACGAGTTGCAAATGTTCGACCATCTGGGTTCCACGCCGATCTTGAAGGAATAATCCAAATGGTGTGGAGATCATGAACCATCCGCAAGAAACAAGTATCGATAGCTTATATGAATTATGAGGTCGGTGTTTTAAAGTCAATGGTCGAGTTGTTACGATTCGCTTACCTTTCCCGAATTAGCATCAACCAGAGTCCATCAGATTGTCTCCACAACAACAACAAGTTTATCGTCGGGGCTCACCGATGTGTGCATTAAATAAAACAAGGGCAAAACAAGATCAGCAAAACCATAGGCTTTCTTTCCCCATGGAAGACTAAGACTCTTTGACAAAACATAGTGTGACAGATAAAATACTAAATATAGATAATCAAAGAATGGACTGAAGGCTTACATTCACAGCCCAAGCAAAATGGAAATGATTGCAGATTTGAAAATTTTCCATGTCAAAGTCTCTAACTCCACAATCATTGTTTGAAGCCAAGAAATGCACAGAACCACTGCAAAGATCATTTTTAGGTTGTGATCAATAATTCAATTTCTCAGAAACAAAATAATAATTTGCCAATAGAAAATAAAGTACCTAGGTTTCTCCAATATCTCCAGAGAATTAGTAATTCCACTATCATCATGTGCTGAGTTGCAGCTATAGCTTATTCCTAAAATATCTCTAGAGAATGTCCTGCAATTAATTAATTTCTCTGCATTACAAAGCTTCAAAGACAAAATTGACAAGTCTGAATGAAACAATACAATATCAGATATGCTATGTCGATTAGCATGCCTGAGGACCCTTCCGCACTTAGCATGAATTGAGCAAGCAACCTACTCAAATTGTGACAGCAGGAGGAGTCATTCACATACAATTATAAGCTCCAATATTTGAATCACATACAACCCCAAAACGAACCAACCATATCCCTAAAATAAGATCCAAAAAACCAAATCTCCCAGATCCATATCCATTTCAGTCCAATCCCAACAAGCCCAGTAGAGCTTATTTGCCACCCAGATCCCAAAATCCAACCTTCGCAACAAACAACGCCTCAAATGCATATGCAGGGGCACAACACAACAACAAAAGAGCAATCTTAATGCGAGGATCCAATATCTGAAAGCAACTAATCGAGATCAGTTTGTAATGATTATACTGCTTGGCGATTTAGGTGCGATAGCGCCATGTCGCAGAGGAGCATAGCCCCACCTTGTACGGCAGGCTCTCAAAGTAGATCGAGGTGGCGGAGATCCTGTGGGTGACGTAGCCGCCGGAGGGGAGGTCGAGCCCCATGATTCGGTCGTGCGGGTTGAGAAGCGCGGTGTAGGTGGTGGGCGGTGCGAGCTGTCTGGGCGGTGGGGGTAAGGGTTTAATCGCGAGCGACCTCGGCGCCATTGGGCGGATGGGGCCATCGGGACGGCACGCGCGCAGCGTGGCGGCGCCTCCCTCGCGGGATCGGGATCCGGCGGTGGCTAGGGTTTTAGCTCCGATCGCGGATCGCCGTCGAGAAGGAAGCGATCCATGGCGAGGAGGGATGAGGAGGCCTGGTAGGGTTCTGTGCGGAGGAGGCGGCGAAGCGTGGATCGCGGGCGGGGCGGCGAGAGAAGTGGGCGGCGCAGAGGAGAGCGCGAGACCATGGCATGTGGGGATCTGGGGTCTCATTGCGCTGGTTTAGCGTGGTTTAGGGTTTGAGGCGTGAAGTGGGGGCTATCTTGCGGAGAGTTTCTTGCGGTTGATTCGAGAATGACGCAGCGGAGAGAGAGAGAGGAGTGCGGTGCCGGTGCGGAGCGCGTGTGGGGTCAGGACTGTAGAACGTACCATGCCACCAACTCGTGCATTATATTAGTAGAGAGAAGGTGGTTTGCACCTGATATTACATATCCTTTTTTAATTCCTAAGATATGAAGAATTTTTTTTTGCAAGGCTTCAACTTCAAACTTGTGATTTTGGTAAATGTGGCTGTTGTGAATAAAAATGGTACACATAGCTGCCCAGTTGGTTTAAACAACAGCACTGTACCTACAAAGCTTCTTATTGATCAATTAGCCTAGAAGGCTTTTTTCTTTGTTACGAAATTTAGCTAGAAGTTGACAGTGTGGACTTGCTAATGTTACAGGCTGGAGAACATAATTACTTTTAACCTCGGTGCCGTTTATTCTTTTCGATATATAAAGGGCTCAAGAAGGTAATGGCAAGTTAATTAATTTCTTGTTCTTCGTGTTGTTTACTTACTAGAACATTGCTTCCTTGATAATTTATTGTCAAACGATGCAAATGGAAAGAAAGAGAAACCAAAGTTGACTAATTTAATTTCGGTGCAAGATGGTATGTATAAATTTGCTCAGAAGTATTGTGACAACCCTCCTTTTTACAAAAGGTCTCATATACATACAGTACTAGTCCCATGATCAGTGGCTAGTATGCATATTTACAACGTAGCATGTCCATACAAAAGATTATTGGTAGTTAATTATAAAATAAAGTCTTACAAGATGGAATATATTGCAGTGGAAAATTCAAAAGCCCTATGGTATGTCCATACAAACTCTTAGGTAACTAACAATGTATAAACCTTAAGAAAACTCGTGTTGATATTCCCCATAACCTGCGTCAAGATATATTTCGTTTGGGAAGTCGTTCTCTTCACCTACTAAACCAACAAATTAAGTAAGTACTTGTATACCCAAAGAAGACTTTTTACGTATCACAATATATATATATATATATATATATATATATATATATATGGCTATATATATATATATATATATATATATATATATATATATATATATATATATATATATATATATATATATATAAAAAAAAGACTTCTACGATTATTTGCATCGACAAAATAGAATCATAAAATCGAGTAATAGATTGCAAAGCTAAACTTGTAAGAGCAGTTTGACAAATATGTAAATAAATTAAGAGTAGTATAACATATCATAACTCACAATCCTCCATGAAAGTGAGTAACATACCATCCTTTACCAATCCCTGGCACAAAATCTGAAATAAAAACTTTTCAACAAATATTCCCAATGTGATTATTTTTATGAAAACTCAAAACTCTAACTATGTGATGACTTTACTAAGTGCCCATGACATCAAGCATGGCTTTTCGAAAAGTTTTATACTTTGCGGAGGTGTACAACTTTACCCACAAGATATGACCAATTCTTTTGCCAAGCTATTAACACACTTCCTTTAATGTATAGCAGAGCGATCATAACATAACCATTACATTATTGTCGAATATCCAAATATGGGATATGGACGTACACCATAAAGTCAAAGGTCATACCACATATACCTCTGCCAGTATTAGGATATTTTGGATATCTCGGGCCCAAACCGATGGGATAAGATATACGCGAGAAAGGATATCCCCACATAGGGAAGGATTCGATAATGTTCTCGATACGAGGAAACCCGCTCGAATACGCCCGGAGGCTATGGAAGTTCAGATACGATACGGAGAACATAACGGCAATAGACTCCTCATCGACCATGATTCGGTACTCCAACCCACTATATAATGGCAAGGGTAGACGTCGTCAAGGACAACCAATTCTCAAGCAATTTTGAGGCAATTCAGAAGCAACCCTCAGACAATAGCCATCCAGAGCTAGATGCATAGGAAGATCTCCGAGCAAGACATCCACTAGGCATAGTCTAGCCACCCCCAGATCTATTTCTCCTTGTAATCAGGACTAGTCTCCCCGATTTGTAAGCTGTTCATTGATCTCATACACCATCCACACAAGAGTAGGGTATTACTCGACCAAGAGGTCTGAACCTGTCTACATCGTGTTCCCACGATTGTGTGTTTGACTCTACGCTTCTCGAAGGTACCCGAATATAAGTGTGTTGTCAATCACTAACCTTCGACAATTGGCGCGCCAGGTAGGAGCATTCAGCTGATTTTGCAGATCAAACATGTCTTCGGTGCGCATCCACACCGGAATTCCCGACACCCGCCAGGCTCCGCCGGTAGGATCTGAGACCACCTTTGGAACCATGCTATACCGATGGGGATCATTTGGAGATCTTGAGCACATCGGCTTCATCGAGTTTTGTTCTGAGGGTCCCTACCGAGAGGTGTGCTTCATAGAGTTCGATCCTCTGGAACCCAGCGTCTGATGCGACACGGGGCCCGATCTTCCAATAGGTAGACGGTAATTTGATTGGAGGACTCGACATAAACGATCTGGACTTTCGATCAGAATCGAACGAAACCTGCAATCGCAACACCACGGCTCCATTGGTTATCAACCATGCCAAAACACAGTTGACATCGCCCACAAGGCTAGTTCTTGCAAGCAAATCGAGAACACGAGTAATAACGAAAAAGAAGCAATCTCAATTGCGAATTGTATTAAGCACACGAAGTTGGGGTTCCACAAACCGAAGAACGGTGAAACTGCAATGGTAGAATAATCTAAGCAAAACCCCTCTATTCTAGTGACGGCTACTGAATATATATGAGGAAGAAGGCAAGGGAGGCGGCCAAGGGGGTGTCCACGCAACCCTAGGTCATACAAGGCCTTTGGGCCCAAGTGGAGGTGTCGCAGCGCCCGATAGATTCTGTACGTCATATAGTTTTGATGATTTCTGTCGATCCAGAAGGAGTTTGAATGTGAAACTACTTCCATTCGAAAGCTCTCGTCGTGGGCTTCTCCATAAATTCCAAGAATGCCTCAATCGAACTTTGTATGACCCAGATATGGTCATTTTATTGATGTGTTGTCCTGAGACTCTGAACCGAAATTGGAGTCTGACTTGAGCTCAACTTTGATTCCAACTAGACTTGGACTTTGAGGGATGACGTCCAGGTAAGCTTGTGATTCTTCTCCCATATTCCTAAGCAACAAGACATCACAAGAATTTAGTAGCAACCCATCCAAGAAATTATGAGCAGCGAGGAACGAGTTCACCTGGTGGTTTAATTGTCGTGCACGTGCTCTTGTAATTGGTTCTTGCATATCTTGAGGAGTCGTGTTGTATGTATCCGAAGGAGTGATGTCCTCATCAGCGCCCTCAAGTGCGTCGACACGGAGAGTGATAGCGACAGCGGCAGCGATGACTTCAACAGTCAGTGCAGTAGTCGAACAGATCGACACATGTTCATGTCTAGGGCCAACAATGGCACTACTACTGAAAATTCCCAAGAGAGGGATCCAGGAGCAGAAGCCATGGACGGCTAGGAGGACCACGTCCCTCTAGGCACACCCCAAGATCATGGGGCAATAGCCTCCACAGCGCATGCAGTCGCGGATGTCGTTGCTCCTGGCACAGCAGACCATCATCGTGACACAACCGCCACAGCCACTGCAGGGATCGCGGCCAAATTGTCAAAACATCTTAACCTTGACAATCCAGCGATGCCTCGTCCGCAGGTGCCAGGTTTTTAGGGGCAGCAGACTCTTTGGTAGTGCAACCACAATGGCAGGCTTGACAGCATCCTAGGAACAACATCTCATCAGAACCACCATAGCGACATCTTCAGTACTCCTGAGGCCAATGTCCAGTGTGCTCATATGCTGTTGATGTCTCTTCCACCGTTGGACCCGACCAACCCTATGACGCCGGTGTTCGACCAGATGAAGACACTACTCGATGCAACACAAGCTCAGACTGCTCGAGTAGCCAACTCAAGGTTCGGGCAACCAAGCCAACAAGGCGCCCGAAGCCAACTGCCAGGACCATCCTGTGATAGTTGTCGAGTAGCGAGATCAGCGGTGGCTAGCTCTAGTCATCATAATTCCAAAACAGTTTGTTCCAGCCCCCACTAGAAACACCTTGGAGATCTCCGAGATCGAATCCCGCACAATTGATGAGATTTGCGTGATGTTTATGAGATCGAAGGGAAGAACGGGACCGCGAAGACTGTGAGAGGCGGGATAATGAGTCCATGTCCTCAAGAGGTCGATCCCCGGTGCGACATGCATGCCGGGGTGAATCTTCGCCCTCGAGGGGCCGATCACTGCCGTGACACAGTGTCGGGACCCGAATATGCAAATCCGGACCCTCTGTGTATACTGCACTAGTCCAGGATCACGCTAGTGTACATAGGCTCAACATTAGTGAATATCACAATCATACACAACGTATATAAGATAAAAGACATAATATATTAAATATTACCAATTGTATGACCTTATGGTCAACTTACTTAACAATGCCTCACAAAGGTTGAACAACCAATTGAATCAGAATTGGAATGAAGACGTGGGTAGCCTCTCAAGATACCACGAGTAAATCGACAAGGCTCGCACCCTAAACATTCGTCTCTTCATGGTACTCCTTCAAAGATCTTGATGATTTTTGTAGGCAAGGGTGAGTACACCAACACGTACTCAACAAGTTGTGCATGAATGCAATCCTATCATAGCTATATGCGAGGCTTATTCCAAAGGAAAGGCTAACAATGGTTATTTGCATCTAAGCAAGATTTATAAACAAGTACAAGATATAGATTGAAATGACAAAGAAAACAAATAACAAGAATAGATAGATTCAAGATTTCTCAAGTAAACCAAGTTTTCTCATCCTAAGTCAAGATTCAACTTTCCATGGCAACCTTCCATCCAACCCACCAAGTTTTATTTTGCAAAAGTCTAACCCTTGATCAGAATCCCCGAGCTTTGCTCAATACCGTGAGCACGGCTATCCGAATAGATTGTACACTCTGCAGAGGTTATGCACTTTACCCACACGACATGATAATCTCTTTTGTGCCTGGCCATTAGCACACTTCCTTTGGTATGCCGGCAGAGAATCATGACAAAGCCTTTACAATGCATCATCTTAACCCAAGATTATCCGCTAAGGTTTCAACATCAAGGAACAACTGCTGTTCAAAGAGGCCCCCTCTTGCGCCATCTGGGTTCAATCAAAGGTGAACCACACCACCAAGATAGTACTAAAGCTAAGACTTTGCAAATTAGTCAGCTAGGTTGCCCCATAACAACATGTGGTTGCATGATTGACTCAGGTCAAAGGCTCGCAAGGTTAAGTCCTTAGTTGACCAAGGCAAGACTAACCAGAGATAATCTCAAATATCCAAAAACAATAAAAACAAAATACGACCGCCCAGTTGCCACTCTTGGCCCACCAAACAAAATGCGACCGCCCAATTGCCAGTCTTGGCCCACCAGAAACAATCTTGAAACCAAATCGCATCACCAATTGCCACTCTTGGCCCACCGTAAAACAATCTTGCCACTTGCCCCGCCTAAATCATTTTTCCCACCCTAGTTGATTACCAAACACCACGTGTTTTTCACAAATCAACATCGCTATGCGGACTCATTGCCACAACAACTCAATCTCTTTGTGCGACCACACATGGCCCACAATTTATTATCATAGTTCCATATTCCATTAGTCAAGATTAATAAACAATATTCCATGAGCATGTGATGACGTGGCATGGCTAAGCATCTCTAATTCGGTCTAACCACCCATGTTGATTTTCTATTTAACCAACTATAATTAACCAACCTAGGGTAACAAGTGGATCATGGCATACAACTAGCAAGGTAGGGTATAATTCAAAGGGTACGATAGCTAATCCCAAATTTAGGTTGAAATCATTTATACACATAAAATAACAAGTGATAAGGTAAATCAAAATAGCATGAATCTAGTTTATGGGTGCAACATGATCAAAGCACAACTGGCCTTACTTAAGCTCCTGGTATTGCTCCGAAGATTGCTCTTGAAATGATAATTCCTTCTTCGAAGCCTCGCTCAACTCAACGTCTACGCGAATCGAGAAGAAATAGCAAATAAATACCAAAACCAAAGATCAAATAAACTCAAAAATTCAAATAAAATCCACCATTGGAAAGATCTCAATTTTATAAATTTTTAGGAATTTGAATCACCTCAATCGGAGTTCGTATGAGAGAGAACGAGCTCTCGGAAGATTGAAAATCTAGAAATTCCTAAAAATTGACACGGTGAAGACGACGACCGGATGGCCGACACGTATCGGATCGGAGGGCTACGCTTCACGCACGCAGTCGGGTTTCCTATTCGGTTTCGGTGTGATGAAGGCCGTTGGATTTTAATCCAACGGTCCGCAACAATCCCCTTTAAAACCGATCGGCCTGCACAGTAACTGGGCCGGGCCCATTACTGTTCAAAAGTTTTTTCCGGTTTTTTTTATTTTAAATTAATTCCCGAAAATAAACTGATTTATTTAGGGTAGTTAAAATACTCTAAAAATTCCCAGAAAATTCTCAAAAATACTTTGAGACATTCTTGACTTAAATAAAATATTTTCACAAAAACTTTATTTTGGATTTATACATTTATAATTAATCTTTAATAGAAGGTAATATTATTTAATTCCAAATGATTCAACTAAATCCCAGAAAATCCAAATAAATTCAGAAAATTCACAAAAATCATAAAATGCAATAAAATAATATTTAATATTTGAAAAGCTGAAATTTTGGGATGTTACAAACGTCCCCCCTTAACGGAATCTCGACCCCGAGATTCAGGGCTGACTAGAGAATAGGTTTGAAAATTCTGCTTTTAGATCTTCTTCGTTCTCCCAAGTTGCTTCATTTCCTGAACGATTACTCCATTGAACTCTGCAAAAGCGAGTGGTCTTATTTCTGGTCCTATGCTCCAGTATATCCAAAATCTTAATAGGTTGCTCTTTATAAGTCAGATCTTCCTGCAACTCGATAGCTTCTAACGGCGTTTGTTCTGCTGGCACTCTGAGACATTTCTTAAGTTGCGACACATGAAACACATCATGCACTCCTGCTAATGACTGGGCAACTTCAACTGATACGCAACCTCTCCTCTACGGCTCAAGATCTTAAATGGTCCAACATACTTAGGTGCAAGTTTTCCCTTAATTTGAAACCTTTTCACACCCTTATGGGAAGTAACGTTGAGACACACGAAATCATTGGGTTCAAAACTCAATTACAACGGCGATTGTCAGTCATAACTCTTCTGCTTTGACTATCGGTATGCGGGCGATAACTGTACCGAAATTCAAGCGAGTTATCATTGCTTCATGCAACTTATTCTAAGCCCTCGAGATAAATTGGATACCTCTATCGGACACAATCTTCTTGAGCACCTATGCAGTTACTAAATCCATGACACATACAGATCTCCCAGACAATCTTTTGATTATGCAATCTTTAGTGGCATGAAATAACAATTCCTCCGGATTCGTTCCTTTTTGGGTCAATTTACACTAGGGATCCTTTTAATGATTTGCCTCCTATAGGAATCTATAATGATTTGCAATGAACCTTTGGATCTCTAATGCCTTGCCTTTATTTTCTGATACACATCACATCGAGTATCATGTCCAATAGTTTCGCTCTTCACCTTAGATCACCAAAATCTTTCTTTAAGATCTTGATTTTTTTTGCACTTCCTGGTTATATCGAATACTTAGAATTATGAGTTTTCTCAAGTATCAATTTCTTAGGATCTTCCTATCCGGCACACTGGTTCAGCATTAAATCTTTATGGTATCCTAATCACTCAAATTTCTACGTTTTAGGCTAAGCCTTCTTCTTTCCTTAACCTGATTTTGTACTTCATCTACCTTCAAACTTCTTATGTTCTGATCTTCTAATGTTGGTTCTATTTCCAAGGCAACTATGAAACCTTGTGGCGACCTTTAATTTCAACTTCCTAGATTCCCTACATACCCTGGTTAACTGCTTATTATCAACATATTACCTCGTAACTCAAACGTCAGGTACCGCCTTGGCCTTACTAGAATGCCTATGGATTCTGACACTAAATTCTTGATCATTCCCAGCCATTTTCTTTGCTCCATATTAAGATTTGACTGAGTAAATATATTTAGACTCTTAAGGTTCATATTTATTTTCGATGGAATAGTGACACCATTTTTCTTCGCGCACTACAACGACTAACTCCAAGTCGTACGTAAGGTAATTTCAACTGCCGCATCATCTATGCAACAATGTCGGTTCACTTCTCAGATTATGTCTAGAAACATCATCCTTATATATTGGAACTACTCAATACGCCTAGTAATACCAACACACACGTTAATGGTAACCGCTTCTTCAACTTCCAAAACTATTTTCACAATCTAGCGTCCATGTAACTTTTATCTTCAACGATCGCATAAGAGATCTAACTGTTGTCGAAAATCTTTTTATGATACTATCTTGCCCTTCCTAGAACTTCAACTCTAAGTAACGGATTTTGGTTGCTTCCAATGTAACACAACTTCTACCTTACTTGGTTCAACAATAACTCCTTTAGCAGTCTTTATATGACTAAGGATTTCGACCATTTCACTTCCGGAATTCACACTAGTTGAACTTAGCATATGACTACTACTCTTGCAATCTTCCTAAATCAATCTAACATGTTATGCATGATCTTCTCTTGTCTTAGGGTATACTAGATTGTCATCAACCATGAATTTATCAATTACTCCATAAATATCTTACTTATCATGTTTATTAGATATGCGGGGCATCGGTCAATTCAGGAGATTTAGCCAAAACTTTTATCGTTTATGTAGAGAGCGCAATCTTAGAAACATCTTTCCCCTAATTCTTAAATTTATGATAGCCTAAGCGAAATTTTGTCCCAAAGAAATTCCAATTCTATTCTCAACTATCCAATCATGTAGTCGATCCTGATATTGGATACTTGTTACTGATATTTTATTTATTTAGAGCACGATTTAGTGCACTCTCTTTGATCTTCCATTTGCATTTTAATGAACAAGAATTTCCATGGTGATATACTAAGTTTTCAAAACTTTTCCTAGTAACTCTTCGATATGCTTCTCTATTTCCCATTAATTCCTTAGTATACATTTTGACAGGGTTTTTTTTTCTATTGGGCTGTACCAAGCACTAATTCGCTCACAAATTGGGTCTTTCGATATGACGGTATATCGGCAAATTCTTGGGAAATATACCATGGTATTCTCAGACAACTAGCACATCTTCTAATTTGGCAAACTCCACACTATTATCAATCAGCTGGCTAATCACAACTGTCATCACTCTGAGAATTTTTTTTTCTTTTTCAAGGTTTTAAATCGATATATCCTTCACCAAAATATGCTTATGTCTGAGTATCTAACTAATTTCAAAAATAACCTAATTATCTACATAATATGATTTGCTTGGAACTTAACTCATTTACTAAGCACTGAACCTTTAACGTTCTGGCGGATCCTAGCACAACTAAGCACTTAATGACAAATCCTCTAATTATCAAGTTCTCACTGGGTCACTAAACTAGCCACTATTTCTCATGCATCATTTTCAGGTGAACCATAAACTCAAGAATACTCTTAAAGAAACATCTAACTCATCGTTTCCATTATTGCTTTTTCATTCCAATACTCTGTATACTAATGCATCAACTAATTCTGCTTTATTTCTTTTGGGCAAGGAAACCTTACACGGAATTCATCACTAATCTCTTTGCTTTACAAGTAGGGTTACGACATTGCACTAAATAAACTCATGGCTCCTGACTTCCTTGATTTGCAACACTTCCCCTAGTAAAACGATCTTCTTCACCATACAAGGAACCTACTGTGGGTGATAGCCACTTTACTGTTTCTCTGTTTATGGTCGATAGGTTTTAGGAGGGTGCATTTTTAACTCTCCAAGCGACGTATCCGGTACAACAAATTTTCCCCTTCTTATTGATAATTCTCGAGTAACTAGGGTTCGTAGATTTTGTTGATGCTAGATTACGGCAGTAACTATTGGATCCAAGGGACACTGAGGTGGGCAATGGTCTCGTCCTTCACAAAGGTAACATGTGATGTCGCTCATAGGACATTCTCCAGGAGAATGGCTTCCTTCACAACTGGAGCAATTGATCGCATGCTCGTCTGCGGTATGTCCTATCTCTCCACAAATAATGCAAGCACGATCCTTTAACTTGTATAGTTGTCTAGATCTTGAACGAGGTACATTGGTGGTATTCTTCTTTGAATTTATTGCGCCATATCATTCCCAAAGGATATTCTCAGATTTGTTTCGGTCATTGCTTGCATCAAGCGAGTCGAGCGCCAAAACTCTTTGAAGCTCGTGCATATCTATTGGTATTGTTGGTTGAGGAACTAATCCATCCTTAGAGTTTTCACTGGGTTGATTTCCACTTTCACTAGCTCCATTGCTATTACTATTCTAAACCATCTGCTTGATTACCTCAAGGGTTAGGGAAACGAAATTAGCATAGATAAGGAGTAAGAATCCTAATACAGGGAAGATAGGTTTTAACCCAATAGCTTGAACAACCAATATTAATAACTTGGTATGGCTGCTTATATAAGCCTAAAAGCTTTGCAACACATACTGCACATTCAGCAATCAAGAAGAACCAATTCAACCTAAACACACAAAACTACCGTCTACATGGGCGACACTCCTATCTTAAGGAACGCGACTCCCACACATGAGTCTCAACTGGCTACTTAAAGCACTGAGTCTTCTAACTCTGGGTATACTTCCTTGATTCTTTGACGATTCTTTCCTTGGTGATCATTATGGCAGTAGCAGGCACTCGATGTCTCTCCTAAAGTGTGGTATATCGTTTTCTTACTCAAGATAACTCAGGTAAGATTTTTAATTCAATTTAGCAAAAGGTAAGAGAAAGAGACTTCAGCAAGGGAAAGGAAAGAATTTTGGGTAAGAATAGAAATAGAAGAATGAGATAAGTCAAGAATACGTTATTCTTTCAGATTAGGTCTTTTACTTTAGAAAATAATTTTGAAGGACCTATAGAGACAACCAACTATCTAGGGTCAAGACCTACAGTCAGTATGGCTCTAATACCACCTCTGTCGGGACCCGAATATGCAAATCCGAACCCTCTGTGTATACTGCACTAGTCCAGCATCACGCTAGTGCACACAGGCTCAACATTAGTGAATATCACAATCATACACAACGTATATAAGATAAAAGACATAATATATTAAATATTACCAGTTGTATGACCTTATAGTCAACCTACTTAACAATGCCTCACAAGGCTGAACAACCAATTGAACTGCAATGAATGAAGACGGGTAACCCCTCAAGATACCACGAGCAACCGATAAGGCTCGCACCTAAACATTCATCTCTTCATGGTACTCCTTCTTCAAAGATCGATGATTTTTGTAGGCAAGGGTGAGTACACCAACACGTACTCAACAAGTTGTGCATGTAATGCAATCCTATCATAGCTATATGCGGCTTATTCCAAAGGAAAGGCTAACAATGGTTATTTGCAACTAAGCAACATTTATAAACAAGTACAGTATATAGATTGAAATGATAGTAAAACAAATAACAGTAATAGATATATTCAGTATTTCTCAAGTAAACCAAGTTTTCTCATCCTAAGTCAAGATTCAACTTTCCATGGCAACCTTCCATCCAACCCACCAAGTTTTATTTTGCAAAAGTCTAACCCTTGACTGTAATCCCCGAGCTTTGCTCAATACCGTGAGCACGGCTATCCGAATAGATTGTACACTCTGCAGAGGTTATGCACTTTACCCACACGACATGATAATCTCTTTTGTGCCTGGCCATTAGCACACTTCCTTTGGTATCTTGCAGAGAATCATGACAAAGCCTTTACAATGCATCATCTTAACCCAAGACTATCCGCTAAGGTTTCAACATCAAGGAACAACTTTGTTCAAACAGGGCCCCCTCTCTGCGCCATCTGGTTCAATCAAAGGTGAACCACACCACCAAGATAGTACTAAAGCTAAGACTTTGCAAATTAGTCAGCTAGGTTGCCCCATAACAACATGTGGTTGCATGATTGACTCAGGTCAAAGGCTCGCAAGGTTAAGTCCTTAGTTGACCAAGGCAAGACTAACCAGAGATAATCTCAAATATCCAAAAACAATAAAAACAAAATACGACCGCCCAGTTGCCACTCTTGGCCCACCAAACAAAATGCGACCGCCCAATTGCCAGTCTTGGCCCACCAGAAACAATCTTGAAACCAAATGCGACCGCCCAATTGCCACTCTTGGCCCACCAGAAACAATCTTGCCACTTGCCCTAGTCTAAATCATTTTTCCCACCCTAGTTGATTACCAAACACCACGTGCTTTTCACAAATCAACATCGTTGCGTGACTCCGCTGTCACAACAACTCAATCTCTTTGTGCGACCACACATGGCCCACAATTTATTATCATAGTTCCATATTCTATTAGTCAAGATTAATAAACAATATTCCATGAGCATGTGATGACGTGGCATGGCTAAGCATCTCTAATTCGGTCTAACCACCCATGTTGATTGTCTATTTAACCAACTATAATTAACCAACCTAGGGTAACAAGTGGATCATGGCATACAACTAGCAAGGTAGGGTATAATTCAAAGGGTACGATAGCTAATCCCAAATTTAGGTTGAAATCATTTATACACATAAAATAACAAGTGATAAGGTAAATCAAAATAGCATGCAATCTAGTTTATGGGTGCAACATGATGAAAGCACAACTTGCCTTGCTTAAGCTCCAGGTATTGCTCCGAAGATTGCTCTTGAAATGATAATTCCTTCTTCGAAGCCTCACTCAACTCAACGTCTACGCGAATCGAGAAGAAATAGCAAATAAATACCAAAACCAAAGATAAAATAAACTCAAAAATTCAAATAAAATCCACCAATGGAAAGATCTAAATTTTATAAATTTTTAGGAATTTGAATCACCTCAATCGGAGTTCGTATGAGAGAGAACGAGCTCTCGGAAGATTGAAAATCTAGAAATTCCTGAAAATTGAAAAATCAATATTAACCCGAATTATTTTTGTAAAGGATATTCACTTTATTACGTAGGCGTGACGTCAGCCTTGACCGAACCGACCGGGCGCTGACAGGCGGGCCCCGCGACGCTGACTCGGCAGATGACTCGTCAGGTGACGCAGCGCCCCGCAAGAGCCACCTCGGCAATGTTGCCAGCGTGTCTGCCACGTGGCAACGAAGCATCACGCCACGTCCTCCAAACAAGACACGCCCTAGGGTCGCCAAGCATCGGCGGCGAAGGTACCTACCAACTCATCTCGACCTCACGGATCTGGTGACGCGCTCAGTTCTTGTGTTTGAGCACTGGTGCGGCGGCGGCGCGACCTTCTTCTCCGGCGGCGACGGTCCCCGCGGTGAGTCTCCCCTCCGGTGGTGCTCAAGCAGAACGGAGGCGCGCACAAGGTGCCTCGAGTGACGGTGAAGCGGATGGGCTCGGTTTGGGGCTTCGACGGCGACTGAACGGCGGTGAATCAGCGGAGTTCCTCCTCGGCTGCGCCTCGACGAAATCTTTGATTGCGACGTGATGATGGCGAGAACCTCGACAAGTCCTCAGGGCTTTGGCTGCGTAGGGAGTTGCGCACCCGGTGCTCCCCTTTATAGGACGCACGGTGGCCAGATAAGGCAGGTTTGGCGAGGTGTCCATGGCGGTTTCGATGCGGGCTCTGGAATCCGGCTCAGACACGGTGAAGACGACGACCGGATGGCCGACACGTATCGGATCGGAGGGCTACGCTTCACGCACGCAGTCAGGTTTCCTATTCGGTTTCGGTGTGATGAAGGCCGTTGGATTTTAATGCAACGGTCCGCAACAATCCCCTTTAAAACCGATCGTTCAGACAAGAATCGGGCAGGGCCACATCGCTCAAAAGTATTTTCTGTTTTTTATTTTAAATTAATTCCCAAAAATAAACTGATTTATTTAGGTAGTAAAATACTCTAAAAATTCCTAGAAAATTCTCAAAAATACTTTGAGACATTCTTGACTTAAATAAAATATTTTCATAAAAACTTTATTTTGGATTTATACATTTATAATTAATCTTTAATAGAAGGTAATATTATTTAATTCCAAATGATTCAACTAAATCCCAGAAAATCCAAATAAATTCAAAAAATTCACAAAAATCATAAAATGCAATAAAATAATATTTAATAATTGAAAAGCTGAAATTTTGGGATGTTACACACAGGTTCCCCCCTCGGCAAGATGTGTACCGAGGGCAGCGCCAGATGACCCCTGAGGACGTCGATGAGGGGTCTAAAGCATTCACTCCTGCACTATGCGCGGTCAAGTGGCCGAACAAGATCAAGCCTGGTCCTGTCGAAAAGTATTCGGGGAAGATTAACCCCGTCGAATGGCTGTAGATCTACACTACGGAAACGAAAAGGTGATGGCCAATTACTTGCTTACCACCCTAGATGGAGCGGCCAGGTCTTGGTTATTCAACCTCCCACCTTAGTTGATATCATCATAGGTAGAGCTATGAGCCCAGTTCATCGCTAACTTCCAAGGAACGTATAAACACCCCGGAACGCACAACGATTTGCATCGGCTGGTACAGAAGCTAGGAGAGTCATTATGCAGCTTCATCCGACACTTCAGTGATTAGAGGAACCAGATTCCTGATATCTTAGATGAGGCAGTAATTGTGGCCTTCGAGAACGGGATCAAGGATGAAGATCTGAAGGGGAAGCTCACCACCTGGAAGATCAGAACCACCAAGGAGCTCTTCGAGCTGGCAGATAAGTATGCCATATGCGCCGAAGCCCGAGACCACCTCGACAACCCCAAGCCTGGCAACGACAAGCCTGAGTCGTCCAAGCAAGGAGCAAAGAGGAACAAGAACCGCAGGGAGAAATGCAAAGGCGACTCCACTGTAGCCATGGTCGAAAGAGGCAAAGCGATCAATCTAGGCGACAACAAGGACTGGAGTCATGGAGAAAACAAATACTACCCCATCCATCATATGGACAAACACGACTTCGATGAGTGCCAGGTGATCAGCAAAAAAGTCCAGGAAAAGATCAAGGCCACTCTGGCTAAGTGCAGAATCAAGCAGGCCAAGGAAAAGCCAAGGACGATGAGCCCGAATATTGTGGGGTTGAGCACAAGCTAGCATATATCTTTAGGAGATCTGCCACGTACGAGTCCAAGAGGCAGTACAAGGCAGTTGAAAGAGAGGTCAACTTGACCACGCTAGCCCTCCCCCGATTCCTCAAGTGGTTAGAGGTACCAATCACATTTGACCTTGTAGTGGTTGAGCTCACCATCGTGAACGTCAAGGTCGCTCGAACCATGGTCGATGGAGGTAGCTCGTTGAACCTCATCTTTGCAAAGACATTGGAAAACATGGGAATTCCCTAGACCAAGATAAAAGCCAAAGCCGAGCCGTTTCATAGCATAACTTCGTGCTCATCATCGACCCCACTGGGCCAGATTGAGTTGCCGGTCACATTTGGCACGCCGCACAACTTCCGCACCAAAAAGATCCTCTTCGACGTAGTGGATTTTGAGACTGCTTATAATGCGATTCTGGGCCACCCAATGTTAGCCAAGTTCATAGCGGTGGTGCATTATGCATATCAGACCGTCAATATGCCGGCGCCAAAGGGAGTCCTCACAATTAAGGGAGACCAGTGCACCTGGTCAGGTGCGACAAGAAAAGCCTAGAGAAGGCCGAGCATCTCTGTGGATCAACAGCCAGTGCCGGTGATGAGAAAGCCAAGCGCTAGAATTCCAGAGGCGGTGATCAAGCTTCTGCTTCCAACAGTGCCGCCAACGACCCGATCATCGATGGCAAAAAGGACAAGAAGACCTACGAAGACATCAAGACAGTGCCCCTCGACCCGGTAGAACCATCTAAGACGGTCAAGGTAGGCACCAACCTTGACCCCAAATAGTAACTCGAGCTCATCACTTTCCTTCGGGCAAATCACGATGTGTTTGCATGGCAACCGTCCGACATGCCCGAGGTCCCCAATGAGGTGATCGAGCATCAACTGGCTATGGAACCAAGCGCCAAGCCTATGGTGCAAAAGCAGTGCAGATTCATAGAAGATCGGAAGCAAACCATACAAGAGGAGGTCGGCAAATTTCTGAAGGCTGACTTCATCTGAGAGGTCCGTCACCCGACATTGCTAGCAAAATTGGTCCTCGTAAAGAAGTTTAATGGTAAGTGGAGGATGTGCGTCGACTACACTGACCTTAACAAAGCATGTCCTAAGGACCCTTTTCTCTCCCCCGCATCGACCAAATAGTGGACTCCACTGAAAGTTATGAACCGCTAAGTATTCTAAATGCCTATTCAGGGTATCACCAAATTAGCATGTCTGCAGAGGACGAAGAGAAGACTGCTTTTGCTACTCCTTTCGGTGTATTTTGTTATATAAAGATGCATTTTGGTTTACAATGTGTTGGCGCAACGTATCATCGTTGTATTCAAAACTGCTTGAAGTCCCAAATAGGACATAATGTAGAAGCGTATGTTGATGATATCGTAGTAAAATCAAAAACTAGGACCACCTTAGTCGGTGACCTTGGGGAAACATTCGACAATCTCATAAAGTATCGGATGATGCTCAATCCCGAGAAGTAAACGTTCGGCGTTTCATTTGGCGAGCTTCTCGACTTCCTAGTGTCTAGTCGAAGCATCGAGGCTAACCCACACAAGATCGAGGTGGTAAATCAAATGCGTGTGGCTTCCTCTACAAATGCTAAGAGAGGTGCAAAAACTCACATGCTGCATCGTGGCCCTTAGCCAATTCATCTCTTGGATAGGTGAACGAGGGCTACCTTTCTTCAAGCTACTTAAGAAGCATGACAATTTCGAGTGGACCAAGGAGGCTGAAAAAGCATCTCAAGATCTGAAAAGGTACTTATTGTCTCCATCAATTTTGGTATCACCTAATGAAAAAGAGGAGCTCTTTCTGTAGGGGTGAAAATGGTACGGATAATTTCCGACCGACCGATCGAAGCGTCTCGGATAGCAATTCGGATAATTTTTCGGATATCTGGATATTTTGTGCGGATACGGATCGGATATGGATAAAGTGTCCCGGATACGGATATCTCGGATAATATCCATCAGATAGTATCCGATCATTTTTTCGGATACTATCCGCTGGATAATATCCAAATTCTAGCCTTTTTAACTTAGCTCGGCGGCTTGGCCCGTATGTTCGGCTGACCCATCTAGACTTGAGTTGAATAATAAATATACAAGCTGGTGCTTAATGCCATGCATGTGATTTGTTACTTTTGTATACTTCCTATGAATGGTGTGCAACTTCTATAGATGATGTATAAGTGCAATTTCGAGATATGACTCAGTGTATTACTATAAACTGTATGGTTTTAATGGTCTTGATCTCTCAATGTCCTATACAATTTATGTTAGTTTCTTATCGATAATATTCATTGTAGCATATCACTCCGTTTGTATTTAGTGTTTACGCGTATTATTCGAAAAATATCCGTTCCGATGATTATCCGAACTTATTTTATCCGTATTCGTTCGAATATTATCCATATTCATATCCAGCACTATCCGTGTCCAAATTCGTATCCGATACTATCCGTGTCCGAATCCGATTCGATAAAATTATATGGATCAAATACAATATAAGTGGTTTTCGATCCATATCCGATCCGTTTCACCCCTATCTTTCTATATATTGCAGCTACCTCCCAAATAGTAAACATGGTCCTGGTGGTCGAACGGGATTGCCCCAAGAAAAAAAAATAAAATTCAAAAGCCAGTGTATTACATGAGCGAGGTCTTGCACGGTGCGAAGTCGCGATATCCTCAAATACAGAAGATACTATACGCCATCCTGATGACTTCCCAGAAGTTGTGGCACTACTTCCATGCACACAAGATTATGGTTATGACAACGTATCCGCTCAAGGAGGTGCTACACAACTGAGAGGCGACAGGGCGAATTGCGCAATGGGTTGTCGAGCTCAACGAGTTCAAAGTCAATTTTGCGCCGTGAATCAGCGTCAGGTCAGGAGTTCTAGCGGACTTCATCACTGAATGGACTCACATCGAGGAAAAAGAAGCCAAGACGGTCGATGACCACTAGACTATGTTCTTCGATGGATTGCTTACACTCCAAGGCTCGGGGGCTGGTTTCATGCTTAAATCTCCGACAGGTGAGGAACTTAAATATGTTATCTAACTCAATTTTCAAGCTTCGAATAACATTGCAGAATATGAGGGACTAGTCAACGGGCTTCGAATAGCTGTGGCACTTAGAATCAAGTGATTACTTGTGAAAGGGGACTCACAGCTTGTTGTGAACCAAGTGCAAAAGGAGTACCAGTTCTCGGATGACAACATGGCAGCGTACCTGAACGAGGTCCACAAGCTAGAGCACAAGTTTGAAGGCCTTGAGGTAAGGCACATTCGGCGGAGTGATAATGCCACCGTCGATGAACTTGCTAGGCTCACTTCGTCCTGTTCGCCTGCGCCCACGGGATCCTTCATCGAGAAACTTCCTAAACCATCTGTCTCCCCCTGTGAGAGACACAAAAGCTGTGCTACTCGAACGCGAGCTGACCTGGATGACTCCATTCTAGACTTATCTCAAAGGTTGAGAGATCCCTAACGATGATGTCTCAGCTGAGAAAATTGCACGTAAGTCCAAACTATACGCATGGGTAGACGGCAAGCTCTATCGGAAAGGAAGTAACAAAATCTTGATGAAGTGCATCACTTAGGAAGAGGGCAATAAAATATTGCTCGATGTCTATGGAGGCATCTGCGGCAATCATGTGTCCTATCGCACTCTAGTCGAAAAAGTTTTTCGGTAAGGGTTCTACTGGCGACTGCCCTCTAGGACGCTTGCGAGCTGGTGAAAAAGTGTGAAAGCTGCCAATTCTACGATAAGCAGACCACCCAACCAGCTCAAGCTCTGCAAACTATTCCTTTGTATTAGCCCTTCTCCGTCCGGGGCTTGGATATCTTGGGACCATTCCCTAGAGCCCAAGGAGGTTATAAGTTCCTGTTCGTGGTAATCGACAAGTTCATCAAGTGGATCGAGGCTGAACCAGTCAGGAACATCACCTCAGAAGCAGCCAAGAGGTTAATGAGGAGCATCGTTAATCGATTCGGTATCCCGAATCGAGTGATTACCAACAACGGTAGCTAGTTTAAGAGCAGTGCTTTTACAGTCTTTTGTGAAGAATTGGGAATCAAACTTTGCTTCGCCTCTGTAGCTCATCCTCAGAGTAACAGTCAAGTCAAATGTGCCAATGGCATGATCCTGCAGGGGATTAAGACCCGTGTATTTAATAGGCTAAAGGCTTACTCAACTCAGTGGGCGAAAGAACTTCCCTCGGTGCTATGGGCTGTTTGAACATTAACTCCCATTTTTCTTGGTCTACGGAGTAGAAGCAGTGCTCCCGACCAAGTTAACGTTCAAATCACCCCGAGTGGAGAACTACTCAGAAAAGGAGCAAGAGCAAGAGTGAGCAGACGACGTAAATCTACTCGAAGAGTACAGAGATCGAGCGTCTATTCAAGTAGCCAAGTATCAATAGGTCATGTGAAGATATCATAGCACAAGAGTCCAAGAAAGAGAGCTCGATGTTGGGGACTTAGTACTACGAAAGGTGCAGAAACAAGACAATCGTAATAAGTTGTCACCTAAGTGGGAAGGCCCCTACGTGGTAGTCGAAGCTACTCAACTAGGATCGATGTAGTTATCTACAGTAGATGGTATGATACTAGACAACTCGTGGAACATCGGTCAGTTAAGGAAATTTCATACATAAAATAAAATGTCGCATGCACAAATAGGACAAAAAAACTCCAGGTAAGTAAAAGATTAGTTTTTCACATTGCTAACAAAAGTTTCCACTACATCTGAAGATAGGCTACCCAAGCACCCTATAGCTACTTGCCTTTGAAGGCATCGCGTCTCCTTTTTTACTCACCCAGGGGCAGGCAGCTGATAGTCCTCGGAATGAGTGTGCACCCTCGGCGAGGGTTGGAAGAGGTGGCGAGGGTGCACTGACCAGTTGTTGACAAAGGATCCTCCTCCTGTGCCACCAAATGACCAGGCCACCGTGATGGCTTGGAGGGCGAGCAAGCACCGGATCAGTGGAGCTGCTTTGAGCTTCAGCTCTGCCACTGGCATTGACCGCCTTGCCTTTTTCTCCTCTGGTGTTGGAGGGGGCATCCGCCCCCGCGAGAGGAACGGAGGTGGCATGGTCTTGATCGGCGGTGACGCGCAGCTTGCTGGTCACCTCCTCTTCCTCGGGCCAAACTTCCCGCTCGACGTCCCTCCAGTCGATCTCCTCCTCCTCGGGCCAGGCCTCCTTCTCGACGACATCCCAGTTGATTTCGTCATCTTCGTCCTTAGAAAGGATGATGACGATGCGCTGTGAGGGCCCCACAGTAGGAGGCAGGGGAGGGATCTCAATGGAAACCTCTCGAGGAGGGGCTCCCTCAAGGATCTCCAAGGAAGGAGATAAGGGCAGCAAGGAGGCCATGAAGACATTTGAAGAAGCTAAAAGCATTGCAATGCAAAAGGAGGAGAAAGGTGGCGCCAGGTGACTGCGCGTCCCGTCTATTTATAGCGCTGGGAGCGGGTCAGGCCAAGAGTCGCGATTCAACTGGGGTCCATGTTGGTTCTGATTTATGAGGTGTCCTTTTGTACTCTCACATAAATGCAGAAGTCGAAGAGACGCTAAGTGATGATGGGCCATGCAAAAATCAAAGGACGTGACAGCTGTAGCAGTCCTTAGTCATAATAACTGAGTAAAAATAATGCTAAACCTTATCAGAATGCCCGGGGGCTCGTGCACCTAAGTGTACGGCCAAAGGCTGCCAGTATGATGATCGTGCTCAATTGTCTCCTCGATGGCCTAATTGAGTAGAGAGTCAAGGGCCACATCATGTTTTTGCCAATGCTGAACTCTACCAAGTGTGTTCGGGGGCTCGCGCACCAAAGTACATGGTCGAGAGTTGCTGTTTAAAATGATTATGCCCTGTTTCCTCCCCTAACCGCTTATCGAGTAGGAAGTCGAAGGATATTTTATTCAGCTGTTAGTGCATTCACTCTGCCCTCGCCCTGACAGTTGAGTCGAGCGGAGGGTCAGGAGTCGTATTGCCTAATATTTTAAAGCACTCAAAACACCTAACCAAGTTGGAGGTTGAAGGTTATGACATCCAAAATTTTCACCTCCGCTTAGCCCCGTCCTCGGGTTGAGATGCCTACCGAGTAAGGAGCCAGGAGTTGTGACAGATGCATGATGCTAATGCTCCGTTGACACCCCGATCCAGCTATCGAGTAAAAGCTGAGAGCTGAATCACAGCGTTATGTTTGCCATACTCTACTCCCCACACGATAGTCTCATCAAGTAAGGAGTCGAGGGCTACAGGTAACTCGATGTCTTTTTTAATTCTTTGCAATTTATCAGTTCTCTTTTAGTCGATACAGTTATCAAGTGGAGCACATTGTAGGCACAAACTCCTTGCTATTAGCTTATATGAATGCGAATCCCTTTGCACGTATTTACTCAATTGCGTGCCTAACTGGTCAGTGAGCAAAACCAAAGCACGACCATTCTTGAACCTGACAACGATCAATTCTATCCTGCATGCAAATGAGCACAAAATTGTCAGACATCTAACGCTCAGCGGCCAGTGGGAGATGAGGCCTCTAGTCAGTTCTACATGCGCTGCTCGGCAAGTTCATATTCGCTACATAGTCTAAGTCATATAGTCGATAAAGGCTTGGAAAGAATTGCATAACTCTTAATGTTATCCACATAGCACCAATATTATGCATAGCCTTTCCGGGCGAAAGCTCGGGGGCTTAGAAATTTGATGAGAATTCTCTCTTGAGTCTTGCGTGCAAGAATTGTCGAGATACGGACGTAAAAGGCTAAAGGCCTATGAGTGCTAATTGAAATTACATCTACTCGTGCCCCCTTTCGTTTCATCGGCATGGAATCAAAAGGCAAGGCATGAACAAATAAGCAAGGCAATTAGTATTTTCATTAGAAGTCCACAACATCGACGCAAGTTCAATTACATCGATGCAGTGAGCCTAGGGGCTTTTGCTGGCATCGCCATCAAGAGATAGCTCCAGCTAGTCCACGAACCTCTCGGCCTAACCTTTGAAGGACTCGACAAGGTTGGTGACCTCGTCCTCCTCACAGGTGAAGCCTTCGTCTAGGCACGAGAGGTCTTGGTCCAGATGGTGGTTCTTCACCAGGCCTAGCAGGAATGAGGATGCAAGGCGAGCCGATGAGGTCATGTTTTGGAGGGTTTTTGACTGTAGAGTGGCCAATGCCATGTCTGTTGCAGCCTTTTCCTCCTCAACCGTGTAACATCCCCAAAAATTTAATAAAGTAAAAATAAATATTTTAAATTTGAAAATATTTATTTCTGAGTTTCTTGGCATTATTGAATTTTATTTGGATTCCTTTTGGAGTTTTGCATTGCATGAAAAACCAAATAAAGAGAATTAAAGAATGGAAAAGGAGAAAAGGTAAAAATATAAAAAGTAAGAATTTATAAAATTGCCATGAGAATCCTGATCATTCAATTAAATCATTTTGGCCAACAAATATAATAAAGATTGGAAATCATCCAAACATTTTTCGAATCCAAATATGTGGAGAGATCAATTTATGCAATCGATGAAAATATACGAGTATCAATTTGAATATAAAAAATGAAATAGTGGTCGGTTTGTCTAGAAGCGAGCACTTTCCTGAGTCAATCCTTGCCGACCTCTTGCTCTCACCGTCATATGGGTCCCATTCTTGACTTCTCATTTCTGTGCCTATGGGCACGCCCCAAACCCGAGCTTTCCATCGATGCCGAGCAAGCCCAAGTCGATGCCTCAGATGTCACGCCAAGCCCTCAACCAGATTCATTAGCCCTAGAGACCACCAAAGTCAAGGCTTCACTTCCCCTTCACTCCATCTCTTTTTCTTCCACCAATCACTGAACTCCTCGCTTTCACCTTTGCCGTGTGGGCCACTCGTTGTTTTTCCGTTCGTTGGCACAATTGAGAATTCAACATCGGCAAATGGTCCCAGAGCTTGTCGCCGAACTCATCGCTTTGGTCTCCGTTCGCTCCTTGGCAATCTCCGCTCACTCCTTCGCGAATTCTCTCGAAGCGAGTGCCAAGACTACGAGCGATGGTCGCCAAGGCCCCAAAGATGTCGACCACTACAAAGCCATTCCAGAGCAGTGCTTTCATTCCCCCTCCATTCCTTCTTCGTTCTCTTCAAGCCAGCGCAGGAATGCCCTCATTTCCTTGACGCCATTGCCAGACTCCAGAGCTCCAAGCGCGAGGCAAAATCCGAGCGGCATAGTGATCCTCCTTCCAATTCCTCAAGCGTGGAGCATCTTGACCTCACCGACTCCAAAGACAAGCGCCAATTTGGTTCTTCACGCTGCAATCCCGCCGCACCAATAAGACCTTCTTCCTCACCTCCGTCCGCGGTGGCAGCCCATACCGGCAGAAGCTCCTCGACCGCAGAACGGACTCTGGTGGCCCATGGATGCTCAAGCCGCCACCCATTCAGCGGAGCTGCCCTCGTCTTCGTCTCCGGCAAGCCGCCATTTCGCCGCCGCCCTCCTCATTGCGGCTCGCCTCCCGGCTTCCTCGTGAATCAACACCGCCTCCAGACTCCCCGAAGGTGATGCTCTCCATACCCTCGCTTTCACGGACCATCACCGAAGATCGCCGCCGCCAGCCCTAGTTGCTCCTCGCTTCCTTTCTCGCGCAGCGGACCCTCTAGTCGAGACACAAGAAAAGCCTCCAAAGGAAAGAGTAAATGCCTTCTCCGATATGAAAACGTATTATCATATTAGTTGTTGATTTCTAAGACCAATTAGTGATTTAACCCTGACAGCTTGTGTACTTTTAGTTAGAAACCAGTGAAATACATTTGTATAATCATCTTAAATCAGAAAGAATCTAAATATGCAAAAATGTTAAATTCTTGAGTTGCAGAATAATTATTTAGATTAAATTTGTGTATAATACTAATGTGGTCTTTAATGCAAATCTATGCATAGTACATTGTAGCATGGTAAAATAAATTCTTAGGTGATAAATAGACCAAGATGAATTCAAATATACCAAAATATTCAATTCTTGTATCATAGAACAATTGTTAAAATCAAGAATGGGATAAACACACTATTATGGTCATTATTGCACATATGGAAAAATATAACTTTTATAATTATAAAATAAATTCTGGTTGTCTCTGGAATCATAATAAGCTCAACCATGTATAGATGCTCAATTGATTGGATTAAGTTTATACTGTTTGCTTTGCCATCTTTAATGAACCCTATCATGGCCCTTAGCAAATAATAGCATAACAAACTCACAAAATGATATGGTAAATTGCATCAAGTTCCTAAAATCGGTGAGGACATGCGATGTGAAAATAATTGGAGTAAAGTTCAACTTGAATTCTTTCATTATAAAGAAGTGTCAAATGTAACAATAATCAAATAGATAATCTATTGCAATTAAAGTTAAAATAATGTCAAACCAACTTTATAGCATTCCTAGGATGGTATCCTCGCTAACACCGAAAAATGAATCAAAGATCATGTATATTGTAGTTGCAATCACAATATAAAGTTGGCCGATTTAGTGATTCACATTGTGGTCATTTAGACTATTTCACCATCGATAAAATAACTCGCCTAAACACTAAAATAGGTGAAACTAGTTTAGAAACACTCTACAAAGTTTGTACTACCATATTCTACAAAAACATCTTAATTATGTATGATTTCCATTTAAATCTTGTTAGTTCAAAACCCTTAAGTGCTAACTTTGTCATTTCCTTTTTGGCCGATTTCAATAACGTTAAACTTATAATGCCACTTAAGCTATTTCAACAATGAATATAATGTATCACCAAAGCCTAAAATTTATGGAATTAGCTTAGGATTGTTATACAAAGTATAAATCATCTTAGTATAAAGAAATAACCATATTTCATCATACTTTGCGTATTAATCCTATAGGTTAAATGACCTTAAATGTTCATATTCATGAATTAGGTAAAGAGAACAATTGGGCTTTAATTTCAATCGAAATTTGGAGTTATGAAGTTTGTTCTGCGTAACCTTCTCAAATGTTGTGGAAATGTTATCAATAGCCTAAATCAATAGACTCAACTTGTATAAAGCTAATTCTAAGCAAAGTCAAATAAAGATGAATAACAAATCATTGAAAGCTTGCAACTAATGATCAATCTAATCAATCCTTGCATCTTGAATTAGTAAAATAAAGTAAATAGATTCATAAAAGAGCAATCCTGTTTCTTATCAGAGTTTAATTGTTTTGCTATCTATTTCTTTTGCTCTTATTGAAGTTCGATTTGCTTTCTTTCCGTTGTTCGACGTGTAGATCCCGACGCCTCTAGTTTAAATCGTTGTCGCTATCCGCAATCCTCGTCTTCGTAGTAAGCAATAATTAAGCAAGGCAAGCATCCTTTGACCATATTGAGCCCAGTATTTTATATTCCTTTTGTGCATCAAATTGTTTTATGCATGCGATTACTTTATGTAAATTGCTATTTTGTGGTTTTGGTAGTTATACCTGTTGTCTCATGAATCTCCTTTGATGATTATGAACATGAGAACCTTGATAACCGTAGATTGAGGATAGGCATTACTTAATGTCATCGTGGGTATATGCGATCATATTTAACTTGCTTAGCCATGCTTTAGAATTAGCAATGTACATGATCAAATCAATAATTGTTTCCTGAAAACCTGGGTAATGTCACTGTTGGTGGTGGGTACTTTGATTAAAAACCCAAAATGAAACTATGCTTTGATGCGGGCGATTATTTGGCAATAGCCGGTTGTGCAGAAGTAATTGCACGTAGTGTAGGGTGAAGTGTCGCCCGTGTCAGTTTAAGGACCGAACAATGGGACGCTATTGATCCGAGATTTCCGTGCAACCACAAGGGTGAGGACGGGTTAGCCATAGCTTGTTATGTTAATTAGACATGGCTTTGTACATTGGTAGGCGGAGCTAGCACAGTTTTCGGCCAGATACCGACGGGTATTCGGTCAGTCTACTTGCTAATGCAATCTGTACTGCCGTGTTTAGAAACGTTGTGTTGGGTGTGTGAATGTGGATCCACGGCTTGGGTGTGTGTTTCTAGTTCTACTGGCGGGGATTAACGCCCCGGCTGGTCAAAGCCATGTCTAGGTAATGTAACGACTATGTATGATCGCTTTGGCAGCACTTTGCTCTATTGGGCGTGTGTGAAATGTTCTCGCAAAAGGTGGATCATTCCTTGTGGGTAAAGTTGTACACCTCTGCAGAGTTTAAATCTAATTAATTAGCAAGGCCATGGTCATGAGCACTCGGTGAAGTCATTCCAATGTTAGCTTTGATTTTCAAAAGGTTTATTTTATAAGTTAGCTTACCCCTAGATGACCCAATGCTATACCTGTGTGGGCAAGTATTGAATCATTTGTTGTGCCCTGTGTGGACAAAGAACTGGATATATGCCGTGCGATGGCAATGATTGATTCGTCGCTCACGTCATGGAGGACGGTGAGTGTTTATTATGCTTTACTTATTTGCTATCAATTAATCTTGCTCTTTTAAATTCCGTTTGCAAATAACTTGGTTTCCAATTCAAATTCGCTTTATGCAAAATTAACTGTAGTAGCCTCCTTTGAAATGGCCTGCATGTATTGTAGGATTTGTTCAAGTCTTCTTTGAGTATGTAAAATACTCACCCTTGCCTAATTATATTGTAGGTGTGTGCTAGCGATCTTGAGTCTCTTTAAAATCGCAGTTGCGGATCCTTTTACCGTGGTTTTATTTCTAAGGAGTTATGCAGTCGGTTACTGCTCGGATTGGGTGGGCAAACCGCAAGTTATTGCTTCCTTCTTTGCCATTTATTCTCCGAGTTGTAATAATTATCGTATAATCGTTTCCGCTTAATTATTGTAATGTATGGTTATGATTTCCAATTGTTGTAAACATGTGAGTGCTAGCTACTGATCCAGGGAATAGCACAGTAATCACATGGAGGTTCCTGTTCATCAGAACGGGGTCTCACAAACCGCCTTCAGGTTCATTTCCGCCTTGTCTAGGTCAGCTTCGGCTTTGAGCCGCGCGGCATCTGAAGAAGCTTTCTGAGCCCTTAGCGCCTCCACCTTCAACTTTTCTACCTCCGCGTCGGCTTTGGCCCTGACCGCCTTCAGCTCGGCCCGGAGTTCCGCCAACTCGGAGTCCTTCATTTTGGTTACCTGTTGGTGGGAGGCCGAGAGCCGCTCGTTCCGCTGATGAGCTTGCTCGCAGAACGATTCGATGTGACGCAGGGTCTCCGAAACACGCTGTCAAAAGCAGTCGAAAGAACATAAAAAGAGAGGGGCGGAGCGGAGAATAAATCCAAAGTGAAGAAGCAATAGGACGTTTTTACATACCTATAGCTGCAGCTTCAAGATCGACCAGTATTCGAAGGATGCTAGAGGTATCGGAAGAGATAGGGTTGTTGCCATGGTGGTCGGAGTGGGCACCTCGCAGATTGGGGTGAGCGCCGACCGAGGGAGGTGCAACCATGCCTGGCGGCGGCAAGGCACTGGCCAGAATGGGTTCGATTGTGTCTGGTGGCAGCACCATCGACCACGCCGCTGGGTGCACCCTTCCTGCAAAAGGCTTCTTATGAGTTTTCTTCTAGAAAGGAGGAGAAATGCAGAGAAGCAAATGAAGAAGTAGCTTTATCTTCCCATCTTGAACTTCCCCCTTACATTTTCTTCCAAGGCAGATGTTTTCATCGGGGCCGGTTTGGCCCCGGCAACCACCTTTTTGACTAGCCCAGCTGGTTGAAGCGATGGCACCGGCGGGTCAACGATCGAAGGCAGAGCATGCCCACACAAGACGATCATGAGCAAGGCACCAGGCTATGAACGGGTTAAGTAACTACCTAATAGCGGCATTACCGTTCTGGCCATCTCAATCGATGAAGGCTCCCTTCGAGCAAACGCTTGTGAGGCAGCCGCCAGGTTTTGCGCATCGCAACTCCAGGTGGCTCCTGCTGGTCCTCCAAAATCTGTTGGATTACGTCAGTAGTGATCTCATAGCATCCGAGCGAGCGATTGAATATCACCTGGCCAGGAGCTCTCGTCGGTGATGTTCGAAGCCATTTCGCAGGTCGCTGGAATGTCGATGACGTCGGCCTCCCTGTTGAAGGAGAATCCGCCGCCTCTTGCTACTGAGCTGCTTTGACCTTGCTGGGGTCTGTGGCAGGCGTCGCATCATCTGCAAATGACCCCGCATCAGTAGGAGCTGAGCCCAATGCCTATCCATTGCCCTGAGCTAGTTCATCGCCCAAGCCGATGGCCTCCTCGAGCTACCAACTGTACTCATCAAACGAGGCCTCCTGAAGAAAAAATTGGATAAGCGACAATGCATGTCCAAGTGCAGTAGGATTGGTCGTCATTTGAAACATACCTCTGGTCGAGGTTTGGTCAGAGAGTAGGTGCGGAGTACACAAACCCTGGGTATCCACAAGGCAGGCCGCACGGATCATCTAGGTGATGCACACGGGGGTCGGCCCGATCTTCTGATGAGAACGATACGTCGGTTTGATAGCGCATGAAGTAGATGGATCGGCTACTAACCACGAGATCAGCAACCAAGCAATCGCAACGTCACCACACGAGGCGATCAACCGAATCAAAGACCCGATCGATCCTTGTACCTGCTGCAATCGAGAACAAGCAAGAACAAGGTGAGAGCAATTCCAATCTAATAATCTCAAAGATACAAAGGTGAGGTTCTATTTCTCGTCACGGGTGGTCTAGTCGACACGCGAACACGAGGAGGGGCGCACAAGGGGTCTACCAAAACACAACAAAACCTAAGCGAAAAAAGCGGTGGCGGCCACATATATAGCGGCGGCCAGGAGGTGTAGGGCAGCCAAAAGGGTGGTGGCCACCAAAACCCTAAGATACATGGGCCATAGGCCCAAAAGTGGGGTGACGTAGCACCATGAATTTCTGGCCCGTGGTATTGTTCCGCATTTTCTAGTCGTTCTGGAGTGAATTTGGAAGTGGGGCTGGATCCATTGGAAAGCTTATCTCCTAAGCTTTCAAACGGGTGGTCGCACGCTGAAAACGGAGTCCGGGAGCCCAAGTTATGCCCGTTTGAAGTTGGCATGCTGCTGGATGGCCGAACCGGGCTTTTTGGCATCTTGGGCTTCCATATGGGCCTTCCTTGACGCGTGGGCTGTTCTGGGGGTGTGTGCTTGAGGCCCTTGTCTGTTGATGCGGGCTTGAATAGCCGAGCTTTTGGATTAAGGCCTCTCGGCGAGGAAGTTCCCGCAGTGTCGATCATTTGTGACGAAGATGGAGCAGCGTCGGTAGTCATTGGCGAAGCCGGAGAGGAAAGAGGGGCAGCGGTCTCGCTGGTCGTATCCGTGTTGGTGATGTCCTCATCATCCTCCCCTTCTTGAATTGGAGTCATCCTCGACTCCTTCTCATGATCCTGCAAAAGGTTAGTGGCAACAGGAGGCAAGGAAACAGATGTCTGCAAAGCAATATCATGTGAGGAAACAATCTTATTTAAAAGAATTTCTTTCTTGAACATTGGTTTAGATTGTTGTACTCCACTAACAAGTTTGTCATCCTCTTGTTCTTTACCATTAGTTCTTTTTGCTTTAATTTTGGCTAGCTCAGTAGGAGTCATTGGATTCAAAACCAATTTATTTCCATTAAACTTGAAAGTATATTGATTGGTTCTACCATAGTGAATAGCATCAACATCATATAACCAAGGTCTACCTAATAAAAGTGAACATGATTCCATAGGTATGACATCACAACAAACATGCTCATAGTATGAACCAATGGAGACAGAACTTGCACGTTTGTGTTACTGAACCTTACCAATTGAGTTGAACCATTCCATTGAGTAAGGTTCTTTGAAGTGGAGTCGTGGTCAAGCCAAGTTTCTCGACCATGTGTAGACTTGCGAGGTTGCTACGATTTCCTCCATCAATGATGGCGTGTATGGCGCATTCTTGCACAACAAACTTAGTTTGGAATAAGTTGTTGCGTTGAGTTTCATTGGCATGTTCCTTTGGTGCACAAAGTAGGCGATGAGACATGAGGCTCATGTAGTTGTCCGTCATTGCAGCTTTCGGTGCACACCATCTTGATCATTCTTGCCTCTGGGGTTAGTCGCAGGAGTAGCAAGCACGTTCTTATCGTTACATATTGAAATACACTTACTATCCTTCTTCTTGGGTGAGGTAGGCTTCAAATCTTTCTTGGTGGTGTGTTCTCATTCTTGGTGAAGGATAATCCCATGCTCGACCATCTCACCCTTTGATTTTGCGAGGACTCAAGTCGCTAAGTTTTCGCAAGATTTCTTTTCTCTTTCTATCAAGCATGGACCATCCTCAATATCATCCTCGTAAGTTGTCTTGCTATGTGAACCTGCCATTGTTAGGGGCAACAAACAGAGAACTCACAAGAGAATTAGTTCCTATGAACTACTAATATGTGGACAGTGGAGGATCTCACACGCTCAAGCTTACACCAAGTTCTTACCCGTTCATACCTGCAGCTTTTCAAGTTTCAATCGGTGGATGATGGTAATCTGCACTCAGGGGTGACAAAACGATTGCAAGGTGCTTCTCCGTGGTTAATAGTAGGTGGAGCTTGGATAGGTATAATATGTAGCAAAGGATAAACTAGAACCACATTAGCCAAAACAAGTTGAAAGAACGCTCAACGGCGGTACTTTCTTTGGTCCTAGGCTAGACCGTACTAGAGACGCGAGCACAGACACCAATGAAGTCACGTAAACAACAACTGAATGACCACAGCACACAAGCAAATAGCTAGGGCTTTTTTTCCACCTTTTGGTGCGGCTCTTTTATATGCACTTGCCTTTTTTTTAATTTTTTTTCCTTCTATATCAACAAGTGGCACATATGATGAATTACAACTCAAACTTTTTTTTCTGCTGCAAAGAGATCTACTATGCAGAAACTTCAAACGCTGTTTTCAGGTTTTTACTGGCTTCCAACGGAAAAAAGTATAACTGAAAAGTTGTAGATCTTTTCGAGCTGATCGATTTGCATATATGGAATGTCTATTTTGGATAAGGGAAGCCAGAGATATTGACCCCGAAATACAGACTGCTCAGAAAATCCAGGACGAAAACAGATTCCAATCCAATGCGATTTTGGGCAAGAAGACGGCGTTTCTGGAAAGTTTCACAATGGACAAAGTTGTAGAGAATTTCTCAAGCTTTCAGAAAAGTATAAGAACAGCAAAATTCGAGTTCGTATGAGGGAGTTATGACCAAAATACCGAACTGGACAGAGGAGGATCCGAATTGGACGTGACGACGCGATGGAGTTCAACTCGGTGACAAGAATGTGACAAGAACTCGAAACTCTAAAGATCAAAACACTAAGACCAGCAACGACACGACGATGCAACGCAAATTCAACAAGAATTAAACTAGGCAGTAATAGTAAAGGCCAAAAGGGGCTCGGATTAGATCAAACACACGACGAACAGATTTTTTTTTGGCTGTTTTTCTGGACTCTAGGACGAACAAGATGAACTAAACAAAGATAAGGGTGTTCTCACCAGGCAACCTGGCTTTGATACCACTTGATGCACACGGGGGTCGGCCCGATCTTCTGATGAGAACGATACGTCGGTTTGATAGCGCACGAAGTAGATGGATCGGCTACTAACCACGAGATCAGCAACCAAGCAATCGCAACGTCACCACACGAGGCGATCAACCGAATCAAAGACCCGATCGATCCTTGTACCTGCTGCAACCGAGAACAAGCAAGAACAAGGTGAGAGCAATTCCAATCTAATAATCTCAAAGATACAAAGGTGAGGTTCTGTTTCTCGTCACGGGTGGTCTAGTCGACACACGCGAACACGAGGAGGGACGCACAAGGGGTCTACCAAAACACAACAAAACCTAAGCGTAAAGAAACGGTGGCGGCCACATATATAGCGGCGGCCAGGAGGTGTAGGGCAGCCAAAAGGGTGGTGGCCACCAAAACCCTAAGATACATGGGCCATAGGCCCAAAAGTGGGGTGACGTAGCACCCTGAATTCCTGGTCCGTGACATTTTTCTGCATTTTCCAGTCATTCTGGATTGAATTTGGAAGTGGGGCTAGATCCATTGGAAAGCTTATCTCCTAAGCTTTCAAACGGGTGGTCGCACGCTAAAAACGGAGTCCGGGAGCCCAAGTTATGCCCGTTTGAAGTTGGCATGCTGCTGGATGGCCGAACCGGGCTTTTTGGCATCTTGGGCTTCCATATGGGCCTTCCTTGACGCGTGGGCTATTCTGGGGGTGTGTGCTTGAGGCCCTTGTCTGTTGATGCGGGCTTGAATAGCCGAGCTTTTGGATTAAGGCCTCTCGGCGAGGAAGTTCCCGCAGTGTCGATCATTTGTGACGAAGATGGAGCAGCGTCGGTAGTCATTGGCGAAGCCGGAGAGGAAGGAGGGGCAGCGGTCTCGCTGGTCGTATCCGTGTTGGTGATGTCCTCATCACTAGGAGAGGATGGGCCGGGCCGACTACATGAAGATGGATACCACCTGGGCTGCTTCCAACGTGCGCAGCAAGAGAACTCTATAGATAGCAAACCAACCTTGTTTAGGTATGATACGATTGTAATCCTGACCGTTATCATGTTCAGCAGATAAGGAAAGAGATGGAATCTCCATCTCGTAACTGATCAGGACTCTTCTTTGTAACCGCACCCCTCTACTATATAAAGGGGGAGTAGGGTAACATCATGATCAGATACATCGTTCGCACCTGTGAAGGTTGTTAGTTCTTCACTCGGTAGATACATGTGCTGGCGCAGGAGCTGCAGACTATTCCGATCATCTGGCCGTTTGCAGTTTGGGGGCTCGACATGGTTGGACCCCTGAAGAAGGCCCAGGGTGGTTTTACTCATCTCTTCGTCGCCATCGATAAATTTTCAAAGTGGATTGAGGCTAAGCATGTCGCCACGATCACGGCGGCCAAGCCAAGGAATTCTTGCAAGAAATTGTAGTCAGATTTAACGTGCGAATAGAATTATCACTGATAATGGCAATCAGTTCCTGGGTGAAGAGTTTCAAGATTGGTGCGACGAGCTCGACATCAAGATCTGTTTTGTTTCTGTGGGTCATCCTCGGAGTAATGGGTAGGTTGAAAGAGCCAATGGCATGATGCTGCAAGGGCTAAAAGTAAGGATCTTCGATCGTCTCAAGCCATATGCTACGCGATGGGTAAAAGAATTGCCCTTGGTGCTTTAAGGGCTGAGAACTACCCCCAACAGGGCTACCGGACAATCAACTTTTTTCCTGGTATATGGGTTAGAGGCGGTCTTACCTACCGAGTTGGCATTCGGATCCCCGCGGGTTCCGAACTACAAGGAAGCCGAGTCAGAGGAAAACAGGCTGGAAGATCTTGACCGATTGGAGGAGGCTAGGGACATCGTGGCAATCCAGTCGGCCAAGTACCTCCAGGGCCTACATCGCTATCACAATCGAAATGTTCGAGGCCGCGCTTTCTCTAAAGGAGATCTGGTCCTAAGAAGGAATCAGAAAAGTGAGCACAAGCTCTCCCCAAGCTGGGAAGGACCCTACATCGTCGATGAGGTGACGCGCCCGGGGGCTTACAAACTCAGGCGTGAAGACGGTGTGGTTATCGGCAATACATGGAACATAGAGCAGCTACGTCGCTTTTACTCCTGAACCTTGTACATTGATTATGATTATTATAAATAAAGTTTTTTCTTGACTTGCTACTCAATTGATACTCAATTAAGCAGTAAGTCAGGGGCTACACCTAATAGTGTTGCGCATGCGCAACCCTTCTTATGAGTCATTTTTTACTTCTTCTTCCTAACGATTACAACTGAGCCCGAATGCGCTAACTCCGACTAGTGAAACTCTGACCCCATGAACGGCGAACTCTAGTTTCTCAAAGCACGTGCTTGGGAGAAAGATCCATAAGCCGACTCCTGACACCCAGGGGCTAGACTAGTCGGGCAGAACGCTTAAACGAAAGAATATAAAACCACTCGGGCAAACTCAAAGATCAGTAGGGAAGAAAGAGTAAATGACATTGAGATTTCATAAAATCGAACATTAGGTCTGAATATGTTATTACATTGCATAAATTTTACAGGCGGCTAAACCTAGGCGCGACGCGCATGGCCTACTGCCTCGATAAGGGCGTCCCTTGCCTTGGCAAGCTTCGGGATGACCTTGATCAGCACATCGACGTCAGCAGCATCGCGGGCAGCGGCCTCCTGCTCCGCAAGCTCGGCCATGGCGAGCTCAAAGTCAGCCCAAAGCTCGGCGAGGAGGGCCTCCCCATCGATAGGCGCCGGCGGAGCCTCGTCTTCAAAACCGAATATCAGCTCCTCTACCGGAGGAGATGGCAGGACCTCATCGGTGGGTGAAGAAGAACGAGACGGGGAAGCCATCGAAGATTTGCAGAAGAGGTCGAAGGCTGCCAGGCAGATAAAGACTTGGAGATGGGTAATCGCTCTCATAGCGGTGACATCCTTATATATCCATAGCGTGAGAGTCGAGCGGTTTCAAATAAATGCTAGCACGGGAAGCCGAAGCGGTTCCGTGTCAGCATGAGAAGCCGAACCGGACGTGAATGAGCACACAAGCATTAATTCGAAGATCTCTTGGGGAACAACAAAGCCATTATGGTTAAGGGTTAATTCCAGAAGATAAGTTGGAGTAACTACAGCTAAAATTCTACGCATACATCATGCAAGACTCAAGTCTAGATTTTCCACTAAAGAGGCGGACGTGTCCTTAACTTCGTCAAAAAGGGCAGCAACTTGATCATCATCGACGGTTCCAGCGAAGCCCTCCTTGACTGCTCTGAGATCCACTCGGGGATACAGGGATTTCACGATTGCCAGAGCCTGGCTTGCACTCGTGGTCGCCATCTCCCGAATGTAGGTCCAGAGCTTCTCGGGCCCTTCTGTCAGCCGAAGGATGATTTCATCCTCATTGCTCAACCCTACCTCTTCAGGGTTCAGGAACTTCACCATCGCCTCGGAAGCTTCTCGGTGTCTGGCACATGATGCCTCTGCAGACTTGATCCTCTCACCAAGGACGCAGAATTGAGCATGTATCTTCTTCCGATATTCTGCAAGTAGTTCAGATTATCACCAAAAGCGCTACAGATATAAAGGAAGGTGAAGCCGAGTTGGGAACGTACCTTCCAGTTCCTGACCCAATTTCTCTGAATTGGTCCGGACTTGGAATTCAGAGCTTTCAGTGCCTTGAGCTGCTCCTCAGACACCTTATGCTCTTCTTGAAGGCCAGCGATGGTTAAGTCCGTGGCTGCAGTAGAGAAAAGAGTTAGAAAGCTAGCAATCAAAATCCTACAACAAGATGGCTGAAGACACTCACATCGGAGTAAACCCGCTAGGCTCAATTTCTCTTCTTCTAGGGTCTGGACTTGAGCCAAGAGCTTTCGAAGCTCAGTTTGGCCCTCACTCCTGACTTGCTCGACCTCGGCCCTGCACTCAACACGGACCCGCTCGAGGTCGGCCTCGTGCTCTCGTCGCAACTTGAGCTTCGGGAGTACCTCCCGGAGGATGGCATCCCTTTTCTCAGAGCAATCCCCCAGGCCCTAAGGATCACAAGAAAGAAGATTAGCAAAAGACATGCCGACTGCCATGGGCAAAGAAGAAGGGGCTAACAAGCTCACTCGGATCAGTCTGGCGCTCTCAATAGCATGGTGATAAAGCTCCTCCCTCATTTTCCTCTCATCCTCATTGCCAAAAGGCTCCCACTCGTCCTCCTCGTTGCATAGTATGATTCGCACCGAAGGTTTGGGACGAGGGGGAAATTTTGGGGGCTCCTGAGGGATTTCCTCGACTGGAGAGGAGCAGGAAGCGAGCTCCAGGGCCATCGACCTCGTAGTTGGCCGGGGCAGAATGCTTGGCGGCGGCGGAGGTGCCTTGGATTCAGAAGCCGCCTTGTCACTCTCGGGATCGGTCCCGATAGTCGGTAAAGTGGACTTGGTCAGATGCGGATCAACTTCAGCCCCCCAGGTGAGGAAGCGGTCGATGAGGCCCTCCTTGCCTGATTCTCGATGCTCTCATCGCCGGCTCCCTGGGACGACTCTGTTGGAGCATCCGCGGGGACTTTGTCCGATGGCACCCTACAGAAAAGAGAAAGAAATCAAGATACAATCCAGCAAATCAAGAGTAAGAGTTGATAGGGAAGCTAACCTGTCGGACTTCCTTATTTTGACCCTGAGTACTCTTCGAGTGGCAGAACCACTCGGAGGAGGATCCGGTTTCGCGTCAGACCTGGGACGGGGAGGAGTCGACTGCACCGAGGGCTGAGCTGCAGGATCCTTGATCGCAGAGCTCACAGTCACACAGGGTGGTTCCTGAGCCTCTCTGACCGCCGGCTCCTTCCCTTCCCGGCGCTTGGCTCTGTGCTGGGCTTTGGAGGTGCCACGTGAGATGCTGTTTCTGCCATGTGCGGTGCTGGGGGCTCCTTAATTGTTGGTCCCCCAATCGGGTGCGAAGGTGTAGGATCGAAATATACTAATGTAGCAATCAGAGGGGGGGTGAATGATTGCGCGGAAGCTAAAATCAAATTTTTGAACTTTTCAAACACCTCAATTAAAACTCAAATTGCTTGGAAATCAGTTTATGCAGTTGGGAAATAAATAGACCGATCTGGCACGAAGAGATCACTTGGGCGACAGTTTGGGCACTGCAAGCGCGATTTGGCACTTGGGGCAGCAGTTTGGGCACTTGGGCGACTAGTAGAGCACTTGGGCGGCCAGTTTGGCACTTGGGCGAGCAGGTTGGGTACTTGGACGACCAGTTTGGCACTTGGGCGAGCAGGTTGGGCGACCACGAGAACAGTTGGGCGACCACGCGCACAGTTTGGGCGAGCAGACCGATATACATCTATTAAAATAGAAATTCTCAAAGATCTATTCATTGGATTGATGTGAAATTTTAATTGTAGAAACTAGACTTAATTTTGCAGCTAACACAAAAAGAATCAGGTCAATCGGATCTACAGATCTAAAGTTATGTCCTTTGCAAAATGACCAAACTCGGGCGACCACGCGAGCAGTCGGGCGAGCAGGACATCAATCTGGGCGACCACAAAATATAGAAGATCTAACCGTTGGATTGATGTGAAATTTTAACCGTAAAAACTAGATTCAATTACGAATTAAACCCAATTAAAATCAATCTGATCGGATCTATGAATCAAAAGATATAACTTTCGTAATATGACTAAAACAATTAGCGATCTAACAGCTGGGCGACCAGACTAGCAATCTGGGCGACCACAAATTACCAAAGATCTAACCATTGTATTGATGTGAAATTTTGACTGTAGAAACTAGATTCAATTATAAATCAAACCCAATAAGAATAAATCCGATCGGATCTACGGATCAAAAGATATTACCTTCGCAAGATGATACCTTTGCAAAGAACCGAACTCCGTGATGAACTTCGTGACTGCTGTGATGAACAAAACTTCAAGCGATCGATCAACTATGTCGAAGCCAAGAGCAATACAAAAATCACCAGCCGCTGAAGATGCAAGAAGGATCTTTATTTCTGATCTGGTTACAGTACTTAAACAAAAGAGTACAACCCTAAAATCTTGCTCAGAAATAAACAGGAGACACCTCCCCCTATTTATACAGAGCAATCCTAACGAGATAGGATACAACTCTACTTCCAACATGGAAAGAGTCTGTATACATCTCAACTTGGCCCAACGTGGCCAAAAACAACTCTTGCACGTATGTACAGCCCACCTGTTGTAATTACGTGACTAACCAGCCTCCATGTGCATGTTCTCTAGCCCGAACGTCCCGCATGACATCCTCGACCACCAAGACCTCGATTCCTCCCTGAACCTAGTCCTGAACCTCAGTTCCTCCATGAACCTAGTTCCGGTCCCTTCATCGACCACGTTCGCCCTCGAGCAACACCTGCACATGAAGTAACAAGCAACGCGTCCGAGCACAAGTCCACAACTTGACTCAAAGTCAATCCATGCAACCACTCACATGAGTGCATTGCATCAAACAAAATCCATCATGCTATCACCAGCATAATAATCATCTCAACATAGCACATGCACAAGCACCACACATGCCATAACCAAAACCACTTTGCAATGCTAATTTCACCATTCAGCCAATTTTTCATCACATGATTTCACAATCTCCCCTTGATGAAAACATTGGCAACACCATTTGGAAACGAACATTGGCATTCACCTCACAATGGCAACACCATTTTTAAAAGAAGTAAAGTGACCAAAAGACAGAAAGAGAAATCTCCCCCTACAAAAAAGAACAAAAATCTCCCCCTATCTAAAAAGAAATCTCCCCCTATCAAAAAGAAAGACTCCCCCTAACAGAAAGAAAAAATGTGTGTGTGAATGTGTAATGTGTAACCAAAAATCTCTCCTTTTGACTCCAAAATTTCTCCAAACTTCTCCCCCTTTGACAATGGATTCATCAAGAATGCAAAAAGAGAGCAACAGAGAAACTTCTCCCCCTTTATGTTGTTGTTTTCCTTTTTTTTATATATGTACTGAGCATTATGAATCATGCACAAATGCACTTGCACTAAGTCATGCTATGAACAGTACTTGCACCCTCAAATCTACACATAAACAATGTAGAGTAAGCATAACTAGAAATCAAGTACTATTAACGATTTTTTGCATGGCATGATCTCCCTTTCTCAACAATCTTAAAACCTAAAAACATTGAATTTTTGTGCACTTTATTTGTGCTTTGAAAAAAAACTGATTCATTACTTTGATTGCAACAATAACAATTGCAAGGAATTATATGCACCATCGACCTTACTTTTCAACCATGCCAAGCAATCACAAGCTTAAGGTTTCATGGTTTCGGTCATACACAACCTCTTTCAAGTTCATATCATAGTGCAATGATAAGCGGTCTAGTAAAGAAGAAGTGCGATAAATTACATAACCTTGATCTTGCTTTTATCAACAATCACTTTTTGAGCTTTAGCACTTAACTTTCATATTTAGCACTTTTTGAGCGGGATCAAGATAGCCAAGAAAGTTCAACCATGACAAGATTTAATTCAAGTTGTCATTCCATTTAAAAAGTCATGACATAAACTACACCATATATGTATAAACAGGAAGTTGCAAAGACCTTGTAGCATAAACATGGCTTCAAATGACATATGTGTGTGAAATACAATGCTCAGTACTTTTACTGTTTTTGTTTTTTTGTTTTTCATTTAAGAAACACACGAAACAACAAACATGTTACACAATATTACAAAAACTTCAAAGAACTCCCCCTCAAAACAACCATCTTAAAAACCTTCTACAAAATTGTCACCTGAAGGGAATTATTTTAAAAACAAAGACTGAAAGAACAAACCTCCCAAAAAGGCAATCGAAAGGAATTTTCACCAATAACCAATAACTCCCCCTCAAATGGATAACCAATGAGATCAACAGAGAGGAGATGATGATATACATGAGCTTGAGTTATCATGGTATGTGCATAGGCATGAATCATGATAAGTGAATTCAAAGCATGAAAGGCATGATATAAGATATAACATTATTGAACATGCCAGAGGATACATATGAGCATATGAACAAACATCTCATCTAATGTCACAATTAGATATCTGTGAGTGTAAAAGACATGAGTGCAAAAAAATAGCTCACAAAGTAGATGAAGAATTATTGCACACGCCTCTTGAAAACCATCTCAAGGGTGAGAACCATCCAAGTCTTGATCCCATCTTGCAAAAGACCAAGATCCACTAAGCTTCTGTTCTCCAACCCAATCCTGAAAAGCCTACATAGCACAAGAAGATGTCGAGGCCTCGGTACTGGGATTAGAAATAAAGCATTTAGGAATCCAGTACTGAGACACACGATGAGTAGGCACAACACGAGTATGCTTGTTCACAAAATCAGATTTGCTCTTTCTCGTGTTTCTTGCAACAAAAGGTGTTTGCATCACCCTAGGCACAAAATGAGGAGTGAAATGTGCCTTCCTGAAATTAGACCTAGCCTTAGCCTTTTCTTTCTTTTGCTGTTTGGCTAGTCTAAAGCAAAAATCTACTAAGTGTCCATCTCTACTATAATGAGTGCAAGTATACTTAACATGATGTTTAGCTTTAGTAACAGAAGTAACATTTGCATTCATCATCAGATTTGAAAACCGTTTTCTAAGGCTCATTTGTAATCTCAAGTTTTCCTCTTTCAAGTGTCTTAACAACAGTAGGAGCATGCGACTTATAATGAGTATAAGAATCAAAACCTAAACCTTTGCGATGAGTACTGACTTTTGATTGATCCAAAATCATGTTTAGGTTTTTCTTTCCAGTAGTGAACCGTTCTAAAGATTTTTCCAAGTAATCAACCTTTCGAGAAAGAGTTAAACAGTTATTACATGGAACGTCCACTTTTCCTTTCTATTTGCGACAAGTTGAGCATGAGAGAACTTCATGAGTGAGCATAGCATCTGTCATTTGAGAAACACTAGCATTTGCATCATGTAACTTCAATTCCAGTATAGCACATTTAGAACAATGAGTTGTATCATGCAAATCAACAGTTGAACAGCTAGCGTTTTTAACATATTTCTCATTTTCTTTCTTTTCAAGATTGACTTGTTCTAACAAAGAAACATGTTCTTTCCTAAGCACAAGAAGCTCATCAGAATTAAGTCACATGATTTGCAAGCATCATCATCGGGAATCAAAGATTTAAGTCTAGCAATTTCAGCATTCAAAGATTCCACAAGAACATCATGTTTCTTAATCTTCTTGTCGCGTTTGTCAAGCAATTTTCCCAGACAAACAACAGCAATAGTTAATTCATCGTAAAAAGGTTCTACCTCATTGCAATCGCTGTCATGATCGTCCTTGGTGAAGCTTACATCACTCCTAGCCATGAGACACAACCCTGTCAATTCATGTTTGCTTAGAGTTGTTGTATCATCTTCACTGCTCTCCGAATCTACATCACTCAAATTGACTTGTTCAAGAGCGGAAAGGACCCGGTGGACAACTTTGCTGTGGATGAAGCTCTTTTTCTTTCTATTGCTTGGAGAGAACTTCTTCTTCTATTTTCTTTTGTCATTGTCCTCTTCTCTTGATGCTTTTCCTGCAAGTTTAGGACAATTTGGACGAATATTGATGAGGACATCACCAACATGGATATGACCAGCGTGACCGCTGCCCCTCCTTCCTCTTCGGCTTCTCCAATGACTACCGACGCTGCTCCATCTTCGTCACAAATGATCGACGCTGCAGCAACATCGTCACCGAGAGGCCTTAATCCAAAAGCTCAGCTATTCAAGCTCACATCAACAGACAAGGGACTCAAGCACACACCCCGAGAACTGCCCACGCGTCAAGGAAGGCCCATATGGAAGCCCAAGATGCCAAAAAGCCCGGTTCGGCCATCCAGCAGCATGCCAACTTCAAACGGGCATAACATGGGCTCCCGGACTCCGTTTTCAGCGTGCGACCACCCGTTTGAAAGCTTAGGAGATAATCTTTCCAATGGATCCAGCCCCACTTCCAAATTCTCTCCAGAACGATAGGAAAATGCGGAACAATGTTACGGGCCAGAAATTCAGGGTGCCGCATCACCCCACTTTTGGGCCTATGGCCCATGTATCTTAGGGTTTTGGTGGCCACCGCTGTTTTGGCTTCCCTACACCTCTTGGCCGCCGCTATATATGTGGCCGCCGCCGTTCTTTTACGCTTAGGTTTTGTTGTGTTTTGGTAGACTCCTTGTGCGTCCCTCCTCGTGTTCGCGTGTGTCGACTAGACCACCCGTGACGAGAAACAGAACCTCACCTTTGTATCTTTGAGATTATTGATTGAATTGCTCTCACCTTGTTCTTGCTTATTCTCGGTTGCAGCAGTACAAGGATCGATCGGGTCTTGATTCGGTTGATCGCCTCGTGTGGTGACGTTGTGATTGCTTGGTTGCTGATCTCGTGGTTAGTAGCCATTCCATCTACTTCGTGCACCATCAAACCGACGTATCATTCTCATCAGAAGATCGGGCCGACCCCCGTGCGCATCAAATATGGTTGAAATCACCACACTCATAGCATCTTGGAGGGCCACCACCAACTCTCTTTCTCATTCTCACATTCTGCAAAGCTTTATTAAACCAAGAGAGTGATGCCAAGTCTTCTTCCAGAAATTCCTCAATCTGTTCATCGGTTAGTGAAGACAAGAAGGACAAAGCAAAACTTGAAGAAGCATTATTTTGAGACATGCTAGCTTGAGAGGTCAATGCAATTGATTTATGATCAGTCCTCCTAGCAAAAACATCCAATTCATGAGTTTTTAGCTTAGAGAAAAGAACATCTACAGTAAGTTCACTCATGACAGTCGATTCTCTAATGGATGTAACTTTCATCTCCCAAATAGACATGTCTAATGCACCAAGCAATTGTCTAGCATTTGTAGCCTCATCAAAGAAAACTCCAACAGCACGTAAGTTGCTAAGAATCTTATTGAAACGTGCAAAGAAATCATCTAGTGACTCACCAGGCTTCATCTCAAATCGCATGTATTCTTTCTTATATATATCTTGGCAAACCTCTTTGATAGTGTTAGATCCCTCATGATAATCACAAAGAGATTTCCATACCTCATATGCAGACTTGAGATGGATCACGCGGTCGAAGTCACTTCTTCCCAAACCTTGGATGATCAAATTTCGTGCTCTGCTATTCGCTTCAACCTGTGCTTGATCGGTTTCATTGACTTGATCATTCTCAGGAACTTGATATGGTTTGTACACCTTCTCCCAGATTGCAAAGCCCTGAGCTTGAATGTATGCCTCCATCTTTGCTTTCCAAAACTGAAAATCAACACCATCGAAAACACAAGGTTTTGTCGAATACCTATCCATTGCTACGGTTTCTAATCACTGGTTAAGAATAATTAGACAAACCTTGCTCTGATACCACTTGTAGGATCGAAATATTGTAATGTAGCAATCAGAGGGGGGATGAATGATTGCGCGGAAGCTAAAATCAAATTTTTGAACTTTTCAAACACCCCAATTAAAACTCAAATTGCTTGGAAATCAGTTTATGCAGTTGAGAAACAAATAGACCAATCTAGGCAACCAGTAGATCACACAGATGTTTAAGAAGAAATAGGTGGTGAAAAAGGCTAAGATGTGGGCGAATTTCAAGAAACGCCTCGCACAGATGAACAAAGATGGAAATTTGAAGAATGAAGTTGGGATTCAGGTTGATTAACTCAATTTTGTAAAAATGGAGAATGCCACAAAAGAAAGCGCTGCTTGGGAGGCTAAATCCATACTAGAAAAAAGATTCAAAAACCACAATCTTGTCATATTGGGGAGTAGGGAAGGATTCACCTGCGGCTGGATACACGCATATCATCGCCAAAGGAGGAAGAACTCTAGAGGTAACCAACTCCTCTAAGCGTTGCTCCATCGTTATTGAAGTAGCCCAATCCTTGGGTGAGGGCTTCGCGGGAGCGCTCTGGGAGGAGGAAGAAGAAGACATCTTCGGAAGGGCTTAGCAGTGGCGCAAGATTGGGGAATGCGGTGGTGATTAACCCTAGCGGCGGAGATTGCTGCGAAAATATCTAAACTCAGAAGATGAAGGGCAGGTGTGTGCAATGTGCAGAAAGCCACTTTACCGGCACCAAGCCTCGTATTTATAGGAAGCGACGCTGAATTTTGCCTTGAGTGGAAAAAGTCGTTTCGCCTTTCATATTTTGTCTGGATTTGACCTAGGGTATGCCCCATGATGGGCCGCTAGTTGTGCGTCACAACCGTCACACACAAATACTCGTAGGCCAAATTTAGTTTGGGATATGGTACGCCCTATGATGGGCCGAATGCCAATAACCGTATCAAACGGGATTTAGGTACCTTCCAAACCGAGTTGAACTATCATCTTGCGATATACCTCATGTTAGGTCGATTGCTGGTTACCACACAAGATGGAATCAGATATTGCAAGTTGATTCAGAACAAGGATTCCAGGGGTACGTCCCACGATGAGCCACCAGCTGTATACCATGAAAATCAGGTACAGGTATCACTCGGATAATCTATGGTACGCCTCATGATGGGCCAAAAGCTGTGTGCCATGACAATGGGGCACAGATACCACTTGGCTAAAGCCAACCTAAATAAGGGTAAGCCCCAAGCTAGGCCGACTACCAATGTCCCAATAATTGGGTTGGGTACCACTTGGAAAAGTTGATCATGGATCTCTATTGAGTCCTCTGTAATCTCCTTGCCTATAGCATGGCACTTGGCATGGAGAAGGAGCCAGACGAGAGTTCATGCCAAGAATTGGAAGCACTCAGCGTGGAGCACAACTCAATTGAGGCGTAACCAGGAGGACGGCAACTCGATCGCAAAGCACTCGGGGGTTACTGTGGAGTACACAAACCCTAGGTATCCACAAGGTAGGCCGCACGGATCATCCAGGAGAGGATGGGCCGGGCCGACTACCTGAAGATGGATACCACCTGGGCTGCATCCAACGTACGCAGCAAGAGAACTCTAGAGATAGCAAACCGACCTTGTTTAGATAGGATACGATTGTAATCCTGATCGTTATCATGTTCAGCAGATAAGGAAAGAGATGGAATCTCCATCTCGTAACCAATCAAGACTCTTCTTTGTAACCGCACCCCTCTACTATATAAAGGGAGGGGGTAGGGTAACATCATGATCAAATCATCAGCGATAAGCTAGACACACATAATCCCAGAGCATAGGACTAGGGTATTATCTCCTCCATGAGAGTCTGAACCTGTATAATTCCTACGTTTTGTGCTACCATCGAGTTTGGATTCAACGCTCAGCCCCATTTTCATTATTACCGACAATAAACGTCGACAGTAGGCCTCTACACCGCAAGGGCCAGGTTCTGAGCCCTGAAATATCTTGCTCAGTTGAGAGGAGATATTTGCATCTGATAGGACTATTGGTCAGTAAGTCAGCCTGTTAGCCATCAATCATGGTGAAAGAAAAAGAGCAATAGATAAAAGTTATTACTGCTTACTCTTAGAGCTGTCTCTGGTTGCATCATCGAACCCAGAGTACTCCCAGGCCAGCTGGTCCCAGCACTTCAGCGGGCTCGACTGCCATGTCAGAAAATCTCGGTCAACATGCCACTTGGTTAAGCCCCTCTTCCTTAGCTCCTCAATTTTCTTGACATAACGTGCATTCCGCGTAGTCGATGGAGGGATTTTCGTCCAGAGGTCGGTGGAGTTTGGGAAGAATGGTTGATAAGCCAGGGGAAAATTGACTGTATCCAACGAGGTGATATAAAACCACCACTTCTTCCAGTCCGATTGCCAGAAAGAAGTGACCAGAACCGGAATATATACACTAGTAGCGTCGTTGCAGAGGTGAAATCCAGCACCCCCAATGACCTCATTCTTGGTCAATCTCTTCAAGTAGTAAAAATGGCGAAGCAAATTGAGGCTGGGTCTGATACCCAAGAAGGCCTCACAAAGATGAGTGAATACGCTGAGCATTGTAATCGAGTTAGGGCTCAGGTGAAAAAGCTGAATTTCATAGAAATCCAGAACATCAAGTAGAAATTTAGAGGGGGGAAAGCTGAGATCACAGCGGGAGAAAGACTCAAAAACTATAGTCTCATCCTCATCGTTAGGGGTCGGATAAGCCTCATCGACGGATAGTCTCCAATGGAAGAACTCCCAAGGAGGGACGAAGCCGCCTTTCTATAGCTGTACGAGATGTTTTTCTGTCATTATCGACTTTTGCCACACCTGTTGGAAGGTCTCATCGCTGAAGACCGGCCCGGCCACCGTAGTCTCCTTCTTTAGCTGTGCAGCGGTCTTAGGGTTGGCAGAAGGACCAGAAGCCATTGGGAGCAGACGAAGAGAAGATCTCTCAAAACGCAAGCAAGGCAAGGGCTCAAAGGGGTGAGATGGAGGCTTTGAGAACAAGGCTGAGGATGAAAGAATGAAACGGCTATAGTTCCGAATCCAGGGATTTATAAACCAAAAGTCCTTTAGGCACAACGGTTCATTTCCCTCCTACGGCACGTTGATCACCGAGAAAAGTGGAATGATGGTGCCGCATTCGCCGTAGCACCTCAGACAGGAGCAATAAATGCTCAAACTGCTCAACGTTCAGAATTTTTGACAATCGTTCCAACTTTGCTCAGAGTAGAGTTGACTAGTCAATATCGAGCGATGTGAGGTTACCCTAAGCATTCGAGCTGGACTTGCAGCAGGGTGCTCTACTCCGCACATCCTACTTGATACTTAGCGATTCTCAACTTGCTCGAATCATTTGACCATAAGCAGGCAAGGCATTGCTCGACCAAACTAGATTTCGCAGTAATCGACCAAGCGCTCAAACGGACCCTCCGCTAAGAGTTCGGGGGCTACTATCGAATATCCAAATATGGGATATGGACATACACCATAAAGTCAAAGGTCATACCACATATACCTCCACCGGTATTAGGATATTCTGGATATCTCAGGCCCAAACCAATGGGATAAGATATACGCGGGAAAGGATATCCTCACACAGGGAAGGATTCGATCATGTTCTTGATACGAGAAAACCCTCTCGAATACACCCGGCAGTTATGAAAGTTCAGATACGATATGGAGATCATAACGGCAACAGACTCCTCATCGACCACGATTCAGTACTCTAACCCACCATATAAGCAATTCGGAAGCAACCCTCAAACAACAACCATCTAGAGCTAGACGCACAAAAAGATCTCCGAGTAAGACATCCATTAGCCATAGTCTAGCCACTTCTAGATCTATTTCTCCTTGTAATCAGGACTAGTCTCCCCAATTTGTAAGCTGTTCATTGATCTCATATACCATTCACACAGGAGTAGGGTATTACTCGACCAAGAGGCCCGAACCTATCTACATCGTGTTCCCCTGATTGTGTGTTTGACTCTGCGCATCTCGAAAGTACCCGAATATAACTGTGTTGTTGATCACTAACCTTCGACAATACAATCACTGTACTCTCAACAGTCCATCCCTGTTGAGTCTCCACTTCTCTCTATAGTAATATGTACACCGTTGTATTGGTATGTGTTTCACCCACATCTCTGTGTGGACACCCCTACAAGCAATCCATCTTAGAAAGCCTATAATACTCTAGCCTTCCAATATGTAAAACTAAATCTATGTAATTTCATAGGTTAAGGCTATCCCATACTAACACTTATGGTTGTATTGCTAATTCTTGAATTATACAACACTTAGTTCAGCCCTTAATCCAATCCGGGTGATAAATCTCCCCCTATCTACATGCAAGTCATGTGCACATCTAGCTATTGCCAATAATCGCTCATGTCAAATCGTAGTTTTATTTGCCAATTTTACCAAAATATCAATATCTTTTAAGACATATCCAACCTTTTTAAATTATAAAGAACAATATGACTGTGAGGAGCCGCCCAGACCGTCCTCGGGTTATTTGAATGTTCAGTCGCCCTCATCGGATTTGGAGGCTAGCAACGGATCACCGATGGTGCTCACAGTGCTAACACCCAAGCCCAATTAGGACAACAACGATCCCATTCGAATAACTCGACAACAATCCCGCTATTCCCCCGGTATGTGACCCGAAGCTCGCCCAGGATCGCCCCGCTTACCGGTTTCCATTGCCATATCAATTCAATTCGCATAAAGGGGGCAACGAACCCAAAACTTTACTACCAGACACGCAACGCGGAAGCACAACAACGACTAAAAACCAAAGCACAAAGACAAACCAAACAACCACGCGAAGCAAGAACTAGCCTAGACTCAGGAAATCTACAAAATTTCGGCATGACGCCCCTAGAAATATGGACATCCACTCAGCAGACAAAAGAAACAAATAACTAAACAGATATATATCACAACCAACCACAAGCATAAACAACGACATAGATAGATACAACATCACATACAGGAGTTAAGCATGGTGATACCACGAGGTCCAACAACTGAATTAGACAAGTACTTTAAACAAAGCCATGACAAGTTTTAAAGCTAACTATACAACAAAATGAAAGAACCACCACCAAATTCAACCCAAAATAAGACATCTCAGGAAGTGTCTCGCCTTGAACACTTAGAGGCGTTTATCGCTGAGCTAGCTTTTACTCGGTGCCCGCCCGACCACCGAGAAGCGAGCAGACAGAACTCACACCCATCGGGTCCTCACTGAAAAACCACAAAGCGTAGCATGAGTACGAAGGTACTCAGAAGACTTACCCGTGGTCCATATATGACCGACTCGAAGGAATATGCATTTGGATGTAGCAAGGTATAAGCTTAAGGTAAAAGTGCAGAAAAGCTTACTTTGTTGCATAATCAAATTCAACTACACAAATTTCAAATTCATAGCAGTTATGGACAGCACCTATTACTAGAGTGAGAGCTGAATTTAAACATTAAAGAGAGCAATTAAAATCATGAACAAGTATCAACATCAAGTAATCTAACTATTTTCAATTTAAGTTATTACTACGTTGAAATGTCGGATGATACAAGCGTGCTCATATCCGAGAGTGCGGCAATTCGAATCGCTTATTCACCCTGCAGGGGAGCATCAATCGCACGACATGTGTCACAAGGAATCTCATGTCAACCCTCCTCCCATCCATATCTACTCGTTGAACCATCCTCATGCGGCCCGAGCACCTAGCAACCTCCCTCGAGCGGCTCAAGCCTCGCTTAGCCCTCGAGAGAGGCCTAGGCCTCGCCCTCAACCACGTCCAATCGCATGAGGGCATGACCCATCGAGTAGTATGCCATGAAAGGGTGGCTTACTGTACCATTATATCGGGCATGCGATCAACAAGGGGTGCTCGATCAACATGGCAAACAACGGATCGGTCCTTAACCAACACAGGCGAGACTACAACATTTGAGTCTCCACACCCAAATGATCCAACCCTCTCGCCCGGTCTCAAGTTTTCATTTCAAAGCATAATTATAACCAATTGCAACCCATTAGAGTGAAGTAATTAATCTCAAATGATGTAGCCATCCACCACTTGGCCCATACCCGACATCTAAGCAAACTAAGCATGGACACAATATAATTACCCATATACTAGTTCCAAGGGAAGTGTTCAACAATCATCAATGAATGTATGTGCAGCAATTAGGTTCTAATACCATTCCCACATTTCAATTCCTAATGCATAACCTAACCATCCAATAAGCAATTCATTCACAAAAATACAATTATGATAAGGTTGAATATGCTTAGGTGCTTGCCTTGAGCTTCTGCGGGATTCTTAACAATAGACGGCTCACCGGTACCCCCCTCGGTCACCGCCGCGTTAACCTCCGCGTGCTCGTTCTCTACACGTTCGCCATGTATGAAAAATGAGATGCATGCGATGCATATGAAATGAAAATACTAAATGCATCCTCAAGACAAATCCAAAAGTGCAAACATTCATCTCAATTGAAGAATGAAAATGCAATTGCAAGACTCCACTTCTACTCTAAAGCCAAAATCTGAAAACAACAAGCATACATCCCTAAACAGGCATAACTCTTGAATGCTTAATCTAAAAATTGATTTCTTTGACTCTAAAGAACCACAAGAGGGTGATCTAACTTTAACATACAACACAACATTAAGAATATAGATTGAAAGTTTTTAACTAAACTCTGAACTTCAGCCCCAAAATCTGAATTTTCAGAAAAACTGGTTTCAGGACAGCATGTATACAAATGACCATAACTTTTTGATCACTTAGCCAAATTGAGCAAACTCATAGCCTAAACGACCACAAGACATAGACCTACAAATTAGCTTTGGCCAATCACCCAGTTTCTGCCCAGATAACGTCCAGTTCGGCCAGGAATAGAGGGCAGTTTCAGAGTTCAAAATACTCAGAGCTTCAGAACAGCATGCACCAATTTGAACATAAAAATTGCTATTCTTAATGGAATTGAGTAAATGATAACATTTTTACAATCTACATAAAATTTCCTACAACTCCACAGGCAAAAATAATTTCTAATTCGGCCTCTAACTAATTTTTATTCACAGCTCAAGTTTCTACCCGAAATCTTCAGTATTTTCAGAGCAGCAAGCAGTAAAATTGCCATAACTTTCAGCTGGGTTAACGAAATTGAGTGATTCCAGTTGGAGATGAAAGATAATTTCATTATACACAACTTTCTCTACAGCCAACCTAGCAGAAAATGCTCGGAACTTGCTCAAATCACCACGAAACAGCAGCTACAAAATCTGCTCGAATTTCAGAACTATGCTCCAAACCCTAGAATGGCTATTCCCCAACCAAATCTCCAAATCTCTACTCACCAAAGCTCCCAACTCGACCAATGCTGCCCCCAAAACCAGAAAACACAAACCCTAGATCAAGGGAGGGCCTCACCTCATGGGAGTGAAGGAGGAAGAGGAGGAGGGAGCTGCTGCCTTGGTGGAGAAGAGGGAGGCCGGCAGCTTGGAGACAGCAGGGAGGAGGAGGCCGGCCAGGGGGGGCTGCTGGGGAGGCGCCACCAAGGGGAGAAGCTGGAGGAGAGCTTTGGCCAGGGAGAAGTGCTGGAGAAGAGATAGGCGCCAGGAGAATGAGGAGGGAGTTCGGCCCAGGGAAAAGAAAGAGGGTGGAGGGGGTGTTCGGCCAGGTAAGGGAAAGAAAAGGAGTCGGCTGGGAGGAGAGGGAGTGAGGGTCGGCCAGGAAAGAAAAAAAAATACGAGGAGGGAGTGGCGGCCCAGCCAGGGAAAAAAATCAAAGAATTGCTGCTTCGGTTCGGGAAAAATCTTCAGAAAGGAGCTTCGGTTCTTTGCTGCCAACCCAAATTTTGTAACACTTGATTTTTGTTAAGTTTGGACCGAATTCGATTTTTGGCCATGACAAGTCCTCCCCCCATAAGGGAATCTCGCCTCGAGATTCGAAAATGAGAGCATAGATGGATAGAATAGAATCTATATGGGCAATGCAGCCACATACAAAAGATATGACTTGATTGCAAAAAGATTGGATGACAGCACTTACATAGCATTGAAGAACTCGGGATACTCGATTTTTAAACGGTCTTCCCGCTCCCATGTGGCTTCATCTTCAGTGTGATTGCTCCTTGAACTTTGTAGAATTTGAGAGTCCTCCCACGAGTCTTATGCTCACTTCCTCCAAAACTCGAATAGGATACTCTTGGTAGGATAGATCGGGCATAACCTCAAGTTCATCCACTTCGAGATGTTCAAAGGGAATACGGAGGCACTTCTTCAATTGCGATATATGGAAGACATCGTGGACCATCGCTAGAGCGGGAGGAAGCTCTAATTGATATGACACTTGACCACGTCTTGCCAGGATCCGGAAAGGTCCTATGTATCGAGGTGCCAATTTTCCCTTAACCCCAAAATGATGGGTGCCCCAGAGGGGAGATACCTTCAGATAGACATAATCACCAATGTTGAAAGAGAGAGGTCTTCTACGATGATCAGCATAGCTCTTTTGTCATGATTGTGCTATCCTCAAGTTTTCTTGTATGGTCTTTACCTTCTCTTCTGCCGTCATGACCAGTTGAGGTCCAAAGAGTGAACGTTCTCCACTCTCGGACCAGTTCAGGGGTGCGCGACAGCTGCGACCATAGAGTGCTTCGAAGGGGGACATTTTGATGCTAGTTTGGTAGCTGTTGTTGTAAGCAAACTCAGCATATGGAAGACATTCATCCCATTTCTTCCCATAAGACAGAACACAAGCCCTCAACATGTCCTCAAGGATCTGATTGACCCTCTCGGCCTGGCCGTCAGTTTGGGGATGATATGCCGAGTTGTGAAGCAGCTTGGTGCCCGATGCCTCGTGCAGACTTCTCCAGAATCGAGAAACAAACTGAGACCCTCGATCGGAAACTATCCGCTTTGGTACTCCATGAAGACATACAATCCATGATATGTACAATTCCGCATACCTCTTGGCTTGATAAGTGGTGCGAACGGCTAGGAAATGTGCGGACTTCGTCAACCGGTCAACTATAACCCATATCGAGTCGTGACCCGAAGAAGTCGTCGGTAGGCTGGTGATGAAATCCATGCCAACCTCTTCCCACTTCCAACTTGGAATGGGCAAGGGTCAAGAGTGCCGGTGGCCCGAGATGTTCGCCTTCACCCGTTGGCAAACATCACACTCGGACACATAGCGAGCAATCTCGCTTCATGCGAGTCCACCAAAAGCTGTTGCTTCAAGTCTTGATACATTTTGTTGCTGCCCGGATGAATTGTGAGCAAGGAGTTGTGGGCTTCATCGAGAATCTTCCTTCTCAACTCTTGGTCTTTAGGGACGAGTAGGCGCTTGCCGAACCATAAAGTTCCACAATCATCAAGATGAAAACAAGTAGCTTGGCCGGAATTCAACTTGTCACGTATTCGGGCAACACCCTTGTCCTTCTTTTGCACCTCTCTAATCTGATCTAGCAGCGTGGACTTCAACTCTAGGTTGGCCAAGAACCCTTCTTCAACTATTTCTATGCCAAGTTTCTGCAATTCTGCACAGATAGTGGTACTTTGGGGTTGAAGAGTGAGGCAATTGCATCGGGACTTGCGACTCAATGCGTCAGCCACCACATTAGCTTTTCCCGGGTGGTAATGCACTTCCAAATTGTAGTCCTTGATCAGTTCAAGCCACCTTCTTTGCCTCATATTCAAATCACCTGAGTGAAGATGTACTTGAGACTCTTGTGATCAAGATAGATGTTGCACTTGTTCCCAAGAAGGTAGTGGCGCCAAATTTTTAGAGCATGAACCACGGCGGCAAACTCTAAATCATGAGTTGGATAGTGCTCTTCATGTCGTTTCAATTGCCGAGACGCGTGGCGATAACTCGGCTTTCTTGCATAAGCACACACCAAGTCCGATACCGACGATCGCAATAAACATCGAATGGCTTGTGAATATCAAAGTTGCGTGAGGACAGGAGTTGTAGTAAAGTATTTGTTTCAAGGTCCGAAATGCTTGCTCACAACCCGCTGACCATTTAAATGCAACACCCTTCTTGAGTAGCTCGGTCATAGGTTTGGCAATCTTCGAGAAGTCTTGAATGAATCGGCGATAATAGCCGGCAAGCCCAAGGAAACTACGGATCTCCGTGATAGTTTTGGGCTGTTCCCACTCGAGAACTTCTTGCACTTTGCTTGGATCGACAAAGAACACCTTGTTCGGAGAGGACATGTCCCAAGAAAGATACCTCCTTCAGCCAAAACTCACACTTGTTGAATTTCGCATAAAGGCGATGTTCTCGGAGTCTCTCAAGAACGATGCGAAGATGCTTGGCATGCTCTTCTACATTTGCTGAGTAGATGAGGATATCGTCAATGAAGATGACCACGAAGGAGTCAAGTTCCTCCATGAAGATGGAGTTCATAAGGTACATGAAGTACGCCGGTGCATTCGTCAAACCGAACGACATGACGGTATACTCATATAGGCCATAACGAGTGGAGAATGCCGTCTTCGGGATATCTTCAGCTCGAATCTTGATTTGATGATACCCGAGTCTCAAATCAATCTTGGAGAACACTCGTGCACCAGCAAGCTGATCAAAGAGGATATCAATTCGAGGAAGAGGGTACTTGTTCTTTATGGTGACTGCGTTCAAAGGACGATAATCAACACACAGGTGGAGAGAACCATCCTTCTTTGCCACGAAGAGAGCCGAACAGCCCCAAGGTGAGGAACTTGGATGAATGAATCCCTTGTCCATCAGTTCCTTCAGTTGATTCTTCAATTCGGCCAATTCATCGGGTGACATTCAATACGGCCGCTTGGAAACTGGAGCAGCCCCGGGCTGAAGTTCCACTACGAACTCAATATCCCGATCGGGCGGCATCCCCGGCAATTCCGCTGGGAACACATCCGGGTATTCAGAAACCACGGAATGGACTCTAACTCCTCAATTTCAGCACCATTCAAGGAGCAAAGAGTGGCCTTGCCACCATCAAGAAGTAGAGTTAACCTGTCGCCCATCGGTCCCTTGAGCGAGATGGAGCGACGAGAGCAATATAGGACGGCTTGCTGCCATGTTAACCAATTCATGCCCAAGATAATATCCATCCCACGAAGATCGAGGAGCAACAAGTTGACAAGGAACGGAACCCCTTGGATCAGCACAGATGCTTCTTGAACTACTTGATTAGCGACCATTTTGAACCCGGTGCTTCAATGAGGAATGAGGTGTTCTTTGCAGCTCACTCTCATTTGATGGTGCATAGCAAAATCCTTGAGAATAAAAGAATGAGAAGCCCCCGAGTCAAATAAAACCCTAGCAAAGATGCCCATCAATGCATAACATACTGTCAACACAAGTTGTCGCCCTCTGGAATTTCTTCGGCGTCGGTGTAGTTGACTCGGCCATTCTTTGAAGCTTGAGGTGCCTTCCCGTTGGGACGTGGAGGCGGTGCGGTAGCGACTTGAGGCCTTGGAGCATTGAAGTTGTTGTCCCGCTTTGGAAAAGGACAATCCCTGATGAAGTGTCCCGCACGCCCACAATTGTAGCACGGGCCTGGACCTGAATTCGCCCCCACTCTCACTCCCGGCTGCGGCTGTGGGGGACGGGGAGCAACAACAGGAGGTCGGGCCATGCCAGCCTGTAGGGAAGGTACAGGAGCAGGTGCTCGAAGTGGAGGAAGGGAGACAGCCCGAGCACGCTGCGAACTGCCACCTGCAGACAACTGTACCACCCGCTTCCGCTTCTTTTCTTCCTGGTGGTTCTTCATCTTGTGCTCCACTGTGATCGCCCGACTGACCAAAGCATTAAAATCAGAAAAGTCGCACACTGAGAGCTTGTCTTGCATCTTGGCTGACAGTCCATTCATGAAGCGATCTTGCTTTTTCTGGTCAGTGTTCACCTCTTCTGGTGCATATTGAGCGAGATAGTTGAACTCGCGAGAATAGTCCATCACGGACTTGCTCAACTGCTTGAGGGAGAGGAACTCCTGCCTCTTGATATCCATGAGCCCCTTCGGGATATGATATGCCCGAAAGGCCTCACGGAACTCTGCCCATGACACCTGATGACCGGCAGGCTGCATGACAAGGAAATTGGCCCACCAAGCACCAGCAAGGCCTTGAAGTTGTTGAGCAGCAAATAGAGCCTTCTCATGATCTTCGCAGTGAATGAGAGCAAACTTTTGCTCAATTGTGCGCAACCAATCGTCTGCCTCAAGTGGCTCGCGGGCGCGAGAGAAGGTAGGTGGCTGTGTATGCAGGAAATCCAGATAACCATTGGGTCGGTCTCGCCCTTCGCGGCCACCTCTAGGAGCCTGATTCTGAACAAGCATCTCAAGGATTCGGTTGGTTGTTTGCTGATTCTGCTCCGACCTCAGCAACACATCCAAGAGGTTGGGAGGAGGAGGCGGATCACCATCGTGGGGCTGCGATCGCCCCGCAGCCTCATCACCTCCCGCACCTCCGCGGGTCCTCATTCTGTCGTCAACCAAGGTCAGACGACAAGAGTTAGACTCCACATGGAAGGGATAGGCTCTTAGACTTAGTTAAAAATCCGAATTTAAACATGATCTAGACAACAATACAAGACAAGGAATTCTACAAGTCTAACATAAATAAAAGCATAAATCATGATGCAAGATGGACATGGCAAGACATATGCATGCATGGTATGAAATGCACGGTTCCAACGTAATCGTTTCTCCCACGCTCACCATTCAACCTGCACAACTTAATTATATACATAGGGCGGGTAATATAGCACTAATTGCTACCTAGAATATTAAATAAATCCTAATCAATCACCTAAGTGGTCGTCAAGTTTACGGTTCGTCTTTATGCACCTTGCTCTGATACCAGCTTGTGAGGAGCCGCCCAGACCGTCCTCGGGTTATTTGAATGTCCGGTCGCCCTCATCGGATTTGGAGGCTAGCAATGGATCACCGATGGTGCTCACAGTGCTAACACCCAAGCCCAATTAGGACAACAACGATCCCATTCGAATAACTCGACAACAATCCAGTATTCCCCGATATGCGATTCAAGCTTCGCCCAGATCGCCAAGATACCGGTTTCCATTGCCATATCAATTCAATTCGCATAAAGGGGGCAACGAACCCAAAACTTTACTACCAGACACGCAACGCGGAAGCACAACAACGACTAAAAACCAAAGCACAAAGACAAACCAAACAAACACGCGAAGCAAGAACTAGCCTAGACTCAGGAAATCTACAAAATTTCGGCATGACGCCCCTAGAAATACGGACATCCACTCACTAGACAGAAGAAACAAATAACTAAACAGATATATATCACAACCAACCACAAGCATAAACAACGACATAGATAGATACAACATCACATACATGAGTTAAGCATGGCGATACCACGAGGTCCAACAACTCAATTAGACAAGTACTTTAAACAAAGCCATGACAAGTTTTAAAGCTAACTATACAACAAAATGAAAGAACCACCACCAAATTCAACACAAAATAAGACATCTCCGGAAGTGTCCTGCCCTTGAACACTTCCGAGGCGTTTACATCGCTGAGCTAGCTTTTACTCGGTGCCCCGCTTGACCACCGAGAAGCGAACAGACAGAACTCACACCCATCGGGTCCTCACTGAAAAACCACAAAGCGAAGCATGAGTACGAAGGTACTGCAGAAGACTTACCCGTGGTCCATATATGACCGACTCGAAGGAATATGCATTTGGATGTAGCAAGGTATAAGCTTAAGGTAAAAGTGCAGAAAAGCTTACTTTGTTGCATAATCAAATTCAACTACACAAATTTCAAATTCATAGTAGTCATGGACAGCACCTATTACTAGAGTGAGAGCTGAATTTAAACATTAAAGAGAGCAATTAAAATCATAAACAAGTATCAACATCAAGTAATCCAACTATTTTCAATTTAAGTTATTACTACGTTGAAATGTCGGATGATACAAGCGTGCTCATATCCGAGAGCGCGGCAATTCGAATCGCTTATTCACCCTGCAGGGGATCATCAATCGCACGACATGTGTCACAAGGAATCTCATGTCAACCCTCCTCCCATCCATACCTACTCGTTGAACCATCCTCATGCGGCCCGAGCACCTAGCAACCTCCCTCGAGCGGCTCAAGCCTCGCTTAGCCCTCGAGAGAGGCCTAGGCCTCGCCCTCAACCACGTCCAATCGCATGAGGGCATGACCCATCGAGTAGTATGCCATGAAAGGGTGGCTTACCGTACCATTATATCGGGCATGCGATCAACAAGGGGTGCTCGATCAACATGGCAAACAACGGATCGGTCCTTAACCAACACAGGCGAGACTACAACATTTGAGTCTCCACACCCAAATGATCCAACCCTCTCGCCCGGTCTCAAGTTTTCATTTCAAAGCATAATTATAACCAATTGCAACCCATTAGAGTGAAGTAATTAATCTCAAGTGATGGAGCCATCCACCACTTGGCCCATACCCGACATCTAAGCAAACTAAGCATGGACACAATATAATTACCCATATACTAGTTCCAAGGGAAGTGTTCAACAATTATCAATGAATGTATGTGCAGCAATTAGGTTCTAATACCATTCCCACATTTCAATTCCTAATGCATAACCTAACCATCCAATAAGCAATTCATTCACAAAAATACAATTATGATAAGGTTGAATATGCTTAGGTGCTTGCCTTGAGCTTCTGCGGGATTCTCAACAATAGACGGCTCTCCGGTACCCCCCTCGGTCACCGCCGTGTTAACCTCCGCGTGCTCGTTCTCTACACGTTCGCCATGTATGAAAAATGAGATGCATGCAATGCATATGAAATGAAAATACTAAATGCATCCTCAAGACAAATCCAAAAGTGCAAACATTCATCTCAATTGAAGAATGAAAATGCAATTGCAAGACTCCACTTCTACTCTAAAGCCAAAATCTGAAAACAACAAGCATACATCCCTAAACAGGCATAACTCTTGAATGCTTAATCTAAAAATTGAGTTCTTTGACTCTAAAGGACCACAAGAGGGTGATCTAACTTTAACATACAACACAACATTCAGAATATAGATTGAAAGTTTTTAACTAAACTCTGAACTTCAGCCCCAAAATCTGAATTTTCAGAAAAACTGGTTTCAGGACAGCATGTATACAAATGACCATAACTTTTTGATCACTTAGCCAAATTGAGCAAACTCAGAGCCTAAACGACCACAAGACATAGACCTACAAATTAGCTTTGGCTAATCACCCAGATTCTGCCTAGATAACTCCCAGTTCAGCCAGAAACAGAGGGCAGTTTCAGAGTTCAGAATACTCAGAGCTTCAGAACAGCATGCACCAATTTCAACATAAAAATTGTTATTCTTAATGGAATTGAGTAAATGATAACATTTTTACAATCTACATGAAATTTCCTACAACTCCACAGGAAAAAATAACTTCTAATTCGGCCTCTAACTAATTTTTATTCACAGCTCAAGTTTCTACCCGAAATCTTCAGAATTTTCAGAGCTGCAAGCACTAAAATTGCCATAACTTTCAGCTGGGTTAACTAAATTGAGTGATTCCAGTTGGAGATGAAAGATAATTGCATTACCCACAACTTTCTCTACAGCCAACCTAGCAGAAAATGCTCAGAACTTGCTCAAATCATCACGAAACTGCAGCTACAAAATCTGCTCGAATTTCAGAACTATGCTCCAAACCCTAGAATGGCTATTCCCCAACCAAATCTCCAAATCTCTACTCACCAAAGCTCCCAACTCGACCAATGCTGCCCCCAAAACCAGAAAACATAAACCCTAGATCAAGGGAGGGCCTCACCTCATGGGAGTGAAGGAGGAAGAGGAGGAGGGAGCTGCTGCCTTGGTGGAGAAGAGGGAGGCCGGCAGCTTGGAGACAGCAGGGAGGAGGAGGCCGGCTAGGGGGGGCTGCTGGGGAGGCGCCACCAAGGGGGGAAGCTGGAGGAGAGCTTTGGCCAGGGAGAAGTGCTGGAGAAGAGATAGCGCCAGGAGAATGAGGAGGGAGTTCGGCCCAGGGAAAAGAAAGAGGGTGGAGGGGGTGTTCGGCCAGGTAAGGGAAAGAAAAGGAGTCGGCTGGGAGGAGAGGGAGTGAGGGTCGGCCAGGAAAGAAAAAAAATATGAGGAGGGAGTGGCGGCCCAGCCAGGGAAAAAAATCAGAGAATTGCTGCTTCGGTTCGGGAAAAATCTTCAGAAAGGAGCTTCGGTTCTTTGCTGCCAACCCAAATTTTGTAACACTTGATTTTTGTTAAGTTTGGACCGAATTCGATTTTTGGCCATGACAATGACCTAATCATTTCACGTTCCACTATTAAAGCATGGCTAAGCATGAATACTATGTAATCAGATATACCCAAGCTGACATTATGTATTGTCTAATCTTATCTTTGGGTTATCAAGGTTGACAATTCAATATTTATTAAGGAAGTTCTATGAAATGACGGTGATATCTAACAATGTCACAATGTAGTGAATTTATTGAAAATACGCGCATGCATAATAGATTTGATAGAAACAACATAAACTAATTGAAATAATAGGATCAACATGTTTAAAGGAGGTGCTTGCCTTGTTCAGTGAATTCAAAAACTAACTCGGGGTTGAGGTCCACAGTCACATCCTCAGAAATGTCGATATCTATACGTGATTCATTTTCAATGAGTTACAATAATAGGCAAAAAGAAGTAAAATAAAACCAAATTTAAATATGGATTAAAATAAAAGGTTCTATTAATAAAAAATTTAAATATTGATTTCTCTTTATGTAAGTTTATTTGTTTATGTTATGAGTTTTAAAGTTTATATCTGACGAGGGCTGGGCGTCCTTTGAACGGCTGGCGCGCGGTCAACGGACCCCCCGAGCTCGGGAGGCCCCCGGTCTTGACCTGGGCGCGTGCCGAGGCGCTCGACCTAGGGCGCGCTTGACCCGAGCATGGCCCCGCTCGACCTCGAGCTCGGGCGGGCCCTTGTTCGAAGCCACGATCCGCCCTTGGATTTCGGATCGAGCATTTGACCGACGGTTGCTCAAGGCGCGGGTCGTGGGGGGGAGTGGATCGTGCAACAAGTTCGCGAAGCTGCGCTGCCCTCAACGTGCGCGAGGGCCACCTCCCGGGAATCTAGCCCGGCCGTTGCGTGCTGAGGAGGCATAAAAACCTAGGGAACACAGTCCTTTGGGAAGAAGAGGACAACACACAACGCGCCCTAGCTCGAGCTTAGACTTAGCCATTGTTGAACTTGAGCTGTAAAAACACCCTTGTACTCAGAATTAGCCAAAAGAACTGCCGCAAGGCGACTGGAGTAGAGCTATTACCTCCCTAGGGCTCGAACCAAGATAAATCTCTTCTCCGCTTCGTTGTCGCCTCACTCCGACCATAACCACGCTCATACTTCTCCTCCGACTAAGTGAAGCGCAGCTCGGGTCCCGTATCACACCGACCCCTAATTCACTTCTTGCGGTCGGCGATCCCAATCGTCGACAGCTGGCGCCAACCGTGGGGCCCGGTTGCTTCATTTATTCGCAGGAACAACATCAAGAACCCAGGAGCATGGCGCACTTCATCGACGGACTTTCCTCAAGCGTGGATTCGGGCACGGACTCCGACTCCGTGTCCCTCGCTTCGCCGCGCCCGAAAGCAAAGACGTTCGGTGGCGACGGACAAGGCGCGGGGAAATACGGATGACCATGATCCGCAGACCAAGACGCCACGGATGGTGCACGCCGCCATCAACCAGCCATAACCGCCCCGCGGAGGCCCAGAGAGGGCCAAGACGTCCTCTGGGCCCCCTGCCTCCCTCTCGCGGGAGCGCCCCGCTTATCGCTGGGTCATGGTCGACCCGATAGGGCAAGGTCGGGGCTCTTTGGCCGAGCCCTGGCCGAAGAGCTCGATCGGGCTGCGACCGAGGTCGCGCCTTCACAGACCGAGTCGCGACTCGGGGACCCGCTCCCGGAAGAGTGATGACAACACGCCGCGCCACACCGCAAGACCATCGGACGCCCCAGCAGAGCTGGCCTCGAGCAAAGAAGCTCGGGTGAGGCTTTGACACAGGCGCACCGGCGTCCTGCGGGCACCACACCAAGTAGGGCCAGGCCCGAGCCGGGTCACACGAGCTCGAAGTCGACCGGGCAAGCAGTTGCGGACCTCTCCCGGACGTTCGCCAGCGCCAGAAGGTCCAGACCGCTTGCGTTATTTACCAGTGATTCCGCGCCCGGCACCGAGGGCGTTCCCACCGAAGGTCGGACCGCCGGGGCAGCCTCGGCTCCGAATCCAGTAGCAGCAAGGACCTCGTCGGTGATGACCACACCTGGCGCGCGCCTGTCCCGGCCTATGGCTGCATGGCGTATTCCGACGATCTGCGCCGCGTGCGGTGGCCGACCCGGTTCAAGCCCGCGCTGATCGAGCGCTTCGATGGGACTAAGAACCCCGACGAGTTTTTGTCCATCTACTCGACCTCCATCCTAGCGGCCGGTGGGGATGAGCTGGTAATGGCAAACTACCTCCCGACCGTGCTGGACGGGGCCGCGAGGACCTGGCTTTTCAACCAGAAACCTGGTTCCTTCAAGTCGTGGCGCCAAATCCAGAACGCCCTCCGCTCCAACTTTTAGAGTTGTTACGAGCAGCCGGGGAGAGAGAAGGACCTGGATCGTGTCATTCAGGGCAAGAATGAGCCGCTGCGTGATTTTGTGCGGCGGTTTATCCGCACAAGGAACCTGATTCCGAGCATCTCCGACAAAGCCGTCATCAAGGCATTCAAGTTCGGCGTCCGCGACCGGCGCCTTACTGAAGACCTGGAGATCACCTCGAGGCTCGGCGTCAACAAACTTTTCCGCATGGCGGAGCGATACGCGGACGCGAACGACGCAGTCCACTGGAAGCGCGACTACAACCAAGGTAAGCTTGGTCTAAACCAAACAGAGGCCGACCCGTCCAATTCCAGGGGTGCCGACCACGGCACCACCGCTAAGAAGCGGAAGCGTGACCGACGGGGCGGCGGCGGTCCGCCATGGTGGTGATCGACGGACGGACGGCCAGCGCGAGGTCCTCGAGGTCCGAGGTCAAGCTCGAGAGGGCTCCAAAACCCGCCAAGGTCGTCCTCGACCTCGTCAGGCGCAGAACCAGCCCAAAGAAGAGGGCTAACGACTGGCCCCGGTACACGATGCTCGCCGCAGGGGCCGAGAGACGCCGATATGACGGCAAAGTTCGCTGTTTATAGGGCGGCCGCCACGACCCGCGAACTGCAGGCTTGGCAAAGCAAACTGGACACCTTCTATGATGGGCGGGGCGAGATGCCCGTGCTCCCGAAGGATGACGACCAGACCGACAGGGTGAACGCCGGCACGGAGCACGACAACCTCGATTTGGAGTTCTAGCAGGGTGAGCGCCGGATCGATGTCATCTTTGGCGGCTCGTCGGCTTACCAGTCCAGGCGCGAGGTCAAAGCCGCCGCGCGAACCATCTACCAAGTCGCCGCTGCAAAGCCCATCGAGCAGCCCTGCAAGTGGGCCGGGGCCACCATCACCTTCTCTCCGGAGGACGCCCTTCCAGGTATGGCTCAGGACCTAAAGACCGCCTTGGTCGTGACCCCGACCATCGGCAACATCGCGGTCGGGCGCGTCATGGTCGACGGTGGCAGCTCTCTAAACTTGCTGCAGGTAGGAACGCTCGACCGGATGTAGATTCCCGGTCGAAGATCAAGAGCGTCGCCATACCCTTCTTCGATCGTTCTCGAGCTCGACCATCCCCGGGCGTGGTCTTGCCCGTGACGCTCGGGCGACTCGGACAACTTCGCGACCGAGCCTGGTCACCTTCGAGGTGGTCGAGGGTGACCTCCCGTACAACGCCATTCTCGGGCGGCCTGCCTTGGTCAAGTTCATGGCGGCCAACCATTATGGCCATCGATGTATGAAGCTGCCTTGCCCGAATGGCATCATCACCATGCGGGGCGACTGCGCAGCGGCGATGGGTGTGAGACCAAGGCCTTGGCTCTTGCGGTATCTCGCCCTAACGCGTCCGGAGGCGACGACAAAGAACGCCCGCCGTAAGGCGGCGATCCAGCCATGGGGCGACGAAGGTCAGGCCGCCGAGGAGGGCGACCCGACCAAGTGCTTCCGTCTCGCCAAGCCGAGTTCCAAATAGGAACTCGAGCTCGCCACCTTCCCAGCGCCAACAAGGGTATATTCGCTTGGGAACCTGCAGACATGCCCGGCGTCCCGAGGGAGGTGATCGAGCACAAGTTGCAGGTGAGATCCGGCTCTCGACCTGTGCGCCAGAAGCTGCGTCGTTTCTCCCCGGAGAAGGTCGCGGTCATCAAGGAGAACCTCGACAAGCTCCTGAAGGCCGGCTTCATCCGTGAGGTTAATTTCTCCGAGTGGCTGGCCAACCCGGTCATCGTGGAGAAGAAGGGAGGAAAGTGGAGAATGTGCGTCGACCATACGGGGTTGAACTCGGCTTGCCCGAAGGATAACTTCCCGCTTCCACGCATCAACCAGATCGTCGACTCCACCGCAAACGCGAAGATGTTGAGCTTCTTGGACGCCTACTCGGGGTACCACCAGATCAAGCTGGCGGTCGACGATGAGAGCAAGACTTCCTTCATCACGCCGTTTGGCACCTATTGCTATACGACCATGTCGTTTGGTCTGCGCAATGCGGGGGCCACATTTCAGCGCCTGATGACCAAGACATTCGAACCCCAGATCGGGCGAAACCTTGAGGTCTACGTGGACGACATCATTGTCAAGAGCCCCTCCGGGGGCGACCACGTTCGCGACCTCGAGGAGACCTTCGCCAACCTGAACAGGCACAAGATCAAGCTCAATCCCGAAAAGTGCGTGTTGGCGCGCGTCGCCGCAAGGTGCTCGGCTACATGATCGGGGGCTCGGGGGTTGGCCCGAATCCGGAGAAGATCGAGGCGATCGAGAAGATGGCACCCCCGACCTCGATCAAGTAGGTGCAGAGCCTCACCGGCCGCATGGCCGCCCTCAACAGGTTCATCTCGAGGCTCGGTGAGCGCGGGCTCCCATTCTTTCAAACTATACGCAAGCACGGGAGCTTCGAGTGGACTCCGGAGGCGCAGCGGTCCTTCGACGAGCTGAAGGTATACCTGTCATCCCCACCGCTCCTAACAACGCCGCAACCTGGCGAGAAGTTGCTGCTCTACCTCGCGGCCACCGCCCACGCTGTCAGTGCCGTCCTAGTGGCAGAACGGGGGTCTCAGCAGCACCCAATCTATTACGTCAGCGAGGTCTTGCACGGCCCGAAGGAGCGCTACCCGCAGGTGTAGAAGCTGCTGTATGCTCTCCTCATGGCGTCGCGCAAGCTCCGGCACTATTTTCAGGCGCATTCCGTGGTCGTCCCGAGCAACTTCCCGCTTGGAGACATCTTGCGGAACCCAGACGGCGGCGGGCGCGTCGCCAAGTGGGCTATGGAGCTGGCGGCATTTGATGTCCAGGTCGTCGCTCGAATAGCCATCAAGTCGCAGGTGCTCGCCGACTTCGTGGTCGAGCAGGTGTCGCAATCTGCGCCCGAGCCGGAGGTCGAGGATGAAAAGCCTTGGGTCATGTTCTTCGATGGCTCGAGGTCCTTCAAGCGCTCGGGGGCTGGCATCCTTATTCTCACACCACGCGGCGACCAGCTGAGGTACGTGGTTCGTTTTGGGTTAACGGCGACCAATAATGTGGCAGAGTACGAAGCTCTCTTGGCGGGCCTCCGAGCTTGCAAGGCTTTGGGCGTGCGCCGGTTGGTCGTAAGGGGCGACTCCCAGCTCGTCGTCAACCAGTACAACAAGGAGTACCAATGCTCGTTAGACTCGATGGGGAAATACCTTGCCGAGGTGCGCAAAATGGAGAAGTGGTTTCAGAACTTGGAGCTCAAGCACATCCCCAGGAACGACAACTCCAGCGCCGATTTCCTCTCCAAGCTCGCCTCCTCCGACGACGAGGTCCCACCCGACGTCATCCTGGAGACGCCGGGCGTTCCTCGATCTCCGAAAGCAGAGGCCTTGCTCGTGGCGGTCGAAGGTACACCTTCCTGGGCCAAATCCATCTGTGATTTCCTTGCGCGGGGCGATCTACCACCCGACCCTGCCGAGAGGAGCCGGATCAAGCGCCGGGCGAGTCTATACACGCTCGTCGAAGGGAAGCTCTACAGGCGGCATGTGTCCGGCATCCTAGCGCGGTGTGTCTCCACGGAGGAGGGTAAGTACCTACTAAACGACATCCATTCGGGCCTCTGTGGAGCACATTCTTCGTACAGGACGATGGTCGGCAAGGCCTTCCGCATGGGGTATTATTAATAACGGCTCTTCAAGATGCTCGTGACATCGTCGCACTTGCCGCGCATGCCAATTCCACGCCGGAAGTCACACCAGCCGCCCACGCTCCGCACCATCCCGCCGCCGCCCTTCTCGACATGGGGCTGGATATCCTCGGCCCTTTTCCCCAAGCAATGGGGAAAGAAGTTCTGTCGTGGCCATCGACACCTTCACCAAGTGGATCGAGCGTAACCGGTCTCGACCATCATCGCCGAGCGGCGGCGATTCGCTTTTTTCGCTTGTTCGTAGTCACGGTCTGAGTTCCATGCAAACTTATCACCGACAACGGTACCCGGTTTACGGTGAGTTGTTCGAGAGTTTTGCGAGGAACTCGGCATCAAAATATGCTTCGCCGGTAGCTCACCCCGAGCAACGGAGCGGCGGATGCGCTAACCGCAAATCGCCCGTATGCCAAGAAATGAGTTGCAGATGAGCTCGAACGCTACGGCAAGACACAGGTGGACGAACTTCCCACCGTCCTATGGTCTATCCGCACCACGACAAGCCGAGCCACGGGTCCACACCCTTCGGCTCGTGTTTGGTACCGGCCGCCCCGCCGCCCCGAGGTTCTACTGGCTCGCAGAGTCGCTTTGGTCGACCAAGTCGACTTCAAGCACGAACGGTCTCGACCTTACCCTCGCGAAGAAGTAAGATGCCGTAATCGCCACGATCAACACATTACCTGCAAGCTCTTCGCAGACATGCGTCTCGGTCGGTACGACCTAGGAAGCTCCTTGTTGGGGACCTAGCCCCGAGGCAGTTCGTGGCTCGCCCAAAGACCAACAAGTTCTCCCCATGGTGGAGGGCCCTATAGAGTCGTTTCAACAGATCGCACGGGGGCTTACCGGCTAGCGATGCCCGATGGCAGAGAGCTCTCTAGCTCGTGGAACATAGATCAGCTTCGGAAGTTTTATGTGTAAACTCTATACCTTACATTTCAATAAAGCTGATTGCTCCTTTTTCACCCTTTATGATTGCTTCCACTTGTGTTGTTACCATTCTTCGTACGAGCTTTTTTATGTTCGAGCACCACCTTTCGCGCGCAGCACGTTTGCTCTTGGTCTACGTGTCACGGGTTTGACGTTCACCCCAGTGGACGAGCTAAACGTAGTTTAACCTCTTCGCGATCTAGCTCTCCCGCGTCTGCGTCTCGATTCGAGGGCCTCGCCACTTTGGCTGTTGAGCAAATGCGCATGGTCGTGATGGTTGCTCGAGCATTAACCTAAGTGTGGCCATCCGCTTAGCGGCTCGCTTAGTGTCACTCCCTTGCGGGCTTTTTCTCTTCTCTCTGTGTCGTGGCCGCCGTCTGTTCACGTCTTGTGCCCAAGGCCCGCGTCGCTCGACCTCGGGCCCAACGGGGGCTAGGTAAGGCTATCCTATCGGCGCACGACCAAGAGAGCGCAAGCATGGCAAACGAGCAAAGCCGAGGGACAAGTATCCGCAACTATGAATTTAAATCAGGGACAGGGTTTCCTCGTTCCCCAAACAAAACGATCTGTTTTCTATTTTGAACATTACTTGCTTCATAACGTTTTCTACAGCTCGGCCATCTCACGGGCAAGCTTCTCTTGCTCGAGCCCGGCGACCTTAGCCCTCAGGGCCGATAGCTCACTCTAGGTCTGGAGGGCCACCGTGGAGGCATCTGCAGCTCGGCGCTGTTCGTCTTGGAGTTGGGCCATCGCGCTCGTCGCCGCCCTTTTGGCGCGCTCAAGTCTCCCTTCGAGCTCCGAGACCTTGGCCTCGAGCTCGGGGGACGCCTTCACCGAGGAAGTCGACCGATCCGCGGCAGTTTTCTCCAGTGCCTCGACCTTGGCGCGCTCGTCCTCGACCTCCTTGTTGGCGTGCCCAAGCTTCTCTTCGAGTTCCAGGACCTTGGCCTCAAGCTCGGGGGACGCCTTCGGCGGGGGAGACGTCAGCTCGGCAGCAGCCTTCTCCAGAGCTTTAACTTTAGCCCGCTCGGCCTCGAGTGCCTTGGCCGACCGTGCGCGTTCTTGCTCCACGGCCTTAAAGCCGTAGTCGCGTTCGGAGGCCCTGACCTGCTCGAGCTCTGCCGCGTGAGCTACCTCCTGCGCCCTCATCGTCCGACGCAGATCGTCGAGCTCTTGGGCCTCACCGCCGAGCTCCCCCGCCGACCTCGATGGTCCTGATGAGCTTGAGCGCCGACCTCCGCACCTCTATCACGCTCAGAGGCCCTCAAAGACATCAAGATGCTCTTGAAGGCCTTGTAGCCCGTGAGAGGCATGGTCGATCACCTTCACGACGAAAAGGGGGGGCCCAAAATGTGAGTGGACAGGGAGCTCAGACAACGAACTACGAGGTACGCAGGAAGAACCTTACCTCGCGAAGATGGCCCTCCAGGCGTGCACGAGTAAATTCCTCGCGTCAAATGCGATTGCAAGGGATCTCCTCCTCCTCATCGGCCGCCGTGTTGGAATCGGGCCGGCTTTGAATTCTGCCGACGACTCGGGCGTGGTCCAGACTTCGCCCGATGGTGGCTCGGTCTTCGCCGCCTCTTCCGGTGGACTCAACTTCGCCGGGGGCGCGGTGGCGAGATCGATGCATAACCGCAGTAGGGGCCTCACTCGTCTCCGACACCAGGGGAATGGCGGCCGGGTCCGCCGCGGCATCCTCGACCTCCACGGCCTAGGTGCAGCGGCCTCAAGACACGGCGCGACCATACCGAGAGATCTGCGAGCACCGCGCTGGTCACCATCGGTGGCCGGCGGCGTCGCGACCTCAACGCTGGGCGGCAGCCGGGAGCTTCGGTGTCGCCCGCGCGCCGCCAAGCTCGAGTGTCCTCTCGCAGTGGCACCGGGGGAGACAACGTCGGCAGCTGCGTCATGGTCGACGGTTGCGCCATGGGCCTCACCGATGTCAACGTCGGCAGCTGCGTCATGGTCGACGGTTGCGCCATGGGCCTCGCCGGTGTCAAAATCCGCGCTGGTTGCGGGCTGGGGCTCGTCATCGTCCGTGTCGTCGAGGCCTTGGTCGAACTCGCCGGCCGGAACCAGGCTCGGCGACCCCGACGGAGTTCGCGTTGGGCGCGAGAGGCAGCGCGGGACCAATTCGAATGTGTCCTCCTCCTCGGACTCGAACTCGCCCTGGATAACAGCCATCGTCAAAACGGGCAAGTTTCAAGCTCGGGTGCTCAAGGTCTGCGATCAAGAGCATACACTAAGCCAGAAAGATGCGGGGGACGTTGCAGTCTAAGATGCTGGGGGTTTACTTGGGTCACCAGCCTCCGCCTCGTCGAGGGTCGGCGAAGATCTTGCTGCCCCGGTGCCACGGGAGCACGTCGCTTCCGCGCCCCACCAGCCTGGGACCTCAGGACTCGGGCTGGCTCCACGTCGCGGGCAGCGGTGGTCCCAGGACCTCGAGCCCAAGCACCTGGCCGGTGGGGCTCAAGTCCGGCGGTGGCCAAGGCTCTGTTGCTACAAAGAGGAAAAACTCATCAACCGACAGGTCACGCGGGCGCGGGCTCGGGGGCTCGACCGGTGGGATCCTTACCATGGCACGGCCCCCCCACTCGACATGGGATTTCTTCGCCTTCGAGTGGCCCGCTCCCGGCCATGGAGGCCTCTTCTTCCCTCTCTTGCCCTTGCCCCCTCCGGGCAGCGGGAGCATCCGCCTGGCTGTATCAAACAGCTCTTGATGGTCCTGCGCGAGCGAGAGGGTCAAGAAAGGCCTCGGGGCCACCGACAGAGCCCTTGGTCCGATTGGTTTACCTTGGGTTTCGGTGAGCACGTTCCTTGGGACGGAGTCGTCCATGGAATAGTTAGCGCCAGCTTCCGAACATCTCGTGACATCCTATCGGCGACCCAAGACTCTTCGAGCTGCAAAAGGAGCGCCTTCAGGACCATCGAAGGGCGATTCGAGCAAGACCACGGCAGAAAGGGCTTACCGGACGTACTCTCGCGTGTCGGGTCGATCGCCCTCGATCTCGAAGAACGGTGCGTTCGTCTCCGCAGGGAGACACTCGGTTCCGCAGAAATCAACGGTGATCGCTTTGCCGGTGAGATCTAGCGCCGGGCGAGAGATGTATGGCGGCAATGGCCTCTTCGCCGCCCTCGAGGTCGCCTGGGTCTGGGGTCTCCTTCTTCCGCCGACGGCCTTCCACGGTATGACAACGTCGAGCTCCCCTTTCTTGAGTAGAACCGGCCGCCCGGCCCGAGGGAGTCCCGAGATTGAATCTTGGGAAGGACCACTTGAGCCCCGTCTGCATTGCCGAAATAGAGGCACCCGACCACGTGGTCCTTCCCGAGCTAAGAGGTCAAGTACCAAAGAAGAGCGAGGGGTGGGGAACGATTCCTAGGAACCCCTCGCACAGGTGGGAAAAGATGGCGAGAGTGAGAATGGAGTTCGGCACCAGGTTTATGAGCTCGATCTCGTAGCTGGTGAGGACCACGGAGAGGAACTCGCTCTCCGGGGTCCGCAGGGCGAAGAGGACGAAGTGCTCGGTGCAGACGATCTCGTCGTCCCTGGGGGTTGGCTCGGTCTCGTTGCCCGGAAGCCGCCATGTGTATGTGTCGAGCAGCCCCAGGGTCTCGAGTTCCTTCATCCTCGAAGGCGACAGAGTGCTCCTCCCTAGCTTCACCATGGCGATCGCAGCGATCTCGGTCGAAGGCGGGGGAGGAAGGACTTTTGCTTGGGCGGAAGGGCTTGGAGGACGAAAGGCACTAGTCGGGAAGCTTCCTCAAAAGACTGCAGCTTTTTTGGGGATTATAAGCCGCACCGTCGCCAAATTCAGACCGCGGCGCTTCGGAGGACATGCCGGCCATGATTTGACAGATGCAATTAAGGCCGGGGCGGCGGTTTCGAGACACGGCAGGTGTCACCAACCGTTCGCATCCGTACCGGGGCGACGGAGATCAAGAGGCGCCAGGTGTCGTATCCTCACGACCTGGCGTTACATTCCCGCACGACCTCGACCTCAAGGAAGTTCTGGGAATCGTTCCCGGCTATGGAGACTCAAGGTCGGCCCATGTTCCGGCCACGACCTTAAGCCTCGGGGGCTAGCTGACGAGGGCTGGGCGTCCTTTGACCGGCTGGCGCGCGGTCAACGGACCCTCCGAGCTCGGAGGCCCGGTCTCGACTGGCGCGGCCGAGGCGCCGACCTAGCGCGCTTGACTAAGCACGGCCCGCCGACCTCGAGCTCGGGCGGGCCCTTGTTCGAAGCCACGATCCGCCCTTGGATTTCGGATCGAGCATTTGACCGACGGTTGCTCAAGGCGCGGGTCGTGGGGCAGGAGTGGATGCGTGCAACAAGTTCGAAAGCAGTTACCGCCGGCCCTCAACGTGCGCGAGGGCCACCTCCCGGGAATCTAGCCCGGCCGTTGCGTGCTGAGGAGGCATAAAAACCTAGGGAACACAGTCCTTTGGGAAGAAGAGGACAACACACAACGCGCCCTAGCTCGAGCTTAGACTTAGCCATTGTTGAACTTGAGCTGTAAAAACACCCTTGTACTCAGAATTAGCCAAAAGAACTACCGCAAGGCGACTGGAGTAGAGCTATTACCTCCCTAGGGGCTCGAACCAGTATAAATCTCGGTCTCCCGCTCGTTGTCGTCTCACTCCGACCATAACCACGTTCATACTTCTCCTCCGACTAAGTGAAGCGCAGCTCGGGTCCCGTATCACACCGACCCCTAACTCACTTCTTGCGGTCGGCGATCCCGATCGTCGACAATATCATAAAAGGGTAGGGTTTCTATTAGGGTTAATGTGCAATACATGTTTAAATATAACTATTTTTGGTAGCATCAGATGTTCTGGACTTATGGAGCATTTTCAAACTGGTTTCATCTATATTAACTTTTTTATTTGTGTGTTTCATTTATACCCTTAATCATATGTACATAAGAAAGAATGTCATTTATATGCTTGATATAAACTAGGTCAAACATTAAATATTTTTGTAGATTTAGGGTGCTTTGTGGTTTCGGAAGTTTTAAAAATTTATTTCATTATTTTTTAAAATTAAATGTTATATCTATTGTTGTTTGAACTTTTAATGCATTAAAAAGTAACCTATTTACACACTTAATTCAAATTACATTTAAATCAAAATATTTTTACAAATTTGGAAAGCTTATGGTTTCAGGAGCATGTAAAAAAATTTCAATAAATTTGAAGAATATTTGCAAAAATTTTATATACAACACATTCTAGGCCTTTAATTCAAATTTGAATTTAAATTTTAAAAAGATTATAAGTTTTAAATATTTTTATATATTATGAAAGCTTACAATTTTGTATGAATTTATAAATTTACTTTACTAGATTTGGTGCTAAGATGCAAAAGTTATAGATGTTCGAATCTATAGGCTTTGAAAATGCCAATAAAATGGAAAATATGCTTTCAGCTAAAGGGAAACGCCTTTCCTGTAAGGACCCGAATTCACCAATTCGAATCCACTGTGTTTTGCCGCACTAGTCCCAGGATCAATCGCTAGTGCACACAGCTTAACATCGGTAAGCATCATATCATACACAACGATAATAATAATAAGACTTTATTTATAGAATATAACTAGTGTATGATCTCATGATCACTTACAATTATTCAGCCTCACAAGGCAATAGTAAGACCAATGAGACAAATAAAGCGGAAAGACAGTAGAAGACGTAGATGTCCCATCAGCACACCACAGGCGACTGACAAGGATTGGCCTAGTGACACGCGTCCACCTGAAAGTCCTCCTCCAATAACGATGTTGATTCCTCCACTGTTGTTGGTTTGTTAAGCAAGGGTGAGTACACCAACACGTACTCAACAAGTTGTGCACAAAATGCAATTCTATCATAGCTATATGCAGGCTTATTCCAAAGGAAAGGCTAAGGGTTCATTTGCAATAAAGCAACATTTAAGAACACATACAATACATATATTGAAAGACAGTAAAACAAATAATAACAAATAAATAGATTCAGTGATTCTCAAATAAACCCAAGTTTTTCATCCTAAATCAAGTTCCATTTTCCACATGGCATCCTGCCATCCCATAACAGTTGTCCATTTTAATTAACTACCCTTGACTGTAATCCCCGAGCATTGCTCAATACCGTGAGCACGACTATCCGAATAGTTTGTATACTTTGCAGAGGTTATGCACTTTACCCACATGATACAACCATGCACCACACAGGTGAACGATTATAACAAAGCCTTTACAATACATCCTCTTAACCCGGTGCTACCCGCTAAGGTTTCAACATCAAGGGTTACACCACCACAACAGGCCCCCTCTTGCGCCATGTGAGCCACTCCCGAGCATGGATGGTTACCACCACCGGGTCTCACGCCACTACGATAGCACTCAAGTTAAGCATTTGCAAATTAGTCACTAGGCTGCCCATAATGAACATGTGGTTGCATGATAGACTCAGTCAAAGGCTCGCAAGGTTAAGTCCTTAGGATTGATTAAAGCAAGACATACACATACCCTCAGCTCCTCTGAGCCCACCCTGGCACACTTGCCCCTTCCACTTGCTTCAATCATAAAGTGATTACCACCCGATTGGTTACCAAGCACCACGTGCTACTCACAATCAACATCGTTGTGTGACCTCCCCGCCACAACAACTCAATCTCTTTGTGTGACCACACATGACACACAAGTTATCATCATTGTTCCATATTCCATTAGTCAAAATTTATACTCAACATTTCATGTACATGTGATGACGTGGCATGGCTAAGCATTTCTATTCCGGTCTAACCATCCATGTTGATTTCAGTATTAACCAACTATAATGAACCAACCTAAGGTGACAAGTGGATTATGGCATACAAATAGCAAGGTAGGGTGTAATTCAAAAGGGTACATTAACTAATCCCAAAGTTAAGTTGAAATCATTTGTACACATCAAATATCATGCAATAAAGTAAATCAAAATAGCAGTTTTGCAAACATGGGTGCAACATGATCAAAGCACAACTTGCCTTGCTTAAGCTCCTGGTATTGCTTTGAATACAATTCTTGAGTTGCAAATTCTTCCTCCGAAGCATCGCACAAATCAACGTCTACGCGAATCGAGAAGAAATAGCAAATAAACACCAAAACCAAAGAACAAATAAACTCAAAAATTCAAATAAAAATCTCCATTAAATAGATCTCAATTTTACAAATTTTTAGGAATTTGAATCACCTCAATCGGAGTTCGTATGCAAAAATTATAGCATTTTGAAGTTTTAAATAAATTTTGAAATTAGGAATTCCAATTTTCCGAATTATTTTTATAAAGAAAATACGAATTTTCCCGCTCAGCTGTACGGACGACACGTGGCGACATCTGGACCACCTGATTCGAATCAAACGGCTGAGACTTACCCATGCGTTTTACTGTTCACCGAGACGATGTGGCTTGCTCCCGATCGTCCGATGGTGATCCGACGGTCCACGTGCTTCGCGAACGGCAATGGCTGACAGCGGCTCGATCTCACCGGCGCTGGGGACGACGACCACGGCGACGGCGTTCCAGCGTTCCGGCGATTTAAGAGGTGACGGTTCGACGCGTTTCAAGACGCCGAGCTCGAATCCGAATCCCACTCGGCAGAAGAGTCAACGGCGGCGGCGGATTCGCGACTAGAACCTCTCGACAACTCCGGCGAGCACGCGCGGTCTCTACGGCGCTTCTCCGGCGACGATGCGGCAGGGGAATTGTGCGGCGGCTCGAGGTGAGTCTCGGGAAAGGTCGGGGGCTCCTTAAATACCCAGCCAAGCGCGAAAAACAAGGAAAGAAGAGCGGCGGCGGCGAGTCCTTCTCGGAGACGGCGGCGGCGCAATCCGACTCGGGGACGATGGCTGTCGACCATCCGATCGAGATCCGACGGTCCGTATAACCCTAACAGCCCAAGACAAGAATGGGCCATGGGTCATTATCGTTCACAGCGATTTTCCGGACTTTTTTCTATTTAAAATAATCGAGAAAATAAATCAATTTATTTAGGTAGTAAAATACTCTAAAAATTCCAAAAATTCTCAAAAATACCTTGAGATATTCTGGAATTAAATAAAATATTTTTGATAAAACTTTATTTTAAATTTTTCTTTTCATAATTATTTCTTGACAAAAGCAATATAGTTTTAATTCAAAATAATTCAAATAAATCTCAGAAAATCCAAATAAATTCAGAAATTCACAAAAATCATAAATTACAATAAAATAATATTAAATAATTAAAAAGTTAAAATTTTGGGATGTTACAAACCTCCCCCCTTAACGGAATGTCGACCCTGAGATTTTAGGGCTAACTAGAGAATAGGTTTGGGAATTCTTCCTTTAGATCTTCCTCACGCTCCCAAGTTGCTTCATTTTCTGAATGATTACTCCATTGTACTCTGCAAAAGCGAGTAGACTTATTCCTGGTCCTGCGCTCCATTACATCCAGAATCTTAATCGGCTGCTCTTTGTAAGTCAGGTCTTCTTGCAATTCGATTGCTTCTAACGGCGTTTGTTCTGCTGGCACTCTAAGACACTTCTTAAGTTACGACACATGAAACATATCATGGACTCCTGCCAACGACTAGGGCAACTCCAACTGATACGCAACCTCTCCTCGGTGGCTTAGGATCTTAAATGATCCAACATACCTAGGTGCGAGCTTTCCCTTAACACTGAACCTTTTTACACCTTTCAAGGGAGTAACTTTGAGATACACAAAATCATTAGGTTCGAAACTCAGTTCTCGACGACGATTATCAGCATAGCTCTTCTGCCTTGACTGTGTTGTTTTCAATCTTTCCCTGATCATGGCAACTTGTTCCTCTACCTCTCTGAGCAACTCTGGTCCAAATACCGAACGCTCTCCTGTTTCGTTCCAACTTAACGGGGTATGACATGCTCGACCATATAAGGCTTCAAATGGTGACATTTGTAAACTAGCCTGATAACTATTATTATAGCTAAACTCTGCATACGGCAAACATTTATCCCAAGATGTACTGTACAATATCGCACAAGCTCTCAACATATCCTCTAAAATCTGGTTAACTCTTTCGGTCTAACCATCCGTCTGTGGATGATAAGCAGTACTGAAATTCAGACGAGTTCCCATTGCTTCATGCAATTTATCCCAAAATCTTGAGGTGAATTGAGTACCACGATCCGATACGATCTTTTTAGGCACACCATGTAAACATACAATTCTTAACATGTATAATTCTGCCAATTGATCCCCTGAATAAGTTGTTTTCACTGGAATGAAGTGAGCAACCTTGGTCAACCGATCAATGATGACCCATATGGAATCATAACCCCTTTGAGTCTTGGGCAATCCCGTGATAAAATCCATACCAATCTCCTCCCATTTCCATTCTGGAATCTTTAATGGCTGCAACAGTCCTGCGGGCTTTTGATGCATCGCTTTTACTCTCTGACATACATCGCATAATGCAACATGCTCAGCTACTTCGCGCTTCATACTCGGCCACCAAAATTTCTTTTTAAGGTCTTGGTACATCTTGCCACTTCCAGGATGAATAGAATACCTAGAATCGTGTGCCTCCTAAAGAATCAATCGCTTAAGTTCCTTTTCATTTAGCACACAAATCCGACCCTTGAACCATAGGGTTCCTTGCTCATCTATCGAGAAGTCTTCGGCTAAACCCTCTTCCTTTTTAGCCTTGATCCTACTGATCTTCTCATCATTACTTTGCTTTTCCTTAATTTGATCCTCAAGGTTTGGCTTTACTTCTAACGCAGCTACAAATCCTTGTGGTACAACCTCTAATCTCAGCTTCTGAAATTCCTCACATAACTCCGGTTGATCGCTGACCATTAACGAATTCACACTGTGGTCTTTACGACTCAAAGCATCAGCTACCACATTAGCCTTCCCAGGATGATAATGGATTCCGACATTATAATCCTTAATTAGTTTTAACCATCTCCTTTGTCTCCTATTAAGGTCTGACTGGGTAAATATGTACTTCAAGCTCTTATGATCCGTATATATCTCACATCTATTTCCGATGAGATAATGACGCCATATCTTTAAAGCATGCACTACGGCAGCTAACTCCAAATCATGCGTCGGATAATTTCCTTCATGCGACCTCAATTGCCTCGATGCATAGGCTACAACCTTGCCATTCTGCATTAAAACGCAACCAAGTCCTTGTTTTGACGCATCACAATAAATGTCAAAGCCACACTGCACATCTGGCAATACTAACACCGGTGCAGATGTTAATCGCTTCTTTAACTCCTCAAAACTCTTTTCGCACTCTAGCGTCCATGCAAACTTCTTCTCCTTCTTTAACAATTGTGTAAGGGATCTCGCAATCGTTGAGAATCCTTCTATGAACCGACGATAATATCCCGCCATTCCCAGAAAACTACGGATTTGGGTAACTGTCTTTGGCGGCTCCCAATTCATTACAGCTTCCACTTTACTTGGGTCTACGGAAACTCCTTTAGCGGTTATCACGTGGCCAAGGAATTTCACTTTCTTCTTCTAGAAGTCACTTTTACTAAATTTGGCGTACAACTGTTGTTCTCGCAACTTCTCCAAAACCAATTCCAAATGTTCTGCGTGCTCTTCTTCTGACTTGGAGTACACAAGGATATCGTCTATAAAGACAACCACAAATTTATCCAATTACTCCATGAATACTTTATTCATCATGTCCATGACTCAAGCTAGGTCAATAGCTGGTGCGCACACGTCATAGCAGCTTGAACCATAACTAAGCCGTAACTTAAAATCAATGTCAGAGCACTGCTCGACATACCTCCTTATTACAAAAGTTGGACCCATGGGTCATACTGCGATGGGAACATTAATCTAACAACTACTTTAGATAAAGCAAAAACTGGAATGAAACGCAACTTTTGGCATCTAACTACTACTCCTCTTCACCACTTTCACCGCAGATGTCGAATGGAGGGTCGCAGGCTCTTGGATAGCTATCTTCGTTCTCCTGATTTTGTTTAGCGAAGAGAGAGTCGTCCTCTTGCTGTTCAGCGGCGGTGTCGACGTTAGGTATTTCTAGCACAACTTCCACGACGTCCTGGGCTTCATCTGTCGTGATGTGATTGATCCTTCGACGCATTGTCGTTTGGGGCGATGCTCCTGACTGCACTGGTACTCGATTACTTCCTATTACTGGGGCTTTAGCTGGGGTAGTGCCTAAGTTAAAGTGAACCGGTGTAACATTTCCTTTCTTCGGACACTTGTTGGCAAAATGTCCTGGTTCGTTACAAGAGAAACATTTCTTGACAGCGGTCTGCTGACCTCCAGCCGGTGCATTGTTTCCTGGTGCTGGTGTTTGAAAGTTCTGATTAGTGGGGCGAGATGACGACGCTGATGCCTTGTTGATCCACTGGGGTTGAATTCTGGCAAACTGTTGCGGTGTCATCCTTAACCTAAGCTGGTTAGGTCGTCCTGCCTGACTAGCCATTCTGCGCTTACGATCTTCACCCAATTCTTTACGCTTATCCTCAAGGATTAAGGCTTTATTAACTAACTCCTGAAAATCAGGAAAATTGTGGTCAGTCCCACCTGTAATCCAGAAGTTAAACCCTTCAAGAAACGAGATTGTTTAGCCTTATCTGTGGCCACATCTTCCGGCGCATAACGTGCTAACTGCGTAAACTTGTTCAAGTATTCTGCCACTGACTAGCCTTCTTGCTTCAGAGTCCTAAACTCTTCCTTCTTAAGATCCATCATTCCTTCCGGTACATGATACTGACGGAAAGCAGCTGAAAACTCTTCCCAAGTAATCTCCTAGGGTGCTTCATGTGCTGCGCAATAGTTCTCCCACCATTTCACGGCAGTCCCTTCTAACTGGTGCGAAGCATACAACACCTTCTCGTTGCCCTCACATTGCGTGATATGCAACTTCCTCTCAATGGTTCTTAACCAATCGTCGGCTTCCAAAGGATTGGCATTGCCGGAGAATGTTGGAGGACGGGTTCTCATGAAATCTGACAGTTTAGAATGAGAACGCGACCCATTGTTGCCTTGGTGTATATTAGTGTTGCCTACGGCTTGATTGGTCATGTTCTGCATTTGTTGCATCATAGTTTGCATAAGTTGAATTTGCGCGGCTATAAAATCTCCCAAATTCTCGCACATCTATCGGTGGTGATGGCTGCAGTATGCTCCATCATTGAACTCATCATTCCGACGAAGACCACTTCAAGCTCCATTGTTACCATGAGTGTTCACTATCCGCTTGATTTGTTTTAGGTTAGGAAAGATAGAATTAGCATAGGTAAGATGTAAGAATTTCTAATGCGGGGGAATAGGTTAAACCCAAAACTTTATATCCTTTATTAATTATACTTGGTATGGTTGCTTACAAAAGCCTAAAAGCTTGCAACACATACTGCACACTCAGCAAACATAAAAATCCAAACTAAACACTCAACCTTAACGTCTATTACATTTGGGTAAGACTATTCTATTTGACGTGACTCAATACTTTGAGTCCCAACTTAAGCTAAGACTCTCACTCCTCGAGCCATCCTCCACAAGAACTCCCCGGTGGGTATACTGGCGGGCGAGGTGGTGCTGGCGCGAGCTGATCTCGGTGTCCCACAACTGGTGACGCTTCCGGCTCCTCGAACTCAGACTTCATCTCCTCTGATGATGATGGTGTAGCGCGACCTCTCTCTTGTAATGCCTCCTCGAGCTCCATGATTCTCTCCTCGTAAACTACTTGGGTCTCGTGTAGTTCCTTCTCCGCAACTCTGAGTACTTCGTAGACCGTCCTTAATTCCGTGTCGGTGTCATGGGCGTGAGCTTCTTGAACAGCTGTGAATCGTGCTAAGTGCACTGTGGTAACATCTTCCTTCCGGGTGACGTATGAACGCCATGAATCTCGAACCATGGGGTAGAGTCTGAACACCGTGTCTTCCAGCTTTTGGTAGTAGTCATAGCAGATCCTCCGTAGAGCGAGTCGTGATGCCTCCTGGATACCGATCTCCCACGTGGCTCTTCTCACCATGATGCTGATAGGTTGGCTTGCTCTCTCACCATTTCTGGCATAAATTAACAACTTGCACACCATTCCTCTTGTGGCTCCGTTGACGATCCAATCTCGGCCTTGATACGTTGGTTTGGCGAAACCTCCTAAAACTTGGAGCACCCTCCAGAGCTCTGTCGCGTAGCCTCCCTCGCACTCTACGTATGTTTGTGTCCTCATCTAATTAGAAGAAAAGTAGATAAGTCTCCCGTCTTCAAATGGCCACTCCGAAAAATTTAAATAGATTTCAGCAAAGGTAAGGAGTAGAGAATAAGATGAGTCAAGAGTGTTGTATTAGTCCAATTGTGGTTTTTCTTTTAGAAAATAGTTTTGGACACTCTACCAACTAGGGCCAAGTCCTACAGTTAGTATGCTCTGATACCACCTCTGTAAGGACCCGAATTCACCAATTCGAATCCACTGTGTTTTGCCGCACTAGTCCCAGGATCAATCGCTAGTGCACACAGCTTAACATCGGTAAGCATCATATCATACACAATGATAAGAATAATAAGACTTTATTTATTGAATATAACTAGTGTATGATCTTATGATCACTTACAATTATTCAGCCTCACAAGGCAATAGTAAGACCAATGAGACAAATGCAATGGAAAGACAAGAGAAGACGAGATGTCCCATCAAGACACCACAAAGCGCATCGACAAGGATTGGCCTAGTGACACGCGCCCACCGAAAGTCCTCCTCCAATAACGATGTTGATTCCTCCACTGTTGTTGGTTTGTTAAGCAAGGGTGAGTACACCAACACGTACTCAACAAGTTGTGCACAAAATGCAATTCTATCATAGCTATATGCAGGATTATTCCAAAGGAAAGGCTAAGGGTTCATTTGCAATAAAGCAGCATTTAAGAACACATACAATACATATATTGAAAGACAGTAAAACAAATAATAACAAATAAATAGATTCAGTGATTCTCAAATAAACCCAAGTTTTTCATCCTAAATCAAGTTCCATTTTCCACATGGCATCCTACCATCCCATAACAGTTGTCCATTTTAATTAACTACCCCTTGACTGTAATCCCCGAGCATTGCTCAATACCGTGAGCACGGCTATCCAAATAGTTTGTACACTCTGCAGAGGTTATGCACTTTACCCACATGATACAACCATGCACCACACAGGTGAACGATTATAACAAAGCCTTTACAATGCATCCTCTTAACCCAGTGCTACCCGCTAAGGTTTCAACATCAAGGGTTACACCACCACAACAGGCCCCCTCTTGCGCCATGTGAGCCACTCCCGAGCATGGATGGTTACCACCACCCGGTCTCACGCCACCACGATAGCACTCAAGTTAAGCATTTGCAAATTAGTCACTAGGGCTGCCCCATAATGTATATGTGGTTGCATGATAGACTCAGTCAAAGGCTCGCAAGGTTAAGTCCTTAGGATTGATTAAAGCAAGACATACACATACCCTCGGCTCCTCCGAGCCCACCCCGCACACTTGCCCTTCCACTTGCTTCAATCATAAAGTGATTACCACCCTATTTGGTTACTAAGCACCACGTGCTACTCACAATCAACATCGTTAGTGACCTCCCGCCACAACAACTCAATCTCTTTGTGTGACCACATATGACACACAAGTTATCATCATTGTTCCATATTCCATTAGTCAAAATTTATACTCAACATTTCATGTACATGTGATGACGTGGCATGGCTAAGCATTTCTATTCCGGTCTAACCATCCATGTTGATTTCAGTATTAACCAACTATAATGAACCAACCTAAGGTGACAAGTGGATTATGGCATACAAATAGCAAGGTAGGGTGTAATTCAAAAGGGTACATGAACTAATCCCAAAGTTAAGTTGAAATCAGTTGTACACGTCAAATATCATGCAATAAAGTAAATCAAAATAGTAGTTTTGCAAACATGGGTGCAACATGATCAAAGCATAACTTGCCTTGCTTAAGCTCCTAGTATTGCTCTGAATATAATTCTTGAGTTGCAAATTCTTCCTCCGAAGCGTCGCACAAATCAATGTCTACGCGAATCGAGAAGAAATAGCAAATAAACACCAAAAACAAAGAATAAATAAACTCAAAAATTCAAATAAAAATCTTCATTAAATAGATCTCAATTTTACAAATTTTTAGGAATTTGAATCACCTCAATCGGAGTTCGTATGCAAAAGTTATAGCATTTGGAAGTTTTAAATAAATTCTGAAATTAGGAATTCCAATTTTCCGAATTATTTTTATAAAGAAAATACGAATTTTCCCGCTCAGCTGTACGGACGACACGTGGCGACATCTGGACCACCCGATTCGAATCAAACGGCTGAGACTTACCCGTGTGCTTTACTGTTCACCAAGACGATGTGGCTTGCTCCCGATCGTCCGATGGTGATCCGACGGTCCACGTGCTTCGCGAATGGCAATGGCTGACAGCGGCTCGATCTCACCGGCGCTGGGGACGACGACCACGGTGACGGCGTTCCAGCGTTTCCTGGCAAAGAAGAGGTGACGGTTCCGACGTGCCTCGATACGCTGAGCTCGAATCCGAATCCCACTCGGCGGAAGAGTCAACGGCGGCGGCGGATTCGCGACTACAACCTCTCGACAACTCCGGCGAGCACGTGCGGTCTCTACGGCGCTTCTCCGGCGACGATGCGGCAGGGGAATTGTGCGGTGGCTCGAGGTGAGTCTCGGGAAAGGTCGGGGGCTCCTTAAATACCCAGCCAAGCGCGAAAAACAAGGAAAGAAGAGCGGTGTTTTGCGAGTCCTTCTCGGAGACGGCGGCAAGAATCCGACTCGGGACGATGGATCGCCGACCGTCCGATCGAGATCCGACGGTCCAGATAATCCTAACAGCCCAAGACAAAGAATGGGCCGCGGCCTGTTACTGTTCACGGCGATTTTCCAGACTTTTTCTATTTAAAATAATCCGAGAAAATAAATCAATTTATTTAGGGTAGTAAAAATACTCTAAAAATTCTAAAAAAATTCTCAAAAATACCTTGAGATATTCTAGACTTAAATAAAATATTTTTGATAAAACTTTATTTTAAATTTTTCTTTTCATAATTATTTCTTGACAAAAGCAATATAGTTTTAATTCAAAATAAATCTCAGAAAATCCAAATAAATTCAAAAATTCACAAAAATCATAAATTGCAATAAAATAATATTAAATAATTCAAAATTCAAAATTTTGGGATGTTACATTTCCAAATCTTCTAGTTTTCCCGGTTGTTTCAAATTAACGCTAGGGACCGACAAGGTAGGCCCATAGGTCAAAGGTTTGGCTCAGCTAAAGGGTGAGGCCGACAGCCCGGTCACAACTGTTAGTCGGCCAGAACAGGGGAGTTCGGAAAGGGGTCGTCATCGGTGATAGGAGGGTGGCGCCAGCTAGCCGTCAAGCCAGGGAGCATGAGGGGACTAAGGAGCTTTGGGGGAACTGGCTAGCAATGGTTGAGGTGAGCCAAGGTGGCCTAGCGGCATCGGCATACAGAAGTAGAGGCAGTGGCTAGCCGGGGAGGAAGGAGAAGGGGGTTCAAGCTTGGCTAATAGGTGGGTGAGCATCAGTGAGCTCAGGGAAACTCATTTTGCCTCTTGGTTTCGACAGAGTTTGGCTAGAGAAGCCTACCATGGGGTGCCGGACTTGGAGAATATGACGATCGAGATGGTGGCATTTCGGGTAGTTCTAGCTGCAATCAAGGACGCCACTGGGTTTAGGTGACTATGAGGATACTCCATGCCAAAAGAATTGGTTATTGTTCTCGGGTTAACTCAATTGGTCTCGGTGGCTTATAGAACTTACTCAGTAGCCATAGCAATCTTAAGTGGTGGTTTGGGTGAAGCTCGTGCAAGGGAAAAGTGAAGGGTAGGCGTAGGGATTGTGAGTTCGTCTTGGTATGGTGCTGCATTTCGGATGGGTGATAGGAAAGGAGGTCGGTGTGAGATTTTCGGGGAAATGGTAGTGCAGGGTATGGGCAAGGCATTGCAGTGCAAAGCATGGGTAAGGACTGTCTTATACGATGGCCTTAGTGTAGTATGGCGGTTCAAAGAACTCAGTTTGACCAGCAGCACAGGCTAAATCGAGGGGAAGAAGGGGTTAGGGCACGACTATGGAGAAGAAGGCCTAGGGCAAGGCACAGGTTAGTGAGACGTAGACCGGTGGGAACACCGGCAAGCTCAGCACCACAGTTTTGCACACGGACGGGACATGGTGGCGATCCGTGCGTATGCCGTGGCAGCGAGTTTGCCAGCATCTTCTTGCCGTGGCACAAGTCAGATAGAGGGTGTAGCAGCGCTCGACTGAGAAGAGCATGGCAGAGAGGACTGGACATGCTGCCAAGTAGGCCTGGCTTGGAGTGGACCCCACATGGCAAAGAAAGCAAAAGAAAAACCCAGAAATCTCAAGTCTGGATAGTCAAGGGTTTTGCATTTAGTTGGGTTAACGTCCGTTGTCATAAACTTTTGAATTTTTTTTGTATGGTCCCAAGGCAATCTTTATCCACCCCTTAAAATTTTAGATCATGATCTTATCTGTACAATTTTATAAAATCCTGACGACACTACTATTTCTATTCTCTATTTACATTTTTTTATTTTTCTAAGGGATCAAATTGGGTTAATTTCATTTGAAAGTTTTTTATAAGTGATCTTAGGCATATACAGAGGTTTTCATAAATTTGTCAGATGATGATCAGATATGTGAATTTTTATAAAATTCTGAAAATATTTATTTTGTTTTTTAGTTGTTTCAGTTTTTAATTTTCTAAATGTAGCAGAGAAGGCTTATTATTTTTCAAACTTTTTTTGTACGGTCTTTTAGTTCTTTAGATTATGTCATAAAAATTTTAGAATATAATCATGTTGGTACATTGTTAATTAATTCTGACAATGTCCTTGTTTTTAGCCATGGAATATTGTTTTTGACTTTTTTTAGCATTAAATGCTTTCAAATTATTTTTAAACTTTTTAGAGACGTTCTGAAGTGGTCCTTGGATTCAGATAATTTTTCTTTAGATTTTATTCTTATATGTTTTTGGTCTTCACATTTTGGAAAAGAGCAATTCAATCAATATAAAAGGTTTTTCTTAAGAACAAAAATTTGAGGAAAATGCAGAAAAGACAGAATTTTAAAATAAAATCATAATACTCAATTTGATATTTTATTTATTTATGGTTTTGAACTTCAAAGATTGAAAATAATAGTTTTGGTAATAAAAATATTTATAAAAAACCACACATCCAAGGATAAGCATAGAAAATATGGAACTCAGAATAAAATTATAATTCCAACTTAATTTTACATTTTGTTTCTTTTTATGATTTTACGGGCTGTTACAAGTATGCTTATGCTTCACTAAAAACTGGCGCACTTCAGAATTGTAGATAATTAACTTGTGTTGCTGCGTATTTGTGAGTACAAAGCTCTCTGTTTTCCCATATCCGTATTGTTCGCATTATATATTTCTACAGCTATCTGGATGCGGTAAACACTTTTTGTATACTCTGTGAAATTTTACGTCATGCGAACATGTTTGTTGATCTTCTGGTAAACTGTCGGTCCACTAAAGTTTGCTGCCCTTTTCCTATTTGGATCTTCGCGTAAATTCTATTTACTTTCGCCAAAACAAAATTTGTAACAAGGAATACACTAACTTGTGTAGGATTGTTGTTGGATGCCACCAAGGAATAGCAATGATGGAAATTAATTTGCAGTGAAGACCCAGGTGCGAGCAAAGGAGTACTGCAGAGAAATTCGTCTGATAAAATGTAGTGGAATGCAACTTGTTATTATGAAGTCTTTTGGGCGCAATAATAGAAGTCCAACAACAATATGAACCACTAAACTGCAGTGACGCTCGCGCCCCAGCACGCCTGCCTGAGCGTGCCTGTGCATTTATCCCAGTTTTTCCGACTCTATCTACCCCAATCACTATTTTAACCAATGCGTCTACCCCTGCCCGCGCTGTTTATCCATGCATCTACCCCCAATCATTATTTAACCAATCTTAGACTATCTCCAGCGGTATCCCTCAGGCTCCAAATCCCTTTACAGACAGACCCCAAGCACTCCAACGAATTCTTTTCGCGATTCCCTTCAGAAGGAATTTGGAGAGAGAGAGTCTCTTCAGAAAGAGATTCTCTCTCCAATCTCTATACAAAACCCTTCGAGGGGATACTACTGGAGATGATAGGAATGAAGGGAATGAATATGGAGAAGGGAATAAGGGAAGAGAAAGAAATGAAGGGAAATTGCTAGAGATAGTCTTATAGTTCGTCTCGTCACGTGTGCTTGCTGCGTCCTCCTGTAGTTAGTCCCCTAGCTCAGCAACTGTCCTCCTGCGCTTACCCATGTTGCTATGGTGTTGGTCTCTTTTCGCGCTGTCTGAATAAAGTAGAGGGCATATCTTATTTGCCGCACCTTCCGTGATATAAGAGGGATATTTTTACAGATTCATTTTTCGAGGAATTAGTCTTGCAAAAAAAGAGATAAAGAGGCTAGATAAGCACAATATTTTTTTTTTTGCTAAAAAGGCCATTCAAAATTCTAAAATTATGTTAGGCCCTACAAAAATTCCAAAATTGTGTTCAAGTCTCCCACCGGCTCTCTCACAAAAGTTCCATTCGAAAATTCCAAAAATACGTTTAAAATCTTCCCACTATCTGTTTTGCCCACAAAAAAAACTATAGTTCCGCAAATTCCAATTAAAAAGACCTCACGATTTAAAAGAATTACGTCCTGATCCGAACTATGCCCTTTTGCAACAAAAACAAAAACCCCAAGGTTCCAAAAATCATCCTCACCCAACATCGTGTGCTTGCACAGAGTAGCATCGTACATACGCATCTAGTTTTTTTTCGATAAAGGAAGCTTTTATTAATCTTAGTAAATTACATCAAGGTGATACAATTATACTAAGAAGACTCCCGACCTCTACACAGTTAGGGTGTACACAGCCAAACACACACACACAAGAAAAGACAAAGGAACCGGCACGGCAAACTACATAACGCAATATTGTCTTCAAAACTATCCACCATCATAGCAACACTTGGACCGCGATAAAAACTCTTCAATGACAACGCCTCTAAGAAGGACTCGATACGCACACGCACCGCCATTGCCATGATCCAACCAGTGAAGGCCAGACCAAAGATTTTCACCTCGGAGAATAAATCCTCAGACTACAAAACAATGCCTTCAACAAGGCCATTGCCAGACACAACCAACTAAGGTCAGACCTAGATATTTCTCCCTGAAGTCGAAGTACCGGAGATCCCAATGTTGCAACCACCCTCATTCCGAGCTAGTGCCGCCATACCACTAAATCTTAGCCAATAGCAACGGCCACCTTCTCAAGGCCGCATAAACAATTTTAGATGTTCGACTTACGATGACAGATTCATGAGCTAGCCAATAGGCACACGATCATCATGTCCATAGAGTGCATCTAAAAATGAGTTGTGTCGCCTAAGAAAGCGAATCCATGAATCGATGCTAAGATGACATAGGTCAATAGAAATGTATAAACAACGCTAGTAAGAGATGAAGACGGGTTTAAAAGTAGTCACCTAGATTGGTCGGATCTTTACGGAAGGCTGCCAAGACCATCCCTAGCTCCGGATCCGGGCCAGATCACCGCTAGAGAAGGATAGGAGGAGACGGCGCCAGATCCACATGAGGCGGCCCTTCATATTCTCATGGCCGGCGTGGCGAGCAAGGCTGCAGGCGGTGCAGAGACTGGCGAGGCCAGCGGGCACGCAGTGAGGCAGAGAGATCGCCTGGCGCTTGAAGTACCCGCCAGAGGTGCACTCCTTACCGTCGCCCCGCCTAGCACCAAATCGGCCTCCGGCTCCTCGGCCTCGATGCCCTCGATGTACTCCGCGATGGTGACCGTGGGCTCGGCCTCGGCCTGGAAGGAGGCGTCGCTCCGTCGCCGCCATGGCCGCTGAAGCCTAGGCCGAGCTCGGGCTAGGGTTTGGCGCGGGAGGCGGCGCCCTCGCATTCGTTGTTTTTCAGCAGGAGGTATATCCCGTGGGAGCCTGGGAGGACATAAGATCTTCGGTTCATACATACGCATCTAGTAGGTACTACAACTTTCAAATTGCTCGTTTACCAAGGACTTATGGATTAAACTGAATTCTGCCACCAGAACACACGAATAACCATGGAAAAACAAAAATAAAAATGTAAGACGCGTGCCGTGTGAAACCATTGACCGATCAGGGGACGACTTAATTGATCTTTCAATGTGGCTGTGTATACAGTTTGCTGTGCTATCACCAACTGGCACAGTGGATATTTTTAGGGCATCTCAGGCTAGAGTCAAGTCAACTTAATTACTTTTGTTTACCCCATCGACATCTCGTTGGGTTGCTTTATATATGCACGTTCAGCAACGCAACTACTCGCCTCAGAACCTCAGCCCCTGCACTTTGGTTGCTCTCACATCCCAGCTAGGATCCCCGAAGTGTTCTTCTCCAGGTTAGTGCTTTTAACAAGAGGGTTATTTTCAAATGGTTTTAGAGTTGTAGTAGCTCGGATTTTAAGGAGATGTTTATTTTCAAATGGATTTGATGTTTCTGTATGTTTAGTCTTGTGTTATTAAACAACGTTTTGGTAATTAAGAAGTTGTAGCAATCAATAAGTTGTAGTAGCTGACAACTGTAACTACTTCAAATCGACGGAGATGGCCACTAGCGGGTAGCAGAGGTAAAAACGCAGAGAACAAGCCGAGCCTTCTAAGTACATTAACGAATAACCACGGAAAAAAATAATAAATTTGTAAGATGCGCGTCGTGTGAAACCATTGACTGATCAGGGGACGACTTAGTTGATCTTTTCAAGGCGGCTGAGTACTTTGTGCTTACTGAGTACTCCCACCATTTCTAAATAGCTTTAAACTTTTGTACTGAATAAATATTTTTCTATAATTTTGAGGTGATTTTTTATTATTTTTCTTCTACAGTTCCTTTAGCTATTTCCTATCTCATTTATTATCGTAGACTAGAGTAAAACACATTGTCTAAAGATACAATGCAGACTTAAATGTGTTTCAATCGAAGTGCAATAACTTATAATAATATCTATTTAGAAACAGAGAGAATATTCCTATGGCAACCTTGAGTTCAATGGTGTGTCCAAGACAAAAGGATATGGAAACAAAGAGAATTCCATTATTTTTCTTCCATGACGTGCTAGAACAGCGATGGCATGACGATAATGTGCATAATATATTCTGCCATCATGTTGCTTTTTGTTGGAAGGGCCATATTAAAACCGTGCTTACCCTACATTAGTAAGCACCTAATCACATAAATTTTATATGAGCAGTGCTTCAATACTTTTTCTTCCAATACAAATTGCATAAATCTTGAAGTAAGCGAAAGGGTAAGTAATCACTATTTACCTTTCATTCATACTTTAATATTTGTGTAACTGTCAAAAAGAAAAGCATGGAAGCACCTCCCATTTTATATTCCCTTTGGGCACTTCATTTTTTTTTAAGAAAGACTCGTTGGGCATCTCTTTTTTTTTATAGAAAGACTCATTGGGCATCTCAGGCTAGAGTCAAGTCAACTTAAGTTTACCCCATCGAGATCTCGTTGGGTCGGTTCATATTTGCACCTTCAGCAACGCAACCATTCATCTCAGAACCTCAGGCCCTTTGGTTGCTCTCACATCCCAGCAAGGATCCCTGAAGTGTTTGTTCTTCTCCAGGTTAGTGCTTTCTAGAAGACGGTTATTTTCACATGATTTTTGAGTTGTACTAGTGGCTCTGATTTTAAGGAGATGGTTATTTTTCAGATGCATTTGATGTTTCTGTATGCTTAATCTTATTATATTAAACAACGTTTCCATAATCGAGAAGTTGTAACAATATATAAGTTGTAGTAGCTGACAAATATAACTACTTCAAATCAACAGAGATGGCCACTAGCGCTAGCAGAGGTAAAAGCGAAGAGAGCAAGCCGAGCCTTCTAAGTACATTACCGAAGGAACTACCGTCACAGTTTTTGAGTGAAATTACGGATGGGTTCTCCACAGAGCGAAAACTTGGTAGTGGTGCATTTGGTGTGGTTTATAAGGTATGATTATGCCTTGGCAATTCGTGCCTTTTCCAAGTTGATTAAAAAACTACATGCTAATATGTGTTATATGGGAGGTTACAGGAATTCTTCAGGATGGGCAAGAGATTGCTGTGAAGAAGCTTGGGGAAAATTCTCTGGTAACACCTGACAAACAATTTCAAAATGAGGTTGGCAATCTTATGGCGATTCAGCATGAAAATATTGTGAAATTAATCGGCTTCTGTTACGAGACACAAAAGAAAGTGGTGGAGCACAAAGGAAGATATATTCTTGCAGACACAGTCGAAAGCTTGCTTTGCTATGAATATGTACCTAAGGGAAGCCTTGACAAGTATCTTTTCGGTATGGCAATGCACTAAACCACATATTTTCCTTTCTTTGTTTGTTACTTATAATTTTTATGCTGGTTGGAGTTTGGGCAATACTTCTCATATGTATTTCTGTAACTCTTACTGAGATAATTAAAATGAAAAAAGGTGGTTTTATATATTTAATGCACATTCAAATGTTATTAGTGAAAGTTTGTCATTGCTCAACATTCGTCAGGTCGTTAGTGTACATACTTTTGGAGGCCATTCTCTAAAAATTCTTACATCATTACATGTATTACTTCTTCAGATAAATCCCAAAGAATTGATTGGAACACACGCTTCAAAATAATTAAAGGGATATGTCGGGGTTTACATTTCCTACATAAGGAATTGGATAGGCCTATTGTCCATATGGATATTAAGCCTGACAATATATTGCTGGGTGATAACATGGAGCCAAAAATTGCGGATTTTGGTCTCTCGAGACTCTTCGGTCAAGAACAAACCCGTATGAACACACAAAATGTGGTGGGAGCATTGTAAGTCGAACATAAGTTGTGAAATATGATTATTTCGTTCCATTATTAATTATAAAGTAAATTGCTTTTCCATATGTCCAGTAATGCTTATGAAACTCTTGATGTTATTGCTATTCAGTGGATACATGGCTCCAGAATATCTGTACAGGGGTGAGATCTCAACCCAGTCAGACATATATAGTTTGGGCCTGCTAATCATCGAGATCACCACAGGAGAGAAGAATTGTCCCAACAGCCAAGACAGGTCCGGAAGGAACTTTATCGAGAATGTAAGACAATATTGCTGAATAATTTAAAGTTTGAACTTACTTTTTTGGAAGGTTATATACGTTACATTTAGTGTGTATATTATCACTTGGAATCATAATTCCAATTCTGTAGGTAAGTCAAAATTGGACAGATGAGCACATAGCATCCAAGTACTCATCATTAGATGCAGATTGCCTCCAGCAAGTAAAAACATGCATTGAAACAGGGCTAAAATGTGTGGAGATCGATCGGAAGAAGAGGCCTTCTTCTATTGTGGAGGTTATTAACAAGCTCAACGGAAGAGGCTAGATGGTAGACGTACGAGGTATGAACACTTGGGCCACAGATGCTCTCTGTCTAGATGATTTAGTTTGGGGATCGGCTATGGCACAAACAACTTTTGGTTACAAAAATGTTAAAAGAATTTTCTCCTCCGCTATTAAGCGGCTGGTGAGGAAAGTGCATAATTTACATACACATGTCCTATAGTACTCCTTTTTTCTCAAAAATTGTAAAATACTCCCTTTTTCTAAGTTTATAGGGCATATTTTCTTAATAGCCTTGTCCATAAATATGTGACATATTTTATGTTCCAATGCAAACTAATGTGATGTTCCCTTAATTTACACCTCTAATAAATATCTAGATTTACTTGATATTCTACATATATATGTATTGAATATAGTGCTTAGAGATAATAATTAAGAGTAACCTAGTCATTTTCAATATCTCCTTGATCTATATGCTAAGAGAAAAAATGTCATACAAACTTGGATGGAAGGAGTTCAACGTATCATAATAGGCCTTTAGTCCTATATGTCCATATCCTTAGCTCTTCCCAGTACTCCATATTCTAACCTTAAACAATAGTACTCACAACTTACCCTCTATGTGCGGAAGCCTTCTTTGTTAGCCCTCCAATATATTTTTTTTGTGCAAATTTGGACCTCTTCCAAATAAATTAATAAAAAATAGTCCCTCAGACCTCGACTGAAGAAGGCCCGACAGGTGATACGTGTCACCAGCCGTGCTAAAGTAGCGTGGAATGTTTTCCTACCGAGCAACCTTTCCTCGGAATGTTCATAAATTAAGCACTTTGCTTAGCCTCTTAATTAACCATGTTAATTATTTTATCACTTAATTAAGTCACTAATAAAGTGACTTAACTCAATTAAGTGACTAATTCACTACTAAGCTAGGCTTGCTTGGCACCTACCTCACGGAGCTATGGTTGCTCGGTAGGTCCATGCTATCGAGCTCATGCTACGGGCATGTGACCTGCCGAGCTCGGATATGCCAACGCCACGATAGATTGTGTTGCCGTGGTATGGGAGCACAGCAGGTAACACGTGTCGTCTGTCGTGCCTTTCGCGGTCAAAGAGGAGGCTATTTTTATAAATTTATTTGAAAGGGGTCCAGATTAAAAAAAAGGTGTGTCAATGACCCAAAAAGCCAAAACTTCCTATATGCCACTCCGGTGTCCAAAGTGAAGGAAATTAGTTATGATTCTTTATAAATGGCAATTTTTTATGCACCTCAGTGCCTTCATATATATATGTGCGTTACAACGTAGGTTCCCACGAGTACCTACGGGATTCCAAGGGTACATGATTTTTAAGTTTGTCATAATATAAATTCCTCTAGCTGGGAAAGGAAGAGTCCTTTTCTGGTTACATATATTAAGCAAAAACTTGATCGTCATTCTTAATTAGGTTTTTTTCTTAATGTGACCTAATGACATTGGAACTTTTGGGGTCCAGCTTGTGATATTAATCTAAATACGATATTGAGGAACCTTCCGCATGGCGTTAGCAATTTGTTAAGCCATTGAGTTGCATAGGTTTGAAAGAAGATGAAATTTTGTTCCTCATATCTAACACAAAAGGTCAGAATTAAAATATTCGCAACAAGAAGTCTTAATTTGTTCCCTTTGATTTTTATTTTCACTATGATTTTTACTTAGTAACTCAACATCTACATAATGATGTAGTTTATGCATGCTACAATTCTGCCAGTGTTAACTGCTAATATGATATATGAAATTTCAGGTCTCCAGATTTCAGCGTGCATCAAACTTTCTGAGGAAATATGTCGAAGATGAAATAAAACATGTTGTACTAATGCTAGACGACTTGAAATTTCTTTTGGAAATAAGATCCTTTTGATATGGCGGCATCATGCTACAGAAAATATCTTTTGTTTGTAATTGGGAGATACAACATAGTGTTCAAGTACCGTTGTCTCTGTTCATGTCAGTTTAAAATAAGATCTGCTTTCCCTAGTTAGATACCAAGATGGGTATGGCTATCAATTTTTTTAGGTCAATTTTCAAATTATACAGCCAAATGAGAACCTTTTTTAAAGTAAGACAGGAGCTCTGTCAGTATTTTAGGCAAACTAGTGGAATGCCCATACTGAGCTATGGATACAAAATTATCATATTACCGTAGCACATCGAATTGTCATTGCCAGGCTCAGCCTACCTTGCGCCCCCGGCTATGTCGTGCACCCAATGAAACTTCACTATTTTTTCTGTTTTTTATAGAAATTTTTTAAAGAAATGGAATTTGTTTGTTGGAGAGGTGAATGGGGAGCCTCTTAAACTAGATAGCTCATTAGCTCTCCTTGGCTGCATTGGGAAGCACAGCGTGATAGGAAGTATGAATACCCTGAGATGCAACACAATGGCCATTGACTGAATAGCTTATTTACGTCATGTTTTTACTCCCTTGCAAGCCCAGGTAATTGTCCAACCAATCCAACCTTGCCTAACAAGGCTAGGTACAGCTCAAAAACCTTGCTTTGCAATTTCATACAAGCTTTGCTCATATGGGCAATGAAATCCTTGCTTGTGGAGGAAAGACAGATTGGCTCTTCTTTTTGTTATGTTTTTTTTGGGGTAAAAGGACGTGCACACACACACAACATCCACTCTCTCTCACACACACACCACACGCGTGTGCATCCAACACACAACATACACAGGGAATTTTTGTAGAGATCCCTCGGGCTTCTATCTATCTTAGTTAAGCACACATGCGCATGTACCTTAAAGAGGTGAAAAACGCTAGATCCAATCCCAAGGATCGAACTTAGGTTGGAGGCTTGAGCATAAGAGCATGTACAATAGTACATGTCAGCAGTCTCTAAGCTTTGCCACGTAAAATAAAAAATGACGTGGATGAGAGAGGGTGCGTATAGAGAGTTGAGCCGTCTCTTAATCTAGAGTCGACTCTAGCACAAAAACCAAGACAGGTTGTGTGTGGGAAGAAACTATCTACTCATAAATGTATTGTCTATACCATTGCATGGGTTGTCTCTAACGTTGTCTATAAATGACATGTCAGTTTGTTATAGACAGCAGCTGTCTATATTATTGTACATGCCCTAACAAGCCTTCCCACTGAGCCATAGCTCAGGACTCTTCTTTTTGTTATGTTGTGGTCCATTAAACTCATTCTAAATAAATATTGTACAATATTTTAAGCAATAGTTATATTTTGTAGGAAGTGCACACTCATTTTACACTACCAAGACAAGATAATATGACAACACAAACTCTATATTGAGTCTTTTTCTAATATAATAGACGCGTTTTTCCCTAATCGCCATATAGCCACCATCCAATGCATCATCGCTATAAATTAAGAGATGTATTATTAAAACGTCTCTATATTCTTTGCGGCATTTTACGGAGAATTTTTATTGTACCCCTAAGGGAACAGAGGCATTACATTGTGGTGTTAAATTGTTTTACTAGCATAATGCATCATAGAAAAAATGCTTGCAGTTCCGAGTGTAAATATTCAGCGGAAATGACGCACAATTGCGCATTTGGCCTATATAGCACCAATAATCATGCGCCTTATAATTTTCAACAAGATTGCATAACAATTAAATGTTCTAGAAATCAACGGAGGAAGTATTTCATACGGAGACTTATGAATTAGTATAATACGCGCTTTGTACTTCGTTTAAGCGGCAGGTCGTTTATTTGTGTAACTGTGTTGTTCGCTTGTTCTTAGGGAATCTACCATGCAACATGTATGCTGTGTGCGACAATACGTATCAATCAATCTGTCTCAATTTGACTGTAAAATATTAATGCCGGTGCAGATCCATTGATCGGAGGCATTTTAGCTGTTCCACGATTGATCAATTTGCGGGCCCGTGCTGCGAAGACTTGCTTTGTGAAGTCTTCAGCTTAAATGAATTTGCTAGGACTCGAGCTCATCTCACAGATCTGACCAGTCTTGCTTAACAATGTCCAAATTTTCTGTTTAATTCATACCTGATCTCCCTTTTAGAATCCCATCTCGAGGTGCTCAGTCGATCGATGCACAATTAACTGCTGCGCGTTGGCATCATCACTGCTAGCTACTACACCAAAAAACCAAACACACAAGCAGAGGCTGAGAGAACAATGGGGGACCTCGTGGTCGGCTTGGCCAAATCGGTGGTGGAGGGGGCGTTGACCAAGGCCCAGTCGGCGATCGAGGAGGAGGGGAAGCTGCGGCAGAGCGCGCAGCGTAACCTGGTGTTCATCACCGGTGAGTTCGAGATGATGCACTCCTTCCTCAGCGTCGCCGACGAAGAGCGCGTCAAGAACAGTGTGGTGAGAACCTGGGTGAGGCAGGTCCGCGAGCTCGCCTACGACGTCGAGGACTGCATCGAGTTCGTCGTCCACTTAGACAGCAAGCCACACTGGTGGCGCCGCATGCTCCCGTCATGTGTGGCGGCGGCGGTGGCGGCGCTGCCCCTGGACGAAGCGGTCGCCGAGATAGAGCAGCTCAAAGCCAGGGTCGAGGACGTGAGCAGGAGGAACACGCGCTACAGCCTCATCAGCGACTCCGGCTCCAAGCCCGTCATGCACCAACTGCAGCCGGCGCCCAGCGCTGGCGTCGGCGCCACAACACTCAACATGCTCATCGAGGCAAGGGACGCCGCGAAAAGGCAGCAAGGCTTACGAGATCTCACCCAGCTGATCACCAAAAAAGACGACAACTTTCAAGTGATCTCGGTGTGGGGCACAGGTGGTGATCTTGGGACGACGTCCATCATCAGGAAGGCCTACGGCGACCCGGAAGTCTGCCGAAGCTTCGGATGCCGTGGCTGGGTGAAGCTGACGCATCCATTCAATCCACACGAGTTCCTCAGGAGTTTGGTGGCTCAGTTCTACACAAACTCCTGTCTAGGACAGGGAATCACCGTAGATGTAGATGAACTGAAGAGGATGGAGGCGACGGCGACAGTGCAAGGCGGACTCGTCGAGGATTTCATGAAGCAAGTGAGCGAGAAGAGGTACCTTGTCGTCCTGGAAAACTTGTCCTCCATGGGAGAGTGGGACGCCATCAGGACGTACCTACCTGACAGGAAGAATGGCAGCTGGGTCATCGTGTCCACGCAGCAATGCGAAATCGCAAGCTTGTGCATCGGACATCCATACCAAGTATTGGAGCTGAAGCAGTACTCGGCTGAGCACTCTGTGTGTGTCTTCTTCAAGGAGGTAAGCCTGGAACATCATCAGTTACTTTCAGGAAAATAAATTTACTCCTCTGTTCTCAGGTATTAACACAACTACGTCCGGTAGAGATTAATTTCTGGGCGCATCCTTGCGATGCCTTGATTTCTAAACCACTAAATCAAATCTAGGGGTGAACAATTTTAAACTGAAATCGAAAACCGAATCAAACCGAATTAACCAAGTAATCGGTTTTTTTCAGTTCGGTTTTTTGTTTTTCGTTCGATTTTGTAACTTAAGACATAGAAAAACTAAACCACCAAATCACTGATACATCTCCATCCGGTCCGAGCCGGCTGGCACTCCTCCTCAACTCCTCCCTCCCTCGCCCTCTCCGTCAAAATTCCGCCTCCCTCCTCTCTCCACGCGTGGCTCGGCCACTCGGGCTCCCTCCCTCGCACCTGCCACCCAGCGGCCGTCGCCTCCCTCCCTCCCTTGCCCCCGCGCCACCACGCGGCTCCCTCCCTCGCCCCTGCTGCCTCCCTCCCTCTCTCTGCACACGGCTCCATTGTGCCCCCTCTGTCTCCCTCGCCCCTCAACACTTCTCCCTCCCTAGCCCTCTCGGGCCTCGGCTGGTCGATCGCCTCTTCTCTCCGCGCACGGCTAGCCGACCGCCTCTATCCGCGAGGTCGGGCTCCTCCTCGAACTCGCTAGCTAGCCGCCTCCGGCCTAGCCCCAGGCGCAACACCCTAGCCCCAAGCGGCAGGCGCCTGTACCGTCGCCGCCCTCCGGGCGCAGCCCCAGGTAAATAAGTCCGTCTCCATGGTTTGATATATCAGAGTAATTACTTTCTCCAGATATGAGGTCGAACCATCACTAGTAATACAGCTCTTTGCAGGTTTAGCCTCAGATGAATCAAGAATCCCATCGAGTTCCTTTGCCATCTCACAGAAGAAGTGATACACATTGCTAGAGAAATACAGAAGAAGTGAAGAACTATTCTCCTAATTTGATGTGTTGGACACATTCTCGATGTCTGGGTTGCATGTTTAGCTTCAGATGAATCAATAATCCCATCAAGTTCCTTTGCACATTCTGATTTGTCAATTTTTTAACTTGTTCTGAACATACTAATCTTTTAGTACTCGTTCTGATGCTTGTTTATGTTTTGACGATTTTTGCTGTGGCCGATAGTAGCATTATCATTAATTTGGTTACTAGCAGTGAGGGGTTTTCGGTTAACCGAAAAACCGAATTAACCAAACCGATGTTTGGTTTTTAAGTCAGTTCGGTTTTCAGAATCCAAAAACCGAAAAAATAAACCGAAAAACCGAATTAACCGAATGCCTAGGCCTAATCAAATCCAACATTCTTGCACTCTATAGAAACTTGAAATAATTATCTATATTATTTGTAATATGGTAGAGCTATGAAACAGTTCATAGATATCCCAAAAATGATCCCTGCCTCAAAACTAGACAACACACTTTGATGAATCCTTAACATCACTAATTTTTGTTACAAGTTCTTCTAAAATCTGTATTTTTGTTAAATAGGAGCTAAAACCTGCAGTTTTCTGATTTGTAATTTTGTGAAATTTACTTTTTTTATTTAGGACTTTTTTTTTTTTTGCTATGCCCATGAAAAAGGTCACAGCCTCCACTATTTGAGTTGGATAGGGGATTTCTGAATAGAACTTACCCCATTTCTTAAGGTCAGTATCAAGCAAATTCTCCGATAGTTCGGGGAAAGAAGAAAAGGAACACTACAAGTAGAAACTTCAAAATATTCACCACACAAAAAAAAAAATTAAGACACTCTAAGAACTAGGATTAGGAACCAAATTAGAACAAACTCTTGATGGGTTTGGTTGAATCAGATTCTTAAAATATCTCAATTCATCATGTAAGACTTTGGCGTTGGATTAAGAAACTTTGCTCCCCCCTAACACCTTGTTCGCCCCTCTCTCCTTTACTGTTTCCTATTTTCAGAGTTCTGTAGGCGATGGAGACGAAGCAGAGGAGACCAATCGGGGGACAGCCAACAACAACGGCATATCAACGGAGGATGAAGGGAGCGGCAGGGGTTGTGTTTCCTCTTACGACAGAATTCTCAGCGCTAAAAGGAATGCAGCCCGTGACTGCATGCAGCATTTTACCCTTGTTGGCCGCGAGTCACAAATGAATGAACTTCGTAAATATGCAGCTAAGACACGTTTCAATTCCCTGCAAGTGATGTCCGTGTGGGGCATAGCTGGAGTTGGGAAATCAACTCTCGTCAGGAATTTGTGTTACGACATAATGCTTGACCGTGACCCACTATTTGACAAGTACGGCTGGGTGGATGTATCCGCTCCGTTCAATCTAAGGGACTTTCTAGGAGCTTACTTGTAAATTTTCGTTCGGAATCTCTTCAAGCCAAGGAAACAGAATACCGTGGAGCCATGGGAATCAAAGACCCCATTCAAGAGTGTCGTAAGCTTCTGAAAGAACATCGGTGCCTTGTCGTCATTGATGATCTGCGGTCCATGGAAGAATGGGACTTGATACAACCTGCCTTGGTAACTAGACCTTCCAAAAGCCTTATCATTGTCATTACAACAGAAGCAAGCATCGCCGCACATTGCGCAGATAACGAAGAGGCCGTGATTAATGTCAAAGGTCTAGAAGCTAATGCAGCCTTTGATCTCTTCAAAAAGGAGGTGTGTTTACTCACAATAAACTTTTCTCTGCTCTATTTCCATCAATCCTATTTCATGCAAGAATGCGATTGCAACCTGCACAAATGTCTGTTCTTTCCCCTTCACTCACGAAGATTGATAAACAGCATAAGGTTACTATCCGATCCTTATTAATCCTTTAGCCTCACCACTCATAGTCCTAGTAAGATATGAATCACCTTTCTCAATAGCTAGAATATACTACCCTCTGTCCTATCTGTAGTTGGATTTCTACTTGCCTTCTTGTTGATCTCACGTCGTACGGTGCTTGGTGTGCTGCTGACCACAATCTTGTTGCGGTGTACTCCGGTCTTTTGTAACTTTGACTATTTATATATCTAAAAGTGAAAAAGTTGACTACATACAAATACTTTTACTATATCTGTATTGCAAATATTTTTATTGCTAATATGTTGTGATAAAAAAATCATGGTCAAAAGTTTTATATTGGGAAGTATGAAAATTAAAAATCAACTTATGTTTGTGCATCCTTGGCAAATAATTCAAAAGTATATATGAAGCCTTTTCTGTACTCCAGGAGTACATACTCCCACATCTAATATATCACTTAAATAAATGCTTTATACTTCTTTATCATTTTCGGTATACTCCAATAATAATTCTAAGATACTCCAATACAACATAATTAAAAATATTTCATCAGACCCTTTATTTTTTTGATACATACCATTTTCCATATGTATAAGGAATATATAAACAAATTACGCTATAAAAGGTGGATTTTAATGAAATTTTTCATGAAACTCACTTTGGAGTATCTTATAATCAGTATTAGAGTATACTCAAAAGGATAAAGAGGTATAACAACATCATTTAAATAGTATATTAGAGGTGGGAGTACATACACCTAGGAGTATGAAATCATCATATATATATATATATATATATATATATATATATATATATATATATATATATATATATATATATATATATATAAAAGTTTGGGGAATGAGCCACACGTTATGGCCTTGCATTGACATGATATAAATAGCACAATAGTACACATGAGTTTCCAACTACACAAAAAAATACACATGATGGAATCCCTCACTACTACAGAATGTACAATACTATCGCTTCATTTAGGTCGGTTCCTAATATTTTAGAAAAAAAATTGATTGTGATAAATGACTTGATGAGGATGTTAATAATCATCACAATCGATTCTCGGGTTAGAATCGATTGTGATGTAGCATTGGACACATCACAAAGGTTCTAATATCATAATCGATTGTGATATGCACGAGCACATCATAATCGGTTCTTATCTCAGAATCGATTGTGATGTGCCTTACTAGGTTATTTATACCTTCAGACTGAACTCTCCTCTGTTATTGTTCTTGAGGCAAAAAAAACGCTGCCACCCAAAAACATCATATACTCTGGTTGAAAGTAATACTTGAGTGAAAAATTATGAAATCTTCGAGGGTGGGTGTTAAGAGGATAAAGTTGATGTCGACGATCGGGATCACCTGACCGCAAATGTGAAGAGGGGTTAGTGAGATCTGGGGACCCAAAAAGTACTGCGCTCAACGATGGTTCGAGAGTAGGTCGAGGCGAGACGCCAACGAGCAAGAGACAGCGGATTATACTGGTTCGAGCCCCCGTGAGGGTAATAGCCCTACTCCAGTCTTCTCCTGAGGCGGAGGGATTCACTATCTCGAGTACAAGGTGTGTGTTACAGCTCGAGCTTGTCGTCAATGGCTTTTGCCCTATAGCTCGTGTGAATGTGCGTGTGTAGATTGTCTGCTGAGATTCTGATGTGTCCTGTACGCGCGCTCTGTGAGATCTTATATCCTCCCAAACACTGCCTGTAACGGACGGGAGAGATTCCCGGAGTAGTGGCCTCGTGCGCATTGAAGGTGGGATGTAACCGCCCTGGATATGCCGCCCACGTCCGCCTTGATGCCACCCTCCAGGTCTTGGTAACTGCCGAGTGGGCGCATGCCCCATGACCTGGGGAGAAACCACCCCAAGCAGGAGCTGACTTCACGCCCTCGAGCTCGAGGGCGTGCGGGATCGAGCTCTTGGTTGAGGCAGGCTCTAGGTCGTGCGGGATCACACGGACTAGGCCGTGGTCGACACCCCCGAGCAGGGGCCCGTTGACCAAGCTTGGACCGGTCGAAGATCGCCCAGTCCCCGTCAGCCAGCCCCCGAGGCTCAAGGTCGAGGAAGGCACCTAGATCGACCTCAAGCCTGCAGCCGTTGGAAACAGTCTTCCGGACTTCTTGAATCTTCGGTCGAGGTCGAGCGGAGACCTCCAGAAAAAACTTCGGCTCTAAGACACCTGGCACCCCTTGGACTTCACGATGCTGGTACGAATTCGATCGGTTAGAAGAAGTGTCTGCAATGCCTCGAGCCACCGCCCGATCTTTAAATGCGCCTGTCAAATCGCCATCGGCACACCTTTTGAGACACCTTGGTCTAAAACTGGCCACGACCCGGGCCTATAAGCCCAAGCCCTCTACGATCTTCGAAAAACTCCCAACTTCCTTGCGCTCCTTGACCCCTAGCCTTTTGCTCGCGCAACTCTCCCTTCCTCGACCAAGCTTGAAAGCGGCCGCCATGGCAAAACTCGAAAGAAGCACCATGTCACTGGCGAGGATGAAGGAGCTCGAGAGCCTGGGGCTGCTCGACCCCGCGATGTGGCGGTTGCCGAACGGCGAGACCGAGCCGCATCCCAGGGACGACGAGCTCGTTTGTACCGAGCACTATGTGCTTTTCAGCCTGCGGACACCGGAGAGCGAATTCATGGCGGGAGTCCTTGCCCACTGCGAGATAGAGCTCATCAATCTGGTGCCAAATTCCATCCTCCTCCTTTCTATCTTCTCACATTTGTGCGAGGGGTTCCTTGGAATCCTTCCCACCCCCTCGCTCGTCTTTCGTTTCTTCACTTTATTCCGCTCTGGGAAGGACCCCGTGGTCGGATGTCTCTACTTCCGGTTGCGGACGGGGATCCCATGGGCCTTCCCCAAAATCCAGTCTCGGGACTCCCTCGGTCCGTGGACCGAGCGATGGTTTTACTTGAAGAAGGGCCGGACCGGGGCACTGTCGTTCGACGGAACCCCGATCACCGGGAAGAAGGAGCCCCCGGAGGCGAACGACCTGGAGGTCAACGAAGAGGCCACCGCCGCCATACACATCTGTGCCACGCGCGGCCTTACCGGGCAGGCGATCACCTGCGACTTCCTGCGGAATCGGGTTTTCCCCCTTCGAAAGAGGGAACACCCGTTCTACGAGATCACGGGGCGTGACGACATGACCCGCGAGGGTACGTCCGGTGCGTCTTCTTGCCCTGGGGACTTGTTCGCATTCGTCCTTCGGGTCCTCTTGATAGTTTGTTTCCTTACAGCGCCGAAGGAATCCTGGGTCGCCGCTAGGATGAACGAGATGTTCGGGAAAGGGGCGCACGACTATACCCTCGACGCTCCTGTCCTGAAAAACATAATGCGCTGGAAGGCCGAGGTAAGCGCTCCCAAGCCGCTCTTCAATTTGCACACCATCGACGCCTTTCCCTGACCATTCGTTGTGCTCACAGGACCATCAAGAGCTACTTGACACGGCCAAGAGGCTACTCCCGCTGCCCGGCAGGGGCAAGAGCAAGAAGGGAAGAAGAAGCCACCCCCGGGCAAAGCAGACGACCATGAGGCTAAAAAGCCCCACGTTGAATGGCCCGCCCGTGCAACGGTAAGAACTCCCATGGTCGAGCCCCCGAGCTTATGCTTGCGCTTCCTCGTCTTCTAACATGTCTTTCTTGCAGCAGCTGAGCGCGGCGGCCGCTGCCAAGTCTTCGAGCCCTCAGGCGGCCCAAGGGTCCCAAGAGGGGGCCCTAGGACTTCTGCCACGGGGGACTTAGAGGCACCGCGGGCCTTAAGGTCCCAGACTGGGGGGACTCGGAAGCGGAGCGCCCCTCCGACCTCGGGAGGTTAGAGTTCTCGCTAGCCTCCTGCGAAACGAAGACTGCCGACCCAGGTAGGTTTCCAACCCTTCATTTGCTCAGCCCTCCTTGTAACTTCTTAGCTTAGTAGTCGCTCTTAATCGCAGACCTTGAGCGCCCGAGCTCAACACCTGCCCGTATTGACAATGACTATTGTCCAGGGCGAGTCCGGTCTGAAGAGGAAGAGGAGGGCGATTATCTGCTGGCGCCCCGCTGACCCTCGGGCCAGGGGCACATTCCGTTGGGCCCCAGAGCCAGGCTCCGGCCGGCGAATTCGACTAAGGGCTCGACGATCCGGACGAAGAAGAGGTCCTCCCCGCGACCAGCGAGGATTATGCCACCGGCGAGGTGGATGTTGAAGACGACGTCAACCCGCCTGAGGCAGCCGAAGGAGAGGGTGCCGGGGATGCCCCTGCCACAACCACCGAGGCCGCGCCAACCGTGGCAGTCGGAACTCCCCGAACCACCGATCCCGAAGGCACTCCAGCCGCGGTAAGCACGGAGGACCAAGCCGTGATCCAAGCCAGGGCCATTGCAGGGGTGGACTCAAAGAGACCCCGAACTCGAGCCAACACAAAATATAGAATGAAAAAATTGCACAAAGACCAATCATGACAATTGAACAAGAGCTTTATTGAAAATTGAGGTAAAAAGGGTTACACATAGAATTTTCGAAGCTGATCAATGTTTCACGAGCTAGAGAGCTCTCTGCCATCGGGCAACGCTAGCCGGTAAGCCCCCGTGCGATCTATTGAAACAACTCTATAGGGGCCCTCCCACCGCAGGGATAACTTGTTGGTGTTGGACGGAGCCTGAATCCGTCTCAGGGCTAAGTCCCCAACAAGGAGCTCCCTAGGTCGTACCGATCGAGACGTATGTCTGCGAAGAGCTTGCAGGTAGTGCGCCGATCGTAGCAGTGCACGGCATATTACTTCTTCCGCCAGGGTAAGGTCAAGGGACTGTTCTTGCTCGAAGTCGATCTGGTCGACCAAGCTGACCATAGCAGAGCCCAGCGTGACCTTTGGAGGCAGGACGGCTTCGGTACCGAACACGAGCCGGAAGGGAGTGGACCCTGTTGCACGGCTGACTGTGGTACGAATAGACCATAAGACGGTGGGAAGTTCGTCCACCCAGGTCTGGCCGTGTCGTTCGAGCTCATCCGACACTCGCTTTTTGACGCCTTGAACGATTTGTCCATTGGCGCGCTCCACTGCTCCATTGTTCTGTGGATGGGCCACCGAAGCATAGCATACTTTGGTGCCACTGTCCTCGCAGTACTCCTGGAAAAGCTCGCTGGTAAATTGTGTTCCATTTGTCAGTAATGATTCTGCATGGAACCCCATACCTGGTAACCACGAACAGGCGGAAGAACTTGACCGCCGCACGAGCCGTGATGGTCGAGACGGGTTCGGCTTCGATCCATTTGGTGAAGGTATCGATGGCGACGAACAAAAACTTCTTCCCCCCTGTCGCCTGCGGAAAGGGGTCGAGGATGTCCAGCCCCCAGGTCGAGAAAGGCTAAGCGAGCGGGATGGTCTGGAGCGCGTAGGCAGGCTGATGCGACTTCCGAGCATGGAACTGACAGGCTCGACAGGTGCGGACAATGTTGCGCGCGTCCTGGAGTGCCGTTGGCCAGTAGAACCCCATACGGAAAGCCTTCCCGACCATGGTCCTGAAAGAAGAGTGTGCCCCACACAGACCTGAATGAATGTCGTGTAACAGGTACTTACCCTCCTCCGTGGTGACACACTTCGTCAGTATGCCGAAAACATTCCGACGATAAAGCTTGCCGTCCACAATTTTATACGAGCTCGCCCGGCGCTTGATCCGGCTCCTTTCCGCAGGCTCGACCGGGAGCTCGCCGGATGCCAGGAAACGATGGATCGGCTCGGCCCACGAGGGAATATGTAATGACCCGAATTTACCAATTCGGACCCACCGTGTATGCCGCACTATTCCCAGGATCAACGCTAGTGCACACGGCTTAACATCGGTAAGCATCACATCATACACAACGATAATAACAATAAAACTTCATTTATTTAATATAACTAGTGTATGATCTTATGATCACTTACATTTATTTGGCCTCATAGGCAAGACTAAGATAAAATAAGACAAATGCAATGAAAATCGAGAAGACGTAGTGACTCATCAAGACACCGCAGCGATAACAAGGCTTGGCCTAGTGACTCGCGTCCACCGAAAGTCCTCCTCAAGCACAAAGCGATGACTCCTCCATCGTTGTTGGTTTGTAAGCAAGGGTGAGTACACCAACACGTACTCAACAAGTTGTGCACAAAATGCAATTCTATCATAGCTATATGCGTGCTTATTCCAAAGGAATGGCTAAGGGTTCATTTGCAAGAAAGCAAAGATTTGAGAATACATACAAGACATAGATTGAAAAGACAAGAAACAAATAATAACAAGTAAATAGATTCAATGATTCTCAAATAAACCCAAGTTCTCCATCCTAAATCCAGCCCATTATCCACATGGCATCCCGCCATCCCATCCAATTGTTCATTTTAAATTAACTACCCTTGATCAGAATTCGAGCTTTGCTCAATACCGTGAGCACGGCTATCCGAATAGATTGTACACTCTGCAGAGGTTATACACTTTACCCACACGATATAATCATGCACCACACAGGCGAACGATTATAACAAAGCCTTTACAATGCATCCTCTTAACCCAGTTGTCGACGATCGGGATCGTCAACCGCAAGAAAAGAGGTAGGGGTCAGAGAGTTTATGAGACCCGAGCTGCGTTTTGCTCGAACGAAGGAAGAAAATCGATCGCGGTGATGGTTGGAGCAAGGCGACAACGAGCACGAGACAAGAGTTTATCTTGGTTCGAGCCCCCGTGAAGGTAATAGCTCTACTCCTGGGCCGCCCTATCGGGGTTGGCTATGACCCGGGCGATAAGCGAGGCGCCCCGTGGGGGCCCTGGTGGCTCAAGATGTCTTGGCCTTCTCTGGGCCTCCCACCGAGAGCTGTTATGGCTTGGTTGATGGCAACTCGCACCATCCGGCGAAGCGCCTTCCGGTCTTCGGATCACGGTCATCCGTGATTTCCCAGCGCCTTGACCGTCGCCACCGAACGTGCCGCCGAGCGACGGCGGTGAGGGCGTGAACAGGACACGGAGTCGAGTCCGTTCGAGGAAAATCCGTCGATGAAGGGTGCCATGCTCTCGAGTCTTGGTGTCGCTCTCGCGAAGAGCAAAACAATCAGCACCACGGTGGCGCTTAATCGCCGATTTATCGTGATCGTCAACCGCAAGAAAAGAGGTAGGGGTCAGAGAGTTTATGGGACCCAAGCTGCGTTTTGCTCGAACGAAGGAAGAAAATCGATCGCGGTGATGGTCGGAGCAAGGCGACAACAAGCACGAGACAAGAGTTTATACTGGTTCGAGTTCCTGTGAAGGTAATAGCTCTACTCCAGTCGCCTTGCGGTGGTGATTCTTGTTATATGGGTGTACAAAGCAGTGTTTACAACTCAAGACGGTAACGGTGATTCCTAACTCGAGCTACTGTGTGCGCTGTGTTGTCTTCGTGTCCCCTAGAGCTCATGCGCCCTGGTCTTTATACTCCCTCGCTCAAGAACGGCCGGAGCGATCCTTGGGAAAGGGCCTTCGTGCATCTTGAGGGTTGGCAAGAATCGCCTCGAACTTGCTGCCAAGACTCTTAGTCATCCCCACGACCCGCCTCTGAAGCTGTCTACCAAATGCCTGATCCGAAATCCTAGGGCAGATCAGGGCTTCAGACGAGACCCCGCTCGAGCTCGAGGTCGTGTGGAGTCGAGCTCGGGCACACCGCGCTCGAGGTCGAGCGCCCCAGTGCGCACCGAGGTCGCGGTCGGGGCCTTCTGAGCTTGGGGATCCGTTGACCGAACGCCGGCCTGTCAAGGAGTTCCCAGCCCTCGTCAGCCAGCCCCCGAGGCTCTAGGTCGGAGGGAACCCTCAGGACGACCTCGAGCCTTATTCTTGGGATGGAAAAAACCTTCGTAGGTCTTGACTCCTTGGTCGAGGTCGGGCGGAGACCACAAGGCAAGTCCCTTGGCCTCGACACCTGGCGACCTTCGGACTTCCCAATGTTGGTACGGATGTGAACGGCTGGCGTGCACCTGGCGGTGTTTCGACTCCGAGCCTTAATTGCGCCCGTCAAATCACGGTTGGCTCGTCTTTTAAGGCGCCGCGGACTGGGCTTTGGAGCGTTACGGTCCTTAAGACCAGCGCCTCACCCTCAGCCAAAAAAGCTTCCACCCTTGCGCCCTTTGTCTTCTAGCCTCCTCTCCCGAGCAAGGCCCCTTCCATTCGCTCCCTCGACCAAGCGCTCTACAGCGCCATGACCAAGCTTGGAAGGAGCACCCTGTCGTCCGCGAGGATGAAGGAGCTCGAGGCCCTGGGGATAGTGGACCCGGTGACATGGCGGTTCTTCGGGCGGCGAGACCGAACCTCGCCCTCAGGATGATGAGATCGTCAGACCGAGCATTACACTCTCCTTGGCTGCGGACGCCGGAGAGCGAGTTCGTATGACGCCCTTTCTAGTCTGCGAAATAGAGCTCATCAATCTGCATCGAATTCGTGATTTACGCCGCCGTCTTTTCCCATTTGTGCGAGGGATTTCGGGAATCCTTCCCACCCTCGTTGTTCTTCCGCTATTACTCCCTCTTCCGCTCCGGAAGGACCCCGTGGTCGGATGTTCAGATTTCGACTTGGACCGGGCTCAAATGGCTCTTCCCAAGCGCGCCGCCGGGACTCACTTGGCCCTCGCCCGAAGCGGTGGTTTTATCTCAAGAAAGGGAGCTCGAGCTCGACGACGAGGGGACCTCACACCGAGAAGGAGACCCCCGAGCCCGAAGATCTGGAGGTTGACGAGGAGGCCATTGTTGCCATACATATCTGCGCCACGCGTGGCCTCACCGGGCAGGCAATCGCCGTCGACTACTTGCGGAGCCGGGTGTCCCCTCTGCGGAGGAGGGAGCACCCGTTCTTCGAGATCACGGGGCGCGACGACCCCACTCGTGAAGGTTCGACAGGCAAGGCCTCCGCCCTTGGAACTTCCGCTCGAAATCCATCTTCCAAATTTCTTCTTGATGGCCCTTGTTCTTGCAAATACCGAAGGAATCCTGGGTCTCCGACAGGATGTTCGAAATGTTCGGGAAGCTGGCGCATGGATACACCCTCGACGATCCGGTCCCGAAGAACGTTCTTCGCCGGAAGGCCGAGGCAAGCCGTCCCGACCTTGCCCTTGATCTTGTTTTTAGCAAAGGTCTCTCTGACCCACGCAAGTTCTCAGGACCATCAGGAGCTGTTCGATACAGCCAGGAGGATGCTCCCGCTGCCCGGCGGGGGCAAAGGCAAGAAGGGGAGGAAGAGGCCCCCCTCAGCCACGACAAGCCGCCAGGAGGTGAAGAGGCCGCATGTCGAGTGGGGGAACCGCGCCATGGTAAGGACCCTACCGGTCGAGCCCCCGAGCCTGAGTTCATGTGCCTTGCAGTTTGACGAGACCTTCCTAGTTGCAAAGAAGAGAGCGGCGGCCGCCGCCAGTCTTGGTACCCCGCCCAGGGCTGAGCCGGGCCCTCGCATGCGGGTGATGCGGAGCCGGCTCGGGCCTCGAGATCCCAGGTCGCGAGGACGCGCAAGCGAGGCGCCCCCTCAGCATCGGGGCAACAAGACCTTCGACGACCCTCGGCGAAACGGAGACTGGTGACCCAGATAAATTCCTTGCATCCCGGGCTGCGCCGCCCCTTTCGCATCTCTTTGGCTTAGTGTATGCTTTTGATCGCAGACCGTGAGCACCCGAGCTCGAAATTTGCCCGTTTTGACGATGGCTATTGTCCAGGGCGAGTCCGAGTCCGAGGAGGAAGATACGTTTGAGTTGGTCCGTCGCCTTCGCTTCAACGCGGACTCCGTCTGGGTCGCCGAGTCGGCCCGGCCGGTGAGTTCGACCAAGCCCTTGATGATTCGGACGATGGAGAGCTCCAGCCCGCAACCAAGGCGGATTTTGACACCGCGAGGCTCATGATGCGCCGCCGTTGTCGACTCTCCGGCCTCCTCCGAGGGAGGGTGCCCAGGCTGCGGGCCACGCCCGAGGCGACACCCCGAGCCTCCCGACCACGGCCGCCCAGCGCCGAGGCCGTGATTCCTCCGCCACCGAAGGTGACCAGCCGCAGGGCTCCGCGGACTGCTTGGAGAGGCAAGGCTGGCACCGGCGCATGTACCCCGGCCGTGGAGGTCGAGAACCTGTGGCGGACCAGTGCCGTGCCCCTCGAGCCGGAGACGGGTGGGGCCCGGTCGTGAAGGTGGGACCAAGATCTTGCCGCCGCTTTCCTCGGTTGTTGACGGACCGAACCCCTAAGAGGCGACGATCCATCAGCCGCCCTAGGCGGTAATCGAGATCCCGCCCGAGCGCCGGTGGTGGTCGGGTCGATTTTGATATCGTGCGCCGGTCGACGAGGAGGAAGAGATCCCCCGCGATCGTATCGACGACCGCAAGGAGTTTAAACGCATACGCCTGGAAGGCCATCTCCGCGAGGTAAGGGTCTTCCTGCGCATTTCGTAGCTGGTAGCCTGTGTTCCTTATTCCCTCATTTTGGGCCTCCCTACTCGTCGTGAAGGTGATCGACCATGCCACCCAAGGGCTACAAGGCCTTCAGGAGCATGCCGTCGTGCTGAAGGGCCTTCTGGACGCAATAGAGGCGCGGGAGGTTGAGCGCGACAAGCTTATCCGGACCATTGAGGTCGAGCAAGGAGAGCTCGAGCAGAAGGCCCAGGAGATTGATGATTTGCGCCAGACGATGAGGGCACAAGAAGTAGCCCATACGGCGGAACTCGAGCAGGCCAGGGCCTCCGAACGCGACCATGGTTATACGGCCGTCGAGCAAGAGCGCGCACGGTCGGCCAAGGCGCTCAAGGTCGAGCGGGCCAAAGTTGAAGCCCTAGAGAAGGCCGCTGCAGAGCGGGCGCCTCTCCGACTGGAAGCGTCCCCCGACCTCGAGGCTAAGATCCTGGAACTCGAAGAGAAGCTCGGCCGCGCCAACAAGGCAGTTGAAGACGAGAAGGCCAAGGTCGAGGCACTGGAGAAGGCCGCCGCGGACCGATCTTCCTCGGCAAAAGCGTCCCCCGAGCTCGAGGCCAAGGTCTCGGAGCTTGAAGGGAGGCTTGAGCGTGCCAAAAGGGCGGCGACGAGCGCGATGACCCAGCTCCAAGATGAACGGCACCAAGCTTCGGATGCCTCCACGGTGGCCCTCCAGAACCAGAGTGAGCTATCGGCCCTGAGGACCAAAGTCGCCGAGCTCGAGCAAGAGAAGCTCGCCCGCGAGATGGCCGACCTGTAAAAAAAACTTTAAAAAAGCAAGGGATGTACTAACAGGAGTGGTTAGTTTTTGGTGTACAAAGAAACCTCGTCTCTGTTGTAAATCCGTTGCTTGGGGATACTTGAAGTCTTTCTTGCTTTGCTTGTTAGCCGTTCCCATGCTTTCTAGGTCGTGTGCCGATAGGGCAGCCTTACCCAGCCCCCGTTGGGTCCGAGGTCGAGCGACGCGTGCCTCGGGCACAAGACTTAAATATGGACGAGAGGCCACGACCTGCAAAGTGGAGGAACAATTTGCAAAGGTAGAAGGGCACGAAGCAGACATCGTTAAGTAGGTTAATGCTCGAACGGCTCTCGCGACCATGCATATCGCTCGACAGCTAAAGCGGCGAGGTTCTCGGCTTCGAGTCGCACAGGAAGAGCTAGATTGCGAAGAGGTTCGCTTACGCTTAGCTCGTCGCTGGGGTGAACGCCAAACTCAAGGCTACTTAGACTAGGAGCAAATGCGCTTGTGCACGAAGGTCGTGTTCGAAAATCAAACGAGGAACCGTCGAAAAAGAAATAGCAGCAACATAAGTGGAAGCAGACATAAAAAAGGGCATAAATGAAAGACCAGCTTTATTGAATTGTGAGGCATAGAGTTTACACATAAAACTTCCGGAGCTGATCTATATTCCACGAGCTAGAGAGCTCTCTGCCATCGGGCATCGCTAGCCGGTAAGCCCCCGTGCGATCTGTTGAAACAACTCTATAGGGGCCCTCCCACCGCGGGGATAACTTGTTGGTGCTAGACGAGCTCTGAATCCGCCTCAGGGTTAGGTCCCCAACAAGGAGCTTCCTAGGTCGTACCGACCGAGACGCATGTCTGCGAAGAGCTTGCAGGTAGTGCGTTGATCGTAGCAGTGCACGGCATCTTACTTCTTCTGCGAGGGTGAGGTCGAGACCGTTCGTGCTCGGTCGACTTGGTCGACCTAAGTCGACCTGGCAGAGCCAGGCGTGACCTCGGGAGGCGGGGCGGCTTTGCATCAACACGAGCCGGAAGGGTGTGGACCCCGTGGCTCGGCTTGTTGTGGTACGAATAGACCATAGGACGGTGGGAAGTTCGCCCACCCAGCCTTACCAGATCGACGAGCTCATCTGCGACTCGTTTCTTGACGCCTCGACGATTTGTTCGTTATGCTGTTCACGCTTCCATTGCTCGGGGTGAGCCACCGGCGGCAGATTTTGATGCCGAAGTTCTCGCAAAACTCCCGAACAACTCGCCGTAAACCGAGTACCGTTGTCGTGATAATTTTGCATGGAACCCGTGCACGGTGACCACGAACAAACGGAAGAAATGAATCGCCGCCGAAAGCAGCTATTGTCGAGACCGTTCAGCCTCTATCCACTTGGTGAAGGTGTCGACAATGACGTAACGTAAACTTCTTCCCCGGTTGCTTGAGGAAAAGGACCGAGGATGTCCAAAGCCCCTGTGTCGAGAAGGGCCACGCGAGCGGATGGTCCGGAGCGCGAGGCGGGTTGATGCGACTTCGGGCGTGGAATTGGCAGCTCGGCAAAGCGGACGATATCACGAGCATCCCGCGCCGAGGGCCAATAGTACCCTATGCGAAGGCCTTCCCACCATTGTCCAGACGAAGAGTGCGCCCCACAGAGGCCTGAGTGAATGTCATGCAGTAGGTACTTACCCTCCTCCGTGGAGATGCACCGCGTTAGGATGCCGGAAACATTGCGTCTGTAAAGCTCTCCTTCGACAAGCGTGTACAGACTCGCCCGGCGCTTGATCCGGCTCCTCTCGGCAGGGTCGGGTGGCAGGTTGCCCCGAGCAAGGAAATCGTGGATGGCCTCGGCCCAGGAGGGGGTACCCTCGACCATGGCGAGCACGACCTCTTGGTCGGAGATTGATGGGGCCGCCAGCGTCTCCAGGATGACGTCGGGTGGGATGTCGTCGTTGGAGGAGCCGAGCTTGGAGAGGTAGTCCGCGCTGGAGTTGTCTTTCTTGGGGATGTGCTTGAGCTCCAAGTTCTGGAACCATTTCTCCATCTTGCGCGCCTCGGCGAGGTACTTTGCCATCGAGTCTTCCGAGCACTGGTAGTCCTTGTTGAACTGGTTGATGACGAGCTGGGAGTCGCCCTTCACGACCAGACGGCGTACGCCCAAGGCCTTGCAAGCTCGTAAGCCGCCAAGAGGGCTTCAGATTCGCCACATTGTTGGTCGCCGAGAAGCCAAAACGAATTACGACTCGGCTCGCCGCCATGGGTGAGGATAAGGACCCCACTTCGAAGCGCTTGAAGGACCTCGAGCCGTCAAGAACATGACCTGTGGCTTTTCCTCTTCGACTGAAGCTCGGGAGTGGGCTGCGACGCTCGCCGACCACGGTCGGCGAGCACTTGCGATTTTATGGTCGTGGTGCCACGACCGGACGCCGAACGCCGCCAGTTCCATGGCCCACTTGGCATTCGCCCCGCCCTCCGGGTTCTCAGATGTCCCCGAGCGGAAGTTGCTCGACGACCATGGAGGCGCTCGAAATAGTGCCGAGCTTGCGCTGGCCATGAGGAGAGCATATAACACTTCAGACTGCGGGTAGCGCCTTCTTGGCCGTGCAAGACCTCGCCGACATAATAAATGGGGTGTCGCGAGGCCCTGTTCGCCACCAGACGGCACTAACAAAGATGGGGGTGGCGCGAGATATAGCAAGAACTTCTCACCAAAGTTGTGGCGCTAAGGAGGGGTGGGGACGACAGTGCACGTCTTGGTCGTCGAAGGATCGTTGGGCCTCGAGTCCACTCGAAGCCCGTGCTTGCGTAAGGTTTGGAAGAATGGGAGCCCGCGCCGAGCCTTGAGATGAACTCGCTGAGGGCGCCATGCGGCGGTGAGGCTTTGCACCGCTTGATCGAGGTCGGGTGCCAACTTTTCGATCGCCTCGATCTTCTCGGGTTTGGACCAACCCCGAGCCCCGATCATGTAGCCGAGCACCTTCGGACGCCGCTACGAACACGCACTTCTCGGGTTGAGCTTGATCTTGTGCTGCTCAGTTGGCGAAGGTCTCTCGAGGTCGCGAACGTGGTCGCCCTCGGCGGGCTTTTGACGATGATGTCGCCCACGAGACCTCAAGGTTCCGCCCGATCCGGGGCTCGAAAGTCTTGGTCATCGACGTTGAAAAGTGGCCCCGCATTGCGCAGACCGAATGACATGGTCGTATAGCAATAGGTGCCAAACGACGTGATGAAGGAAGTCTTGCTCTCGTCGTCGACCGCCAGCTTGATCTGGTGGTATCCCGAGTAAGCATCCAAGAAGCTCAGCATCTTGGCATTCGCGGTGGAGTCCACGATCTGGTCGATGCGCGGAAGCGGGAAATTGTCCTTCGAGCAAGCCGAGTTCAACCCCGTATGGTCGACGACATTCTCCACTTTCCTCCCTTCTTTCAAGACGATGACCGGGTTGGCTACCACTCGGAGTAGTTAATCTCACGAATGAAGCCGCCTTCAAGAGCTTGTCAAGGTTCTTCTTGATGATCGCGACTTTCTCCGGGAGAAGCGACGCAGTTTTTGGCGCATGTGTCGGGAGCCGGATCCCACCGCATTTTGTGCTCAATCACCTCCCTCGGACGCCGGGCATATCCGCGGGCTCCTGCGAATATACCCTTGTTGGCGCTGGCGAAGGTGACGAGCTCGAGTTCCTATTTGGAACTCGGCTCATCGGAGACGTGGACGCACTGGTCGGGTCGCTCGCCGAGCAAAGACGGCCTTTGTTGCCCCGCTTAAATTGTATCGCCGCTTTTCGGGCGGCATTCTTCGCCGCTCTCCTCGATCAAGACTGGGTAGCACGCCGCAAGGGCCAAGGCCTTGGTCTCACGACCATGCGCCGCTTGTAGGTCGCCCGCACGATGATGACACCGCTGGGGCTGTAACTTCATGCACCGATGGCCATAATGGTTGGCGACCATGAATTTGACCAAGGCGGTCGCCGAGGATGGCGTTATACGGAGGTCACCTCGACCACCTCGAAGGTGATCAACTCGCACGAAGTTGTCGAGCCACCGAAGGTGACGGCAAGACAACTCGACCCAAGGGGTGGTCGAACTCCGGGGACTATCCCAAGAATGGTATGGTGATGCTCTTGACCTTCGACCGGGAATCGTGATCCGGCCGAGCGCCTCCCGCTGCAACAAGTTAAGAGAGCTGCCGCCATCGACCATGACGCCGACCGACCGTGGTGTTGCTTGATGGTCGGGTCACGACCAAGGCGGTCTTTAGGTCTCGAGCCATACGGGAGAGCATCCTCCGGGAGAAGGTGATGGTGGCCCGGCCCACTTGGTGGCGCGGTGGGCTTCCAGTGGCGACACGGTAGATGGTACGCAAATGGCCTTGACCTCGCGCCGATCTGGAAGGCCGACGAGCCACCGAAGATGACGCCGATCCGGCGCCGCCTTTGCAGAACTGTGTCGAGGTCGTCGTGTTCGCCGCCAAGCATTCACCCGGTCGGGCTGGTCGTCATCCTTCGGGAGCATGGGCATCTCACCCCGCCCATCGTAGAAGGCGTCTAGCTTATTCTACCAAGCCCTGCAGGCCCGCAGATCGTGGTCGGCCGCCCTGTGAAAAAGACAGAACTTTGTTTCGTCATACCCCGCGCGCCCCTCGACCCCCGGCTGTCGAGCATCGGCCCGTCGGAAGCCGGCGCGTTGGCCCTCCTGCTGGGGCTGGTTCTTCGCTTGGTGAGGTCGAGGTCGACCTTGGCGAGGCTTAGGGCCCTCCCGAGCTTGACCTCGGACCTCGAGGACCTCGCGCTGGCCATCCGCCAAACGACCACCGTGGTAGACCCCGCCGCCCTCACGATCAAGGCTCGCTTCTTGGAGGCGGTGCCGTGGTCGGCGCTCCCTGGGTTGGACGGACCGCCTCGCTTGGTTTAGACCGAGCTTACCTTGGTCGAGTCGCGTTTCAGCAAGACGGCGTCGTCGCGTCCGCGTCATCGCTCCGCCATGCGAAAAAGCTTGTTGACGCTGAGCCTCGACGTGATCTCCGTGTCTTGGTGAGACGCCGATCACGGACCCGAACTTGAAGGCCTTGATGACGGCCTCGTCGAAATGCTCGATCAGTTCCTTGTGCGGATGAATCGCCGCACAAAGTCGCAGAGTGGCTCGTTCTTCCCCGATGACACGATCCAGTCTTTCTCCCGCCCGCCGCCGAATAACTCGAAGTTGGAGCGGCATGCTTCGACTGGCGCCACGACTGAAGGAGCCAAGCTTCGATTAAAAGCCAGTCCTAGCGGCCCGCCCGTAATAGCCGGAGGTAGTTTGCCATTACGAGCTCGTCCCCTCCAACCGCCAGGATAGCGGTCGAATAGATGGACAGGAACTCGTCAGGGTTCTTGGTTCCGTCGAAGCGCTCGATCAGCGAGGGCTTGAACCGGGCCGGCCACCGCACGAGACGAAGGCCGTCGGAGTACGCCATGCAGCCGTAGGCCGGGACAGGTGCACGCCGGTCGTGGTCATCGCCGACAAGATCCCTGCTGCTGCCAGACTCGGAGTCGAGGCTGCCCCGGCGGGCCGACCTCCGGCGGGGACGACCATGGTGCCGAGCACGGGAATCACCTGGTTGGTAACGCAGCGGTCTCTGACCGCGGCGCCGGGCGAACGCCTCGGAGAGGTCCGCAGACATGCCGCCACGACTCGAGCGGCTCGGCCAGTTCGGTCTCGTTGGCGCGGGTGCCCGGACGCCGGCAGCGCTGCGTCGAGCCTCATCCCGAGCTCGCTGTTCGGGCCGCTCTCGCAGAGGTGTCCGACGCGCCGATGGCGCGACGTGTTATCATTACTTCTCTCGAGCGGGTCCCGAGTGTTGACTTCGATGCCGCAGAGGTGCCACCTTTGCCGCAGCCCGATCGAAGTTCTTCGCCGTGGCTCGCCAAAGAGCTCCGACTCGCCCTATCGGGGTTGGCCATGACCCGGCGATAGCGCGAGGCGCCCCAAGAGGGGGCCCCGGTGGCTCAAGATGTCTTGGCTTTCTCCGGCTCTCCGCCGGAGAGCCGTTATGGCTTGGTTGATGGCAACTCGCACCATCCGTGAAGCGCCTTCCGGTTGCGGATCACGGTCATCCGTGATTTCCAGCCGCTTGACCGTCCGCCACCAGAACGTGCTGCCGAGCGGCGGCGGTGAGGGCGTGAACAGGGACACGGAGTCGGAGTCCGTTCCTGAGGAAAATCCGTCGATGAAGGGCGCCATGCTCCTGGAGTCTTGGTGTCGTTCCTGCGAAAGAGCAAAACAATCGTGCCCCACATGGCGCCATTGCCGACGATCGGGATCATCAACCGCAAGAAAAGAGGTAGGGTCGAGAGTTTATGGGACCCGTGCGCTTTTGCTCGAACGAAGGAAGAAAATCGATAACGGTGATGGTCGGAGCAAGGCGACAACGAGCACGAGACAAGAGTTTATACTGGTTCGAGCCCCTGTGAAGGTAATAGCTCTACTCCAGTCGCCTTGCGGCGGTGATTCTTGTTATATGGGTGTACAAAGCAGTGTTTACAACTCAAGACGGTAACGGTGATTCCTAACTCGAGCTATTGTGTGCGCTGTGTTGTCTTCGTGTCCCCTGGAGCTCATGCGTCCTTGGTCTTTATACTCCCTCTGCCCGCAACGGCCGGGAGCGATCCTTGGGAAAGGGCCTTTTGCATCTTGAGGGCTGGCAACAACTGCCCCCGAACTTACTACGCACTCTTAGTCATCCCCACGACCCGCTCTCTGGAAACTGTCTACCAAATGCTCGATCCAAATCCTAGGGCGGATCGGGGCTTCAGACGAGACCCCGCCGAGCTCGAGGTCGTCTTGAGTCGAAGCTCGGGCACACCGCGCGAGGTCGAGCGCCCAAAGGCGCACCTGTGTCGCGGATCGGGCCTTCCGAGCTTGGGGATCCGTTGACCGAACGCCGGCCGGTCAAGGAGTTCCCAGCCCTCGTCACCAGTGCTACCCGCTAAGGTTTCAACACTGAAGGGCTATACCACCACAACAGGGCCCCCCTCTTGCGCCATGTGAGTTTCCCCCGTACACCCGGACTCACACCACCATGATAGCACTTAAGTTAAGCATTTGCAAATTAGTCAGCTAAGCTGCCCCAAAACAGACGTGTGGCTGCATGATTGACTCAGGTCAAAGGCTTGCAAGGTTAAGTCCTTAACTGACCGAGGCAAGACTAACCAGAGATAATCTCAAATATCCAATACCAATAAAAACCAAATACGACCGCCCAGTTGCCACTCTTGGCCCACCATAAACAATCTTGCCACTTGCCCCAGTGTAAATCATTTTTCCCACCCCAATTGATTACCAACCACCACGTGCTCTTCACAAATCAACATCGTTGCGTGACTCCGTTGTCACAACAACTCAATCTCTTTGTGCGACCACACATGGCCCACAAATTATCATCATAGTTCCATATTCCATTAGTCAAGATTAATAAACAATATTCCATGAGCATGTGATGACGTGGCATGGCTAAGCATCTCTAATTCGGTCTAACCACCCATGTTGATTTTCCATTTGACCAACTATAATTAACCAACCTAGGGTGACAAGTGAATCATGACATACAACTAGCAAGGTAGGGTATAATTCAAAGGGTACGATAGCTAGTTCCAAATTTAGGTTGAAATCATTTATACACATAAAATAACATGTGATAAGGTAAATCAAAATAGCATGCAATCTAATTCATGGGTGCAACATGATCAAAGCACAACTTGCCTTGCTTAAGCTCCTGGTATTGCTCCGAAGATTGTCCTTGAGTTGTTAATTCCTCCTTCGAAACCTCGCTCAACTCAACGTCTACGCGAATCGAGAAGAAATAGCAAATAAACACCAAAAACAAATAGCAAACAAATTCAAAAATTCAAATACAAGCCACCATTAGAAAGATCTCAATTTTACAAATTTTTAGGAATTTGAATCACCTCAATCGGAGTTCGTATGCAAAAGTTATCGCAATTTGAAGTTTGAAAATCCTGAAAAATAAACCCTAATTCATAAATCCGATTTTAGCGAATTATTTTTATAAAGAAAAATCCGGTTTTTCCCGCCCGAATGTACGGCCGCGACGTGGCTGAATCCTGAGCGTCCATCTAGTGATCAATGGCCGAGGCTTACCCGTGGACTTTCCTATTCACCCGAGTCGACGTGGATGAATCTCGTCCGCCCGTTGACGATCCGACGGCCCACAGAGCTCCCGCGCGGCGATGGCAAGACGACGGCGCAACTCGCTGGGCTTGAAGACGACGACGCACTCCGCGGTGCTCCGGTGCTCCCCGGCGAGGATGAGGCAACGAATCCGACGCGTCTCGTCGAGAGGAATTCGAAGTTGGCCTTGGCTTCACGAAAGAGACTCCGGCGACGACGAAACCGCGGCGCAAACCTTCGGTCACAACCTTGCTACTCCGGCGAGCTCTAGAGGCGACTTCCGAGCTTCTCTGGCGACGGCGTGTGAGGGAAAAGAAGAGGCGCTAAGCGGTGAGTATCGGAGAGGGCTGGGGGTCCCTTTTTATACCCGGCGGGGCGCGCTAAACAAGGAAGGACGGCGGCGGCGGCAGAACTCGGCTCGGATACGGCGGCGGGGAGACCGTCTCGGAGACGATGCACATCAGCCGCATGATTCACATCGGACTACCAGACATAGGGTTTTCCTATTCGGTTTGGCAGGATTTAAGGCCGTTGATCGAGATCCAACGGCCGGCTTTAATTCATTTAAAACTCCGTCTCGCCAAGACAAAGAATCGGGCGGGCCCGTTATCGTTCATGTGTGATTTTCTAGCTTTTTCCAATTAATTTAATTTTAAAATAAACTGATTTATTTAGGGTAGTAGAAATACTCTAAAAATTCCAAGAAAAATCTCAAAAAATACTTTGAGATATTCTGGACTTAAATAAAATATTTTCACAAAACTTTATTTTGGATTTACATATTTATAATTAATTGTTAACAAAAAGAAATATTATTTAATTCAAAATAATTTAAATAAATCCCAAAAATCCAAATAAATCCAGAAAAATCATAAAACTCATAAATTGCAATTAATAATTAAAAAGCCAAAAATTAGGATGTTACAGAATACCTTTGATGAAGGCGACCGAGGCCCCTTGGTCGGAGATGGATGGAGACGCCAAGGTTTCCAGGATCACATCTGGAGGAACTTCGTCGTCGGACGACCCGAGCTTGGAGAGGAAATTTGCGTCGGAGTTGTCCTTCCGCGCCACATGCGTGACCTCCAGGTTCTGGAACCACTTCTCCATCTTGCGCGCCTCGGCGAGATACTTGGCCATAGAATCTTCCGAGCACTGGTAGCCCTTGTTGAACTGGTTGATGACGAGCTGTGAATCGCCCTTGACGACCAACCGGCGAACTCCCAGCGCCTTGCAAGCTCAGAGCCCCACCAAAAGAGCTTCATATTCTGCTGCATTGTTTGTTGCTGGGAAGCCGAAACGAACCACGTACCTCAGCCTGTCGCCCTGTGGGGTGATAATGAGGATGCTAGCCCCCGAGCGCTTGAAGGATCGTGAGCCGTCGAAGTACATCACCCAGGGCTTCTCCTCAACGACCTCGAGCTTGGGAGCCAGCTGCGAGGTTTGTTCGACCACGAAGTCGGCCAGCACCTGCGACTTGATGGTCAGGCGTGCTACTTAACCGGAGGTCGAAGACGGCCAGCTCCATGGCCCACTTGGCGATGCGACCTCCGGCCTCCGGATTCCTCAAGATCTCTCCGAGCGGGAAGTTGCTCGGGATGACAACGGAGTGAGCTTGGAAATAGTGCCGAAGCTTGCGCGAAGCCATGAGGAGGGCGTATAGCAGCTTTTGGACTTGAGGGTAGCGCTCTTTTGGCCCATGGAGGACCTCGCTGACGTAGTAGATCGGGTGCTGCTGCGCGTTCCGCTCGGCCACCAGGATAGCGCTGATGGCATGGATGGTGGCCACGAGGTAGAGCAGCAATTTCTCGCCTGGCTGCGGGGTCGTAAGTAAGGGTGAGGTCGACAAGTATACCTTTAATTCGTCGAAGAACCTCTGAGCCTCGGGCGTCCACTCGAAGCCCCCGTGCTTCCGCAAGGCCTTGAAAAAAGGCAACCCACGCTCGCCGAGCCTCGAAATGAATCGACTGAGGGCGGCCATGCGGCCGGTGAGGCACTGCACCTGCTTTACCGAACTCGGAGGGGCCATCTTTTCTATTGCCTCGATCTTCTCCGGGTTCGGGCCAACCCCCGAGCCCCCAATCATGTAGCCTAGCACCTTCCCAGAGGCAGCGCCGAACACGCACTTCTCCGGATTGAGCTTGATCTTGTTCTTATTCAGGTTGGCGAAGGTCTCCCCAAGGTCTTGAACGTGGTCGGCCTCGGCGGAGCTTTTGACGATGATGTCGTCCACGTAGACCTTGAGGTTGCGGCCGATCCGGGGCTCGAATATCTTGGTCATTGTTACTGGAAGGTCGACCGGCGCTGCAGGAGACCAAACGACATGGTCGTAGCAAGAGGGTTTCGAATGGTGTAATGAATGACGCCTTGCTCTCGCTGCTCACCGCTAGCTTGATCCGTGGTACCTGCATTAAGCGCCCAGAAGCTTAGCGACTTGGCATTATTTGTGGAGTCGATGATCTGGTCGATGCACAAGAGAGGGAAGTTGTCCTTCGGGCATGCCGAGTTCAACCCTGTGTGATCCACGCACATCCTCCACTTCCCGCCTTTCTTCTGCACGATGACAGGATTGGCCAGCCATTCGGAGTAATCGATCTCACGAATGAAGCCGGCCTTCAACAGCTTGTCAAGATTCTCCTTGATTATGGCGACCTTCTCAGGAGAGAAGCGCCGCAACTTCTAACGCACGGGCCGACAGTCGGGCCGCACCTGCAATCGATGCTCGACCACCTCCCTCGGGACACCCGGCATGCTGCCGGCTCCCAAGCAAATATGTCTTTGTTGGCATGGAGGAAGATGACGAGCTCGAGTTCCTATTTGGAACTCAGCTCGGCCGAGACGTGGACGCACTTGGAGGGGTCCCCCTCCTCGAGCGGCACAGCCTTTGTAGCCTCATTGCTGGGATAGCCGCTCGGGCGGGCGACCTCGTGGTCGCCGCTGGCCCCGCCGAGGTAGCATGCGGCGAGGGCCGTGGCTTGAGTCTCGTGAGCCATGCGCCGCTTGAGGTCGCCAAGACCTGATGATGACGCCACTTGGCCTCGGGAGCTTCATACGGTGGCCGTAGTGGTTGGCCACCATGAACTTGACTGAACGGGCACCCGAGGATGGCGTTGTAAGGGAGATCACCTCAACCACCTCAAAGGTGACCACCAAGGCGAAGTTGTCCTGCAGGGTGGTCAAGCTTGTGCACGATCCTCAAGAACGGAATCGTGATATTCTTGACCTTCACAGTGAATCAGATCCGGCCGAGAGCACTGCTAGCAAAGAAGTTGAGGAACTACCCCATCGACCATGACCCACCCGACCAAGGTATTACTGATGGTGGGTGTAACATCCCAAAATTTGGGTTTTCAAAAAATTTATATTAAATTAGCTTTCCGAAAATGTTACACCAATCTTATTTGATTAAAGAAGCTTAATTTAGAATTTTCTAAATCTAAAACAATTTAATGTGCCTTCTGTGTACATTAAGTGATTTAAAATTTAGTTTTTACAGTGTCCTTTGTATCTCAGGGAATTTCCCAAATTCGAGATTTGCTAAAAAAATTAATTAAAATTATTAATTTAAACATTTGGATGTTAACTGGATTTCTATTTGGATTTTTAATTCGAATTATTAATGGTTCGGGCAATTCTAGAACTAAATTCCAATTCAAGACTTTCCATTGAAATCCCATTTGAATTCAAAATTATGAATTCCCTCGGTGTTCTAATTAACCTAGCATCCATATCCTTCTGAAATTAGAGTTTAATCCTTTTCCGTCCGCAAAGTCAGAATTTCCAATTTCGGTCCTTATTCGAAATTTCACCCGAGTTTCAAAATACTCTAAAAATCTCAAAATTCATAAAATTAGGTTCCAAATATTCTAAAATGATTTTGGGAATTTTTTCAAGATTTATAGAATCTCTATGGTATTTTATCTCTCGCAGTCTTTCGTTAAATCCAGTATATTCGTCCCGGAATTGTATAAATTCCAAAACTCATCAAAATTCAATGAAACTAATTTTATTGGGTTCCAAATAATCTCTAGTATTTTTAGGAATGTTTCCAAGATTTTTAGATTATTTTTGCTATTTTATTCCTCGCGCTTTTGTCCCTCCATTTCTTCGGCCAATGAGAAAGCGACACGTGTCCTCTACTGTTCATCTTCAACCTCCAGCCATGCGCACTGTTCACGTTCCAGCCCCATTTGCAGCCCAAACTTCAAATGCTCATAACTTTTGTAATTCTCAATGAAATTGAGTGAGGTCAGTTGCAAAACGACCGTGTCATCAAGGACTTTAATTCTCCTATAGTTTCCCCCACTGAAATCAAGTGAAACGAAATCTGCAAGCACTTCTTTGCCGTTTCTTGTTTTAGCCATAACTCTTCCGTTTCTTCTTCCCTCAACGTGTGCGAGTACTCAAAAGTTTCGTCTCGACGTCCTCCATCCCATGCTCATACTTTCCCTCCATTTCCAGAACATTTGCCCTTTCGAAAATCAAAGAAACGGTCGCCGGACGTCCTCCGTTGGCATCACCGTGTCATCTTTTGATCCGGTAAGGCAAATCGACTTCCGTTCACGTCATCTTCTGCGCATTAGTGTGTAGATCATAACCCCTCAAGAAATTCCAGGTTTCGTCAAGAATTGCTCCGGGAATTTGCGTTTGTTCGTCATCAAATCGGGTTCCGTTCGTCGTCAATTCCTCCCAAACCGGTAATTCCCAATCAAATTCCTTTTAGATATAGCCTAGTATGATCATGCTCTACGCCGTGCTCCTGCTAGTTTTGAGAAATTCCGCGTTTTATGGTGTTTTTGGCCGCCATGCCATTCGGTCGGTTTTGGTCGCGTCGACCGTCGCCCTCGCCGTTGCTCCGGCCATCCCTGCCATTGGCCATCATGCCCACGGGCTTCCCCTCACCTCTCCACCCCATCCCCACCACTGGCCAGCCCTCAATTGGCCAACGTAGCCTCGATTTGCTCAGCGCACGGCAATTGCTCGATAAAATGCCTATGAAGCCGGTTTTTGTGTTTTTCTTTGTTTTCTTGACCTAGCCGCCACTCCAAGCCCTAGTATACCTCCCATGACCACTCCCACACGTCCTCACCTCAGATCAACTCATCCAAACCGAGAAACTTTGCCCTCATCCTCTGAAGCGCCGCCGCACGTCGGCCATATTTTGAGGCGCGTTCCCTATCAACTCGTCAACTCTTTTCAAGATCCGTTTGTATCACGTCGTGCCTCTGGGTACCCTCTATCTTCCATCCAAATTTGGTGCAGTTTCATCCACTGGATCAAACGTTATGGCCGCCCAAAGATCAAATCTTGCCAGAGCCCGTTCTCCCTTTTTTCTGCGAGTTTGGCCATGAAATTTTTATGGTAGACTCCCCTTGATGTCCCCTACACGGTGCTCACCTTAACTCAAAGTTTTACCTACGGGAGTTGTGCAGAAAAATCAATTTTCCCCAATCAGACTGCGTACGAACAGCAGGGAATGGCATCGTGCGTTCCCCGTTGATCCAGAAGGTAAAACTCAAATCTATTCATGTCATATCGTGCCAAATGTTCCCAGATAGCTCTCTGTAAAATTTGGTTAGGTTTCATCTATTATTTTAATAGTTATGATCGTTTGAACTATTAGCTCCGGGAACCGTTCATCGGCAGTTTGTGATCAATCCGGTGGGTCGCCGCCAAATCCGCCTATTTTGTTGAGTTCATCTCGCCATGTTCTACGTGGTGCTTACTTTCCCTTTGCTGTTGCATCCACCGAAATTCTTTTTATTCGTCGACCGCCGTCTTTTGCCGCCGTCGCGCGTCGTCTTGTGCCGCCAACCATTTTGGTTTGTCGTGGCCATGTCATGACCTCGCTGCCCTATCTATCAATCGATGGTCGCCACCTTGTTATTTCATATGTGTCCCGTCATCGCTTCGCCTTCGCCGTTAACGTTCCGTCGTTAACGTTTCACCGTTAACGTTCCATCGTTAACGTTCCATCGTTAACGTTTCGCCGTTAATGTTTCATCGTTAACGTTCTGTCGTTAACGTCCCGCTGTTAACGCTTTGCTCTTATTGTATCGCTGTCATCGCATAGGTGCATGCAAGTGAAAGCCCTAATGTGATGTCCTTACCTTTTCTATCGCCTTATTGTGATCTAGCCCATCACGTTGAGTTCAGCCTCGTATTCTGCTATCACCAAATTGCCGCCGCCGAAGTTCCGCCCCGATGTAAGACTAACCTCCGGATCGAACCATAGTGGATGTCGATCCCACATCCGTCCTTGTCTTATCCCTGAAAATCTAATATGCCATTAACCCAGAATTCATTCGTGGACTTGGTCGCTAGACCATTGACCATGTGTCATATTTTTGAGCTATATCTAATCTATCAGCTTATCTTTCTTTTGTTTACTGTGTATCTGTTCAGTTAACAAAAGTCAACTTTTGCATCAGCTTAGTTCATCGTGAACTAACAAATCTTCATGGACCCGGTCTATGGATCGAGAGCCATATGTCATTGTCTGTCTAATCAAGATAGCAACTTCAAATGAAATATTCTTCGGAATACTATTCCTTCTTTCCCAGTTATTAACCTTTCTCTTCGGTGTATTATTCGAAAGCCGTTCTATTTTGTCTAATCATCGACCTAATCCATTCAAGTTCCTAATTTCATCTAAGCCGTTGTGCCCAATGCTATTCGTTCTTAATTTGGAATTTACTTGATTTGCTTTTTGAGTTTTCTTGTATTTATGTTTGTTTATCGTTAGACGCGTTGCTGAAAGTCGCTCAAAGGAGCTGAGAAGCAAGCAAGCGGAGATTGAAGATCGAGGATCAAGGATTGAAGATAAAGAGTAAAGAGCAGTTTATAGCAAGTACCAGGCAAGTCGTGCTTTGATCATATTGCTGCTCCCAGTTTTACAAATTTACTTTGATTCAAATTATTGCATACTAGTTCAAGAATTAAAATGATTTAAATTAATTTGGGACTAGTTATACAATCCAATTGCTAATATTACCTTGCCATGATTATTTGTATGCCATAATTCATTTGTCACCCTAAGATGGTTGATTATTAGTTGGTGGTTATTACTTGCCAACGTGGGTTGGTTAGATCGTGTATAATTGCTTAGTCATGCCACGCAACTCATGTCTTTTGAAAATAAAGGATAATACTGATTAATTGATTACGAAATGTGTTTGTGAAATGGTGTGACGTGTTGCCACACGATGATGTTGATATGTGGAACCAGTGTGGTTCTACATGGATGTTGAGTTGTTGTTGGCATTGTGTTGCGCAATAATCAACTGGGGTGATAAAGGATTTAGACTGGGGCAAGTGGCAAGTGGCTTTATGCCAGGTGGGCCATCGTGGCATTTGGGTGGGTTGAGTGTTGTGAGGGCTGTGCGCCAATTTTGAGAGAAGGATGTCTTACCCTGGTCAGTTAAGGACTTCACCTTGCAAGCCTTTGACCTGAGTCACTTGTACAACCACATGTCTGAATGGGAAGACCTAGTTTAGTAGGATTCTGATATCTCACCTTTGATACCTCCGGGTGGCGCCATCCGGGGGTGATTGTATGGGGAGCGTGCTGTCTTTGCGGCTTGGTACCGATCCAACGGTATTTGTCGGTCCTATACTTCGGCTCAGTGTGAGGGAAGTGATAGTGAAGGCAACCCGAAGAGGTTCCTAGGTTGAGATAGAAGTTTCTGAAAGGCTTTGTTATGATCGCTCATTCGCATACTCTTGTATGGCGATTCACGGCTGACGTGATGAGTTGATTATATCTTGTGGGTAAAGTGTACAACCTCTGCAGAGTGTAAAAACTATTCGAATAGCCGAGTCCGCGGTATTGGACATTGCTCGGGGATTACAGTCAAGGGGTAGAGTTTTGAAAATAAAATGAGGTTGGGAATGTGAACAATGTGATATGGAAATTGGTTAAGGATGAGAAATGTTTTACTTGAGAATGATTACGAAATTTATTATGGGTATTATTTGTTTTACTGTTTTTCTATCTATTATGATTATTTGTGAATGCTGCTTTATTGCAAAAGAACCATTCAGCCAATCCTTTGAAATAAGCCATGCATATAGTAATAGAACTGCATTCTGTGCATGACTTGTTGAGTACGGTTGTGTACTCACCCTTGCTTTAACAAAACATCACCAGTTGAGGAGAAGTCTCTGTCTTCGAAGAAGGAGAAGTTTTGCAAGAAGGCGAATATCTAGGAGTTGAACCTTGTCAAATGCCTGTGGTATTTTGATGGGATTCACCGACGTTCTTCATTCCGCTGCTGTTCGTTTTACTCTGAGTTGAAGCCATCTAGGCTTCACAATTGTAAGTTGACTTTAAGGTTGTTCAACATGTTATATTAATAGATGAATTCTTTATTTATTAATCCGTTGTGTATGATTGTGATATTCATCTTTGTTAACTGTGGGCACTGGCTACTGATCCTGGGACTAGTGCTGAAAACACAGAGGGTTTCCGGATTACGAATTCGGGTCCCGACAGTGGGGGTCACGACCAAGGCAGTCTTGAGATCCTTGGACATACCTTGGGGGGCATCCTCCAGCGTGAAGGTAATCATTGCCCCCGCCCACTTGCAGGGCTGATCTGTGGGCTTCCCGGCAGCGGCCTGGTAGACCACGCGCGCAGCATCCTTGATCTCTCGCCAGGATTGATACACCGACGAGCCGCCGAAGATGATGTCGATCCGACGATCGCCCTGCTGGAAATCCAAGTCGAGGTCGGCCTGGTCCTCCCCCGCGTTCACCCTATCGGGTTGATCCCCCTCCTTCGGGAGTGTGGGCATTTCCCCGCGCCCGTCGTAGAAGGCCTCCAACTTAGCCTGCCAGGACCTACAGCTTCGCAAGTCGTGGCCCGAGGTCCTATGGAACAAGCAGAATTTACCTTCGTCGAACCGAGGCCGCCCCTCAGGACCTTGCGGGTGTTCTTCAGCTTGCCACGACCCAGACTGACGATCCCCCTGTCGAGGTCGGCGTGGCGCCTGCTGGGGCTGTGGTCGATTTTGCTGAGGACGGGGCCTCTCCTGGGCCGAGTCCCGCACTTCCATGACTTCGCGGTGACCATCCGCCGAAACAATCACCTGAGTTCAGCCACCATCACGCTTGCGGTCCCTCTTCCGCTTTTTGGCGGCCGAGCCTTGGTCGACACCCTTAGCGCCGGAGGGCCCAGCCTCGCTCGGGTTGATGCCAAGCTTCCCTGGTCATAGTCGCGCTTCCAGCGGACCGCGTCATCTGCGTCCGCGTAGCGCTCCGCCATGCGAAACAACTTGCCGACGGTGAGCCTTGTCGTAATCTCCAGGTCTTCGGTGAGGCGCCGGTCGCGGACGCCAAACTTGAAGGCCTTGATCGCTGCTTCGTCGGAGACGCTTGGGATCAGGTTCCTGGTGTGGATGAACCGCCGCACGAAGTCGCGGAGGGGTTCATTCTTCCCCTGGATCACTCGGTCCAGGTCTTTCTCCCTGCCGGGCCGCTCGTAACAGCTTTGGAAGTTTGAACGGAGCGCACTCTGAATCTGGCGCCACGAGCGGAAGGTGCCAGGCTTCTGGTTGAAAACCCAGGTGCGAGCGGCGCCGTCCAAAACGGTAGGGAGGTAATTTGCCATCATGTACTCATCTCCCCCTACGGCCAAAATAGCAGTGGTGTAGATCGACAGGAACTCATCGGGGTTCTTCGTTTCGTCAAACCGCTCGATCAAGGCAGGCTTGAAATGAGCAGGCCAACGCACCCGCCGATGGTCGTCGGAATACGCCGCGCAACCGTAGGCCGAAACAGGGGCACGCCTGGGGAGGTCGTCGTCGGTGAGGCTTTCGCTGCTGCCGGACTCAAGGCCGAGGCAGCCCCGACCTTCGGTGAGGGCGGTCGTGATGCCGAGCGCAGGAGTCACCTAGGAGATATCCCAGGCGGTCTTGGACTCTGCGGCGCCTAGGTGGAATATCCGGGGAAAGACCCCCAGACCCGCCGCTGTTTGAGGGTGAACTGACGTAGCTTGGCTGACGCCAAACACCACTCGGGACTGCGTCTGCAGGACGGCGATGTGGTGGAGTCAGGGACACATTCCGGAGTTGCTGGCGAGAAGGTACCCCCTGTCGAGGAGGCGATCGGTGCTGCGTCGGCGCGATGAATTGTCATCACTTCTCAGGGAATGAGTCCCCGAGCGGCGACTCTGGTGTTGCGAAGGTACGACCTCTGTCGCGGCACGATCGAGCTCGTCGGCAGAGCACGACCGAAGAGCTCCGACCTCACCCAATTTGGATCAGCCATGACCCGGGCGATAGCACGGAGGCGCTCTCCCGAGGGAGGGAGCTCGATGTCCGGACGGCGCGGCCTTATCTCCGTCCTCTCGTCGAGGGCGATTCTACCGTTGATGGCGACGTGCACCATCCGACGAGCGTCTTCAGGGGTCTACGGGTCGTGTTCACCCTCCGCCACACCCACGCCGTGGCTGTCTGCCATGAGGACATGCTGCCCGCGCAGCGGGGGCGAAGGCGAAAACAGGGACGTAGAGTCATCGCGCTCAGGGTCTGCGCCCGAGCCCACGCTTGAGGAACGTCCCTCGACTGAGTACGCCATTCTCCTGAAACCTTGATTTCCTTCCTTCGAGTGAGCGAAGCTATCGGGCCCCACGGTGGGCGCCAGCTGTCGACGATCGGGATCGCCTGACCGCAAATGTGAAGAGGGGTTAGTGAGATCTGGGGACCCAAAAAGTACTGCGCTCAACGATGGTTCGAGAGTAGGTCGGGGCGAGGCGCCAACGAGCAAGAGACAGCGGATTATACTGGTTCGAGCCCCCGTGAGGGTAATAGCCCTACTCCAGTCTTCTCTTGAGGTGGAGGGATTCACTATCTCGAGTACAAGGTGTGTGTTACAGCTCGAGCTTGTCGTCAATGGCTTTTGCCCTATAGCTCATGTGAATGTGTGTGTGTAGATTGTCTGCTGAGGTTCTGATGTGTCCTGTACGCGCGCCCTGTGAGATCTTATATCCTCCCAAACGCTACCTGTAAAGGACGGGAGAGATTCCCGGAGTAGTGGCCTCGTGCGCATTGAAGGTGGGCTGTAACCGCCCCGGATATGCCGCCCACGTTCGCCTTGACGCCACCCTCCAGGTCTTGGAAACTACCGAGTGGGCGCACACCCCATGACCTGGGGGGAAACCACCCCGAGCAGGAGCTGACTTCACGCCCTCGAGCTCGAGGGCGTGCGGGACCGAGCTCTTGGCTGAGGCAGGCTCTAGGTCATGCGGGATCGCATAGACTATGCCGTGGTCGACACCCCCGAGCAAGGGCCCGTTGACCAAGCTTGGACCGGTCGAAGATCGCCCAGTCCTCGTCAGTTGAAGTCCTAACTTGAGGAGATTTTCCCTCAATTTTCCCACAATTGTGATTTTCTTTAAAAGGTGAGCATTCCTTCAAACTCCATCAATTTTATACTAGGTAATTCGATATGTCGCAAAAAGAGTTTAGGTTACACTCGAATTGTGTGTATCATATCAGATTTCGCACCCTTTATTTGACAAACACATATCTATTTAATTATCTTTATAGTACTCTCGTGTTAATCTGGAATTATTGTTACTGTAATATGATGAATGTTAGAGTTTAGATTGCGTAACATGCGTCTTCTGTTCAAGGGTGCTTGTTTATAAATATACTAAAATGGTATATTTATAAACAAGCACTCTCGAATTGCCCACTTTTCTGGTAAAGATAAGCTGCTCTGATCTAGAGAGGCTTATCGAACTCGCTTTTGTCGTTCGCATAATCTTTTTTTTCACTTTGTTAATTAAGGCCGGAGCTCGTCTCCGATTCGAAAAAAGAAGAAGAATCAAACATCATAGAGGTATCGATTGTAATTTAACAACTCCCTCTCATCTAGGCATTTGTTACCATGGTGCGATGTACCATTGATATACTCATAATGGTGCAATGCCGCAATGGTGCTAGAGTGTGAGACGCAAGCTAGTATCACACTCAAAACACCAATTCTCTTCTCAGAATGAGCCTAATATCTACCGAACTTAGGAGTTAGGACCTCCTACTTATCATATTGAATTCGCAAACTAAACACTTAATCGTGACCCATTTAAAAAATTTATTGTCGATAATAGACAGTATTCTATCGATTGTTCAAAGACATAAAACTCCCAAAAGGTCTAAATGCTACATGTCCCAAAATTCATTTCATAAGTAGTTTAGTTATTTCTTTGCATGTCGAGTACATCCAAAGAAGAAATGTTCTTAGCAATCAATTTACAAGAGCAGGGAAATGTCGAGTACATGGCGAAGCACAAACTCGCCAAGGCAAAAAAGTTAAGCGTGTTCTTAAGGCCGGAAAAATATCATAAAACACTATTATTTTCTGCAAATTTTAGATCATTGGGAAATTTCTCTGGGCTTCTGTTTGTAAAAAGGAGTTAGTTGGAGGACCATAAGTTTAGCTTAAAGTCAAATGTATCTTTGTGTTACTGTGTTTTTGGATTTGAACTTCATGTGCTCTCTTCAGTTGAAAATAGATTTGTATGTGCTCTTATTGGTTTTATTTTGTTTACTATCTTGCATATATTTAGGGGGAGCATAAATGTTATTTTTGCATAAACTGCACATGCTCTGTTAAGCTAACTCTGTTTTGTAGAATGTTTGAGATATGATTGATTTAGAAAAGGTATGTTGCCATCAATCACCAAAAGGGGGAGATTGATAGCATCTATGGCCCCTAATTTTTATCTTATATATAATTGTATGGTTTTGGTGTTGATGATTAAGTCAATAATCACTAAACTATGAAGAATATTGGTTGAAGTATCGAAGAAGATATCAAAAAGATCAAGATTAAGGATCCTTGTTATTAGTTTTGGCTTGGGAGATGATTCAAGCCAAATAGCTAGAATTATTTTAGTTTGGCCATACTATTAAGGGGGATTGTGCACAAGTTAAAATTTTGGTTCATAGGCTAAGATTAATTAGACTGCTTGAAGTCAAAATCCTTTAGTCATCTTTTCTTGAATTAGTCCTTCTCCCCAAATAAATTCTATGTGTTTCCCTAGGCTAAATTTTATCACTCTTTCCTTAAATCTGGCGCAACCTTAGTCAAAGTTCCATTTTTGCCGAACCAATTCCTTTTAGTTCGGTGCTAAAATCTACTCAGTAAAATTTCTAGCCGAGCATATCCCATTTGCAACGGACTATCTTTGATTTCTCAAAATTTTAGTTCAGCACAAGCTCATCTTCGCTGGACCATTTTTTCTCTAAGTCCATGGTGAAAGTATTCCTTGGTTAAGTCAAACCGAGCGTACGCCATCCACACCAGACCAAATTTTGCTCACTCGAATTCTAAGTCTGGCGCAGATGCTATCCTCTCAATTAGATTTATATCTCTTCTTTCGAAAAGTCCGTTGGTGTAACCTTCCTTGAAATTTTTCTACGGCGGACCAAATTTTTCGGTCCGGCGCACATATTAAAGTTCACAGCTTTTCGCCGGACCAAAATATTCTAAAATCTTATGTACGACGGACCAAGCAAATGTAGTTCGATGCAAATGTTCATATCAATACTATAAGTCCAGAGTGCAAAGAACTAATCTCTAAGTCTATTTTTGCTAAGTCTGCAGCAGTTGTGTTAGCCTGATTTTTTGACAGTCTGACATGTCCAACGGCTCCTGTGGTAGGTGTAACGGCTAGCTACAGTTCAAATGGCTATATAAGCATTTCCTGAGCATTCTCCACAGAACTTTTGATATCCTTTGATCTTCTTAACATTTTAGCATTCTAGTACTTCCATTCCATCAAGGAGACTGTACTTCAACATTGAACTCAAAACTTAACACTCTTAAGTGTTTTGGCTCCGAGCTTAGTCTAGTTAGTGCTGTGCTAAATGAACCAAAAGACAGGACTTGTGAATAGTCTATTACTCTTGGATCTTTGTGGTCCTAGACAGTTTGGAGAAAGTGATTGGTGTAACCTGTCCAAAGGTGTTTGTGGAAGGCCACCATTGATTATGAGAGGTTTGGGACTCACCTCATCGGAGCGGTGAAAGAGTCATCCTAGTGGAGATCAAAGTTACTGCAACTAGCTTTGGAGGAGCTATACTTCGAGAGAAGTGCTATAACATGGAGTAGGAAGTTAGCTCTGAACTACGATATAAATTCTTGTGTCTCTTGTGCAAGTTCTTGTTTTTGTGACAATTTCTTGCTGCTTTTAAATTGTCTGTGCTTTGCAGTAAATTTGTTGTTTCGTCAAATAGTTGAGCTGTTAGGTTTATTGTTTAAATTCTGAAATTTTGAAAAGCTGCCTATTCACCCCCCCTCTAGGCCAACTTGATCCTTCACATGTGCCCTCTAATAGTGTGTTGTAAGGATTCTTCGATAATTATGGGGCAAACACTGCAGGAACAAAGCCGGGTGGCGTTGGCTTGATTGGGATGGAAGACAGCCTATAGATAAAGGATGAGAACCTTGTAAGAGAAACCATATTAATTTATCTTCATTGCTTATTGAAATGAGAACACTCTCATCCTTATATAAATTGGATGGCTTGACCAAGCCTTATTTCTAATATTATGGAAATAGATTATCTTAACAATCTAATCTTATCTCTAAGTCAACTAATCCAACCAAATCGGTGGCTACCATGTGAAAAGTACCACTGCACATGACAACTTCTCCCCTTCTACACGAGCAGCTCATCCTCAAGCTGCGGAGTGGTGGTCATGGCTATGGCCCTATGAGACCCTGTGTCAATAAGAGGACATGACGTCGACGTAGTGTCTCACGAGAGAAAGCTGGACTTCGGCGATGATGGATGAAGACAATAGGTAGCCCTTATGGTTGGGAACCCTTGAGCATGGAAATGGCATGGAGCAAAAGATTGATGTCCATCATGGTGTGCCACACCATTTGAACAAGCACAATGAGTTGCAGCCTGCCCCGACACACCCTCCGTGATGCGCACCGCGAACGGCATGGCCTCAGTTTGTAGTGTGGAGAAGATGGTCGCGAGGCAGTAACCCTCTTCTTCTTTGATGGCGGCTAAGATGGCATTGACACTATATAGAGACAGCGTTGCTCTATCCGTTATTACCATCACCTTCTCGAGGACGGGCCATCACACTAATGGTCCAAGATATTACATTCACTCTCTTTAAGGACTGATCACATCCTCGGTAGCATATGAATGCCTAGAACCACCCCTTAGTGCAACCTCCATGTCGTTGGTACCAGCTATTGGACACATATGTACACGTACCTTTGCAGCAAGGATTGATGCTCTAATACCATATGTTACACCCTAGCCCAAAAGCCACTCTACCCAGGCCACCATGGCGTGGGCTGCACACATATAACATCATACTTACATTTTTGTTCTTATTTTGTGTAAAAGGGTTAATCTAAAGATGCTATATTTGGACCCACTAATCATCATATGTTACTACAACTCACTTTAAACAAGTAATGCAATACTAATCTCACCACACTAACATGCTAGGGTATTACACATATTTTGCCTAGATATATTAATGTGTTTTCTTATTTTTGAGGATGTTTAAATCTACGCAAATATGAACAACCAGTTGAATTCAAGACACCCATTCCTTTTGGGAGCTATAGATTCTCACATTAATCCTAAAAATTCTATCATTAATTGATATAAAAGGATAATGTTCAACTCTGAATATTTTGGTGGGAGTAGGACAAGATTATAACGGTGTGGATTAGTTGGATATGTATATTACAACTGGTACAACTGTATAACAAATACAAATATTACAATATTTAGTTTTGTAATTGCATTTACAGTATTAGTTATAAGAAAATAGTGAATCCAAAAAGCAGTCCAGCTGAAACTGACATGTGACCATATGACTAGGTGTGTGTGGGTGTGCACCTAGCCTGCTAAGCTTGAAGTATTAGACTTGGCATTGGTGTCCACCGATTTTATGAGTATACGCAAGAGTACGCATTTTATGAGAAAACACGTGTCCGTGCTCTGTAAGGCCTTAGATGTCTCATGTAGGGGTGCAAACGGAGCGGATAATTCCCGACCGATCCGAGACCGAATCTGCCTATCCGAAAAAATATTGGGTAAGATATGGGAAGAGAAGTATCCGATCCATACCCGCATATCCGAGATATCCGAAAAATATCAGTGCAAATGAGTGAAATAGATATCCAATAACAGATCCGATAAACATAAACATTCTACATCATATAAGTTCATATGTTGATTGGAATTATACTTGGCTACATATTATTCTTATATAGGGAAGGCAACTATTATTGAATTTGAAACACTTATATGTCTCCAAGGTTCTAGTAAAGTTTTGTGTATGGTTGATTGATCTTAATATGCGCGACATATATAGTTTCTGCTTTCACGCATTATCCGACTAACTATTCGTAACCGAGACTAACCGTATCCGGAATGATCTGTATTCGCTCCGTATTCGCGATCAAGTAATCCAGATTCAGATTCAATCCGCACCGCTCAGATCCGATTCTATATCCGAGAAAAATTTAGAATAGGATATGAATAAGCAAAATCCATCCGTATCCGATCCGCTTGCACCTCTAGTCTCATGTAAATTGTTAGCGTGTCACACGCTTGTCTATACGTGGGTGGCATCATGAGCGTAATGTGTATTAACTTTGTACTCTCTTAAGAGAATAGAAAACTTGATCATGAATGTGAATAGTTCCTGCTCATGATCAAGTTTGTTTTTTGTAACTTCTAGTATAGGATGAATTTGATCATGAAATTTTATATGTAGATGGGGTAAGCTGATATGTACATCCATGATTTTTTCAGAATTTTTGAAACTTTTCTAGTTAGTTCACCAGGTTTTCACCAAATATAGAGGCAAGTCAAAAATGCCGGTTGGTTTTCCGGAACTACCCGATGTCCAGATTTCTTCTGGCAAAAAAAAATCTAGTGCCTTCATAGCAGATAAGACTGTAAAAAGAAATCGGATTTGACAAACCATTCGAGCGAGGCTCGATCCGGACACAGATTTGCTCAGCTCGTTTAGCCCGCGTCAAAGCGCGCCGAGCCTCACGAGCTGAGCAAAGCGACATAAGACAAACCATTCCAAAACGACGAGGCCCAAGCCCAAGTCTCGGTGGACCAACCAGCCGAGCAAAGTGAGCAAACCAGCGTTCCAGGCTTCCAGCCGCCGCCGTTCCTCCACTCGTCTTCTCAATCCTCACGCCGGTTCTGCCCCTTCCCTCGCCGCACCGACCTTCGACCATCGCATACCTCGTCCCGCAGCCGGGACCAGTTCAGACCCCATCCTGGACTCGCTCGAGCTCGAGCTTAGCCACCTTAGCTCGCTCAATCTCGACTCGTTTACAACCCTAATACCAGACATCATAATCAAGATCCTACATCTGGATTGTCTACCATTCTCAAGAAAAACAAAGCATGCGGCGCGTATCCTCCAAAAAAAAGAAAAAAATAGCTAACGGAGAAAGTTCTTAAGCAGCATTGATCTCATCGTTCGAAGGGTGCCAATTGTCAGCCATCACATGACGTACCCTACGTGGTCGACTTACTTATTTCCATGGGACTCCATTGCAGGGGTGAAGCGGTCAAGTCAACCTGTTCACACTAACTCCCATACACCATTCTTTTGTTTCGGTTGCTTCTCCCGTCCAGGAGCCACCACTCATCGTCCCCAACCTTTCTCCTCCCCGATTGCTTCAGAGGCATCTCACATCCCTGCAGGCATTCTCCAGGTTGGTGCTAATGCAAATTGATGCTCTTCTCTCAGGATTTCTTTACGAACTAATGGTTTAGAAATGATCTACCGACAATCATGTTCTTATTCCTCCTTTTTGAAAAGACATTCGCAGGTCCCAGCGATTATGTTTATGTGTAGTTTTCTCCAAGATAACTGACATAATGAAAGACACCCTAACAAGCACAACACGAATCATTCATCAATCTATGATTCAGTGGGCATAATCCATAGGCTCAAAGGAAGAAGCATAGATTGACCGGGCCTTTTGCTCTACCTTATCTGTATGCTATATAAGTTTCTTGTTGTGGCAAAAGATTCGATCTGCAAGTTGTAACAACTCACATCAATTATTAATGTTACTAAGCTTCATTTCCGAAACATATACACCGATTCTCTTATACTCTTTTTCTTATCTGAAGGAAATTTTGTGCAATCAACTATGAAGGGTGAATCCAGCAGACAAAATAACTTGGAGAAGCATCCAAGTGCTCTACCGAGGGAACCAACCTTACAATTTTTGCAAGGCATCACAGAGAATTTCTCAAGTGAGCGAGAGATTGGACGCGGTGCATTTGGAGTGGTTTATAAGGTATGGTTCCACTTATTGTTCTCTAACAGTTTTTTAACTTCACCATAACCGATCCTCAATCCACCTCCATATTAATAAGAGATGTTGAACAGGGCGTACTTGAAAATGGGGATGTGGTTGCTGTGAAGAAGCTTGTGCGAACATCAGGAGTTCATGATAGACGGTTCCAGAACGAGGCTAATAATCTCCTGGTGTTGAGTCACAAAAATGTAGTAAAGTTAATTGGTTCTTGCTGCCAAGTAGAAAGGAAAGTGGTGGAGCAAAACGGAAAATATGTTATCTCAGATGTGCCAGAAAAATTACTCTGTTATGAGTTTCTCTCTAATGGAAGCCTTGACAACTATATTTATGGTACGGTAATGCAGCCAACTATGTAATTGGTTTCCTCTTCTTTGTTGTTTAGGTACTGAACACAGCAGCAGAAGATATTTACTTTTTTTTTTTTTTTGATATCTACCCAGATGAGTGATACAAGACACATAGTGGAAATTAATTGACACCACTTGTACTATAAATACGCAAACATAATTCTTGCTTCTAAAACATTTTTACTTGGTTTACTTCTTCAGATGAAGCTTGTGGACTTGATTGGCCTGTGCGCTTGAAAATAATCATGGGGACATGCAATGGTTTACATTTTCTACATGAGGAGCTGAATAAACCTATTGTTCACATGAACCTCAAACCAAGCAATATATTGTTGGACAAAGATATGGTGCCAAAAATTGCAGATTTTGGTTTGTCAAGGCTCTTTGGTCAAGAACAAACCCGAATTCTCACCCAAACTGTTGTTGGATGGATGTAAGATAAAGTTCAAACAGAAAAATCCTTATTTTTGCTTCTTTCTATTCAGCTTTACATTTGCATAAGTCGTATAATGGCTCAAAGATGTTGCTAATGTGACTCAGAGGATACATCGCTCCAGAATATCATTACAGAGGAGAAATCTCACGAAAGTCGGACATATTCAGTTTAGGAGTTCTTATTCTTGAGATAGTGACAGGATTGAAAAAAGATTCCAACAATGAAGACATTTCTTCTAAGCTTCTTATCGACGATGTAAGAGAAATGTAGTCAGCAATTTGAATGTCAAGAATATTTCTTTATTGAGAAAGATCGTTTTACATTTTAGTTCATACTTTCATCCAAGCTATGCTTTCCAATTCCGTAGGTACGTAAAAATTGGACAAAACAATCGCAGATAGCATCGAAGTATCCATCACTAGAAGCAGATGGCCTCTTACAGGTAATAAGATGCATTGAAATTGGGCTAAACTGTGTGGAGGCCAATCCGATGAAAAGGCCTTCTGCAGGGGAAATAATTCATATGCTCAAGGAAACAGGTTCAGTAAACCTTTTCTTTTATCTTAATTTGAATCCCCTTTTTGGCAAAGGAATTTATCTAGAAGTCTTGGCAAATCATAGTAATAATGATATTACTACCACGCACTAATGAAGGAAAAAAAACATATTCTTATGTAAGATGAATTTTGTTCAAGCAGAAATCAATGATGAACCTAGCATACCTGAATATCCGCAACCCAGAAGTACACTGCCAAGAGGACCAAAGTTACAATTTTTAGAAGACATCACCAAGAATTTCTCCAATGATCGAGAAATTGGTAGAGGTTCATTTGGGGTAGTTTATAAGGTATGTTTGACTTCTCATTTTTTGTTTCTTTTAAAAAATAGATAACACAGTTAACCCAAATATATGCTATGCTAATAATATAAGTTGAGCAGGGAGTGCTTCCAAATGGGGAAGTAGTTGCTGTGAAGAAGCTTCAAAAAGGGGTAATTGCAGCAGCTAGTCAAGATAAACAATTCCAAAATGAGGTTGGTAATCTTATCGCTCTCGATCACACAAATATAGTTAAGTTGATTGGGTACTGTTATGAAATACGGCGGAAAGTGGTGGAGTGCAATCGAAAATATGTTTTTGAGGACACACCAGAGAAGCTACTCTGCTACGAGTATTTGCCTAGTGGAAGCCTTGACAAGTATCTTTACGGTATGATTCTCTCTCTCTCTCTAGGGTTTGAATGTTACTCCCATAATGCTATCAATCTTCAGGTAAAAATTTTCTAAAGAAGTCCATCTACCAAAAGGACAAAACATATAGTAAATATTAACAATCCTAGCACTATTAGCATACAGACATACAAGTTTCGAATTCTTCTGGTTTATAAGTAATTCTTTTTGCTTATTTCTACAGGTAAACCTGATGAACTTAATTGGAAGATGCGCTTCAAAATAATCGAGGGGATTTGTCAGGGTTTACAGTTCTTGCATGAGTTGCAAAGAGCCATTATTCACCTGGATCTTAAGCCTGGAAATATATTGTTGGATGATAATATGATGCCAAAAATCGCAGACTTTGGTCTGTCAAGGCTTTTTGGCAAAGAACAGACACGGACTCTCACATTAAATGTTGTGGGATCAAGGTAAGCTCGATTCAAATCAAGACATCCATGTTTTGTTTCTTCATGTTGATCAGTATTCAATTTGCATTAGCCTGCCTATGACGCTTCAAACATCGATGTGTGTGTGATTCAGAGGATACATGGCTCCAGAATATTGTTATAGAGGTGAAATCTCCACCAAATCAGACATATTCAGTCTGGGAGTATTAATAATCGAGATAGTAACAGCATTGAAAGTCGATTCGAATAGTCAAGACATTTCATCTAATGATCTCGTGAACAAGGTAAGAAAAAATGTACTTGACTATTTGAAACTCAAGAAAATCCTTTTTGAAAAAGAGTACTCCCTCAGTTCTTGAATACATGTCATTCTAGCTTTCAAGTTTTGTTTGTAAATACATGTAATTCCACAATTTCGATATAACTTTTACTGCCTTTTCTTTTGCATACCCCTACTATTCATTATTTCCAAGGCTATTTACTACTATAGATTAGAGTAATACACATCATCTAAGAGAAATAAGTGAGTCAATGAAGTTTGGTTATTTCCACACATGCATTGGTAGAAGTGTAAAATCCTAAAACGTCATCTATTCAGGAACAGAGGTAGTACATTGTATTCTATAACTGAAGCTCCTTGTTTGTATTTTACAGGTACGTAAAAACTGGGCGAAAATGCCACAGATAGCTTCCAAGTACCCATCATTGGAAGCAAACAGTCTTCAACAAGTAAAAAGATGCATCGATATTGGGCTTACTTGTGTGAACGAAAATCCAAAGGAGAGGCCCTCTATAGGGGAAATTGTCGAGAGGCTTAATGGAAGAAGCGCAAGTTGATCCATATAGCGTCTAGGTACGGACACTTGAACTGGATGTATTAATTCTTTGAAAGCAAGTAGAGTTGCTGGGCTTTTTACTTGTTTTGATGCTAAAACGTTGGTAGCTGCTATATGCCGGGAGCCCGGGAGTCGCAGGGGCCAAGAATCTACATGAACTGCCGGGTATGTATCGCTGAAGGAAGAGCTAGCTGCGGTGGTCGATCGACATAAAAACGCAACAGTGTCGGTAGTTGATTGGTTCTGTTGTTGCATGCTTGCATGGTCCATTTGTATAAAGCAGATTGGCAGGATGTTTAACGCAATGTAGCAGGTACAAGGTGCGTCGTGTCAGTTATCACGCCCCTCTCACGTTGTGCAAGTAGTCCTAAAAAAAAGTTGTGCAAGTGACGCGTGAACACTTGTCTAAGGTTTCACTTTCCTTGATGAAGATTAGGAGCCTTGTGTTTGTAAAATAAAAGGAAAATTTTGATAAATATCACTACAAAGTCCGCAATTTTAAGAAATGCCACCGTAAAGTTGCTTGTTTGAAAAATACCATAGAAAACTCAAGATGCTCACCAAAATACCTATGCCCACATGCTATTCTTGCATCGGACAATAATGCCCTTCTTCCCTGTCCAACTGACAAGTTGGCCTTTTTGTCCTAACTACACTTGTCAATACCTAAGGCTATATCGGTTTGACTCTTTTAATGGTACATTTTGATACCGATTTATACCGCGGTGTACCGTTTTGGGTTTAATATAATAATATATATTTATAAGTATACACATTTAATTATATATACACGCCAAATTTCACTTGTAAAATTACTCTAAATACATAATAGTACTATTAAATATAACATATAGTCCAGTAGATCATATTATCAATTTCACCGATATGACTGGTATCAAAGCTAGTGTGGTCGTTATTGACCCGTATCAAAGTCGATATAGAAGGTATTGAGTCGGTATGATCTATATCGAAGCCGATATGATATATAGAACTATTTTGTATCGATTTAGATGTTAAAATAGTATATCGATATTACTGGTACGACATTGATAACTACGGTCCTATCACACTGTCTATCCTCGTCTTGTTCTATCACCTCATCTGTCCAGCTCCAGCGTATAGTGGTTGCCTGGGCCTTACGAGCGTGCCAAGCCCAACAACACGAAGAGGGCTTCGGCGTGCCGACTGCCGAGACTAGCTGAGGGCACACACGAATGGCAGTTATCTCGGGATGATCGGGCCGTGAGGCGAGGCCGGCCGAGGCAGATGTGCTTTGACCACCAATAAGATGACGCGAAGGTGAGCGATGAGGTCATACGGAATGTGACCAGACAACACCGACGTGATGAAGCCAGGCGACATAGCAAAGTGAGCTAGGATAAGCGACTTGAGATTTCTTTTTTGCAAATCTAGCTCCAGGGACCGTATATCCCACATACGAGAAGCGCAACATTTGATTTCTGCATACGGAGAACGCAACATTTGTAACCACACGCAACACTATTCTCTGCAATTACTGCACCACCATACCACACCCCGGTATTGCACTTTTCCCTCAATTACCACCCCAAGTGTGGAAAAAGCAATTAGCATGCCCCAAGCGTAGAAAAGCAGAATCCCACGCTCTTGCTCCCCGAAAACAGATTTCCCGCGCCCCTGGATCGTGGTGTGTTACCTGCATGCTTCGGCCGCCTTCAAGTGTTGTGGCGACGATTTCCCACTCATGGTTACCGCGGTATTTCAGAATCCCACGCTCCCCGTGAGTGGCATGTTGCCATGTGTCACACCGTGATAATTCCGTGCTCCTCGTGCGCGGAATATGAGGGGCTAGATTTACGAAAAAAAATTCACACGGGTTGTAATAAAATTTAGGGAGCTCGAACAGTGAAAAATTCAGTAAGCGAAGCCAGTCACACGATGAAGGCAAGCGACGTAGCGAAGTACAGTCACCTAATGAAGCTGGGCGATGTAGTGAACTAAGCCAGGACAATTGAAGCAAGCGGAACAGAGACCATCAATCACTTGAGACAGTAGTTGTAAAGATAAGTGAGCCCCTCCACATGGCTCACGAGCCATAGCTTATTCCTATCCTACCCTGTAATAATTACAAAATAATGAGGGTAAAATGGTATTCATATATATACACAATATCCTACTAATGGGTCAACTCTAACGTCCATTACGGATACATGATAGCCAAAGGGATCGAGTACCCTATTTTGTGCGCTTGTGTCCCGGCCTTTCAGATAATCATAGCCGTTTGTTGAACTTCCCTTCTTTAGCTCATATCCAGTAGGTTACGAGGATCCACAGTCTCCAGAACCCACTAGCCAAAATGGGAGATGTGATCTAGTCATACTGTGGATACCTACTGTTGCGAGGACCGGCAAATGGCCACTCCATTCCCGCCCCCACCCCGATCGCTTCGCGATCCATTCACCTACCTGAATGGTAGCTACATCTTATAGGTATTCCAAAGGGGAGTACAATGTACTGAGCTATGTTGGATCAGGTCAATAGGGTTGATCGGCCCAACTTATGGTTGAGTGGGAATTGAAGTTATTTACTTTGCCCAAGACATCGGTCCTTAAGTGCCTGAGACTTAGCCAATGACATACCACAAACCATTGGTACACACTGTACCATCACCACACCACATCTTGCCTTTGTCGTCGGTTGGGGGTTGGGCCAACATCCACCTCCTGTGGTCCGCCCAACACTGTCCCCCTAACTGTAGCAATTTTCGAAAATCACCTGAGCCATCTCTCGGATATTTTAAGCAATTTTAGCTAAAGGTGAAATTATATTTATTGCTATTCTACGGTGGTGCAATATTTTATAGCCTAAGGTTAAAAGGGATTAAGACATAACAACAGGTTTAACATTCGAGTATAGCTAATCATGTCATTACAATTTACCACTTTTTGTAATTTTCCAAAATGCTAGAAAATAATGCGGTACAGAAAATATACATATTACAATAATGAAACTGGGTCCAACATATTCAAGGAGTGTGGCTAGCCTTGCGGGGTCGAAGGTTCGCCTAACGAGTAGTGGTCGAGGTCGCGTCCGGTCCCGTACGTCTCCTGCTCCAGCTCCAAGAACTGCTCATGCTCCAAGTACGGCTCCAACGTTGACTCAGACTCACTGTGGGGGAAAAGAGAGAGCTCACCGTGGGGTGTTCGGCGCAAGGCAAAACGGGCTCGGGGGGGGTACTATTTATAGCCGGCATCGGGGAAAACGACGGTGAGTCCGGCATCATTGCTACGGCGACCCGAGAGCGAGGGGAGAGCTCGAGGCGGACCAAAAAGTTGACCGGTGCGGGTGGCGCGAGGAGGCGGTGCTAGACGGCGAAGCGAGAGGGGCAGCGGCGACTTAAATGGGGAAGACGACACTGTTTCGAGAGGACCGAGTCAGCATGACGCGAGGAGGGTTGGGCTGACTGACGCGCTGGCCGAAGTCGGGCAAAGCGAATCGCCGGGGGGAGGTGGGCCAACGGTCGGAAACGGAAAGGGGAGGCGGGAAATGAGAATGGAAAGCGGGGTTTCAAAAAGATTGCCAAATTGGGAATGGTTTCTAAAATGGCCCAAGAAAATTCGGAAAATTCCGGCAAAAATTCAAATAATTTTTTTTCCGAAAGAGCAAATTCAAATAAATCTGATAAATTCAAAAGAATTCATTTTTGAAATTTTGGCGATATTTCAGTATAGCTTTCTTTCAAGCGAAGTGACCTATAAACATCGAGCAAACTGAGTTAACCAGCCCTTCCAGATTCCCAGCCGCCTCCTTTCCTCAACTCGTCTTCTCAATCCTCACGCCGCACCGACCGTTGACCAGTGCAGCAAACGTACCTTGTCCCGCAGCCGGGACCAAGCTCAGAGCCTCAGACCCCGTCCTAGAGTCGCTCGAGCTTGGCTCGAACATGTATCAAGCATGAGCTCAACTCATTTACAGCACTAATTAATACCTAACATCATAAATCTTACATCTGGAATGCCTAACATTCATCAAGAAAAACAATTCAGCCATAATTACGAGCATAATTTCTCATTTGTCGAAGGGTGCAAATTGCCAGCCGTAATTACGCGCATAATTTCTCATTGGTCAAATTGTCAGCTCGGCTCGAACATGTATCATGAGTTTAGCCACCTAAGGGCAGTTCCAACCCTCCACCTCAGCTGGTGTTTATAGAATTAATTACGCTGCTAACTAAGCAAAAATTTGATGTGGTATAGGAATTAAGGAAGGGAGAGAAGAAAAAACAAAGAAACCGTGTCTCATGCAAAAAACTGAGTCGACGCGGGCATCAAGACGCAAGAAATGAGCAAAATCGGGGTTGGATGTTTCTGCGCGCTTATCAAGCTGTGTTTGTAGTGCATGCATTGGTTTATTGCTCTCTCTCTCCTCTAGATACTGTTCATCAAAACTATAGGTTGGGAAACTATGCATTGATTTATTGCATTCTCTCTCCTCTAAACACTGCTCATAAAAACCATGGGTTAGAACTGCCCTAAACTCGTTCGAGTTAAATCTTACATCTAGAATGCCTACCATTCTTCAAGAAAAACAGTTGTCAGTCAAAATTACACGCATAATTTCTCATTGATCGAAGGGTGCCAATTGTCAACCATAATTATGTGCATAATTTCTCATTGGTCAAATTATCAGCCATCACATGAAGACATGACGCACCTTACAGGGCCCTACTTACTCATTTCCATGGGACTCCTTTTCAGGGGTGAAGTGGTCAAGTCAACCCTGTTCACACAAACTCATATGCACCATTCATTTGTTTCGGTTGCTTCTCCCATCCAGGAGCCACCACTTTCTCTGTCCTTGATTGTATCAGAGGCATCTCACATCCCTGCAGGTATTCTCCAGGTTGGTGCTAACGCAAACTGATGCTCTTCTCTTACGATTCTGTATAAACTAATGGTTTAGAAATGATTTACCTACAATCATGTTCTTTTTCCTCATCCTCCTCCTTGAAAGGGCATTCCCAGGTCCCAGCAATCATGTTTATGTGTAGTTGTCCCAGGCACCAGCAAACATAGCATCTGCATAGGATATTGGCAAGAATCCTTTCCTGCCATCGAGGTCTTACACGTCAGTGACTCAAAAAAGTTTGGTAGAATTCTTTTTACTAGCCAACGTATACCTTCAATTTTGATGATCTAAAGCTAGGCAAGTTTGGAAAAAAAATTATGATAAATTATGACAACTTTAGCATATGAACCAAACATGCCAATATCTAGGATAGGTTGCTTGCATGACTTCACACGTTACGTATTCAGTCCGTTGATTAACGTTAAGTTTTTTTAACTTTGCCCGTAAATGTTGGGCATGGATATAATTTAAATGATACATTTTCCTTTATAATTCTATTTATTTTCTCTCATATGCTTTTATGAATTACTATCCACGTGACCGTATACTCTTGTCTTTCCAATATAATTAATAGAGGGTATTTCGGTCATTTCCCCTTGTAGATCAATAAAGCAACCTGAACCAGAAAGGATAAGGATAAGAATCTTGCAAGGGGAAGGATCAAGGCCGGATTTGAAATTGAGATATCACAAACACAAACACATTAAATGGCACAATTATTATAGAAAACGATTAATTCTTTTGACACAGATATCTGTGTAACAAGAAATAGTATCATTTGACAAAATGTCAAAATGAAAAATCATTTGTACGCCAAAAGATCAGGGTGGTCTAGGTGTACTTAGACATGGAAAATAAATGAACATTAGCCTTTTATTTAAATGGCTTATCAGATTACATAATGGATATGGAGTGTGTCAGTGTTGACACCAAATACGTGAAGTAGGGTTTTTGATTGCAACACACCGGACGCACACCGGGTTCAAGCGTGCCAAGCATGCCAATCGATTTGACCCTGAAGGAATTCGAAGACGATTAAACAATCGGCGATACACAACTTTATTTGATCGAGGTCGACTTACAAAAGAGTATTACAAGACTAAAATCTAAAGAAAAAACGAAAAGAAACTGGCAGATGTGATTTGCTGTGGATGATTCTTCAAGCAGCCTAGGTTCGCCTTATATACCCGTCAGCCGATCTGAGTCCTGTTCTACTACGATAACACAATCCGAATCGGCTATAGTTTCCTAATTGATCTCCTACTTCCAAATATTCACTGTGTGTTGTCCAAACTTTCCGAAGATGTCCCGTGCATTATCCAAACTCGTGTGGTTTTGCCAATTTATCTCATAATTTCCAAAATCTGGTGCAAACAGTCAGCAACGGGTAAGAAACAAATATCTTCAAGGAAAACCTTTATCACAAATTGAGCACATTCAAACTTGTGCACCAAATGTTAAATTTTAAAAATGAAATGGATCATCTCGTCTGCCGTGTAATTGAACTTTTTTAATTAATCGTGCTATTTAATCTTTTTTCGATGTCTCAATCTCAGATCTGGACTCCGTCCTTCTTCCCCGGGCCAACCTGCCCATTCTTAATCTGTCGAGCTCCGGTTGCTTGATCTACATACATCACTCTGCAGGTCTTCTTCTGTTCTTCAGGTAAGTACCTTTACAAATACTGTTCTATTCTCAGGTGTGATTTAACTTCCTTGTTTAGTTTCAGATGGTTCTCAAAAGTTTGATTGCAGTTAGCTAGTTGCGTTTATTTACCACATAATCTTCATTAAGTAGCAATCTTTGTACTCTATGTAGCATTAGCTCACCAGATCTTTACTGCATGTGGTGCATAAGCTAGTGTTGTGCCTTCATAAAGTACACACTCTCTCTCTCTCTATATATATACATACTATTTAATTTTGTGCGCCCTTGGATGCAAAAGCTAGAGAGCTCGAGTGGCCGATGACAAGAAAGTCGCAAATCGCTCTTAACTACTTTTTCTTGGTCTTCTTATTTCTATGTAAAAGAAAATTCATATACTTGCTCCTACGCCAAAGGATCTCGCACCAGAAAGAAAGGCATGGAGACAGTGAATTTACAGCATAGAAGTGCTGAGCCAATGAAGCTATCCTACCAACTGTTAGAAGAGCTTACAAATTGTTTTGCTGAGGAGCGAATACTTGGCAGTGGTGCGTTCGGAGTAGTTTACAAGGTATGATCAGTACCATTCTTCGTTTAAACCCTGTAATTAAGTGAAGTGTCGTAGCCGAATATGGCATGCCATGCCATGCCATACATAGGTGCTGAACCAAACAAAACATATGCCGCCAAGACTAGCGAGCCCCACCGCTGTTGTCTGCCACACCTCAGAGATCAAGGCGGTGAGGTACCCTTGACACCTCGCCACTACACCGCTTCTTCCCTGCACCTGCCGCCACTCGGGCCAACCTAATTACAGAATCTTTAGTCTACCACTATCATCACTATGCAACATGTTGTCACCGCCCACCACCCTCCTTCAATCTGTGGCTAGTGGCATCTAGGGGGCCTCTGTGAACATTCCAAACCAGGGGATCCCTCCCCTAAGATGACTGGTCGTGCTACCAGTAGCTAGGAAGAGTTTCTCCACTTCTATTATATCATCATTGTAGCACAAAGACAATGTTAAGTATTAATAAGAGATGTTGAACAGGGCGTGCATGAAAATGGGGAAGAGATTGCTGTGAAAGTGTTTCAGAACATGGCAGTTGATGATAGTGAATTTCAGAAGGAGTTCCAGAACCTTAGGAGACTAAAGCAATGAAACAGAGGAAAAACTAGTGGAGCACGAGAGGCAACCAGTTCTTGCTCAAATCTTACATATGGCCCTCTGCCTCGAGTACGTAGAAAATGGGAGCCTTCGCGAGTATCTTTCTGGTAATTAAGTTGGTACACTGTGCAGCACGTGCATTTTATTTAGCATGTAATGAAAAAATATTCTTTAGATAACATTTTTTAGCATTTTTTTGTTATTTACAGATGAATGCCAGGGGCTTAATTGGCATCTACGTTACAAAATAATTAAGGGGATCTGTGAAGGTTTAAAATATCTTTGTGAGGGATTGGAGGAACCTATATGGCATTTGGACTTAAAACCTGGTAATATATTGCTAGATAAGAACATGGCACCAAAAATTGCAGATTTTGGTTTGTCAAGACTCTTTGGGGAAGAAAAAACCAGAAAGACAATCAGTTCTGTAGGGACATGGTAAGCTTAATAATACCTCATGCCAAAACATTCTTTTTGGGCAGTTGGCTCTACAGGACAGTGCAAAAGTTTGCTGGGCAAGGGTGTCCATCAGGCCCAGGGATTCATTTGTTTATCGTTCAGTTAGTGTCCTTTTAGCAATGAGGTTGTATCCTATGTAAAATTTGCTTAAGATATACGCAACATATCCGGTGAAAACCACTCTTACCGTGAAAGCTCTGTGAAACCTATGCGTACAAGTTTTGAAAAATTCTCAAAAAATTATTATACGTAGGGGAGGTGAGTTTCTACAATTCTGAAAAATTTGAAGATCAAACTCAATCGCATTTGAAAGATACGAAAAAGACAAACAATGAAATGAATAGTGCTCAGCAGTGAAAAATCAGTATTTAGGCTGAATTAGTCTTTTTTGTATATTTTAAATGCGATTAAGTTTGGTCTTCAAATTTTGCAAGATTGTAGAAGCTCATTTCTCCTATGTATGGTAATTTTTTGAGAATTTTTTAAAATATTTACATATGAATTTCACAAAATGTTCGTGGTAACAATGGTTCTTACTGGTTATGTTACCTGAGATATCAGCGGGTGCAAAGTTGACTCAACATGACATGTGGCCTTAAGACCACATGTGAAAGGCAGTAAATGGGCTGGGATCTTCTTCCGTGTGGACTCATCCAAATATTCTATGGGCTTAGGTTTGGTGTTTTGCTCTCATGAACTGTTTGGCCCAGGATTATACCTGATCACAGCTCATCCAAACAAGCCCTATCTGTGATTTGGTAAAAAACAACTAAAACAATGAAGCCCCAGTGTCAAAGGTATTGTTCTTTAGAATTAACCGGCATCTCCATAAGACTTGATTCATAAAAATTCTAGTGCATTATGTGCTTCCGTGCATGCAATCTATGAATATCTTGGTCATTCTGGGACATTAAGATAACACGATGGTCATTTTGTTTGCCGTCAGAGCAGGTTGGGCGAACCACATGCACATGCATGTTTAATGTTCTTTCGGGATGAAGAAAATTTTCAAATTTAAAACCTGTAGATTTGATAGAGAAGGGACCCCAAGTCTTAAGATTGGTGAAGAACAAAAGGGCAACTTGCAATTTCCCTTTTATCTCCATCGCTCAAACCCTTATTGCTTATTGAACGGAAGGTTGAGATTAACTTTGCACATAAGCATCCTTTGCATAGGATACAAACCCTTTAGCACAAGGCACAAATTTCGCAATATAATGTTCCCTAGCTATTTTATATTATCTTTTCAGTTAACTAAGCAACAACTTGTAACGTACATGATGACATGCAGTGGATACTGGCCGCCAGAATACATAAAAAATCAAATACTCTCAAATGGGTATGACGTATTTAGTTTGGGTGTCATAATTATAAAGATAATGACTGGACGTGAAGGCTACTCCAGTATTGCTGACATGACGCGCCGAAAATTTGTCAAACATGTAAGAATAATATTCTGTTTATATCAATTTGAATCGTCCATTTTGGAAAATATGTTATGTCTGACCTTTGTGTGCTATAGTCGTTCTAACTTTTTGTTCCAATGTTGGAGGTACATGATAAATGGAGGAAAAAGCTACAGGAAATATTGAGGCGCAGCTCACTTGAAGTACATTGTGAACAGGTGAAGCGATGCATTGAGATAGCATTACAATGCATGATGCCAAATCGACATGACAGGCCTAGTATACAGCAAATTGTCTCTAATTTAAACGAGACCGAAACAATGATAGCCGATCTCGGGTTGCAGACAGAACAGGTATGATCACTTATGGCATAGATGCTATATATTTCCTTTCATCAGAAATTACCTTATTACCGTTTGTAGTGCAATACGAGTCCCCAACTAAAATATTTACTTGTGGTCATCGCCAGTGTTGCGGAAAATTACCAACTTGACTGATTAATTAGCTAGCCGATTAGTCAGACTAGCGAGCAAACCATTGTGATTACGTGCTTCGCGAGGGATATTAGCGCTCACGAATGATTAATCGGCCATATAGACTGATTAATTGGTCATTTTGCAACATATAATTCATTTGTGTTAGTATCAAAAGTAATGGTATATTCGGGTGTGTTACGAGTGTGAATCTGTCTATATATGCATACGCATATATGTATATATGTAATATGTATATGTACGCGTACATTAATGTATAGATGTATATATACATATGTATAGATGTGTATATGTATATGTATATGTATATAGATAGCCTCTTAATTTTCTACTTCTGGGAATAATTACTCCCTATCTACCATCCATCAACCTCGGGATACTACTTAGCTGATCGGGTCTATAGGTTCCGTGGGGGATCGATATCCATCAGTCCACCGGATAAGCAAGCAAGTTGATTAAGATAACGAATGGGTTCAACAATTTGCTGGAATCTCGACCGGGGCAGCCGCTTGCCATGACGTTTAGTTACGTTTCAACCGGTCACTGACCGATTGAATTTGAGGGATTATGTAGATTCAAGGAAGTATTATGAGCACATTCTAATAGATCGGTATATTAATTAGACGCCACATCTAGAATATCTCTTACATGCACAGACCTGGATGGGAAATTAGTAGTATATTAGCAATAAACTAAGATGTATGCCCACTTACGGTGAAAAAATATATCTCAACAAGAAGTATATCTCCTATATAAAAGTAGTATGTTTACATAAGTATGCCCCAGTTATGTGTAAACAGAAATATTCTCACGCAATGAATCTATTGCATTGGCCAATCAGGCAAATATATAGGGAGATTACAACCGAGGAAGAGACGTAGAAGAATTTACATCAAATCCTAGTCATACCTAATTTAGCCCTATAGCCAAATACAAGGATGCCTTGCATGGCACTGTTGCCGTGCGGCAATACACAGGATGCGTGGGTCCAGTGGGACCGAAGGGCAAGGATATCCATGCATGTACGCCTAATCCATGCATGTACACCTAACACTCCCCCGCAGTCGAAACGGTAGCAGGACGAACGTTGAGACTGGACCGAAACTCTGTGAAGACAGTTGTCGGGAGGCCCTTGGTGAAGATGTCCGCGTATTGTGTGGATGTAGGCACATGAAGTACACGAACTTGACCGAGAGCGACACGTTCGCGAACAAAGTGCAGGTCGATCTCCACATGCTTAGTCCGCTGATGCTGAACCGGATTGGTGGAGAGATACACCGCGCTGATGTTGTCGCAGTAGACCAAGGTAGCCTGATTGAGAGGAGAGTGAAGTTCTAGCAACAATTGACGGAGCCATGTAGCTTCAGCAACACCATTGGCGACAGCACGATATTCAGCCTCAGTGCTGGAACGGGACACAGTCTGCTGTCGTTTGGATGACCAAGAGATGAGATTGTCCCCAAGAAAAACACCATAACCAGACGTGGACTTCCGAGTATCAGGACAGCCTGCCCAATCTGCATCGGTATAAACAACTAGAGAGGCCGGGGATGTCCGATGGAGGAGAAGACCATGGTCGAGAGTGCCGTGAAGATAGCGGAGAATGCGCTTAACCAGGGCAAGGTGAGGAACTCGAGGGTCATGCATGAATAAGCAAACCTGCTGAACGGCATATGCAATGTCAGGACGAGTGAATGTGAGGTACTGCAGAGCACCAGCAAGGCTCCGATAATCAGTAGCGTCAGGAACTGGATCACCAACAGCAGAGAGCTTCGAGTGTGTGTCAACAGGGGTGCTGCAAGGTTTGCAGTCAGACATGCCAGCACGCTCGAGGATCTCCAAGATGTAATGACACTGAGAAAGGTGCATGGAGCCATCATAGCGAGTCACAGAAAGCCCCAAAAAGTGATGCAGAGGGCCGAGGTCCTTCATAGAAAACTCCTGCTGAAGGGCTGTAATGGTACGTCGGAGAAGGGCGTCGGATGAGGCAGTGAGTACAATATCATCAACATAGAGCAGTAGGTAGACAGTCTCGGCGCCGCGACGAAATATAAATAGTGATGGATCAGACTTTGCTTCGACAAATCCCAGTGAGAGAAGATGTGAGGCAAACCGACTGAACCAAGCACGAGGCGCCTGCTTGAGGCCATAAAGAGATTTGTTGAGGCGGCAGACGTGGTCGGGGTGGTCAGGATCAACAAATCCAGAGGGTTGTACACAATAGACCGTCTCGGAGAGAGTGCCATGAAGAAAAGCATTGTTGACGTCGAGCTGATGAACAGGCCAATCCCGAGAAATAGCCAAAGTGAGAACAGTCCGAATGATCGCCGGCTTCACAACTGGACTGAAGGTCTCGTCGAAGTCAATGCCAGGGCGCTGTGTGAAACCCCGAAGTACCCACCGGCCTTGTAACGATCAAGAGAGCCGTCAGGATGAAATTTGTGACGAAAAACCCATTTACCAGTGACCAGATTGATGCCAGGTGGGCGTGGAACGAGATCCCAAGTGCCGTTGTCCCGTAGAGCATTGAATTCAGCAACCATTGTGGAGCGCCAATTAGAATCTGCAAGGGCCCCGCGGTATGTCTTGGGGATTGGCGAAAGAGCCGCAGCGTGGAGGTTCAGCCGATCAGTCAGGAGATGAAAACCAGTCTTGCCTCTAGTCGTCATGCGATGAGCATTGACCACGGGAGGGACTGTAACAACGACTGGAGGTCTTCCCGTTCGACTGGCTGCGGCAAGAGCCAGTACCGAAGGCGCGAGGTGTGAGGAGGAGGCTTCTGGGACGCCAGAGGCGGACGGGGCCGGGCCGGCTGCGCTGGCAACAGCCTGCGGCGCGTGGCTAGCAGGGGCAGCGGAGCCGAACCGAGCGCAGTCGAGGCTGGTCATAGGCGAGTCATGGCCAGCGCTGCTGGCAGCAGCCCGTGGCGGGAATCCAACGGGGGCAGCAGAGCCGGGCCAGACCGCGTCGCCATGAGGTGGAGCAGCGCCAGAACAGCCGGCTGGAGTTGCTGGCGGAGAACCAGCAGGGGCAGCTATTCGGGTATCATGACCTGCAGGAAGACGTGTCCCAATGGGCAGAACAGGGGACTCCATATCCATCAAAAAATCGAGGTTAGTAGCAGTAGGCAAAGCGGATGGCGAGCCAGCGAACGGGAAGGAGTTCTCATCGAAGGTGACATGACGAGAAATAATGACACAGTTTGAGGTCATATCGAGACACCGATAACCTTTGTGCTCAGAGGAATAGCCAAGAAAAGTGCACAACGTGGAACGCGGCAGAAGTTTGTTGGCAACGGTGGCGGAAAGGTTCGGGTAGCATCGACAACCGAAAACACGGAGGTGGTCATATGTAGGTGGGGAGCCATACAGGGCATGGTGGGGGGTGGAGAATTGGAGGGTTTTGGTGGGGTGCCTGTTAATGAGATAGGTAGCAGTATGAAGGGCTTCAACCCAATATTGGGGAGGCATGCTGGCTTCAATGAGGAGGGAACGAATGATGTTGTTGATGGTGCGGATGGAACGTTCAACTTTGCCATTTTGCTGAGACGTGTAAAGACACGATAGACGAAGAGTGACACCATTAGTGAGAAAAAAAGAGCGGGCGGAGAGATTATCAAACTCACGACCGTTGTCATACTGAATGGATTTAATGGTGGTGGCGAACTGAGTTTGGACGTAGGCAAAAGAGTGGGATAGTGTGGCGAAGGTGTCCGACTTGAAGCGTAAGGGAAATGTCCAAAAAAAGTGAGAGCAATCATAAAAAATAACCAAATAATACTTATAACCAGAGACACTAGCAACAGGCGAGGTCCAGAGGTCACAATGTATTAAATCGAAATTTTTAGAAGCACGAGAGCTAGAGGTTGTAAATGGCAAGCGAATGTGACGGCCGAGCTGACAGGCGTGACATAGAGCATCGGGGTTGCCATGAGTACAAGTAATAGCTGTGGAACGAGTTAGGTGGTTGAGTGCATCTGCCCCGAGATGGCCAAGACGACAGTGCCACAAAGCGGCGCTGGTGGCGAGGAGAGCATGTGGTGGCGATGGCAGCAGAGGATAGAGATCACCAAAGCTATTGCACCTGGCGATCACGGTCCTGGTGTGAAGGTCCTTCACAGAAAGGCCAAAGGGGTCAAACTCAACAGAACAATTATTATCGATCGTAAAGCGACGAACAGAAATTAAGTTTTTAATGATCTGTGGTGTGACCAGCACGTGGCGTAAAGTGAGAGGACCATGGGTGGCAGGAATATGAGTAGAGCCTACGGAAGTTATAGGAATCATGGAGCCATTGCCAACGACAATGCTGGAAGGAAAAGAAGTGGAGGATGGGTGAGTGACAGAGAGGTTACCGGGATCAGATGTTAAATGGTTGCTGGCGCCCGAGTCCATATACCATGTGGTAGACGGTGGTGGCGTCAGGTGCATGGTAGAGAAGGCGTTGGCCAAATTTGCCTGATCCCAGCCACCGACATTCTGAGGAGCCTGCGGAGGCGTGCTGACTGGACCAACCGGAAAACCAGCGAAGGCCGGCTGTGGGTCAGCGAAGCCTGGGCCATAGGGAGGCGTGTAGCAAGGCCAGGCGAAAGTACTGGGTGGACCGTATGGACCGGCAGCAGATCCGCCGAGGCCGACAGCAGCGGTGAGAGCCTGAGGCGATGTGTCCAAGTGTGATCGCATATTTGATATGTTGTTACAAGAAAAATTGATACGATTACCGGAGGGGCATGTCATACCATCAGTCGACGAAATCAAGAAACGAAGATATTGTAAGTGGCATTACTCTTTTTTGCATAACACTAATGACTGCAATATTTTTCATCAATAGATACAGTCGGCCATCGAAGACGGACAACTGAAGTTCGCAGACAAATCGGCTATGCAGGTAGATGTTGACCCTTTTCCGATCAACATGGTCCAGTGCTCACGCAAAGGAAAGGAGCCCATGGACGAAGAGCCTAAGCAGGTTCGACAGGTCGACATCCAATTCAGTGCAAAGGGCAGCGAAACACTCAAGATAATGATCAGCTCATTCTAGATAGAAGCCAATCAGGACGGCAAGAATTCAAGGACAGTTAAACCAAAGGGAGAGCCGCAAGTCGGATGATGGTATAAGGCTAAAAGATCACTACCACGGAAGCCAGTACTCAGGCCCAAGCTGTCATTTTCTCAGCTACTTGAGAAATATGAGAAAATAAGCAATTGGCAAAAGCAGCGTCCTCGTCGGCCAGATAACTTGTATTGGCTAGATGACTTGGAAAGAGCCCATTGGCGATGCCCCTTTTGGCAGTTCTACTGGGAAAGGGGTGTAGCGTTGCCATCACCGCGGTCATGTCCGATGGAGCATTACCCCCAAAATGATTGGCTGAGGCAATCGGCTAAAGAAAGGCTGTCTAGACCGATACGTAATCGGCTTAGCCAAAAATATAGGAAGCTGGTCCAGGAACGAATATCTATGCCAGACCAGGCTAAGGAGCGCATAGAATGTACTGACGCGAATGATCTGGCTGGGAAGATTCGCAAGCCGATCGAGCCCAAACCTAGATGGTGCCCGTCGGGCCTCAACTGATCCCAACGCAGGCGACTTCAACGACTTAGGACTCAAGAGATTAGGGAGGCTGAACAGGAAAAGTTGAGAGATCAAGCATTCAACAAACTGCGACCAGTGAAGGCTGCGAAATAGGAGTGGAGGAGAAAGGAGCAAGCCAATGAGGAGTCTGATCCCTCAGACGATCTGGGGTCACCGATGATTCACGACGACACCCCCCCATAGACATCAATATGGTGTTCACCTTACCAGCCGAATTCAAGATTAAAACCGAATCAGCTAAGGAAGCATTTGCCCAGCTATGTCTAGGTGCACAAGAAGCTGTCTTTGAGAAGCCACATGATGCTCATCAGCACTTAAAGCCGCTACATTTGAAAGGGCACATAAATGGCAAACCGATTTCAAAGATGTTGGTGGATGGAGGAGCTACTGTCAATCTGATGTCGTTCACTACCTGCAAGAAATTGGGTAAGTCTGATGAAGATTTGATTAATACAAATATGGTTTTAAACGACTTCATAGGCTATCTCACTGAGGCAAAGGGGGTGATGGTCACAGAATTGACTGTCGGCAGCAAAACTTTGCCGACAACATTCTTTGTCATTGAGGCTAAAGGCAATTACAGTGTGCTCCTGGGGCGAGATTGGATACACGCCAACTGTTGCATACCTTCAACCATGCATCAGTTACTCGTCCAGTGGAATGGGGATGAGGTCAAAGTTGTGCCGGCCGATACGTCTGCTCATGTGGCAATGGCTAGTTCCGACACAAATTGGTTGCATGAGGAAGCTGAGTGCATATTGGACAAAACATTGGATGATTGCAACTTCATTTGTATTGGTAAATCAGGGCTAATGCCGATCAGTGTTAAGCTAGGCACATTTGATCAGGCAAACAAAGTCTTACGGAGATGGGGTCAGAGATAATGAAGGCTCTACAAGACAAGGTGTAGAGCTATCGACAGATAACAGATTGCTGTGAAGCCATTGAAGATTTTCAAGAAGAAAAGTTAGGTCAAGGCTTCGCTTCTGTCGATCTGCTTGAAGAAGTTGACATAGGTGAAGGTGATCGGAGAAGACCAACTTTTGTAAGTGCGAAATTAGGTGTAGCGTATAAAGTAAAGTTGGTTAAAATACTTAAAAAGTATAGAGATTGTTTTGCTTGGGAATATTATGAGATGCATGGTTTGAGCCGACAACTTGTTAAGCATCGGTTGCCCATAAAACCAGGATATCGGCCATTTAAGCAATACCCACGACGCTTTAATCCAGCTTTGTACAAGGTCATTAAAGAAGAGATAGAATGATTGTTAGAGGCAAGTTTATTTGGCCTTGCCAATACGCTGAGTGGGTCTCTAACATTGTTCCTGTTATGAAAAAGAATGGTAAGCCCTGGGTATGTGTGGATTTTAGGGATCTAAACAAAGCCACATCAAAGGATGAATACCCAATGTCGATAGCCGATATGCTTATTGATGCTGCATCAGGTAATAAAATTATTAGTTTTCTCGACGGAAATGTTGGGTATAACCAAATATTCATGGCAGAAGCCGATGTGTCTAAAACTGCCTTCTGGTACCCTAGTGCTTTGGGGTTATATGAATGGACAGTTATGACATTCAGCTTAAAGAACGCTGGCGCCACTTATCAATGCGCCATGAACTTAATGTTCCACAATCTAATCGGCCATATTGTTGACATTTATATTGATGACGTGGTAGTGAAATCCAAAGATGATTCACAGCACTTGGCTGATTTGGAAAGGGTTTTCAGAATACAAGGGCACATGGCCTGAAGATGAACCCTCTCAAATGTGTGTTCGGTGTATCGGCTGGTCAATTCCTAGGCTTTATGGTACACGAAAGGGGAATTGGGGTTAACCAAGAAGGGGTTAAGGCCATAACCAACACAAAACCACTGACATGCAAAAACGAGTTGCAGAAGCTTATCAGCAAGATCAATTATTTACGATGGTTTATTTCAAACTTGTCTGGTCAAATTCGAGCTTTCACCCCATTGTTAAAATTGAAAGATAATTAGGAATTCGTTGGCAAAAGGCAGCGGCCGACGAATAAAAAAAAATTTGGTAGATGCAACAGCAAAGGGGAACTGTCCATCGCGTAGAACATGACGAGGCGAACTCAACAGTATAGGCGGATTTGGCGGCGACCCACCGGATTGATCACAAACTGCCGATGAATGGCTCCTAGAGCTAATAGATCAAACTGTCATAACTATTAAAATAATAGATGAAACCTAACAAAATTTTATAGAGAGCTATCTGGGATCATTTGGCACAATATGACGTGAACGAATCTGAGTTTTACCTTCTGGATCAACGGAGAACGTGCGATGAAGTTTTCTGTCGTTGGAACGCAGTCTGCTTGGAGAAGATTGATTTTTCTGCACAAATCCCATGGGTAAAACCTTGAGTTAGGGTGAGCACCACGTAGAGGATATCAAGATGAGTCTATAGAAAAAGATTCACGATCAAATTCACAAAAACAAAGGAGAACGAGTAGAAACAAGATTTGAGATTGGAACGGCCGTAACTTCTGATTCCGCAGATAAAACTGCATCAAATTTGGAGGAGAGATAGATCTGACCATTTGGCACGAGATGACATGATTGGATTTCAGAAAAACACACCCAGCCGGTGAGGAGCGTGATGCCAAAACCGGCCAACGTGAGGGGCGCCCGGGAGAGCTCGTCGACGTTGTAGGAGAAAAGGGGTCGCCATCGGTGCTCTATTTGGACTTTTCCAAAACTGTTTTACAGGGATATTGCAACCATCATGGGGGTGCTCCACAAAAAAATTGAGAATGAACGGAGTTCGGGAGCGCCCGGTAGAGCTCGCCGAAGTTCACACCGGAGTTGGGAAAGAAGGCTTGCCGAGGGAGCTCTGTTGCGATTTTGATGCTGATCTTTGAGTATGATGTGGGGAATGAGGAGATGCATCTATGGTTCAATTCTCAGCTACAAAGGAGCAATGGATCAACGGGAAAAACTCGCCGGAGTTGGGAAAGAAATCGGTGGCCGAAGGTGCTCCAGTAGGCATTTGCAAAATCTGATTTTACTGGATGTAGAGGACAGCAAGAGGAAGCTCTGGTACAAATTGCAGATCAAAACAAGATCAGGAGTGACCAGGAGAGCTCGCCGAAGCTTTCGCCGGAGTTCAAAAGAATGGCTTACGCAGGGTGATCCAGAACTTGGATGGGGAAAATTCTAATTGGGTTGTAAAGGAAACGCACATAGAAAGCTGTGGTTCAATTTATAGGGCGATCGAACCAGCGAATCATTGAAAAACGCTCGCCGGAGTTATGACTGAAATCTGCCGGAATTACTGTAGCTGTTACTGTTTATTCAATCCGAATTACTAAATATCACCAATAAAATCAAAATAAATATCAAACAACCGTTCAAAAATCCGGGAAAAATCTGAAACATGACCCACAGCCTTAGTAACACAAATAAAATATTATTACATAAAATAATAATTTTATTCGTGTACAGTAAATACTTTTATATTGTTTTTAATATCTTTTTAATTTGGAAAATACTAAAACAACCCCAAAAATTCTAAGAAAATTCAGGGAGTTTAATTAGGACATTTTGAGATCAACTAAAATATTTTGGTACCACCAAATATTTTATTTTTATATCAACATATATTTTTATTTTGTTAAAGCTTTCGGAAAGGCTTTAGAAAATATATAATTTGACAGATGTAGGAAACTTCGCAGAAATTCCCTTAGGTTTATTTATATTAAATAAGATAGTTTTAGCAAAACCAAATCTTTTATTTTGTCTCCAAACTATATTTTTGATTGATGAAACTTTTGGAAAGGTTTTGAAATCAGGATTTTAACAAATAATGGGAAAATTCACCGAAGTTCCTTGTGATATATTTTTTAAAAATTAATTCCAACTTAAATATGGTTTTTATTTTTTTTAAGGAAATAGTTTTAAGTTTTTCTAAAAATAGGCAAAAGTCTTTTTCTTTTGAACTCTAGAGAAATCCAGAAAATAAAGAAGAAACAGATAAACTTGAGACAACCGATAAAAATAATTATTTAAAATATATTTTTTTATCTTATTTTTGAAATGAAATTTTGGGATGTTACACTCCTGGATGCTGAGACATTATATTTTGCTTGCACCAAGTTGAGACATTATATTTTAGCATCAACTTGTACGGTAGTGTGTAAAACCGATGTCATCAAATATATGTTGTCAGCACCGATTTTGCGCGGACGACTTGGCAAATGGGCATATGCCTTGACTGAGTTCGGCTTAACATACGAATCGACTAAGTTCTTGAAAGGACAGGCTATAGCCAATTTTATTACCGGGTGCAAAATAATGGCTGGACTGGTTGCTATAGCCCCTTGGCAGCTGTATTTTGACAGGTTAGTGTGCCGTGAAGGCGATGGCATTGGTATAGTATTGATTTCGCTAATGGGTATAATTTTGAATTTGCATATCAGCTAAATAGCCGATGTTCCAATAATTAGGCAGAGTACGAGGCACTACTCAATGGATTACAACGGTTAGAGACTATCGAGGCAGACAATGTTGAAGCCTACGGTGATTCATTGCTGATTGTACAACAAATTAAAGGAGAGTATCGGTGTAATGATGAAGTTCTATTAAGATATTTGGAGCAGTGCCTCGACACCATTGGCTCGTTCACTTTATTTACCATTAAGCATGTCCCTCGAGAAATGAATGACAGAGCTAATTCATTGGCACAACAAGCGTTGGGGTACAAAGACTATAGCTGATATGTGACTCTAGAATCAGTTGACAAAGCGGTATTGTGTGCTGACACAGCCGATTGGAGAACAAAGATAAAGGATTATTTGATAAATCCGTCTAGGCCGATGAACGCAAAGTCAGGCAGCAGGCATTGAAGTACGTGGTACTAGATGAAGTATTGTACTATCGAACAATGGAAGGTATACTGTTGAGATGCCTTAGAGTTGACGAAGCTAAAGTGGCAATGGGTGAGGTGCATGAAGGGATTTGTGGATCTCACCGGTCGGCTCACAAGATGAAGTGGATGCTGAGGCATGCAAGATACTTTTGGCCAATGATGTTGGAAGATTGTTTCAGGTATTATAAAGGGAGCCAGACATATAAAAAATTTGGTAATATGCAACTTGCACTAGTACCTACTTTCCATCCAATTATCAAGCCATGTCCATTCAGAAGTTGGGGGATAGATGTGATCGGCCAGATATTTCCAGCATCGAGTAAAGGCTATAAGTTTATTCTGACTACAACAGACTATTTTTCAAAGTGGGTTGAGGCTATACCCCTCAAGAAGGTTACAAGCGTTGAAGCTATCGGCTTTGTTAATGAACACACCATTCACTGGTTCGGCATTCCGCAAACTATAACGACCGATCAAGGAATGGTGTTTATGTCCGATGAGTTTCAGAGTTCCACAAAAAGCCTAGGTATCAAGCTACTCAACTCATTGCCTTATTACACTCAGGCTAACGGGCAAGCTGAGTCGTCTAATAAAACCTTAATCAAGTTGATCAAAAGAAAGATTGATGAAAAGCCAAGGAATTGGCACTCGACATTGTCAGAATCACTGTGGGCATATTGGCTAGCGTATCACGAATCGACCAAATTATCACCATATCAATTAGTATACGGTCAAGAAGCCGTTTTGCCCATAGAGATTAACATTGACTCGGTACGAGTAGCCAGACAAAATAGTTTGTTGGCTAAGGAGTACAAAGACTTAATGTTTGATAATTTAGACGACTTGGCAGAGCTGCGATTAGCCACACTGGATCGGCTTAAAAGGAATATGGAGAATGTTGCAAGAGCATATAACAAAAAGGTTATGCCTAAATTGTTTGGTGAAACCGACTTAGTTTGGAAAACTATATTACTGGTCGGTTCGAAGGATAGTCAATTTGGTAAATGATCTCCTACATGGGAAGGACTGTATAAAGTAAATCGACTTGTTGATGGGAACTCATATATACTCAAAATATTGGAGGGGGCCATTTTGCCTAAGGCGATCAACAGGAAGTACTTAAAAAGGTATTATCCTAGCGTGTGGATCGGATCATAATCATACACGAAAGAGCATTTCACAAAGATTAAGATGAAAAGATAAATAAATGATACATTGGAGGTAAATCGACAAAAAGGCCGATGATCTAATAAGTTAAGTATTACAAAAGATTGTTAAACATCCACATCACAAGTATTATAGCGTTCACAAGCCGGAACTAGGAATCCTTGCTCCCAAAGCTGATAGCGTGGTGGCTGCCTTTGCGATGGTCTCTTGGACCCTATCAACCATCTGCTGGTCCTCCTTATCGCTGCTAGGCACAGGGACTATCTTGGTTGATTGCTCTTTAACCTTAGCCACCACCTGACCGATTTCGTGTTTCTGTTCGGTTAGAGAAGTGGCTGCTGTGGCCAATTGCGCCTGCTTATCGACCAGTTGCTTCTGAAGATTGGCCAGCACCTCTTATAGGATTTTCTTGGCCGACTCCAGCCTCTGAATATTGGCCTTGGTGGATTTCAGGGTTGAGGCGCCCTGGTCGAACTTCTTCTTCATGGCCTTAGCATCAGCCACCATTCTATCTAGAAGTCACCGATCAGTTTCTTGGACTTCCCTCTAGGCGATCCTGGACTTTGCCACATCAATTTCTGCCTTTTTATCATCCAAGTGGCAGACGTCCACGAGAGCGCTCATGGCCTTAGGAGGGAGGTCGGCTTGCACTGCCGCCATGGCGTCCTGAAGGGGCTACGTGTCCGCTAGGAGAGTGGCTTCAGGCTGCATTACTTCATGGAAAAGCCGATTTAGCCTTTCTTGCATACCAGGCATGGAAGTAACCGCGATCGATGCCTCCAAAGAAACTTCAAGGATTTTCTTGATGTCCGCCAGATAGTCGTCTGTTGCCATGATCTTGGGCTCGTCTAGTTCGTCTAGTGTGAAGCCCAGGAGATCTACGGGATCGGACGATGCTGGAAGAGAAGGTGCTGGCACCGATAATTGAGGTTGGAGTGGTTGTGGAGGCGGTAAAGCTGATGGCGAGTTTTGGAGCGAAGCCAAAACATCAGCTACTTGAGTCGATACGGTTTGCTAAGGCAAGAAATGAACAAGTCAATCAAAATGTTGTAATGGGTAATTGGATGGTTGGTTTGACTGTTTTTGGCTTACTTCGCCAATGGCCGACGCAAGCGGTGAGCTCTCCACGCTCTGCTCTTCGGCTTTTGGGCCCTTTTTGGGCAGGATCTTTGTAGATTTGGCCTTTTTCTTCTCTGCAAAAAGTCGATCGGATAAGTTGGAGGTACAATGAGAAAACTCAAGGCGATTACCAATATACTTACTGGGTTGCTGCTGCTTCTCGATATCCGACAAGGATGGGCTCTGCACTCCCAAGTTCCCAGAAGTGTAGCCCGTGAGGCCTGTCAACTGGTGAGGCCTTTTGGTTGAGTGGCTGCTTCCCGATGGGCCAGCGGTGGCCTTCATGTTAGCAATTTTTGTCTACAAAGGATGTAAAACGATTAGTTGCCAATGCCAAAAATGAGAAAGATAAAAAAAGGGACTTCGAGAGACCGATACCTCTATGGCTGGCGACGAGTTTGTGTAACCAGAGGAACTATCTTCCTCACTCGAACTACTGCTAGGAGCTACCGTCGGCTCGTGGAAATTAGGGAGGAAGGCGTCAAGAATGGTCGACGGAGTTCGATCCAAGAGAAGGGCCTCTGCTACAGAAGACCACCAGGAGAAGAATTGACCAGCCCGCCGTGAGTTCAGGAAAAAGTGCGGCAAGTCCTTGAATTGAAGCTCATCAGCTATTTCCAGGACAATCTCAGCCGTAGTTGCGTTTCTCACCCTGGCTCTGGGTTGAAGCCAATCAGGGAGTGACAGACTGGAATAACATGGCCAAAGCCCAATTGGCGGGCGTAGACTGAGGGGTGGTAGAATTCGTAGGAAGGCTGAAATGTTCGATTCCTTGTGTTTAGGCTGACATGAAGGACACAAGGCGAAATGAAAATTCAGAACAAATCCAAGGTTGACTTGGGCATTGAAGAACTGTCAGCATCCAAATGAAGGAAGGAAGGCCATTGATAGTCAGCCACATTGCTATAGCTAAAGAAGTCCTTCTGACCAAAGTTGTGCTATCCAATCCCAAGAAAAATGATAGATATTTCTTCAAGCCGACAGGAGTAATCTTTGTGTTGCTGCCTGAGCACATAATGAACCTTTCCCCATGAGATCGACTGGCCCTATATTGTGGGATTGTGTTCTCCGGGTAGTCTCCACGAGGGAAAGCCGAGTCTTCCAAGGGTTTAGAAATAAGCGATCGGCTGAAGATGCAGTAGAGCCATATCTAGATGAACCACAAAGGTCCTCCTACATTGCCTACAACAAACTTAGCAAATCCAGAGAAAAGCCGACTCCTTATGATGAACATAATCTGATAGACAGCCCCCAACAGCATCTTACCCAGGGTGAGCCGACGTCCTTCTACTAGGTGCTCTGCCATTAACTGGTAAACTTGTGTCAGCCTAAGAGATGTCTTGCAAAATAAGAATCTGTCTAGCCATAAATTCAAGAAGGCGACGTGCTCTTCGTTTGATACCAGCCCATTCACCTTGTTGTTACGTTGAATGTACTTGGTACATCCCTCGCCCTTGGAATGAATCAACCTGTATTTGGGCTTGTCACTAAAAGCCGATAGCTGACCACCATCTGGTCTCAAGCAGCAAAGCTCCGCTACATCAAGAAGGGTCAGGTCGACTGGGCTAGTCCGAAAGAGGAAAGCATTGAAAGTGTTCGATAAAAAATAGCATGCCGTGACCACCAAGAGCTCATTGGCTTCCGAATTAGCTAAGCACAAGGGAAGGCACTCGGCTATACTCATTCTCTCCCATTCTTCCCTCTTCTGGGCCGACACTCGGATATACCATGATATCCATCCTATAAGGGCAGTCGGCTAGGCTCTGAAACTTTTGCCCCACTCATCTATGTTGTAACCAGAAGCCGATAAAGGGAGTCTAGGGATTTCCTCGTTTATTACTGTGTCAGCATCTAAACCCCCTACCGGTCCTAGATAATACTGATCATTGCTTTCAGGGATTGGGATGAGTACCTTGGAGGAATCCATTCAGCCAACTTGGGAAGTTGATTTGAGAAGCTTGCGCGAGGAAAAAGGAGGAAAGCCGATTTCCATCGAAGCGAGAGTTGGGGAGTGTAAGAATGATAGTGGGGTCCCGCATATTTATAGCACGGTAAAAATTTTGAAATGGAGGGAAATGATTTCGAAGCGACACGCGTAGTGAAAACGCACCGAGATTTTTACAGCGCCATTAATGCAGCGGTTACTGGAGGGTTTCTTCTAAGCCGACGATGAGCAAGCCAATAGGATTTTTGGAAGATAATAAGTTATCTCCCAAAAACGGGGGGCATATGTTTGCGCCAAAATTTGGCAAGAGCACTTTAATCGGCAATCCGAAAAATAGTAGAGTTTGAGTAATGCACGGTGTAGAGATGTTTGGAAATAGATAGGCTTGTTTAGGAAACCCAAGCTAACACGGATTCTATTGAACATCGTATTGTACTAGGATTCAGATCGACCGAAGGGTATATAAGATGAGCCCAGGCTGGCTGGGGAGAACGGAACACAGCCAAAAATCACATCTACTCCTGTTTTTCATTTATTAGTTTCTAGTCTTGTAATCTAGCCTTGTAAGTCGATTTTGATTAATAAAGTTGTGTATCGCCGATTATTGGTCTTCATCGATTTCATCCTAGGTTTGGTTTGCTCTGATTTGTTACGCATCGCCTTCTCAGAGTCGATCTACCTTTATCCTTTAAATTAGCCTTGATCGGCTAATTTCTTTACGTCCTGGTCGGCTTTTGGCTGATCGGAGTTACGCTGACTATCGTTCGATATCGGCTTCGAATAAGTTTACGAAATTGGTTGGCACGCTTGAACCAGGTGTTCATCTGGTGTGCTGAAGCCAAAGACCCTACTTCAAGTTTTTGGCATCAACACATACCGATAGATTCTGTTCTTGGATTGAGAATCATTGGCCCCTCAGCTGTTCCATTGTTCATGCCCCTTTTTGGTGCGCACCATAGAAAGAGCCATGTAAAAGCAGATTTGGAGCAACTGCCACCAGCTAGTTTCATCACTTTCTTCGATTTGTCCATGACCTATGATGGTAATATCTAGTATCAGTTAAATGATAACACTGATGGAAAAGTATAATGCTTTTCAAATCATATAGCAGATCAACTAACATGCTGCATACTGCTTGAGCTTTTTCTTGTTTGGTATACAAATTCAACCTTTAAATCACATAGTACCCTGTTCATCTAAAGTAAAGTCTTTGGTTAAGCCTTCATCCTTCTTGACTTTGATTCTGTTGATTTTTTCATCATCTTTATGACCTTTTCTGATCTGATCCTTTAGAGTTGGCTTCACTTCCAAAGCAGTTAGAAATCCTTATGGAACAACTTCTAATTTTAACTTCCAAACTTTCTTGCATAACTCTGGCTGATCATCTAACACTAGCATATTAGCACTATGCCCTTTACAACTTAGGGCATCGGCTAGCACATTAGTCTTACCAGCATGATAATGGATTCTAACATTATAATCCTTTATCAACTCCAACCATCTCCTCTATCTCATATTAAGATCTGATTGAGTAAATATATACTTTAAACTCTTGTGGTTCATATATATCTCACATTTATTAATAATAAGATAATGACGCAACAACTTCTAAGCACACATTACGGCACCAATTCCAAATCATGTATTGTATAATCTCCTCATGTGGCCTTAATTGCCTTGATGCATAAGCAACAAGCTTGCCATTTTACATCAATACGCATCCAAGACCTTGTTTAGAAGCATCACAGTATATATCAAAACTTTTCTGAACATCCGACAATACTAACACTGGTGCCATCGTTAGATGCTTCTTCAATTCTTGAAAACTCTTTTTACACTCTAGCGTCTATGCAAACTTCTTTTACTTTTTCAACATCTACATAAGCGGTCTAGCAATTGTTGAAATTCCTTCAATAAATCAGTGGTAATATCTTGTCATCCCCAAAAACTATAGATCTGGATAACTGACTTCGGTTGTTCCCAATGCAGCAATGCTTCAACTTTGCTTGAGTTAACAGCAACTTCTTTCGTAGTCATCACATGACCAAGGGATTCAACCTTCTCTTTCCAAAAGTCACATTTACTAAACTTAGCATACAGCTGTTGCTCTCGCAGCCTTTCAAGAACTAATCTCAAATGTTCTGTATACTCCTCCCTCATCTTAAGTAAACAAGTATGTCATCAATGAACATAATGACAAACTTATCCAAATATTGCATGAAAACCTTATTCTTCATGTTCATGAAGTATGCAGGAGCATTAGTTAATCCAAAAGATATGATCATAAACTCGTAATGTCCATATCGCATAGAGAACGCAGTCTTAGGAACATCTTCCGTACGAATCTTCAATTGATGATATCCTAAACGAAGATCTATCTTGAAAAAAACTCCAACTCCTCTTAACTAATCAAACAAATCATTGACCCTGGGCAATGGATACTTATTCTTAATCGTCACTTCATTGAGTGCACAATAATCAGTACATATTTTTAAACTACAGTCTTTCTTTCTGACAAACAGAACAGGTGCTCCCCACTGAGACTAACTAGGTCTAATGAAACCTTTTTCTAATAACTCCTCAATATACTTCTTCATTTCAACTAACTCATCAGTAGGCATTCAATACAGTCTCTTTGCTATTTGTGTTGTACCAAGCACTAACTCTATAACAAACTCAATATCCCAGTCTGGCAGCATACTAGGCAAATTCTCAAGAAAAACATCCGAGTATTCTCTAACAATTGCCTCCTCTTCTAAATTGGTAACTTTCACACTGTTTACCATCAACTGATCATCACGAACCGTGGTCACTTGAAATTCCACTTTCTCACCACTAGTGCTTTCAACTAATACAACTCTTCAGCCGCAATCCAAAACAGCTGTATGTTCGGATAGCCAATCCTTTCCAAGGATGACATCTAAGGTCGGGGTATCCAATAAGATAAGTTCGCTAGGAACTCTATCCCTTTCATGAGTAACTTAACTCCCAAACACCCAAGGCTAGACCTAATTACAAATCTTAAGGCTTGGACTAATAGCACACACTTAAGATTCTTAACATCCAACCTATTCTCAACCACGAAATCCTGAGAAACATATGAATGTGAAGCTCTAGAATCAAATAAAACTATAGAAGGTACTGAGTTAACCAAAAATTACTCAGTATGATGTCTGATGCATCCTGAGCTCCATCTGTGATGATATGGTTGACTCGTCCTCGCACTGTTGCTTGAGACGTAGCTCCAACTTGACTTGTTGTGCGGTTCGCTCCTGATATAGGTGCCTTAGCAGGCGTATTTCCCAAGTTGAAATAGACAGGTGTGATACCTCCCTTCTGGGGACATCTATAGGCAAAGTGTCTAAGCTCATTACAAGAAGAGCAACGTTTAGTAGCAGATTGTTGACCTCCTCCTAGTGCATTATTTCCTTTAGCAGATGTTTGGGAATTCTGACCAGATGGATGTGGCGTAGGTGTTGATGTCTTGCTAGCAGCCTACGATTGAAATCTAGAAAACTACTATGGAGCCATCCTCAATCATAGCTAATTTGGATGCCCTCCTTGATTAGCCATTTTGCGCTTGCAATCCTCACCAAGGTCTTTGCACTTGTCTTCCAGAATCAAAGCTTTATTGACTAGCTCCTGAAAATCAAAGAACTTATGAGTAATCAATCCAACTTGCAGTTTAGAGTTTAGTCCCTTCATGAATCTAGACAATTTGGCTTTATCAGTTGCAGCATCTTCTAGAGCATAGCATACAAGCTGAGTAAACTTATTCAGATAATCGGCCACTAACTGACCTCCTTCCTTAAGCGCCCTAAATTCTTCCTTCTTTAGGTCCATTCTTTCAGGTACATGATATTGACAGAAGGCTGTAGTGAACTCCTCCCAAGTGGTGGGATTTCATAAGAAGCACAATAGTTTTCCCACCACTCAGTTGCAGTTCCTTCAAGTTGATGAGAGGCATACAACACCTTCTCACTACCTTCACACTAGGTTGTGTGCAACTTCCTTCCTTTCAATCATTCTAAGCCAGTCATCAGCTTCCAAGCAGTTGACATTCCTAGAGAATGTCGGTGGATGAGTCCTCATAAAATTAGACAACTTTCAATGAGGATGAGGTCCATTGTTGTCACTACAACAGGAATGAGCTATAGCAACATACACTTATGCTGCTATATCTACGTATATGTGTTGCAAGCATCGCTAGCAACACATATTATAAGTGATGTTATAGGTGGTGTTGCTGAGGTAGCTCCCTGCAACACAAACTAGGTATTGTTATACATACGTATATGTGTTACAAAGTAGCAACACATTTTTTAATATATAACAACACATGTTTTCAACATAGCTAACATTTGTTAGCATCACATAAGTGGTCTTTTGCAGCACAAATAAATATGCATGTAAAGTATGATTTATTTATTTGTTTCATATATATGAATAAAAATATATTTATCACAAATAAGTATTATTTGATAATACAATACAATTCAACATGAACAATGATCAATAGGTATATTGCATTGAATTTAAATAAAGGTGTTGTACATTGTTGCACATACGAAAGAAAAACAATTGATTTGTTCATTATATAAGAACTGAGAACATGATCCAGACTAAGTTCAAAAATATGAAAATGACATACTACTACTATATGCTACTGTCACTATATTGTCATGTGCAAAAACAACAGCAAAAGAATATGAAACAACTAGACTACTCCTCCTCCTACTACTAAATTCCTTGCTTCTTGATCCGTTGATGAAGTAAACATCCAAATATATAACTCAACCATTAATTTTTGAGCCTGCAAAAACAACAACAAAAACGCGTGTATGTAAATATTAAAGGACACGAGTGCAATAAAATTGAACCAAGATATAATTAACATACATGAACTATCTTATTATGCTACAGTTAAGGATAAATGCTAATCTGAAAGCATGACTAAAATAAGCACAAAAGCAAAGGATTGAAAGTGCATTTATCACAACTAGTCATCTATATATTGTAGTTAGAAACTATCAAAAACTTTTGTAGTCTATGTAATGTCATTGGCAAGCTAGTATTAAGAAGCTTCGTTTGACATAGTATGATTAGAACATCCTAATTCCTAAAGACCAAGTCTTTGCAATATTAACCTTAGTCCTCAGAAGAAAAAGTATAGTTGAACAAAAAGTAACAAGAAGGTATAGAATGTGGTTTGGTTGGAGACCAGCTTCGGGGAAGGGCACATTGGTAGGCTAAACAAAAAATGCAGAGGGGATTTTCTGCAAATGTTCAGCCAACTGCTTTTAATCCTACGTGTCATGCCACGCATACGAAAAATGCAGCTAGGATGGACTAATGACCCACTTATGTCACATCGGTGACCTACATGTGAATTTTGACACACCTGCATAAGTTGAACGAACCTCCATGGTTTTTACTCTTTTTTTAACAATACTAGAGATCGCATCACCATGTAGGAAAATGGAAGATCTTGAGTAAGATTGTGTACACTTACACACTGAAGGATGCAAATCAACACAAATGAAGAATTTATCCCATCTGCCACTGCACCAACAAAGAGATTAAAAGATTAATAATACCAACAAAGAGATTAAAAGATTAATAATACCAACAAAGATATGATAGACTCACAAGATTAAAAACGTTTACTCCAACCTAGTCAGGGCGATAGATACCTTCAGAACCGGCTTTCCTTGGTTTGATGTCTTGGATTCCTTCATAGCCTCTCTCTGTGCTCGTGCTGCTCTTCCAGTTGCTGACTTATCATACTCCTGCCTGAAGGTTGAGGAAAAAATCGCAATTGGGACCAAACTATTTTAGATAACTACAGTATGGGTGAAATGTTTGGCAGCCTCCATTTTAATAATATAAGCCTAATAGTATTAATAAAATATTATTGAGACAGATCTATTTTATATTATTTCCCATGATCTACTTTGGTGTGATTGTAACCTCTTTGTTCTGGTAATAGAACATTTTACTTGGATGGGTAAAGATTTGCTTCAATTAACTAGATTACGCAACATATCACAAAGAATGAATTTTTTTACATAATATTATTTTTTTAGAAATTGCGACATTAATACTCGGTTTAAAAAATTGCAAAATAATATACCTTCGCCAAACGGTTTGGCGAAAAAAAAGTAAATTAATGACAAATAAGAAACGACCTTAAGATGATTGCAATTCAGACACCACACCAAATAGATTGAATTAAAATTTGTTTGACTGAGATTTAAAATCATGCATTATGCAACATTAGAATAGCGGTAGCAATACACCCAATCAAACACAAGTCATGCATCGCCAAACAAGACAGACTGCACAACAAAATTAATTACAAGCAAAAATAGGAATGTAAACAAAAATAGGAATGTAAACAAAATACATGAGCAATTACTTGTCCAATAAAGCTGACTTTGACAACTTTCACTACAAAAATCAGTTTAACTGAATCTGCAAACCCCTTTAACTGGAATGTCTAGGAGCAAGGGATTCCAATTACCCCATAGATATTATCTAACAGAGCATGGCAAATGACATACACCCAGGGATGATTTCTTAGTCCCATCCACTCAAACCCAAACAGAACTAATTTTTTGTCTAGGAAAACCAGTGTAGCTGTGGAACCTACAGTTGATAAACTTCACATAAGCACTCAAGGACGAGCAGGACAGATAGATAGTCAGCAAAGTTAGAACTGGTAGCAGCAGAGCAAAGGCCACCCATGAGCATGGAAGATTGGCAGGCACAGCGAGCAGCATCTGAAAAGAGAAAGCTAGCAACTTGCAAGCTCACCGGCCACTGAGATGAACAGACGCAATATCACTACGAAGGATAGGTGAGTCCTCATAAGCTAAAACTAATTAATATCTAGAGACAACAAATATGTTTCGTCTTCCATAAGCTAAAACTGAGCATGTGCTAATCATTCTTATATATCAACAATGAGAAGCATTTGATTGCAAGGTAAAAAAAATTCCAGACCACTCAAATACAATGAATTGATGTACATGCGTGCAGCGTTGCTAAGATCTCAGACTCACGAATTCAAACTTCATTCGAGACTTGATTTATCACTTGAACTACTTTCTTGCAACAAAAACAAACCATCCAAATTTACCATCTACTAGCACGAGGATTGGGGATTAGGGTTTACCTTCTACTAGCACGAGGTTGAACCGCTGCTTGGAAGAAGCTCTCCCTCCTGGTCGCGAGTCACCACTGCCGCCTCCTGGAGCACACGGGTAGCTGCCGCTGATGTCTGGAACCCGCGGGTCACCGCCGCCGTCTCTTGTCGCCCGTGAGTTGCCGTCGCCTTGTGCACGCTCTAGACTTAGTTGGCAATGCCGTAGAATTAATAAGGAAGCCATGTCTTGCTGCTAGTCAGTAGAGAATGCAATGCGGGCTAGAAAATCAAGCTCATGAACCAAAAGAAAATTCACTAACAGACGATGTCGCTTCAAGATTCACCGATAGAAAATTCACCGAAAGCGGCAGGACGGAGGCCTAGGCGGCGGCGGCGATGGGAGGCCCGAGCGGCAGGGGAGGACGACGGCGGAGGCCCAGGCGGCAGAGGGCGGCGACGGGTGCCCGGCCGAGGGGGAGGCGACGGCGGAGGCTGGAGAGGCGGGGGAGGGCTGCGGCAGAGGACCGGGCGGCGGCGGAGGACCTGGCGCGGGGGGGCGGCGGCGGGTCGTGGGTCGCGGAGGACCAAAGCGGCGGCGGAGGACTGAAGCAGTGACGGAGGATCAAAGCAAGGGACTGTGGGAGGCGGCGGCGGGTCGCAGGTCGCGGGAGACCAGGCGGCGGCGGGAGAAGTCTGGAGGACAGGGGATTCTTGGAGTCTAGGTTAGAAGTAAAATGAACTAGTTAGTTAAAGGCTATTTACCGATTCCAAAAAGTATACGTTCAAAGAAGTTGCTATATCCAAAAGAAGAATAAAATAGAAGTGTCGAAAAAAGCCACTGCAATGCCAAACACAGCAACCCTAAGAAAAGACTAGATGGGATCTCACGCTACGCCGCTCCGCCGGTTCTTTTTGGAAATAAGGATGTTGGAGGACCTGTTTGCGAATATACGAAACTGCAGGGTCTTTTCTGTAAAATTACCAATAGAAGGACCCGGATGTAATTTTTTGTTTTGCAAAATTACCCGTGGAGGACTCGTTCGCCAATACCCAGAACTACATAGTTTTTTCGCAAAATAACCGACTGAGGGTCTAAACGTAATTAAAAAATTTATGGAGGGTCTTTTTGTAAAAAAAGTGCGTGACACGTGGCCACCCTGGTTGAGCTCCAATTCTTGCGCATATAGATAGATAGATGATGTTGGGTTCAGTCGGATATGCAACCAAATAAAAACGGATATATCTGAAAAAATCCGACGAATAATTATCTACCGAATCACCCTATTTTGTTTATCCAAAACTTATATATGTTTCTTATCTCGATTCTTTGTTCACCTACCAACACATCTGATAAGTGTAGCAACATGACCATCAAGTGTTGTAGGGTAATTCAATGAATACTATATGTTTGAGAATTCTACATATAGGTGTTAGCAACACGTAGCATGTGTTGCAGTTAAGTTTTCCAACAACACAAACTATATATGTTGCAAAGTGTGTGTTAGAATAGATTGGTCCTGTTGTAGTGTGTTAAGTTGAGCATTGTTATTGTTTGCTGTAGCTTGTGTTATCATACTCTGTATTTGTTGTATCATAGTCTGCATAAGCTGAGTCTGAGCAACTAGAAAAGCTCCCAAGTTCTGCATATCCATTGGCGGTGAAGGTTGAGGCACTATTCCATCATTAGAATTGTCATTGGGTCAATTTCCACTACAAGAAGCTCAATTGTTGCCACAAGTGTTAACCATCCATTGATTGTTTCACAAGGTTAGGGGAAAGGAGAAATAGCATAGTTAAGATATAAGAATCCTATTGTAGGGGTAACAGATTTAACCCAACAACTTAAGCAAACTTTATTAATAATTTGGTATGGTTGCTTACAAAAGCTTAAAAGCTATGCAACACATACTGCACACTCAGCAATCATAAATGATCCATACCAACCTAAACACAACAACTAATGACTACTAGGATGGTACTGACAACTTAAACAAACGTGACTCCAACAAGAGTCTCAACTACTAACTAACTCTATCACTCATCCAACCACCTAGGCTGAGGCTCTCTTGGCGCATACACTAGTGGGTGGGCTGGCATGGGTGTAAACCTATCTTGATGACCGGCAATGGGCACCTCCATGTCCACATGTATATCACGCTCCTTTGGCTCCATTATAAGCTCCTTAGGGTCTTTCTCTTCGTCGTCTAACTCCTACTCCTATACAGCTTGATCACCACCATACAAGGCCTCCTCAAGCTCCATGATCCACTCAGTATCTATTATGTGGGTCTCGTGAAGCTCCTCCTCGATAACCCTCAAAGCCTCATACACTTGCTTCAACTCTTGTGTTGTATCCTTCATATGATCCTCCTTGGCAGCAGCAAACTGGGCCAAGTGCACAATAGTGGCATCTCCTCTTCCTCAATTTGTTGGCACTGAGAAGCACGTCCTATCAGGTGTAGCCTGAAAACAATGTCCTCCAACTCGTGAGCATAGTCCTGATAGATTCATCATAGAGCAAGGCGTGAAGACTCTTGGATCCCAATCTCAAAAGTAGCTCTTGTCATAGTGATGTTGATTGGCTTGCTAGCCTTCTCATTTTCTCAAAAAAATATAAGAATCTCGCAAATGAATCCTTACTCCACACCATTGACCACTCAATAGTTCCCTCGGTAGAGTGGTTGTACAAAGCCTGCTAAAACCTGCAAAACTCTCCACAACTCTACATCATAGCTTCCCTCGCGCTTTCCATTGGTATGAGCCATCCTCATCTATTAAGAAAAGCTTGGAATAAGTCCTCCACTTGAAACGGCAATAAGAAAATAAAAATTCAATAGTGACAAGAAGTAGAGAATAAGATGAGTTAAGAGTTTCTTATTACTCAAATTTAGATTTTCCTTTAGAAAATAATTTTGGGCACACCTATGAGACAACTAGACTATCTAGGGGCAAGTCCTACAGTCAGTATGGCTTTGATACCACCTCTGTCGGGACCCGAATATGTAATTTGGATCCTCTATGTATATCGCACTAGTCTAGGATCACACTGGTGCGCACAGGCTCAATACTGATAAATATCACAATCATACACAGCGAATACATAATAAAAGACTATATATTAAATATAACTAGTTGAATGATGTTATGGTCAACTTACATTAATAATCCATATAGGGCTAGACTAGGAATAATAAACTAAGACATTGCAGTGAAAGGAAAATATAAATGACCATTTAATTTACCACAGGCAACTGACAAGGCTCATGTGCTAAACATTTGCATCCTCTTGTTACTCCTCCTCTAGAACAGGTGTAGACTCCTCAGCTGATGATGTTGTTGTTGGCAAGAATGAGTACTTAAATCACTCAACAAGTTGTGCACAAAATGCAATTCTAACATAACTATATGCAAGGCTTATTCTAAGGAAATGGCTAACATGGTTATTTTGCAGTAAAGAAATATTTATAAATAAATACAATAAGTAGATTGAAGACAGTAAAACAAATAACAATATTATGTAACTTTCAGTATTTCCCAATTAAATATGGCATTTAGCCCTAAGCCAAATTCCAACATTCTAATGGTAACCTGTCATCCCAACCAAGTTTTCATTTTATAAAGTCAAACCCTTGACTTGGGTTGCACAAGAACGGGCTGACTAGTGTCGAACCAACGGGCTTTCGGCCCACTATTGTTCATATGGATTTTCAAAGCTTTTTGAATTAAAATAATTATAGAAAATAAATAAGGCCAAATAAAATAGCAAAAATCTTAGAAAAAATCCAAAAAAATTCTAGAAAATATTTTGATACTTTAGAAAACCATATAAATTTTTTTACTAAACTTTATTTTAACTTAGGATATACACATCGAATAGGATAATTCATGAATTAATTGGTCAGGTTTAAATGCTAAATACAAGATAATGGATTGAATCGCTCTCACATCCGTGATTTCCAGACGGGGTATTACTCGCGGTTGCTTACAAGCGGTTCTAAAACCGCTTCTAAAAGTGGTTTCGAACCGCTTGTGCATGCCCAATCCGCAGTAGTGCCTGTTAGGCTCGAAGGGACGCACACATCTCATCAAGCAAGGAATGGTGGATGGAAAGGGAGTAACTACACTTCAGAGTAATTAGTGTGTGTGTATATATATATACACACACACACACACATATACACACACACACATATATACACATATACACATATACATATACATATACACATATATACATATACACATATACATATATACACATATACATATACACATACACATATATACACATATACATATACATATACACACATATATATACACACATACACACACACACACATATATATATGTATGTATGTATATATATATCTATACCTATCTAATTAAGCACTCTGAGTAAACTCCCACGTTAACTAGAAAGATCTAGCCATCTATTTAGTGAACTCAAATTTTAACGGCTCAGATTAAATGAAATAGTCCATGTTAAGCGCAATCCAAATTAGATGGAATTAAAAATAAATAAAAAAGCAAATTTAGCAACTTGATTTCTATACTTTCCAAAGTAACATCCATAAATAATTAAAATTTGTAACAATAATTAAATAGAAATAAGCAAATTAAAAGGAAGAGTCCATGTTAAGTACAATCTAAATTAAAAAATTCAGAATAAGTAATAAAGAAAAATTAGCAATTTGATTTCCATAAAACTTTCAAAGAAACATCTGTACATAAATAAAATTCAGAATAATAGTTAAATTAAAATTACTAATTTAAAAATACATGGCATATACAATCCAAATTAATAAAATTTAGAATAAAAAATATAACAATAGTGATAATTCAGGTTAAAAATAAAAGGACAATAAGTGATTTAATATGTTTATGAATTCACAATTAAAATTAGAAAAGAAAAATTCCACAATAAAAAATAAGTGAATATTATGAATTTGATTTTTTCTTACTTCAAAACACACAAATATATAAATTCAAAATAAAATTAAAATAGTATTATCAATTTTATTTTCATGAATATTTGTTAGGAATAAAATTTTGATTAAATGAATTATTTATGTCAAGTACAAATGAAAATTTAGAATAGAGAATAAAAGAAAATTAGCCAAATTTTATACAAAGTCCATTGTAAAATGCCAAAATACCTAACATGGGAATATAAATTAAATTAAAATTTAAAATTTAATTTGTACATGAAATTCAAATTTTAATTTCTGAAATTGTAGACTCCATGTCAACACAGTTAGGTATGTGTATGAATTCCAAAAATATAAAAAAATTGCAATAAGAACTGAACAAAAGTTATGGACTTGATTTAAAAAAAATTCTCTAACATGGTGTGATTAAACATTAACTCATAAGAATATAAAATCTTACATTTATTCATACTGACAAAACCTATTTTCAAACATCAATTAATAGTGGCAAAGGCAAATTTCAAATGTAGGCATGACATATTTGCTTTTATCATTTCTTTTGCAAGAATTAAGTAATATTTGGCAATTTTCTAACTTATCAAAGCCAAACGAGGGAAAGATTGGTTTTGATGCCACGTTTCTCAAATTTCTTTAATGTTTAACAAAATAAGTTTCTCATTTTGATTTGGTTTGGCACAAAGAATAAAAATATTTTGAAATATCTAGCCCATGCAATTGCACGAGTTGATGACTAGTATATATATAATAATTCTAACAACAACAACAAAGCCTTTTAATCCCAAGCAAGTTGGGGTAGGCTAGAGTTGAAACCCAAAATGATCCGCTAACAAAGGGAGGAAGAGAGAGATGAGGAAGTAGAGCAAAGTCTAAAACTATACCAAAACGTGGCATAAAGCCTAATCAAGGTTCAGGCACGTGAATAGCTGCTTTCCACGCACTTCTATCCAAAGCCAACTCTTTCGATATATTTCATCCTTTTAAATCCCTTTTGATTGCCTCCTCCCAAGTCAAGTTTGGCCGGCCCCTACCTCTCTTCACATTATTATCGCGTCTTATAATGCCGCTATGCACTAGTGCCTCCGGAGGTCTCCGTTGTACATGTCCAAACCATCTCAACCGGTGTTGTACAAGCTTTTCTTCAATTGGAGCTACCCCTAGCCGATCACGTATCTCGTCGTTTCGAACTCGGTCCAATCTTGTATGACCACAAATCCAACGCAGCATACGCATCTCTGCGACACTTAATTGCTGAACATGCTGCCTTTTAGTAGGCCAACATTCTGCACTATACAACATCGTAGGTCTAATAGCCGTCCTATAGAACTTGCCTTTTAGCTTCTGTGGTACCCTTTTGTCACAGAGAACGCCAGATGCTTGACGCCATTTCATCCATCCTGCTTTAATTCTATGGTTAACATCTTCATCAATATCCCCATCTCTCTGTAGCATCGATCCCAAGTATCGAAAGGTATCCTTCTTGGGCACTACTTGGCCTTCCAAACTCACATCTCCCTCCTCATGTCTAGTAGTACCGAAGTCACATCCCATATACTCGATTTTAAACCTGCTAAGTCTAAAACCTTTCGACTCTAGGGTCTGCCGCCACAACTCTAGTTTCCTATTTACTCCCGCCCGGCTTTCATCCACTAGAACTACATCGTCAGCAAAAAGCATACACCACGGGATATCTACTTGAATATCCCTCGTGACCTCATCCATCACCAAGGCGAAGAGGTAAGGGCTCAGAGCTGACCCTTGATGTAGTCCTATTTTAATCGGGAAGTCATCTGTGTCACCATCAGTTGTTCGAACACTAGTCTCAACATTGTTGTACATGTCCTTGATGAGGGTAACATACTTTGTTGGGACTTTATGCTTTTCGAAAGCCCACCACATAACATTCCTTGGTATCTTATCATAAGCCTTCTCCAAGTCGATGAAAACCATGTGTAGGTCCTTCTTCTGCTCCCTATACCGCTCCATGACTTGTCTTATTAAGAACAATGCTTCAATAGTCGACCTTCCGGGCATGAACCCAAATTAGTTCATGGTAATGCGTGTCATTCTTCTCAAACGATGCTCTATGACTCTCTCCCATAGCTTTATAGTGTGGATCATCAGTTTAATCCCTCTGTAATTAGTACAATTTTGAATATCTCTCTTGTTCTTGAAGATTGGTACTAATATACTTCTCCTCCACTCTTCGGGCATCTTGTTCGACTGAAAAATATGGTTGAACAGCTTGGTTAGCCATACTATAGCTATATTCCCAAGGCATTTCCACACCTCGATTGGGATACCATTAGGGCCCATCGCCTTGCCCCCTTTCATTCTTTTTAAAGCTTCTCTAATCTCAGTTTCTTGGATCCTATGTACAAACCGTCTATTGGTGTCATCAAAGGAGTCGTCCAACTAAATAATCATGTTCTCACTCTCACCATTAAACAAATTGTCAAAGTACTCACGCCATTTATGTTTGATGTCCTCCTCCTTCACCAAGAGTTGTTCCCTCTCATCCTTAATGCATTTAACTTGATTGAGGTCTCTCATCTTCCTCTCGCGAATCCTAGCCATCTTATAGATGTCCTTCTCTCCTTCCTTTGTACTTAGCCGTTAGTAAAGATCCTCATAGGCTCGGCCCTTTGTCTCACTCACGGCTCGCTTCGCGGTCTTCTTTGCCACCTTGTACCTCTCTATATTGTACGCACTCCTATCATGGTACACACGCTTATAGCATTCTTTCTTCCCCTTAATAGCCTTCTGGACATCCTCGTTCCACCACCAAGTATCTTTAGGTACACCTCCGCTCCCTTTGGTCACTCTAAGCACCTCCGAAGCCACCTTCCTAATGCAAGTTGTCATCTTCATCCACATGTTGTTTGCGTCTTCTCCATCGTTCCAAGGGCCCTCCGCGATAACCCTTTCCTTAAAGACTCCTGATGCCTCCCCTTTGAGTTTCCACCACTTCGTTCTCACGATTTTGGTTTGTTTATCCCTATAGGCATGCAACCGAAAGCGAAAGTCAGCCACCACAAGCTTGTGTTGGGAGACAACACACTCTCCGGGTATCACCTTACAATCCAAGCATGCCCGTTTGTCCTCTCTTCTTGTGAGAACAAAATCGATCTGACTAGAGTTTTGGCCACTACTGAAGGTCACCAAATGAGACTGTCTCTTCCTAAAGAAAGTGTTGGCTATCATCAGATTATAAGTTATAGCAAAGTCCAAAACTTTCTCTCCCTCCTGATTCCTACTACCATACCCAAAACCTCCATGTGCCACCTCATACCCTACATTTGTTGTACCTACATGAACATTGAGATCTCCTCCTATGAACAGCTTCTCATTTGCTAATAATTCTAACAACAATTTTGCTAAATTTTAGCCACCTGATATTTTATTTTCTTTCAGTCACACAAAATTGCATAATTCTAAACGTAAAATTTCAGAGCCAACTGCCAAGTAATATGAAATTATAGCAAAGCTTTACTACAAACTTTAGTTCTATTTATTTTTATATTTGTAGGGATTCACCTAGGTTTACTTTATTTTTCTCTAGGTTAGAATTCTTTCGTCTTAGTATTTTGGATGGGTTCACCAAACTTAAATTTATATTTTGTCTAGATTAACACAATTCTTTATTTTAGTCTTTGTATCAGAGGTGTTTATATAGGAAGCGAGGGAAGTGATGAGAGTGCATGAACCTCACTTCCACATGTTCACTGGTTGGACTGCGGCTCTCTAAATATTTGTTTTTCACATTTATAACGTTTGTCATGGATTAGTATGCTTTTATCTACAACCAATCCTAACCGATGAGAAATTGCATGTCACTACTACAGAACTGGCATTCGGTACCGGTTGAAAACGACCTTTAGTACCAGTTTTTGAACCGGTACAAGCCATCCGGATCGATGCTCAGGACATCGATCCGGTTCCCTCACCCGATCGATAGAGTATCACTACGGTTGGAGGTCACACATGGGCAAGATCGTGAACCCCGAGGCCCTTATCGCATGCAGTTGATGTCTCCAACCGATGCATCGATGTGGCCTCTTCAAGATCGGTTGGTTTCTCTAACAGTCTTGATGTCTTGTGTATATATAATTAATATATATATGTGTGTGTGTGTGTCCACTAGCTATTATATATATGTGTGTGTGTTAAATCACAACTAATTAAAGCACATATAATCAATAATGCACATCTGATTGATAATTAAATCACTGAACATTCATTAACAAATTTAATTACAACTAATGTATTACAATATGTACACATATTAATTCTTCTGTTCATCGATCAGGATTAGAGAATATTCATTAACAACTTTAATTACAACTTTAGTCTTTCTTTTCCTTCTGTTCGTCGGGATCTTTTACGTGCATCGCTATTACTAGCCGTCGACCCCAACAGTTCACCAATCCTTATCAAAGGGCCCAACCTATTTATAGTTGGTTTGTGAAACTCGCCATTTGAATTTACGACCTCATCGTAAATGAAGCCGACGAGTTGTTCTTAGATTGCTCTCACTCGCGCCGGCAAGAGTTCCGATCCTTGTTCCGCCAAATATTGAGGCACCTGTCATTAAGTCATTAACTAATCAATCCTTGAATTTGTACAAGATATAAGGAGTACCTAGACATCATTAAAGCTAGTAATTATATTTACTCACCCCCTTGTCGCCTTTTAGCATGCGGTTAGCGGCTCCGGTTTGGGTGTGCACAAACTCACATACATAGTAGCCGCATAAATTGTAGCTCGGCGGCTGTCTCAAGATCTGCGGTGAAAAAAGTTGAAAGCGTGAAATGGATGCAGAGAAATTAAGTTAACTAACTAAAAAGCTAGCATTATGATATACGTACTTAAGAAGCAATTGTAATATCAAATTTCTCCTTGAATACACCCCTGTTTTTAGCACGGAACCGTGCAAATGCACTACACATGTGATTACGAATTGTACATGATTAGAATTTGTTTCAAATGGAAGGAAATAGAACTAGTACAATAATGAAAGGAACAAGAATTGATACTGGTTGAGCATGTCGATAAAGTTTTGAAACTTTTTAACTGGTTTTCTTTGCGAGTCCATAACTGTGATCAGGCTACGATCTAGCTCGATCATAAGAAGAATCCAGTGAAAACTGTACATATATATGTCAACGTAGATAACTAATTAGTTCTAACATCGTGTTATGAAAAAGGAGTAGAATGAGGCGGTACGAAAACACGTACTCAAATGCGTAGGGTAGATATATCTTTGACTTATATTTTTCTCCCATTAGCGCATTGTATATGTTAGTCTCTGTTTCGCTTGGGTGGTCTATAACAGTTGTCTCGTTGATAATTACTGGGTCCATGAAGCCTATGTCAAAAATACGATCCCTTCGGCATCTTTGTATCTCCATTCTACATAAGAAGAAATTAGTTAGACTTGCAAGTTAGTATAGTACAAGGGCGCACACAATGGTTTTTTTTGTAAATAAGACACTAACAGAATCCAGCAACCTAGCATGGTTGCGGCGAGGGCGTCTGTCTGGTATAGATCATACATGACGTTCCATTCGACATAAAATTCACCGTCCCCGTGGAAAAAAATCTTGTTCCTTGTAATTGACAGCGAACAAATCTAGACCATGCTTGGTCGCGTTCATGTACCATTCATGGAATTGCCGCATCTTTGTTGGTAGCTGGAGTAGCTCCTCACGCCTGACCAATGATGCGCCCTGTGTAAATGGTCATCTAACTTGGGCATACTCAATCTTCGCCATGCCTAATACTTGATCTGCGTCAAGTACAGTTTCATCGAAGAATTTTAGCATCTCCTTGGCCTTCTCCTCAGCTGACGTCTTCTTCTTGTGTCATTGCTTAGTCAATATGCGCTCATAGTTTGATAGGCTAGGCATTTCTTTTTTATCCTTCAAATTTTTAATAGTCCTCAAGCCTTTGTGAAATTCTTCCGTGCTAGGTTGAACTTTCTTCTCTGGTGACTTGGGTTTAAAATAGTTAGTTACCTCGTCTTGTACTATCTCTTTGGTCTCCTCGTCGGTCATATCATACGCCCGCTTCGGAACTGGAGCCAGCTTCTTGGATTGGGTGGAGGACCCCATCTTCTTGGGAGCTGCTGGCTGAGCTGGCATGTTTGTCTTGGTCGGCACCTTCTTGGGAGGAGACGGGGTACTTCTGGGGCTTGTGTGTGAGGGAGGTGGTGTAGGAGTCGGCGCCTTCTTGGGAGGAGACGGGCTTCATCTGGGCCTTATGTGTGTAGGAGGTGGTGTAGGACTTAGGATTCTTCGTGGAGAGGACACGTCCATGTTATCTCGAAAAATTATGTATCGCTTGCGCCACAGGATGAAATTGTATATCGCCTCTCCTAGCTTCGTAGTCCTGTCACCTCTGGGAATTTCAAGGTCAAGGTCCTCGTACCCCGGGCAAACCTCCTCCACCAAAACCTTGGAGTAGCCTGACGGTATTTGTTGGCCATGGATGAGCTGCCCCGACTCCACTGGGTGAGCCATGCCGTGGGCCGCCTTGAAGGAGAGGTTTCGCGCTTGGATGTGCAGCTCACAAGGTGTCCGTTGCCTAATGTCATCTACAGGATAGTGGTCCAAGTCCACTTCGGGCAGCCCACCGGAAGCGCAGCTGTTCCGCTGCACAGAGGGGCTGATAATGTTTGGATTACTTGGAGGTTCCTGGCCCGTCTCCCGCTGTTGGCTCAAGGCTAACTGCACCTCTCTTCGGATCTCTTCTTGCATTCTCTCTTGTGTTTGATTCAAGCATTCTTCAAGTGCACTGAGCTGTTGTGTTTGTCGAGCCTTGCTTCTCACCCGACTCCTATAGGTCTCAGCGTCCTAAGAGAAACCAACCTTCCACGGGATGACGCCAACGCCTCGTGTACGTCCAGGGTGCTCTGGGTTTTGTAGGGCCCTTGTTAGCTTGTCGTTCTCTCTGTTTGGCACAAAGGTGCCCTGGGAAGACTCCTCGATCGACTATACAAACCTTCTGGCCACATCTCGTAGCACCTCCCCAAACACCGCATGGCCTTCATCGTCAAGGGCGCCGCCGTGAGCATAGAACCAATGCTTTGCTCTATCGGGCTATTGCATTGTTGCGGGTGCGACACCCTTCACTAGCAGGTCATGTTCCCTCTTCTCCCATTTGGGTATTGCTTGGCAGTAACCACCAGGGCCGAATCGGTGGTGGTAATTCTTCTTCTGTGCATTCAGCTTGTTCTTCTCACTCAAACTTGGACCTTCGTCCGAAGTCTTATAGTTCACGAACGCATCCCAACGAACCTACAACTTTGGGTGCTTGTTGAAGTCGAGCATTCGATTCTTCTTGATATACTCCGTGTTCAACTTCTTTTTATAAGTCTGGAATGCGATGGCCATCTTCTTCAGAATATAACTCTTCAACTTCTCTTCGGTCCCTTGGGGGAAGGTGAATGTCTCCTTCATATCGTTCCAAAGAATGTTCTTCGTATCTTCGGGGACCAGATCCTATTTCGCTATACTAATAGGCACGTGGTCTCTAACGTGGACGCCGCATGCCGAATTGAACGGCCCAAGCGCCCCCAAGGGTGCAAGAGGTTGGTCGTTCTCGACGACTTCAGTGATAACGTGTCTTGCCTTCGACTTCTTGCTTGGACCTCGTTGACGTGATTGCCTGCTTGGTTGACTGATCTGAAAGCATGGTACAATCATGAACGGGTCAGAATGTTGGCTTAGCATGATAGTGGAACCGACAATCATGAACGGGACTGATGGTTACCTCGCTGGCCTCATCGTGCTCTGCGGCCTCGTCAGCCTCGGTGGCCTCGACGGCCACGGGTTGATCCACGAGGGCGAGTACAGGCTCCCCTGCCTCATGACCATCATCTCCCGCAATCAAATTTCTCATAAATTCTTCTTAATCAAATCCTTCGGTTGCCATCGTTATTTCTTAGGCTAGAAGAAGGCACTGAAAATTAACGAAAATAGATCAACAAAAGGCCAAATACAATCGACAAGTAAAGATCACGTTTCACGTAAAGCTGATGATACTACTCTAAAACGGTGAGAAGGACGGTGGGGAAGAGAAGGTAGAGAGGACGGGCGGCGACGCCGAAGATGTTCTTAACTTAAGTCGGCCAAATATTATCGACAAGTATACATTTGACATTTCACATATAATTATACATTTCACATATACTTACACATTTCACACTTACACATTTCACATACACTTATACATAAAAATTGCTTCAACATTCACATATACATAGAAATTTCAAAATTCACCAAAAATTAGAAAAATTCACATGATAAATATACATTTGAGATGAACTCCTCCAGCAATATTTTGTAAAAAGGAACTCCTCCAACAAAATGAGCTTGGTCCGTTCCAAACAAAAAAAAAGGAATAGTCTATTTGTTTATGCTAAATTTCTGATTAATGAAATGATCATCATTTGAAAATTTTACTGCATCATTTACAACATCATTAGCATTTCCTTAGAACCTCACACAAAAATTTGTAGAAATATTAGACTTCATTTAGTGCCTCTAGAAAATCAAAAATAGAAAAGCATATATAAAGACAATAGTACTGTCAGAATTTTTTCAAAAAATACAAACTCACACAAAATTTTAGAGCATCATTAGCATTGCCTAACAAACACACACAAAATTATAAAAAAAATTGTAACACTTTTTGATAATTTTTCCAAATTTCCCTATATTTTTACTTTGAATTGGACCGGTTTACTAACCTTTGTTACCTTGGTTTCAAGTAAAATGACCAAAATTTGGAAATTTGGGCAGCACCTCTCCTCCCTAAAGCTCTTCGCCGAAGCTCTACTGTTCTTGCGCACTGAACTGTTCTTGGTCGGGCAGAGAACGGGAGGACGAAGGAGTTTAAATTGGAACCTAGTAGACATAGTAGCAGTTGGAAGCACTGACCGGTACTGATGATCTAACATCAGTACCGGTTCGTGTTACGAACCGGTACTATTGAGCCCTCGCTAAATAGTACCGGTTTATGACACGAACCGGTATTGATGTTAGATCATCAGTACTAGTCGGTGCCTTGAACCGGTACTGAGCACCCCCCGCACCCCTATTGCCGTTGAACCGGGATTGTTGTAACTATCAGTCTGGAGTTGTGCCTAACCGGCACTGATGGGCCGGTATCAAAGGTCAGTTCTATAGTAGTGTGTGGTCCCAACATGGGGTCGTGAGTCTGAGTACTTGAAACTCACTTTCTGCTTGTTTTGTATTGGGAGTCACGTTGTCAACGATTAAACAATGAAGCTCATAAAATACAGATTCAGTATAAAAATGTAGTCTTGCATTGACAACATTTAAATCTGTATTTATATCCTAGATGAAGTTTTACGGTGGAGAATCCAGCCACCCTTCCAAGCGCCGCGTCACCTCCGGGCCTTTTTCAGGTTAGTGCTATTCCAAATGTTTTCTCTAACTGAGCGCTATCTTTAACAAATGCTAACAACCTGCCTCTTATGGGTTGTCCAATCCATACAAGGATTAATACTCAATTGCACTTTTGCACCAAGGAAATGACAAGCAAAATTTTCCTTAAGGGGAAATAGTTGTTACAGGCAGCATTTCCTCAGATTCATTTAATTTACCACAATACATGAAAATTTTCTGGTGTGGAGTACCAAAATATTTCCCTTCTTATAATTATTTTGTTTTGGTGGACCATACATTTATTTCAATCTGGATAAACTCATGCTACCAATGAGCAATTCCGTACAAAACAGATATATCCTTCGAAGGCTCTGAAGGTAGAAGGTCTAATTACACGGAGAACAGGGTGAACCTTCCAAGGGATCTATCGTTTCAATTCCTAAGTGACATAACACAAGGTTTCTCTGAAGAGCGAATACTTGCTAGGGGTGCGTTCAGAGTGGTTTACATGGTATGATCAACATTTGTATTATTCATACTATTCAGTCGTCACTGCAGCTGAGCAAAGAACCCATTGTCCTAATAAGAGATATTTAATAGGGAGTACAAGAAGATGGAAAAGCCTTTGCTGTGAAGCTCTATAACACGCTAGGACATGATGAGAAGCAGTTCCAGAATGAGGTTACATACCATAGGATAGTCGATCATCAAAATATCGTGCAGTTAATTGGCTACTGCCGAGAAATACATCGTTACCCTCGTGAGTACCAAGGGAAATACATCCTTGTTGCAAGATCAAGTATGGTGGCCTGCTTCGAGTATTTGCAAAATGGATCCCTTGACCGCTATATTTCAGGTATGACACCGCAACATAATGCTATTTATTTGGGAGTATTTGAAGAAAGGGTGTGTCTAGGAATCAGTCGGATGTTTTCTCCAAAAAAATCAGCTAAATTTTCATATGTTGCAAGTGTTGAAAAAAAATGTTGCACGCGTCGGAAAAAAATGTTGCATGAGTTGAACAAAAATGTTGCAAGAGGCTCCCAAATTTGGGTGATTTTAACAAAGAAAACATCCGGGTGATGTTTATCAAAACCCTTGAAGAAAATAGCATCCATTAGCATTACATTTTCGGTATACGATCCCTGTTTCCTTTTACAGACGAATGTTCTGGACTCGAATGGCACACGCGCCACGGAGTAATTAGGGGAACTTGTGAGGGTCTAAGATACCTTCACGAGGGATTGCCAAGTCCTATTCTCCATCTGAACTTAAAACCTAGTCACATATTGCTGGATGAGAACATGATGCCAAAAATAGGAAATTTTAGTCTTTCAAGAGTATTGGACGGAGAAAATATCTTCATCAGAGGAAACATTACGCCGACCGTGTCTGTGATATTTATGATATCATGCAGTGGATACATGGCCCCAGAATTCGTAAACAAACAAGTAATCTCAGACAAGTCTGACATATACAGCTTGGGTGTCATAATCTTTGAGATCTTGACCGGGAAGAAGTACGAGCACTATTATGATATGTGTCACAAAGAGATTATTGAGCTTGTAAGAAAAAAGTTTGCTTTTGTCTTTGAACCAATTTCTTTAACAAGTATTGTGTAAATGTTTTACATTTGCATTCTATCATTCTAGCTCGGAATTCCGATTTTGTAGGTAGTTGGAAACTGGAGGAAGAGGCTACAGGCAACATTGAAGGACACATCGTCGGCGGAAGGATATTGCCACCAAGTAAAGAAATGCATCGAAATAGCATTCATGTGTTTGGAGATTGAGAGATGTAAAAGGCCCTCTATCGGGGACATCATCCATATGCTGAAGGAAATAGACGATCCCGAGCTGCTCGACGTCCACCTCACGGAGCTCTTCTTCCCCTTCGAGCCAAAAAAGTTGATCTCCTGCTCGCTGCAGCTAACCAACAAGGGGGACGACCGCGTCGCGTTCAGGCTTCTGGCCAATAGCTCGAGGAGGTACATCACGAAGCTGCCGCTCTGCGGCGTTGTTCCACCAAGGTGCACCTACACTCTCACCCTGACAATGCGCAAGCAGCTACGGCCGCCACCATCGGACAGCGACGACTTCTTCACACTGCAGAGCATCGGGCTGCGTGATCTGGACCTCGAGCATGTTGACCAAGACTCAATCGCCGACGAGTACGACAAATTCTTCAAGGAAGCTGAAGAGACGGCCGGCGATGACATGCGAAAGGTGACCCTGACGGTTGCTTGTCGCCCAGCAGAAGAGGCAACCTCTGCTCAGGTGAGCTTGATCAGATGAGTAAACAAAAGCATGCCAACCCATTACAAGAATACCTTTGGTGTATTAATATGACGCACGTACCTCTTGTTTTGTTTTGTTTCCGTGGATTTTCCTGGTGGCAATGTAGCCGCCGAACCAATCTGGAATCATGGTAACATCCGTTCCTCTTTCTTCATTGTTGTTGCTACCTGATACTGATAATGCCTCTCGGTGAAAAAGCATGGAGAGGTTTCTCTAATGCTGATTTGTGTTTGCTTCGATCAGATCATATCCGCGCAGAATTCTCGGCAGGTGTTGTCTGTAGATGTGCATCCAACGGATCCATGGTGAGTGGTGGAGGTTACTAGTTAGTGTATACGTGAAATTAATGTTTAAGAAAAAAATAATGCATCAAAATTTGATAGCGTTATTTTTCGTCATTTTTGTTAAAGTTGTTAAATATTGAACTTGGATTACTCCCTCCATTGGCAAAAGAACGTAAATCATAACAGATTCATATGGAGTAGTAGAACAATACGTGAAAATAGATCGAAGAGGAGCTAGATGAAGATCCATCTGATGTGGCCAAAAGGTTTTGTTTGTTCGGTGGTCACATAATGGACAGAGAAGGGCAATGTTATGTCTTAGTTAAAGGGAATGCAGCGCTAAGATTAAGCGTATGTTTGAAACTCTTTTTTTTTATAATGGAAGATTTTTATTAATCTCAAGAAACTTACATCGAGACAATACAAATCCTTGAAATTGCTTCCGGCCTCTGCTTAATAAAGCACACGGCCAAACAAGAATAAAAATTAACACACCCACACACTAGTGACTAGCTATCCGAAGACTAGACCGCCACCCATGTGCCCGGGAATAAAAGTCCTTGGACACGCGAACCAAACCATGAGCCGCCTCCACCAAAGTAGTCCGCGCCTCCACCTTGTGCAACACAACTCACGTACGGAGCCAATGGGTAATAGCAAAAATAACCTGCAAAGGAGAAAAAGAGTTTTTCTTTTGAAATATAATATCATTTCTGCTTAACCAAAGAGACCAACACGTAGCTGCAGCACCAAGAAGAGCGAGGTTTCGACTATTCTTATCAAAACCCACTAACCAACTTCCAAACATATTAGCTACATTCATTGGACGAGTAATTCCAAAAGCCAAAAATATGAAGAACCAAACCATTCGCGTGAAACGATAATCAAAAAACAGATGCTTAATTGTCTCAGATTCAGAACAAAAGCAACATGTTCTGCTCCCTTGCCAGTTCCACTTTGCTAAATTATCTTTGGTAAGAATCACTCCATTCCTAAGGTACCATAAGAACACCTTGATTTTTAATGGAACTTTAAGTTTCCACAATCGATTATTTAGATTTGGCACTTGACGTTTAATCAAAGCTTGATAATGGGATTTCACCGAGAATTGACCATTTTGGCACATATTCCATTAAAATTCATCATCATGCTGCGTTAGATGAATATTAGCGATTCGTGATGATAGCTCCCGCCACGCCACTAATTTAGGTCCAATCAGTGACCTTCTCCAGGAAACGTTTGGTTGTGATGTTAATAAGACCTCAGCAATAGTTGTACCCTTCCGTCTAACTATACTATACAATCCGGGATATTGATCTTTAAGAGGGCAATTCCCAAGCCAAGTATCCTCCCAGAACCTCACCTGCGATTCATTATTAATTTTGAAGGTACCAAAGCGAAGGAATTCTTGCTTTACCTTCATTAAACTGGACCAGAAATGTGAGTCTCCTGGTCTCCACTCAACCTGCCCTATTGGCTTGGAACCTAAATATTTATTCCGAAGCATCTGTTGCCAGGTACCCTTAGTTGTTAGAAGTTTAAACAACCATTTACTTAAAAGAGCAATATTCTTAATATGCAAATCATGAATTCCCAGACCCCCTTGATCTTTGGGTTGACATAAGGTATCCCACTTAGCAAGACGATATTTTCTCTTATGCTCGTCCCCTTGCCAGTAAAACCGCGATCTGAAAAAGTCCAGTTTTTTAAGAACACCTTTTGGAATCCCAAAAAAAGACATCATATACAATGGCAGGCTACTTAGAACTGAATTAATCATAGTCAGTCTACCTCCCACCGAAAGATTTTTCCCTTTCCAACTACTAAGTCTCTTCTCTAAACGTTCCTGAACCGGTTTCCAATCGGAATTGTGTAACTTTCTAAAGTGAATAGGGATACCCAGGTACTTGAGCGGGAGGTTTCCATGTTTACAACCAAACAATTCCTTATAAAGGTGTAAAGACTCTTGGGCCTCTCCAAAGCAGAATAACTCACTTTTGTGGAAATTAATTTTAAGTCCTGAAGCTTGCTCAAAAGCACAAAGCAATAGCTTCATGTTGCGGGCTTTTTCTAGGTCATCTTCCAACAGAAGAATAGTATCATCCGCGTATTGAAGGATAGATAATCCGTCATCAATCAAATGAGGTACTAACCCCCGCACCTGCCCCTGTTCCTTAGCCCTATTAATTAAAATCGACAACATATCCGCAACAATATTAAACAATATGGGCGACAAAGGATCTCCCTGACGAAGCCCCTTCCTTGTTTGAAAAAAGCTGCCAATCTCCCCATTAACATTTACCGCCACACTGCCTCCCGAAATATAAGACTGTACCCAAGATATCCACTTAGGTGAGAAACCTTTCATTCGTAAGGCTTGTATCAAGAACGGCCACTTAACTTTGTCATAAGCTTTCTCGAAATCGATCTTAAAAATAACTCCACTTAGTTTTTTCCGCTGTAACTCATGCAAAGTTTCATGCAATATGACGACTCCCTCAAGGATATTTCGTCCTCGCATGAAAGCCGTTTGAGTTGGACTTACCACTTTATCCGCTACCAAATTTAATCGATTTGTGGCAACTTTCGTGAATATTTTAAAACTCACATTCAGAAGACAAATGGGCCTGAATTGTTGTATGATATTAGCCTCATGAACTTTTGGCAATAAGGTAATGACACCAAAGTTCAGACTGAAAAGAGGAATATCCCCAGTATGAAGATCGTGAAACATTGAAAGAAAATCCCCTTTGATAACCTCCCAGAATTTTTTATAGAATTCAGCCGGGAAGCCATCTGGACCAGGTGCTTTGTTATTTTTCATCTAAAAAATAGCAGCTTTAACTTCGCTCTCAGAGAACTGTGCCGTTAACATTTCATTTTTTGACAACGAAACTCGCACAATATCATGAACTGCTTCTTCATCTAGACTCATCAGACTCTCCTCAGGTTCACCAAATAATTCTTTATAGAATTTGGTTATATAATTTTTGAGATTAGCCTGTCCTTCGATTTTTCCATTCTCATGATCAAGAGAATAAATCTTTTTCTTCCTATGTTTGCCATTGGCAATCAAATGAAAGAATCTAGTATTATTGTCTCCTAATTGGATATTTTTCACTTTAGCCCGCTAGAAATATTTGATTTCTTCTTCTCGAAGAAGACTGGCAAGATTCTCCCGAGCCTGAGCCAGACATTCTCGCTCGATCTCAGTCAAATCCCTACCCTCAGCAGCTATATCCAAATCACCGATAATTGACAAGAGATCAGATTTCTTTTGTTTGTAATCTCCATTAGAATGGGCCGCCCATCCACGAAGAAACCTTCGCAAAGCACCCAATTTGCGGTTCCACCGCTGGACAGAATTCTTCCCTCTCACCGGTTTATTCCAGATTTCGACCACCTTATCATAAAAATCCTCTCGTTCAAACCAGAGCAACTCAAACCTGAATGGTCTAGAGATCCCCGAAAAAGCCGATGTACCGGTGTCTAGCAGAAGAGGGGTATGATCCAAAATACCCCTGTCCAAAGCTTGAACAGAGACAAGCGGGAATTTAAACTCCCATTCGGTAGACAAGAGAACCCTATCTAACTTCTCATAGGTAGGGTTAGGTAAGGAGTTTGCCCATGTGAATTGATGACCAGAGAGATCAATCTCTCTTAAATCAAAGTTATCAATCACGGAATTAAATAAGAAAGGCCAACGCTCATTGAACCAATCATTATTTTTCTCCTTACTGAAACGCATTATGTTGAAATCTCCTCCAATCAGAGTTGGAAGATAGTTTTGTTGACAAGTTCTAACAAGCTCCGCCAAAAATGCTGGTTTGAAGTCATCCTGGGCCGGACCATACACCGCCATAAGGATCCATTTGAATTTATCCGACCGATTGCTTAGATGGAATTTAATAAAAAATTCCCCTACAACAAATGATGATAAATCAAATGATGCTACATTAATACCTAGAAGAATACCACCCGACCTCCCTCTAGGAGGAACACACTGCCAAACAAAATCCGCACCTCCAGAAAGCCGTGCTAAATTCGCTTTCGACATATCCTGTTTTCCCGTTTCCATTACTGTTAGAAAATCTAGATTGTTTTCTTTGAAAGCTTCCGAAATATAGAGAAACTTAGCCAAGTCTGAAAGACCTCTGCTATTCCAAAAAAAACCTTTCATAATGAACTAATAGTTAATTTAATTTTTTCTACCTCTCCTGTTCCTACGTGTTTTTCGAGAAGGGGCCAAGAAATCAGAAATGCGCATATCTAGATCGCCCATCTCAGAGTCAACTTCCGAAACATCTTTGATCAAGTGTTCGAAGAAATCACTGTTTGCGTCCGCGACTTCGGCATCGCATGACTCAACATGATCTATCTCAACATTATTAGTTACTACATGTCCTGTCTCACTTGGAACTTGTTGGTTCAATTTAACTCTATCACTTTCAACCCTTTTAATAGATTGAATGGATAAGTTTTCTCCTGTACCACTCATTATCATTTTGAATCCTAACTTGTGTAAATTTGTAGCACATCTATCATCAGACATCGCTGAAATCGATAAAAAAATTGTCTACAGAACACATACCAGACTGGGATGGTAGAGAAGGCGCAGACGAAAATGATGCCCCCATAGAGGAAACCACCGTCTTGGTGCCCTTCATCGGATCCAGGTTACGCGCTGCAGTCCGGCGCATCGCCTTATTCAGCATGGTTCCATCTGTCAAAGAGGTGCCATCCACCGCAAAAACATTAGATCTTAAACTACGGCGAAGACCAACACCCGAATTGATGTGTTCCAGAGACATACCCGAAGAAATAAAATCCGAACATGGCAATTCACAAGACTGTGCAGCATTCACCATGCCATGAGCCGAAACCAAACCACTACTGGCCGACTCATGAACTGCCGCAACCGACGTCTCACACCCCATGCTCGGTTCCTGAACCGGCGAGAACTGCAATTCCTCAGCCAAAGACAATGCAACTTCAGCCGTCATCTCATTAGCAGGCGTCAAACCCTTCTCCCCTGATGATTCAATCAAGGCAGCCGATCTTCCCTCCAGTGACATTCCTTCCTTGCCAGATTCAATACATGCCGGCAAAGGGAGTGTTCGACAACCATCAACAGAACTTGACTGCCCATGACTACCAGGAGAACACTTCTTTGTGACCCAAATAGTATCAGAAGGTGTGTCACTGTCAAGGAAACATGATTTCGTCGAACTGATAACCTGCTTGCGCCCCAAAGGAGTAACAGCAATAACACCAGACAATGAAGAGCAAAGATTATTAACCTCTCCACTAGCAACTTGCAATGAACCAGAGCCATGATTGTTGCCCAAGCCCTGTGACATAGCAACCTCTGAACCAATTTGGAGCCCCCTATTTGATTGATCCACTTTCCTTTCTTTGGATGCAACAGCACCACCAGACCATGGAGAACAAAGATCATAAGCCACACCACCATCAACTTGCACAGGACCTGAACCAAGCCTATCACCAGAACCCTGCGACTTGACCTCCTCAGAACCATTCTTGAGTTTCTTATTTGATTGATCCATTGCCATGTCTTTACATACATCCACATCCTTATTCTCCCCATCTTCACCCCCATTAGCAACCAAAACAGCTTGATGAATAACAGCAGGTTCAAAATCAAGGGGCTTTGGAGTGAAAGTAATATCGTATCCCACTTTGTGGAAAACAATATCAGCCATCAACGGCAATAGTTCAGCATCGAATACCCTAATCAAAAGACGAATGACTCCTTTCCTCCTATATGTTAACATATCAACATCAAGAGTAGTACCCACCATAGAACCCAGTGCCCAGAATCCCAAATAATGACGCCAAGCATGGGGAACTCCAGTAACATGCACCCAAATCTCATTCAGGAAATAATCTGGATTCACATCACCATTCAATTCCCATTGACAGATTTTAAGCGTAATCCCACTCTTCAACTAATACTCTATATCAGCCATCCGAATTAATTCATCTTCCGAAGGAAAAACCACCAGATAAGCATCCACTCCATGACGCAAAGCCTCCCAATTCCACTCTACCCTAGATAACTTAGCCAATTCCAACTGAACCACCACAGCATCAAGGGTTCCCCCAATAACAGTAATCAACGCTGTTGGGGCAGGATCAGGAACCTCTAATTTATAGTCAAATTCTGGTATTTGGAAGAAACACAATTCATTTTTTGCACAACTAGACATGGACACTAGAGGCTTTGGCATCTTGAGAATCGGACATTTTGCAGCTAAATGCGAATTACGCTTGTTGCAAATGTAGCAGTCAAGATCCTCACTACAATTTTCTTGAATGTGACCAACACACTTACAACGAAAACAGAATGGCGGCCGTGGCTTCTTCACCTTGACCTGATCCAGACGAGTCTCTTGGTCCCCTACTGGAGCCGCACCTTCGGATGTGATGAAAAATTGGTTGAATGGTGAAATTGGCATTGTAAAGTGACTTTGATTATAGCATGTGTGGTGCTTGTGCATGTGCCATGTTGAGATAATTATTATGTTGGTGATAGCATGATGGATTTTGCTTGATGCAATGCACTCATGTGAGTGGTTGCATGGATTGACTTTGAATCAAGTCGTGGACTTGTGCTCGTGCACGGTTTCTGTGTTTATTCATGTGCAGGTGTTGCTCGAGGGTGAACGTGGTCGATGACGGGACCGGAACTAGGTTCATGGAGGAACTGAGGTTCGGGACTAGGTTCAGGGAGGGATCGAGGTCTTGGTGGTCAAGGATGTCATGCGGGACGTTCGGGCTAGAGAACATGCACATGGAGGCTGGTTAGTCACGTAATTATAGCAGGTGGGCTGTACATATGTGCAAGAGTTGTTTTTGGCCACGTTGGGCCAAGTTGAGATAGATACGAACTCTTTCCATGTTGGAAGTGGAGTTGTAGTTAATCTCTGTGAGTTTGCTCTGTATAAATAGGGGGAGGTGTCCCCTGTTTATTTGTGAGCGAGCGTTCAGGTTTAAGGGTTTGTACTCTTGTGTTGGAGTACTTTAGATAATGAAATAAAAATCAATCTTTCAGAGAGCTTCTTCTTGCGGTTGTGATTTGCTCTTGGCTTCGACATAGTTGATCAATCGCTTGATGTTTTGTTCATCGCAGCAGTCACGAAGTTCATCACGGAGTTCGGTTCTTTGCAAAGGTATCATCTTGCGAAGGTAATATCTTTTGATCCGTAGATCCGATCGGATTGATTCTTGTTGGGTTTGATTCGTAATTGAATCTAGTTTCTACAGTTAAAATTTCACATCAATACAACGGTTAGATCTTTGGTAATTTGTGGTCGCCCAGATTGATGTCCTGCTCGCCCGACTGCTCGCGTGGTCGCCCGAATTCAGTCATTTTGCGAAGGTCATAACTTTAGATCTGTAGATCCGATTGACTTCATTCTTTTTGTGTTAGCTGCGTAATTAAATCTAGTTTCTACAGTTACAATTTCACATCAATCCAATGGCTAAATCTTCAGGAATATCTATTTTAGTGGATGTATATCGGTCTGCTCGCCCAGACTGTGCGCGTGGTCGCCCAACTGTACACGTGGTCGCCCAACCTGCTCGCCCAAGTGCCAAACTGCTCACCCAAGTGCCCAACCTGCTCGCCCAAGTGTCCTACTGGTCGCCCAGGTGCCTTACCTGCTTGCCCAAGTGTCCTACTGGTCGCCCAGGTGCTCAAACTGGTCGCCCAAGTGTTCTACTGGTCGCCCAAGTGCTCTACTGGTCGCCCAGACTTCTAAACTGGTATCCCAACTTCGTGAACCGATCTTCAAGCAATTTGAGTTTGAATTGGGGTGTTTCAAAAAGTTTAAGAATAAGATTTTAGCTTCCGCGCAATCATTCACCCCCCCTCTGATTGACGCCATCCGATCCTACAAGTGGTATCAGAGCAAGGTTGCGGTATGGCGTCAGATAAGTACGTTAATCGTCTCCTATGCTTAATGATTCAAATTTTTCTTATTGGAAAAGTCGCATGCAATCCTATATTGAAGCTCAAGGTAATGATGTTTGGCGAAAGTCTCTACTGCATATGATGTTCCTGATATAGTCACTAATGATAGTAAAGCAGACGTTGATTTAAATGCTAAAGCTAAAAACTTGATTTTTCAAGGAATCTCTGAAAAAGAATTTGACCGAGTTTCTCATTTACGTTCTGCACATTCAGTTTAGAAGACATTATGTGACTATCATGAAGGTTCAACTAAGATTAAGAAAGTACGCAAAAATATTTACCAAAATGACTTTTCTGATTTTGCTATGAGACCAGGTGAATCAATTGATGATCTTTACTCTCGATTTGAGAAAATTTTGTGCAATTTGCGTGGTGTTGGAGTTAACAATCCAGTAGAGGAGAATGCTAGTAAGATTTTGAGATCTCTGACTCCTGAATGGCGCATGGTTGTTACTGCAATCAATCAAACTGTTGATTTGGATACGTTGACCATGGATGATCTGTACTCTAGGTTGAAAACTTATGAGATGGATTCTTTATCACCTAGAGCTGATAAAACCTCTACACATGCACTTATTGCTAACCCCAAAGACATCTTACGGATTACCATCTTCATCTCCTTGTGCGCATTAGCTTTTTTTCAGATGAACAGTTTGAGATGCTTCTCAAGAAGATCTTGTGCTCATTTCTTCACGCTATTGTCAAAGCACTCAACAATGTGAGGATGAGGAGGCGTGGAGGCACTATTTCAGGGCCTTTCAACTGCTTTGAGTGTGGTCTTCCCGGGCATATCAAAGCAAATTGTCCCAAGCTAAAAAAGAAGGAAGAAAGAGAACCAGCACAACGCAGCTCAAGACGTACTACTCCTAGGCGTTCCAATTTTCGAAAAGTTGCTAAGAAAGTCTTAGCTGTCTTGGAGGAGTGTGATCTTAGTGATGTGGACTTTGAGAGTGACAATGAGCCATGGGACAAGAAGGGAGATACTGATGATGACTTCACTGGCATGTGCTTTATGGCTAAAAGGGATGGTGACAGTGATTCTGATTTTGATGAGGTAGGACCTTCTTATGATGAACTTGAGTATGCTATGGTTAAATTAGCTTCTGAACTTAAAAAATCTAAGAAGGCTCTTAAAGAAAAAGATCTAGAAATTGATAGTTCTAATTCTGAAATTGCAAGGCTTAGATCTTTGATTCTTGATGATGATGCTTGTAAGTCATGTGACTTAATTCACAATGAGCTTGTTTCACTTAGGAAAGAATATGCTTCTCTGTTAAAACAAGATAGGGAAAATGAGAAACAAATGAAAAATGCTAGCTGTTCAACCATTGATCTCGCATAATTCACTTCTTGTTCAAAATGCTCCATATCGAATTGAAGTTGCATGATGCAAATGCTAGAGTTTCTCAAATGACAGATGCCTTGCTCACTCATGAAGTTCTTTCCTGCTCAAATTGTCGAAAACAGAAAGGAATAGTGGACGTTCCCTGTAACAATTGTTTAACTCTGTCTAGAAAGGTTGATTACTTGGAAAAATCGTTAGAACGTTTCACTAAAGGAAAGAAAAACCTAAACATGATTTTGGACCAATCAAAAGTCAGCACTCATAACAAAGGTTTAGGTTTTGATTCTTATGCTCATCATAAAACACATGTTCCCACTATTGTCAAAGTTCTTGAAAGTGGAAAGTTTGAAATTGCAAATGAGCCTAAGAAAATTGTCTTTAAATCTGCTGGAATGTTATCTTCTATTGGGATGAATGCAAACGTTGCTTCTACTTCTAAAGTTAAGCATTCTGTTAAGTACACTTGCACTCATTGTGGTAGAGGTGGACATCTAGTAGATTTTTGCTTTAGGCTAGCCAAACAACAGAAGCAAGAAAAAGCTAAGGCTAAGTCTAATTTCAGACAGGCACGCTTTACTCCTCATTATGTGCCTAAGGTGATGCGAACACCTTTTGTTGCAAGAAACACGAGAAAGAGCAAAACTGATTTTGTATACAAGTATACTCGTGATGTGCCTACTCGTCGTGTGTCTCAGTGCTGGATTCCTAAATGTCTTTTATCTAACTTGATCAAGATCGAGACATCGACATCCTCTTTGTGTAGACTGTGGAAGAGAGGAAGGAGAACATATGGTTCATAGATTCGGATGTTCAAGACATATGGTGGTGATTCAAAATGGTTCTCCTCCCTCACACAAAGTTCTGGTGATGAGGTCATCACTTTTGGCGACAATTCAAAGGGAAGAATTCTTGGAAGAGGAATTGTGCGAGTTAATGAAAACTTCATTCTCAAGGATGTAGCTTTGGTAAGCAAGCTCAAATATAATTTGCTCTCAGTTTCTCAGTTGCTTGATGAAGATCTTGAGGTAAGATTTCAGAAAAACTCTTGTCGTATATTAGATGTTTCTGAAAATCTAGTATGCAACATCACTCGCATTGGTCGCTTGTTTAAAGGTGATTTTTCATGTCCAACATCTGAGGTGCTGTTTCGTTCAGATCTAAATCCAGTAACGGCAATGTAATCAGATCACAGTGTTATTCATTCCAGTGTAAGAGAATACATCATTTGTTTGGTTCAAACATGTAACATCTTCCATTGCTTTGATCCTGTTTGGCTAGGGACAGTATCGCGTAAACGATTCAAGCCGTGCTATGAATTGTTAGTTGGGCTACGCGCGGTAGAAAGAGGAAAAGAGAGGAGGAGCCAACTCACAGCACCATGCTGCCTCCTGAGATTAAACATGACATTTCTGAGAAGACCAATAAAATAGTGAATCGTTTACCATAGAAACACAATCAAGCAGATCACATCCATTGCAAAATTAACAGAACACAAAAACTACACAAACTTAACAGAACACTTTTAACCAAGCAGATCACATCCATTGCAGAATTAAGCCTGCCTCAGCTACCTGGACAACACCAACAGAGTCTTAATTAACCGAGCAGTAATTATCTAGAGCAAACCAGCCAAGCATGATTAACTGAGCCAACAGAGTCTTAATTAACCGAGCAGTCATTATCTAGAGCAACAGAGTCTTAATTAACCAAGCAGCCATGCACCCGCGGGAGTAGGGGTTGGCCTCGGCGTCGGGCTAGCAGTTGTAGTAGGAAAATTGCCGCATCAAGCAGGACTCACTTCTTCTTTTGAGCATCATCTAATGAAGAAATAAAGTACAAACATAAGTACAAGTCATATGTTCTAACAATCTTAGCAGATATCAGGTATGGAAAGCACAAACAATGGTACTACAGTCAACCACCTGATCAAGAAAAGAATGTTATGAAATCTCGGGCATATGTATGTTCTAAAGAGGGATTCCATCCTAAAAGTGTTACTGCCGAATCAAAGAAGCCACAACTAGAGGCAAGGACTGGTTGCCAAGCACACGTGACTATTAAAATCACTACTAGCGGCAAATATGTAGTGACTGAGTATGTGGCTGATCATAATCATGATCTTGAGGCTTCCTTGGTGGACATTCAGGTTCTGAGATCACAGAAGTTATTAGCAAAACTATAAAAATTACATAAGGACAAGACACACAAAAGATATGCAATTGGGTGATGCCCAAGCGATTTGTGAATACTTACAGAGGATGAAAGGCGAGAATCCTTCTTTCTTTTATTCCATTCAAGTGGATGAAGATGACCAATTCACTAATGTGTTCTGGGCAGATGTTAAATCAATGATGGATTATAACTAAGGCACATGCTAAGCCAAAGATTCATGTAGGATTTTGGCTACTTTATTGCATTTGTTTATGAAATGCATTTAGGATTTTGGCTGTGAAACATAAGACCAAACTTTGAAACAACTAGCAGAGAGGCCTAATAGATGGGCTTTGGAACATATGAATGATTAGAAATGAAGCTGTTGAACCATGATCTCAATTCTCTACAACTGGAAGAGACTGATGAACCATGAAGGAGAATGTTAACAGGACATAAGGAGGCTTTCCACCTGGTCATTTTTTCACCTGGTCCTTTTTTCACTTGGTAAAAGCAATACTAGGAGTATTTCAAATGATTCGTACCAAAAAGATACCAACACTGGAGAATAATATCACACAAACACGTTATGCTGTAACAATTACAGTGATTTTGTGCAATCTGAACTGTTTTGTTGGATTCGGAAACTGAACAGCCAGACTCAAAAAATCATTCTCCAGAAGGACAGCAAAATACAAACACTGAAGATGTTACTTCCACAGAAAATTAATTGGAGAACAAATTGTGAAGGTAACATTAGAGATATATATATATATATATATAGAAGCTGTGAGTAACATCAGAGATGTTGCAAGGTAATATGACTCGTTCAGCACTGAAGTGTAGCGTGGAGTAGCAATGTATCTAGTTCAGCACTGAAGTGTAGCGCAAAAATGGTAACCTGATCTAAGTAGAATTACCAATCAGACTGAAGATGTACAGCAGAGTTACCACTGTAGAAATGGGATCATAAGTTCTTAATTAACAATACTATTTCATCATCGCACTACCTATTTCCATCATCAAATTCCAGTTGAAAAGCCAAAATCACAGATCCTGGCGGGTACACAGTAGTATCAAATCTTGGAAATAAATATAGCTGAAAAGTATACATCAATAAAAATTTGCACCAGCAACCCGAAGGTTTAAGTTGTGTAAAACCTCTAACATTAGTCTTGCCGGTTCTGTGTTTAGTGTTGTGCTCAGATCTCTTAACACTTTCAGTTCACAGCTCAAGATCGAAAGCAAGGGCACACACACAATAATACTAGCACTACAATGGTCATTCTGTGCTCGTTGCTCAACAACAAAATTTACCAATTCATGAGATTCCTAATCTAATCAGATGACTTGGAACCGCAAAAAAAATAACATTTATCCTAACGGAAGATTTCTTGCTGACTCATCTTCTATATGGAATTACCAGGGTTATTTGGATCCTGAGTACTACATGACTTAACAGCTCTCTGAGAAGAGCGATGTCTATAGCTTCGGAGTTGTCATGCTAGAACTGCTAACTTCTAGGCAGCCCATACAGAGAAGCAGGTACATTGTGCGTGAGATCAGGACTGCAGTAAACCAGTATGATCAAGAGTACTATGGCTTGAAGGGCCTAATTGATCTGGCAATCCGGGATTCAGCAAAATTAGTTGGCTTCAGGAGATTCGTGCAGTTGGCTATGGAATGTGTAGAAGAGTCCGGTGTTGACCGCCCGACAACGAATGATGTGGTGAAGGAACTTGAGATCATTATAAAGAATGAAGGGACGCAGTTGTCAAATTCAGCATCTTTATCAGCTGAACAGTTTGTAAATGCAGTAGGTAGAGATCCTCATGGGGAACATATGCCTATGAAAGATGACAGCAGCAGCAGTGCCTTCGACTACAACAATGTATATTCATACTCGGCTGTTGAACCAAAGTAGATACTACGTATTGGTTCTTGTTTGTCTCTACTCAAATGTTTTTGGTGCATAGTCCAAGTGAAAAGGACACGAGGCATGTATTTTACAATATTCATTTTTCCTGTATGTTGATAAAACCAAAATCTGAATATTTTATAAGCATACAATGGCAAATTGCTTGCTTCGGATGAAACAGCAGAGAATGATCTGTCTATAATATCATTCATGACTTCCCCCTTTCTATTGACAACTAGAATGAATGTAGTAACAAGTTTATACTTCATACTAGCAAACTATTTGTGCTGATCCAAATACCATTCTGCAAAATCCAGCACAAATATTACATCCAGTAACTTCACATTTTTCACTAATCTCATTTCAATTTGATCCAATGAATTGATACCTATAAATGTGCATCTTGACAGTATTCCAGCTGTAGCTGGACAAAATTGAAACAGAACATGGATTTCTATTTTAATGTGTTGTTAAACTTCCTTCTTCCCCCCTTTTCCTCTTTAGTTAAAATGGACCATTAAATTGGTCAATCCAGGAACCAGCCAAAGATGCCTTCATAGCGGTACCCACAAGAAGCTCCCAGAACCAAAGATCAATGGCGAGAACTGAAGAAAAGATGCTCATGCACTCTGAATACTGTTATTTTCAACACCGGCGTGATGCGACGAGAGAAGGAGGTCCTCGCCGGCGTGATGCTGTGGATTGCAAAGGTTAGGGTTTGGAGAAACGGATTGGGTGGAGAGGGAGAGGGGGGAGAGAGAGAGAGGGGGGGAGGACGATGGGGGTAGGAGATCCTCACCGGCGAGGAAGCGGTCGCCGGAGGCGCGGCGAGGATGCGGCCGCAGTGAAGTCGCGAGGCTCCCGAGCGAGAGGGAGAAGGATAACGCTCGAGACCGAGCGGTAACGAGGCTGTGAGGGCTGGTATCGGATAGCGCTGCGATCGATTTCTGGCCTCACCCAACCAAACGCGATTCAACGGGATCCAACAAATACTGGGAACTATTACTGACCTAAAAACACCTAACCAAACACGCTCAAATGACATGTCTTGTATCTCATGTTTCAAAAGATCTAACTTTTTGGCATCGTAGACTTGGTCATATTGGTTTTGATCACCTTTCACGCATTAGTAAATCAAATTTGCTCAGAGGTTTGCCTGAATTAAAGTATGATAAATCAAGTAATTTGACTTGCTCTCCTGTCAACATGGAAAAATGATCGCACCTAAATATTTTCCTATCTTCTTTGTTATGACTAATGCTCCAGTCACTTCTACACATGGATCTTGTGGGACCAAAGAAGAGTAAAATCTGCAGGAGGTAAGTGGTATGTTCTTGTGATTGTTGATGATTACTCTAGGTACTCTTGGGTATATTTCATGACTACCAAAGATGAAGTTTTTGAATTATTTCAAGAGTTTGCATTAAGGTTGCTCAAGGAATTGCCTGAAGCACTTAAAGTAATTAGGAGTGATAATGGAGGAGAATTCAAGAACAATCTTTTTGCTTCTTTCTGTTCTGAGGAATTGAGCATCAATTTTCTTCTGCTCGAGTTCCTCAACAAAATGGTGTTGTTGAGAGGAAAAATCGCACACTAGTTGAGATGGCTAGGACAATGCTTGATGAATATTCTACTCCTAGGAAATTTTTAATGAAGCTATTTCTCTTGCTTGCTACATTTCAAATAGAGTATTTTTGAGAGCAAAGCTTCATAGAACTTCTTATGAACTTCGGTTTGGACGTACTCCTAGCATCTCCCATATGCGTGTTTTTGGTTGCAAATGTTTCATTCTCAAACATGGAAATCTTGATAAGTTTGAATCTAGATGCTCAGATGGATTGTTTCTTGGTTATGCTCTGCATACTCGTGGTTACCGTGTGCTGAATTTAGAAACTAACAAAATTGTTGAGACTTGTGAAGTCACTTTTGATGAGGCTACTCCTGGTACTAGACCTGAATTTTCAGGGACACAAGTTACTTGCAATTCTGAAAGTATCTTTTTGGAAGAAAGTGATGATGAAGATGAAGATGAAAGTGGTAATCAAGTTGGCAACTCGGCTCAGCCAATTCAGCCACAGGAAGAAAATCAGCAAGCATCTTCGGAAATTCTTCCAGCAAACACACATGGTACTGGACCTCAGGCATCTTCAGAAATTTCAGCACCATTGCATATTCAACGAAGACATCCGAGCAACAGATGATTGGTGAGTTAAATGTGCGGTGCTTCAAACAGTACAATACTAATGCCTCATATGCTCATACTGCTTTTGTTGCATCTTTTGAACCCCAAGATGTAAGTCACGCGTTATCTGATGAGTCTTGGATTAATGCCATGCATGAAGAACTTGAGAATTTTGAGCGCAATAAGGTTTGGGTTTTAGTTCCACCTCCTTTAAGTTAGAATATCATTGGAACTAAATGGGTTTTTAAGAATAAACAAAGTCAAGATGGGGTTGTTGTTAGAAACAAAGCTAGATTGGTTGCTCAAGGTTTTACTCAAATTGAAGGACTTGATTTTGATGAAACTTTTGCACCTGTTGCTAGACTTGAAGCCATTAGAATTTTGTTGGCCTTTGCTGCATCTAAAGGTTTTAGATTGTATCAAATAGGCGTCAAAAGTGCTTTTCTAAATGGTTTTATTTCTGAAGAAGTTTATGTCAAACAACCTCCTGGATTTGAAAATCCGAAATACCCAGACCATGTTTTTAAGTTATACAAAGCTTTATATGGTTTAAAACAAGCTCCTCGGGCTTGGTATGATAGGCTTAAATCATATTTGCTGGAAAATGATTTTGAAATGGGCAAAGTTGATAAAACCTTGTTTTCTCTCAAGCATGGCAATGATCTGTTACTTGTTCATATTTATGTGGATGATATCATTTTTTGTGGTACTTCTCATGCACTTGTTGCCAAGTTTTCAGACACTATGAGTAGGGAATTTGATATGAGTATGATGGGTGAGCTCACATACTCTCTGGGTTTACAGGTCAAGCAAACAAGGCAAGGTATTTTTATTCACCAAACGAAGTACACAAAAGATCTCCTTCGACGTTTTGAGATGGAAACATGCAAACCAATTTCCACACCTATTGGCACAACAACTACTTTGGATCCGGATGAAGAAGGAGAACCGGTTAATCAAAAGGAGTATCGAAGCATGATTGGATCGCTTCTTTATCTCACTGCTTCAAGGCCGGATATAAACTTTGCGGTGTGTTTGTGTGCTCATTTTCAAGCTTCTCCACGTGCTTCTCATCGACAAGCGGTAAAACGAATTCTTCGCTATTTACAATCGACTTTAGAGTTTGGCTTATGGTACTCCTCATCATCATGTTTATCACTTAGAGCCTACTCTGATGCTGATTTTGCGGGTTGTAGAATTAACAGGAAAAGTACCTCTGGAACATGTCATTTTATTGGTACATCTTTAGTAGCTTGGTCATCTAGAAAACAAGTTTCTGTTGCTCTCTCAACTGCTGAATCTGAATATGTTGCTGCTGCCGCATGTTGTGCTCAAGTGCTTTGGATGATATCAACTTTAAAGGATTTTGGATTAAACTTAGATAGTGTTCCCCTTTTCTGTGATAACACTAGTGCTATTAATATTGCTAAAAATCCAATGCAACATTCTCGAACCAAGCATATTGACATTCGCTATCATTTCCTTCGAGATCATGTGGAAAAGGGAGATGTTGTGTTGCATTTTGTTGATTCTGATTTGCAAATTGCTGATATTTTCACAAAACCACTTGATGCTTCTCGATTTGCCTTTTTGAGAGGAGAGCTGGGCGTTGTGCATTCCATGAGCTTGTTTTGAGGGGAGTTTTATGACAAGTCTGTTACTTAATGAGCTTACTTTATCATATTTCTTTATATATTATGTAATTGAGCTTATATATGATAATCTAAATTGCTTTACTTGAACTAAAAGTGACATTGCGAATTCCTTGGTTTGACTGTCTATAGCTAATACCTTGTGATATCTTGCTTCTATAGGCTTGATAATGAATCGTCTTAACAAATTTGGGCTATGAAGCATGTGTATTTTCAGCTTTACTCTTTCATAGTCCATTTGATCACTTTGCATGTTTACAATAAAAGAAAAGGAATAAGAAAAAAAGGGCTCAAATCAGAAGAAGCTTGTCAAAATTATCAAAATAAGCAAAAGCTTCAAGATGTATGCTTCAAGCATGCCATTCCCTAAAAGATAAGATGTATGCTACAAGCATGCCATTCCCTAAAAGATAAGATGTATGCTTCAAGCATGCCATTCATTGAAAATAAAAGAAGTATGCTTCAAGCATGCCACATGCAGTTTACTGTTATCAAGATTATTTTGGTCTACTAGACTGGAGTTGAAACTACTTGCTTGCCCTGAGATGTTAGTTGCTTCATTTTTGGCCTAGTGTTTTCTGTCAAGATTTTGCTTAGTACTTGGCTATAGTTGATTAAATTGAGGTTGAGATGCATGTCACTCCCTAACTTGTTAAATAATATTAAGTTCATGTATTACACTTATTATGTGATCTATAAGGTTATATGATCAAGGAAGCTCATTGGTTCTTATCTTGGCACTCATTTGTTTTTCCTTGCTGAAATCATTGTCAAAGGGGAAGAAGAAAGCTTACATTCAGGGGGAGAAGTGAAATGTTTTATTGTCAAAAGGGGGAAATTTTGGAGTTCACACACAATTTGGTTTCCTTTTAGGTGGAGATTTTTTCACTTTGCTTTTTGATCACTTTGATTTCTGTTTTAAAATAAAATTTCTTAAAATCTTTTCTTGTGAGGTTAATACCAATGTTCAGGTCCAAATGGTGTTGCCAATGTTTTCATCAAGGGGGAGATTGTGAGATCATGTGATAAAAAATTGGTTGAATGGTGAAATTGGCATTGTAAAGTGACTTTGATTATAGCATGTGTGGTGCTTGTGCATGTGCCATGTTGAGATAATTATTATGCTGGTGATAGCATGATGGATTCTGCTTGATGCAATGCACTCGTGTGAGTGGTTGTATGGATTGACTTTGAGTCAAGTCGTGGACTTATGCTCGTGCACGGTTTCTGTGTTTATTCATGTGCAGGTGTTGCTCGAGGGCGAACGTGGTCGATGACGGGACCGGAACTAGGTTCATGGAGGAACTGAGGTTCGGGACTAGGTTCAAGGAGGAATCGAGGTCTTGGTGGTCAAGGATGTCATGCGGGACGTTCGGGCTAGAGAACATGCACATGGAGGCTGGTTAGTCACGTAATTACAGCAGGTGGGCTGTACATACGTGCAAGAGTTGTTTTTGGCCACGTTGGGCCAAGTTGAGATAGATACGAACTCTTTCCATGTTGGAAGTAGAGTTGTAGTCAATCTCTGTGAGTTTGCTCTGTATAAATAGGGGGAGGTGTCCCCTGTTTATTTGTGAGCGAGCGTTCAGGTTTAAGGGTTTGTACTCTTATGTTGGAGTACTTTAGACAATGAAATAAAAATCAATATTCCAGAGAGCTTCTTCTTGCGGTTATGATTTGCTCTTGACTTCGACATAGTTGATCAATCGCTTGATGTTTTGTTCATCGCAGCAGTCACGAAGTTCATCACGGAGTTCGGTTCTTTGCAAAGTTATCATCTTGCGAAGGTAATATCTTTTGATCCGTAGATCCGATCGGATTGATTCTTGTTGGGTTTGATTCATAATTGAATCTAGTTTCTACAGTTAAAATTTCACATTAATACAACGGTTAGATCTTTGGTAATTTGTGGTCGTCCAGATTGATGTCCTGCTCGCCCGACTGCTCGCGTGGTCGCCCGAATTCAGTCATTTTGCGAAGGTCATAACTTTAGATCCGTAGATCCGATCGACCTGATTCTTTTTGTGTTAACTGCGTAATTAAGTCTAGTTTCTACAGTTACAATTTCACATCAATCTAATAGCTGAATCTTCAGGAATTTCTATTTTAGTAGACATATATCGGTCTGCTCGCCAAGACTGTGCGCGTGGTCGCCCAACTGTACACGTGGTCGCCCAACCTGCTCGCCCAAGTGCCAAACTGCTCGCCCAAGTGCCCAACCTGCTCGCCCAAGTGTCCTACTGGTCGCCCAGGTGCCTTACCTGCTTGCCCAAGTGTCCTACTGGTCGCCCAGGTGCTCAAACTGGTCGTCCAAGTGTTCTATTGGTCGCCCAAGTGCTCTACTGGTCGCCCAGACTTCTAAACTGGTCTCCCAACTTCGTGAACCGATCTTCAAACAATTTGAGTTTGAATTGGGGTGTTTCAAAAAGTTTAAGAATAAGATTTTAGCTTCCGCGCAATCATTCACCCCCCCTCTGATTGACGCCATCCGATCCTACACAACTTACTCACAGAAGATGTCGCCGAAAGACCCCTTGGCGAACCAACGCCATCCGCCATCAATATCTCCCGTGAGCCGTCAATATGCTTATGATGATGCATACTGAGATAAAGTGCCGAGTGTTCATCTCATCTGGGCCGTGTCGACTTGTGTTACTTTGATCCATGTTTGAAACTCTTACGGGAGCACAGATTTGATGTGGGTACCGAAATGCTGCGGAAATGTCTAATCGTTACTTGCATCTGAATTTCCGCAAATTTCCACTTTGTAACGCAGGATTATGACAAGCCATCACGGGGGGAGCGTCTGCATTTGGAACTACGAGACGATGGTGGGTGGCTAAACTCTGCAAGTCAGTAGCATGTTCTTTGCGCATTTCGAACTGATCAAACTATATATGTTCATTTATCTGCAGGCAACAGTGAACTCCTTTGATGTCTCACAGGAACCAGGCATGCAAGCCTTTCTGAATTTTGTGCTCCCTTCACCTTTCGTGCATGCATGCACCCGTGATCCTAATGTTATCACATTTCAAATGCAGTTAATTCGGCTAAATTTATTGCACGAGAGCAGTGGTTCGTGGCTGGTGATGGCTACGGGTACATCTATGTGTACAGTTATGACACAGAGGAAGAAGAAATAAGATTGGATGCGCACGGTGAAGGTGTCACGTCTTTTGCAGTTCATCCAACTCAGCCGTACATGCTGTCGTCGTCTGATGACCATCTGATTAAGCTATGGGACTGGGAGAAGGGTTGGGAGTGTATCCGAACATTTCAGGGACACACTAACAGGGTGGCGCAAGTGATGTTTAACCCAAAGGACACCAACAGTTTTGCCAGTGCTTCCATGGATCGCAAAGCCAAGGTTTTTTCTTTCTCCATTTTCTTTACCTAATTGTTTCTTTGGTTCTTTGATAATGCATAAGTTTGTCCTGCGAAGCACTACATTGCAAATGTCGTGTGCATGCATGAATTTTACAGATATGGGCTCTTGATTCGCCCGATCCTGACAACACGCTAGATGGGCATTCAGACGATCTGGTCTGTGTTGATTATGGTACTGATGGTGATCGGCTGCATTTGATTACTGGCTCTGTGGATGGGACTGCACAGGTGTTGAATCTTTAACTGAAGAATATACTGTTGTCCATTCATAACATTGTTGCAATGTGCTTTCCTTTTTGTTGAATCAGATCTGGGACTTGGACTGAAAAAAATCCATTCGAAGGCTAGAAGGCCATGCACGCCGTATTAGTGCTGTCTATTGGCACCCGGAGCTTCCGATACTAACTACAGGTTCATTTGATGGGACTGTCCGTATTTGGAACTCAACTACATACAGGTACTGCTTTTCTACTTTTGTGGTGCAATTTTTTTATTAATTAACCATTTTGTTAACAATATCTTAAAAATAACGTTTACTCTTACTTCCGAAAATGATCTCTTCTTGCCACCACATCCTTAGGGGTGACAACCTGTTGGAAATCTAGATATTATTTTTTGTTTCAGATTTGAATATTAAGCTAATTTTCAAAATGATAAAAGCAACAGGCAAGATAACAGGCACCATATACTACTAAAAAATAGATCGAACATCGTCACGCACGTGACAAACAGAGGGAAAAACAATTCTTACGTAGGGCTTGTGGATGGAAAAGAAGCAGCGCAGTTGCGATCGCCTATAGTGGAAGTAGTCGACGTCGAGGAGGAAGAACTCGAGCGGTCGCCTGTAGTGGAAGTAGTTGACGTCGAGGAGGAAGAACTCGATCGGTCGCGCAATGCGCTGTCCAGAAACCTTATTGCCACCTCCCGTGCAGGTTCTCGCAGCGGCAACGGTTCGGAGATCCCGCTCTCCTTGCCTCGCGGTGCACGCCGAGAGGAAGGTCGGTGAAGAACGAGCACAGCACGAAGACGCAACACAAATCACAGTGGATGAACGCGAGTGCAAGAGACAAAAAGCTCCATATGTCTGGACGTCTCCAGATTTTATAGCCTCGCACCAGTAACGGTCAATAAATTGACCATTATAACACCATTAAATGCTAGTAACGCCAGTCATTCAAACGACTGTTTCTATTAGAAACTGACGCCATTAATTCACTAATAATGGAGAGAAACCGAAAAATAAAAGGGTTTAAACGTGTGCCAGGAATTTAATCCACGGCACGGCGACGTCGCAAGTCACAAGTCACGCGGGAAAAATTCGCGGTAATTCATTTTAAGTTGGCACTCTCATCTCTTAACTAGTATAATACCCGTGCTAACGCTACGGCAATATATTTAGTAATACAATTCAAATAAGCAAAAGGTGTTATATGTTTTGGTAATCAAGTGTAGTAAGATGTGATTATGATAGAAGCACAAAAGAAAAATACATAGAGTTATTATATCGTTGATTACATAAACAAGTGCATAAAGTAACATCGCAATTGTTTATCATTAAAAATAATCTAATCTCTGATACAATTAAGGATTTCCCGTATAACTTCAGGAATGTTGTTTTTCGATTCATTCTCATTGTAGTTCAGTAGGTCCACGAGAAACTTCGCCCTCAACAGCTTCCCATCCTATACATGCATTATTATGGACCATCATCAGAAAACATTAATTGTGCTACGGTAAGACAAAGTATAATAAATAAATAAATAATAGTACTCACAGTGCAAATTGATGGTAATTTTATACCATCCCAAGAGCGCATGAAGTTGATTACAAAATATCTAGTGATGTCCCTACAAAAGGACACATAGTTACATGTATGTAGACAAACAAACTTGTTAAGTGTAATTTATAAGCAAGTTACCAGTCTTTTATTTTTGGAACACATATCGGTAATATGCGACGCCATACATAAATATCGTCATTCCACATAGGGTTGGCTACTTCCATGGCTAGCTTCACGTTATTGGCAATCTTATGTATTTTGTGAATGTAGTACATGGTAGGATGCTGAGCCTTAAACCAGGTCGATATAGGCTATGGGTCCAATATAGATACACTTCTATCTTTCATGTGTAGTATGAACAATGTGAAGTGACCGAGAAAAGAATAAGGTAATAGAATCTGAAAACAATTTATGTAAGGAAAACATAATGAATGATTCAAACAATTTTTGCGAACGATTGACAAAGAAACATAGTTTACCTTGTTGCAATGTGAAATATCATACTCCATTTTAGGCCAATATTTAAATAATTTTGCCAATTGTTGGACATCAAGCTTGGAACGCCGGCATGGTTCTCGATCGAAGTCAGACAACGACTGTTTTGTTAGATATACATACATATAATGTTATAATAAACACATAAAATAGGGTTACCACATATCTCTCCAATTTCCGTCTTAAGAAGTTGCTGGGTTCTGTTGGAGGAAGCATTTTCTGACCTGCTCTTGCCAATGCCGCGACCCTCGATTTCTCCTTACAGAACATAGTACATGTGTTGCAACATGCCACCAGGGCCACCGTGTGAAGATATAGTATGTGCAGAAATCTGTGGACCTTTCATGCAAGTAGTGTGCATTTACAATTAGTTGACCATGCAAATGTCATTTTCATTGCAAAATGGTGAGCTTCCCTTCATTTCTTCATTACGCTGAAAGGTGAACAGAGGCATTTTTGCAGCTCTCTTGCGGTATCAGTTGCCTTATCACCTAGAAGATTCTATGTTGTTGTGGGTGTATCCTGAGAGCGTCGTCAGATATTTGTCCTCCATGATGTGAATGACGATGCTCAAGATAGAACTGAAGCAGACTGTGCCAGACTCTGCTCTTGTCCATACTGGGCTTCTGCTTGCTGATAAAGTGATAATTATCTTCGTTTGGTTGACATGCAGAACGAGATGGTAACATCGGGCCAAAGAATTTAGTTCAGTAGATGGCAAGATGATATTTTTCTGCTCGTATTCCATCCAAGGAACTACTCCGTGGGAGTTGCGATCAATTCTCTAGTTTGATTTATCAAAACATACTAAAGACATACATAATATTCACAATGCATGCCTCAGGCCAGAAACAAGCACTGGCATCCGATAAAATAGTGCATTGCCAAAACTGTAATATATAAAACATGAAAAAAGATGCTGCCATAAACCAATTATTAAATATTACCAGCATAACTTACAAAACTTACAAAAAAAACCAAATCAGGCATGCAAACGAAAGAACAAAAAAAAGAAACAAGATTACCAGCATAACTTACAAAACTTGATCTTTACTGTAGCTACAATAATCCGAGGATATATAGGACAATACCTAATGGCTCACAGTTGAAACGTCTGCGCGTCGGTGACTGGGATCAGCGATGATGAATTGCAGAGTTAGGCGTGGGCGTCACCGGATTTATCGTCTCGTCGTCTCGTCCCGCCTGGCCTGATGCTGATCGCCTCGTGTGCGCGTCGCGTTGCGGCGTCGGCGGCTCGGCACGTGACGGCGTGAGCGTCGCCCGTCCTGGCGTCCTTGACTCCTTGGGGCGCTTGGCCTGCAGCAGATGGTGGGGCGGTGATGAGTCCACGAATCGCAAAACGTCAAGCGCCAGGACTCCTCACGCGCCAGGACTTCTCACGCCACCACGCGCGAGGCCCTGCCCGATTCGAGTTTCGCTTGATGGGTCGGTGTGGCTTCCAAGCTTTTCATGCATGTACGCCAAATCCGGTGATGGAATTAATTAGCACTCCTCTTTAAAGCTTCCAAGCATTCCCAGCCCAGGACCCAACATGCATGTACGCCAGGACTCCTCGTTAGCCATGCACAATTAATTAGCACTGCATGCATGCAAGTCGTTCTTGGCTCTTCGTGAGCAAAGCCTCCAAAAAGCATGCACACACTTAATTAGCACCAATTAATTCTATTGAACAAAACTCCATACACACAATACTTAAAACCAACAGTACAGAAACCTGTTCGATCTCTCCTGGGTGAATGGGGTTTGACAGCTAGATTTGCTATTACTACTGTTCACATGCCAAGGGTGCAAGCGGTTAGTGAAAGTGGTTGCTTTGGACAGTCTACTTCATCCACTATTATCCATCGCTGCAATAAAATTATAAGAATTTCCCATCGATGAAACGGAAGTCTAAGTTTAAAGTCACTTTTTCTTAACTTTAGTATTTTCATAAATTAGTATTTGTATAAATATTCAAGAACATCAATCAATCTGTACTATATATTAAAAATAAATTAGTTCTTGGTTGGAATAAGGTATAATAAAATGAAAACTCGGGTAGATTGGCCAATGATATGGATTCAATTGATGAAGCACAATGTGTAAAACCTTAGATTAATGAAGAGTTACCACGGTCGCTCTCTAGATTACTAAAAGTAAAGGCTTAACCAAATAAACCAAGTGCAACAGACAAAATCGAAAGCGTAAAATACTTACAATCATTCCAAAGATGTGCACACATGTAAAAATCGTAATTCTTTGGATGGCGAGACTATGTTGTCGGAACCACACTGAATAGCCTCCACTCTCTCCATCGACTTGATGCCCGACGATTCCAAGATCTCCGGCGCTTCACGATCGCAAACACACGAAGTCAAGATTGTGCGTAGATCTCCAAGGATTCGCAACTCCTTTCTCGCCTTATTAGCACGAGAAAGAGCCAAAGATTCAATCCTTTCATTTATAAACCTGCAAATTTTACATGTCAAGATGATGCCGGTTGAAAAATATTTATATGACGTGAGCAGTGCGGTATGTTTCAACCTTGGATTTGCTAAGTTCATGACAGATCTCATAAGCGCACATGCAAGAAGTTCTCGTGCAAGACATCGGAAGAAAGAGCCTTTGAGATCCTGAGGCTTTACTGTAATTGAGATCAACCCATCAGCAAGTCTTTGTAAGACCTAGCAGGAAAAGAAACATATACTGTACATCAGAAGAACTTTGATGCTTGCACAGGTACAGAGTCATGAGATCAACGATATAACTAAATGTTCAACTCACCAACAATCTTATTTAAGTGTTAATTAAGACATGAATTATGAGCTAGTACGTGTTATCAAAGTGATACATGCAATGGGAACAAAACAAAAAGTAGTATGCCATATCTTACAAACAGTTTATGTAAGAATTACCAAAAATGTTTATCATTCAGTTATGTTCTGTTAAATATGTGTTGACCTAGCAGCACTCCACTTATCCCATGCATAAGATAACACATGTACATTTGAAGGGTTACACATGTTATGTTCTGTTAAATATGTGTTGACCTAGCAGCACTTCACTTATCCCATGCATAAGATAACACATGTACATTTGAAGGGTTACACATGTTATGCCATTCTCAATTTTTATATCTATAAGGTCACATATATCAACAACACTCACATAAACGCCACAATCGCATATCATGACCACAATTCAAGCTATTTTCATAATTCAAAGCTTATATCTTTTATGTTCCCATTAGCCTAATCATACTACGGAGCATCATCAAGGCATATGTAAAATGTAACCCATGGCATATTGACAAGGCATATGATTCATCAATCGACACACATAACAAACAAACATTGATGCACTTGCATATAATCTCGGTTTGAACGATAGCATAACCAATTAACCATTCTCATTCATCACATCGCAAGCAAAATCAAACATGAAAATATTACCATAACACATGGATAATTATATGATTGCAAAACCCAATGGCCACCTAAGCCACAACCGAATACAATGCACTTGCCTTCAATCTTCTCGAGACAAGGTTGCCACACCCGGGGTCACCACCTGCACATAGATACAGCCCACTCAAAACACGCCCAAAAACATCACAAGACTCATAGCTAAGTGGGCTTCGCAACCCACTCCTAAAACCCGAGAACAGAAATCTGCCACCCGGGACAACACTTGGTAAATCGGGCATAACTTTCAAACGGCTGAACGAAACTTAGCGATTCCAGACTTTATTGAAAGGTAATTTGATTATCTACAACTTTTTCTATAGCCGACCGACCGGGAAAAGCACCAATTATTCCCAGATTTGCGACGAACAGCAGACAACCGCAAAAATACTTCGCTCTGGACAGCACGTGGTAAAATAACCATAACTTTCAAACGGCTGAACGAAACTTGTTGATTTCGGTCTCTATTGAAAGGTAATTCAATTATCTACAACTTTCATTATATCCAAACCCCCAGGAAATGCTTGTAGAATTTTCAAACAGCAGCTCTAACAGGGGGCAAAAATCTGCTCGAAACAGAAATTTCATACCACCCTAGACTCTAAATCCCTCAACTAAATACATTGAAAAACAAGAACCCTAGCTAGGCATTTCATCAAACACAAAGCATGCAAGCAATCTCACCCCCAAAATTTCTAGGGTTTTTTTTTCCTCCAATCATACCCATGGAGGAAAGGGAGGTGGAGGGGCCGAGGCTGAGCGGGGGAGGAAGGCTTGCTGCCGGCCGGAGGGGAGTCGCCGGAGGGGAGCCGCCGGAGCTGCGACCCACGGAGGAGCTCTGCTGGGAAGGAGATGCCATGGACGAGCACTGAAAGGAACCGGCCTGGCTGCTGGGGATGTGGCGCTGGGAGGAGGAGTCGGCCAGGAAGGAGGCGCCATGGAGAGAAATCGCCAGGGAGGAAGAAATGAGGAGGGCGCAGGGGACTTGGCTGGCTGCAGTCGGCCAGGAGGATGTGGCGCACGGCTGGAAGAAGAAAAGAACAGCCAGGGGACAAAAAAAACCAACATTTTCCAAGGGCAACAAGGTAATTTAATAAAAGCCTCCCAAGATTGCAACTGGAGTCCACCTGATTTGAAACAAAAACGAAATCCTCAATAATACACACATCAATTAATTCCCCACAATTAGCATTCCATCTGAATAAATCTGAAGTAGAGAAATTTCGAACAAGGGAGCACAACGCGAAAGCTCACTAAAACCTGACGCAACATAAACAAAGGTTCAGTTGAAACCCAAATCCGATAATATACGTTCTAAACTGCGAGGCGACAAAACTTTTCTCCGGAATAAATCCTTGAATCAAGGAAAATGAAAACATTTCTGGCAAAAACCCTGGCAAAGATAATTTGCGGTATTACACTCTTCCCCCTTTTAACAGAATTCGACCTCGAATTCTAAACACCTCAACTCAATCACAAGAGCAACAGAAACCGAATTGCCATAATCAATAAGCCCAAAAAGAACAAGCCGGGATCCTCTAGGAATCAAAACACGACTTTTACCTTTTCATCAGGATCAAAAATCATCCTTTACTATTGAATTTTATTAACCCCATAGGGCAACAATCAAATTCCCTCATACACAAAATCGAACTTGACCTTCTTTCAAGCTTGTCTCATACAACGAGACAATCACTCAACGGAAAGGTTTGCAACCGAACCATCCATTTCCGACTGACCCACATCGAGTCTAACCCATGAAACCGAGGGTTCCGACAAACTTAAAGACAATAACGCATTGCTGATCAATTCCAATCAATCCGCCAACAAAACTGTCCCCCATGCCCAAGAGAACAACAGCATAGCCTTATCCTCTCACACAGGATCGGGATCAAGACAAGAAACACCTTTCATTAACTCCATTCTAAATCCATGTACAATCAACATTTAACTCTGATTAGGTTTTTCATCAAAACCCCTCCACACTTGGTTCTCCTTCTAGGATGATCTTGCCCAAATACCAAATCAAAGAGCATAATCTCACGTATACTCAACCCAAGAATCCATATCCAATCATTTTCTTTCCTCACACTAGAAAGCAAAAAAAAAATTCGATTCTCTTACAAAAACTAACCACTCTCCTCAACTTGAAATCAATGCAATAGAATACATAAGGGAAAAACTCAATTGAGAAGAGAAACTTCACTCAATCTTTGTTCAAAAGCAGTCACAAAATCAAAGAGAACTCCGCTCTCTTAACAACATAAACCATTTCACTCACCTTAAGCCCTAAGGTGGAAAGCTTCACACCAAAGAACCACTCGGTTAAAATCAACACAACACACTAATCCCAAAACCAACATTTCGGGAATAGCAAAGAGATCCTGAAATCCAACATCTTCCATTACCTTTATTTATTTCCTTTAAATGGCAAGTACCAAGGCTAACATCACACTATTCCATAAGCATGCATTCTTTCTTCCTCAATCTTTTATCCACTAACTCCACCACTTGGCGAAACACAACTCATATGGCAATTTCAATTGCACACCAAACAAAATGCCTTAAACAAAAGGCAACCCTCCAAATAATTACGCTAACAACCCCATTTCCATATGCAATCCCAACCGAGACCACTTCACTAGCCGACATCATTTAATTAACAAGTTCCTCAACTAAACTTGTTAATACCTTTTTCGACAAAATCTTTTCTAACCCATACGCAACCTCCGCTTGAACTGTGGATCACCATGACCCACAAAACAACTCTTGCCATCAATCCAATTAGGGTCGATCACCTTATCCCAACAACGTCAACATCCTACTAACCCTTTACGGGAAAATCTTCAATCAACCTACAACTTACTCTAACTGTTATATTTTCCCTTCCAGAAAAGCCAACCAAGACTTCCAAAGAAGCTCAACTCTCAAAAGACTTAGAAAATGACAGGACCCAAGCCTTGTCATTCAACAGAGCTCCAAACCAATTGTCAAACTCCAAAATTCCACGAAGGAAAGGAGTTACACCAATAAATTCACGGAAAGGAAAAGCGAATCGATCGAATAACACTTTTCCCTTTAAAGCCCCAAATCCAAAACTTCAACTTGGAGAACAACAACACGAAGAAATCCATGTCTTTCTCCGCAAAGCAACCAAAAAGGGGCGACACAAAACTCTCTTCTTTGCCTTAAATCCAAGAAGACCAAGGAAGGCAAAATTCAAATACGCACTCCAACAACTCTCCGATTTAAGACAGAAACACAAGAACTTTCCTTCGGTGCTGGCTCTAAACGGCCGCACCAACAACCACAACCACATGACAAGGCCGAATCCTTGAGCACAAAGAGTCCCACCGGACTCCACTAATCAATCTACCACTTCATATACATAGCCATAAATAATACCATAGTCTTAACAAGACTAACATATTAACAAGTAACAATATAGCATAAATCTCAAAAGAACATTGTAAAACAATACAACGATATCCCATCCCTTTCCTATAGTGCATCAGTGTGTGTCAAATTTTAGATTATTTAACCATTCTACGTCAAGTTTTATGGTTATTGCCCTAGGGCCACGTTTTAAAGGTTCAACCTAAACCAGGTTTCTACCTTCACACAGCAAAATTTTAATTCACTTTAGAATTACTCACTACATTCGAACACCACGGACCTGAAGCCCGCTCTGATACCAATTGTAACACCCCGGCGCCAAACGCACCGCGAATGCTACCAAAAACCCTAATCAACTCAATGACATCTCTACAAAAATTGTTTGTAATCAACCAAACTCTAAAACCGGCATAAAACTAAGCCACCGAAATTTACAAAATTTCGGCATGACTCTCTAGAAAAGAGGGCATCCACACAAGCGATCAAAAGAACAATAGCAAGATAGATATCATTCATTCAACCAAGATGAAACATTCTAGCAGGTCCTTAGATATTAATCACACATCCACTAGCAATTGATAAATTACACCACATCAAACAACACTTTACAACCACATTAGATACAATCGGGCTTTATGAATTAATTTAAGGAGATAATGACCGAAGTCGCATGCTTCTACTCCCATCCCGAAGAATCGACTTCAAGGTACCTAGAACAGAAGCAACAAGCGTGAGTCCAAGACTCAAAGAAAGTGCAACAAGCAGGAAAGGTGAGGCATTAGACTTAAATGCAACTATTAGAAGACATCAAGTAGCAGTTCTTTAAATTGACATTCGTAAATAAAGGAAACAGTTGAATTCATAAAAGATCCACAACGTAAGAGCACGATTACTTCATCATTTAAATAACCATTACTTAACTGAAACATCCAGCAACCGGAGTAGTAACAGCTCCACTTACCTCAACCAACTTGACAATGTAATAAAATCTTACCCATGCCTCGGGAATCAATTCTGGTTGAGCCCATGTCTCAACTCTCAACCGGTTCTTTCCATTCTCATCAATCAACATTTATTAATCACAATACACAATGCAACGAAATACTTTTGTGCTTTCATTCACATAAAATCTCATACATATATGCAAAGATATATAATGCAACACAACCATGCATTTCATTCACATAATGTCCCATGCATATCTGCGATGATGTATAATGCAACACCACCATGCATTTCATTCATATAATAACCCATGCAGATACGCAATGATATATAATGCAACACAACCATGCATTTCATTCACATAATAACCCATGCATAACTGCGATGATGTATAATGCAACACCACCATGCATTTCATTCACATAATAACCCATGCAGATACGCAATGATATATAATGCAACACAACCATGCATTTCATTCACATACTATCTCATTGCATATGATGCATTATGCATGTCTCATCTCTTCGTTAGCACATACCGGTATGGCCGAGTGCACACCCGTCGGTGTGCACCCTCGCATTCCCCCTTCCACCCCGTGATGGAGGGTGCCTACTCTTACTGACTCGCTCCCATACACCCAAGTATACGGGACTACGAGGTAGGACTTTCGTGCTCACTACATGTGAGCACAGAGGCCCGCATCAGAATAGGTCACCTCTTCCATCATGAATGCACAAATGCAATAGACATAAACAAATTTGCAAACTACATTCATTTCTCACATCCACAAATTACCATTCTCAACATTCAAATCACCTTCTCAACACTCGTATCCATATTCTCAACAAATCTTATCAACATGGCCAATCTGCCATTAACACTCGCACCAATGACATAATTCAATTTTTCAAGATAGCAAATCAACTATTCCTATTAATCCAACCTCACAACGTCATTATTCACATTCACCTATCATAGTGGTAAGCAATCTTATGAACGTGTGATATAGCAATATGTCGATTTGGCGATTATACGGGGTCCATCAAACAACCCACAAAGCATTCACTCCAAAGATGTACTCTTCATAAATGCATATATGCAAAAGGCCATTCTCAATTTTCATATCCATAAGGTCACATATATCAACAACACTCACATAAACGCCACAATCGCATATCATGACCACAATTCAAGCTATTTTCATAATTCAAAGCTTATATCTTTTATGTTCCCATTAGCCTAATCATACTACGGAGCATCATCAAGGCATATGTAAAATGTAACCCATGGCATATTGACAAGGCATATGATTCATCAATCGACACACATAACAAACAAACATTGATGCACTTGCATATAATCTCGGTTTGAACGATAGCATAACCAATTAACCATTCTCATTCATCACATCGCAAGCAAAATCAAACATGAAAATATTACCATAACACATGGATAATTATATGATTGCAAAACCCAATGGCCACCTAAGCCACAACCGAATACAATGCACTTGCCTTCAATCTTCTCGAGACAAGGTTGCCACACCCGGGGTCACCACCTGCACATAGATACAGCCCACTCAAAACACGCCCAAAAACATCACAAGACTCATAGCTAAGTGGGCTTCGCAACCCACTCCTAAAACCCGAGAACAGAAATCTGCCACCCGGGACAACACTTGGTAAATCGGGCATAACTTTCAAACGGCTGAACGAAACTTAGCGATTCTGGACTTCATTGAAAGGTAATTTGATTATCTACAACTTTTTCTATAGCCGACCGACCGGGAAAAGCACCAATTATTCCCAGATTTGCGACGAACAGCAGACAACCGTAAAAATACTTCGCTCTGGACAGCACGTGGTAAAATAACCATAACTTTCAAACGACTGAACGAAACTTGTTGATTTTGGTCTCTATTGAAAGGTAATTCAATTATCTACAACTTTCATTATATCCAAACCCCCAGAAAATGCTTGTAGAATTTTCGAACAGCAGCTCTAACAGGGGGCAAAAATCTGCTCGAAACAGAAATTTCATACCACTCTAGACTCTAAATCCCTCAACTAAATACATTGAAAAACAAGAACCCTAGCTAGGCATTTCATCAAATACCAAGCATGCAAGCAATCTCACCCCCAAAATTTCTAGGGTTTTTTTTCCTCCAATCATACCCATGGAGGAAAGGGAGGTGGAGGGGCCGAGACTGGGCGGGGGAGGAAGGCTTGCTGCCGGCTGGAGGGGAGTCGCCGGAGCAGCGACCCATGGAGGAGCTCTGCTGGGAAGGAGACGCCATGGACGAGCACTGAAAGGAACCGGCCTGGCTGCTGGGGATGTGGTGCTGGGAGGAGGAGTCGGCCAGGAAGGAGGCGCCATGGAGAGAAATCGCCAGGGAGGAAGAAATGAGGAGGCCGCAGGGGACTTGGCTGGCTGCAGTCGGCCAGGAGGATGTGGCGCACGGCTGGAAGAAGAAAAGAATAGCCAGGGGACAAAAAAAACCAACATTTTCCAAGGGCAACAAGGTAATTTAATAAAAGTCTCCCAAGACTGCAACTGGAGTCCACCTGATTTGAAACAAAAACGAAATCCTCAATAATACACACATCAATTAATTCCCCACAATTAGCATTCCATCTGAATAAATCTGAAGTAGAGAAATTTCAAACAAGGGAGCACAACGCGAAAGCTCACTAAAACCTAACGCAACATAAACAAAGGTTCAGTTGAAACCCAAATCCGATAATATACGTTCTAAACTGCGAGGCGACAAAACTTTTCTCCGGAATAAATCCTTGAATCAAGGAAAATGAAAACATTTCTGGCAAAAACCCTGGCAAAGATAATTTGCGGTATTACATGTAGCCTCTTGCTCTGAAGGATATTATGCTTCGCCATTTGGTGATCAGAACCCGAGTCCTCTTCATGGCGGTGTGTGGATCCATTTTTAGCGTATAATGATCCCTTTTCGTTTGGCGAATGCTCCTTCACCGAGAACACCTTTACTTTGGACACGTCTCCGAATGGAAGAAGGTGCGACCTTCAATCCATGGTCTTTTGGTAATCTAGAAGGTTGATTTGTGCTTGTGAACACGTTGCTCTTCCCAGCAGAAAGCATTGGTTTACAATCTTCAACATCAACATATCAAAAGAATTAAGCAATTTCTCCATGAGATTTATCGAATGGAAAAAATAGCATCCATAGATTCATAGAAGTTTAAAACATACCGGATATCCGTGGCGGGGTAGGCATATTATTGTCGTTGTTCCTTTTTTGGGAGTGTAATATCAACATCATCGAGAAAAGATCCGAGTAATCCCAATTCGTCTAAGTGTGTCGACCTTTCTTTTCTCCCGCAAATGTCAAACACCCAATTCTGAATCACAACTCAACAGAGCAAACAACATAATCGGTGATGTCGATCCTTCGCATCGGATTTAAAGGCTTCGGTTTCTGGTACCGCTTGTGTTTGGTTGCGCTTTTGAAGCCAAGGAACATCTCTACAAGAAATATGTTTATGAAAAATACACAACAGCTCAATGATCACAACTTCAACAAAGTTAGTGTAGGAAAGTACATACTCTAGACGGTACATTACGTATTTCTTTCATTAGTGATGAACACCCTTCTTCGATAACTCGGCGAGCAAGTGAAGGCTGGATGGTCCAAAGAAGCCGCCAAATCTACAAGAAAATATTACTATTAACAACTGAAAGGAAAGCTATAATAATCAAAGAAGACCAAGAGAAGGCAGAGGAACAACATACAAGACTCACCGTCGTTGACCGGTGCTGCTGACGGATGATGAGCAACCAACCTTGCGGCGACGGCAGACCGATTACTCGATTTTTTTCCTAACTTCCGCCTTTAATTGTTCCCTCGGGAAAGGATCACCCATCGCCAACCGAGCCACTTCCTCCTCCCATCGCTCCTGCTCCTCCACGAGCACGATATCGTCGCTGCCGCTTTCAACGATGAAATCATCCAGTCGTCCTCATCTTGGTGGACGATTCCTCCTCCACAAGCCGGACGAACCGATTAGCGATCAATAGGCTTCGGCGGCGACGGGCGGCAGGACGGGTGCGTGGCGAGATTTGTGCGGGCGGGAGGGAGGGAGGCGGGCTTGGCAAGGGGAGGGCGCGATCTGTGTGGGGCGGGGGAGGGGCGCGATTAAGATTAGATTGATTTGGACCATCAGATTTGATGAAGTGGGGAATATTCAGTGGGGTTGCTTTAAAAATATTATTGAACAAAGTGTTATTTTTTTTTAATTTTGACCAAGAGCTCTGGCATTCAGTATAGAAAAAGAACAACAGCCGGGCTACAGACGCAAATACACCTAGACACACACACCCACGCTGTATCTGGCTCCATGCCCAACCGGGCGAGTTTGGGGACACGAACCCGGGCGGGCTGCTCACGCACTAGCGCAGCAAGCCAACCGAGCGCTTGCTCGTTCGCAAAGCGTCATTTATTAAATGTTGTTCACTTTTGGGTGGCCAAATTACCCGAACGTAGCTGCTGTATTAACTTAATTTAGATGTGTTAGCAATATACTCTCTAACTAAATCTCTGGTAGTTCCTATATTCATGTATAGTTTGTTATGGCCACCTGTACTTAAACACCACCTTTGATCAATACATACGATACAGTTGCATATTTCATCTTCCTCTTAGCTTACATGGTATCAGATACCCTCTAGATCCTCCTCTTGCTCCTTCCGCTGCCCAGCGCCGTCATGAGCACCTCCTTGTCCACCACTGCCACCAAACCCCCTCGTTCCTCCTATATTCAACTCATCAACATCAAGACACATGTTCCCATTGTTCTTGATCTCCAAGATTGCAACTATTGCCAATGGAGTCAATTCTTCCATGTTGTTTTTGGCAAGTTTGGCCTTAGCGATCACATCTCTAACTACACAAAAGTGCCTGGTGACTCTGACTGGGTTCTGAATGATTTCTCCATTGTCTCGTGGATTTGCACCATGGTCTCTGCTGAGATTCTTACTAGTGTTCTCATCCCCGAAGACACGGTGTGTTCTCTTTGGCATAGCATCAAATCATTATTCAGTGACAACAAGGAAACGCAGTCTATCCCCGAAGACTTGTCGGTCTTGGCCTACTGCACCAATATGAAGACAATGGCTGATAGTCTTCGTGATCTTGGCTCTCCCGTTACAGATCGCAATCTGGTGCTTAATATCCTTCGCAGCCTCAATCCGGAACTTCACCGTGCATGCCATTCCTCTCATCACTATGATTACTCCTCGGCCCGACATCGTGCGCGTTCGTTCCTACCTTCTCTTGGAAGAACACCATCTTGCTGAGACCACCAAGATATGGACAGCTGCAGCCTTGTTTGCTCAGGCTCCCTCTAGCACACGACCGCCCAGTTCACATCCTTTCGGCAGCCATGTCTCCAATTAGCCAACCACCACGCCCTCTTCTACTGGCTTCAGTAGCAAATAGATGCACAAGAAGAAGAAAGGCTATGGGAGCGGCTCCTCCTCCAACTTTGGCCGCACACCGCAGCTTCCTGTCACCCCCTTCTTTGCATGGCCACCTGGGTTCAAACCCTGGGCGGGCATGTTCCAAGCGTGGCCTCCATAACCACGCGCATCGGCACCCATTACTGGTGCCGGTGTTCTCAGTCCTCGTCTAGGCGCACCTCCGTAGCACGCGTACCACGCTGCACCAACACTGGCCGTGTGAAGGATCAAGCTGGCCTAGAGGGAGGTAAATAGGCAATTTTTCAAAATCTCAAAATAATTCACAGAACAAATGACTTAAGAAATTAGCTATAAGATTAAAAAGATCAACAGTGAAGCGCAGACAACTTAAAGTAGTAAGAAATAATCACAACAGCAGGAACTTGCACAAGTGACATAAGAATTTATCCTGTGGTTCGGAGCCAACCTCCTACTCCACGTTAGACCACTTCTCTCGAGGTATAGCTCCTCCAAAGTTAGTCGCAGTAGCTTTGATCTCCACTAGGGTGACTCTTTCACCACTCTGGTGAGGTGAGTCCCAAACCTCTCACAATTAATGGTGGCCTTCCACAAATACCTTTGGACAGGTCGTACCAACACCTTCGCTAAGCCATCTATGACCACAAAGATCTAAGAGTAATAGACTATACACAAGTTCTGTCTCTTGGTTCACTTAGCACAGTACTAACTAGACTAAACTTAGAGCCAAAACACTTAAGAGTGTTAAGTTTTTAGGTTCAAGAATGAAGCACAGTCTCCTTGGTGGAATGGAAGCTCTTGAATGCTAAAATATCAAGGAGATCAAAAGATATTCAAAAGTTCTATAGAGGAAGGCTCAGGAAATACTTATATAGCCATTTGAACTGTATATAGCCGTTACACCTACCACAGGAGCCGTTGGAACGTGTCAGACTGTCAAAAACAGGCTAACACATTTGCTACGAACTTAGCAAAAATAGACTTAAAGATTAGTTTGTAACATCCTAAAATTTGGATAATTTGAATTTTATAATTTATTTTGAATTTTTGAGAATTTTCAGAATTTATTTGGAATTAAATGGATTTTTGGAAATAGATCTTTCTTTGGAAATTAATTTAATAATGAAAAGTTTTAACAAAATATAAATGGAAATATTTTATTTGAGTTCAGAATGTTCTAAAATATTTTCTAGAATTTTTCTAGAATTTTCCCGATATTTTTAATGCCTCAAATAATTTAAAAGAATTTTTGGAATTATTTTTATTCGCAAATCAATAAAAATCCAATGAACAGTAATGGGCCGAGCCCATTACTGTGCACGTCAGCCGCTCGGCCAGAAAACCCTAAAGTCGCGGAATCGTCGACCGTGCGATCTTGATCGGACGGTTGAGATAGCGCCGCGTCGCCTCGTTTCGTTTTCCGAACGTTACCGCCGCCGCCGTCGTTTCCGGCGAGAAACCGCCGCATTAAACCGCCGTTTGAGCTCGCCTCCTGAGGCTATAAAGCCGGCCGATGAATCCGCGGGAAAGCTCTTCGCCGTGCGCACCTGTTGCCCTAACCCACACCGCCTCTCTCGCCGTCGTTTAGCCGCATTTGCTCGCCGTAGTACCAAGACGTTTCGCCGCTGTTTGCATCATCTCTGGTGACTCTTCGCCGCCGCTGAGACCACCGGGGTAAGCCTCAAGCCGTGACGTGTCCGAGGAGATACTTCACCTCACCGGAGCCGCACTGGAACGCCGTCGCTTGGGTCTTCTTCTTCATCTCCGGCAACACTTCCTCACCGTGCCAACGCTCGAAGTCACGAGCTACCTCGACCGTCATATCTGCATCGAACGATTGAGGTTAGTCCACGTAGCCTTATTACGATTCAACTAAATTAGATGCGGACCGTTGGATTTAGATCCAGCGTTCTGGAATTCGCCACGTAGGCATGGTAGCAGTAAACCTCATTAGCAAATTATGGCCATAGATCTGTGGATTAATGGCTAGGCTAGCGCCACGTGCCCGTAGCTGGGATCGCCCACGTGTGATCAAAATTTGCGCTAGATAATAGCCGTCGGATTTGTATCGGATGGTCTGGATTTAGCCACGTAGTCACGGCAACAGTGAACCTCATCTTCAACTGCTAGATGTTGGATCCGGATCGTGTGGTTTCTATTTCGCCACGTAGCTTAGATCAACCATAGCCGTTAGATCTATAATTACTAGCGTAAGATTTATTAGATCTGGGCCGTTGATTTTGAAATGGACGTTTGGAATCGCGCCGCGCGCCGGGCCAGTCCCGAGTCGACGCGTGTACGCAAGAACCGAGGCGACAGAGCCGTCGCTGCTGTCGACGTCACCCAGTTAATGGTCGCCGTTCGATTTTGATCTGATGGTCACGGATAAGCCACGTGTCAGCACCGCAGTAGTGATCCGAAGTGTCGGTGCAATCTTGGCCGTTGATCTTATCGCACGAATCTTGGCATTTGACCGGGTCAGTTGCGTCGTTATTGGTTTGTTTTCCACTGTTGGATCTTGATCCAGTGGTTAACATTGTGCCACGTGTCAACACCGGAATAACCCGAGCCGAACCGACGTTTGATTGTGGCCGTTCGTTTCGAATCGGATGGTCAAGAATAAATTAACCACTCGGTTGATAGTTCGTCGCCACGTGTCGCAAACGGATTAAGCCACGTCATCAAGTGGGACCCACTTGTCAGTCCTCTCACAGTAGATGATGATGTCATGCTGACGTCATAAATAATTTTGAAATAATAAAAATAAATAAATTTATTCGGTGGAAAATAGTTTCGGTGCTGACGTCATTAATAGCCATGCTGACGTCATAATTCCAGATTTTACCGTATAAAAATAAATAAAGAAATTCGGTTTATTCTTTTTAAATTATTTTCAAACTTTCAAATGGCTATAACTTTTGCGTTTTAACTTCGATTTGAGTGATTCCAATTTCTAAAAATTTATAAAATCAAGATCTATTTATTGGTGAATTTTGTGGAATTTTTAGAGTTGAGTTTGCTCTCTGGAAAATATATTTATTGTGTGAACAAATGATTTGCGTAGACGTTGATTTGCTAGAGACTTACGAGGGGGAATTCTTAGAGCAAGATCAAGCTTCGAGCCAGGATCAGCAACTCTTTGAAGGCAAGTTGTGCTTTGACCATTTTGATCCTAAATTTTTGAAATATATTTTGTTTCAAATTATGCATGCTAATTCAACTAAAAATGGATTAAAGTATTTTGGGTGAATTAGCTAAACAACCTAATTGTTTATGTCACCTTGTTATTATTCGTATGCCATGATTCCTTTGATAACTTATGTTTGGTAATATTAGTTGGTTGATGATATTGTGCCAACACGGGAGGTTAGACCGTGAATAGTTGCTTAGCTGTGCTCATATCGTGAACAATTTTGTTGGATTACAAAAACAATATTGACTAAAGAATAGTGAATGCATTTTGATTAAAGGTGGAACGATGTTGGTTTGAAACTGGAATGTAGAGACCTGTGTGGTTCTACAAGAAGGATGATTATGGGCATGTGTTGCACTGTTAAATACCTGGGGTGGAATTGATTTAGACTGGGGCAAGTGGACCGAGGCTTCGTGCCAGGTGGGCCTGAGTGGCATTTGGTGGGTTTGAGTGATGTGAGGGCTGTGTGCCAATTTGAGAGAAGGAAGTCTTGCCTTGGGACTTCACCTTGCAAGCCTATGACCTGAGTCTCTCGTACAACCACATGTCTGAATGGGAAGACCTAGTTTAGTAGGATTCTGATGTCTTACCTTTGATACCTTGGGGTGGCAGTTACACAGGGTAACTGTGTGGGGGAGCGTGCCTATGCTACAGCTTGGTACCCGTCCAACGGTGTTCGTCGGTCCTATACTTCGGCTCTGAGTGAGGGAAGTGATAGTGAAGGCTACCCGGAGAGGTTCTTAGGTGGAGATTGAAGTCTCTGAAAAGCTTTGTTACGGTTAATCGCCTTTGTGGTGTGCAACTGTATCTTGTGGGTAAAGTGTACAACCTCTGCAGAGTGTCAAAACTGTTTGAATAGCCGAGTCCACAGTGATCGACAATGCTCGGGATTACAAATCAAGGGTAGTGTTTGAAAATAAATTGGGATGGAAGGCTGTGTGCCAAAGGAAGTTGATTAAGGACTGGGTGTCCAAAACAATGTGAAAAACGACTTGAGACATATAATGGTTATATGGTTTTGATGCTTTCAATCTAAATAAATAGTAGATTAAAATATTGATGAAAAAGCAAAATAACCAGTAAAGCCACTTCTTTGATTAAGCCATGCATGTAGTAATAGAACTGCATTCTGTGCATGACTTGTTGAGTACGGTGTGTACTCACCCTTACGGACAAAAATTTACCAGAAAAAGAGTCTACACCAGCATATGAAGAAGAGTACGTCGAAGAACCAGGAAACTAGGGATCAAGCCTCTGTCAGGGCACTTGTGGCAGGAGATGGAGCACTACGAAGATTTATTTTTCCGCTGCTGAACTTTTGATACTTTGATTACTGTAAGCCCTGTGTGGCATACAATTGTAAGGATGACCATAAGGTCATACACTCGTTTTGATACATGTTTGAAGTACTTTAATGTTATCCTGCTGTGTATGTATTGGTACTTTAAACCCTGTTTAGCCTGTGTGCACTAGCGCGATCCTGGACTAGTGCAGATTACACAGAGTGTCCGGATTTGCAAATTCGGGGCACGACAGAGGTGGTATCAGAGCATACTGACTGTAGGACTTGACCTTAGGTTAGACTGGTCGATAAAGATAAGGTTAATTTCTAAAGATTAAAATTGTACAAGATTATGAATGAAATCTTGACTGATCTTTTTCTTCTTACTCCATGTCTTTGCTGCAATTTTCTGTTATTACTTTATGATTTCAAAATCTAGACCTAACGAGGTGTATTTTGGTAGATGAGGAGGATTCACACCTTTGGTGAGCGCACTGGAGGCTTCGCTGTTGAGCTGTGGTATCTGCTGCAGTTTCTGGAGGGCTTTGTTAGGCCGATTTACCGAGGGACCTCGGTGGTTCGTGCTGGGCTGGACATTGCCTGGGATGTAAAGGTCACCGTCTACGCGCGAGACAGGGGGAGAGCCAGTCGTCCTGTCCACGTCAGCTGCAGGAGGTCTACGTTCGAGGCTGGTATTCAGGAGACCGCATGCCTTGCGATGCGGCAGATCGCCCGCACCTACTCCGCCGAGCTAGAGGGCACCGTCTTCCGTCACCATCCGCGCCGGGACAACCGCTTCGACCGGGATCCGATCGATGACGATGATGCTACGATCACCCACTTGGTGAGATACACCATCGTCTAGGAGGAGACTTTGGACGAGACGGTCCAGGAGCTGCAGAGGGCCCGTGACGAGATCACGGAGGTCAGGGCTAGGCTGCGAGAGGCTACTGAGGGCCTGGGTATCTACATCAGGAGGGTGCACGAGCTGGAGGAGGCACTGGAGGGACCTGAGCCAGAGCCGGAGCTAGAGCTGCACGACCCCGACCCCGAGGAGCCTGAGCCTGAGCAGGAGGCGCCGGTGCAGGAGGCACTTGTTCAGGAGGTACCAGTGAAGGTGGTGCCAGAGCCACCAGCACCCGAGCAGGCAGCCCCAGAGCCAGCAGAGTCAATGGGCTCTTTTGTTTTGCTAGCAGTGGGGCATCAGAATCAGTTCGCCCCTATGCCGCCACACCCACCGCAGTACCCGCCTGGAGGACCGCAGCCTGGATGGCTCGATGGCTGAGTGTTTTTTGTTTTTCTTCCAGAGTCGACTCATATGTTGAGTCAAGTATCGAGTCAGTTTAATTGAGTCTGTCTTAGAACGTTTTGCTTCGATCTGAACTTTATGAGTGGTTATGGTTTGTGATGATGAACAATCTTTATGTTTGCTTAATGTGTATGCGCCGCAATGCCTGTAGGCACTTGTGAGCGGCAATATCCCTATGATATTAAATAAAATTGTGTGCTTATGTTCGAGTCAAATCTTCTCCCCGCATAAGATTCTTGTGTACTTGTCCACTCTATTTCTTCTTTTCCTTAAATTCCTTGTTCTTCAAATGGTGAACACTCGTGGAAGCAGTGGAGCTGGAGGAAACAATGCACAGCAAAGAGGCAACAACAACAAAGCACCCAATCCCCAACCACCACCTGTTGACATGAACAATCTGGGAGCTTTCCTGACTGCTCAGACCCAATTGATGCAGACGATGATGCAACAAATGCAGCAGTTGCAGAATCAGGCTGCAGCCAACAACAATAACCAAGCTGTACACCATGGACATCAATCAAGACTGTCGGATTTTATGAGGACCAGACCCCCAACCTTCTCTGGGAATGTCAACCCCATTGAAGCTGATGATTGGCTTAGGACGATTGAAAGGAAGCTGCACATATCTCAATGTGTCAGCAATGAGAGAGTCCTGTACGCTTCTCACCAGTTAGAAGGAACAGCTGCGGAATGGTGGGAGAACTACTGTGCATCCCACGAGCATCCTCAGGAGATTACCTGGGATGAGTTTACTGTCGCCTTCCATCAGTATCATGTGCCGGAGGGAATGATGGAACTCAAGAAGGAAGAGTTCTGATCTTTGAAACAGGGAGGCCAGTCAGTTGCGGACTACCTGAATAAATTCAGACAGCTCGCACGCTATGCTCCGGAGGACGTAGCTAGTGATAAGGCTAGACAGTCTCGATTCATGAAGGGACTGAATTCTGGACTTCAAGTGGGACTGATTACCCACACATTTCCGGATTTCTAAGAGCTAGTCAACAAGGCGCTCATTCTTGAAGATAAGCGCAAAGAGCTGGATGACAACCGCAAGCGTCGCCTGGCACAGCAAGGAGGATGCCAGGGTCAGTAGAGACCGAGGGTGGTACCCCAACAGTTCACCCGATTCTAGCCAGGGAGCAGCGCAAGAGCACCACTACCTGCACAGCGACCTACCGGTCAGAATCCGTAGACACCTGCAAGAACCATCAGTCAAGCTGCAGGAAATTCGTCAATGGCAGGAAGACGTTGCTACAACTGCAACGAGATGGGGCATTTCGCCAATACTTGTCCCAAGAAAGGAGGAGTTACCCCTGTTCGCTTTAACTTGGGTAATACGCCTGCAAGAACACCAGTTCAAAGAGGAAGTAGAGCACCTGCTCAAGCTGGAGCTGCACCACAATCTGTTGTGCGAGGCAGAGTTAACCACATCACAGCAGATGAAGTTCAGAATGCAACGGACGTTGTACTGGGTAAGTTTCTAGTTAATTCTGTACCAGCTACAATTTTATTCGATTCTGGAGCTTCACATTCATTTATTTCATGGGTTTTTGTTATAGAAAATGATTTGGATATGGTCAACCTTAAGAGTACACTTATAGTCCAAACCCTTGGATCAAAACTCCGAACTAAAGTAGGGTGTTCCGGGGTGAAATTATTAATAAATAGAATAGAGTTCCTAGCGAACCTAATTATACTGGATACACAGACCTTAGATGTTATTCTGGGAATGGATTGGTTATCCAAGCACAAGGCTGGGCTCGATTGTGGACGGAGAGTTGTAACCATTGAGAGCTCAGATGGTAGGAAGGTGGAGATTCAAGCACTTGCTGCTCGGGATGGTCAACTGATGGTCAATAGTGTGAAGACCGTTAATATGGAAGATGTTTCCGTAGTTAACGAGTACTCGGATGTTTTTTCTGAAGATCTACCCGGAATGCCACCAGATAGGGATATAGAGTTTGTAATTGAGCTTGTACCTGGAACAGCTCCAATAGCCAAGAGACCCTATAGGATGTCTACCGAGGAATTGGTAGAGATGAAGAAGCAAATTGAAGAATTGTTAGAAAAAGGATTTATAAGACCAAGTTCATCACCATGGGGAGCACCAGTACTATTTGTAAAGAAAAAGGATGGGAGTTTCAGAATGTGTATAGACTATCGTGCACTCAATGATGTGACGATAAAGAACAAATATCCTTTGCCCAGAATAGATGATCTTTTTGATCAGTTAAGAGGAGCAGGAGTATTCTCCAAAATAGATCTTCGATCTGGATACCATCAGTTAAAGATTCGGACTTAGGACATAACAAAGACAGCTTTCTCATCTAGATATGGGCATTATGAATTCACGGTCATGTCTTTCGGACTGACTAATGCTCCTGCATATTTCATGAATATGATGAACAAAGTATTCATGTAATATTTAGATAAGTTTATTGCTGTGTTCATTGATGACATTTTGGTTTACTCCAAGACGGAAGAAGAGCATGCTGGACATCTAAGGATGGTTTTAGAAAAATTAAGGGAAAACCAGTTGTATGCAAAATTCAGTAAGTGTGACTTCTGGAAAAAGAAGGTTGAGTTCCTAGGTCATGTAATGACTACCGATGGAGTAGCTGTTGACCCGAAGAAAGTAGAGGCAGTGTTACATTGGGATCAACCAAAGTCTGTTACCCAGATCAGAAGTTTTCTTGGTATAGCGGGATATTACCGTCGGTTCATTGAAGGATTTTCTTCAATTGCGAGACCTCTCACGCAATTGCTAAAGAAAGAGAAAAAGTTTATGTGGTCGGCCAAGTGCGAAAAGAGTTTCCAAGAGCTAAAGAAGCATTTAACTTCGGCACCTGTTTTGGTGTTGCCGAATACTAAGGATAATTTTGACATATACTGTGATGCTTCGCGTCAGGGACTTGGATGTGTGCTGATGCAGAATGGTAAAGTAATAGCTTATGCATCAAGACAGTTAAGGCCACATGAGCAGAATTACCCGACTCATGACTTGGAGCTAGCTGCTGTAGTGCACACTCTTAAGATATGGCGTCACTATCTCATCGAAAACCGATGTGAAATATATAGACCATAAAAGTTTAAAGTATATATTCACTCAATCAGACCTTAACATGAGGCAGAGAAGATGGTTAGAATTAATCAATGATTACAATATCGGAATTCACTATCATCCAGGAAAAGCAAATGTGGTGGCAGATGCTTTGAGCCGAAAAAGCTATAGCTTGAATTTGATGATAGCAGAAGAACAGACTGATTTATGTAAAGAGCTTCATAAGTTAAGATTGGAAGTCATACCGGAAGGTTTCCTAGCTACCTTAGAGGTTAAGTCGACCCTGGAAGAGCAGATCAGGGAAGGTCAAAAGGATGATGAGAAGATTAATAGAATCAAATCCAAGATGGATGAAGATCTAGCCAAGGACTTCATAGTAGATGAGCAGGGTACCTTGTGGATAAAGAATAGAAGATGTGTACCCCATAAACCCGAATTGAAGCAGTTGATATTAGAAGAAGCACATGATTCCAAGTATTCAATTCACCCCGGAAGTGCTAAGATGTACCAGGATTTTAAGGAAAGATTTTGGTGGCCAAATATAAGAAAGAAGTAGCTGAGCATGTAGCATTATGCGATGTGTGTCAAAGAGTCAAAGCCATGCATCAGAAACCAGCCAAGCTGCTACAACCACTGAAGATACCGGAATGGAAGTGGGAGGAAATCGGGATGGATTTCATCACCGGTTTACCAAGGACTCAAGGTGGATATGACTCCATATGGGTCATAGTAGATCGATTAACAAAGGTCGCACATTTTATACCTGTAAAAACAACTTATTCTGGAGATAAGTTAGCAGAATTATATATGTCGAGAATTGTTTGCTTGCACGGTGTATCCAAGAAGATAGTATCGGATAGAGCTACCCAATTTACTTCAAGATTTTGGGATAAGCTGCATACCGCTATGGGTACCCGTTTGAACTTCAGTACAGCATACCATCCGCAGACAGATGGTTAGACCGAAAGGGTTAACCAGATACTTGAAGATATGCTAAGAGCTTGTGCATTGTCATATACCACATCATGGGATAAATGCTTGCCGTACGAAGAGTTTAGCTACAATAATAGCTATCAAGCTAGTTTAAAAATGTCCCCATTTGAAGCTTTATATGGTCGTTCATGTCGAACACCATTAAATTGGAATGAGACGGGAGAACGTCATGTCTTTGGACCAGACATACTCTCAGAAGCAGAGGAGAAGATTGCTCTCATTAGAGAAAGGTTTAAGACTGCACAATCAAGGCAAAAGAGTTACGCTGATAACCGACGATGTGATTTGAGCTTTGAGCCAGAGGACTATGTTTATCTTAAGGTCACGCCATTAAAGGGAGTTAGAAGGTTTCATGCTAAAGAAAAACTTGCTCCGAGATACGTGGGACCATTCAAGATTTTGAGCCGCAAAGGAGAAGTTGCATATTAGCTAGAATTGCCGTAGTCCTTAGCAGGGGTACATGATTTATTCCATGTGTCGCAATTGAAGAAATGTCTACGAGTACCAAAGGAACAAACACCTATAGAAGCTATTGAACTGCAAGAGGATTTAACTTACAAGGAACATCCAGTGAAGATTTTGGATACCATGGATCGAGAAACCAGAAACAAGTCAACCCGCTTTTGCATAGTCCAGTGGAGCAATCACTCGGAAAGCGAAGCAACTTGGGAGCGCAAAGAAGACTTGAGGAAGGAGTTTCCGGATTTGTTCTCCAGTCAGCCCTGAATCTCGGGGTCGAGATTCTGTTAAGGGGGGACGTTTGTAACATCCTAAAATTTAGATAATTTGAATTTTATAATTTATTTTGAATTTTTGAGAACTTTCAGAATTTATTTGGAATTAAATGGATTTTTGGAAATAGACCTTTCTTTGGAAATTAATTTAATAATGAAAAGTTTTAATAAAATATAAATGGAAATATTTTATTTGATTTCAGAATGTTCTAAAATATTTTCTAGAATGTTTCTAGAATTTTCCTGATATTTTTAATGCCTCAAATAATTTAAAAGAATTTTTGGAATTATTTTTATTCGCAAATCAATAAAAATCCGATGAACAGTAATGGGCCGAGCCCATTGCAATGCACGTCAGCCGCTCGGCCAGGAAACCCTAAAGTCGCGGAATCGTCGACCGTGCGATCTTGATCGGACGGTTGAGATAGCGTCGCGTCGCCTCGTTTCATTTTCCGAACGTTACCGCCGCCGCCGTCGTTTTCGGCGAGAAACCGCCGCATTAAACCGCCGTTTGAGCTCGCCTCCCGAGGCTATAAAGCCGGCCGATGAATCCGCGGGAAAGCTCTTCGCCGTGCGCACCTGTTGCCCTAACCCACACCGCCTCTCTCGCCATCGTTTAGCCGCATTTGCTCGCCATAGTACCAAGACGTTTCGCCGCTGTTTGCGTCATCTCCGGTGACTCTCCGCCGCCGCCGAGACCACCGGGGTAAGCCTCAAGCCGTGACGCGTCCGAGGAGCTACTTCACCTCACCAGAGCCGCACTGGAACGCCGTCGCTTGGGTCTTCTTCTTCATCTCCGGCAACACTTCCTCGCCGCGCCAACGCCCGAAGTCACGAGCTACCTCGACTGTCAGATCTGCGTCAAACGATTGAGGTTAGTCCACGTAGCCTTATTACGATTCAACTAAATTAGATGCGGACCGTTGGATTTAGATCCAGCGTTCTGGAATTCGCCACGTAGGCATGGTAGCAGTAAACCTCATTAGTAAATTATGGCCGTAGATCTGTGGATTAGTGGCTAGGATAGCGCCACGTGCCCGTAGCTGGGATTGCCCACGTGTGCTCAAAATTTGCGCTAGATAATAGCTGTCGGATTTGTATCGGATGGTCTGGATTTAGCCACGTAGTCACGGCAACAGTGAACCTCATCTTCAACTGCTAGCTGTTGGATCCGGATCGTGTGGTCTCTATTTCGCCACGTAGCTTAGATCAACCATAGCCGTTAGTTCTGTAATTACTGGCGTAAGATTTATTAGATCTGGGCCGTTGATTTTGAAATGGACGTTCGGAATCGCGCCCCGCGCCGGCTGTCGTGCCCCGAATTTACAACTTCGGACACTCTGTGTATTCTGCACTAGTCCAGGATCGCGCTAGTGCACACAGGCTTAACAGGGTATAATATCACATCATACACAGCGGAATATTAAATAAAGTACTTCAAACATTTATATAATCGAGTGTACGGCCTTATCGTTTTTCACATTGTTTTGGACACCCAGTCCTTAATCAACTTCCTTTGGCACACAGCCTTCCATCCCAATTTATTTTCAAACACTACCCCTTGACTGTAATCCCCGAGCATTGTCCATTACCGTGGACTCGGCTATTCGAACAGTTTTGACACTCTGCAGAGGTTGTACACTTTTCCCACAGGATACAGTTGCACACCACAAAGGCGATTAACCGTAATAAAGCTTTTCAGAGACTTCTATCTTAGCCTAAGAACCTCTCCGTGTTGCCTTCACTATCACTTCCCTCACTCAGAGCCGAAGTATAGGACAGGGGAACACCGTTGGATAGGGTACCAAGCCGTAGCACAGGCACGCTCCCCCGTACAGTTACCCCCGTGTAACTGCCACCCCGAGGTATCAAAGGTAAGACATCAGAATCCTACTAAACTAGGTCTTCCCATTCAGACATGTGGTTGTACGAGAGACTCAGGTCAAAGGCTTGCAAGGTGAGGTCCTTAACCGACCAAGGCAACACATCCTTCTCTCGCTTTTGGCACTGACCCTCACAACACTCAACCCATCCCACAGTTGCCACACTGTGCCCACTGCACGAAGCCTCGGTCCACTTGCCCCAGCCTAAATCAATTCCACCCCAAGTTGTTAATGAAGGCAACACATGCTCATTTTCATCTTTCATGTAGAACCACACAGGTCTCTACATTCCAAGGTTAATACCAACATCATTCCACATTTCATTAAAAAGCATTCACTATTCTTTAATCAGTGTTGATTTTGTAATCCAAATAGAATGGTTCACGTACATGCATGGCTAAGCAACTATTCACGGTCTAGCCTCCCGTGTTGGCACCATATTATCAACCAACTAATATTACCAAACTAGGGTTATCAAATGAATCATGGCATACAATAGCATTAACAAGGTGACAATAACATTTAGGTTAACTAGCTAATTCACCCAAAATATTTAAACCATTTTTAGTTGAATTAGCATGCATAGTTTGAAACAAAATACATTTCGAAATTTAGGAGCAACATGGTCAAAGCATAACTTGCCTTCAAAAAGTTGCTGGTCTTGCTCCGAAGTCAAATCTTGCACTGGAAATTCACCCTCGCAACCTCCCGACAAATCAACGTCTAATTAAAATCAACATACACACAATAAATACATTTTCCAGAGAGCTAAATCAACTCTAAAAATTCTACAAAATTCACCAATAAATAGATCTTGATTTTACAGATTTGTAGAAATTGGAATCACTCAAATCGGAGTTAAAACGTGAAAGTTAAAAGCGTTTGAAGTTTTAAAATAAATTAAAAAGGAAATATACCGAATTTCTCTTATATATTTTTATATAGAAAATCCTGAAATTTATGATGTCAATGTTAGCGCGAGTTGATACGTAACGCATTCATCCCTCGGATCAAAGTCCTACGACTATAACTAACCGAGTAACAGATCAATAACTCCGGTCATGCATCAAGATTCGTGCGATGCGATCAAAGGCCAAGATTGTACCGACATTTTTAATCGCAACCGCGGTGCTGATATGTGGCGCAACCATGACCGACAAATTTGAATCTAACGACGACAATTATTCAGGTGACATCGACCGTAGCGATGGCTGCGTCGCTTCGATTTCCGCGTACACGCGTCGATATGAGACTGGCTCAGTGTGCGGCGAAATCGGGTTCATCCAATTCAAAACCTACGGCTCGGATTAATTTGAAACAACCGTTTAATATTTTCAGTTTAATATCTACAGTTAAATGGACTACATGGTACATTATCAACCGTACGATTGAAATCGATCGGCCAATGATTGAGAATGAGGTTCACTGCTGCTAAGACTACATGGCCTAATACAGCTCATCCAATATAAATCCTACGGCCATTAGATAGCGCAACTTTGAAACACACGTGGGCGATCCCATTCTTGGGCACGTGGCACTAATCCTGACTTTACATCTCTAATTCCTACAGCTAATACTTATAGTACATCGTTCTGGTCTCTGGTCTCTAGTGCAAAGGAACACACGTGGACCAACCTCAATCACGCGATGAAAATCCTACGGGCGACGTCGATCGAAGCTTCGGCAAAACACTGCGAAGATGCGGCGAGCAGCAGCAGCCGAGGTTGAGGAAGACGGCGACTCCGACGGTGCTCCGGCGCGATTTCGGCGAGAGGAAAAGGTCCTTCGGGTGCGGCTCGACGTGAGCTTCACTCCGGTGGGTGCGGCGACGACGGAGGGTCACCGGAGCGATCACAAACGGCGGCGAAAGGACACTGGACTTCGGCGGAGTCTTGCGGTGTCTATGGCGAATCTCGGAGTGCGTGAAAAGGCTCTGCGGGTGCGGAACGAAGTGCTTTATCCCGTGAACCAGCTAATGAAGCGACGGAGGTAGTGCACCGGTCGATAATGGCGACGGTTTTCCTTCGGCAATGAAGCTCGGCGGCGGCGTTACTGGGAGCTGAGAACGAAATGACGCGGCTGTTTCCCCATCGTTCGATTTAATCCGACGGCAAGGATGCGATGGCGTTTAGGGTTCCCGGCCGAGCGCACAGTAACGGGCCGAGCCCACCACTGTTCACAGGGTTTTAATTGATTTATGAATAAAAGTAATTCCGAATATTGATTTAAATTAGTTAAGGCACTTAAAATATTTAGAAAAATCCTAGAAAAATCTGAGAAAATACCTTAGGACATTTTGAACCCAAATAAAATATTTCCATTTAAAATTTTCAGAAACTTAATCATTATTGAATAAATTTTCAGATAAGAGTTAAATTCCAAAAATTCAAATAATTGCAAATAAATTCCAAAAATTCTCATAAATTCAAATTAAATTATAAAATTTCAAAATAGCAAAATTTGAGGATGTTACACCGGCCCAGTCCCGAGTAGACGCTTGTACGCGAGAACCGAGGCGACAGAGCCGTCGCTGCTGTCGACGTTACCCGGTTAATGGTCGCCGTTCGATTTTGATCCGATGGTCACGGATAAGCCACGTGTCAGCACCACAGTAGTGATCCGAAGTTTCAGTGCAATCTTGGCCGTTGATCTTATCAAACGAATCTTGGCGTTTGACCGGGTCAGTTGCGTCGTTATTGGTTTGTTTTCCACCGTTGGATCTTGATCCAGTGGTTAACATTGTGCCACGTGTCAAAACCGAAATAACCCGAGCCGAACCGACGTTTCATCGTGGCCGTTCGTTTCGAATCGGACGGTCAAGAATAAATTAACCACTCGGTTGATAGTTCATCGCCACGTGTCGCAACTGGATTAAGCCACATCATCAAGTGGGACCCACTTGTCAGTCCTCTCACAGTAGATGATGACGTCATGCTGATGTCATAAATAATTTTGAAATAATAAAAATAAATAAATTTATTCGGTGGAAAATGGTTTCGGTGCTGACGTCATTAATAGCCATGCTGACATCATAATTCCGGATTTTACCATATAAAAATAAATAAAGAAATTCGGTTTATTCTTTTTAAATTATTTTCAAACTTTCAAATTGCTATAACTTTTGCGTTTTAACTCCGATTTGAGTGATTCCAATTTCTAAAAATTTGTAAAATCAAGATCTATTTATTGGTTAATTTTGTGGAATTTTTAGAGTTGAGTTTGCTCTCTGGAAAATATATTTATTGTGTGAACATATGATTTGCGTAGATGTTGATTTGCCAGAGACTTACGAGGGGGAATTCTTAGAGCAAGATCAAGCTTCGAACCAGGATCAGCAACTCTTTGAAGGCAAGTTGTGCTTTGACCATTTTGATCCTAAATTTTTGAAATATATTTTGTTTCAAATTATGCATGCTAATTCAACTAAAAATGGATTAAAGTATTTTGGGTGAATTAGCTAAACAACCTAATTGTTTATGTCACCTTGTTATTATTCGTATGCCATGATTCCTTTGATAACTTAAGTTTGGTAATATTAGTTGGTTGATGATATTGTGCCAACACGGGAGGCTAGACCGTGAATAGTTGCTTAGCTGTGCTTATATCGTGAACAATTTTGTTGGATTACAAAAACAATATTGACTAAACAATAGTGAATGCATTTTGATTAAAGGTGGAACAATGTTGGTTTGAAACTGGAATGTAGAGACCTGTGTGGTTCTACAAGAAGGATGATTATGGGCATGTGTTGCACTGTTAAATACCTGGGGTGGAATTGATTTAGACTGGGGCAAGTGGATCGAGGCTTCGTGCCAGGTGGGCCTGAGTGGCATTTGGTGGGTTTGAGTGATGTGAGGGCTGTGTGCCAATTTGAGAGAAGGAAGTCTTGCCTTGGTCAGTTAAGGACTTCACCTTGCAAGCCTTTGACCTGAGTCTCTCGTACAACCACATGTATGAATGGGAAGACCTAGTTTAGTAGGATTCTGATGTCTTACCTTTGATGCCTCGGGGTGGCAGTTACACGGGGTAACTGCGTGAGGGATCGTGCCTGTGCTAGGCTTCGTACCTGTCCAACGGTGTTCGTCGGTCCTATACTTCAGCTCTGAGTGAGGGAAGTGATAGTGAAGGCAACCCGGAGAGGTTCTTAGGTGGAGATTGAAGTCTCTGAAAAGCTTTGTTACGGTTAATCGCCTTTGTGGTGTGCAACTGTATCTTGTGGGAAAAGTGTACAACCTCTGCAAAGTGTCAAAACTGTCCGAATAGCCGAGTCCATGGTACTGGACAATGCTCGGGGATTACAGTTAAGGGGTAGTGTTTGAAAATAAATTGGGATGGAAGGCTGTGTGCCAAAGGAAGTTGATTAAGGACTGGGTGTCCAAAACAATGTGAAAAACGACTTGAGACATATAATGGTTATATGGTTTTGATGCTTTCAATCTAAATAAATAGTAGATTAAAATATTGATGAAAAAGCAAAATAACCAGTAAAGCCACTTCTTTGATTAAGCCATGCATGTAGTAATAGAACTGCATTCTGTGCATGACTTGTTGAGTACGATGTGTACTCACCCTTACGGACAAAAATTTACCAGAAGAAGAGTCTACACCAGCATATGAAGAAGAGTACGTCGAAGAACCAGGAAACTAGGGATCAAGCCTCTGTCAGGGCACCTGTGGCAGGAGATGGAGCACTACGAAGATTTATTTTTCCGCTGCTGAACTTTTGATACTTTGATTACTGTAAGCCCTGTGTGGCATACAATTGTAAGGATGACCATAAGGTCATACACTCGTTTTGATACATGTTTGAAGTACTTTAATGTTATCCCGCTGTGTATGTATTGGTACTTTAAACCCTGTTTAGCCTGTGTGCACTAGCGCGATCTGGACTAGTGCAGATTACACAGAGTGTCCGGATTTGCAAATTCGGGGCACGACAAGTTCTTTGCACTCCGGACTTATATTGTTGATATGAATATTTCCGTTGGACTACATTTGCTTGGCCTGTCGTACATAGGACTTTATAATATTTTGGTCCGGTGAAAAGATGTGAACTTGAACATGTGCACCGGACCGAAAATTTTGGTCCGCCGTAGAAGGATTTCAAGGAAATTTATACCAACGGACTTTTTGAAAAAGAAATATGAGTCTAACCAAGAGGAATACATCAGCACCGGACTAAATTTTGTGTTAGCGGAAGACGGTCTGGCGTGAATGGCGTACGCTCAATTAAACTCTTGACTAAGTAGATTTCGGTGCTAGATCAAAAAGAAATGGTCCGGCGAAGACTTTAGTTGGCTCCGGATAAAATTTTGAAAGAACAAGAATGGTCCGACGGAAAAAGGATTTTGACTGAGATTGTGCCAGACTTAAAGAAAGAGCAATGAAATTGAGTCCAGAGAAACACATACTGTTTGTTCAAGGAAAAGATTGATTTTAGAGGGAATGAGTTGAAATGACATTGACTCCAAGCTGTCTATTTAGTCTTAGCCTATGAACCGAAACTTGAACTTGTGCACAATCTCCCTTAATAGTACGGCCAAACAAAAATAATTCTAACTATTTAGCTTGAATCACCTCCTAAGCCAAAATTAGTAATAAGGATCCTTAATCTTGAACTTTTTTTTATGTCTTCTTCAATACTTCAACCAGTATTCTTCATTGTTTGTTGGTCACTGACTTAATCATCAACACCAAAACCATACAATTATATATAAGATGAACTCACTGGTCGTCAATTCACATGGGCAAACTCTTTACCTACCCCTACCTATGAGAAGTTAGATAGGGTTCTTATGTCTACCAAATGGGAGTTTAAATTCCCACTTGTCTCTGTTCAAGCTTTGGACAGGGGCATTTCGGATCATACCCCTCTAATGCTAGATACCGGCACACCGGCTTTTTCGGGGATATCTAGACCATTCAGGTTTGAGTTGTGTTGGTTCGACCGAGAGGATTTCAATGATAAAGTGGTCGAAATCTGGAATAAACCGGTGAGAGGGAATAATTCTGTCCAACGATGGAACCGCAAATTGGGGGCTTTGCGAAGGTTTCTTCGTGGTTGGGCTTCTCATACAAATGGAGTTTACAAACAAAAGAAAATCGAACTCCAGTCGACCATCGATGAGCTGGACATAGCTGCTGAGGGTAGGGATTTGACTGAGATCGAGCGAGAATGTCTGGCTCAGGCTCGGGATAATTTTGCCAGTCTTCTTAGGGAAGAAGAAATCAAATATTATCAGCGGGCTAAAGTGAAAAATGTCCTCTTAGGGGATAATAATACTAGATACTTTTAGTTGATTGCCAACGGCAAACATAGGAAGAAAAGGATTTACTCCCTTGATCATGAGAATGGGAAAATTGAAGGACAAGGTAACCTCAAAAATTATATGACCAAGTTCTACAAAGAACTTTTTGGAGAGCCTGTGGAGAGTCTGATGAGTCTAGACGAGGAAGAATATCATGACAGTGAGAGTTTCGCACACGAAAAATGAACTTTTAACGTTACAGTTCACTGAGAGCGAAGTTAAAGATGCTATTTTTCAGATGGAACATAACAAGGCACCTGGTCCAGATGGCTTCCCGGCTGAATTTTATAAAAGATTCTGGGAGATTATCAAAGGAGATTTCGAGAAAGCTTATGATAAAGTTAAGTGGCCATTCCTGTTACAAGCCTTACGAATGAAGGAATTCTCACCCAAGTGGATATCTTGGGTTCAGTCTTTTATCTCGGGAGGCAGTGTGGCGGTGAATGTTAATGGGGAGATTGGAAACTACTTTCAAACAAGGAAGGGACTCCGTCAGGGGGATCCTTTGTCGCCCATCTTGTTTAATATTGTTGCGGATATGTTGTCGATCTTAATCAAAAGGGCTAAGGAACAGAGGCAAGTGGGTGGGATAGTGCCTCACTTGATTGATGACGGCTTGTCTATCCTTCAATACACAGATGATACAATTCTTTTTATGGAAAATGACCTAGAAAAAGCGTGCAACATGAAGCTATTGCTTTGTGCTTTTGAGCAAATCTCAGGGCTTAGAATTAATTTCCACAAAAGTGAGTTATTCTATTTTGGAGAGGCACAAAACTCTTTAGAACAATATAAGGAGCTGTTTGGTTGTAAGCACGGGAATCTCCCTCTGAAGTACCTCGGTATTCCTATTCACTATAGAAAATTACGAAAATCAGATTGGAAAATGGTAGTAGAACATTTTGAAAAGAGGCTCAGTAGCTAGAAGGGAAAAAAATATTTCGGTGGGAGGTAGACTGACATTGATTAATTCAGTATTAAGCAGCCTGCCAATGTATATGTTGTCCTTTTTTGCGATTCCTAAAGGTGTTCTTAAGAAACTGGATTTTTTTCGCTCTCGGTTTTACTGGCAAGGGGACGAGCACAGGAGAAAATACCACCTTGCTAGGTGGAACACTTTATGTCAACCTAAAGATCAAGGAGGTCTGGGGATTCATGATTTGAACTTTAAGAATATTGCCCTTTTAAGTAAATGGTTGTTTAAACTCTTAACATCAGAGGGTACCTGGCAACAGCTGCTTCAGAACAAATACTTAGGATCCAAGCCAATAGGGCAAGCTGAGTGGAAACCAGGAGATTCACATTTCTGGTCCAGCTTAATGAAGGTAAAGCAAGCATTCCTTTGCTTTGGCACCTTTAAAATTAATAATGGATCGCAGGTGAGGTTCTAGGAGGATATCTGGCTTGAAAATTGCCCACTTAAAGATCAATATCCTGGATTATATAGCATCGTTAGAAGGAAGTTTACAACTATTGCGGAGGTCTTGATAACATCACAACCAAATATTTCCTAGAGAAGGTCGCTGATTGGACCTAAGTTAGTGACGTGGAGAGAGTTATCTTCACGAATAGCTAACATTCATCTAACGCAGATTGATGATGAATTCCGCTGGAATTTGTGCCAAAATGGCCAATTCTCGGTAAAATCCCATTATCAAGCCTTGATTAAACGTGACATGCCAAATTTAAATAAACGATTATGGAAACTTAAAACTCCATTAAAAATCAAGGTGTTCTTGTGGTACCTTAGGAGTGAAGTGATTCTCACCAAAGTCAATTTAGCAAAGCGAAATTGGCAAGGGAGCAGAACATGTTGCTATTGTCACGAGCCTGAGACAATTAAGCATCTGTTTTTTTATTGTCGTTTTGCGCAAACAGTTTGGACTTTAATATATTTGGCTTTTGGAATATCTCGTCCAACGTGCGTAGCAAATATGTTTGGAAGTTGGCTAGGGGGTTTTGATAGTAACGTCAGAAACATCGCTCTTCTTGGCGCTGCAGCTATGTGTTGGTCTATATGGCTAAGCAGGAATGATAGAGTATTTCAAAAGAAAAACATTTCTTCTCTATTGCAGGTTATTTTTGCTATTACCCACTAGCTCCGTATGTGGGCTATGTTGCAGAAGGTGGAGACGCGAGCTACTTTGGCGGAGGCTACTCATTGTTTGGTACGGATGGCCAAGGACTTCTATTCCCTGGCACATGGGTGGCGGTCTAGTCTTCGAATTGCTAGTCACTAGAGTGTGTGTTTCTTTTTATTCTTGTTAGGCTGTGTGCTTAAGGTTAAGTAGAGGCCGGAAGTAATTTTAAGGACTTGTATTGTCTCGATGTAAGTTTCTTGAGATTAATAAAATCCTTCCTTTTTCAAAAAAAATATAAGATGAAAATTAGGGGGCCTAGATGCTTTCACTGTGTCCCAGTTTTCTCTAGGAGCGCTTCATTCTGCACAAGTGCCCACACCTCCAGTGTCTATCGAATGGGATCAAGCACACTTATTCAAGCCTTGAACAATATCTCCTTGCAGCCATCTACCTCCGGCAGCGTGGATTGATTCCTTGACACAGGTGCCTCATCCCACATGGCATCTCATCCGAGTATACTGTATTCCTTCTCTCCTCCTGCATCCTCTCACATCATTGTAGGAAATGGTCAGGCTCTTCCCATTTCTCACATGGGTTCCTCCTCTATCAACACTTCATCTTCTCCTCTACAAACTCCAGAACATTCTCATTGCACCCAACCTTATTAAGAATCTTCTCTTTGTTTGCCAGCTCACTTGCGACAATAATGTTTCTATCAAATTTGACGCACATGGTTTTTCTATAAAGGATCTTCAAACCATGGTGGAGATTCTCTGATGTGATAGCACCAACGACCTTTACCCGCTTCAGCCACCATCCAACATCGCCTGCAGCTTCGTTGGCATTTCTGCAGATACTTGGCATCAGCGTCTCTGACATCCCGACTGCGAGTTTCTTCTTCATACTCTTTATTCTTTCAACTTCACATGAGCTAAAGAACATTCCAACTCGTGTCATGCTTGCCGCTTAGGGAAACATGTTCGCTTGCTGTTTTCTTCATCTATTTCCACCACTTCATTTCCTTTTCAATTACTACATTGTGATGTATGGACATCTCCAGTTGCAAGCACTTCAGGCTATCAATATTATTTCGTTCTTCTTGATGATTTTACGCATTATGTGTGGACATTTCCTTTTCGTTACAAGTCTAAAGTTGCCTCCACTATTGTTCACTTCCATGCATATGTCAAAACTCAATTCTCTCGTCCTATTCTTTCTTTTCAAAGCGGGCCGTGAATTTGATAACAATATTGTTTGATCATTCTTTACTAAACACGGGATCCTTCTCCGCCTGTCGTGCCCATACTCCTCCCAGCAAAATGGGAAGGCTGAGTGAATTCTACACTCTCTCAATGATATTGTGCACACCATACTTCTCCATGCTTCTATGCCATATCATTTTTGGGCTGAAGCTCTATCCACCGCTACTTATCTCTTGAACTGTCACCCATTAAACCACGGTGCCTAACCACACCCTACGAGCTTCTCTTTTGCAAAGCACTAGACTATAAGCATTTGCACGTCTTTGGCTGCTTGTGCTACCCAAGCTTGACCGCCACAAGTCCACACAAACTTGCGCCTAGGTCTATAGCTTGTATCTTTCTTGGGTACCCTCCTGAAAACAAGGGCTACAGATGTTACGATCCAATATCTCGTCGCATCTTACACTCCCGACATGTCTATTTTGTCGAGGACACTTTTCCTTTCGCGCGATGTGCATCTTGTTCCTCACCATCTGTTCCGGATCTTGAATGTGACACATCTGTGTTCCAGCCTTTCTCTACCAAACATGCTCCTGCACTACCTCAACTGAACAACTGAATTATTTCTCCTTCCATTCCTGCTTCGGCTCTCTCACCATCTACTGCAACAAAACCGACCACTTCACCTGCCGTTGTTTCTGTTCATCCCACTCCAATTATAACCACTCATCTGATGACTACGCGTGTGCGAGACGGGATTTCAAAACCAAATCCTCGCTATGCAAACGTCGCCACCACAACTGAAGTCGCACCTATCCCTACTTCTGTGCATGCCACACTTCAAGAACCGCACTAGAAAGCCGCCATGCAAGAGGAATTTGATGCTCTTCTTGCAAACAAAACTTGGCGTTGTGTTCCTCTACCACGTAGCGCTAACATTATCATCGGAAAGTGGATCTTCGGACACAAAATGCAAGCGGACGGTGCCCTTGAGTGGTCCAAGGCGCGCTAGGTTATCCGTGGTTTCTCCCAGCGGCCCGGCATTGATTCTGCTGAGACATTTAGTCCCGTTGTCAAACCAGTGATGATCCGGACGATGCTTACCATCACGGCTTCCAAACACTGGCCAGTGCACCAGTTGGACATTAAGAACGTGTTTCTCCATGGCATTCTCTATGAACAAGTCTACTGCTTCCAGCCGGCCGGCTTCGTCAACATTTCTTATCCGGATCACATCTGCCTCCTCGACAAATCTCTCTATAGTCTCAAACAAGCGCCACAGGCTTGGTTCACGCATTTCACCGGATTCGTGAAGCGGATCGGATTCACCATGGTGCGGTCAGATGCCGCCTTGTTTGTCCTTCGGTGGGGCATGGCCATGGCATTTCTTCTTCTGTATGTCGACGATATTGTTCTCACTGCTTCATCTGATCATCTGCTTCATGAAATCATCATGAAGTTTCAAGCCGAATTCGCCATGAAGGATTTGGGACCTTTGCACTACTTCCTCGGCATCCGCATCATGTGTTCAACATCAGGATTTCTTTTGCCTCACGAACATATGCTGAGGACATTCTTCATCGAGCATCCATGGCCAACTGCAAGCCTGCTGCCACTCTTGTCGGTACCAAGCCAAAGTTGCCGGCGAGAACAGGTGCCCCGGTCTCTGATCCATCAGAGTACCACAACATAGCCGGTGTGCTGCGGTATCTTACGGTGACATGCCCTGATCTCTCCTATGCAGTCCAACAAGCTTGCCTCCACATGCATGATCCTCACGGGTGCCATCTTGCATTGCTTAAATGCATTCTTCACTATGTGTGTGGTACCACAGGATTTGAACTACAAATACATGCTTCCTCATCGTTGGACATCACAGCCTACTCTGACGCAGATTGGGCAGGCAGCCCAGATACACGCTGGCCTACATCTGGCTATTGCGTCTACATGGAAACTCGCTTGTGTCGTGATCCTCCAAACGACAACCTACGGTTTCTCGATCAAGCACTGAAGCAAAGTACCATCCCACCAAATAAATTGTGTAGATTATTATCCTTTTTCTTGATTAATGAGATAATTTCTAGGAATTATTTCTTTTTCCTAGTTACTATGGGGATTTCCAGCCGTTAAACCTAACGAAATACCTTCATTCACACAAGTTTTTATCATGACATCTCAATCGTTCATAATTTTCTATGACTTACTAAATTGATATGACCATTTGAAAAATCACAGAAATCCTATTTGAAAAAAACCAAAAAAATTGGAAGTAAGAGTACAAAAAAGAAATGAAAAGATGATAGCTAACGCAAGGGGCAAATGAAAATGTCCGTCACCCTCATGCATAACTAGAAGCAACAACATTCCTTTTTTTCGTCACGCCTTTTCTTTTGCTGTCCGTGGTATATATCCAAGGCAAGCGTGGGTCATTCAAATTTTATAGGGTTAAATTGTATAATATCCCTTATCCTACATACAATAATTGTTTGAGAATTTTGAAAACTTTTACATATAGTTTTCATGGAATTTACATGTAGAAGGTGGTTTGCACCTGATATACGTATCCTTGTTTAAAATTTTCCTAATATATGAAGTAATTTTGCTTGCAAGGCTTCAGCTTCAAACTTGTGATTTTGATAAATGTGGCTGCCGTGAATAAAAATGGTACACACAGCTGCCCAGTTGGTTTAAACAACAGCATTGTACCTACAAGCTTCTTATTGATCAATTAACCTAGCTAGAAGGTTTTTTTTCTTTTTTACAAAATTTACCTAGAAGTTGACAGTATGGACTTGCTAATGTTACAGGCTGGAGAACATAATTACTTTTAACCTCGGTGTCGTTTATTCTTTTCGATACATAAAGGGCTCAAGAAGGTAATGACAAGTTAATTTCTTGTTCTTCGTGTTGTTTACTTACTAGAACATTGCTTCCTTGATAATTTATTGTCAAACGGTGCAAATGGAAAGATAGAGAAACCAAACTTGACTAATTTAATTTTGGTGCAAGATGGTATGTATAAATTTGCTCCCTCCTTTTTACAAAAGAAGGTCTCATGTACATACAACATTAGTCCCATGATCAGTGGCTAATACACACATTTACAACATTTGTAGCATATCCATACACAAGATTATACATACGATAATAGTAATTAATTATAAAATAAAGTCTTATAAGATGGAATATATTGTAGCAAAAAATTCAAAAGCCCTGTGGTATGCCCATACAAACCTTTAGGCAACTAACAAGGTATAAACCTTAAAAAAAACTCGTGTTGATATTCCTCGTAACCTCCGTCAAGATATATGTCGTCTGGGAATTCGTTCTCTTCACCTACTAAACCAACAAATTAAGCAAATTTGAGTACTTGTGTACTTAACAAGATTTCTAGTGTATCACAAATGCATATATATTAAAATGCAGGCTATGTCAATAGTAATGCTTCTACAATTATTTGCATCGGCAAAATAGAATCATAAATGCCGAGTAATAGATTGCAAATGAAACTTGTAAGAGCAATTTGATAGATATGTAAATAAATTAATAGTATAGCATATCATAACACATAGTCCTCCATGAAAGGGAGTACATACCATCCTTTGTCAATCCCTAGCATAAAGCATGAAATAAAAACTTTTCAACAAATATTCCCAATGTGATTATTTTTATGAAAACTCAAAACTTTAACTATATGGTGACTTTACCAAGTGTCCATAACCGTGGGCGCGGCTTTTCGAAAAGTTTTAACTCTACAGAGGTGTACAGCTTTACCCACAAGATATGACCAACCCTTTTACCAAGCTATTAACACACTTCTTTCGATGTACGATGGAGCGATCATAACATAACTGTTACATTATCTAGACCTAACTTTGCACCAGCCTAGTGACGACAAACCCTTCCTTGGTGGTAAAAGATATTTGTACAATCACTGTACTTTCAACAATCCATCTTTGTTGAATCCTCATTTCTCCCTATAGCAAGGCGTACACCGTTGTATTGATATGTGTTTCACCCACACCTCTGTGTGGGCACCCCTACAAGCAATCTGTCTCAGAAAGCCCGTAATACTCTAGCTTTCCAATATGCAAAGCTAAATTTATGTAACTTAATAGGTTAAAGACTATCCCATACTAAAATCTATGGTTGTATTGTTAATTCTTGGATTATACAACACTTAGTTTGGTCCTTAATCTGATCCGGACGATAAATCTCCCCCTATCTACGTGCAAGTCACATACACATCCAATTATTGCCAATAATCGCTCACGTCAAATCGTAGCTTTATTTGCCAATTTTACCAAAATATCAGTATCTTTTAGACATATCCAACCTTTTTAAATTAGAAAGAACAATATGACCTGATCATTTCATGTTCCACTACTAAAGTATGGCTAAGCATGAACACTATATAATCACATATACCCAAGCTGACATTATGTATTGTCTAATCTTATCTTAGGGTATCAAGGTTGACAATTCAATATTTATTAAGGAAGTTCTATGAAATGACAGTGATATCTAATAGTACCACAATGTAGTAAATTTACTGAAAATACACACATACATAATAGATTTGATAAAAAACATAAAATAATTGAAATAATAGGATCAACGTGGTTAAAGGAGGTGCTTGCCTTGTTCAGTGAATTCAGAAACTAACTCGGGGTCGAGGTTGACAGTCGTATCCTCGAAAATGTCGATATCTACACATGATTCGTTTTCAAAGTAATTACAATAATAGGCAAAAAGTAATAAAATAAAACCAAATTCAAAGATGGATTAAAATAGAAAGTTCTAGTAATAAAGACTTAAAATATTGATTTCTCTTTATGTAAGTTTATTTATTTGTGTTATGAGTTTTAAAGTTTATATCATAAAACGTAGGGTTTCTATTAGGGTTAATGTGAAAGACATGTTTAAATATAATTATTTTTGGTAGCATCAGATGGTTTGGACATATGGATAATTTTCGAACTGGTTTCATCTATATTAACTTTTTTATTTGTGCGTTTCATTTATACTCTTAATCACATGTACATAAGAAAGGTCATTTATATGCTTGATTTAAACTAGGTCGAACATTAAATATTTTTGTAGATTTAGGGTTCTTTGTGGTTTCAAAAGTGTTTAGAAATTTATTTTATTATTTTTGAAAATTAAATGTTATGTCTATTATTGTTTGAACTTTTAATTCATTAAAAATAACCTATTTACAAAATTAATTCAAATTACATTTAAATCAAAATATTTTTACAGATTTGGAAAGCTTATGTTTTAAGGAGCATGTAAAAAAAATTCACTAAATTTGAAGACTATTTGCAAAAATTTCATATGCAACACATTCTAGGCCTTTAATTCAAATTTGAATTTAAATTCTAAACAGATTATAAGTTTTAAATATTTTTTTATATTATGAAAGCTTATGATTTTATATGAATTAATAAATTTACTTTACTAGATTTGGAACTAAGATACGAAAGTTATAGATATTTGAATCTATAGGTTTTGAAAATGCTAATAAAATGGAAAATATGCTTTCGGCTAAATGGATACGCCTTTCCAAATCTTCTGGTTTTCCCGGTTGTTTCAAATTAATGCTAGGGACTGATAAGGCAGGCCCATAGGTCAAAGGTTTGGCTCGGCTGAAGGGTAAGGCTGATAGCCCGGTCATCATCGGTGATATGAGGGTGGCACCGACTGGATGTCTATAGGATCAAGGATAATCGACTAGAGGGGGATGAATAGGAGGTTTCTAAATTTTTAACTTTAATTGCACTTAATCAAATTTCTAAACAAGAATTGCAATAATGAAAATTTTACTACTAAGATTTCTGGTGATCACAAGTACTCTAGCAAGTTAAAGAAGAATAATCAAGAATTCTAGTCTCAAGAATACTTAAATTTACTAGTGTTAAGAATAGAACACAAATATAACAAATTGCAAGACACGAGAAAATGAGAGACACGAATTTTTATCCTATGGTCTCGGAGACTTGTTGATCTCCTTTAATCCATGTTGTGGTGACTTGAAATTCTTCAAGCCGGCTCTGCTCGCTGGAGCCTTCCTCGATCACTCGTGGTAGCTCTTCCCCACTCTGGGTAGGCGAGCTCCTAGCCTTCATAACCGACTGGGCCTTCTCACATGCTTCTTTGAGAGGTCACCAATACCACATGCTTCCAAGCCATCTAGGAGGCGGAAACCTCTAAGAGTAATAGACTTGATGTTTGCTTGAGGCTTTTGAGTGCTTCCAAATGGCTCAACTAATGCAATGCACTCCAATTTCCTCCCCACAACTCACAAGTCAAGAATTGAATGCACTTTTTAGTGGACAAGTTTGCTTGGGCTCTAAATGAATTCAATGGAGTCACCAACCAACCTTCAATACAGGTGGGGGGTATTTATAACCCCCCACAAACTCAACTAGCCGTTACAGTAAAGAAACCAGGAAAAATCGACTAGTCCGGCACTACCGCACTCTAGGGGCCGGTAGTGCTGGATTTGGCTCCAACGGCTAATTTTCGCATTAAATGCACTATGATATAGCCGTTATATAAAAATTCCCCCAAGGTCGGCACTACCGCTATATGGTTCGGTAGTGCCACATCCTCAACTAAGCAAAACCATCAATTCTGTTAAAAAGCTACCGCAAGTGTTTGATTGGCACTATCGCTAAATGCGGCACTACCGCTCCATCCCTCCGGTAGTGCCGGATTTTGAATTTTCTGAAAAACTCCCTTCTGTAAAAAAGCTACTGCAGGTATTTGGCCAGTACTACCGCAAAAGTTCGCAGTACTGCACTAACTGACCGGTAGTGTCGCTTAACTTCTGAAGGCAAGTTTTCAATAAAATTTGATGCAAAGATGATCTAATAAGAGTAGTGAGCCATTTGGATCACATTTTGGAAATCAAGCTACCAATCGAATCCCCCTTGATAGTACGGCATCTAAACTTGGCAACCCGATCTGTCTCCAACACCAAGATTGGCAAAAAGCTAGAAAATGAAACCTTAATCTTTGTACCTTGGTTACTTTTTCGTGATGCTAACTTCTTTTCCTCATACATTTCATGTTTCTACATTCTTCGATCTTTGAACCAACCTGTTTTCAGTATACTTAGATAGAAAGAGTTAGTCCTTTAACCTTGATTGTGATTAATTACCAAAACCATAACAAAAGGGTCTAGATGCTTTCAATCTCCTCCTTTTTGGTAATTGATGACAATCCTCATGTATAAATTAAAACAAGTTAAAATTTTGAGTAAGCAACTAATAGAAGCTTAGTTGCATACAAAGAGATTCTATTTTAACAATATTTTGCCTTTAAAGATAAATGTGTATTAGGCTCAAAATATTGTTAAATGAGAAAAACTGCCCCTACACATATGCTTGGATGGTGATTTTGAGTACACATGTGCTTGGATGATGATTTTGAGTTAATACACAAATGTCTATATAGCATTTTTTTTGAAATTTTGGCAGAGTTTCAACTGTATTTTGAAATCGAGGACATTAATGCAGGCAATGAGAAATTCATTATAAAATGAGATTATGATAAAGATGAATAATCACAATAGGAACATAAACTTAAACTGATAAGCAAAAGACGCAAAAGACAAGATAACTGACATTCAAAAGCAAATAGTCAAATAACCATGACAACCATGTTTAAAGGAAAACAACCACAACCAAAAGGAAACGAGGTTCATTAGCTGTTTTACATAATATATATAGCACTAAGTACTAAGCTAATCTCTTCGAAGATCACCACCACTTCTAGTCTTCAATTCAACTTTCCTTCTCCCCCTTTGTCATCAAATACCAATAAAGGAGCTCAAGCGGGGGGGAGGAGGTGAAGGAGAAGAAGCACCACTGCGACCTCGGCCATGACCATCGATGAAAAGTGACTGGAAGAAGGTCATTGCGAATCTGATCGACGGTCGTACAAATGCCGTCCAAGCACTCTCGAACCTCCTCAACCATCTGACGGGTTTGAAATTGGTATTCATACACAAGAGCGAAGTGATCCATCATGTTGGAATGAAGGCTCTCAAGACTAGCAAGAAAAGCATCGGGTGCCGGAGGAGCTTGAGTTGCTTGGGTTGCTTGCTCCTAAGCTTGAGTTTGCTCTGTTTCTTGCTGCTGCTAAAACTGCTGCTGGCCAATGTGGTGCAAGACTTGAGAAGGAGCAACCCGGGGCTTGTAGGGCTTATGAAGTGTAGGTGTAGGACTGTACCCTACCACCCTTCTGATCAGTGTCATGATGTAAGGAGCAAAGTAGATTGTCCTACCCCTTTCTCTAGCAGACTGCTCCATTTCTTTCATAATGAAGTTCACTACGTTAAATTTCTATTTTGACATGATTTTGGCAATTAAATTCCATGCATAGCCCCTTATATCATCAAAGTTGCCGCTCTTTGGATGGATTGTGACCCTTATGATTTTATTCACCATAATAGGCTGGAGACGCAGCCCAGCAAGCTTTCCAGGCTTGACTGCGCGGGATCGATCATAAAAGTTCACTACTGCACTTATGCTCAAGACAGGATCATCATGAATTTGGGGATATCCACTATGGAAGATTCCCAAAGTATGCTCAAAATCTTCTTTTGTAGCTGTATATAATCAGGAATATGTCATCCATGTGAGGGAGTCAAAAGTCTCTGGGATAAACAGAGTAGCATAGAACTGCTTGATGATCTTCTCATTATAATCTATCCTCCCTCCAGGAAAGTGATATAGTCCAACTCCTCCAAAAAGCTTAGGAATGACTGCAAAGTCTTGCTGATCCCTGATATGGTTCCAACTGACCCACATCTGATTTGCAAAAGCCTTATCTGAATAAATCTGCGATAGACTTTTTGCTGGAAGAGGGAGTGGAATCTAGGGTCGGTTGTGTTGCGAGGCAGGAGATACTGATTTTCTCCTCTGAGAATAAAGTACTTGTCTCCTTTGATTTGAGAGGGATCATTTTTGTATTTTCCTGCTTGAGCCAACTCCTCGTCATCATAACTTTCCTCCTCCTCTATCTCATCTTCTTGACTCTCATAAATTTCATCGTCTTGTGGCTCATTCACAGGGCTTTTTCCCTTTTTGGACCTCAAAGTCCCAGCAGACACTTTCTTTGAGCTGCTGAGGATCTAATTGCAATGGTGAAAGAGTCATCACTGCTCCCACTATCCGTGTCAGGTGTAGGGACTCCACGACCACGAGTAGACTTCCTGACACCCCCACATCCTCGACCCCAAAAGGAACCAGCCCCAAATGCAGGATTCCTTGTTCGAGGCATAATTTGAGGTGATCACAAAAATTTGGGATGAGAGCATTAACAAGGTAGGATTTATCTCGAGAAAATTAAGAAGTATGAATTGTAATGGGCATATATTCAGAGGGTACCATTGATGAGCTTGCTTTTCATGGGTGGCACTACTGCTCAAAGAGGCCGGTAGTGCCGGCCATGTATGGCTAGAACACGACCAGTATCCCTGAAACCTCATTTGGACGAAATCATGTGTTTAGTGAGGATTAAAAGATTAAATAGCAGTAGATAACTTCTATTTAATCTAATCCATCAAGTTTTTGCACAAAATTTTGCAACAATTCATATTATTCAACATTCTCAATCAAACCCTAGATTGCTCAAAAAGGGAGAAAGAACAAGAGGGATGAAGAATGAGGGATACCTCTTGAGGGAGAGATGCACAAGCACTGAATTCAAGAGGAGAATGGGCAAGAATTTTCAATTTTTGATGAAGATTTGGAGCTAGGGTTTGAGGAGAGGAGAGAGACTTTTGAGGATGGAGGAGAGGAAGAGCAACCGGGCATAGGAAAAAGAAAGAGAGAGAAGGGATAAGCACTGCCGTAGCGAAGAATTTAACTCTGTTTAACTGCCACTTTACGACAAGAGTGGCACTACCGCTTATTTTCATCCGGTAGTGCCGGCAAAGTCAGTACTACCGCATAACATAGCCGGTAGTGCCGACGTCCACTAGCTCGGTAGGGGAAAACATAAAGAAAACGTTACGAAATAGCTCATATGTTTTCAAAACTTAGTGATAGCATATTTGAGCATTTCCAACTAAGAAAGTTTTCAAGAAACACTAGATTAAAATAATTTTATTCAAAATAGGGCTTAGGAAAGATGAAAAGATTATGAGAAACATAAATCTAAACCAATTATGAGACACTTTAGGATTAAGCTGTTTGAGTCTAAAATACCCTTTAGAAGTCTAGAAATATTAATATTCTAGCTCTAATGGTCATGACTCAATTTGTGCTTTAGATAGATCGATATAGATCAATTTGTAAGATCAAGAATTTATCTTCCTTTCCTCCTTTTTTAAAATTTTTGAGAATTATCATTTTAATTTTAGAAGAGTATGGGTGTATATATATATAAATAGAGGAAATGAGTCAAGTGTATAGGGATACTTATTTTGATCAATATGAAAATATCAACATATGATAATTTTAAATAATTTTGATTTTATACCCTTCCCTTTTTATGCTATTTTGAAGAGTAGTGAGCACTTATTTGATATTTTCACATTTCTAGGGATGTAGTATACATCGAAAAGGTATAACACTCCCCCTAAATGTGTTACTCATCAGGAAATCCAATCAAACAAATAGAAACAATGAAGACTCAATCATTTTGCACAAGCTTTTAATTAATATTAGAGAAGTCTATGACATTTAATTCATTCCTCAATTTACAAAAACGAGCTTCATCTAAGGGCTTGGTGAGGATATCGGCCAATTGATCTTCGGTTCTAATATAACTAATCACAATATCACCTTTGCTCATATGATCCCTTAAGAAATGATGGCGAATATCTATGTGTTTGGTTCTTGAGTGTTAGACCGGATTGTTGGCAATTTTAACAGCACTTTTATTGTCACACAAGAGAGGACCATTTCTAAAATTTATTCTACAATCCATTAAAGTTTGCCTCATCCACAATAATTAAGCACAACAACTACTGTAACATCCCAAAATTTCATTTCAAAAATAGGATAAAAAAATATTTTAAATTATTATTGTATTGGTTGTCTCAAGTTTATTTGTCTCCTCTTTATTTTCTGGATTTCTCTAGAGTTCAAAAGAAAAAGACTTTTGCCTATTTTTAGAAAAACTTAAAACTATTTCCTTAAAAAAATAAAAACCCTATTTAAGTTGGAATTAATTTTAAAAAAAATATATCACAAGGAACTTCGGAGAATTTTTGCATTATTTGTTAAATCCTGATTTCAAAACCTTTCCAAAAGTCTCATCAATTAAAAATATAGTTTGGAGATAAAATAAAAGATTTGATTTTGCTAAACCTATCTTAATTAATATAAATAAAGCTAAGGGAATTTCTGCGAAATTTCCTACAATTATCAAATTATATATTTTCTAAAGCCTTTCCGAAAGCTTTAACAAAATAAAAATATATGTTGATATAAAAATAAAATATTTTGGTGGTACGAAAATATTTTAGTTGATCTCAAAATGTCCTAATCAAACTCCTTGAATTTTCTTAGAATTTTTGGGGTTGTTTTAGTATTTTGCAAATTAAAAAGATATTAAAAACGATATAAAAGTATTTACTGTACATGAATAAAATTATTATTTTATGAAATAATATTTTATTTGTGTTACTAAGGCTGTGAGTGACGTTCCAGATTTTTTCCGGATTTTTGAACCGTCGTTTGCTATTTATGTTGGTTTTATTGGTTAATTCGGATTAAATAAACAGTATGCTACAGTAATTCCGGCAGTTTCCAGTCAGTTTTCAGTCATAACTCCGGCGAGCGTTTCCTGACGATCCGCTGGTCCGATCACCCTATAAATTGAACCACAGATTTTTATATGCGTTCTATTTACAACTCAATTGGAATTTTCCCCATCGGAGTTCTGGATCTCCCTACGTGAGATATTCTTTTCAACTCTGGCGAAAACTTCGGCGAGCTCTCCTGGTCACTCCAGAACTTATTTTGATCTGAAATTTTTATCAGAGCTTGCTCTTATTGTCCTCTACCTCCAGTAAAATCAGATTTTGCAACAACATATCGGAGCACCTTCAGCCACCGATTTCTTTCCCAACGCCGGCGAGCTTTTCCTGTTGTTCCATTGCTCCTTTGTAGCTGAAAATTGAACCCTAAACGCGTCTCCACATTCCCCACATTATACTCAAAAATCAGCATCAGAATTGCTACGGATCTCCCTCGGCAAGCCTTCTTCCCCAACTCTGGTGAGAACTTCGGCGAGCTCTACCGGACGCTCCCGAACTCCGTTCATCCTCAAATTTCTTGTGGAGCACTCCCATGATGGTTGCAACACCCCTGTGAAACAGTTTTGGAAGATTCCAAACAGAGCACCGCCGGCGCACCGAGCCGTCCGCGCCGCCCCCAACGTCGGCCTGTTTTGGCATCGCGTTCCCCGTCAACTCGTCGACTCTTTTCAAGATCCGTCTATGTCATGTCGTGCCTCAAGATACTCTCTGTCTTTCATCCAAATTTGGTGCAATTTCATCTACTGGATCAAAAGTTATGGCCGCCCAAAGATCAAATCTTACCGGAGCCCGTTCTCCCTCGTTTTTGCGAGTTTGGCCGTGAAATTTTTATGGTATACTTCTCTTGATGTCCCCTACATGGTGCTCACCCTAACCCATGGTTTTGACCTTATGATTTTGTGCAGAAAATTCTTTTCTCCGATCAGACTGCTTTGCGGACAGCAGAAAACTTCGTCGCGCGTTCCCCGTTGATCCAGAAGGTAAAACTCAGATCCATTTGAGTCATATTGTGCCAGATATTCCCAGATAACTCTCTGTAAAATTTGGTTAGGTTTCGTGCAGTACTTTAATAGTTATGGCAGTTTGATCTATTAGCTCTTGATGCCGTTCATCGGCAGTTTGTGATAAAACCGTTGGGTTTCTGCCAAATCCGGCAATATCGTTGAGTTCGTGTCACCGCGTTCTACGCGATAGACATTTTCCCTTTGCTGTTGCGTCTACCGAAATTATTTTTATTCGTCGGCCGCCGCCTTTTGCCGCCGCCGCGCGTTGTCTTGTGCCGCCAACCATTTTGGTTTGACGTGGCCAGGCCATTGTGCCCAGTAGACCATTATTCCCTGTTTTGCCCATCGGCGATGTTCATTTGGTCTCCATTTGCCGTCAAAGCCTTAATCTAAAACTTACCCGTCATCGCTTCGCCTCCGCCGTTAACGTTTCGCCGTTAGCGTTTCATCGTTAACGTTCCATCGTTAACGTTCCGCCGTTAACGTTTCGCCGTTAACGTTCCATCGTTAATGTTTCGCTGTTAACGTTTCGTCGTTAACGTCCCGCCGTTAACGCTTTGCTCTCATCGTATCGCTATCATCGCATGGGTGCATGCAAGTGGAAGCCCTAATGTGATGTTCTTACCTTTTCTATCGCCTTATTGTGATCTAGCCCATCACGTTGAGTTCAACCTCGTATTCCTGTCATCACCGCCTCGTCGTCGTCGAGTTCCGTCTTCGATGTAAGACTAACCTCTGGATCGAACCGTAGTGGATGTCGATCCCATCCGTTCTTGTCTTATCCTTGAAAATCTAATCTACCATTAACCTAGAATTCATTCGTGGTCTTGGTCGCTAGACCATTGATCATGTGTCATATCCTTGTGCCATATCTAATCTATCAGCTTGTCTTTCTTTTGTTTGATTGTGTATCTACTTAGTCAACGAAAGTCAACCTCGAGCATCTGCTTAGTTCATGGCGAACTAACATAACTTCGTGGATCCGGTCTATAGATAGAGAGCCCATATGTCATGGTCTATCCAATCAAGATAATAACTTCAAAAGAAATATTCTTTCATGGTCTATCCAATCAAGATAATAACTTCAAAAGAAATATTCTTTGGAATACTATTCTTTCTCTCTCAGTTATCAGTCTTTTCCTTTTTGGTGTATTTTTCTGAAAGCTCATTCTCTTTTGTCTAATCTTTGATCTAATCTATTCAAGTTCCTTGATTCATCTAAGCCATTGTGATCCATTATTATCCGTTCCTAATTTGGAGTTTATTCGAATTGTCTTTTGAGTTGTGTTGTATTCGTGTTTCTTTATCGTTAGACGCGTTGTTCGGAAGTCATTCAAAGAAGCTGAAGATCAAGGAAGTAAAGATTGAAGATCGAAGATCCAGAGTCAAAGATAAAGAGTAAAGAATAATAAAGATAGCAAGGGCCAAGCAAGTTATACTTTGACCATGTTGATCCTAGATTTTGAAATATATTTTGTTTCAAACTATGCATGCTAATTCAACTAAAAATGGATTTAATTATTTTAGGTGAATTAGCTAATCAACCAAGTTGTTATGCCACCTTGTTATTATTCATATGCCATGATCTCTTTGTCAAACTTAGGTGGTCAATATTAGTTGGTTGAGATGATATTGTGCCAACACGGGAGGCTAGACCGTGAATAGTTGCTTAGCTTTGCATATACCGTGAATAATCTTTTAAAATACAAAGGTTAATATTGATTAATGGAATATGCAATGAATTTTGAAATGGTGTGATGTGTTGCCACACGATGATGTTGATATATGGAGGCCTGTGTGGTTCCATATGGATGTTGAGTTGTTGTTGGCATGTGTTGCACAATGATCAACTTGGGAAGGAAATGATTTTATTTGGGGCAAGTGGACCGAGGCTTCGTGCCAAGTGGGACTTCGTGGCAATTGGGGGTGGGTTGAGTGTTGTGAGGGCTGTGTGCCAAAATGTGAGAGAAGGATGTCTTGCCTTGGTCAGCTAAGGACCTTACCTTGCAAGCCTTTGACCTGAGTCTCTCGTACAACCACATGTCGAATGGGAAGACCTAGTTTAGTAGGATTCGATGTCTTACCTTGGATACCACGGGTGGCGATTACATGGGGTAATCAGACGGGGAGCGTGCTCGTGCTACTGCTTGGTACCCTATCCAACGGTGTTAAATCGGCCCTATACTTGACTCTGTGTGAGGGAAGTGATAGTGGAGGCAACACGAGAGGTTCCTAGGTGGAGATAGAAATTTCGAAAGGCTTTGTTATGATCACTCATTCGCATACTCTTGTATGGCGATTCACTACCGACGTGGTGAGTTGATTATATCTTGTGGGTAAAGTGTACAACCTCTGCAGTGTGTAAAAACTATTGAATAGCCGAGTCCACAGAGATCGACAATGCTCAGGATTACAGATCAAGGGGTAGTGTTTTGAAAATAAAATGGGATGGAAGGTCATGTGCGAGTTGATGATGAAAGTTGATTAAGGACCTGTTTGTCCAAAATAATGTGGAAAACAATTGAGAAACTTATTATGCTATTAAAGTTTTGCTGCTTTTAATCTAAATAAAAATAATTCAAAATATTGATGCAATGCAAAATAACCAATTGAGCCATTCCTTTGTAACAAGCCATGCATGTAGTAATAGAAGCGCATTCATGCATGACTTGTTGAGTACGGGTGTACTCACCCTTGGGCAAAATTTTACCGTAAGAGAAGTCTACACCAACGTGGAAAGAGGAGTATACCGAGGGCGAGAGAACTAGGAGCAAGCCTCACGAGGCGCTGTGGCTAAGATGGATCACCATGACGTTTAATTTCCGCTGTTGAATTATTTACTCTGATCATTGTAAGCCCTGCGTGGCAAACTATTGTAAGGGACCATATGGTCGTACAACTCGTTTATATACATGATTGATGTACTTTATTTATCATTCCGCTGAGTATGTTGTGGTATATTATCCCTGTTTAGCCTGTGTGCACTAGCGCGATCCTGGACTAGTGCAGAATACACAGAGTGTCCGGATTTGCAAATTTGGGGCACGACAACTACCGGCGGAAATATATTCGGCTTCGGTGGTGGATAGAGTAACAGAGTTTTGTTTCTTGGAGAACCATGACACTAGAGATCTACCTAACAATTGACAACTCCCAGAAGTGCTCTTTCTATCCACTTTATAACCCGCATAATCAGAATTTGAATATCCAATCAAATCAAATTTAGCACCTTTGGAATACCACAGCCCTATATTTGAGGAATAATTTAAATATCTTAGAATTCTCTTGACGGCCATTAAATGATATTCTTTCGGAGATGCTTAAAAACGTGCACACATGCAAACACTAAACATGATGTCGGGCCTAGATGCGGTAAGATAAAGTAAACTACCAATCATAGATCTATAAAGTTTTAAGTCTACCAGTTTACCTCCCTCATTTAGGTCTACCTCCCTCATTTAGGTCGAGATGCTCGTTGGATGCCATTGGAGTCTTTATAGGCTTTGCATCTTCCATGCCAAATCTCTTGAGTAGATCCTTAATATATTTTGTTTGACTCACGAATATTACATTTTTGAGTTGCTTGATTTGAAGTTTGAGAGAGAAACTTAATTCTCCGATCATGGACATTTCGAACTCCCTAGACAACATATCACCAAATTCTTTGCAAAACTCTTCATTAGTAGAACCAAAAATAATGTTATCAACATAAATTTGACATACAAAGAAATCTTCATCAATTTTTTTTTGTAAAGAGTGTAGTATCAACCTTCCCTATTTTGAAACTTTTTGAAATTAGAAAATCTCTAAGTCACTCATACCACACTCTAGGAGCTTGTTTGAGACCATATAGTGCTTTAGGGAGTTTATAAATATGATTTGGGTGTTTAGGGTTTTCAAAACCAAGAGGTTGTTCTACAAATACCAACTCGGATATTTGTTCATTTAAAAATGCACTGTTTACATCCGTTTGAAATAATTTAATATCAAAAAAAGACACAAATGCAAACAAGATTCTAATAGCTTCTAATCTAGCTACGGGAGCAAAAGTTTCACCAAAATCCAACTCTTCGACTGAGTGAAACCTTACGCTACTAATCTAGCCTTATTTCTTACCACAATACCATTTTCATCTTGCTTGTTTTGGAAAACCCATTTGGTGCCAATGATGTTGTATTCCTTGGGTCTTTTAACTAATGTTCAAACATCATTTCGAGTAAAATTATTTAGTTCTACATTTATTGCATTCACCCAATCTGGATCGTTTAAAGCTTCATCTACATGAGTAGGTTCAAGAGAAGACACAAAAGAGTAATGTTCACAAAACGAAGCAATACGAGATCGAGTTTGAACATTCTTACTCACGTCACCCAATATTTGATCTATTAGATAATCTTTGGAGAGTCCATGATGTATCCTATGAAGTTGAGATTGAACTTGTTGGTCATCCTTCTTTCTTCTCTTCCACATCAATAGGTTGAGCTTGTCTTAGCATGGTAGAAGGTTCAACTTGAGTAGATGTGGGTTGATCTTCTTTATTCACTTCCGGCTTCACATCTCCAAGCGTTATGTTCTTCATAGCTTCTCTTAATCCTTTATCTCCTACATCATCCAAGTTTTCTTACTCTTCTTGAGAGCCGTTAGTCTCATCAAATTCAACATCACAAGTTTCTTCTACAAGCCCTTTATTTTTATTAAAAACACGATAAGCTTTACTATTTGAGGAATAGCCAAGCAAGAAACCTTCATCACATCGACTTTGAAATTTTAAAAGCCGAACACCCTTTTTCAAAATATAACATTTGCAACCAAAGACTCGAAAATAAGAAATATTCAACCTTCTTCCAACAAGAAGTTCATATGAAGTCTTTTTCAAAAAGACATTGCAAATGAAGTCTATTTGTCATGTGGCAAGTGGTATTGATGGCTTCTGCTGAAAAACTATCGGAAGTGCCATATTCATCAAGCATAGTTCTTGCCATTTCAATCAATGTTCGATTTTTCCATTCCACAACTCCATTTTGCTCTAGAGTGTAGATAGTGGAAAGTTCATCATAATAATCTTCAATTCTTGTATTTTTGAGCTCAGAACTATTATCACTACTATTTTTATTTTGAAATCAAATTCATTTTGAGCCCTTTTTGCAATTTTTTTTAAAAAATTTGGAGCTTCGGATTTATCATCTAAAAAGAACACCTAAGTATACTGAGAATAATCATCAACAATGACTAAGTAATAAGAATTTCCTCCGATGCACTTATAGGTTGTCGGGCCAAACAAATCTATATGTAAGAGCTCAACGGTCTAGAGATGGACATGATACTTTTTGAAGGATGAGAACTAGCTACTTGCTTGCTGGCTTGACAAGCACTACAAAGTCTATTTTTCTCAAACTTCACATCTTTCAAACCCACAACTAGATCATTCTTGAAAAGCTTTTTAAGTTGAATCATCCCAATATGAGTTAATCTTCAATGCCATAACCATTCTAAGGAGGTTTTTGCCATTAAGCACATTTGAAGACAAGAGTCATTTGAGTTGAAATCAACCAAATGCAAATTTCCAAATCTAAAACCTTTGAATACTAAGGAATTATTATTTTCTTTTGAAATAACTACTCCATTTCTAGAAAAACTACAAATAAGACTAAGATCACATTTTTTAGCAATGGATAGCAAATTAAAATTTAATGTTTCAACTAGTGATACATTTGAAATGGAGAGGTCATTTGAGATAGCAATTTTACCCAATCCCAAAACCTTTCCTTTACTATTATAGCCAAAGGTGATCTTGTCATGTTGTCCACTCCCCGACTCAAATGTGGTGAACATCTTTCAGTCATCGGTTATGTGTTGAGTGCATCCGCTATCCAACACTCAATGCCATCCAGCGGTCTTATAGTTCACCCACAAAAGAAAATCAAACTCTTTTAGGTACCCAAATTTGTTTGGGTCCTTGGAGATTAGTAATAAAAGTTTTGGGCACCCATACGGCTTCTTTCTTTGGCCAATTATAGGAATCTGTTGAATATCTAAATATGGGATATGGGCACGCACCATAAAGTCGGAGACCATGTCACGCACATGCTTACCATTACCAGGATATTTCGTATATCTCTAGCCTGAGTCTGCGGGATAAGGTGTACGTGGAAAGGATATCCCCTGCAGGGAAAGTTCCAATCCTACTCTTGATACGAGGAGACCCACTCGAATACACCCAATAGTTATGGAAGTTCAGATATGATACGGGGATTATAACGGCAGAAGGACTCCTCATCGACCACAACTCGGTACTCCAACCTACTCTATAAGGATCAGGGAGGACGTCGTCAAGGACAAGCCCATCCAGAGCTGATCAAAAGCGAGTGCAAGCCTAAAGAAGCCATTGCGACCCTTAGCGATTTAGCATAGCCATATACAAGCTGTAGTCTAGCCATCCCCTAGATTCGTAGTTCTTCCTTGTAATCAGGGATACCCCACCAATCTGTAATTTCTTCATCGATTTCAATCATCGCCGACACAAGAGTAGGGTATTACTCATCGACGAGGCCCGAACCTGTCTACATTGCGTGTTCCCTCTTACGTGTTTGACCCTGCATATCTCGAAGGTACCCGAATATAAGTGTGCTGTCGATAAATAACCTTCGACAGCTAGCACGCCAAGTAGGGGCCTTCAGCTATTTTTGTAGGTTAAGCATGTCCTTAACACGCGTCAACACTAGAATTCTTGACATCAGCCAAGCCCCGCCAATGGGCTCTGAGATCATCTTTGGAACCATGGTGTGCCAATGGGGTCTGGCCAGTAGCCTCAAGCATATCGGCTTCATCGGGTCTTATTCTAAGAACCCAAGCCGAGAGGTGTGTTTCATCGAGTTTGACCCTCCATGTAAGACTAACCTCTGGATCGAACCGTAGTGGATGTCGATTCCATCCGTTCTTGTCTTATCCTTGAAAATCTAATCTGTCATTGACCTAGAATTCATTCGTGGTCTTGATCGATAGACCATTAGCCACATGTCATATTTTTGTGCCAGACCTAGTCTATCTTCCTTTTGGTTGACTGTGCCGCTCGATCAACAAAAGTTAACCTCGAGCATCTGCTTAGTTCATGGTGAACTAACGTATCATCGTGGACCCGGTCTATAGATCGAGAGTCCATATGGCATCGACGATCCAACCAAGATAATATTCTTCGGACTATTATTCCTTCTTTCCCAGTTATTAATCTTTCTCTTCGGTGTATTTTTTTCCCGAAAGCCGTTCTCTTTTGTCTAATCATCGACCTAATCCATTTAAGTTCCTAATTTCATCTAAGCCGTTGTGCCCAATGTTATTCGTTCTTAAATTGGAGTTTACTTGATTTGCTTTTTGAGTTGTGTTGTATTTGTGTTTCTTTATCGTTAGACACGTTGTCCGGAAGTCATTCAAAGAAGTTGAAGATCAAGGAAGTAAAGATTGAAGATCGAAGATCCAGATTCACAGATAAAGAGTAAAGATCAATAAAGATAGCAAGGGTCAGGCAAGTTGTGCTTTGATCATATTCAACCCAATTACTAATATCACCTTGCCATGATTATTTGTATGACGTAATTCATTTGTCACCCTAAGGTGGTTGATTAATAGTTGGTTGTTAATACTTGCCAACGTGGGTTGGTTAGATCGTGTATAATTGCTTAGCCATGCCACGCAACACATGTCTTTTGAAAATAAAAGGATAATACTGATTAATGGATTATGAAATGTGTTTGTGAAATGGTGTGACGTGTTGCCACACGATGATGTTGATATGTGGAACCAGCGTGGTTCTACATGGATGTTGAGTTGTTGTTGGCATTGTGTTGCGCAATAATCAACGGGGTGATAAAGGATTTAGACTGGGGCAAGTGGCAAGTGGCTTTATGCCGTGGGCCATCGTGGCATTTGGATGGGTTGAGTGTTGTGAGGGTCAGGCGCCAATTTTGAGAGAAGGATGTCTTGCCTCAGTGGGTTAAGGACTTCACCTTGCAAGCCTTTGACCTGAGTCACTCGTACAACCACATGTCTGAATGGGAAGACCTAGTTTAGTAGGATTCTGATATCTCACCTTTGATACATCCGGGTGGCAGTCATCTAGGGGTGATCAGATGGGGAGCGATACTGTCTTTGCGGCTTGGTACCCTATCCAACGGTGTTCGTCGGTCCTATACTTCGGCTCAGAGTGAGGGAAGTGATAGTGAAGGCAACCTGGAGAGGTTCCTAGGTTGAGATAGAAGTTTCTGAAAGGCTTTGTTATGATCACTCATTCGCATACTCTGGTATGGCGATTCACGGCTGACGTGATGAGTTGATTGTATCTTGTGGGTAAAGTGTACAACCTCTGCAGAGTTAAAAACTATTCGAATAGCCGAGTCCGCGGCACTGGACAATGCTCGGGGATTACAGTCAAGGGGTAGAGTTTTGAAAATAAAATGAGGTTGGGAATGTGAATAATGTGATATGGAAATTGGTTAAGGATGAGAAATGTTTTACCTAAGAATGATTACGAAATTTATTATGGGTATTATTTGTTTTACTGCTTTTCTATCTATTATGCTTATTTGTGAATGCTGATTTACTGCAAAAGAACCATTCAGCCATTCCTTTGGAATAAGCCATGCATGTAGTAATAGAACTGCATTCTGTGCATGACTTGTTGAGTACGGTTGTGTACTCACCCTTGCTTTAACAAAACATCACCAGTTGAGGAGAAGTCTTTGTCTTCGAAGAAGGAGAAGTTATGCAAGAAGGCGAATATCTAGGAGTTGAACCATGTCAAATGCCTGTGGTATTTTGAGGGATTCAGCGACGTTCTTCGTTCCGCTGCTGTTCGTTTTACTCTGAGTTGAAGCCATCTAGGCTTCACAATTGTAAGTTGACTTTATGGTTATTCAACATGTTATATTAATAGATGAATACTTTATTTATTATTCCGTTGTGTATGATTGTGATACTTATCTTTGTTAACTGTGGGCACTAGCTACTGATCCTGGGACTAGTGCTGAAAACACAGAGGGTTTCCGGATTGCGAATTCGGGTCCCGACAACTGGTCAACGGGCTTCGGATAGCCGCAACACTAGGAATCAAGCGATTACTCGTGAAAGGGGACTCACTGCTAGTCATAAACCAAGTGCAGAAGAAGTACCAGTGCTCAGATGACAACATGGCAGCATACCTGAACGAGGTCCGCAAGCTGGAGCATAAGTTCAAAGGCCTCGAGGTAAGGTATATCCGGCGAAGTGATAACGCCGCCGCCGATGAACTTGCCAGGCTCGCTTCGTCCCATTCGCTTGCACCATTGGAAGTCTTCGTGGAGAAACTCCCCAAACCATCTGTCTCCTCTCCGTGAGAAGCAGATGCTGCCCAACTTGACCAGTAGCCTGATTGAGTCAGCGAGGCAGAACTCGCAGACACGGAAGTTGCACTACTCGAACGCGAGCCAACCTGGATGACTCCATTTTGGGCCTACCATGAAGGTCGAGAGATCCCTAACGATGATGCCTCAGTTGAGAAAATTGCATGTAAGTCCAAGCCCTACGCATTGGTAGACGGCAAGCTCTATCAGAAAGGGAGTAACAAAATCTTGATGAAGTGCATCACTCAGGAAGAGGGCAATAAAATATTGCTCGATGTTCATGGAGGCATCTTTCGCAACCATGCGTCCTATCGCACCCTAATTGGGAAGGTTTCCCGGCAAGGGTTCTATTGACTAACTGCCCTCCAGGACGCTTGCGAGCTGGTGAAAAAGTGCGAAAGCTATCAATTCTACGGTAAGCAAACTACCCAACTAGCCCAAGCCCTGTAAACTCTTCCTTTGTCTTGGCCCTTCTTTGTCTGGGGATTGGACATCTTGGGACCATTCCCGAGAGCCCAAGGAGGTTACAAGTTCCTGTTCGTGGCAATCGATACATTCACCAAATAGATTGAGGCCGAACCTATCAGGAACATCACCTCAGAAGTAGCCAAGATGTTCATGAGGAGCATTGTTACTCGATTTGGCATCCCGAATCGAGTAATTGCTGATAACGGTAGCCAGTTCAAGAGCAGTGCTTTTATAGTCTTCTACGAGGAACTGGGAATCAAACTCTACTTCGCTTCTATCACTCATCCTCAGAGTAACAGTCAAGTTGAGTGCGCTAATGGCATGATCTTAAACGGGATAAAGACCCGCATATTCGATAGGCTAAAGGCTTACTCGACCAAGTGGGCGAAGGAACTCCCCTCGGTGCTTTGGGTCGTTCGAACATCGACTAGTCGAGCCACCGATGAAACTCCATTTTTCTTGATCTATGAAGTAGAAGCAGTGCTCCCGACTGAGTTAACATTTAAATCAACTCGAGTGAAAAACTACTCAGAAAAGGAACAAGAGTTAGAGCGAGCAAATGACATCAATCTACTTGAAGAGTACAGAGATCAAGCGTCCTTTTGAGCAACCAAGTATCAGCAAGCCCTGCGCAGGTATCACAGCACGAATATTCAAGAAAGAGAGCTCGATGTTGTGGATTTGGTGTTGTGAAAGGTGCAGAGGCAGGATAACCGCAACAAGTTATCACCTAAATGGGAAGGCTTCTACGTTGTAGTTGAGGCTACTCAACTAGTATCGGTGCGATTATCTACAGCGGATGGCATGATACTTGAAAACTCATGGAACATCGATCAGCTAAGGAAATTCCATGCATAAAAAAAAGTCACATAGACAAAGAACAAACAAGAGCAAGCAAAGATTTCAAGTAAGTAAAAGTTCATTTCATTTATAGTATTAACAAAAGTCTTCTGTTACATTTTTTAGAACATGCTATCCTAGCTACCCTACAACTACTTGCCGTTGAAGGCGTCTCGCCTCTCTTTTCCTCGCTCATGGGCAAGTAGCTGATGGTCCTCAGAAGAGGCTGGTGACCTCGCGGAAGGGGGTCAGAAGAGGCGGCGAGCGGGCATAGACCAGTTGATGAGAAAGGAGCCACCTCCTGTACCACCAAATGTCCTCGACCGCCATCGTGATGGGTTAGAGGGCAAGCAGGCGACAGACAGATGAAGCTACCCCGAGCTTCACCTCCACCGCCAGCGCCAGTGGCCTCGCCTTTTTCTCCTCTGGTGTTGGAAGAGGCGACACCCATTCTCAAGAGAGGGGCAGAGGTGGCATGGTCTTGTGGGGAAGCAGCATGCAGCTTGCTTGTCACTTCCTCCCATTCCTCAGGCCACACCTCCCTCTCGGTGGCCTCCCAGTCGATCTTTTCCTCCTCTTCTTCGGGCTAGACCTCCTTTTTGATTGCGTCCCAGTCAATCTCATCATCTTCGTCATCAGAAAAGATGATGACAATGTACCGAGAGGGCCCCGTAGCAACAGACAGAGGAGGGATTTTGACGGGGGTCTCCCGAGGAGGGGCCCCCTCAAGGATCTCCAAGGAGGGAGATGAAGGTGGTGAGGAGGCCATTAGAATGTTTGAAGCTAAAAGTGATGCAATACCGAAGGAAAAAAAGTGATGCCGAGAAACTGTGCGTCCCATCTATTTATAGCCCTAGAAGTGCCTCAAACCAAGCATCGTAAGCCAATGGGAGTCCGCGTTAGTTTCGATTTACAAAGCGTTCCAGCTGTGCCTTCACATTAATGCAGAAGCTGAACAAACGTCGAGTGAGGGTAGGCCACGCAAAGACCAAAGGATGCAATGGCTACAACAGGCCTCAGTAATAAAGGCGTAAGTGGAAATGGCACTAAGTCTGAGTGGTACGCTCAGGGGCTCGTGCACTCAGACGTGTGATCAAATAATATCAGATGAGACGCTTATGCCCAACTGTCGCCTCGATGGTCCGATCGAGTAGAGAGTCAGGGGCCACGTTGCGCTACCGCTAAGCATGAGACTCCATCAAGTACACTCGAGGGCTTGGCCACTGAGGTGTATGGCCGAGGGTTCTCTTCAAAGGCATTTATGCCTACTCGTCATAACGAGCAATCGAGTAAGAGGTTGAAGATTAGCATCTTTCAAATTCTCACCTCGGCGTAGGCCTCGTCCTCAATTCGAGACACTCATCGAGTAAGGGATCAGGAGTCACGACAAATGCACAAGACTGACACTCCGCTAATACCTCGATCCAGCTATCGAGTGAAGCCGAGAGCAGAATTGTAGCATAATGTTGACTATACTCTACTCCCCACCCGATAGTCTCATCGAGTAGGGAGTGGGGGGCTACAAGTAACTCGATACACGGCACACAGGTAACCCGACACCTTGTTTAATTTTTGCCCTCTGTCGGTTCTCTTTTAATCGATACGGCTATCGAGCAGAGCACACTATAGGTAGAAATTTTTATGTAATAAACACGAATCCCTTTGCACGCATTTACTTGACTTTGTGCCCAACCGGTCAGCAAACGAAGCCAAAGTGCGGCTATGCCTGAACCCGATGACGAGCAATTCTATCATGTGCGCAAATGAGCACCAAATTGTCAGACATCTAACGCTCAGCGGCGGGTGGGAGATTAGGCCTCTAGTCAGTTCTACATGTGTTGTCCGATAAAGCTCAAGATTGCTACGCGGTCTAAGTTGTATGGTCAATGAAGGCTGGCAAAGGATGGTGTAAGTTCTTAGTGTTGTCCACACGGCACGGATATTACGCACAGCCTCTCCGAGCACAAGCTCGGGGCTCAGGAATTTAATAGAATCTCGTCTTAAGTTTTGTGTGTAGGTATAGCCGAAGCACAAGCGCCAATTTATAAGTGCTAACCAAAATTGCATCTATCAGTGTCTCTTTTGTTTCATCGGTAAGGAACCAAAAGCATGACATGAATGGACAAGCAAAATAGTTAGTATCTTTATCCAAAAAAGAGGCATTGAACCAGCATAGACTCCATTACATCAAGGCCATCAGCTTACGAGCTTCGTTCATCCTCACTGTCAAGAGACATTTCCAGCCCGTCCACAAACTGCTCGGCCTGATCTTGGAAGGAGTCGACCAGGTTGTCAACCTTGTCCTCCTCACAAGCGAAGCCATCCTCCAGGCGCGAGAGGTCTAGTTCCGGGTAATGGGAATTCACCATGGCCAGCAAGGATGACATCGCAAGATGAGCCAAATCGGTCATGTGGCGGAGAGTCCTGGACTGCAGAGTGGCTAATGCCGTGTCTATCGCCGCCTTTTCTCCCTCGACCTTCTTCAAGTTCACCTCCAAGGAAGAGTTCCTAGCCCTTAGCGTCTCTGCCTCCGTGAGCAGCTTTTGCTCCCTTGCTTTAGATTCGACCCGAGCTTCCCTCAGTTTCTCCATCTCCAGCCGGAGCCCCACCAACTCATCGTTCTTCATCTGGACGACCCGCTGCTGAGAAGCTACAAGCCGCTCATTTTGTTGCTTAGCTTGCAGGCATAACGTTTTGACGCGACGTAGGGTTTCCGAAAACCACTGTCGGAAGATGGACGGCAGAGGTTAAGAAAGCAGCGAGAAAGGAAAATGAGCTCAAACCATAGAGTCGGTTAAGTGCGTTTGTATACCTGGAGATCTGGTTCCAGGAGCGACCAATGTTTGAGGGGGCCTAAAGGAGGTAGAATCAAGGATGAGGCCACGGGAAGTGCAGCTGGTGCGCCAAGAGCTGGTTCGATTGCGCTTGTGTCCGTTAAGGGCAAGGAATCAGCCAAGGCCATAGCAACTGTTTCCGACGGTAGCGAGGTGCCAGTCGAAACTGGTTCGATCATGCCGATTGGTGGTGAGGAGCCATCAGTAGCACTCTCGATGGCACTGTCAAGTACGTCCTTCCTGCAAAGGAAATTCTCGTGTGACACCTTCCAGTGAGATGGGAGCAATAGAGAGCAATGAATAGGTAATCTTACTTCTTTGTCTTCAATACTACTCTCAACTCGCTCCGCGAGCGAGATCATTTCTTCGGCACCAGCTTAGCCCTGGTGACTGCCCTTTCGGCTGGCTCGGCCGACGGAAGCGGTGGCGTCGGCATATCAGTGACCAGAGAAGCAGCCTACTTGCGCAGAGAAATTATCAGCAATTGATTCAGACTACTAGCCTGGCAAATGATCGTTAATAGTCACTTTACTCTTTCGATTATCTCGGTCGACGAAGGAACTTCTTGGGGCGACGCCTGCAGAGCCACAACCAAACGTTGCGCATCGACAACCAAGGTGTCCCGCTGTTCCTCCAAAAGTTGTTGAACTACGTCAGCAGCGACCTCATAACACCCGAGGGATCAATTGAATGTCACCTGATCCAAAGTCTTCGATACTCAACGGCGTTTCCACCTAGGCGGAGGTGATGGCAATGCTGAACTCCCTGGTCGAGGAGAAACCGCCGCCTCCTACTCTGAAGATGTTTCGATCCTGCTGGGAGCCGGGGCAAGCACAGTGTCCTCCGCAGACGGACCCGCATCAGTAGGGCCTGAGCTCGATGCATGCCCACCATCTCGAGCAAGCTCATCGTCCAGGTCTATGGCCCCCTCCAGCGGTGTGCTGTGCTCGTCCTGCTCGATCTCCTAAAGAGGTTAAAATGAGTTAAACCCTAATGACTGCCTTAGAGCGGCAACAATGGTAAGCACTCGATACATACCTCTCATCGAGGGTTGATGAGAGAATAAGCCTCACAGAGATAAACAAAGACGCTGAGCATTGTGATGGAATTGGGGCTCAGGTGAAAAAGATGGATTTCGTAGAAGTCTAGAACATCAAGCAGAAATTTGGAAGGGGGAAAGTTGAGACCACCGCGGAAAATGGACTCGAAAACAACAGTCTCATCCTCATTCATAGGGTCGGATATTCCTCACCAGCGGAAGGCCTCCAATAGAAGAACGCTCGAGGAGGAATAAGGCCGTCCTTCTCCAGTTCCACAAGATGTTTCTCCGTCATGGTGGATGTCTGCCACATCTACTGGTACATTTCGTCGATGAAGGCCGGTCCTTCGATGAGCCTAGCCATGACCTCCTTCTTCGGGACAACGACCTTGGGGTTGGCGGAAGAGACAAAAGCCATTAGGGATGGCAACGGGTCCGGGTACCTCCGGGTCCAGCCTCTGTGGACCCGGACCCGAGACCCGAAATTTAGACCGGACCGACCGAAGATATCCACGGTCCAAACTCGACCTGACCAGACCGATGGGTACCAGACCGAAACAGGTACCTGACCATCTGCTACTAATGCTACATGCTTTGTTTGCCAGACATTAGCGGATGCATTGCAGCGTGCAGACAAAAAAGTTTAGCTTCATGCTTAAGAATAAAAAACATTTTCAATGGAATTTCAAAAGCATTTGCGGTGGGCCCAAATTTGCGTGAGCCCTTGTCACACGCAACCGCGTTATAGTCCTTCCAGACTTCCAATCGCGTCATTGCCCCAAGCACAAAGATGAGACTAAACGCACGCACGCCTCCGCTTCTTATGTTCGCCTCCCGCGTAGAAGTCTCCGTCGAGTACCGATGTGGGACAAAACAGTAGAACGCTAGGCGTCGGAGGGCTTTTCCGCTCGCGTCTTTTTTCATGGGCTTCTCGCGTCGCGAGCGTCAGCGCGGGGATGGGCCGGCAAACAGCACGCTAGCGCTAAAACTTCAAATCGCCGGCATGTATATTGACTTAACGGGTCTGGGTCTGGGTACCCACGGGTCCAAAATGAGACCCAGACCCGGACCCGAACCGGACTCGAAATAATATACCCGTGGGTCCAAATTTGGACCTAGACCCGGACCCATCGGGTCGGGTACCCGCGGGTACCTGGACCCATGGGTATTTTTGCCATCCCTAGAAGCCATTAGAGCAGGAAGAGGAAGCTCTTAGGACACAAAAGCGCAAGGGCTCAAGGAAACGAGATGAAGGCTTCAAGGGAAGGCTAAAGGCAAAAGCATGAACGGCTACAGTTCCAAATCCGAAGATGTATAAGCTAAAAGTTGTTCAGGCACAACGGTTCGTTTCCTGTCGAACGGCATATTGATCGCCGAAAAAAGTGGAATGATGGCACCGTATTCATCGCAACGTGAGCAATAAATGCTCCAACCACTCAATGTTCAGAATTTCTGACAACAGTTCCAACTCTGCTCAGAGTCGGGTTGACGGGCTAATATCAGGCAGCGCAAGGTTACCCTAAGTACTCGAGTTAGGCTTACTGTAGGGCGCTTGACCCCGCACAACCTACTCGACACTTAGCGATTCCTACTCGCTCGACGTATTCGACCAGAAGCAGGCAAGGCATTACTTGACCAAACCAAGATTGGCAGTAATCGACCCAGCAATCAATGGACACTCCGATGAGCAAAGTTGGGTGCTACTGTCGAATATCCAAATATGGGATATGGGCACGCGTCATAAAGTCGGAGACCATGTCACGCACATGCTTACCATTATCAGGATATTCTGTATATCTCTAGCCCGAGTTTGCGGGATAAGGTGTATGCGAAAAGGATATCCCCTGTAGGGAAAGCTCTGATCCTACTCCCGATATGAGGAGACCCACTCGAATACGCCTAGCAGCTATGGAAGTTTAGATATGATACGGGGATTATAACAGCAGAAGGACTCCTCATCGACCACGACTCGGTACTCCAGCCTACTATATAAGGACCAGGCAGGACGTCGTCAAGGACAAGCCCATCCAGAGCCGATCAAAAGCGAGTGCAAGCCTGAAGAAGCCATTGCGACCCTTAGCGATTTAGCATAGCCATATACAAGCCGTAGTCTAACCATCCCCCAGATTCGTAGTTCTTCCTTGTAATCAGGGATACCCCCATCAATTTATAATTTCTTCATCGATCTCAATCATCACCGACACAGGAGTAGAGTATTACTCATCGACGAGGCCCAAACTTGTCTACATTGCGTGTTCCCTCTTGCGTATTTGACCCTGCATATCTCGAAGGTACCTGAATATAAGTGTGTTGTCGATCACTGACCTTCGACAGAATCTCAACAAATTTAGCAAATATTTTACTGTTTTTATCTTTCTTAAGTAGCAAGAATCATAAACATTATTTTTAGATGCTTTGCCCAAAGGACAATCATTTGCTAGATGTCCTACATCATAACATTTATAACAAAGCTTCCCATTTGATTTTACAAAGTGAGGAGCCTTGTTACTTAATTTCTTATTCTTTTTAGGAATATATCCAAGTCCTCCTTTATTATAAGAACATCTTTGACTATTTAAAATTTTATTTAAAGTATCCTTGCCTTTGAAGCATCTATCTAAACTTTTGCTATGTTTATCCACTTGTTCTTTAAGTTCACTATTTTCTATCATTCAGGTTTCATGGCAAGACATTGAGTTAGAGCATGATGTTGAGGACATATCAATCAAATCATCTCAAGAAGTGGAAGTATTAATTTTTGCTACACTATATGAATCAATTTTTGAGCTAGACATATCATCAATAATTTTGCAACTAATGCCTACATTATTTTGAGGTTTTGAATGGTTCTCGGTAAGGAGAGTCTCGTGAGCTTCTTTTAGTTCCTCATAAGAATCTTTAAGAGAAAGATATTCTTTTCTCAAAGCCTTATGCTTGGACTTTTCTTTGCCGAGATATTCATTCAATTCCTCAAGCATATCCATAAACTCATCATACATAGGCTCATCATCATCTAAAGAGTTTACCTTAACATCTCCTTTTGCCATGAGACACAAAGGAATGACAAAACCCGAAGAAGCCTCCTTGATGGCAACGTCAGCGAGACCCTTCTTTCTTGAGGGTGTGTCATCTTCGGAAGAGTCGGAATACTCTTCTTCAGAATCCCACTCTCCAATATGAGCTTCGTCTTTACCATCTTTTTGAAGCTTCTTGAGCTTCCTCTTTCCTTGAAAAGCCTTCTTCTTCTTAGGCAACTTGTTCTTGTCGTCCTTCTTCTTGGGGCAATGAGAGGCGATGTGTCCCTTTTCATCACACTCATAGTACCGGATATTTGCATACCAGTTTGTGCTAGAGTGTTGCCCCTTTTTAAACTTTTGGGGAGTGTTCGAGATTGAACGTCTCCTCATAAACCTTTTCATTCTTCTCATGAGAAGTGCCATCTCTCCTTAATGTCTTCATCATCGAAGTCTTCAAGCGCCTCGTCACTTGACTCTGCCTTTGCTTTGAGGGCAATATTCTTTTTCTTCGAAGAGCTTTACTCCAAAAGCTCTTTCTTGCCCTTCTTGTAAAGCTCATTCATGATGAGATTTCCAAGAAATCCGGTAGGGATCATTCTTGGCAACTCCGGTGAGTTGAGGAACAAAGTCACCAGAGTCTCATATTTCTCCGAGAGAGCCCTAAGCATCTTACAAACACAAGATCGGTTAGTGATGCTCCAAGACCCTTGAGCTCATTTACTATGTTATTGAGCCATGAGTACATCTCATTAATGTTCTCATTGGATAACATAATAAAACTCTCATATTTAATCCGAAGCATATCCAATTTGGCTTCTTTTACCGAGGATGTACCCTCATGAATTTCTGAGAGGGTTGTCCAAATCTCATGAGCGGTTTCGAGGTTGCTCACTCGATTGAACTCATCCGCATTCAAAGTGCCAAAAAGAGCCTTCATGGCATGAGCATTGAGATAAGTGTTTCACTCTTCTTGTTCCATGGTAAAAGTTGGATTTACTCCGGTTGCGAAACTCTCATCTACAATTCTCCATATGTGCCATCGAAAAATGGCGCCTTGCCTATTGACACCTCATCACTAGTCATCCTTACTCTCTAGGTGGTAAAGCTCTAATAGAGAGTCCAAGCTTTGATACCACATGTAGGATCAAGGATAACTGACTAGAGGGGGTGAATAGGAGGTTTCTAAATTTTTAACTTTAATTGCACTTAATCAAATTTCTAAACAAGAATTGCAATAATGAAAATTTTACTACTAAGATTTCTGGTGATCACAAGTACTCTAGCAAGTTAAAGAAGAATAATCAAGAATTCTAGTCTCAAGAATACTTAAATTTGCTAGTGTTAAGAATAGAACACAAATATAACAAATTGCAAGACACGAGAAAATGAGAGACGTGAATTTTTATCCCGTAGTTTAGGAGACTTGCCGATCTTCTCTAATCCACGTTGAGGTGACTTGAAATTCTTCAAGCCAGCTCCACCCGCTTGAGCCTTCCTTGATCACTCATGGTAGCTCTTCCCCACTCTGGGTAGGCGAATGATCTAATAAGAGTAGTGAGCCATTTGGATGCACCTTTTGGAAATCAAGCTACTAATCAAATCCCCCTTGATAGTACAACATCTAAACCTGGCAAATCGATCTGTCTCCAACACCAAGATCGGTAAAAAGCTAGAAAATGAAACCTTAATCATTGTACCTTGGTTACTTTTTCGTGATGCTAACTTCTTTTTCTCATCCATTTCATGCTTCTACATTCTTCGATCTTTGGACCAACCTGTTTTCAGTATACTCAGATAGAAAGAGTTAGTCCTTTGACCTTGATTGTCATTAATTACCAAAACCATAACGAAATAGGGGCCTAGATGCTTTCATCGTCGGACCAAGGAGCATGAGGGGATTGAGGTGCTTTGGGGGAACTGGCTAACAGCGGCTAAGGTGAGCCAAGGTGGCCTAGCGGCATCGGTATGTAGCGGTAGAGGTGGTGGCTCGCCGGGGAGGAAGGAGAAGGGGGTTTGAGCTCAGCTAACAGGTGGGTGAGCATCAGTAAGCTCAGGGAAACTCGTTTCACCTCTTGGTTCTGACGGAGTTTCACTAGATAAGCCTACCATGAGGCGTCGAATTTGGAGAAGATGACGACCGAGACAACGGCGCTTCGGGAGGTTCTAGCTACAATCAAGGATGCCACTAGGTTTAGGTGACTACGAAGATACTCCAAGCCAAAGGAATTGGTCATTGTTCTCCGGGTTAACTCAATTGGTCTTAGCAGCTTACAGAACTTACTCAGTAGCCACGGTGGTCTTAAGTGGTGGTTTGGGCGAAGCTCGGGCAAGGGAAAAGTGGAGGGGAGGTGCAAGGATTGTAAGGTCGCCTTGGCGACTTAAATAGGCGAATTGTGGACGCGATTTGGTGTGACGCTGCATTTCGGCTAGGTGATAAGAAAGGAGGCCGGTGCGGAATTTTTAGGGAAATGGCAATGCAGGGTATGGGCAAGGCATTGCAGTGCAAAGCATAGGTAAGCACTGTCTTATACGGTGGCCTTGGTGTAGTATGGCGGTTCAAAGAACTTGGTTTGACCAGCAACACAGGCTAAACTGAGGGGAAGAAGGGGTCAGGGCGCGGCTATGGAGAAGAAGGCCTAGGGCAAGGCACAGGTTAGTGAGGCGTAGATTGGTGGGAACGTGGGGCGAGCTCAGCGCCGCAGTATTGCACACGAAAGGGACATGGTGGCGATCCGCGTGTATGCCATGGCAGTAAGTTTGCTGGCTTCTTCTTGCGTGGCACAAATCGGACAAAGGGTGTAGCAGTGCTCAGCTAAGAGGAGCCTATCAGAGAGGACTAGACACACTGCCAAGTAGGCCTGGCTTAGAGTGGACCCCACATGGCAGAGAGAGCAAAAGAAGAAACCCAGAAATCTCAAGTCTGGATAGTCAAGGGTTTTGCATTTAATTGGGTTAACGTTCGTCATCATAGGCTTTTGAATTTTTTTTGTATGGTCCCAATGTAACACCCCGACTCCCCACGGAGACCGGAATGCTACCAACTCCCAAATTCACCAAAAATTTCGGCAGCATCTCCTCTAAAACTATGGACATCCACTCAGCAGACATAAGAGCAATTCAATATAATATCAATCACAAGGACAATTTAGCAACTAAACAACTCCTTAGACAGAAATCACAATAATACAACTATTATCAAGACTTGGCACTGCGCATTATTTAATTCAATTAACGGTGCATTTAGCCGTGCTCGTGCTACTACTCCCTTCCCAGCGAGACAACCTCATCGCACCTGAAAAACAAGTAACAAACAAGCGTGAGTCCAAGACTCAGCAAAGTGCATCAACCAAAACGCAACCGAATCAAACGAAATATCTATACTTCGAAACGTAACATATTCAAATACTTGACTGAACTTAGTAAATAAATGAACTAGAAACTGATTTCAAATACCACAACCATCTCAAGAATCATTTAAACTTTTCTCATACCTCGATAGCCACCTTTGGATGAGTCCACGACTCAATCCTCAACCTAAAAATGCCATTAGCTCCACGGTTAACCATTAACAATTTCAATTTTTCTGCCTTCATACTCAAGTGCACAAAACATACCAAAGAAGAATATCACATCCATACATCACAATCAACTCATTAAATACGATTCATCATTGTCAATGCAATGCAGATGCCAATATGCCATACAAATGAAGAATCTCACATTCATACATCATAATCATCTCATTAAATATGATTCATCATTGTCAATGCAATGCGGATGCAAATATGCCATACAAATGAAGAATCTCACATCCATACATCATAATCAACTCATAAAACATGATCCGTCATTGACAATGCAATGCAGATTGCACAATTTCCATACATATGATGCATCATGCATGCTCATCTCCTCTTTTAGCACATACCGGTATGGCCGAGTGCACATCCGTCGGTGTGCACCCTCTCATTCCCCTTCCACCCCGTGGTGGAGGGTGCCTACTCTTACTGACTCGCTCCCATACAACCACGTATATGGGACTACGAGGTAGGACTTTCGTGCCCACTACATGTGAGCACAGAGGCCCACATCAGGATGGGTTGCCTCTTCCATCATGAATGCACAGATGCAATTAACATAAAGCAATTTGCAAACTACATTCTCAACACTCGTAATCACATTCTCAACACTCAATAATCACATTCTCAACATTCAGTAATCACATCCTCAACACTCGTAATCATAGTTTCAACATTCATAATCGCATTCTCAACACTCGTAATCACATCCTCAACATTCATATTCATACTCACATCACCAATACTTGAGTAGTTACTAATTCCATCAATCTTGTTCATAATTCAAATCATTTTCGCAATCCAATCCCATACTTTCAGTATACTCACTAGCCTATCAAACTAGTGAACCGGAATATGCAAGTAAAAGTTAGCAAGATGTCAATCACGGCATCTAGACGAAATTCATTAACATCACACATAACAATCAATCCAGGGATGCAGCATAATTTCATGATGGCAAGGCATATAAAGTTCATCAAACAAATCATAACACGATCAAACAACGATGCACTTATATCAGATTACTTACTCTTTTTATCAAAAGAAAATTACCTTACTAGATGTGCTTATAAACACGAATGAAATCCATAGCGTAAGCATATACATAACACAAGCAATCAACTAGATACCGTATAAGAGATATACGGGTTACACGTGCATATGAACTCGTTTTAAATAAAAGCATAACCAATTAACCATTCTCATTCATCATATCGCATGCAAAATCAAACATGACAATATTAAAGCAATACATGAATAACGGTATTATTGTAAAACCTAGTGGCCACCTGAGCCACAACTGATACAATGCACTTGCCTTTACCGACGAAAGAATAGAGTGGCATGTGGTTGAGGCCACTCCCGACAGAACCTTCCCTGCGAATAAAACAATATTCATCCAACTCAAATTCATACACACAATCGGTACAAGCGAGAGAAGAAAACAACTCTACATATTCACATCTACAATCGGAACCAAAACATCCCTCATAACCACTTAAGTGCAAATCTGGACAGCCGGCATTGAAAATGCCGTAACTTCCAAACGGCTACTCCGAGAAGGATGAACCCAGGCTTTAAACGATAGCAAGAGACAACTCTACAACTTCTTCTACAGCCGACCAATCGGGAAATGCACCAATTTTTCTCAGTTTTTACGACGAACAGCAGACAAACGCAAAATTAACTCGATCTGGGCAGCAAACACCAAAATGAGCATAACTTGAGTTCTACAACTCTAAATCACATAAACGAATACATTTTCTCAATCTACTCGAAAAATCCTAACTTTTTCTAGGCAATGAAAAAGTCTAATTCAGCCTCTACGGTGCTCTAATTTGCATAAGAACACAGACTGAACCAATTGCGACAAGATTTGGACCACACTCGGTAAAATAGCCATAACTTTAAAATGGCTAAACAAAACTTTATGATTTTGGTCTCTATTGAAAGGTAATTCAATTATCTACAACTTTTGTTATAGCCAAACCCTCAGGAAATGCTTGTAAAATTTTCAAATAGCAGTTCTAACCGGGGACAGAAATCTGCCCGAGCAGAACATTCCCAAATTTCTCTAGTCTCTCCATTTCCCAACCTCCAACACCTCAAAATCATGAACCCTAGCTAAGCAATACCACAAACACCTTGCATGCAAGAACTTAACTCCCCAAATTTCTAGGGTTTACCTCAAATCTTTCACTCATGCATTAAAGGGAGGTGGGGAAGGGCTGATGCTGGTTGCTGGAGCTGCCACCACCCAGCAGGGGAAAAGAGGAGAGGCGCCGGAGCAGGGGTGTCGCCGGCCTGCAGGGGGAGGCGCCTACCCAGGCTACCATTGCTCTGCTGCTGCGCTACTGCTGGAGGAGGGGCGCCGGTAGGGAGAAGGAAGAGGAGGTGCAGGGGCTGCCGCCCAGGAGATGGAGGCGCAGAGGGAGCTGCTGGCCAGGAGATGGATCACGCAGGAGGAAGGCCACCAGGGCTCGGCCAGGAGACAGCCAGGAAAAGGGAAATTTGGCAATGCTGCCCTCCAAGGAAAATGCCAGCCACACAAATAAGAAGAGAGAGCGGGATTAGGTGAGGGAAGGGAAAAATTCCCAAAAACCCCTCCTAAAACCAAAATCCATCTTTTAACCACTAGCGCAAACCAAATAACCAAATTCTTGGCGTGAAACAACAATTGTCAAGATAGACAACTTGCCGCAAAACTAAACGGCACGGAGAAAAACACCCAAAACCTTTAATAAACTGCGATGCGACAAAACTTTTCTCCAGAATAAATCCTTGAACCAAGAAAATGAAGACAACTCCGGCGAAAAACCCAGGAAAGCGATTTTGCGGTATTACACCCAAGGCAATCTTTATTTTTCCCTAAAAATTTTAGATCATGATCTTATCTATACAATTTTATAAAATTCTGACAACACTACCATTGCTATTCTCTATTTATATTTTTTTATTTTTCTAAGGGATTAAATTGGGTTAATTTCATTTGAAAGTTTTTATAGTTATCTTAGGTATATATATAGTTTTCCATAAAATTTTTAGATTATGATCAAATATGTGAATTTTTATAAAATTCTAACAATACTTATGCTGTTTTTAAGTCATTTCAGTTTTTAATTTTCTGAATGTAGCAGATAAGGTTTATTATTTTTCAAATTTTTTTGTATGGTATTTTAGTTTGTTAGATTATGTCAAAAAAATTTAGAATATAATCATGTTCGTACATTGTTAATTAATTCTGACAATGTCCCTATTTTTAGTCATGGAATACTGTTTTTGACTTTTAGCATTAAATGCTTTCAAATTATTTTAAAACTTTTTAGAGACGTTCTGAAGTGATCCTTGGATTCAGATAATTTTTCTCTAGATTTTTTTCTTATATGTTTTTGGTCTTCACATTTTGGAAAAGAGCAATTCAATCAATATAAAAGGTTTTTCTTAAGAACCAAAATTTAATGAAAAGTGCAGAAAAGATAGAATTTCACAATAAAATCATAATCCAAACTCAATTTCATATCTAATTTATTATGGTTATGAACTTCAAAGATTGAAAAAAATAGTTTTGGTAATAAAAATATTTATCAAAAACCACAAATCTAAGGGGTAAGCATAGAAAAGATGGAAACTCAGAATAAAACTATAATTCCAACTTAATTTTACATTTTATTTCTTTTTATTATTTTGCGGGCTGTTACAAGTATGCTTATGCTTCACTAAAAACTGGTGCACTTCAAATTTGTAGATAATTAACTTGACTTGCTGCATATTTGTGAGCACAAAGCTCTCTGTTTTCCCCTATCCGTACTGTTCGCATTATATATTTCTAGCTATCTGGATGCAGTAAACACTTTTTGTATACTCTGTGAAATTTTACGTCATGCGAACATGTTTGTTGATCTTCTGGTATATTGTCAGTCCACTAAAGTTTTGTGCCCTTTACCTATTTGGATCATCACGTATATTTATTTACTTTCGCTAAAGCAAAATTTGTAACAAGGAATACATTAACTTGTGTAGGATTGTTGTTGGATGCCACCAAGGAATAGCAATGATAGAAATTAATTTGTAGTGAAGAACCAGGTGCGAGCAAGGGAGTACGGCAGAGAAATTCGTCTGATAAAATAAAATGGAATGCAAATTGTTTTTACGAAGCCCTTTAGGGCGCAATAATATAAGGTCATTCTCAGTGCATAGTTTCATTTTCCAGTTTTCAAGAGTGCCACATCAGCTTTTGTCTAGGTAACTGTGTATCTCAGGTTTCATCTAGATGAAACTCTCTCACCTCCCATAAAACTCTCTCTATCTCTCTCTTCATAATTATCTTGCCATATTACTAAATATGATGATGTGTCATATCATTTAATGAGAATAAAACTTTCACTGAGAAGGACCTAAGTCCAACGACCACACGAACCACCTAACTGCCACGTCGCTCGCGCCCAGGATGCCTGCCCGGGCGCGCTGTGCATTTATCCCAATGTTTTCGACCGAATGTATCATTATTTAACCAATGCATCTACCCCTGCCAGCGCTGTTTATCCATGCATCTACCCCAATCATTCATTATTTAACCAATCTTACAGCTCGCCTCGTCACGTGTGCTTGCCTGTGTCCGCCCGTAGTCCCCTAGCTCAATGACAGTCCTCCTGCACGCACCGTGTTGCCACGGTGTCGGCCTTCTTTCGCTTATAAATCATACCATAGATTAAAGATGGCAAAGTTCCGGCTCAATGAGTCTATTCACCTGTCATTTTATCCATTTTGCAAAAAACCCTCTGTGTTTCTTGAAATTACGGATAGGTCTCTGTAAATTACGAATAGGTCCTTCGCGATTTTTTGTGAGAGAAAGATTTTCTTTTATAAATCGCATTTGGGTCCCTCGTGCGCCGTTTTACAGAAAAAACCTCCCGTTAAATTCAAATCACGAACAAGCCCTTTTCTAATTTTTCAGGATAGCGAACAGGTCCAAAAACGTAACATTCAGGTCCTTACTCTTTACGTCTAGGTCCTTTCTCCGTTTTTCTCGGGAAAAATTGTTTTCGTCCCCAGAAAAATGTGTTCAGCTCTATCTCTAGACTTTTTCCCTCCGTTCTTTCCGGAAAAAATATTTCCGTGCTCCGTTTTCCTCGTTTTTCCTAGAAAAAATGTTTTCGTGGTCCGTTTTTCCTCGTTTTTCCAAAAAAAAAACGTTGTCCGTTTTTTCTCCGAGAAAAACACAAATTTGTTTTTCGTTCACGCGCGCGACGTGCGCCGCGCTTGGTCCTTTCTCCATTTTTTCGAAAAAAATGTTTTCGTGCTCCGTTTTTCCTCGCTTTTCCAAAAAAAAATCCGTGCTCCGTTTTTTCTCTAAGAAAAACACAAATTTGTTTTCCGTTCACGCGTGCGGCTTAGTCCTTTCTCTATTTTTTCGAAAAAAATATTTTCGTGCTCCGTTTTCCCCGGAAAAAATGTTTTCGTACTCCATTTTTCCTCGCTTTTCCAAAAAAAAATTCCGTGCTCCGTTTTTTCTCTGAGAAAAACACAAATTTGTTTTCCGTTCACGCGTGCGGCAAAATTTTTTTCCGTGATCCGTTTTTCTCCGAAAAAAACATAAATTTGTTTTCCGTTCACGCGCGCGGCGTGTGCCGCTCTTATCGTTCTAGTATATATCATTTGTTGTATCTTCTGTGATAGAGGGTTATTTTTATATTTTTATCTGCGGGGAGGTAGTCTTGAAAAAAAAAGATAAGAGGGCTAGAAAAGCAATATTTTCTTGCAAAAAAAGACCTTTTGAAAATTCTAAAATTATGTTAGGTCCTTACAGAAATCCCAAAATAGCTAGTGTTCAAGCCTTCCATCGGCTCTTTCCTAAAAGTTCCCTTCAAAAATTCCAACATTACGTTTAAAACCCTTCCATTGTCTGTTTTGCCAAAAAAGCTTATGGTTCTGCAAGTTCAAGTTAAAAAGGCCACACGATTTAAGAGAATTACATCTAGATCCAAACTATACCCTTTATTTTGCCACGCTGTGCAAGCACGCCATGTTGGGTGAGGCTTCGGATACACATACACATCAGTTAGTACGTACTGTAACTTTCAAATTGCTCGTTTACCAAGGACTTAACTTTCAAATAACTGATTTCTGCCACCAGAACACACGAATATCCATGGAAAAACAAAAATAAAGTTGTAAGATGCCTGCCGTGTGAAACCATTGACCGATCAAGGGACGACTTAATTGATCTTTCAATGTGGCTGTGTATACAGTTTGCTGTTTTATCACCAACCGGACGTTTGAGTTAAATCTTACATCTAGAATGCCTACCATTCTTCAAGAAAAACAGTTGTCAGTCATAATTACACGCATAATTTCTCATTGGTCGAAGGGTGCCAATTGTCAACCATAATTACGTGCATAATTTCTCATTAGTCAAATTATCAGCCATCACATGAAGACTACCAGGGCCCTACTTACTTATTTCCATGGGACTCCATTGCAAGGGTGAAGTGGTCAAGTCAACCTGTTGACACTAACTCATATGCACCATTCCTTTGTTTTGGTTGCTTCTCCCGTCCAGGAGCCACCACTTTTTCTGTCCTTGATTGTATCAGAGGCATCTCACATCCCTGCAGATATTCTCCAGGTTGGTGCTAACGCAAACTGATGCTCTTCTCTTACGATTTCTTTATAAACTAATGGTTTAGAAATGATTTACATACAATCATGTTCTTATTCCTCATCCTCCTTTTTGAAAGGGCATTCCCAGGTCCCAGCAATCATGTTTATGTGTAGTTTTCCCAGGTACCAGCAAACATAGCATCTGCATAGGATATTGGCAAGAATCCTTTCCTGACATCGAGGTCTTACACGTTAGTGACTCGAAAAAAGTTTGGTAAAATTCTTTTTACTAGCCAAAGTATACCTTCAATTTTGATGATCTAACGCTAGGCATGTTTGGAAAAAAATATGATAAAGTATGATAACTTTAGTATATGAACCAAACATGCCGGTATCTAGGATAGGTTGCTTGCATGACTTCACATGTTACGTGTTCAGTTCGTTGATTAACGTTAAGTTTTTTAAACTTTGCCTGTAAATGTTAGGCATGGATATAATGTAAATGATACATTTTTCTTTATAATTCTATTTATTTTCTCTCATATGCTTTTATGAATTACCATCCACGTGACCGTATACTCGTCTTTCCAATATAATTAATAGAGGGTATTTCGGTCATTTCCCCTCGTAGATCAATGAAGCAACCTGAACCAGAAAGGATAAGAATCTTGCAAGGGGAATAAGGTCCTGTTTGTTTCAGCTGGGGATTGTGAAAAGCAACTTTTAAAAACTAGATTATAAAAGCTGGATTGTTAAAAAGCTGGAGGTTGAAAGCTCATGGTTGTTTGGTAACCCAGATTATAGTTGGGGGCAATGGTGGGTAATTTTGGTTGAAGTTGGGGAAAGCTAGGGAAAACTAGGGGCAATGGTGGGTAATTTTGGTTAAAGTTGGATGGGTATTGTGGTCTTTTGCAAAAAAAAAGCTGGGAAAAGCTGGGGAAGAGTGGATTGTGGGATTGCTACAATCTGGCCTCCAGATTATTATAATCTAGATTAAAAGATTGCTGTTTGTTGCCCTTCCAGCTTTTAAAAACTGCTTTCCACAATCCCTAAAGCTGAAACAAACAGGGCCTAAGGATCAAGGCCGGATTTGAAATTGAGATATCACAAACACAAACACATTAAATGGCACAATTATTATAGAAAGAGATTAATTCTTTTGACACAAATATCTGTGTAACAAGAAATAGTATCATTTGACAAAATAACAAAATGGAAAATCATTTGTACGCCAAAAGATCAGGGAAGTGTACTTAGACATGGAAAAAAATGAACATTAGCCTTTTATTTAAATGGCTTATCAGATTACATAATGGATATGGAGTGTGTCATCAACTGGTAAGAAACAAATATCTTCAAGGAAAACCTTTATCCCAAATCGAGCACATTCAAACTTGTGCACCAAATGTTAATTTTTAAAAATTAAATGGATCATCTCGTCTACCGTGTAATTGAGCTTTTTTTATTAATCGTGCTATTTAATATTTTTTTGATGTCTCAATCTCAGATCTGGACTCCGTCCTTCTTCCCCGGGCCAAACTGCCCATTTTTAATCTCAGATCTACATACATCGCTCTGCAGGTATTCTTCTCCTGTTCTCCAGGTAAGTGTCTTTACAAATACTGTTCTATTCTCAGGTGTGATTTAACTTCCTTGTTTAGTTTCAGATGGTATATATATATATATATATATATATATATATATATATATATATATATATATATATATATATATATATATATATATATATATATGTGTGTGTGTGTGTGTGTGTGTGTGTGTGTGTGTGTGTGTGTGTGTTGAAAACTCAATCACAAAAACACAAACACACGAGACACAGAATTTTACGTGGAAAACCCTTGCGGGAAAAAACCACGGGCGCCTAACGGCAACAATCACTATATCATGAGGTGATTACAAAGGTGGCTAGGGTTGCAAATGAAGGCACACCCTAAACGCTGCATACAAGGGTTATTTATAGACACGTGAAGAGATTCGAGTCTAAACGGGCCAGGCCGAACAAGGCTAAAGGCGTCCCTAAAGCCCAAACAGATGAATTAGGATCACAGCCCAACAAACTCCAACTTGAGATGAATTCCCACCTATAGCAAAAGAAATGTCACTGAACTCCTTTCAATAGAAATGTCACCAGCGCCAAAATAAAGTGACTAGCACTTAAACTGTAACTCCAACTAAGCTTGAGCATAGCTCAAATTTAGTGGTAGGAATAGACTTTGTCATCATATCAGCGGGATTGTCATGAGTACTTATCTTGGATATTTTGATGCCACCTTGAGCAATAATATCTCGAATATAATGATACCTCACATCAATATGCTTTGTCTTCTCATGATACATTTGATCCTTTGTGAGGCAAATAGCACTTTGGTTGTCACAGAACAAGGTAACACAAGAAGTAATCCCGCTAAGCTCAGAGTACAAACCTCTCAACCAAGTAGCTTCTTTACCAGCTTCAGAAATAGCCATATATTCAGCTTCAGTTGTTGAAAGAGCAACTGTGGATTGCAAACATGCCTTCTAACTGACAGCACAACCACCAATGGTGAAAGCATAACCTGTGATAGACCTTCTCTTGTCTAAATCACCAGCATAGTCAGAATCAACATAACCAACAAGCCCATCTCCAGATTTACCAAACTGCAAACAAGCATTAGAAGTACCACGCAAATATCTAAAAATCCACTAAACAGCTTTCCAATGCTCTTTGCCAGGATTAGCCATATATCTGCTCACAACACTTAGTGCAAAGATAAATCAGGACGTGAACAGACCATGGCATACATAAGAGAACCAACTACACTGGAATATAGGACTCTAGACATGTATTCAATATCATCATCTGATTCTGGACATAAAGCTGAAGATAATATGAAATGTGCAGCTAAAGGAGTACTCACTGGTTTTGCATGATGCATATTGAAGCGACGAAGGATCTTCTCAATATAATCCTGTTGGCTGAGATATAATTTGCCAGATTTCCTTGATCTAATGATCTCCATGCCAAGGATTTTCTTTGCTGCACCTAAATCCTTCATCTCAAATTATTTACTCAATTGTGCCTTTAGTTTAGCTATTTCTGATTTGTCTTTTGCAGCAATTAGCATATCATCAACATAAAGTATCAAGTATATAGCAGAACCTTTTACAGTTTTCAAATAAACACAGCTATCTTAATTAGACCGCTTGAAACCATGAGAGAGCATAAATGAGTCAAATTTCTTATACCATTGTCTAGGAGATTGTTTCAAGCCATAAAGAGATTTCTTTAATCTGCAAACAAGGTTTTTTTTCCAGGAATAACAAAACCTTCAGGTTGGCCCATATAAATGTCTTCCTCTAACTCTCCATGCAAGAATGCAGTTTTAACATAATCATGCATGGCAACAATACTGAGGAGAGTGCAAATTGAACTGTGTTTCACAACAGGAGAGAAGACATCATTGAAATTATTACCTAGAATTTGGTTGTACCCTTTAGCAACCAACCTTGCTTTATACCTTACTGGATCAGTAGAAGAAATGCCTTCTTTTCTTTTGAAGATCCATTTGCAGCGGACAATCTTCTGTCTTAGGCAATTTCACTAAATCCCAAGTACTATTCTTTTCAAGAGACTCCATCTCATCTTGCATAGCGGTCATCTAATTCTTGCAATCAGTAGAAGTGATAGCTTCAACATAATTTGATGGTTCTGCATTATTCTCAATTTCTTCTGCAACATTTAAAGCATAAGAAGCAATATCACATTCTTCAATAAACCTTTTAGGTGGATGGATGGACCTCCTAGGTCTATCAACAGCAATAGAATGTGTATGTTGAGGAGGCAGCATAACTAGAGAAGAATGCTCAACAATATTTGAATCATCAGTAATAGATGCATCCTGAACAATAGTATCAGTATCATCTGGTGTATTATCAGAATCAATAATGTGCTCCACCTGCACACTAGTTTTCTGTTGTTTCTCAATAGGAACAGTTGTATTCAACTTATCATTCAGCATAACAGATTCATTAAAAATAACATTCCCACTTATAACAACCTTTTGAGTTTGAGGATTCCATAATTTATATCCTTTAACACCAGATTTGTAACCAAGAAAGATACACTTAATAGCTCTAGGTTCTAATTTTTCATTATCAACATGAGCATAAGCAGTGCAACCAAAAACTCTCAATTGTGAATAATCAGCTGGAGTACCAAACCATACCTCAATTGGAGTTTTCTTGTCAATAGCAATAGAGGGTGAATGATTAATAATATAACAAGCAGTGGAAGCAACTTCAGCCCAAAAACGCCTATGCAAACCAGCATTAGACAACATACAACGGGCCTTTGAGATAATGGTTCTATTCATACGCTCGGCTACCTTTGTTTTGTTGTGGAGTATGAGGAACGATGTAGTGGACGCACAATACCTTGGACTTACAATATGAATTAAATATATCGAGCAATTCCATCCCATTATCGGTGCGAAGTATCTTTACCATTTTTTCAGTTTGTCTTTCAGTCATGACCTTCCACTCTTTAAATGCTGAAAATGATTCTGATTTACGCTTCAAGAAATAAGGCCAAACTTTTATAGAATAATCATCAATAATAGTCAACATATAACGAGAATCTCCAAAAGAAGTCTTACGAGATGACCCCCATAAATTAGAATGCACATAATCAAGAATACCTTCTGTAGTATGAATAGAAGTGTTGAATTTTATCCTCTTATGCTTACCAAAGATGCAATGCTCACAGAATTCTAGCTTGCCTCCATTGTATCCATTAAGAAGTCCCCTCTTGCTCAAAACTACCAAACCCTACTCACTCATATGTCCAAGACGCTTATGTCACAGATTAGTCATTTTAGGTGATGAATGTGAAGAAACAAAAGCATCACTTGTAATTGTAGTGCTTTGGAGATGATATAAATTGGCATATTTCAAATCTCCTTTCTTGACAATGAGAGAACCTTTTGATACTTTCAGTATTCCATTTCCTCTAGAATATTTATATCCTTCAGAGTCAAGAGTGCTCAAAGAAATGAGATTTCTTGTCATACCTGGAACGTGCCTTACATCTGTCAAGGTTTTGATAATGCCATCATGCATCTTTATTTGCATTGATCTAATGACAACAATAGGACGTGGCGAATCATCACCCATCCTAACAGAACCAGCATCTTTAATAAACTCATAGGTGATGAACCAATCTTTATTAATGCATATATGAAAAGAAGCAGCAGAATCAATTATCTTTTCATCACCCATTCATCACCACTACTAGCACATCCAGCAAAAGCAACAAGAGTCTCACCATCAGAACTGCTATCACCAGAAGCAACAGAAGCATCAGTTTTACCTTTCTGTTTGTAGGTACCTTGCCTTTTCTCTTTATTCTTTAACTTGTAGCATTCAGATATGTCATGATTATTTTTCTTGCAGTACCTACAAAAATTTTCTTTACCTCTTGACTTTGAGCAGCCTCTGAAATTGCTTGAGCTTCTGCCTCTATAGCCATTGTTAAGCTTTTTTCTTTTGTCCGTCCACGAACAGACAAAGCTTCACCATGAGAGCTAGGACTTTCAGAAGATACCATTAGTTTCATCTTTTCTTTTGCATGTAAGGCCTCATAAACTTCAGCAATAGTTAGTGTATCACGGCTATATAACATAGTGTCTCTAAAATTTGAATATGATGGAGGCAAAGAGCACAAAAGAATGAGGCCTAAATCCTCGTCATCAAATTTTACTTCCATGGACTCAAGGTCTGGCACAATTTCTTTAAAAACCGATAGATGATTCGACACGGAACCACCCTCTTGCAACTTGTGCGAAAACAATTTCATCTTCACATGCATTTTGCTAGTGAGGTCTTTTAACATGCAAATTGATTCCAATTTCAACTATAAAGCAGCTGCGGATTTCTCTTGCAAAACCTCTTGCAAAATATTATTTGATAAATGAAGATGAATTTGTGACAGGGCCTTACGATCTTTCCTCTTCTCTTCATCAGTCCATGACTTCTAGTCTTTGTTTCCGAAATTATCAAGTACGTCATCGAGGTCAGTGTGCGTGAGAACAGCTCTCATTTTGACTTGCCATAGAGAAAACCTGGTATCACGGTCTAGCAATGAAATATCATATTTCAATGAGACTATAATGCAAAAAATTATTCTTAAGTGCTCGAACAGAAAATTTTGACTGAAAAACGAGCTTTGAGAATGCGCTTAGCACGAGAAAAAAAAACACTGGATACTATCTCTCCTTTCAGGTGCGTGTAGCAGATTTAAACGGAACCGAGTACTACCAAAACCAATTTGAAGAGCTGAAGCAAATCCGATCGGCCGCTTGTCCCTCTCCTGAAACTTCAGAACGTGAGGCAGAAAGTAATGTCCAGCAAAAGCACTTCTAGTCAGCAGACTGATTTGTCTTTGCTATGTGCTTCTTCACGAGTCACTTCTAGCCAGCACTTCTAGATCGGCAAATAGAGCAAAAGCAAATGCGAGTAGGCCTGAGAGAGCAAACCGGCGAGAGAGCAATTCTCCACGCGAGTTCCTCGGGTGGATTAAAGCCGAAGCGGGGTCGACTGGAGGCGGGCCGACCGGATGACGACGGGTGACGGCCCCGGAGCAGGAACGCGACGCTTCGAGCGGTGCGACGAAGATGCGCGAGCTCCCGGCGCCGTGCACGGCCTGATCTGAGGCGGCGAGGGCCGGAGACCGACCGGCGGAGAGCAGCGCGACGAGCAGCTGAAGAGCGGGAGATCTGGACCCGCGGCCAATGAAGCGACGCGAGGAGACGTCGGCGCGAAGGACGGCGAAGAGGGCGGCGCGAAGGCGGCGGGCCGGAGAACGCCGCAACCGGAGATGGCCGCGGATCCACGCGGCGGAGAAGACCGGCAATGGCACAACGGACCGACCGGATGTTCGAGTGATGCGACGAAGAAGACCGGCCGGGCAACGCGCGATGTGACGAAGAAACCGGCAAGAAGGCCGACTGGACGGCGGCTTCGCGTCAGGCGGCGGCGCGTCGGGATGCGGCGCGTCAGAAGGTGGCGACGGGTCGGCTGGCGGCGGCACACCGGAGAGAAGCAGCCGAATCGATCTGGAAGATGAACAGTCGCAGACCAATCTGATGATTTTTTTTTCCTCGTGATGGATTGTTGCTCTGAAGACTGAAACCACTTGTTGAAAAATCAATCATACAAGCACAAATACACGAGACGCAGAATTTTAAGTAAAAAACCTTTACGGGAAAAAACTACGGGCGTCTGACGGCAACAATCATTATATCAGGAGGTGATTACAAAGATGGTTAGGGTTGCAAATGACGGTACACCCTAAACGTTGTATACAGGGGTTATTTATAGACATGTGAAGCGACTCGAGTTTAAACGGGCCAGACCGAATAAGGCTAAATGCGTCTCTAAAGTCTAAACAGATGAATTCGGATCATAACCCAATAATATATATATATATATATATATATATATATATATATATATATATATATATATATATGGTTTCATACTCCTGGGTGTATGTACTCCCACCTTCAGTATATTGTTTAAATGATATTGTTATACCTCTTTATTCTTTTGAGTATACTCTAATACTGATATAAGATACTCCAAAGTGAGTTCCATAAAAAATTTCATCAAAATCCACCATTTATAGTATAATTTGTTTATATATTCTTTTTGCATATGGCAAAGGGTATGTAGCAAAAAAATAAAGAGTTCTGATGAAAAATTTTCAATCATGTCGCATTGGAGTATCTTAAAATTATTATTAGAGTATACCGAAAGTGATAAAGGAGTATAAAGCATTCATTTAAGTGGTATATTAGAGGTGGGAGTATGTACTCCCGGGAGTATAGAAAAGACTTCATATAATAAAGGAGTATAAAGCATTCATTTAAGTGGTATATTAGAGGTAGGAGTATGTACTCCCGGGAGTATAGAAAAGACTTCATATATATAGCAAATATGTGGTGCAAACCACCTATTCCGTGAAAACCACTCGAAAAAGTTTTGAAAAATTCTCAAAAAATTACCATATATAGGGGAGGTGAACTTCTACAATCTTGTAAAATTTGAAGATGAAACTCAATCGCATTTGAAAGATATGAAAAAGATTTTTCATATCTTTCAAATGCGATTGAGTTTCATCTTCAAATTTTGCAGGATATCTATTTTTCATATCTTTCAAATGCGATTGAGTTTCATCTTCAAATTTTGCAGGATTGTAGAAGTTCACCTCCCCTATATATGGTAATTTTTTGAGAAATTTTCAAAAATTTTTCGAGTGGTTTTCACGGAATGGATGGTTTGCACCTATATATATATATATATATATATATATATATATATATATATATATATATATGCTATTTAATTTTGTGCACCCTTAGATGCAAAAGCTAGAGAGGTCAAGTGGCCGATGACAAGAAAGTCGCAAGTCGCTCTTAACTACTTTTTCTTGGTCTTTTTATTTCTATGTAAAAGAAAATTCATATATATACTTGATCTTACGCCTAAGGATCTCGCACCAGAAAGAAAAGCATGGAGGTGAATTTACAGCATAGAAGTGCTGAGCCAATGAAGCTATCCTACCAACAGTTAAAAGAGCTTACAAATTGTTTTGCTGAGGAGCGAAAACTTGGCAGTGGTTCGTTCGGAGTAGTTTACAAGGTATGATCAATACCATTCTTCGTTTAAACCCTGTAATTAAGTGAAGTGTCATAGCCGAATATGGCATGCCATGCCATACATAGGTAGCAAAGGTCCACAAATGTAACCATGAGGGGCCAACTTGTTGCATATTGTCGTAGCACGTCGAGCCATTATCACTACTGACAAATAGCCTAAAAGGTACTCCTATTACATGCCACGTTTGGTTGTTACATAATCAGGCAACAAACAAAACATATGATGATGCCCCGCACCGGCGAGCCCCCACCCGTTGCAACTGTCACATCCGTAAATCGAAAGCGGTACCCTGGGCACCTCGCCACTACACCGCTTCTTCCACGCACCCGCCGCCACTCAGGCCAACCTAATTAGTCTACCACCATCATCGCTATGCAACATGTTGTAACCGTCCACCACCCTCCTTCGAATTTGTGGCTAGTGGCATCTAGGGTACCTCTGTGAACATTCCAAACCAGGGGATCCCTCCCCTAAGATGACTGGTCGTGCTACCGATAACTAGGAAGAGTTTCCCTACTTCTATTATATCATCATCGTAGCACAAAAGACAATGTTAAGTACTAATAAGAGATGTTGAACAGGGTGTGTATGAAAATGGGGAAGAGATTGCTGTGAAAGTGTTTCATAACATGGCAATTGATGATAGTGAATTTCAGAAGGAGTTCCGGAACCTTAGGAGACTCAAGCATCAAAATATTGTAGAGCTAGTGGGCTACTGCAACGAAACAGAGGAAAAACTAGTGGAGCATGAGGGGCAAACAGTTCTTGCTCAAATCTTACATATGGCCCTCTGCCTCGAGTATGTAGACAATGGGAACCTTGGCGGGCATCTTTACGGTAATTAAGGTGGCACTCTGTCTTTGCGTGCATTTTATTTAGCATGTAATGAAAAAATATTCTTTAGATAACATTTTTTAGTATTTTTTTGGTTATTTACAGATGAATGCAAGGGACTTAATTGGCATCAACGTTACGAAATAATTAAGGGGATCTGTGAAGGTTTAAAATATCTTCGTGAGGGATTGGAGAAACCTATATGGCATCTGGACTTAAAGCCTGGTAATATATTGCTAGATAAGAACATGGCACCAAAAATTGCAGATTTTGGTTTGTCAAGACTCTTCGGCGAAGAAAAAACAAAACAGACAATCAGTTCTGTAGGGACATGGTAAGCTTAATAATACCTCATGCCAAAGCATTCTTTTTGGGAGGTTGGCTACACGACACTGCAAAAGTTTGCTGTACAAGGGTGTCCAGCTGGCGCAGGGATTCATTTGTTTATTTATCGTACAATTAGTGTCTTTTTGGCAAGGAGTTGGTATCCTATGTAAAATGTGCTTAAGATATAAGTAGGTGCAAAGTTAACATGACATGTGGCCTTGAGACCCTCCTGTGGAAAAGCGCAAAGTGGGCTGAGATCTTCTCCGTGGACTCATCCAAATAGTCTATGGGTTTTGGTGCGGAATTTTGCTTACATGGTTTGGCCCGGGATTCTAGCTGATCATGGCTTATCCAAACATGCCCTATTTGTCCTTTGTAAAAAAAACAACTACAACAATGAAGCCCCAATGTCACAGGCGTTGTTCTTTAGAATTAACCGGAATCTCCAGAAGGCTCTATTCATCAAAATTTTAGTGTATTATGCGCTTCCATGCATGCAATCTGTAAATATCTTGATCATTCTTGGATATTAAGGGGCTGTTTGGTTGCCTGGTTTCACGTGACCCAGACTCATGGGAGCTAGGGAACCAGCGTTTGGTTGCTCGTTGTATCGCGTGAGCCTGCACCAACACATGCAAGATAGCTGTTTAGTTGCCTGTGCGTGGTGCGGAGCTAGACCAGCACGATGCACAAAGCACTTGTAGTTAGACTTGTGGAAACGAGCTCCATGACTATTTTCACAGAACCAGACTGGGGCGGTGCAGGCTCCCGCGATCAGGCTCGTGCGAAATAGTAAGCAAACTACCCCTAAGATGTCGGAACGGTGATTTTGTTTGTTGTCGGAGTAGGTTGGGCGAAGCACATGCACATGCATGTTTAATGTTATTATGGAATGAAGAAAAATTTCAAATCTAAAGGCTGGAGATTTGATAGAAAAGGGACCCCAAGTCTACGATTGGTGAAGACCGGAAGGGAAACTTGCAAATTCCCCTTATTTTTCAAGGCCTCGTTGTTTATTGATTGGAACTTGGAAGGATGAGATTAACTTTGCACATAAGCATCCTTTGCATAGGATACAAACCCTTTAGCACAAGGGACAAAATGCGCAATGTTCCCTAGCTATTTTATATCGTCTTTTTAGTCAGCTAAGCATCAACTTGTAACGCATATGATGACATGCAGTGGATACTGGCCGCCAGAATACATAGAAAATCAAGTAATCTCAAATGGGTATGACATATTTAGTTTGGGTGTCATAATTGTAAAGATAATGACCGGACGTGAAGGCTACTCAAGTATTGCTGACATGACACGCCAACAATTTGTTAAACATGTAAGCATAATTGTTTGTTTATATCAATTTGAATCGTCCATTTTGGAAAGTTACTAGGTTATGTCTGATCTTTGTGTGCTATGTCATTCTAACTCTTTGTTCCAATGTTGGAGGTACATGATAATTGGAGGAAAAGGCTACAGGAAATATTGAGGGGCAGCTCACTCGAAGTATATTGTGAACAGGTGAAGAGATGCGTTGAGATAGCATTAGAATGCACGTTGCCGAATCGACATGACAGGCCTAGTATACAGAAAATTGTTTCTGATTTAAACGAGACCGAAACAATGATAGCTGGCCTCGGGTTGCAGATAGAACAGGTACGGTCACTCATGACAAGGATGTTATTTCCTTTCACAGAAATTACTTTATTACCATTTGTCCTTGTTGAAAATGTTGATTGTAATATGTGCAGCAGAATTCTGTGCTAGACGAAACATTATTATCCTGTCAGAAAAAATCTACAATACATGTAATTTAATTGCATCCGAGTAGTTTTTTTTTTCAATTCTATAGATTAATTTTTGTTAATCATCGATTAGAGACTAGATTTATCTAATTGCCATAATTAAGGTCTATGGTAACTGTTTATACAGATCAGTCAGAAAAAGGTAAAAACAAATCTCTCTGACGGGCTGCGCTTGAGAGCCAACTGCAATGCGCGTATGTCTATCCCCTATGAGGAGGCATTGTCTGCCCAGCCGCAGAGCATCGCAGGGCCCGCAGACGCAGGGCTAACCTTCCAAGCTCCAGCAGAGCCTTTAAACCAGTCTTAAATCTTAAAATAGAAAGTTTAGTAAAAAATACAGATCCAACAGGATCCCTAATCCAGCCCCTAAAATTAGAAGGCCTCTAAATTTGCCTCCTCGGCCTCAATTCCCAGGGAGCCCCTAAACCAGCCCTTAAACCTTAAAATAGGGAGTTCTTAAAGATACATCAAGAGATTGAAGACAGGAAAATACATAAGAGGCTTCGAGATGATCTTATTCAGCATTTGTGGGCAATTCACAGCGCTTCGTATTTTGATTCATTGTTCGAAGTTTCTATTTATCTATTTATCATGTTTTGAAAATTTTAAATTTAAATTTTAAATATCATGTTTTTAAATTATAAATGTTAATATGCTTATGTTTTATGTATTACAAATTTTTTTGATTGAATTTTAGTGGTGTCAAATGAAGATTATACATAGCGGATATGTCAAAATAGGAGAAAAAGTAAAATAGGGCTGAGATTTAGGGGATGTTGCTGGACTTGTGCTCTGAAAACAAGACCCCAAAAAATAGAGGGAGTCCCTAAATCCAAAATAAGGATCATGTTTTAGGGGCTCTTGCTGGAGATGCTCTAAGGGCATATACAGCAACATTGAATAGGTCGTCTATTAACTGCCACATCAGCGTCTGGATCCTACGTGGACGTGAGTAAATGAGGAGCGAGAACGAAATCGTCGCCTCACGAGACGACGGTCTCAGCGCGTGCTTGAATGAATTCTCTTAATTGATTCTATGAAAACTGTACAACATATATAGAGTACAAAAGAAATGATTGGCTGGCTATTAATTATCAGCAATAATCAGGGATTTTGCTATAATAATCAGCCATATTTAGAGAGATATGGCTTGCTGTAAATCAGGAAAGAATAATTAGCTATAATAACTGACCATTATTGGAGATATGAGGGGCTAGAAAGAACGGACTGTTGCCACCAACTGTAAATTTATATTAGTAAAGATATACTAGTGTGGGACTGTTTTCTGGTAGTTGTGTGGGTACACTTGTACCTATGTGATTTCCTTGGAAGTTGTCAAATCGTACTATGTATGGAAGGTGAATATCAAACTCTCGGTGCTGGTCTTCTTTTGAAAAATCATACTTGATAAAAACTTGCAGTAATTTGCTTCTAGGCTTCTAGCATGTTAAGATGTAAATGCATGTTATGTATTGTTTATTTATTTTATGTTTTGACTTCTTAACCATTAAGATTGTATGAAAAAAGGTCTAATGGTATTGTTGTGTTGGTTTGTGCTGCTTGAAGGCATCTGGCAGCTCCAGTGCTCTCTTCCTGACTGCTGCTGCACAAAATCTCTCGTGTCTGAAGTTAGCGGAGGAGGTTGGTGTCAAGATTGGAAACCCGTGGATATCATGGTTCAAGGTTGCTAGTTTGCCTGCCATCATTTTCCTCTTAGCGACAGCTTATTTGTTATACAAAATATTCCCTCGTGATGCCCCTGAATTAGCTGTAGCACAAACAGCTGCCAACATGGGCCCGATGACAAGAGATGAGTGGGTCATGGTTGGTACAATGATTCTTGCCGTTTCACTATGGATTTTTGGGTAAGATTTTCTCTTCTTTTTTTTTCTGAAAGAATTCTTCCCGAGTTGACTTGCAGTCTATATAGTATATACTTTGGTTCATAATTTATTTTGCTTAATTAGTTGCTTGTTGCATTTTTCATGAGCTGTACCTACCTACTTCTCTTATTGTCTGACACTATTGTATGACCGGAGACACATAATATAAACAGGAAGCTTTGGCCTATTTAGCCCCCATACACACTTTTTTCTCATTTTTGGCATCCTCTCGAATGAAATTGCAAATCTAGCCTTCTTCTTGACCGTAGAAGCATCGGCAGTGACACGTGTCACCTACCGTGCTTCCCTATCGTGGCAGGTCACCGCACTGCAGCTTCCCTCATGCTGGATACAAAAAGATAGCTCACTTCTAATATCCATCAACTTCATGTTTTTTTACTCATGTCTATGGATATCTTTACTCTGAACTGGTTCATGTAAAAGAATGTGCTGTTGATCAATTTTAGGTGACTTACACTAGCGATACACATGTTTTAATTTTTGAACTATTGGTTATTCAAACATTTAAGGTCACTAGTCTTCCATGTAGTTGCACTTCTCTAACCTGTTCTAAACATAAAATATCAGATGGGCCATAGGGATACCTTGTTTAAAGAACAAAAATAAAATATATACCAGGTAGTGCTTACTAGTATACAGAGAATACATGCCAAGATCCTGCTGAAATAATTTGGAAAGAAGTGTGTACGAGCGACAATCCTGACCCTGCTTCGTGGAGGTGCTACAGAAAAATTCTGCTATCCATGCTCACTCAACTCATACTCAACTCAAGAGGGATTTAGCTGAGCATATATGGCAACGCTATGGAAACCACCAAAATTAGATCTACATTAAGTTATCGAGTTATGTACTAATTAGATCCTATTATGTCATACCATGTCTTGCAAGTAACAATTGATATAAATATATATAATATTTATGCTTCTATAATATTTTCATATGCATTATTTGAGTATCCACCATGTATTTTCTTAAACAAGCAACAAAATGGCTATAAAGATCATGTGTATATTTCATCACCATGGAGCAATAAAGGCATTGTATGAATTAAATAGTATACAGACAACCTAATAGATAAGCCATTGTACGAGTTGTCTCTTCTGTTGTCTGTGTACGATCTTCAAAACACTTGCAGACGGCAGTCGTCTGCACCATTGTACATGCCCTAACAGATGGTTTTTCTGCCTGCCTATGCTTTAGAGCCTGCAAAGCGAGTAAATCCTATGGGGAGGCATGGCTCTCTTTGGACAAAGCGTCCCCCCTGCCGCAGAGCATCAATCCCGCTAACCTTCTAAGGAAGAGTATTTCGTTTCAATTCCTAAATGACATAACAGATGGTTTTTCTGAAGGGCGAGTACTTGGTAGGGGTGGGTTCGGAGTGGTTTACAAGGTATGATCAACATTTGTATTTTCATACTGTTCAATTGTCACTGCCGCTGAGCAAAGAGCCCATTGTCCTAATAAGAGATATTCAATAGGGTGTCAATGAAAATGGAGAAGCCTTTGCTGTGAAGCTCTATAACACACTAGGACATGATGATAAGCAGTTCCAGAATGAGGTTACAAACCATACAACAGTCCATCATCAAAATATCGTGCAGTTAATTGGCTACTGCCGGAAAACACAAACTAGCGTTGATGCGCACCAAGGGAAACACATCCTTGTTGATAGAACAAGTATGGTGCTCTGCTTCGAGTATTTGCAAAATGGATCCCTTGACCGCTATATTTCAGGTATGACACCGCAACATAATGCTATTTATTTGGGAGTATTTGACGAAAATAGCATCCATTAGCATTACATTTTCGGTATACAATCCCTGTTCCCTTTTACAGACGAATGTTCTGGACTCGAATGGCACACGCGCTATGGAATAATTAAGGGAATTTGTGAGGGTCTGAGATACCTTCACGAGGGATTGCCCAGTCCCATTCTCCATCTGAACTTAAATCCTCGTCAAATATTGCTGGATGAGAACATGGTGCCAAAAATAGGAAATTTTAGTCGTTCAATAGTCTTGGACGGAGAAAGTTTCTTCACAGGAAACATTATTGGGACAATGTGAGCTAAAGCCTAACTAAGCTCTTTTTTCTCCGAGCAGTCAAATTGCATTTGTTTTATACTGACTGTGCCTGTGAAATTTATGATATCATGCAGTGGATACATGCCCCCAGAATTCGTAGAAAAACAAGTAATCTCAGACAAGTATGACATATACAGCTTGGGTATCATAATTTTAGAGATCATGACCGGGAAGAAGTACGACCACTACAGTGATATGCATCACGAAGAGATTATTGAGCTTGTAAGAAAAAAGTTACCTTTTGTCTTTGCACCGAGATCAATAGCCAATTTCTTTAACAAGTATATATTGTGTAAATGTTTTACATTTTCATTCCGATTTTGTAGGTTGTTGGAAACTGGAGGAAGAGGCTACAGGCAACATTGAAGGAGGTGGAAGGATATTACCACCAAGTAAAAAAATGCATCGAAATATCATTGATGTGTATGGAGATTGAGAGACGCAAAAGGCCCTCTATCGGGGACATCATCCATATGCTGAACGAAACAGATGATCCCGAGCTGCTCGACGTCCAACCCACGGACCTGCTTTCGACTTAATGGTTTAAACAGATTTCTGCCGCCAAAGCACAAGAATAACCATGGAAAAACAATAATAAATTTGTAGGATGTGCGCCGTGTGAAACCATTGACCTATAAGGGGACGACTTAATTAATCTTTTCAAGGTAGTTGTGTATACAATTTGCTGTGCTATCAACGACTGGTACATGGGATATTTTTAGATGCTTACTGAATACTCTCACCCTTTTCGAATATATATCATTATAGCTTTTTAAATTTTTTTTCTAAATAAATACCATTCTACAATTTTGAGATGATTTTTTTTTTATTTTTTCATTATATACCATTTTTATTTAGCTACCATATAATGCAGTACGATAATCATCAAGGGGATACACATTATATAATGCTCGATGTCCACCACACAAGGGGGATACACAGAGCTTTTCTTCCCCTTCCACCACACAGAGCCTGAGGTCCCGGTTGCCAGAGCCGATGGGTACGAACCATGGCAACAATAGTACTCGTCGGTTAGGGCGAGCCGACCAGCCGAGTTTGCACTCGGGGGGCAGGACGTTGTACATCACAATTGGCCAAACTCGGGTGCTCCATCGGCCAACAATGTCAATTGAGCCGACTAGATTTCTATGGTCTTGATGGATCAGTTTGGCCTGCAGCCCAAAGGGAAAACGATCGGCTATAGAAAGCCGTATCCAGATTACATTGACCGCATGCCATATCTCCATAACTTTAGGATTCCCGATTTTGCCAAATTCTTAGGGGATGATTCGGTCACTACTCTAGAACATATTGGACGATTTATCGCCCAGTGTGGTGAAGCGGCTCAATCTGATGGGCTAAAAATTAGACTCTTTTCATTATCTTTGTCAGGAACCGCTTTTACTTGGTTTACAAATCTGCCTCCAAATTCGGTCCATTTTTGGAACGATTTAGAGAGCCGATTTCATGAATACTTTTTCTCTGGTAGTTTGGAATTAAGAATTTCAGATTTAAGTGCTGTCCGGCAGAAATTTGGCGAGTCGGCTTCTGATTATATTAGAAGATTCAGAGAAGTGCGAAATTGGTGCTTTAGTGTAGTACTACCTGATAATCAACTGGCCGATTTAGCATTTCAAGGACTGATTCCTTCACTTAAAGAAAAACTTGCCGAACAAGAGTTCTCCGATCTAAGTCATTTACTTCATCGTGTATCGGCACAAGAAAGCCGATATTTGAGTAGAGAGTTCAAAGATAAAATTAGGGTGAATAACAATAACAAGGATAAAGCCAAGGTAAATATGGTCGACTGCAGTTCAAGCGATAATTCTGAGGATGAAGCAGATGTAAATGTGGCTGAATGGATAAAAGGTTCCAAAAAACCGCTTATCTGTTCGTGGCTTAAACCGACAAGAAGCAAATCGGAGGTCAAGTATGCTTTTGACGTGTCCAAATGTGATCGCATATTTGATATGTTGTTGCAAGAAAAATTAATACGATTGCCAGAGGGACATACCATACCATCGGCCGACGAGATCAAGAAAGCAGCGATCTTGTAAGTGGCATCATTCTTTTCCCATAACACTAATGATTGCAACATCTTTCGACCGAATCTGATACAGGCAGCCATTGAAAATGATCGGCTCAAGTTTGCAGAGGAGCCGGCTATGGAGGTTGATGTCAACCCTTTCCCGATAAACATGGTCCAATGCTCCGGCAAAGGAAAGCAGATTGTCGACGAAAGACCCAGAGCAACGTGGCAAGTCGACATAGAGTCTAGTTCGAAAGGGGAGACACTAAAGATAACAATCGGCTTACTTCAAATCGAAGCCGACAAAGATGGAAGAAACTCAAGGACTGTGAAACCAAAAGGAGAACTACAAGTTGGGCAATGGTACAAAGCTAAGCGTTCCCCACCACGGAAACCGATATTCAAGCCTAAGCCAACGTTCTCACAATTGCTTGAGAAATATGAAAGGATAAGTCATCGGCAAAAGCAGCAGCCTCGCCGACCAGATGGATCGTATCGGCCAAACTATATGTTTCGGCCAAATAATTGGTATCGGCCAGATAACGCAGAAAGAGCATATCAGAGGTGTCCGTTTTGGCAATTCTGTTGGGAGAGGGGTATGGCATTACCATCTTCAAGATCATGCCCCATGGAGCATTACCCGCAAAGGGATTGGCCAGGACAATCGGTAAAAGAGCGGTTGGTCAGGACGACGCTGGACCGGGACGAGGCATTGCATAAGAAGCCGGTAAAGGATAGGCTAGGTACGCCGAATCAGAACAAGAAAGAAGAGCCTACAGAGAGCTTGGTCGGCAAAATCCGCAAACCGGTTGAGCCCAAGCCTAGATGGTGTCCAACGGGACTTAGCCGATCGCAACGCAGAAGGCTTCAACGCCTAAGGGCGCGAGGAGATAAGGGAGGCCGATGAAGAAAAGCAGAGGATAAAACATTTAATGAGTTCTGACCGATGAAACACGGTAAAAGGAATGGAGAAGAAAAGAACAAGCCGATGCGAGTCGATTCCTCGGAAGATTTATTGTCACCAATAATTGACGACACTCCTCCATGGACATCAACATGGTATTCACTCTCTGGCGAATTGAGATTAAATCTGAATTGGCTAACGACACATTTGCTCAACTGTGCCTGGGTGCACAGGACGCCGTGTTCGAGAAACCACAAGATCCTCATCGGCACTTAAAGCCGTTGTATTTAAAGGGCTTTATCAGCGGCAAGCCGATATCGAGGATGCTTGTAGATGGAGGGACCCTTGTGAACTTGATGCCACTCGGTACTTGCGAGAAAGTTGGGCAAAACCGGCGAGGACTTGATCAAAACAAACATGGTGTTAAATGACTTCTGGTGACCCCTGAAGCAAAGGCGTGATGGTTCTGAGTGACCGTCGTGACAAAACTTTGCCGACCGCATTCTTTGTAATTGAAGCTAAAGGGAATTACAGTGTGCTCCTAGGACGAGATTGGATACACGCCAATTGCTGTGTACCATCAACTATGCATCAGCTTCTTGTGCAATGGAATGGAGATGAAGTCGAAGTCGTCTCAGCCGATACATCGGCTCATATTGCCATGGCCAGCTCCAATGCAAATTGGCCGCACGAAGAAGCAGAATGCATATCAGGTAAGGCACTAGACGATTGTGACTTCATATGCATCGAGAAGTCGGGATTTACGCCGATCAGTATCAAGCCAGGCACGTTCGATCGGGCGAACGAAGTCTTAAGAAGATGGGGTCAAAAATGATTCAAGTTCTACAGGACAAAGTAAAAGGCTATCGGCACATGGTAAATTCGTGTGAAGCCATTGAAGATTTTCAGAGCGAGAAGTTGGGTCAGGGCTTCACTTCTGCCGATATGCTTGAAGAAGTCGATATAGGAGAAGGCGATAGGAAAAGGCCAACTTTTGTAAGTGCAAACTTGGGTCTAGAATACAAAAATAAGTTGGTCAAAATACTTAGGGAATACAGGGATTGTTTCGCTTGGGAATATTATGAGATGCCTGGATTAAGCCGACAGCTAGTAGAGCATCGGCTGCCTATCAAGCCGGGATATCGGCCATATAAACAACCTCCTCGGCGTTTTAATCCAGAGTTGTACGATGTGATAAAAGAAGAAATTGAAAGGTTGTTAGAGGCCAAATTCATAAGGCCTTGCCGATATGCTGAATGGGTTTCCAACATTGTCCCTGTAATGAAAAAGAACGGTAAGCTTCGGGTATGTGTAGATTTCAGAGATTTGAATAAGGCTACGCCAAAAGATGAATATCCGATGCCTATAGCCGATATGTTTATCGACGCCGCCTCAGGCAATAAGATTATAAGTTTTCTTGACGGGAATGCTGGATATAACCATATATTCATGGCAGAAGCCGATGTTTCCAAAACTGCATTCAGATGCCCTGGCGCTATAGGGTTGTATGAATGGCCAGTAGTGACATTCGGCTTAAAGAATGTAGGTGCTACTTATCAGCGCGCCATGAATTTGATTTTTCACGATCTAATCGGCCATATTATTGAGATTTACATTGATGACGTGGTGGTTAAGTCTAAAGAAGACTGGCAGCACTTGGCTGATTTAGAAAAAGTGTTCCAGAACACAAGGGCTCATGGGTTGAAAATGAACCCCTTGAAATGCGCGTTTGGCGTATCGGCTGGCCAATTCCTTGGTTTTATGGTTCATCAGAGAGGTATCAAAGTAAACCAGACAAGGGTCAAGGCTATAGTAAACACAAAACCGCCGACATGCAAGAATGAATTACAGAAGCTGATCGGTAAGATTAATTACTTAAGACGATTTATCTCAAATCTGTCTGGAAGGATTCAGGCTTTTACGCCACTACTCAAGTTGAAGGATCATCAGGAATTCGTGTGGGGAGCCGATCAGCAGAAAGCTTTTGATAACATAAAGCAATATTTAGCATCACCGCCAGTCTTGGCTGCACCTCAAAAGGGGATTCCTTTCAAGCTATACGTATCGGCTGAGAACGAGACCATCGGGGTAGTATTGGCGCAAGAGGTCGATGGTAAAGAGCGCGTGATATTTTATTTAAGCCGACGACTCTTGGACGCTGAAACCAGGTACCCTTCAATAGAAAAATTATGTTTGTCATTATATTTTGCTTGCACAAAATTGAGACACTATGTATTAGCATCGACTTGCATAGTGGTATGTAGAACTGATATCATCAAATACATGCTGTCTGCACCAATCTTAAGAGGACGGCTTGGGAAGTGGGCTTACGCTCTAACCGAGTTCGATCTACAATATGAGTCGGCCAAAGCCGTTAAAGGCCAAGCATTAGCCGATTTCATAACTGGGCATGACACTATGGCAGGAATGGTCAATGTGGCCCCATGGCAACTGTATTTTGATGGGTCAGTTTGTCAAGAAGGGAGTGGAATAGGTATTGTACTGATTTCGCCAAAAGGACATGACGTTGAGTTCGCGTATCGGCTTACAAGCCGATGCTCTAACAACCAAGCTGAGTATGAGGCATTGCTCAAGGGATTGCAATTGGTAGATAGTGTCGGGGCAAGTAGTGTGGAGGCATATGGTGACTCACTGTTGGTAGTGCAACAAATTAAAAGGGAATTCAAATGCAACGATGAGGTACTATCAAAATATTTAGGGCATTGTCTCGATATTATCAACACCTTCGCATCATTCTATATCGGCCATGTACCCAGGGAGATGAACAACAGGGCCAACATCTTGGCCCAGGCAGCCTCAGGCTATAAGGAATGTAGCCGATACGAAACATTCGACTTGGTCGACAAAGCGGTGCTATGCGTTGATAACGCCGATTGGAGAACTGAGATAAAAGCTTACTTAATGAACCCATCCAGACCTGCTGAACGCAAAATTCGGCAACAGGCGTTGAAGTACGTTATGATGGGAGACGAGTTATACCATCGGACAATGGAAGGATTGCTCTTGAGGTGTTTGGGCAATGAAGAAGCAAAAGTGGCCATGGATGAAGTCCATGAAGGAATTTGTGAGTCACATCAATCGGCTCACAAAATGAAATGGATACTGAGGCGAACCGGATATTTCTGGCCGACAATGTTAGAAGATTGTTTTAAGTATTACAAAGGGTGCCAAAGTTGTCAAAAGTTTGGAAATGTGCAACTTGCACCTACATCGACTTTACATCCGATTATTAAACCATGGCCGTTCAGAGGATGGGGGATAGACGTAATCGGCCAAATATTCCCAGCGTCAAGCAAAGGCCATAAGTTTATTCTTGCAGCCACGGATTATTTCTCAAAATGGGTAGAAGCCGTCCCGCTTAAAAAGGTCACCAGCGTGGAAGCTATCGGCTTTGTTAATGAACACATTATCCATCGATTCAGTAGTCCTCAGACCATCACAACCGATCAAGGAACTGTGTTCATGTCTAACGATTTTAAAAACTTCGCAGAAAGCCTGGGCATCAGGTTGCTTAACTCGTCACCCTATTATGCTCAGGCCAATGGACAAGCCGAGTCGTCTAACAAGACTTTGATCAAGCTGATTAAAAGAAAAATTGATGAGAGGCCTCGAGCTTGGCATACTACACTGTCAGAATCCTTATGGACGTATCGGCTGGCGTTTCATGGATCAACTAAGTTGTCGCCATATCAATTAGTATATGGACAAGAAGCCGTGCTACCTGTGGAAATTAATGTTGAGTCCATGCGAGTAGCGAGGCAAAATAATCTGTCAGCCAATGAATACAAAGAATTGATGCTGTACAACTTAGATGACTTGGCGGAGTTGAGGCTGATTACTTTAACTCGGCTTGAAAAGAATAAGGAAAAAGTAACAAGAGCCTACAATAAAAAAGTTGTGCCTAAGTCCTTCAGTGAAGCCGATTTGGTTTGGAAAACAATATTGCCGATCGGTTCTAAAGATAATCGATTCGGCAAATGGTCACCTACCTGGGAAGGACCGTATAAAATAAATCGGCTTGTTGGCGGAAATGCGTATATACTCAAAACACTTGAGGGGTTGGTGTTACCGAAGGCAATTAACAGAAGGTACTTAAAGAAATACTACCCTAGCGTTTGGATCGGTGCGTAATTAAAATAGCGCAAAGAACTTAGAAATAAATCGGTTAAACAGCCGATTAAATAGAGTCGGTTAAGTAGCCGACTGAGTGTGTTACAAAAACCTACGACAAGACATTGTTCCAACAAAAGACGTTGTTCCAACAAACATCACAAGGCATTGTTTCAACAGACATTGCAGGAAATTACAGTCCAGACCCCGGGATTCTAGCGCCCAGTCTAGACAGCGCAGCTGCAGCCTTGGCCAATGTCTCCGTGATGCCGTAGACAAGATCTTCATCAGCTTCGGCGTTTCTAGGCACTGGAACAAACTTGGCCGATTGATCTTTGACTTTTGCAACAGCTTGACCGACATTGTTTTTCTGGTCCTTCAAAGATTGGGCCATCGCGTTGGTGGTAGCAAGGGCATCGGCCAACTGTTGGTTCACCCTGGCCAACTCCTCTTCAAGCTATTTTTTGGTCGATTCCAGTTTCTGAGTAGAAGCTTTGGCAGCCACAAAGGACGCCGCGGTCTCATCATACTTTTTCTTCTCGGCCTTGGCTTCAACAATCAATTTGTTCAAACGGAGCTGATCTGCCTCTTGGGTCCGGCGTTGAGCTATTCTGGAGTTGGCCGCATCGACTTCTGCTTTCTTCTCATCTAAGTGGCACACGTTTAGAAGCGCGCTCATCGCCGCTGACGGAAGATAAACCGGCGATGACCATTGCATCACGGATAAATTTGGCGGTTGGCTAAAATAGAAGCTTCTGGTTGAGTTATCTCGAAGAACAGCCGATTCAATTTTTCTTGCATATTAGGGGCTGACTTAACTACTGAAGCCGATGCCTTCATGGAGACATCCAGGATCTTTCGGATGTCCTCAGGATAGCTGTCCGCTGCCATTACCTCCAGATCGACCAGCTCGTTTAAGGTAAAGCCGAGGAGGTTGGACAAGTCATCCGGTATGGCCTCAAGTGATGAAGGAACGGCTAGGACTGGCGCAGGAAAAGTTGATTGATGCAGCGATTCAGTGGGGAGCTGTGCTGGAGGAGAAGGTGCGGAGATATCGGCAGTAGATGTGCCTTGAAGATCGGTCAAGATGCCAGCAACTTGAGCAGATGCCGTCAGCTGAAAAGAAAGTATCGCGAGATCAGTAACTTAAAAGTTGGTAACTCTTCAAGAACAGAGAAGTGGTATAATGCTTACTTCACTAAAAGCCGATGGGTGAGGTGAACTTTCGGCGCTTTGTTCCTTGCGCTTTGGGTGTTTCTTGGCTGGGACCTTGGTAGACTTGGGTTTTTTTGAAAACAAACCACTGGATAAGCAAGGATGTAAGCAAGAAACATTTATCGGCTATAAATGAAGTACTTACTAGGCTTTCTTTCCTTCTCGATCTCCGATAGAGACGGGCTATGCACTCGGAGATTACCAGAAGTATAGCCGGTCAAACCCGCCGTTTGATGGGGTCTTTTTCTTTAGACCCACCAGCCGATGGGTCGACAACAGCTTTGTTTCCCACAGCAGCATCCTGTGGAGGGCAAAGTGTTTTATGGTTAAAAGACAGAAGCAAAATCAAAATTTGCAGGCATAAAGTTCTTGTGAAACAAGCCGATACCTCTACAGCTACCGACGAGTTAGTATAACCCGAAGTACTAGGAGAATCCGAAGAGCTATTCTCACTTGAGTTGCCGCTGCTGGAGGAAACTACCATCGGCTCATGATAATCTGGTAGAAATTTATTTATGATGGCCGACGGTGAACGGTCCAAATAAAGGGCCTCTGCTATCAATGACCACCAAGCCGAAAACTGACTGGCTCAGCGAGAATTCAGAAAGAAGTGTGGCAGATTGGTAACTTGAAGTTCATTGGAGAGGGTTAGAAGTAGTTCAGTCTGGATAGTATTTTTCACTCTTGATCTTGGCTGAAGCCGATCAAGGAGAGGGAGACTAGGTACCACTTGGCCGAAACCCAGCTGACGGGCATACACCGAAGGGTGATAAAACTCATACGACGGCTAGAAAGTTCTGTTACGGGAGTTCAAGCCGACGTGAAGAATGCAAGGAGATATGAAGATCCGATACAACTCCAAAGTCGATGCTGACATCAAGGAACTATCAGCATCTAAATGAAGGAATGAGGGCCACTGAAAATCGGCATTGTTGCTGTAAGGGAAGAAGTCTTGCTGGCCAAAAGTCGTGCTATCTAAGTACAGAAAAAATGACAAATACTTCTTGAAGTCGGCCGGGGTAATTCTAACATCACCACTGGTACACATCACAAGTTTTTCTCCGAGTGATCGGCTGGCTCTGTATTGAGGAGTGGTGCCTTCGGGATAGTCTTCACGAGGGAAAGCCGACCCTTCCGACAACTCTGGGATCAGTGATCGGCTAAATATACTATAAAGCCAAAGCTGGACAAGCCATAGCGGACCACCTATGTTGCCGATGACAAATTGAGCAAATCCAGAAAAAAGCCGACTTCTAATAACGTGCATCATCTAGTAAACAGCACCAAGAAGCATTTTTCCGAGTGCAAGCCGACGGCCACTTACTAGCTGCTCTGCCGCAAACTAAAATACTTGTATCGGACACAAGGAAGCTCCACAGAATAGAAATCGATCCAGCCACAGTTCAGAAAGGCTATATGCTCCTCGTTCGATACCAAGCCATTTATCTTATTGTTGTGTTGGATATACTTTGACCATCCTTCGCCTTTTGTTCGGATCAGTTTGAGCCTTGGCTTACCGCTGAAAGCCGATATCTGGTCTCCATCTGGCCGCAGGCAACATAGCTTGGCTACGTCTAGAAGGGTTGGGCCGATGGGGCCAGTTTGGAATAAAAAGGCATTAAGGGTGTCTGACCAGAAATAACAAGCCGTGGCCACCAAGGGCTCATTGGCTTCTGGGTTTGCTAGACTAAGAGGAAGACATTCGGCTATGCCCATTCTCTCCCATTCAGATCTCTTTTGGGCCGATACTCGAATGTACCAGCTTCTCCAGCCTTTGAGCGCCGTTGGCCAAGCTCTAAAACTTTTCCCCCATTCTGTTATGTTGTAACCCTGAGCCGATAGAGGAAGGCTAGGGATTTCCTCGTTAATTCGACGTCGTGAGCGTAATTTCCTCTCGCCCTAGGTAATCTTGGTCTTCACTTTCGAGGATTGGGATCGATGACGAGAAGGATCCATTCAAGCCGATTGGTGGTTCGTCTAGACTTGAGTGCAATCGCAGGAAGTCGATTGAAGAAGAAAAGCCGATGGAAGGAGGTTCGAGAGTTAGAAAGCGTGAAAATGACCGTGGGGGTCCCGCATATATATAGCACGGTGAAAAGTAAAAGTGGCGGGAAATGAATTCGAGGCGACACCTGCCATTAAACCGCACCGAGATTTGTACGGCGCAATAAAAAACGGTTACTGAGGCAGTTCTCTAACCAGCAAGGCAAAAGCCGATGGATAAAACAGCCGATGGATGAAGATGCCGATAGATTTTTGAAAGATAACAAGTTATCTTTCAAAAATGGGGGGCATATGTTTGCACCAGTTTTTGGAATCTACTAGAAGAATCGGCATGAAAGGAACGAGATTGGATAAAGCACGAAGCGTCCTCGGAAATTCAAGATGGCATGCGGATAATGTTTGGAAACAAGAGTCCAATTAGGAAACTATAGCCGATTCAGATTGTGTTGTCGTATTGGATCAGGACTCGGATCGGCTGACGGGTATATAAGGCGCGCCAGGGCTGCTTGAAGAAAATCATTCACGATCAACACATTTGCTAGTTTTTTTTCATAGCCTTTAGTCTTTCTAGCTTTGTAATCTTTCCTCTGTAAATCGACATTGATCAAATAAAGTTGTGAATCGCCGATTGTTTGGTCATCATCGATTTTTTCAGGTTCGGTTTGTTCTGTCTTGCTGCGCATCGCCTTTTCAGAATCAATCTGCCTTTTACCTTCGGATTAGTCTTGATCGACTAATCTAGTTACCTTTCTAATCGGCTTTCTGGCCTATTTCTGTTTTAGCCGATTCGCTTCTTGGATCGGCTTGATTAAAACTCACCAACTATCCTTATCGATTGCAGGGTCAAATCAATTGGCACGCCTTGCAACTTGAACCCGGTGTTCGTCTGGTGTGTTGCGGTTGAAAACCCTACATCACGTTTTTGGCGTCAACATAAGTATATATTGTGTAAATGTTTTACATTTGCATTCTGTCATTCTAGCTCGGGATTCCGATTTTGTAGGTTGTTGGAAACTAGAGGAAGAGGCTACAGGCAACATTGAAGGACACATCGTCGGTGGAAAGATATTGCCACCAAGTAAAGCAATGCATCGAAATAGCATTGATGTGTTTGGAGATTGAGAGACGCAAAAGGCCCTCTATCGGGACATCATCCATATCTTTGAGCAAGCAGATGATCCCGAGCTGCTCGACGTCCAACCCACGGACCTGCTTTCGACTTAATGGATTAAACAGATTTCTGCCACCAAAGCACAGGAATAACCATGTAGAAACAATAATAAATTTGTAGGATGCGCGCCGTGTGAAACCATTGACCTATAAGGGGACGACTTAATTAATCATTTCAAGATAGTTGTGTATACAATTTGCTGTGCTATCAACAACTGGCACATGGGATATTTTTAGATGCTTACTGAATACTCTCACCCTTTTCGAATATATATCATTATAGCTTTTTATATTTAGTTTCTAAACAAATACCATTCTACAATTTTGAGATGATTTTTTTATTTTTTCATTTTATACCATAATTATTTAGCTACCATATAATGCAGTACGATAATCATCAAGGGGATACACGGCGTTGTGCCACCAAGGTGCACCTACACTCTCACTCTGACAATGTGCAGCGACCCGGCCGCCACCATCGAGGGCAAATGGCGACTTCTTCACAATGAGCATTGGGGTTCGTGATCTGGACCTTGAGCATGCTGACCAAGACTCAATCGCCGACGAGTATGACAATTTCTTCAAGGAAGCTGACGAGACAGCCGGCCAGCCGCGAATCCAAGGGGCAGGCTCCATCAGGCCCGAGCCTACCCTCCACCATCACAGGAACAGCACCACGGCGGCACCTACGGTTGCCTGCAATTGCAATCCTCCGTGGCCGTTGGCCGAGCTGCAGGAGGAAGAACCCAAGAAAAAGGTAGTTGCTAGGGAAACCAGTTCATGGGCCTTTGTCGAAGCCCACAAGGCCCACCACGGCCTCACTCATCACTTCCATGGCGGCGCCTACGGTTGCCTGCAATTGCAATCCTCCGTGGGCATTGGCCGAGCTGCAGGAGGAAGAACCCAAGAAAAAGGTAGTTGCTAGGGAAACCAGTTCATGGGCCTTTGTCGAAGCCCACAAGGCCCACTACGGCCTCACTCATCACCACCCCTACCGGACATCCCAATCCAATTCCACATGTTCCTCCCCAATCCCCAATCCAATCCCAATCGCACCTGAGCTTTGCAAGGAGCCAGGGAGTGCCGTGTCGGGACGTGGAGCAGTGCAAGCCGAGAAGCCAGCGCTGCAATGAGCCGAGGGCCGCAGCCATCGCCAGTGAGGCGGCCGCCACCTCCCAGGGCGGTGATGAGGTCGAAGGTGTGCCGACGGTTGCTTGTCGCCCAGCAAAAGAGGCAACCTCTGCTCTGGTGAGCTCGATCAGATGAGTAAACAAAAGCATGCCAACCTATTACAAGCTTACATTTTGTGTATCCATATAACGCACGTACATCTTGTTTTGGCTTCGTGGATTTTCCTGGTGGCAATGTAGCAGCCGAACCAATCGGGAATCAGGGTAACATCCTGTTGACGTCAAAAACGTGAAGGAGATTTCTGGCTCGCAACACACCAGACGAACGCCAGATTCAAGTGCAAAGCGTGCCAATCGATTTGACCCTGCAATCGATAAGGAAAGATTGTAAAATTCAATCAAGCCGATCCTGGAGGTGAATCGGCTAAGCAGAAATCAGCCAGAAGCCGATTGAAGGGGTAAATAGACTAGTCGATTAAGACTAATTCGAAGGTAAAAGGCAGATCGATTCTGAAAAGGCGATGCGCAACAAGACAGAACAAATCAGACCTGGAGAAATTGAAGACGATCAATAATCGGCGATTCGCAACTTTATTGATCAGTGTCGACTTACAAAAGAGAGATTACAAAGCTAAAGGCTATAGAAAAACGCAAAAAAAAACTAGCAGATGTGATTTTGATTGTGGATGTCCTCTCGAATAGCCATGGCGCGCCTTATATACCCATCAGCCGATCCAAGTTCGGATCCAACACGATAACATAATCCGAATCGGCTATAGTTTCCTAATTGGACTCCGCTTCCAAATATTATCCGTATGCTACCCAAACTTTCCAAAGGTGCCTCGTGCTTTATCCAAACACGTGATCCTCAGCCGATTCTTCTTGTATTTTCCAAAACTGGTGCAAACATATGCCCCCCATTTTTGGAAGATAACTTGTTATCTTTCAAAAATTCATCGGCTTTCTCATCCATCGGCTTCTTCTCCGTCAGTTAAAGAACTGCTCCAGTAACCGCTATTTTAATTGCACCGTAAAAATCTCGGTGCGGTTTAATGGCATGTGTCGCCTCGAATCCATCTCCCGCCACTTTTCACTTTTCACAGTGCTATATATATGCGGGACCCCCATGGTCATTTTCACGCTTTCCAACTCTCAAACCACCTTCAATCGGCTTTCCTTCTTCAATCGACTCCTTCGCACTTGTGCTCGAACCACCAGTCGGCTGAATGGACTCTTCTCAGGTACTAATTCCAATTCCCGAAAGTGAAGATCAGTACTACCTAGGGCCAGTAGGAAATTCAACTGCCGATGTTGTAATAGATGAAGAAATCCCTAGGCTTCCCCTATCGGCTCAAGGTTACAACATAACAGAATGGGGTAAAAGTTTTAGGGCTTGGCCAACAGCTCTCAAAGGATGAAGAAGATGGTACATTCGGGTATCGGCTCAGAAGAGGCCTGAATGGGAAAAGATGGGCATAGCCGAGTGTCTTCCGCTAAGTCTTGCGAACCCAGAAGCCAATGAGCCCTTGGTGGTCACGGCCTGTTATTTTTGGTCAGATACTTTTAATGCTTTCCTATTCCGGACTGGCCCCATCGGCCCAACCCTTCTGGACGTAGCCGAGCTATGTTGCCTTAGGCCAGATGGAGACCAATTATCGGCTTTTAGCGGCAAACCAAGGCTCAAGCTAATCCGCTCAAAAGGCGAAGGATGGTCAAAGTTAATTCAGCATAACAACAAGGTGAACGGCCTAGTATCGGACGAGGAACATGTAGCTTTCCTGAACCTGTGGCTGGATCGGTTTGTATTCTGTGGAGCTTCTCTGGGTCCAACCCAAGTATACCAATTGGTGGACGGCCGTCGGCTTGCGATTGGAAAAATGCTTCTTGGAGATGCTTACCAGATGATGCATGTCATTAGAAGTCGGCTATTCTCCGGGTTTGCCCAGTTTGTCATAGGCAACGTAGGTGGCCCATAATGGTTCATTCAACTATGGCTTTACAGAATTTTTAGCCGATCCCTGATTTCAGAGCCTTTGGAGGATTCGGCCTTTCCTCGCGAGGATTATCCTGAAGGTACCACTCCTCAACACAGAGCCAGCCGATCGCACGGGTTAAGACTGGTGATGTGTTCCAGTGGTGACACTAGAATCACCCCAGCTGACTTCAAGAAGTATTTGTCATTCTTTCTACACTTGGACAATACGACCTTTGGCCAGCAGGACTTCTTTCCCTACAGTAATGAAGCCAATTTTCAATGGCCCTCATTCCTCCATCTAGATGCTGATAGCTCCTTGATGCCAGCATCGACCTTAGAGATGTACCAGATCTTTATTTCTCCTTGCATCCTCCATGTCGGATTGAACTCCCGTAATAGGACGTTTCAGCCGTCGTACGAGTTTTACCATCCCTCTGTGTATGCCCGTCAATTGGGCTTTGGCCAAGTGATACCTTCCTTGCCACTCCTCGATTGCCTTCAGCCCAGAACTCGAGTGACTAACAGAACGGCAGCAGAGATAGTTTTGGAAATAGCCGACGAATTTCAAGTTCTCAATTTGCCGCACTTCTTTCTGAATTCTCGCCGAGCTAGCCATTTCTCTGCTTGGTGGGCACCCATATCAGAGGCTCTCTACCTGGACCGCACACCGTCGGCTATTATAGAGAAGTTCCTACCGAATTTCCATGAGCCGACAATAGCCTCTAGCAGCAGCAGCTCTAGTGAAGATAGCTCAGATTCTTCCAGCTCATCGGGTTATACTAACTCGTCCGTAGTTGTAGAGGTATCGGCTTATTTCAAAAAAGATTTTTTATACCTGCAAATTCTCTTTCAATTTTCAACCACTAAACATTTTACTTCTTTCTACAGATCTTTCTTTGCTGCTAACAAGGATTCAAAGCAGGCCATCGGTGGTGGGTCAAAGGAAGAGACCAAGCAGATCTCTTGGCTTGACCGACTACTCCTCTGGCAGTCTCTGCATTCAGAGTCCATCTCTGTCGGAGCTTGAAAAAGGTCGCCTCCCAAGTAAGCAGTTCAGCCGATAATTACTTTTACCTTCCGTAACTGACATCCCATCTGACACCCCATCTCTCAATTTTGGCAGAAAAACCTAAATTGACCAAAGCTCTAGCCCGACGTCAAAAACGCACAGAACAAAGTGCTGAGAGTTCCCCCCGCGCATCGACTTTCGTGGAGGTATATCCTTTTTACCATACCGTCTTCATGCGCCAAAGAATTAATCTTATGATACTTGACTTACATTCCTTTTATTTCTTTTAGCCGACGCCTTTTGCTCAGGCGACTGGAATTTTAGCCGATCTCCAAGGCTCTCCTCCTGCAAGTCTCCCGATGCCGTCTCCCCCGGCACAGCTTGCTACTGCTTCACCGCCTCTATCGGCTCCCCCTGCACCTGCTCCAGAAGAATCAAACAACCCTGCTGATCTGCTTGGTTTCTCGCTGGATGAGCTAGACGACCCAGAGGCGATGATTTCTGACGACTATGTGGCTGACATTCGCAACATTATTGATGTTTCTCAGAAGGCATCGGCCGCGGTCGTTTAGTCGGGCCCAAATATGCAGGAGAAACTGAATCGGCTTCTTACTGCAATTTCTCAACCGGAGGCAAACATTCTGGCCAATGCACAGCCTATCCAGGATGCGATGGCTATCGTTGAAGCCGACCTTCCGCCCGAAGCTATGAAAGCCATTCTGAACGTCTGCCGTATAGACGAAAGAAGGGCAGAAGTAGAAGCAGCAAAAACCAGGATAGCTCAGCGAGAAGCCCAAGCAGCCGATCAGTGCCTGCTAAATGAGTTGGTTGCTGATGCGAAGGCTAAGAAGAAAAAGTATGATGAAGATTCATCCTACCTCAGGGCCGCCAAGTCCTCCGTGCAGAAACTGGAAGCGACGAAGAAGCGTCTTGAGGAGGAATTGGCTAAAGTAGAAGGAGAACTTGCCGATAGTCTTGTCCTTGTGACTGCGACGACAACATCTCTGAAAAATCAGAAGAATGACATTGGCTTGGCTGTGGCGAAGGTGACAGATCAATCGGCTAAGATCGTCCCAATGCTCGGTACCACTAAGGCCGATGAAAACATTATCTACGGGGTCACGGAAACACTGGCCAAGGCAGCCGCGGCATTATCGACCTTAGGAGCTAGAATTCCTGGTTCTGGCCTGTAATCTGCTGTAATCTTATTTGGTGTAACTTGTCTTGGGATGATATTACTTTTGCTACGCTTTTTGCAATGCCTTCAATCGGCTGTTTAACCGATTTATTTTACTTAATTCCTGAGTTCTTACGTATTTATGCTCTGATCCATACGCTAGGGTGATATTTCTTTAAATACTTTCCATTGATTGCCTTCGGTAACATAGTTCCCTCGAGTGTCTCAAGTATGTACGCATTTCCGCCAACAAGTCGATTTACCTTATACGGCCCTTCCCACGTTGGTGACCATTTTTGAATCGATTATCCTTTGATCCGATTGGCAATATCGTTTTCCAAACCAAATCGGCTTCACTAAATGACTTTGGCACAACATTTTTGTTGTAAGCTTTCGCCACTCTTTTCTTATTCTTTTCAAGCCGATTTAAAGTAATCAGCCTTAATTCCGCCAAGTCATCCAAATTGCATAGCATCAATTCTTTGTACTCATCGGTTGATAGATTATTCTGCCTCGCTACTCGCATGGACTTAATATTTATCTCTACGGGTAATACGGCCTCTTATCCATACACTAATTGATATGGTGACAATTTAGTCGATCCGTGAAACGCTAGCTGATAAGCCCATAGGGATTCTGATAGTGTAGTATGCCAATTTCGAGGCCTTTCATCGATTTTTCTTTTAATCAGCTTGATTAGAGATTTGTTAGATGACTCGGTTTGTCCATTAGCCTGAGCATAATATGGCGACGAGTTAAGCAGTTTGATACCCAGGCTTTTTGCCAAGCTTTTGAACTCGTTAGACATAAACACGGTTCCTTGATCGGTTGTAATAGTCTGAGGAATACCAAATCGATGAATAATGTGCTCATTGACAAAGCCGATAGCTTCGGTGCTGGTAACCTTCTTGAGTGGAATAGCTTCTACCCACTTTGAAAAATAATCTGTAGCTGCAAGGATGAACTTATGGCCTTTGCTTGAAGCTGGGAATATTTGGCCGATTACATCTATCCCCCAACCTCTAAACGATCACGGCTTAATAATCGGGTGTAAAGCCGATGCTGGCGCAAGCTGTACATTTTCAAACTTCTGACAACTTTGGCACCCTTTGTAATACTTGAAACAGTCTTCTAACATTGTCAGCCAGAAATATCCAGTTCGCCTTAGGATCCACTTCATTTTGTAAGCCGATTGATATGCACCGCAAATTCCTTCGTGAACTTCACCCATAGCTACTTTTGCTTCTTCGTTGCCCAAACATTTCAATAGCAAACCTTCCATTGTCCGACGATATAGCTCGTCTCCCATCATAACGTACTTCAACGCTTGGTGCCGAATTTTGCGTTCAGCAGGTCTGGATGGGTTCATCAAATACGCTTTTATTTCTGATCTCCAATCGGCAGTGTCAATACATAAGACTGTCTTGTCAATTGAGTCCAATGCTTCACATCGGCTATATTCTTTGTAGCCTGATGCTGCTTGAGCCAACATATTGGCTCTGTTGTTCATCTCCCGGGGCACATGACTGATAGAAAATAAAGTGAACGTATTGATAGTACTAAAGCAATGTTCCAGATACTTGAATAATATTTCATCATTGCATTGGAATTCACCTTTAATTTGTTGAACGATTAACAATGAATCACCATATGCTTCCACATCGCTTACTCCGATACCTTCTAACAATCTAAGTCCCTTGAGCAATGCCTCATACTCAGCTTGATTATTGGAGCATCGGCCATTGAGCCGATACGCAAATTCAGTGCTATACCCTCTTGGTGATATCAGCATGATGCCTATTCCACTTCCTTCCTGGCAAACTGACCCATCAAAATATAACTGCCAGGGTGCTACCCCAACCATTCCTGTCATGGTATCATGTCCTGTAATGAAATCGGCTATTGCTTGTCCTTTAATAGCTTTGGTCGATTCAAACTGCAGGTCGAACTCAGACAGAGCATAAGCCCATTTTCCAAGTCACCCTCTTAAGATCGGAGTAGATAACATGTATTTAACGACGTCAGTCCGACATACTACTATGCAGGTTGATGCCAACACATAGTGCCTCAATTTTGTGCAAGCAAAATATAATGACAAACATAACTTTTCTACTGAATGGTACCTGGTTTCAACATCCAAGAGTCGTCAGCTTAATTAAAATATTACTCGCTCTTTACCATCGACTTCTTGCGCCAACACCGCCCCGATGGTCTCGTTTTCAGCCGACACGTATAACTTGAATGGAATCCCCTTCTGTGGTGCGGCTAGAACTGGTGGCGATGCCAAGTACTGTTTTATGTCATCAAAAGCCTTTTGCTGGTCGGCTCCCCATATGAAATTCTCATTATCCTTTAATTTCAGTAATGGCGTAAAAGCTTGAATCCTACCAGACAGATTTGAAATAAATCGTCTTAGGTAATTAATTTTACCAATCAGCTTCTGTAATTCATTCTTGCATGTCGGCGGCTTTGTATTTACTATGGCCTTGACCCTTGCCTGGCTAACTTCAATGCCTCTCTGATGAACCATGAATCCAAGGAACTGGCCAGCCGACACACCAAATGCACATTTCAAGGGGTTCATTTTCAGCCCATGAGCCCTTATGTTCTGGAACACCCTTTCCAAATCGGCCAAATGCTGCCAATCATCCTTAGACTTCACCACCACATCATCGATGTATATCTCAACAATATGGCCGATTAGGTCATGAAAAATCAAGTTCATGGCACGCTGATAAGTGGCACCTGCATTTTTCAAGCCGAATGTCATTACTGCCCATTCATACAAATCTATCGCTCCAGGACATCTGAAGGCAGTTTTGGGGACATCGGCTTCTGCCATGAATATCTGGTTGTACCCAGCATTCCCATCAAGAAAACTGATAATCTCATTACCTGACGCAGCGTCGATGAGCATATCGGCTATGGGCATGGGGTATTCATCTTTCGGCGTAGCTTTATTTAAATCTCTGAAATCTACACATACCCGTAGCTTACCGTTCTTTTTCATGACAGGAACAATGTTGGATACCCACTCGGCGTATCGGCAAGGCCTTATGAATTTGGCCTTCAACAACCTTTCAATTTCCTCCTTTATCACGTTGTACAATTCCGGATTGAAACGCCGAGGAGATTGTTTATATGGCCGATATCCCGGCTTTATAGGCAGCCGATGTTCTACTAACTGTCGGCTTAACCCAGGCATCTCATAATATTCTCAGGCGAAACAATCCTTATAATTCCTAAGTATTTCGACCAACTTGTTTTTGTATTCTAAACTTAACTTTGCACTTACAAAAGTTGGCCTTTTCTATCGCCCTCTCCTATATCGACTTCTTCAAGCATATCGGCAGAAGTGAAACCTTGACCCAATTTCTCGCTTTGGAAGTCCTCGATGGCTTCACATGAATTTATCACATGCCGATAGCTCTTCACCTTGTCTTGTAAGATTTGGATCATTTCTGACTCCATCTTCTTAAGACTTCACTCGCTCGATCAATCGTGCCCGCCCTGACACTGATCGGCGTGAATCCCGATTTATCAATACATATAAAATCGCAATCATCTAATGCTTTGCCCGATATGCATTCTGCCTCTTCGTGTGGCCAATTCGCATCTGAACTGGCCATTGCGATGTGAGCCGATGTGTTGGCTGATACAACTTCGACGTCATCTCCGTTCCATTGTACAAGAAGTTGGTGCATTGTTGAGGGTATACAGCAATTGGCATGTATCCAATCTCGCCCGAGAAGCACACTGTAATTTCCTTTAGCTTCAATCACAAAAAATGCGGTCGGCAAAGTTTTGCTGCCGACGGTTAGCTCTGTAACCATCACCCCTTTTGCTTCAGTGGGGTCACCTGTGAAGTCATTTAGCACCATGTTTGTTTTGATTAGGTCTTCGTCGGTTTTGCCCAACTTCTTGCAAGTGGTGAGCGGCATCAAATTCACAATAGCCCCTCCATCTACAAGCATCCTGGATATTGGCTTCCCGTTGATGAAACCTTTTAAGTACAACGGCTTTAAATGCCGATGAGGATCTTGTGGTTTCTCGAACACTGCGTCCTGTGCACCAAGGCACAGCTGAGTGAACGTGTCTTTAGTTGATTCAGATTTGATTCTGAATTCAGCTGGTAGAGTGAATACCATGTTGATATCCGTGGGAGGAGTGTCATTTCGAATCATTGGCGACAGCAAATCATCTGAGGAATTTGACTCGTCATCGGCTTGTTCTTTTCTCCTCCATTCCTTTTTAACAGGTTTTATCGACCGTAATTCATTGAATGTTTCATCTCTCTGTTTTTCTTCTTCGGCCTCTCTTATCTCCTGTGTCCTTAGACGCTGAAGTCGTCTGCGTTGCGATCGGCTAAGTCCCGTCGGGCACCACCTAGATTTAGGTTCGACTGGCTTACGGATTTTGCCAACCAAGTTCTTTGTAGGTTCTTCTTTCTTGTCTTGGCTCAGTGCACCTAGCCTCTCTTTTATTGGCTTCCTATGCCCTGACTTAGTCTGATCCAGTGCTGGCCTGAATAGACGCTCTTTCACCGATTGCCTTGGCCAACCTCTCTATGGGTAATGCTCCATGGGGCATGACTTTGGAGATGGTAACGCTATACCCCTCTCCGAATAGAACTGCCAAAAAGGACACCTCTGGTGAGCTCTTTCTGCGTTATCCGGCCAATACAGATTATCTGGTCGAAACCCGTTGTTTGGCCGATACGAACCTTCCGGCTGAAACATGTTGTTTGGCCGATACAAGTTATTTGGCTATCGAGATTGCTGCTTCTGCCGATGGCACATTCTCTCATATTTCTCAAGCAACTATGAGAAAGTTGGTTTAGGCTTGAATGCTGGTTTTCGAGGTGGAGACCTTTCAGCTTTGTACCATCGCCCGATTTGTGGTTCCCCTTTTAGCTTAACTGTCCTTGAATTCTTTCCATCCCGATCGGCTTCGATTTGAAGTGAACCGATCGTTATCTTCAGTGTCTCTCCTTTTGAGCTGGATTTGATGTCGACTTGCCGCGTTGCTCTGGGTATTTCGTCGACAATCTGTTTTCCTTTGCCGGAGCATTGAACCATGTTAATTGGGAAGGGATTGACATCAACTTCCATGGCCAGCTCTTCTGCAAACTTGAGCCGACCATCTTCGATGGCTGCCTGTATGTGCTGCCGAAAGATATTGCAATCGTTAGTCTTATGGAAAAAGGAATGATGCCACTTACAGTATCGTCGTTTCTTGATCTTGTCGGCCGATGGTATGGTATGTCCCTCCGGCAATCGTATCAATTTTTCTTGTAATAACATATCAAATATGCGGTCACATTTGGATACGTCGAAAGCATACTTGACCTCTGAATTGCTCCTCATCGGCTTAAGCCACGAACAGATAAGTGGTTTCTTGGAACCTTTTATCCATTCGGCTATATTTACATTCGCTTCATCCTCAGAAGTTTCACTCGAACTGCAATCAACCATATTCACCTTGGCTTTATCCTTGCCATTGCTACTCAACCTAATCTTATCCTTGAATTCTTTACTTAAATATTGGCTTTCTTGTGCCGATACACGATGCAACAGATGATTTAGATCAGTAAATTCTTGTCTAGCAAGTTTTTCTTTGAGTGGGGGAATTAGTCCTTGAAATGCTAAATCGGCCAGTTGATTATCGGGTAATACTACATTAAAGCATCGATTTCGCACTTCTCTAAACCTTCTAATATAATCAGAAGCTGACTCCCCAAATTTTTGCCGGACAGCGCTTAGATCCGAAATCCTTAATTCGAGACTGCCGGAGAAAAAGTATTCATGAAATCGGCTTTCTAAATCGTTCCAAAAATGGACCGAGTTTGGAGGTAGATTGGTGAACCAAGTAAAAGCAGTCCCTGATAAAGACAAAGGAAAAAGTCTAATTTTTAACCCATCAGATTGAGCTGCTTCACCACACTGGGCGATAAATCGTTCAACATGTTCTAAAGTGGTGACCGAATCATCCCCTGAAAACTTTGCAAAATCGGGAATCCTAAAGTAATGGGGATATGGCATACGGTCAATATAATCTGGATACGGCTTTCTATAGCCGATTGTTTTCCCTTTGGGCTGTAAGCCAAATTGATCCCTCAGAACCATAGAAATCTGATCAGCCCAGTTATTGGCCGATGGAGCACCAGGGTTTGGCTAATTGTGATGAACATTATCCTGCCCCCCGAGTGCAAACTCGGCCGGTCAGCTTGCCCTAGCTGAAGGGTACTGTTGTTGCCATGATTCGTACCCATCGGCTCTGGCAGCCGGAACCTCAGGCAATGGAACAAATGGCTCTGTGTACGTAACTACCTTATACGGAGCCGGATTTCTAACTTGGAATGGTCCCTGGGGTTTGCAATTTCTGTCTAACTCAATCGGCTGAGAAGCCGACTGAACGTAGAAAGTTGCTGACACTGATGGATCTGTCTTTGCAGCATCAGTGTATGCATGGTAATGAGTAACTGGGTTTGGGTGAGGATTCGTTGGTGCCAACACGATGGGTTGGGTCGGCATTAGTGAGGGTGTAGGTGCCGACGCTTTGATCGTGTTGGCGTTTGGTGCCACAGAATATACGGAATATGTTGGGAGTGGCTGCAATGGATCCAGCAATCCTCCAGATGTTGCCAACTCCTGTGCAATCGTCTTTACGCTATTCTCTATCATCGGCTTTAAGGTCGTGACCAAAGCCGATGATTGATTGATTAATGCATGATGCACAGATTGCTCAATCATAACGGATAATTCGGCTTGAGCCGGGATATATCGGCTTATCGAATTTGATGCGGCGTCAGCCTCGTCGAAGGGGTTCAGTGTTGGAAGCGCCATCTTCTGTGTGACCCCTCGTCGGGTTTTCTGATAACAACCCAACATCAACTCTTCCAAGGCAGCTTTCCGATCTTCAATTTCCTTGCGCTGCTCTGGAGTTAAATCGTCCAAAGTAGGGACGATTATGGCGTCAGTGTTCACGTCGGCTGGTGCGGTGGATTTGCCTGCATTCATCTTTTCGATCTGGTCCCACCGGGCGTGCCAAAAATGTATTGACGTCAAAAACATGAAGGGGGTTTCTGGCTCGCAACACACCAGACGAACGCCGGGTTCAAGTGCAAAGCGTGCTAATCGATTTGACCTTGCAATCGATAAGGAAAGATTGTAAAATTCAATCAAGCCAATCCTGGAGGTGAATCGGCTAAAGCAGAAATCAACTAGAAGCCGATTGAAGGGGTAAATAGACTAGTCGATTAAGACTAATCCGAAGGTAAAAGGCAGATAAATTCTGAAAAGGCGATGCGCAACAAGACAGAACAAATCAGACCTGAAGAAATGGAAGACGATCAACAATCGGCGATTCACAACTTTGTTGATCGGTGTCGACTTACAAAAGAGAGATTACAAAGCTAAAGGCTATAGAAAAACGCAAAAAAAACTAGTAGATGTGATTTTGATTGTGGATGTCCTCTCGAATAGCCCTGGCGCGCCTTATATACCCATCAGCCGATCCGAGTCCGGATCCAACACGATAACATAATCCGAATCGGCTATAGTTTCCTAATTGGACTCCGCTTCCAAATATTATCCGTATGCTACCCAAACTTTCCAAAGGTGCCTCGTGCTTTATCCAAACTCGTGATCCTCAATCGATTCTTCTCGTATTTTCCAAAACTGGTGCAAACACATCCTTTCCTATTGCTTCATTATTCCTTTTTTATAGAATAACAGAAAAGCAACAAATCCTCCTGATTTCTATTATAAAAAATCACTTAAGTTCACTACAAAAAAAAGCAAAAATGAAAAACAAAACAACTCATAAAGTGAGTCAGCCAAAGCAAGTTCACTACAAAAAAAGCAAAAATGAAAAACAAAACAACTCTTGAAGTGAGTCAGCCAAAGCAAGGTTCATGCTCAAAGCAAACATACCGTTCAAAAGCAGAAAATAGGTGAACTAATCCTATTACAGTTGTCGGCGTATTTCACCTGACAAGATCCCGTCAATGAACAGAGTTGGCTACTCCCTAGACGGAAGATTTGGTTCGGTAGAGGGTATCTTCGTGGCTGGAAACCCTAATGTCTCTCAACGATGGATCCGGAGTCAGCAAACCGGTGAACATAGCGATTTACCTAGGTTCAGGCCCCCAGCTTGGGTAATAGCCCTACGTCCTGCTTGATCTTTGTTGAGGAAGTGTGAAGGTGTTTACAAGAGCTTTCTTCTCTGCCTTCTTCTAAGTGTTCTCTACTCCTTTCTCTACTCCAGCCGGCCTCTTTCCCCATGCACCGAGGCGCCCTTATATAGACGAGCCGGCCTGAGCAGGGGAGAAAGGAACGGCATACCTATCTATAACACATTAATTACACCCATCATTCCAACTTCCACGTTGACCCACGACTCATTTATTACAAGCGCCTCCGTGGCCTTATCCTTCAAACCTCATTTAATGTTGGTGCGCAGTCTCGCCTGGTCCGCCCGGGATATGACGCTCCTGTGACGGGTTTGGTAAGAGGCATCAGAGGGACATGTCGTCATCGTGTCGATAGCTGAATCCTTCACAATTAATGACCCTGACACGAGGTGCCAGGGGAGGAAAACTTCGAGGCGAAGCCTTCCCCTCATTCCTTTGGTTGTCATCATGGCCTGACAAGGGGGGCCTAGACGCCCGCCCACTCGTCAGGTCGCCTCATAAGCCGACGCCCGTGCAGCGTGATCGCCATTACGCCGCCGGCGAGCAAGGTGTTGCTGTTGCTGTGGGGCCGACAGCGCGTGGGCTTCGCCAAGGCGAGCGTGATCGCCCGTACTGCCGCCAGTATGCCACGCGGCCGCCGCCCCGAAAGTGGCGTGGTCGCCAAACGCATAGATTTTCGCCCAGCAAGCGGCGTGATCGCTTTCGGCGCCAGGCGCCACATGGTCGCCGCTGGCAGCGAGCAGTGGTGCTGTGTTGCTCGCCGCGAAAGGCCATGGGCTCTTCGCCCAAGCAGTGGCGTGATCGCCCGCAGTGGCGTGATCGCCCGGCTACCCGCCAGGTACCAAACTGGACCAAGCCACTCCTTGGGCCTAATGCTTCTACGGCGGAGAGGGTACCCCGGTGCAAAGTACACCGACAACAGTACTATTCATAAACACAAAATGGGAATCGCTTTAACCTCATCCTTCCGATATCAACACATAAACTCTTTCTTTTCCTCTCTATCTTTTCTTTTTTCAGGTAGTGATTCTAGCAACTGTTGGTCTCTATCCCCTCTACGCCTTGAACACCTCAATAACCACTTGTTCTAACCATTTGCCCCTCCCACCCCAAAAAAAGAAGCATAGCTTCTCTGTCTTCCTCCTTTCTCTAAAAAATAGTCCAGATGATGAACCATTATGTTATATCAAGGTGTGTAGGATCAGCAGGCTTGACATTTCTGAAGCACTCTGCATTACACGCTTTCTAGATAACCCACAGCAATGCTGAAATGAAACAACCGTGAATTTTATTTACTCAAAGTACATCATTAAATTAAATTGACAATCATTAAATAAAATTAAGCAACAATGACTACCTGAATATATTGATTATTACAAGTATGTACAATTAAATGAATTACATTATACAAAAAATTTAATTACAATTTAAATACAAATTACATGAATGATTAAATTACAACGCAAAAATAAAAAATTTACAAGATATTCGATAGCTTGCACGTAAATTTAAAAAATTGTATTTATTAGTAAAGGCAGCGAATTAATATAGCAAAAGAAATAAAATAAAATTAAAATTGCCGTCAGACCCGTATGAATTGTTATCGCTTACTAAGGTACTAGATTCGTCGGGGCCTAAATCGACACCTCTCACGAAATTAGGGTTTCATCACTCGGTAATTAACAAACCTGTGAATTTATTTCAGAGATGCGATAATAAAAATATCGCATAACAGAAAAGTAACTTTCTATAGTAAAACAAAGAAAAGCATACAAGAGAATTGGATGGACATAGAGCATTGTGAAATAGGATAGACCTTCCAACCGGCTATCCCTCCACCAAAAACCTTAAGGCTTAAGGTATCCATGCTCAAACATGTAAGGCCCAACCCACTCCATTCACAAGACCACAAGTCCAAGCCCCCATCGCAAGGCTCACAGGGGAGCAAGTTCCCTAGGGACAAAGCCCCACGTACCAACTCTTTCCAAGTCTAAGAGCAAGTTACGAGCACAAGCCCAGGAGCAGAGAAGGAGCAAGCATAACTAGAGGCACCAAAGAGCTAGAAGGCCACCAATACACGAGGATCGAAGGCCTCAACCATCAAGGAGCCAAGACAAGTAGAGGAGACCAAGACAACCACATTTTCACCACCACTACTTCATCATCTCAGATCTTTTCTATTTCAAAGACCACAATCGCAGTAAACAATAACTCATCCTAATAGAGTCAATATAGCGTAGCAATGATAATTTTAGAAACTAGAAATAATAGATAATTAGTGGTCTTAGTAGGTTAATGCAAGAAGGGTTTGGCTGCATGCGGCCCCAATAATCTACCCATGATCCCCTGCCACTGGCAGACATGGTATCGTTGCTACTGGCCATTCAACCCGAGCATCACCCTTAAAATTCATCAGAGACCAGAATAGATGTCGGGACCCCAATATGCAAATCCAGACTCTATGTGTATACTGCACTAGTCCAGGATCATGTTAGTGCACACAAGCTCAACATCGGTAAATATCATAATCATACATAGCGAAAATATTACAAAAGACATCATATATTAAATATTACTAGTTGAATGACCTTATTATCAACTTACAGGGTTATGCCTCGCAAGGCTGAATAGCAAATTAAACTGCAGCAGAATAAAAACGTAGATAACCCCTCAGAATACCATAGGCAACTGTTAAGGCTTACACACTGAACATTCGTCTTCTCATGGTACGTCTCCAGTATTGATGTAGACTCCTCAACTGTTGATTTGGTATTGGCAAGGATGAGTACTTAAAGCACTCAACAAATTGTGCGCAAAATGCAAATCTATTGAACTATATGCAAGGTTTATTCCAAAGGAATGGCAACATGGCTATTTTGCAGTAAAGTAGCATTTGTAAATGAATATAGTAAATAAATTGATAGATAGTAAAACGAATAACAATAATAGATAGTTTTGGCATTTTTCAAGTAAACAAAGGTATCCAATCCTAAGCCAAGTTCCAACCTTTCATGGCAACCTGCCATCCCATCTCACATGTTAGATTTTGCAAAAATATAACCCTTGACTGTAATTCCCAAGCTATACTTAATACCGCGAGCACAGATATTCGAATAGATTTACACTCTGCAGAGGTTAAGCACTTTACTCACATAACATGATCGTCTCTTGGTGCCTTCCGGATTAACACACTTTCTTTGATGTGTCGGCGAAGAGATCCTGATAAAGCCTTTACAAACCTCTGCCTTAGCTTATACTACCCGCTGAGGTTTCAACAGGCCCCCTCTTGCGAAATGTGAGTTGATCCATGAACCCGGGACTTACACCACCAATGGTAGTACCAGAGCTAAAACATTGCTAATTAATCAGCTAGGTTGTCCCATAAAACACATGTGGTTGCATGATTGACTTGGGTTAAAAGCTTACAAGGTTAAGTTCTTAGAGTGATTAGGGCAAGACTTCTACATACCCTCTGTCATTCCTGGCCCATCTTGGCACACTGTCGCTTGCCACTTGCCCTAATCTAAATGGTTATCACCCTAGTTGATTAACAAACACCACGTGCTATCATTAAATCAACATCATTGCGTGACATCCTTCATCACTACAACTCAATATCCTCATATGACAACACCTGACACACCAATTCATAATCCTATTCCATATTCCATTAGTTAAGATTAAACATTGATAATTCAAGTGCATGTGATGATGTGGCATGTCTAAGCATCTAATACGGTCTAACCACCTATGTTGATTTTTGTCGGGGATTGGATAATTTTCATAAAGTCCATTATACCCCGGCAGCCAGTTTTCGGCCGACCATGCATACCTTCGGATGGTGTCTCCGAGGAAGATCTTCGGATGTGTTGGCTAGAGGGTCTGCCCCGACCATGTTTAAGCTTGTCTCCGAGCATGTGCCTTAATTCCCCGAGCATGCTTTCAAGGCATATAGAATGACCGCCGGTGGTCGAGGCAAAATCTCGAATATGTCCGGATGTGTCGTGCTCGATCCAGAAGATGATGTGGCGATAATTACGCTGCGGTTTAAAAGACCGTTAAGCCACGATCTAAGCCCATAATGTCCACGACACAGCATGGCGAAAATCAAGGGAAGCAGTTACAGCCACGTTCAAGCACAGTAATGGCATGTTATTCGGCTGTAGTTGCTGCAATCGCCTATAAATACCCCCGCTATAGATTAGGGGAGAGAGGGATACAATACACGCAAGATTCCTGTACAAACTCAAGCAATAGCAAAACCACTGGACGTAGGGTTGTTATCTCGATCGTGAGAGGCCCGAACCAGTATAAAAATTCCTTGTCCACTGTCCTTTCGAGCAATAGCATCCTAATAGCATTCTTTGGACATAAACCCTCCGCGGAAAAGGGAGCCTAGTTGATCCCTCAATCAACAAGTAAGCTCAGCGAGAAACCCGTTTTCTAAACATCGACAGCTGGCACTGTCCGTGGGGATACGACTGGTGAGTCCTTTCGTGGAAAATCCCTAAAGATGCCGAATTCTCAAGATGGTCAAGACCTTTGCACCTTCAACGATGTTGATGATGATGACATGTACTACAATCGACGAAGACGAGCCGGTGTGGTCGACCTGTAGGTCACACCGAGCCCGGAGTCCTTCCCCGCCGCGCTGCAGTACGAGAGCAGTTTCTCCGCTTGCAGCGCAATTCCCTCACGGATGATGAGGAGTGTGATGGCCTCTACGATGGTCTAGATATTCCTGACCATTTTGAGCCCGATCACGAGACCGCGTCGCGAGGAGACATCATGATGTCACCTTCGCGGTCTCTGTACTCCCGCGATGTCAACATGGTAGGAGGAGAAGAAGATCCTGAGGTTGAATCCTCGGGGGCTGCTCGCCATCGTCGCTACGAGGCAGCCAAGAGTCATCTGGAGGCGTCTCTGAACAGAACCCTAGCAAGCATCCGTTGCCAAGCTCGTGAAATGACGGGCGCTAGGGCTGAATCCTCAGCTCGCGGGAGTTCTCGCGGGCAACTCTCGCCAGAGCATGTGCATGACCGGCGGCCAAGATCACTCCATCCCGTTCCACAAAACATTGAACGGCTGTAGGCTATGGCAACGGTCGTGCGTGACCTTCGGAATTTCCCTGGTTAGGTGGACGTAGAGGCAATAGGTGTGGTCGTAGTAAAAAATTTGGAGAAGCTTGCTCCGACATGAAGCTTTCAAGGTTCCCTTGCAACAAGGAAGCCCGGAGTGTTTCCCGGGACAATCGGCATCATTATCCTATTTGCTCCCGACACGGCGACTCCCGAAGTCCTGCTCGGGAAGGCCGCAGGAAGCATGATCGGTACTGCGAGGACGTTCGGAGTGATTCTCAGACAACCTCGCGGTATCAAAGGTATGCTCGATCTAGTCACTGGCACACCGAATACTCGACCTCGGAGCGATCTCCGCTGCGCCGATATGGAGAGGTATTCTCTCGCCTTGGTCCTCGTGTGGGGAGTCATCGCGGCAGTTACCACTGTGGTCACCATGCTTGGAGGGATCATCGCGACAGCCCGACCTTCGGGTGCCGAGCTTTCTCAGCATCCCTCTGTGACGTCTCATGGCCGAGCAAATTCAAGCCCGATCATATTGAAAGGTTTAACGGGACTCAAAATCCAGATGAGTTCCTCTCGATTTACTCCACTGCAATTCTAACAGCTGGAGGGGATGAGGGAGTTATGGCCAACTTCCTCCTCACGGTTTTGGATGGAGCCGCTCGGACGTGGCTCTTCAACCAAAAGGAGGAGTTGATCCACTCCTGGAGGCAACTCAATGAGGTGCTTCAGGCAAACTTTCAAAGCTGCTATATTCGCCTAGGCAAGGAGCGTGACCTCGAGCGCTTGATCCAGACCGAGGGGGAGTCCTTAAGACATTTCGTCCAGAGATTCATCAAGGTAAGGAATTCAATTTTGAGCATTTCAGATGAAGCGATCGTTCATGCCTTCAACTTTGGAGTTCGGGATATCCGCTTCACGCAAGATCTGGAGATCCATCCAGACCTGATGGCCAATGAGCTGTTCCGTATGGCTGACAGATATGCAAATGCCGATGAGGCAATCCAGTGGAAGAAGATGCTGGATGAAGGTAAACTGCCACCTCAGCCGGGCCTATAAGGCTTCACGAGCAAGAAGAATCCGGGCTCCGTGGAGAAAAAGATTAAGAAGAAGAAGAGGTCGTCCGCGCAGAGCATGGTGGTGGCTATCGAGCATCATCCGCCAAGAGCTCCGCAATTGCAGCAGTGCGGGAGAGGCAGGGGCCGACCACCTCAACTGCACAATGACCAAAATCGCAACGACCAAGTTCATGACGTTCAAGATCGCAGTGGCCAAGGTATTCCGCCAAACGATTGCTTTTGTCCACTCCATCAAGCATACGGGCACGACCTTCACAATTGTCAGACCTGGGCATTCCGCCTGGAAAAGTTCTACAATGGCAAAGACATTATGCGCACACTCTCAGAGAAGGGAGAGAGCAGCAAGAGTAAGGGCAAGGGGCCCGCAGATGAGGATGACGAAGACATGGAGTACCAGGAGCCCCGCAATCATATTGCAGTTATATTCAGGGGCTCCTCATCCTATAAATCTCACAGGGATCTAAAGGACGCAACACAGGAAGTATACCATGTCGTTCAAGGCAAGCCCCCTATGCAGCAGCTTAGGTGGTCCGAGCTGCCCATCACTTTCTCCAAGGATGATTGTCCCCTTAGAATGATCAAGCCTCAGAAGCTCTCTTTGGTCGTAAATCCGACCATCAGCAACTCTATGGTGGGGCGAGTCCTCATTGATGGCGGGAGTTCTTTGGACCTCATATCTGCCAAGGTCCTGGACGAGATGCAAGTTCCTCGATCCAAGATCAATAGCATAGCGCCCTTCTTCGGATCATTCCGCACCTCACCAAGCCCTCGCCGATCGTCTTGTTCGCCACGCTCGAGTCCGAGCAACTTCCGAACAAAGATGATCACTTTTTAAGTGGTCGATTTCGAGTCGGCCTATAATGCCATCCTCGGCAGACCGGCTCTTGCCAAGTTTATGGCCGCTACGCATCATGCGTACCAATGTTTGAAGGTTCCCGGTCCAAATAGCGTGATTACCATAAGAGGGAACCAAAAAGCGACCCTAAATTATGATGAAAAGTCACTTGACATGGTTAGACAGTTGCCTCAATGCGGTCCTGACCAAGAGCTGAAGAATTTCTGGTCAAAAGTTGCCCTCCAACCAGGAGGAGAAACCAAGTCGGTTCCGCTAAGCAGCGCGGATCCAACCAAGGTTGTGCATTTGGGATTTTCCTTAGATCCCAAGTACGAACTCGAACTCATTACTTTCCTCCGGAAGAATGCGGATGTGTTCGTCTGGGACATGCCCGAAGCCCCAAGGGAAGTAATCGAGTACAGGCTAGCTGTTCGGCCTGATAAGAAACCTGTGTGGCAGAAGCTCGGGCGTTTTTCCCCGGAAAAGCAAGCAATTATCCGGGATGAACTCAACAAGCTCCTCAAGGCCGGCTTCATCCGAGAAGTCGAGCATTCGGAATGGCTGGCGAACCCGGTCATTGTCAAGAAGAAAGGGGGCAAGTGGCGCATGTGTGTTGACCACACTGGCTTGAACGCCGCATGTCCCAAGGATAACTTCCCGCTACCGCGCATAGACCAGTTGGTCGACGCAACCATGGAGTCCTAGGTGATGAGCTTCTTGGACGCCTACTCGGGTTACCATTAGATCAGCATATCACCTGAAGATGAAGAGAAGACTTCCTTCATTACCCCATCTGACACATTTTGCTATATGACCATGTCTTTCAGTCGTAGGAACGCTAGAGCGACCTTCCAGCGCCTAATGCAGAAGACATTCCCAGATCAAATAGGTCGAAATCTGGAGGTCTATGTGGACGACATTGTGGTCAAAAGTAAGCTCGCCTCAAGTCATGTATCCGACCTTGAGGAAACCTTTTGTAACCTCAACAAGCATCGAATAAAGTTTAACCCTGAAAAATGTGTCTTTAGGGTAAGGCGGGCAAGGTGCTCGGCTACATGATCGATCTACAAGGTATCGGGGCAAACCTGGAGAAGATAGAAGCCATTGAAAGAATGCGACCACCCAGTTGTGTAAAGGACGTCCAAGCTTTGACCGGACGCATGGCGTCTCTAAGTCGTTTCATTTCCCGGTTAGGCGAGTGTGGGCTGCCTTTCTTCAAGGCACTCCGCAAACACAATGGTTTCGCATGGACAGAAGAAGCAAATCGCTCTTTCGAAGAGTTGAAGCAGTACCTTTCCAGTCCACCTGTCTTAACCACACCAAGGTCAGGAGAAACTCTGCTGTTATATCTAGCAGCAACCTCACAGGCCGTAAGCGCGGTGTTAATAGTTGAAAGAGATGGGGTGCAGCGGCCAATTTATTATGTCATGAGGTCTTGCATGGACCAAAGGAGTGATACCTCGAGGTCTAGAAGCTCTTGTACTCGCTGTTCATGGCCTCCAGAAAGCTGCGCCACTATTTCCAAACCCATAAGGTCGTAGTCCCGACCAACTTCCCACTTAGGGAGATCCTAAGAAATCAAGACACCGGTGTTCGAATAGCAAAATGGGCCATGGAGCTCGTCGAGTTTGATATCCATTTCTCAGCTCATACAGTGATCAAATCCCAGATCTTGGTAGACTTTATAGCAGAATGGACGAATCCGGCGTCACCCGCTACTATGCTCGATAGATCTGAAGAAGGTCATTGGACCATGTACTTTGATGGGTCTCGAGCCTACGAGCACTCGGGGGCTGGAGTCGTGCTAGTATCCCCCAGGGAGATCAACTCCAGTATGCCATTCAATTACACTTTGCCTTGACCAATAATGCGGCAGAGTGTGAAGGCCTCCTGGCCGGGCTATGAGCATGCACAGCGCTCAGAGTCCAGTGACTAATTGTAAGAGGCGATTCGCAGTTGGTCGTCAACCAAGTCAATAAGGAGTATCAGTGTTCCGATAACTCAATGGCGCTTTACTTGGTTGAGTGAAGAAGATGGAGAAGTACTTTAAGAATTTCGAAGTACTCTACATCTCCAGGAAGGACAATTTCCTGACCGACCATCTTTCAAATGTCGGTTCCTCCCAAATATCCACTCTGGCGGGAGTGCTCGTGAGCACTTATACAAGCCCTCCATTCCCTCTATAGATGAGGCATCGGAGACATGCGGTAACGTCTCCCTTCTCGAGCATGGTGCAAATTGGATGACGCCATTCGTCCAATATCTTGCACATGGGACACAGCCCGAGAAAGAAGCTAAGCGTTCCTGGCTTATAAGGTGATACTCTCCCTACAAATTGATCGAGGGCGCCTTGTACCGCAAAGGAGCACTAGGAGTTCTCTCCAAGTGCATATCTCAAGAAGATGGCAAATTCCTTCTTAGAGATATCCAAGGAGTGTGTGGAGCCCACTCGTCTTTCAGGACGCTTGTGAGCAAAGCCTTCCGATTGGGTTATTATTGGCCAATGGCCTTAGCCGATGCTTAGTCGATCGTGACAACTTGCCGAGCATACTAGTTTCATACTCGCAAGGCACATCAGCAGGCATATGTGCTTCAAACCATCCCTCTATCATGGTCATTCTTGACCTGGGGGGTCGATATACTCGGACCTTTACCCCGAGGTCAGAAGGGCTACAAATTCTTGCTTGTGGCTATCGACACCTTCACCAAGTGGATCAAAGCCGAACCCGTGTCACCATTTCGGCTCAAGCAGCCAAGAAGTTTTTTCGCAGTAACGTGGTGACGCGTTTCGGCGTTCCCAATCATCTCATCACGGATAATGGCACTCAGTTCACCAGTGAACTGTTTCAGTCCTATTGCGAAGACATCGGGACAAAGGTCTGCTTCGCCTCTGTAGCGCATCCACAGAGCAATGGAGTAGCCGAGCGAGCAAACGGGCAAATTGTTCAAAGAATCCAAAAGAGAATTTTCAAAAACCTCAGTCAGCACGGCCAGTCGTGGATGGACGAGCTCCCTTCCATCCTTTGGTCAGTTCGCACTACGGCAAGCCAGGCTATGGGTGAAACCCCTTTCCAGCTTGTCTATGGTGCAGAGGTCATATTGCCCGCTGAAATAGTGCTGGTTCCTCCAAGAGTGCACTTGGTCGATACCGTTGACTAGGAGCTCGAGCGTCTTATAGACCTAGACCTCGCTGAGGAGACACGCGAACGGGCTTTGCTGCGATCCGCGGTTTACCTACAGGCTCTTCGTAGGCACGTGGCTAAATTAGTCCGACCAAGGACCTTGCAAGTTGGTGATCTAGTTTTGCGGCGAGTTCAAGACTTCTAACAAGCTGTCCCCAAGATGGGAGGGTCCATTCACGATCGTTTCGATAGCACGCCCAGGGGCTTTCCGCTTAGCGATGGAAGATGGTCGGGTGCTTGCCAGCTCTTGGAATGTCGATCAGCTACGTAAGTTCTTTATCTAGCTTTTATCTACTACGTGTTTTACATAAGTTCAGCCGATTCTCTTTTTATAAAATTCGGTTATTTCACCCCTGTGATTTCCATCTTTCCAAGATTTTGTGAATGTCTTTAAAGTCCCTGCCCGTTGGTAAGCCGACCCAGTCTCGCACAAGGGCACACTCTCCTCCTCATGGTCTTGATGATGGGATGAGCGCATGTGGGCAAGAACATACGCTTCAATCGGCCTATTCTAAGGTTTGGCTAGCATGCGCAAGAATGTTCAAAGTGCCATGACCATCGCCGAATCACTAAGCTCGTCGCCAGAGGTCACAGCCTTCATAAGCTGATTATTGTCCATAGTAGTCCTTCACTACAAGTCCACAATCGCATACAGACACCTCTCGGATGGTCCAGAGTCTTAGCTCAATCCGCGCGTGTTTGGTCGTCATGCGCTTTGTCGGGCAACCGCACGTTCTTCCTTGTCAAGACTATGCTCGCAACTTAGGGGCATGGATTCAAGACGCTCATGAAGTTAAAGCCGTGCGCGTTTTTCTTTCTCCCGACCTAACCTATGCTCACAACTCGGAGAAGGGGCGGTCGTTAAGGGGGAAAACGCGTAGTTTTTCTAACTCTCCTATGAAAGAGCTCATGCTCGCAACTTAGGTGCACGACCTTCATTCACAGTGGGGGTTTATTAGGGACGAACTACCATGTTTTTCTAAAAATGCGTGCTTGTGTTTCCTTCTACTTTTGTTCATTATCCTTTTCGTCTGCTCGTCTTGTTTCGTCTGTTTTGTGCAGGCACTCACTGAAGGACAAATCGCCAAAGATACAAGGCAAAAGTCGTAATAAGGCAAATCGCAGAGCAAAAGTTATTTTTTCATTCAAATGCCAACAAGTTTACAATGAGCTATTTTCTGAGCTTTGCCTCTCTGAGTGCCAAAATTTTTTCCTTTGCCTCATCAAGCTCGGCTTCAAGATCAAGGACTCACCGTCGAGCTTCGTGTCCTTCGCGGGTCTCTTGGCGGAGTCGCTTCATCTCCTCTTTATCTTAGTTGACAAGTTCGGTGGCCTCCCGAGCAGATTGGCTCAGCTCGTCCACCTTCATCTCTAAGGCTTGAGAGCATTGCTGCTCTTACTCTAGCTTTAGCTCAAGCTCGCACATCCTCTCTCTATTCCTCGTGGCATTTTCTTTAGCTTGGCGATGTTTCCTCTGTATCTCCTGGTCCCAAGCTTTAAGCTTGGCCAGCTCTTGCTCGAGCTCTGATATCTTGGTATCTTGCTCGGGGAGAGCTTGGCCACAACCTCAGGAGGAATGGTCGCCGTCTTGAAGTCTACCATGGTTGCCTGGAGCACCAGCGAGTAAGAAGGTCTTAAGTTTTTGACAGTTTCTAGAAAAAAGGTTTTGAAATAAAGTGCCCTTACCCAGTGGAGGTAGCCACTGAGCTTCTCCTAGAAGGCCTTGGTGATGTTTTCCTCCTGAAGGTCCGCGAGATCTCCCGCGGTGGACTTCGGCTGGGAGACTTCATCATTCTTCAGAGCATGCGTTTCGCTTGGGGCCTTCTTATCTTCCTCCCGAGCAAGCTGCCGCTTGGGGCTTTATGCCTCCTCCCGAAAGGAGTAATTCGCCGATGCTTCAAGCCTTCCTCCTGAGTAGGTAGTTCGCTCGGGGGTTTCGTGCTTTCTCCCCGAGCAAGTGTTTCGCTTGGAGGCACGAGGTCTTCCATTTCTTGAGCATCCGATATGCTCGGGAGCGCCAAGCACGCCTTTTGGAGAGTTGGTCCCTCTAGGGCTGGAAGCGCCGCGGCCTACTGGTCGGTTTCGTCGGCGAGGTCTTCCGCCGTCGCGAGGTCGATGGCTTCCGCCATCATGAGGTCAGCGGCGAGGACAAGCTGCCTTTCTCTTGCACTGTCGAGGATTTCATCAGCCATAGCCCGAAAATTGAAAAGGCCCCTACGAGCTATCACGCCTACAACAATAGAGTGGGGTTAACTCGAACAAGCAAAGTAAAAAAAGAGAAGGGAAGAAGGAAAAGAAAAAAATGTAGAGGAAAAGTTACCTTGGTTGAGCTCCTCGTTGTCGTCTTTGATGGTTTTGGCCACCGCCGCAGCTACGAGCTCGGATTTCTCCGCGGTAGAATGGCTGATCCTCACCATCAGGGGATCGACCTCTTCCATGTCACCGCTTCTAGAGTCTTTTTCGGGCACTGACACTTCAAGGCGAGAGGCGCCAAGTCTTCGTCCTCTTTCTCGGACTCTCTCGCTAGAGAGCTCGAAATAGCTCGAGCAAGATTGGCTTGGAGCGCAGCTGTCGGCGTACTATACGCCAGGGTACCCTCTTCGCCGCACAAAAGCATGTGTGGCCCGCGTGGCAGCCTTGCAGGCGGGTGGGTGTGTACACCCCATCTACAGAACGTCAGTCCGCGTGGCGCGCGGGCGAGCAGGTGGGCGACCACGCCCGCTCCGGCCCAGCCACGTGGCGGTTTGGCGGTACGGGGCGAGTACGCCGTCCTCCGTGCCGGTCCACGGGCGCGGCGGCGAGTGGCGGGCCGCCACGCCTCGCCCGGCGCCCATCTCTGTGGGCGGCTCGGCGGCGGTTGGGCGAGCACGCCATCCTCCGGTGCCGGTCCACGTGGCGCGGGCAGCAGATGGGCGGCCACGCCGCCGCCTCGACGCCCAGCCCACGTGGCGCCTAGCGGTACGCTTTGTTTATTCCGCCGCCATGCAAAAGGGTGGATGCGGTGGCTTGCCCCGAAGTCTCCTTCCTCCGCATCGCGCTGAGGCAGAGCCTCACAGATGAGGCACGTCGATTCCAAGGAATTCTGCAACAAGCCCGTTCCTCTGACGCCCTACACCTACCCGTCACAGAGGGGTCACTTCCCGGAAGAACCGGGCGAAGGCACGCGCTGGCATTAATTAGGTCTGAAGGAACGGGACAGCGCATAGAGGCGTAATAAATGCATGTAAGATAAGCATGATGAGGCTCTTGGGGGAGAGACTCGTGTAGGCCCATGTATATAAGGGCATTCTAGAGCATACGAGAGGGGAGGAGGAAGAAGGGAAGAGGAGAGCGAGTCATCAGTAAGCCCTGTAGCAGAGCCCAAGAAAACTCAATCCAAAATCAAGCAGGAAGTAAGGCTGTTACCCTTCTCCATGGGGGCCTGAACCTGGGTAAAAGATCATGGTGTTGATCTGAGTTGGAGACACAAAAATTCGTTAGTGTGAGAGGTGCTGGGGTTCCCCTCTGCTAGGGTTTGCCGGCTACCAGAGACACCCCCCTACCGAACTAAACCCGGTCTGTAGGCTCGGGCCTGTCAGGTGGAATACGCCGACAGGGGCGCGCCAGGTAGGGGTCAGTAGTCGGATTCTCCGATCATCTTTCCGGCGAATTTTGGTGTTTCCTCGTAGCTCTGTGCATCTGGAGATGGCGAGTTCGCAGCATCAGGAAGGGGAAGAGTCAGGTCATGTTCAGAGCCTGTCCCGGTGCTCCCGTCGATCGCAAGAAAGTCTCACTCCACCCCCGCGGGGTGCTGGTGATGCTCCCGCGGTGGTGGCGGGTCATCCGGTGCGGCGCCGGCTAGCCATGGAAGCGGCCACTCCGGCTCAAAATCTACATGCAGCCCGTCTCCTCCTGGACCACCCTCCGGTGGAACTCGCAGGAGATTCCCCGACCACGCCCTGGCTGCGGGACCTTGCCGGCCTTGTCGGTGCGGCCCAACTTCGGGTAGGGCCCCCCGGCCGGCCGAGTGCTGGCGGTACTCCGTCACCCAGGGCGCGGGCAGAGGGCACGCAGGTCTCTAGCCGCCTGGGCAAAGGCGTCCCGCCGGGAGGGCAGGCAGAAAGAGCGCTGCTGGGCCGGTCCCGGTTCCGAGAGGAACCGTGTGGACCTAAGGAGTCATCTTGATGAAGCCCGCCGGCGGAGCGGTGACCTTCGCGGCCGTGTGCCACGCCTCCCGGCTCGAGAGCAGGGGCGCGGCAAGCAGGTGGTTTCTGAAGATGAGAGTCCTCCTCGTAGCTCTCACTTACGGCCTAGGAAGGAGGACTACTCCTCCGATTCAGCGGAGAGTCCCATCCCTCGCTCTCCGGGCCGAGCTCCCGATGGGCGGCAGGGTTCTATTTTTGGCGTTGGGTATCAAGCATTCTCCCGGCGGTTGCGCCGTGTGGAGTGGCCCGAGAGATTTCGCCCGGCGTCTATAGAAAGTTACGATGGCACCACCAACCCTGAGGAGTTTTTGCAAATATATACAACGGTGGTGCGAGCGGCCGGTGGATCTGGAAAGGTCATGGCCAATTATTTTCCAACGGCCTTGACGGGCTCTGCCCGTTCTTGGTTGTTGAACCTCCCGCGAGGGTCGGTGCACTCGTGGGAGGAATTGTGCGGCCTTTTCGTCGCCAATTTCCAGGGCTCCTTCACGCAGCCGGGCGTGGAGGATGATCTGCATGCTCTGGAGCAGCAAAAAGGGGAGTCGTTGCGTGATTTTATTCGTCGGTTTTGTCATTACCGCAACACGATCCCCCATATATCGGAGCAATCGGTCGTCATCGCCTTTCAGAGAGGCGTCCGCGACCGCAAGATGAGGGAGAAGATGGCCACCCGTACCATCAGCACCACCTCCGAGCTATTTTCCCTTGCACATAAGTGTCTTGGCAGCGGAGGCGAGGGTCGGTCCGTCCCTGTGGTGGCCGGGAAGAGGAAGCCGACCTCAAAAGTACCGCCCGCCAAGCAAGAAGGCGCGGAAGTGTGAGGCAGGAGAGACCAGGCGGGTCTTGGCCGCCGAGCACGACCGCGATGGTTCTGGGTCGCCGAAGCGTGACCGCCGTGATCAGCGCGGCAATCGTCGTGACCGGCGTGATGACCGCCGCGGTCGTAGAAACGACCGCCGCGGGCGGAAGGAAAGAGGGCCCTGGTGCCCGATTCATCGAACCGACACTCATGACCTGGATAGCTGCCAGGTCGTGGATCGAATAGTGGAGCGGCGGATCAAGGAGCATCGCCCTCGCGACGATGAGCGTCGCCCTCGTGATAATGATCGAGATGAAGACCCCGTCCCGCTGGCTTTCCAGCAGGCGGACCATGTCGTGGCGTATATCCATGGAGGAGGTTCTTCTGCCTACCGCTCGAGCACGGCTTGTAAGCGGTTGAAGAGGGAAGTGTGCGCCACGGGATCAGGCTCAGGGTCGCGTCGAATGCTGAAATGGTCGGAGGAGACGATCATTTTCAGTCAGGCCGACCACCCTGATGGCGCCACTGGCCTGGGGCATCTCCCAATTGTGGTATCGCCCACAATCCGGAACATCCGGCTGGGTCGGGTGCTGGTGGACGGAGGAAGTTCTCTCAGCCTCCTGTCCTCTACGGCGTTTCTGGCTCTTCAGATCCCGCGGCGGGATCTGACTCCGTCGCTGCCGTTCTTTGGAATAGCCCCGGGAGTTAGTGCAATTCCCGTGGGCCAGGTGCGTCTTCCCGTCACTTTTGGAGAAAGGGACAACTATCGCACTGAGCTGGTGGACTTTGAAGTCACTGATTTTGATCTCCCCTACAATGCTTTGCTTGGCCGACCGGCGTTGGCCAAATTCATGGCGGTGACTTATTACGCGTACATGGTGATGAAAATGCCAGGGCCTACCGGCCCTATAACCATCCGGGTGGATCGGTCTGAAGCTTTGCGCTGTCATGAATTTGCGCTCGACATGATTGGCACCACCAGTGCCGGGCGTGCAGACGCCACCTGCTCGGGAGTCCCTCAGGCTCGGACCCGCGCCTCGTCTGGCTCTGCCGGCGAGGTTAAGGTGGTCGCCCTAAGTGAGGACGAGCCCCGCAAGACCATCAACATTGGCGCCAGCCTCAGCGCCAAATAGGAAGACGCGCTCGTCACCTTCCTCCGGTGTAATTCCGATGTGTTCGCCTGGCAACCGTACGATATGACCGGGGTCCCCAGGGAGGTGATCGAGCACCGTTTGGCAACGCTCCCCGAAGCGCGCCCGGTTCGGCAGAAGATCCGGCGGCAAGTTCCGGAGCGGCAAGATGCTATTCGGCAAGAGGTGGAGAAATTATTGGGCGCAGGAATCATTAGGGAGGTCACTCACCCCGAGTGGCTCGCCAATCCTGTGCTCGTCAAAAAGTCCAACGGGAAGTGGCGAATGTGTGTCGACTTCACCGACCTTAATAAGGCCTCGCCTGGCGATCCTTATCTCGCCGCGAGTCGACCTTATTGTTGACTCTACGGGTTAGAATTATTATGCTTTCTGGATGCGTACTCCGGGTACCATCAGATTAGCATGGCGGTAAAGGATGAAGAAAAAACTGCTTTTGTAACCCCTATGGGTGTTTATTGTTATATTAGAATGCCTTTTGGTTTAAAGAATGCCGGTTCCACTTACCAGCGTGCTATGCACATTACTTTTCGTCCACAGATAGGACGTAATCTTGAAGTATATGTTGATGATCTAGTCGTGAAAGTCAAAGAAGATGAAGATTTGATTCAAGACTTGGAGGAAACCTTCTCCAACCTTCGGAAGAACTGTTTGAAGCTGAATCCAGAAAAGTGTGTGTTTGGTGTTCCTTCTGGTAAGTTGTTGGGATTCCTGGTGTCCAGCCGGGGTATTGAAGCCAACCCAGATAAGATAGCAGCAATTGAGCATATGAAGCCGCCGGTACGGCTCAAGCAGGTCCAATGTTTGGCCGGTCGCTTGGCCTCTCTTGGGCGTTTCATCGCTCGGCTGGGAGAAAGAAGCCTGCCACTATTTAAATTATTGAAGAAGACTAATCATTTTGAGTGGACCGATGAAGCGCAGAAGGCTTTTGAAGACTTGAAGCGGTATCTCACTTCCCCTCCAGTGTTAGTTTCCCCCGTGCAAGGTGAACCGCTACTTTTGTATATTGCTGCTACTCCTGAAGTGGTCAGCGCCGTTCTTGTGGCTGAGAGAGAAGGTGTCCAGAAGCCGGTTTATTATGTCAGCAAGGTGTTGCACGAAGCGGAAACGCGCTATTCCTAAGCTCAAAAGATGTTGTATGCAGTCCTGGTGGCATCCCGAAAGCTGCGGCACTATTTTCAAGGGCGAGAAGTCACCGTGGTTTCGGCCTACCCCCTGCGAGAAATCCTGTTCAACCGTGAAGCGGAAGGTCGCATTGCCAAGTGGTCGGTGGAACTGGGGGAGTTCAATCTTAAGTTTGTTCCCCGCACTGCCATCAAGAGCCAAAAGTTGGCGGAGTTCATCGCCGAGTGGACTCCGGCTACTCCTGAAGCAGAAGCAACCCCTGCATCACCTCCGTGGACCTTGTATTTCGATGGCTCATTTAGATTGGAAGGCGCAGGGGCTGGTGTTGCCCTAGTTTCCCCGACTGGTGACATTCTTCAATATATTGTTGCTCTCGATTTCAAAGCTACTAATAATATTGCCGAATATGAAGGTCTGCTGGCAGGGTTGCGCATTGCTTCGGCGCTGGGCATCCGGCGTCTCCAAATTAAGGGCGACTCTCTACTGGTCATCAATCAGGCGAGGAAGGAATTTCAATGCCCTGATCCCATCATGGCGGCGTACCTGGCGGAGGTCAGGAAGATGGAGCGGCGTTTTGAAGGATTGGGATATATTCATATCCCCCGGCGTGATAATTACCTTGCGATGGGCTTTCGCAGCTGGCATTCTCCAGGGCTCCTATCCCGGTCGGGGTCTTCGAAGAAAGACTATCGCGACCGTCCATCGCAGCCCACGGTTCAGGTGGGAATGGTGGTGTCGCCATTGCAACCCATGGTTCGGATGGGAATGATGGTGTCGCTGTCGCAGCCCCCGATTCAGGTGGGGACGATGGCATGGCTGTCGAGGCCTCCGGCTCAGGTGGGGATGGCAATGCTGCTGCCACGGCCTCCAGTTCAGGGAGGGATGGTGGCGCATTTGCCTCAGCCCCGTGCCCGGAGGAAGGCGGCCAGCCGAGTAGCACACTGGGAAATGCTTGGCACAGCAAAGTGCAGGCGAACACCGAGTGTTCGCCACACTTGGCCAGGAAGATCAGTGGATGGATCCGATCCTAGCCTTCCTGCGGGACCAAGTGATCCCCGACGATGATGCGTCAGCTGAGAAAATAGCACGTAAGGCTAAGTGCTATACTCTGGTGGATGGGGACCTATACCGCCGGAGCAAAAACGGAATTCTACTGAAGTGCATCACTCGGGAAGAGGGGAGCGCCTTGCTCTCTGATATCCATGGAGGCATGTGCGGGAGCCATATGTCCGGCCGAACGCTAGTCGGTAAAGCGTTTCGCTAGGGATTTTATTGGCCTACTGCCCTCCAGGATGCTTGCGAGCTGGTGAGGACATGCGAAGCTTGTCAGTTCTTCGCCAGGCAAGTCCACCGACCAGCCCAAGCCCTGCAAACCATTCCGCTTTCGCCATTCATGTGCAGGGTCTGGATATCCGGTCCGTTCACATGAACCACGAGGCTTCACCCACTTGTTCGTTGCCATCGACAAATTCACTAAGTGGGTCGAAGCTGAAGCAGTACGTGCCATTACGGCTTCCGCTGCATCAAATTCATGCATGAGATATTCACCCGCTTTGGAGTCGCCAACCGCATCATCACCGACAATGGAACTCAATTCACCAGCGTGACATTTTTGGAGTTCTGTGATGAAATGGGTACCAAGGTATGTTTTGCTTCGGTCGCCCACCCCAAGAGCAATGGTCAAGCTGAACGCGCCAATGCCCTAGTGCTGAAGGGCCTCAAGACCAGGGCATTTGATCGACTCCATAAGCGAGGGGCGCGCTGGATCGAAGAGCTCCGCTATCTTTGTGGTCGCTTACCACACCAGTAAGACCCCACCGTGAGACGCCTTTTTTCTTAGTGTATGGGGCAGAAGCTGTTCTCCCTTCCGAGCTATTACTTGGTTCTTCACGCGTCTCGGTTTTCTGTGAAGAAGGCCATGAAGACATCCGGCAAGAAGACGTCAATCTCCTGGAAGAAATTCGTGACCGGGCCGCCCTTCGTGCTGCCCGATACCAACAAAGCCTTAGGCGATATCATGCCACCGGGTCTCACGAGAACACGGCGATGGCGACCTAGTCTTTCGCAGGTTCAGCGCATCTTTGGGTTGCATAATTTGTCTCCCGGTGGGAGGGCCCCTTTAAGGTGGTCTCAGTATCTCGACCCGGGGCGGTCCGATTAGCCACTGAAGACGGCCGAGAGTTGGCGAATTCCTACAATGTGGAGTTGTTGCGAAAGTTTTATCCATGAAAAACTGTTCTGGCTCAATTCGAGAAGAACAAGTTGAAGGTGCGATAAAGACTCGGTGATCGCCCGGTAGCTTGAAATTGGATGTCTTATCTTGCGAAATTTGTCGCTCAAGACTCGGTGATCGCCCGGTAGCAGGGGCTGATCGGTCATCTTCGAGGCAAGGGCACTGCTAATGCAAAGAGACAGATAAGTGTTTTAAATAACACTTTCGATTGTTCGCTTACAAAAATGCTTAAATTAACCAAATTATGCATGGTTATCACGGAGGTCGTAAACCTGACAGCTCCTTAGTGGTAAAAGAAAAGTCTTCACTGTGAGCGTTTAGGAAAGTTAAGTGACCAGAGTGTAAGTTGGGCACGGGGTTCAGACACGGCTCGTACGCCTCGGGTTGGCTCTCAGAAGCACCGCTGGTCGTCACCGTTGAGCGCCGCTGGCCCAAAACCACTCTTGGGAACTTATTACTTTCTGCGTCACACTGGAGTATAATTCTAAGAGATCACAAGGATTTAAGTTCCGAAAAGGTTTCGGCCCATGATAACCCTACATAAAATCTGGACGGCAAAACCACTCTGTGATCAAGCACAAACTATTACGTCTCAGCGCTACCTCCGTCTAAACTCTATGTAACTTATGCGTATGATGCTTACGCTTGTGGCTAGTTGTCTACAACCTCTACAGGAATTCTGGGACATTGCTTAGGTTTGAAGGCCCAGTCGGTGTCTTAATTAAGTCGCGGATCAACCACCTAGCCATTCCAGCATACAATATCGGATGAGCGTGGCAACAAATATGAAGGTAAACTGGGAAACATCCATTACTGCTAAAGTTAACTAAAATGTTTTTACAGACAGAAAGAAAGACTGATCAACGAAAGAAACAAGAACAAAAGAAATAAGACGGCGGCCCGGCTCTTCATTCGTCGCCCACGTCGATGTCGCCGACGTCCGCTTCCTCCGCCACCGGGGTGGAGACATCCATGGCCGGCTCCTGCACGTGCAGGCGCCCGGCCAAGTGTTCGGCGGCTGCTTGTACGCGCGCCTCCGCTTGGGCAGCGTCCCCCACTATGCCGGCCTCAATGACCGCCATTGGGTCCAGGGAGGCGTCACGGCTGGCCCAGCATGCCAGCACGTAGCTTGCGGTCACCGCCGCAACCTCTTGCCCCTCCCTGGTGGAGCGTATGGCTAGAGCGGCGGGCAATCCCCGGAGTGCCTTCGCGGCCTGATTGGTCGCGTAGGCATACTGCAGGGCGGTGTCCTGGAGGGGCATCTCCAGTACCACGCCCAAAGGTTCCAGGCATCTTTTGATGCGCAGGAAGGCTCCCTTGAGCATGGTGGTGAGGTTGCGCTTGAGGCGGTCAGCCTCGTACTCCAAGGCCCTCTGCGCCGCCTCGGCCCTCTCCGCCCGTTGCTACATGGCGATCAGGGCGGTCGCGGTGGTCCTTTCCTACACCACCGCCGTGTCCGACCTCTCTCGCTCCCGCGCCAACTCGTCGATGGCCCCTGTCAGTTGCCTCGCCGTTCTAGCCCCATGTCCAGCGGCCGTGGCGAGGAGTGCGCCTAGCGAGCTGTGCAGATTGCTGAGCTCGGTGAAGAGCTCAGCGGAGCATTCGGCGGGAGTGGCGATGGTCCGGGAGGCAACTTGGCGAGGCGCGCTGGCGTCGGGGCCGCCTGCCTCGGTTCCCGTGGTGGTAGCGGCCGGCGGTGTCTGAGCGGAGGCCTCCGCCGCAGGCGTAGGGGGCGGCGTTGTCTCCCTTGGGACATCTCGAGGGGTCGCCCTTGGCGTCGCCCTCAAGCTGAAGCTGGCCATGGGGACCTCAAGCCTGCCTTGTCGAGTGGTGGCAGGGGTTCCCGTCGCGGAAGGAGGTGGCTCCGTGAAGGATGGGATCTGCGCCACAGGAGGAGTTGGAGAAGGAGCCGGCGCCGTAGCAGTTGGCGCCGTGAATGGTGGAGCGGGCGCAGTGGCAGCTGGCGCCGTTGTCGTCTGGGCCGGCGCCTGCTGTATTGGCTCCGATGGTGATGGAGCCAGCGGCGTCGGGGATGAAGATACTGGCGCTGCAGGAGGCGGCGCCGGTGCGGTCGATGCTGCGATCGGGGCGGCCGGTGCGACCGCCCCAGGTGAAGTCGCCGCCACCCTTGGGCTAGTGGCGGTGGAGGCTTCGCCCGCATGGCGGGTTTTCTTCGCACCCGGACCTGAAGTGTCCGGGATGAGTGGCCTCTTGCCCGCGGCCCGATCGGCGGGAGGAGGTGCGTCCGTGATCGTCAAGGGGGCGCGCGGCGGCACGAAAGCAAGGCCGGTGGAGTCCATCGGCGGCAGTAACCTGACGACCCTCAAGCGCTCCGTAGGCTCCAAGTCGGCGAGTGGCCGTGCCGATGAAGGAAAAACCAAATCAGCCGGAACCGGCGGCATGAGCCCGGAGAGCCACGCGGCGATGCGTGGCCCATCCAAGTTTCCCGCGCCTGACCAAAGTTAAAAAAACTGCTGGTTGGCAGGGAGCAATACGGAAAAAGCATAAAGAAGAGAGAGATAAGGACTTACTGCCAGGAAAGGTGCGGGTGATGTCGTTGTCGTCTGTGTATTGCCATGCTGGGCGAATACGGCGACGAAGGGGGCTAAGTCTTCGGGATACGAAATCCCTAACAACCATCGCCCCAGTTAAACCGGCGCTCCGCAAGTTGATAATGCGGGCCGCCATTGCTCGGAGCTCCGCCGTTTCTTCAACAGGCGAGTTCCAGTTCTCGGTGGCCGCTGCGGGCCCGGCGGGCACCCCCAGGGCGTCGATGCCGCTGTCGTCATTGACGTAAAGCCATTCGGTGCGCCAGGTCTTCCAGTTCGACCTGGGCTGGAAGGGAATGTATCGAGCAGCCATCCCATCCCGGAGACGGAAGTAGCAACTCCCTAGCAGTTCGCCGTCGGAGGAGGCGCGGCAGAGGAAGAAGTGGCGAAAAAGCGGGAGGTTCGGCATCACCCCCATGAACATTTCACAGAGGTGTGCGAAAATGGCGAGAAAAAGAATGGAGTTGGGGGTGAGGTGAAGGTGATGGATTTCGTAGAAGTGGAGGACAGTGAGGAAAAAATCAGAAAAAGGCGGCACTAAACCCACCATAATGCCCCACACGAAGATGATGATCTCGTCGGCGGGGCACTGTGGTGTGGGGGTCCCGGCCCGGAAGAAGAGAGGGCCCTCCGGCACGACTGTATGAAGTCTACCCACTGTGTAGGAGTCCACGGTGGAGGCAGGAAAGGGAGGCAAAGCAGGAGGAGCCATGAAAGCGGGAGTAGCAGAAGGCAGGAAAAGCTTGAAGCAAGAAGATGAAGTTTGCGAGAGATGCTGAAAGCGTGAACCGTTTGGTGTGGGCGGATCTATATGTATCCCCCACTTGCACCGACGGTTCACGAAAGGACAAGACCGCGCGCCGTTTCGGGTCCCAAGGAAAATCAATGGATGCGGGAAGGAATCAAGGCGGTTGCATCCAGATGAATAATGGCCCCATCCAAGAATGCGCCGGCATTTAATGTGAGATCTCAAAAAACTCTGGTGTGCGATTCTTGGGTGGGCCCGGGGGCTACTGTCGGCGTACTATACGCCAGGGTACCCTCTTCGCCGCACAAAAGCATGTGTGGCCCGCGTGGCAACCTTGCAGGCGGGTGGGTGTGTACACCCGCCTCTGAAACGTCGATCCGCGTGGCGCTGGCGGCGGCAGTGGCGACCACGCCCGCTCCCGGCGCCCGGCCACGTGGCGGCTTTGGCGGCGGTGAGCAATCGCCATACATCCTCGGTGCCGGTCCACGTGGCGCGGCGGCGAGTGGCGGCCACGCCACGCCGCCCGGCGCCCATCGCGTGGCGGCTTTGGCGGCGATTGGCGAAAGCACGCCTGTCCTCCGGTCCGGTCCACGCGCGCGCGGCGGCAGTGGCGGCCATGCCTGCTGCGCCGCCCGGCCCGCGTGGCGGCTTTGGCGGCGATTGGCGAAAGCACGCCTGCATCCTCCAGTGCCGGTCCACGTGGCGCGCGGGCGAGCAGGTGGGTGGCCACGCCCTGCTCGCCCGACGCCCAACCCACGTGGCGGCCTAGCGGGTACGTCTTGTTTATTCCGCCGCCATGCAAAAGGGTGGGATGCGGTGGCTTCGTCCCGAAGTCTCCTTCCCCCGTCTGCGTGCGGAGGCGAGCTGCTGCATACCGAACACGTCGATTCCAAGGAATTCTGCAACAAGCCCGTTCCTCTGACGCCCTACACCTACGATCACGGAGGGTCACTTCCGGAAGAACCGGCGAAGGCCTGTGGCATTAATTAGGAAATTTGAAGGAACGGGACTGCGCATAGAGGCGTAATAAATGCATGTAAGATAAGCATGATGAGGCTCTTGGGGGAGAGACTCGTGTAGGCCCATGTATATAAGGGCATTCTAGAGCATACGAGAGGGGGGGAGGAAGAAGGGAAGAGGAGAGCGAGTCATCAGTAAGCCCTGTAGCGGAGCCCAAGAAAACTCAATCCAAAATCAAGCAGGAAGTAAGGCTGTTACCCTTCTCCATGGGGGCCTGAACCTGGGTAAAAGATCATGGTGTTGATCTGAGTTGGAGACACAAAAATTCGTTAGTGTGAGAGGTGCTGGGGTTCCCCTCTGCTAGGGTTTGCCGGCTACCAGAGACACCCCCCTACCGAACTAAACCCGGTCAGAGGCTCGGGCTGTCGGTGGAATCTGGACAAAGCGGCGATCTCTCCTTGGCGCCTTGCGCTCAGCGTCCTTCGTCCCCTCGGCCGGCCTACTTTGCTCATGAAATGTTACAAGCGAGCCATCAGACCAGGTTTTCTCTCAGAGTATTCCTTCATCCATGTCTTCAAGTCGCTTACCTCCATTTTATCGGCGTACTCTAAGTGTTGCCGAGGAGGACTCTTGGTCGAAGTTGCCGACCTCTTAAAGGGCCGAGCAGGTGGCGGCGGCAGTGGTAGCGCTTGTCGTTTACCCCTCGCCTTCTTGGTCTTGGCAGCAGGGATGGCTCCCCCTTGGTCGCGCAACAGTGGCTTAAGCTCGGCTACCGCGGACTCGAGGGCAATCTTCTACTGTCAAAAGCAAAGAAACGTCAGAAATGCTCGAGATGTGTTCCCTCGAGCATGAATCACGAAGATACTCACCACTTCACCCCGCTCGAGCACGTTCTTTGGGACTTGTCACCCGTGCTCGAGATCTTTGCCCTTTGGGGTGCCGAACATCTCGGCAACCCGTTTCTCCACCCAATCATTGCTCGGGGCTACATTCAACCGAGAATAGATGTTAGCACGAGCAAAAGTTACACATAAGGGGCTGAAATTACCTATGTGGTTCAGGAAGGTTACCAGAGTCAGCTTCTCGAGTGAGGTCTTGCCACCTGGAGATCTTGAAGAAGGGGTGTTCCCTCCTTAGCGGGAACACCTAGTCCTTGAGGTAATCCTGAGCGATGTCGCAACCAGTGAGCCCCATGTTGGTAAGCTTGCTGATCGTCATCAGCGTCCGCTCCTCCTCAGCTTGCACGAGTGGGCGTGGAGTTTCGATAGCCGGAGTTGTCGCTCCGGAGTAGTGAAGAGAGCTTTCCTCCACCTTCTTCAAGTAGAACCAATGGTCGGCCCAGCCTGACACTGAGTCCTTGAGCATGAAGATGGGGTATCCGTATGGTCGGTTGGGATAAAGGTGGAAATATATGGAGCTAACGGGAGAAGCCCCACCGGTGTGAAACAAGGAGTAGAAATAGAAAAAAAGACTCGCCGTGGGCATGGTGCCCACGTATCCCTCGCAAAGATGCGAGAAGATGGTCAGAATAAGAATGGAGTTAGGGTTAAGATTAGTAATCTCGCACTCGCATTGGGCGAGTATGGACTCGAGAAACTCACTCTCGGGCATTCTAAGCCCGTTGATGGTGTAGAGATCGTAGGAGATGATTTTGTCGTTGCACGGCACTAGGGCTCTTTTGCCATCAGGAACTCGCCAGGAGCCCACATCAAGATAGCCAAGGTCGTCCAGTATTTGTAGTCTCTCCTTGCTAATTTTGCTCAGACCAAACTTTGCCATTGGGAAGGTTGAAGAAGAAAAGCGCAAGAATGAAAGAGTTTAGGACTTAGAAGATTTTGAGAGCTTGGTTGCAGAGTACGGATGAAGGATTTTTCGTCGCTATTCCCGTTGGTATATATAGACAGAGAAGTCGAACGGATGCAACCTTTCGGAAGCCAAAAACTACTCCCGCCTGTTCATGAACCGACGAATGGCGGCGTGATCTTTGAAACTATCCAATAAAGGTGCAGTTCCCAAAAAACTATCCGAACTGCTCCCGTAAGGCTTTGCGAGGAAGGAACCATCGCGACCTTTGGCTTCTTTTCCCCGAGTTTCCCTCTGATCGGGTCTCGAGTCAGATGCTCGGTCCTCAACAAGTCATGCTCGTCTGCGAGCAGGTGTTGCTCGGATGCTGCAGTAGTGTTACGTTGTAAGGTTTCAATCCCTCTTGTGAGTCTGTAGGCTCAAGGGGAAGGCCCCACCAAGTAAATTTCCACTTGAGCCTCGGGAACTAGCTACCGGGGATTGGATAATTTCCATAAAGTCCATTATACCCCGGCAACCGGTTTTCAGCCGACCATGCATGCCCTCGGATGATGTCCCCGAGGATGATCTTCGGATGTGTTGGCTAGAGGGTCCGCCCCGATCATGTTTAAGCTCGTCCCCGAGCATGTGCCTTAATTCCCTGAGCATGCTTTCTCGATCGTGCGCAGCGGTCACCCAGGGTTGAGGCAAAATCCCGAGCTTGTCCGGCAGGTCGTGCTCAATCTATAAAAACGATGTGCCGATAATTATGCTGCGGTTTAAAAGACCGTTAAGCCACAATCTAAGCCCATAATGTCCATGACACAGTATGGCGAAAATCAAAGGAAGCAGTTACAGCCACGTTCAAGCACAATAATGGCGTGTTATTTGGCTGTAGTTGCTGCAGTCGCCTATAAATACCCCCGCTGTAGATTAGGGGAGAGAGGGATACAATACATGCAAGATTCCTGTACAAACTCAAACAATAGCAAAACCCCTGGACGTAGGGTTGTTATCTCGATCGTGAGAAGCCCGAACCAGTATAAAAATTTCTTATCCACTGTCCTTTCGAGCAATAGCATCCTAATAGCATTCTTTAGACGTAAACCCTCCGTGAAAAAGTGGGCCTGGTTGATCCCTTAATCAACAAGTAAGCTCGGCGAGGAACCCGTTTTCCAAACGTCGACAATTTTAATATTAACCAACTATAGTGAACCAATCTATGGTGACAATAAATCATGGCATACAAATGACAAGGTATGGTATAGACCAAATAGGTGGATTAGCTAAGTCCCAATTTAAATTGAAACATTTGTATACATTAATTATGCAATAGAGTAAAAACAAAGTAGCAATTTTGCAAACATGGTTCAACATGATCAAAGTATAACTTGCCTTAGTAAAGCCCTTATTCTTGCTTTGAACCCTGGTCTTGAATCAACGATTCCTCATCGGATGCTTCGCACAATTCGACGTCTACGCGAAACTAGAGAAAGCTAAATAAACACCAAACAGAGTGCAAATAAACTACAAAAATCAAATAAAATTCACCATTAGATAGATCTCAATTTTACAATTTTTTAGAAATTTGAATCACCACAATCGGAGCTCGTATGAGGGCGAATGGGCTCGTGGAAGATTTAAAAATTATAAAAACTTAAAAATTAAAAAATACCGAATTAATCGAATTATTGTTATACAAGAAAATCCCTTTTTCTGTGTCATGTTGACATTATGATTACGTCAGCACCAGCCTGATCCAATCAGGTGGCAACACGTCAACCAGGTCTATGGACCCAGTCCTTGGCTTGAATCTGGTCCACTATGAACCTAGTCCACAAGACCACAACCCCTCAGCAACTGCGCCAACACGCAACGAGATAGGGGTGAAAATGGGTTGGGTACTACCCGTCGGGTATCGGATACGGGTAGTGTTTTTACCCGATTTTTCGGATACGAATTCGGGTATTTTTTTCTCGGGTCGGATACGGATAGTACCCGGATAGTTGAGTGTCGGATTTGGGTCGGATTCGGAGCGAGCACTACCCGGAAAATACCCGAGAATCTCGGGTCGGATACGGGTACCCGGGGTTCGGGTACCCGGAAGGTCCACAGGCAAGGCAGAGAAAACAGATTTTTCTGGACAGGTAGCATTCTAGTAATTATTAAAGCTATCAAATCAAGTCAATATTTTATGAAAAGTTTTATACATGTTGACAAGATGAGGTTTGATATCCAGTAAATATTTCATGGTAAAATCTTGTGTATAAAAATTACAGTAATTCTGACAATGTGCCCTATCAAATTTTCTATTTTCTGAGTTTGATTTAATTTATGACCAAAATATGGTTAATATTTTATTTATATTTTTATTAAGGTTTAGAATTAAAATATTTGTATTCTATAAAATTTTTATATTTTTATATTTTGCATTTTATTTATAAAAATTCTGACATTGCTATTTTCATATTTATTTACTTTCAGTTTTTGAATTTGTAAAAGTTTCAAATATAAGTTTTAATTTTTAATATTTTTACTAGAGGTGGACATCGAGTTGATGTCAGCATGGTAAAAATCTTGGCTTCAGAAAAGATATATATATTTTTACACAAATCTGACAAGATCAAGATTGATATCTTATCTCATGATTACAATTTCTTTTTAATATATTTTTATCACATAGTTTGATCATATGTGTTAGTTAAATTATTTTTATCACATATTTTGATCATAGGTAGTTTGCGTATTATTCGACTAAGTACCCGTTATCCGTATTATACCCGTCCGTATAATATCCGGTATCCGTTTTCTACCGGTTCGTAAATACCCGGTATCCGTATCCGTATCCTACCCGATTTCCACTACCCGTACCCGTACCCGTATCCGAAAAAAATAATTAGGATAGGATACGGAATGACCTACTACTCGACCGTATCCGACTCGTTTTCACCCCTACAACGAGACATGATTAGCTGCAGCGCCGCCGAACCAAGTGCTCCCGATGGCCAACACATGGCTCGTATCCACAGTATTCCTCCAAATTGGATGACTACGAGCACAACGCGACGTGGTGCAATTCCATCGGCGATGCACAGGTCCAATGATGCGAGCACGATAGGGTTACAGTGACCTTCCACGACGGCGCCATTGTCGGCCTTAAGTAAGAAGCGAACTTACGGCATTTCGAGGTCAAAAAGGCGGCACAAACTGACGGATCCAGTTGAACTCGTCGCGATGAACTCAAAGGGGGCTTCAACGCAACCCAAATCGTGGTGGTCGACGAGGTCCAAGCACGAAACCATGACGGTCTTCAAGCTTCACTCTAGCCACGACTTGCGAGCAGACGACAGCACCTCGGAGATGACTAGCCTGGCCAACCGGTGCACAAACTCACGATGATTCTTGGGAGAAGGTCCACGCATTAAATAGGGCCCCCAATGACGCGTTTTCGACTCGGAAACCGCGGTGAAGTCTGCGCGACGGCGGAACAGAGTCTAGGACAGACACGGGAGGAAGATGATGTAGTGTCCCTTGGCCTCGGATCGCTCCCAGACGTGAGAATCGCCCAAAACGCGAACGGCGAGAACAACAGAGGAAAGTAGATGGGGATAAACTCCAAGGAACCAAGAGGAACCTGGAGGAATGCTTTCGTGTTACTCAAGACAGGAATTCTTTTCACACCGAGCGATTACAACTCTATTGTATTTATACTCTCCCCATTCACCCCTGTTTACCATAGTTAGTTTTACCTCCTCGCTTACAGACAAAAACACGAAATTACTCGCCACTATTGCTGATTCCTTTGCCGGTAATTACTGTAGTTGAATCCAACGCTCCTTCGCTCGCCCATTCCATCCGCACCGTCCGCAGTTACTTAACTGAAGTCGACGAAGCGGTATCGATGCCAACGGACCTCCCCTGTTCATCGTCTTCCTTCGTTCGGAATGTAACACCACCCCGCCCGTCAGACATTGCTTGTCCCCAAGCAATCGAGGCCGGAAAGCGCTGCCGAATCACATCCCAATCCTCCCAAGTAGCGGAGTCTTGCGGAATACCAGTCCATTTGATCAACACTTGTACCCGAGCAGAGTTGCCTTTCTTGATGAGACGACGGTCCAGAATTGCTTCTGGCTCAGTGGAAATACTGCCAACATCAACCTTCTGAGGCAATTCAGAGAATATGGGACCATAGTTCGCAGTGAAGGCCTTCAACTGAGAGACATGAAATACCGGGTGAATATGACTGGAATCCGGCAAATCCAATTTATAGGCAACCTGCCCAATCTTCTCCAGAATCCGAAAGGGACCATAAAACTTATACGCAAGTTTCGGGTAAGGACGATTGACCAAGGATGATTGAGCATAAGGTTGTAACTTCAACAAAACAAGTTCTCCAACCTGAAACTGACGCTCTTGGCGATTTTTATCAGCCTGACATTTCATACGATTTTGAGCCACTGCCAAGTGTTGTCGGACCAGTTCAGTAAGATGATGACGTTCAAGTACAGCTTCCTGAACCTCTGCACTGTCAGATGAAACCACTGGAGGTAAAGTGCCATAATTAGGATCACACCCGTAGAGAATCTTGAAGGGTGAATGACCCAATGAAGTATGAAAACTGGTGTTATACCAGAATTTTGCCAAGGCCAGCCATTTCCTCCACTTGCTCGGCACGTCCTGAACAAAACATCTTAAGTACATCTCAAGGCATTGATTGACACGTTCGCTCTGGCCATCGGTTTGCGGGTGGTACGCAGTACTATACTGAAGTTTGGTGTCCAGAGCTGCAAACAGTTCTTTCCAGAAAATGCTCATGAAAATACGGTCACGATCCGAAGTAATAGAATGGGGCACGCCGTGGAGCCTGACAATTTGGTCCAGAAACAAGTGAGCCACCTTTGAAGCTGAGAAAGGATGCTTCAAACCAAGAAAATGCGCATATTTCGAAAATCGATCCACCACCACCAAAATAGCATTACAACCATCGGACAGTGGAAGACCTTCGATGAAATCAAGAGTGAGCTCCTGCCACGCCGACTCAGGTACTGGTAACGGTTGCAATAAGCCCGCCGACTTGGTATGCTCTCCCTTAGCTTGTTGACACACCCCGCATTGTTTAACAAACTCAGCAACATCCTGCTTCAAACCAAGCCAACAGAAAACCTTCTTAATGCGTTGATACGTGGCTTGCTGACCTGAATGACCCCCAATAGGACTAGAATGAAACGTAGTGATCAAACGAGTGCGTAAAGCAGAGTTGGCACCAATCCAAATTCTACTCTGGTGACGGATAATGCCCTGGCACAAGGTATAGCCATTGTCATCTGGACTATGCAGAGCAAGACGAGCCAAAGTTTGTTGCGCCTCGCTATCCGTCACATAGGAATTCAGCACTTCCTGTATCCAAGCCGGTTGGATTTCAGATTTCACTTGCAAAGCCAGAAGATGTCCCCTACGGGATAATGCATCGGCAACCACATTTTCTTTGCCTTTTTTATACCGAATCCAGAATTGCAAGCCCATGAGCCGAGTCATGGCTTTACGTTGCATGTCCGACTGCAGTGTTTGATCTTCCAAATAGCAGAGACTACGATGATCGGTGCGAATGATGAATTCCTAACGTTGGAGATAAGAACGCCATCGATCCACTGCCATCATGATGGCCAAAAACTCTTTTTCATAAATTGACAATCCTTGATGAACTTTGCTGAGAGCTTTACTGAAGAAGGCCACAGGATGATCATTTTGGAGTAACACTGCACCAACGCCACTGTCACATGCATCAGTCTCAATCTCAAATGGTTGAGTGAAGTCTGGCAATTTCAAGACCGGGGTAGAAGACATAGCGTCTTTCAACTGCACAAAAGCATGCTCGGCTGTGGCATCCCAGTGAAAAGCCTTCTTCTTCAAAAGATTAGTTAATGGTTTGGCTATAACCCCATAGTTCCGGACGAACTTCCGATAATAACCGGTAAGTCCTAAGAAACCCCACAGCTCGGAGACACTGACCGGCCTGGGCCAACTGCGCATGGCCTGAGTCTTCTGAGGGTCGGTGGCAACACCCTCACTGGATATAATGTGCCCCAAGTACTCCAGACGGCTCTGAGCAAATGTACACTTAGACCTTTTGACATACAAGTGATGCTCCTGAAGGGTGCGCAGTACAATAGCTAAATGTTGAGCATGAGTGGCCAAATCAAGACTATAGATCAAGATGTCATCAATAAAAGCCGGAACAAACTTGCGTAAATATGGTTGAAGAATGGAATTCATCACACACTGAAAAGTGGCCGGCGCGTTGGTGAGCCCAAAAGGCATCACTCTAAACTGATAATGTCCTTGATGCGTTTTAAACGTTGTTTTGTACTCATCCTCTGCATGCATTCGGATTTGATGATAGCCGGCGCGAAGATCCAATTTAGAAAAATACTGCGTGCCAGCCAATTCATCTAATAACTCATCAATGACGGGCATAGGGAATTTATTTTTTACCGTGAGATCATTAAGGCGACAGTAGTCGACACAAAATCTCCATGCCCCATCCTTCTTTTGCACGAGTATGACCGGAGAGGCGAAGGGACTGACACTAGGTCGAATAATACCCGCAGCCAACATATCAGCAACTTGCCGTTCAATTTCATCCTTATGTAAAGGCGAATACCGATAGGGCCGACAATTCACAGGAACAGCACCAGGAATCAGAGGAACAGTATGATCATAAGGTCTGGATGGAGGTAACCCTTGTGGCTCAGTGAAAACGGAATCATGGTGCTGTAAAACCTGCCGAATCAAATCAGGAATCGGAGCCTCAACTACGGCCACAGGTTGCTCTACGATGGCCATTGCCAGAATATTGCCACTGCGGCTCCATTTGTCCAACTGATCGACAGTAACTGCTTGCACTTCAGTTGCAGGGGTAGCCTGAAGACCTCGCAACACCACCGTGCGACCCTGATAGTCAAACTGTAAAGTTTTATCACGCCAATTGCACAACATGGGACTGTGAGCTTGAAGCCAATCAATGCTGTAGTGACCCGAATTCACCAATTCGGATCCACCGTGTATGCCGCACTATTCCCAGGATCAACGCTAGTGCACACGGCTTAACATCGGTAAGCATCACATCATACACAACGATAATAACAATAAGACTTCATTTATTTAATATAACTGGTGTATGATCTTATGATCACTTACATTTATTCGGCCTCATAGGACAAGACTAAGATAAAATAAGACGAATGCAGCGGAAAATCGTAGAAGACGTAGTGACTCATCGATTACACCACAAAGCGGCCGACAAGGCTTGGCCTAGTGACTCGCGTCCACCGAAAGTCCTCCTCAAGCACAAAGCGAAGACTCCTCCTTGTTGTTGGTTGTTAAGCAAGGGTGAGTACACCAACACGTACTCAACAAGTTGTGCATGAATGCAATTCTATTATAACTATATGCGGCTTATTCCAAAGGAATGGCTAAGTGGCTCATAAGCAGTGAGCAGCATTTTCAAACGTAAGCAATATGTAGATTGAAAAGACAGTAAAACAAATAATAACAAGTAAGTAGATTCAGTGATTCTCAAATAAACCCAAGTTCTCCATCCTAAATCAAGTTTCATTATCCACATGGCATCCCGCCATCCCATCCGATTGATAAGTTTTAATTAACTACCCTTATTTGTAATTCCGAGCATTGCTCAATCTTGTGAGCACGGCTATCCGAATAGATTGTACACTCTGCAGAGGTTATGCACTTTACCCACACGATATAACCATGCACCACACAAGCTAACGATTATAACAAAGCCTTTACAATGCATCCTCTTAACCCGGTGCTACCGCTAAGGTTTCAACACGAAGGGCTAAAACCACCATAACAGGGCCCCCTCTTGCGCCATGTGAGTTTCCTCCGTAATACCCAGGACTCACACCACCAAGATAGCACTTAAGTTAAGCATTTGCAAATTAGTCACTAGGCTGCCCCATAACAGACGATGTGGTCGCAAGTTTGACTCAGTCAAAGGCTCGCAAGGTTAAGTCCTTAGGATTGATTAAAGCAAGACATACACATACCCTTTCTCGCCCATCGGGCCCACCCTGGCACCCTTGCCCCTTCCACTTGCTTCAATCTAAAGTGATTATCTCCCGGTTGGTTACCAAGCACCACGTGCTCTTCACAAATCAACATCGTTGCGTGACTCCGCTGCCACAACAACTCAATCTCTTTGTGCGACCACACATGACACACAAATTAACATCATTGTTCCATATACCATTAGTCAAGATTAATAATCATTATTCCATGAACATGTGATGTCGTGGCATGGCTAAGCAATTCTATTCGTTCTAACCATCCATGTTGATTTCATTATTAACCAACTATAGTAACCAACTTAAGGTGACAATGAAGCATGGCATACAAACAACAAGGTAGGGTATAGTTCAAAGGGTATGATAGCTAATCCCAAACTTAAGTTGAAAACATTTATACTCATGAAATAATAAGTGATAAGTTAAATCAAAATAGCATGCAATCTAGTTTATAGGTGCAACATGATCAAAGCACAACTTGCCTTCGTTAAGCTCCTGATCCTGGTCTGAGAATAATTCCTGAGTTGTGAAATCCCCTTCCGAAGCCTCGCACAGTTCAACGTCTACGCGAATCGAGAGAGAAAAGCAAATAAAAACCAAAATCATAGAGCAAACAAATTCAAAAATTCAAATAAAAGACACTATTAGAAAGATCTCAATTTTACAAATTTTTAGGAATTTGAATCACCTCAATCCGAGTTCGTATGCGAAAGTTATAAGGTTTTGAAGTTTGGAAAATCCTGAAAATACCCTGAAAATAGAAATTCCGAATTTAGCGAATTATTTTTATAAAGGAATTTCCGGTTTTTCCGACGTCAGCCGACATGTGCTTACGTGTACAGCCACGTAATGCCAGCTCGATGCCACCTCGGTGCCACAGGCGACTCGTCACGTGGCGCCCGTGTCGGCGTTTATCAACCTACCTCGACCGGTGACGTGGACGATTGCCGAACGCACGATGACGATCCGTCGGTTAGCAGAACTCCCGAACGGCAATGGCTGGCGGCGGCGAGTTCTTCCCGGAGCCAAGGACGACGACCAACCCGGCGGCACTCTAGTGCTTCCCGGCGATCAACGAACGGCAGCACAGATACAACTCGACACGGCGACCTCGAATCCGCAACCTTGTCGGTGGGAGAGTTACTCGGCGACGTCGTAGGCCCGGCGCAACCTCCACGGAACTCCGGCGACGGCGCACGACTGCTATGGTGACTCTCCGATGACGGCGCGTGAGGGAACGGATGCGGCGGCTCAAGGTGAGTTTCGGGAGGGGTCGGGGATCCCTTTTATACCCGGCGGGGTGCGCTAAACAAGGAAGGTTTGAGGCGGCGGCGAAGTGTCCGGCTCGGTCACGGCGGCGAGGAGTCCGAGTTGGGGACGACGAACGGGAGCCGTCTGATCAAGATCCGGCGGCCGCACGCTTAGGGTTTCCTATTTCGGGCGCGGTGTGACGAAGGCCGTTGGATCTTGATCCAACGGTCGAGGTTAACCCTCCCATTTCCTATTCAGCCCGCACAGTAGATGGGCCGGCCCGTTACTGTTCTTTCCATTTTTAACCCGAATTTCCTATTTTAAATAATCCGATTAATTGCTTTGATTTATTTAAGGCATCAAAATTACTCTAAAAATTCCCGAAAAATTCTCACAAATATTTTGAGACTTCCTGATCTTAAATAAAATATTTTCATAAAAGCTTTATTTTGAAAATCCCTTTTTATAATTATTTCTTAACAAAAGATAATGCATTTTAATTTAAAAGAATTCAAATAATTCTCAAAAAATCCAATAAAATCCAGAAAAATCATAGAAATCATAAATAGCAATGAAATAATATTATTTAATTAAAAAGCTGAAATTTTGGGATGTTACAAACCTCCCCTTATGAGAATCTCGACCCCGAGATTCAGGGCTGACTAGAGAATAGGTTTGGGAATTCTGCCTTCAAATCATCCTCACGCTCCCAGGTTGCTTCATTTTCTGAATGGTTACTCCATTGGACTCTGCAAAAGCGAGTGGACTTGTTCCTGGTCCTACGCTCCATTACATCCAAAATCTTGGTCGGATGCTCCTTGTAGGTCAGATCTTCCTGTAACTCAATAGCCTCCAACGGCGTCTGCTCAGCTGGCACTCGAAGACACTTCTTAAGCTGTGACACATGGAACACATCATGCACACCTGCTAATGACTTAGGCAATTCTAACTGGTAGGCAACCTCTCCTCGACGGCTCAGTATTTTAAATGGCCCCACAAACCTAGGTGCAAGCTTCCCCTTGACATGGAACCTCTTAACACCTTTTAGGGGAGTAACCCTAAGGTACACATAATCATTTAGCTCAAAACTCAAGTCACGACGGCGATTATCGGCATAACTCTTTTGCCTAGACTGCGCTGTCTTCAATCTTTCTCTGATCATGGCGACTTGCTCTTCGGCCTCTCTAAGAATTTCCGGTCCAAATACCGAACGCTCTCCTGTCTCATTCCAATTCAACGGGGTACGACAGGCTCGTCCATACAAGGCTTCATATGGTGACATTTGCAAACTGGCCTGATAACTGTTGTTATAACTAAATTCAGCATACGGCAAACATTTATCCCATGAGGTGCTATAGGATATCGCACATGCTCTCAACATATCCTCCAAGGTTGGTTTCACTTCCAATGCAGCAATAAATCCTTGCGGCACAACTTCTAATCTCAACTTCTGAAATTCTTCGCACAACTCCCACCGCTTGCTCACCAGCAATGAATTCACATTATGATTCTTTCGACTCAATGCGTCGGCCACTACATTAGCTTTTCCAGGATGATAATGGATTCCAACATTATAATCCTTTATCAATTCCAACCATCTCCTCTGCCTCATGTTAAGATCCGACTGAGTGAATATGTACCTCAAACTTTTATAGTCCGTATATATCTCACATCTATTTCCGATGAGATAATGACGCCATATCCTTAAAGCATGCACTACGGCTGCTAACTCCAAGTCATGTGTGGGGTAATTCCCTTCATGCGGCCTCAACTGCCTTGATGCGTAGGCCACCACCTTGCCATTCTGCATTAACACACATCCAAGACCTTGCCGCGATGCGTCATAGTAGATGTCAAAACTGCTCTGCACATCCGGTAATACTAACACAGGGGCAGATGTTAATCTCTTCTTCAACTCTTGAAAACTGTTCTCGCACTCAGGCGTCCATACAAACTTCTTCTCCTTTTTCAACAATTGCGTAAGAGGCTTCGCAATCGTCGAAAATCCCTCAATGAATCGGCGGTAATATCCCGCCATTCCCAGAAAACTACGGATCTGTGTGACTGTCTTCGGTTGCTCCCAATTCATTACAGCTTCCACTTTACTTGGATCTACGGCAATTCCTTTAGCGGTCATTACATGGCCAAGGAATTCCACCCTTTCCTTCCAGAAGTCACACTTGCTGAACTTGGCATATAATTGCTGATCACGCAACCTTTCCAAAACCAATCTCAAATGCTTGTCATGTTCTTCTTCCGACTTGGAATACACAAGAATGTCGTCAATAAAGACAACCACAAACTTATCTAAGTATTCCATAAATACCTTATTCATGAGGTTCATGAAATATGCGGGAGCATTGGTTAATCCAAATGACATGACTGTAAACTCGTAATGTCCATAACGGGTTGAAAATGCGGTCTTCGGAATATCCTCCGCTCTAATCCTCAACTGGTGATAACCTGATCGAAGATCTATCTTGGAGAAAACTGCTGCTCCCCTCAACTGATCAAACAAGTCATCGATCCTTGGCAAAGGATACTTATTCTTGATGGTCACCTCATTGAGTGCACGATAATCGATGCACATCCTTAAACTTCCATCCTTCTTTCTGACAAATAAAACTGGCGCTCCCCACGGGGAAGAACTTGGCCGAATGAATCCCTTGTCAAGCAATTCCTCAATTTGCTTCTTCATCTCAACTAACTCATCGGTTGGCATCCTATATGGTCTTTTTGCTATAGGTGCTGTTCCTGGTACCAACTCTATGACAAACTCGATGTCCCGATCTGGCGGCATGCCTGGTAAATCCTCAGGAAATACTTTCGGATAATCTCTAACCACTGGTACATCCTCCAAATTAACCACCTTCACACTGTTGACCATCAACTGACCATCACGAACTGTGGTAGCACTCACTTCCACCTTCTCACCAGTAGGGTTTTCTAAGGTCACCATTCTTTGGCCACAATCCAAAACAGCCTTATGCTTTGTTAGCCAATCCATTCCTAAGATAACATCTAAGGTTTGGGTATCTAACAAGATGAGATTCGCTAGGAACTCTATCCCATTCATAAGCAATTTAACTCCTAAACACCCAAGGTTAGATTGAAGTTCCGATCCTGGGGTTTGGACTAAAAGCACACATTTAAGATTTCTGACAACAAATCCATTCTTCACAGCAAAACTTCGAGAAACGAATGAATGCGAAGCTCCAGAATCAAATAAAACTGTAGCTGGTACTGAGTTAACTAGGAACTTACCCAGTACGACATCCGATGCCTCCTGAGCTCCATCAGCAGTGATGTGGTTGATCCTCCCACGCACGGTTGTTTGAGGCGATGCTCCCGGTTGTACTGGCGCTCGGTTTCCTCCTGGCACTGGGGTTTTAGCTGGGGTGTTGCTCATGTTGAAGCGGACTGGAGTGATTCCTCCCTTCTTCGGACACTTGTTGGCAAAATGCCCAAGCTCATGGCATGCAAAGCATCTTTTAGCATCAGATTGTTGATTACCTGAACCTGCATTGCCCATTGGCGCCGGAGTCTGAAAATTCTGACTAGCGGGGCGAGGTGTCATAACTGGGGCCCTATTCGGCAACTGAGGCTGAATCCTGGCAAACTGCTGAGGCGTCATCCTCAACCTGAGATGATTCGGCCGCCCTACCTGACTAGCCATCCTGCGCTTGCGGTCTTCTCCCAACTCCTTGCGCTTATCCTCAAGGATCAAAGCCTTATTAACCAACTCCTGAAAGTCAGGGAAAGTGTGGGTAATCAATCCCACCTGCAGTCCTGAGTTCAGCCCTTTGAGAAAGCGTGACTGCCTGGCCTTATCTGTAGCCACATCCTCAGGTGCATAGCGTGCCAACTGAGTAAACTTATTTAGATACTCAGCCACTGACTGGCCTCCTTACTTCAAAGCCCTAAACTCCTCCTTCTTGAGGTCCATCATTCCTTCTGGCACATGATACTGGCGAAAAGCAGTTGAAAATTCCTCCCATGTGATCTCCTGCGGGGCTTCATGCGGCTGTGAGAGTTCTCCCACCATTCTCGCAGTTCCTTCCAAGCGGTGCGAAGCATCAAAGACCTTCTCATTACCCTCACATTGCGTGATGTGCAGCTTTTTCTCCATGGTTCTCAACCAGTCATCGGCCTCTAATGGATTGACATTGCCTGAAAATGTCGGAGGGCGAGTCCTCATGAAATCAGCCAACTTGGAGTAGTTACGTGGCCCATTGTTGCCTTCTTTGCGCGTTCTCGCGACTTGACCGCCATGTTCGCATTTCTTTGCATCATTATGCGCATCACCGAGTCTCAGGCTTTGCCGTAAAAGCTCCCATGTTCTGCATATCTACTGGTGGTGCTGGCTGCGGTGGCGTTCCATCATTGGGGTTATCATTAGGCAAAGGCCACTTAGGACGCTCCATTGTTCCCACGAGTATTCACCATCTGTTTTGGGGTTAGAAGGGAGTAGAAGTAGCACAGATGAGATATAAGAATCTCTAAAGCGGGGCGGATAGGTTTAACCCAAAATAAACAACTTTATTAATTTATTGCATAACTTGGTATGGTTGCTTACATAAGCCTAAAAGCTTTGCAACGATAACGCACACTCGACAACCAATAAAATCCAAACTAAACACTCAACCTTAACGTCTATTACAATTGGTAATGCTATTTTATGGACGCGACCCAACATTCGAGTATCAACTTAATCCTAAGTCTCGCATCCGTCGAAGTCGGACTCCGGATCTGTCTCCGGGTCGGGGTCGTGTAGCTCCATCTCGGCTCTGGCTCAGATCCATATAATTCTTCCTCAAGCTCCATAATCCTCGCGGTAGAAGCAACTTGGGTATCGTGCAATTCCTTCTCGGTGACTCGGAGAGCTTCATATACCATCTTGAGTTCTTCAGCTGTATCCTTGGCGTGGTCCTCCTGTGCTGCGGCCAAATGTGCAAGATGCACTGTAGTAGCATCCTCCTCTCGAGCAACACGTCGGCGCCAGGTAGCCCTTTGTGTAGGGTGGAGTCGAAACACGGTGTCGTCCAGCTCATGGCTGTAGTCGCGGCAGATCCTCCGTAAGGCACGTCGCGCGGCTTTTAAAGAGTGTCAGTGGCGCCGATCCCCCTGCCATACGTAGGTACTGAAGCAAAGGTCCACAAATGTAACCATGTGGGGCCAACTTGTTGCATATTTTGCGTAGCACTTTTTTCCGAGCCATTATCACTACTGACAAATAGCCTAAAAGGTACTCCTATTACATGCCACGTTTGGTTGTTATATAATCAGGCGACAAACAAAACATATGCCGCCGCCTGCACCGGCGAGCCCCCACCCGTCACAACTGTCACACCCTGCAGATCGAAGGCAGTACCCTTGACACCTTGCCACTGCACCGCTTCTTCCCTGTACCTGCTGCCACTCGGACCAACCTAATTAGTCTACCACCATTGCTGTTGTGCAGCATGTTGTCATCGCCCACCACCCTCCTTTGAATTTGTGGCTAGTGGCATCTAGGGTGTCTTAGGGTGTGTTTGGTTGATGCGATGATATTTCATGGGATGAGATGATTCTATACTATTTGGTTCTATTGTTTTAGATGAATGAAATGGTTCAGTATCTACAGGAAATATTTCTCAATTTGTATCCCACCATCTAGGACAGAATAGTTCCATTCAAGCAACCAAACATATGGATGATATTTTTTTTAATCATCTCATACATGTACCACTTGATACAAGCAACCAAACACACCCTTAGTAAACATTCCAAATCAGGGGATCCCTCCCCTAAGATGATGTGCTACCGGTAGCCAGGAAGAGTTTCCTACTTTTGTTATGTCATCACCATAACACAAAAGTCAATGTTGAGTATTAATAAGAGATGTTGAACAGGGCGTGTATGAAAATGGAGAAGAGATTGCTGTGAAAGTGTTTCGTAACATGGCAGTTGATGATAGTGAATTTCATAAAGAGTTCCAGAACCTTAGGAGACTAGGATCAAAATATTGTAGAGCTAGTCGGCTACTGCAATGAAACAGAGAAAAGACTAGTGAAGCATGAGGGGCAAACAGTTCTTGCTCATATCTTACATATGGCCCTCTGCCTCGAGTATGTAGACAATGGGAGCCTTGGCGAGCATCTTTCTGGTAATTACATGCATTTTATTTAGCATGTAATGAAAAAATATTCTTTAGATAACATTTTTTAGCATTTTTTTTGTTATTTACAGATGAATGCCAGGGACTTAATTGGCATCAACGTTTCGAAATAATTAAGGGGATCTGTGAAGGTTTAAAATATCTTCGTGAGGGATTGGAGAAGCCTATATGGCATTTGGACTTAAAACCTGGTAATATATTGCTAAATAAGAACATGGTGCCAAAAATTGCAGATTTTAGTTTGTCAAGACTCCTCGGGGAAGAAAAAACCAAACAGACAATTAGTAATGTCGGGACATGGTAAGCTTAATAATAACTCATGCCAAAACATTCTTTTTGGGCATTGGCTACAGGACATTGCAAAAGTTTGCTGGACAAGGGTGTCCAGCTGGCCAGGGATTCATTTGTTTATCGTACAATTAGATTATTTTTAACAATGAGTTGGTGTCCCATGTAAAATGTGCTTAAGATATAAGTTAGTGCAAAGTTAACATGACATGTACGTCTTAAGACCCACCTGTGGAAGGGCTCAATGTGGCCTGAGATCTTCTTCCCCATTGACTCATCCAATAGTCTATGCGCTTAGGTGTGGAATTTTGCTGACATGGTTTGGACCGGGATTCTAGCTGATCACCACTCATCCTAACATGTCCTATTTATGATTTGGTAAAAAAAAAAAACAACAACAACTACAAGAATGAAGCCCCAGTGTGAATAACTCGGTCATTCTAGGATACTCTCGTGGGATGAAGAAAATTTTCAAATCTAAAGGCTGGAGATTTGATAGAGAAGGGACCCCAAGTCTACGATTGGTGAAGAACGGAAGGGCAACTTGCAATTCCCCTTATTTTTCTAGGCCTTGTTGTTTATTGATTGGAAGGATGAGATTAACTTTGCTCATAAGCATCCTTTGCATAGGATACAAACCCTTTAGCACAAGGCACAAATTGCTCAATGTTCCCTAGCTATTTTATATCGTCTTTTTAGTCAACTAATCAACAACTTGTAACGTATATGATGACATGCAGTGGATACTGGCCGCCAGAATACATAGAAAATCAAGTAATCTCAAATGGGTATGACATATTTAGTTTGGGCGTCATAATTGTAAAGATAATGACCGGACGTGAAGGCTACTCAAGTATTGCTGACATGACACGCCAAAAATTTGTTGAACATGTAAGAATAATTTTTTTACTTATATCAATTTGAATCGTCCATTTTGGAAAGTTACTATGTTATGTCTCACCTTTGTGTGTATGTCATTCTAACTTTTTGTTCCAATGTTGAAGGTACATGATAATTGGAGGAAAAAGCTACTGGAAATATCGATTGTGGACAGGGTCGAGTATTCATTCCTCACAGTACATTGTGAACAGGTGAAGCGATGCATTGAGATAGCATTACAATGCATGATGCCGAATCGACATGACAGGCCTAGTATACAGCAAATTGTCTCTAATTTAAACGATACCGAAACACCGCCGCCATTCCCAGTACCACTCTTGGCACAGATCCTTGTTCCTTTCATCAGAAATTACCTTATTACCATTTGTCCTTGTTGAAAATGTTGATTGCATTATGTGCAGTTTAATCTAAGCGTCCACCGTCCCGCCAGGCGCCGCGTCACCTCCGGGCCTTTTTCAGGTTAGTGCTATTCCAAATGTTCTCTCTAACTGAGCGCTATCTTTAACAAATGCTAACAACCTGTGGCTTATGGGCTGTCCAATCCCTACAAGGATTAATACTCAATTCCATTTTTGCACCAAGGAAATGACAAGCTAATTTTCCCTTAATCTAATTTACCACAATACGTGAAATTTTTCTGGTGTGGAGTGCCAAAATATTTCCCTTTTATAATTATTTTGTTTTGGTGGACGAGACAATTATTTCATTCTTGATAAACTCATGCTACCAATGAGCAATGCTATCTGTTCCGTACAAAACAGATATATTCTTCGAAGGCTCTGAAGGTAGCAGACCTAATTACACGGAGAACAGGGTGAACCTTCCAAGGGATCTATCGTTTCAATTCCTAAGTGACATAACAGATGGTTTCTCTGAAGAGCGAATACTTGCTAGGGGTGCGTTCGGAGTGGTTTACAAGGTATGATCAACATTTGTATTTTTCATACTATTCAGTTGTCACTGCAGCTGAGCAAAGAACCCATTGTCCTAAAAAGAAATATTCAATAGGGAGTACAAGAAGATGGAAAAGCCTTTGCTGTGAAGCTCTATAACACGCTAGGACATGATGATAAGCAGTTCCAGAATGAGGTTACAAACCATAGGAAAGTCGATCATCAAAATATCGTGCAGTTAATTGGCTACTGCCGAGAAACACATCGTTACGTTGATGAGCACCAAGGGAAATACATCCTTGTTGATAGAACACGTATGGTGCACTGCTTCGAGTATTTGCAAAATGGATCCCTTGACCGCTATATTTCAGGTATGACACCGCAACATGCAACATAATGCTATTTATTTGGGAGTATTTGAAGAAAATAGCATCCATTAGCATTACATTTTCGGTATACAATCCCTATTTCCTTTTACAGACGAATGTTCTGGACTCGAATGGCACACGCGCTACGGAATAATTAGGGGAACTTGTGAGGGTCTAAGAGCATCTCCAACAGTGCCTAAAATCCATTCCTAAAACCTGATTTTGGGCTTGATTGTAAAAAAAAAGTACTCCAACAGTTCCTCTTTCTAGCTCCTCAAATTTTGGCACGCCCAAAAACAGCACCCCGGCTCCTCATTTTTATGCGCTCTGTCCGCGCTCCCAATCAACATTATTTCGCGCCCAGGATGGCCCACCGGACCAATTCAAAGGTGTTTTTGGGAGAAAATATAGGAACTGTTGGAGAACAAGGTATTTTATAGACCCAAAATTTTTTAGGAAGGTCCCAATCTAAGAATATTGGGAGTCTAAATATTAGGAACTGTTGGAGATGCTCTAAGATTCCTTCACGAGGGATTGCCAAGTCCTATCCTCCATCTGAACTTAAAACCTAGTCACATATTGCTGGATGAGAACATGATGCCAAAAATAGGAAATTTTAGTCTTTCAAGAGTATTGGACGGAGAAAATATCTTCATCACAGGAAACATTATGAATGGGACAATGTGAGTTAAAGCCTAACTAAGCTCTCTTTTCTCCTAGCAGTCAAATTGCATTTGCTTTATGCTGACCGTGTCTGTGATATTTATGATATCATGCAGTGGATACATGCCCCCAGAATTCGTAAACAAACAAGTAATCTCGGACAAGTCTGACATATACAGCTTGGGTGTCATAATCTTAGAGATCATGACCGGAAAGAAGTACGACCACTATTGTGATATGCATCACAAAGAGATTATTGAGCTTGTAAGAAAAAAGTTTGCTTTTGTCTTTGTACTAAGATCAATAGCCAATTTCTTTAACGAGTATTGTGTAAATGTTTTACATTTGCATTGTATCATTCTAGCTCGGAATTCCGATTTTGTAGGTAGTTGGAAACTGGAGGAAGAGGCTACAGGCAACATTGAAGGACACATCGTCGGTGGAACGATATTGCCACCAAGTAAAGAAATGCATCAAAATAGCATTGAAGTGTTTGGAGATTGATAGACGCAAAAGGCCCTCTATCGGGGACATCGTCCACATGCTGAACGAAAAAAAGCCGCTCGACGTCCACCCCACGGAGCTTTTCTTCCCCTTCGAGCCAAAAAAGTTGATCTCTTGCTCGCTGCAGATAACCAACAAGGGGGACGACAGCGTCGCGTTCAGGCTTCTGGCCAATGGCTCGACGTGGTACCTCACGAAGCTGCCGCTCTGCGGCGTTGTGCCACCAAGGTGCACCTACACTCTCACTCTGACAATGCGCAAGCAGCTACAGCCGCCATCATCGGACAGCGACGACTTCTTCACACTGCAGAGCATCGGGGTGCGTGATCTTGACCAAGACAATTACATCGGGGTGCGCGACGGGTGCGACAATTTCTTCAAGGTAGCTGAAGAGACGGCCGGCGATGACGTGCGAAAGGTGACGCTGACGGTTGCTTGTCGCCCAGCAGAAGAGGCAACCTCTTCTCAGGTGAGCTCGATTAGATTAGTAAACAAAAGCATGCCAACCCATTGCAAGATTACCTTTTGTGTATTAATATAACGCACGTAACTCTTGTTTTGTTTTCGTGGATTTTCCTGGTGGCAATGTAGCAACCGAACCAATCTGGAATCACGGTAACATCCTTTCATCTTTCTTCATTGTTGCCTCTCGGTGAAAAAGCATGGAGCGGTTTCTCTAATGCTGATTGGTGTTTGCTTGGAATGGCACACGCGTTACGGAATAATTAGGGGAACTTGTGAGGGTCTAAGATACCTTCACGAGGGATTGCCAGGTCCTATTCTCCATCTGAATTTAAAACCTAGTCAAATATTGCTGGATGAGAACATGGTGCCAAAAATAAGCAATTTTAGTCTTTCAAGAGTCTTGGGCGGAGAAAGTATCTCCATCACATCAACCGTTATGTGAGCTAAAGCCTAACTATGTACTTTTTTCTCCGAGCAGTCAAATTGCATTTGTTTTATACTGACTGTGTCTGTGAAATTTATGATATCATGCAGGGGATACATGCCCTCAGAATTTTTATACCAAGGAGTAATCTCAGACAAGTTTGACATATACAGCTTGGGTGTTATAATCATAGAGATCATGACCGGGAAGAAGTACGGCCACTATAGTGATATGCATCACAAAGAGGTTATTGAGCTTGTTAAGAAAAAAGTTAGCTTATTTCTTTGTGCTAAGATCAATAGCCAATTTCTTTGACAAGTATATATTGTGTCAATGATTTACATTTGCATTCTATCATTCTAGCTCGGAATTCCGATTTTGTAGGTAGTTGGAAACTGGAGGAAGAGGCTACAGGCAACATTGAAGGACACATCGTCGGCGGAAGGATATTGCCACCAAGTAAAGAAATGCATCGAAATAGCATTGATGTGTTTGGAGATTGAGAGACGTAAAAGGCCCTCTATCGGGGACATCATCCATATGCTGAAGGAAACAGATGATCCCGAGCTGCTCGACGTCCACCTCACGGAGCTCTTCTTCCCCTTCGAGCCAAAAAAGTTGATCTCCTGCTCGCTGCAGCTAACCAACAAGGGGGACGACCGCGTCGCGTTCAGGCTTCTGGCCAATAGCTCGAGGAGGTACATCACGAAGCTGCCGCTCTGCGGCGTTGTGCCACCAAGGTGCACCTACACTCTCACCCTGACAATGCGCAAGCAGCTACGGCCGCCACCATCGGACAGCGACGACTTCTTCACACTGCAGAGCATCGGGCTGCGTGATCTGGACCTCCAGCATGTTGACCAAGACTCAATCGCCGACGAGTACGACAAATTCTTCAAGGAAGCTGAAGAGACGGCCAGCGATGACATGCGAAAGGTGACCCTGACGGTTGCTTGTCGCCCAGCAGAAGAGGCAACCTCTGCTCAGGTGAGCTTGATCAGATGAGTAATCAAAAGCATGCCAACGAATTTTTTTTTTAAATAATATTATTTTAATTCGAAATTGCGACATTAATACACGTATTTTAAAAATTGCAGAAATAATATCCGGTCGCCAAACCGTTTGGCGATAATAGGGTCGTCGCCAAACGGTTTGGCGATAATAGGGTAGTCGCCACACGGTTTGGCGACTATACCGTAATCCCGCGTGTCAGCCCGGTGACAGCCCGGTGACAGCCAGTTGTCGCCAGGTCAGGTAGTGGTCGCCACACGGCTCGGCGACTACTTAGTAGTCGCCAAGCCGGTTGGCGACCACTAGTAGTCGCCGAGCCGTGTGGCGACTACTAGTAGTCGTTCAACTGTTTGGCGATAATACTGTACATTTTTTAATTTTTGAGTAAATTTTGTTGTGAACTGTTTATGCAATAATTGTTATATTAAACAGGAAAAAACTAAAAAAACTCTTGTCATGTAATAGACGGGAAGAATTATTTTAGTTCGTTAGTGATACGCATCTCACTTTCGTATTTTCATAGCCCCGCAGATAGGCGAACACGGTCTAAAAAAGACGGAATAAATGAAGGCCGGCCTACGCAGTGCGGGCTACCACTTACGTATGGGCGAGATAGCAAGACGTTCCTCCGGCATTTTGTTGCGAAAGTCGGAAAAAGCACTTACGGCTACGAAACCACGGAAATCGTGGGCACTAAGGGGTTTTCGTTGCCCGCGGGACAGGCCAGACACGGTCCAAAAATTACGAAAAAATTCAAGGCGGCCTCATAATGCAGGCTACTACTTACGTATGGGCGAGATAGCCAGACGTTGGCCCGCCCATTTGTTGCGAAAATCGGAAAAGGCACTCGCGGGTAGAATCAGCGAGCACGTATAAAAATTAAATTGGACAACCACGACGTCGGAAAATTTTGAAATTTTTTATGGAGGTTCCTGGTAAATCAGTGATATTACCATAAAAAATTTCAAATAATTTGAAGATCTGAACAATGTTTTTAAATTCAAACAATAAAATTTGATTGTTATGAACATTTGAAAATTTCATTTTTATTGTTATGAACATCACAGACAGGAATTTTCAAAATTTTATGGTCGACAACAACTCATGTTATGAACACTTAAATTATTTGTTGAACATATATAAGGGCACATACAATCGAAAGTTACGATGAGAAAATAAGCAATAGATTAGATTATATTAGAAGGGCATTACAACAGTGACGAAATTGCTTGACGAACTAACTAACGAAAGCACTGTTCGTCATGGTGGAACAAATGATCGTTCCGCCTATCAAGGTATAGCCAGAATGATGTCATACATTTTCTGCATATTATCTGACCCGTTCTAATTTTGCGATTTGTCCTCGGACACCGCTCGATCCCTACTATGAAAGAACTCTATGGGGTTCCGCAGTGCTCCCAGCTGTCGCCGATTGGGTGGCATATGCCGTACGTCTCGGGTGTATAAGACTTAAATTTTGGTTGTTCTTTATGTGGATTTCTGCCCTCCCATATGGGCATGTCATCCCGATTCCCGTCGTCTCCTATGTTAATACCACCCGGGTTCCCGGATGGTCCGCGCAACGCGTCGAGGATTTGTTGCGTGGTGCGGACCTCGGCCGGCTGCTTCCCCTTGTCCCTTCTTCTTCGAGAGGATGAACCCTCTTGTGCCTCTGCTGTGTTGGCCATTGTCGGAGACATGCGGAGGCGCCGCCTGCTGTTCGCTCGACTCCACTATATGGTGCAGGAGGTGTGTGTTGGGTTTATGCTTGGACAACCGAAGCGTGCCTGCGATCAATGCTGATATGCCGCTTTGGTGGTTGCATAACACCGTAGGCGTACTCGAGTCCGGCTTTTTCAGGCGGTAGTGGCACCACGGAGAGGTTGCTCCCCGGTTATCCCATGCGAGTTACGAGATGTGGGTGGTACGTCTCGGGTCCACCGGTTGAAGTAGCCGCACCATTCATCCTCGGGCAAGGCACCGGTAGAATGTCGGTCCGCTAGATCACCGTGGCGGTATCAACCATCGCCTCCGTGCCATGTTCGCAAACCTCGGGGCTTTGGGTGGCCCCGGAGGAGGTTCCTCCTTTGACTTGTTGATGTTGAAAGTGTCCTACGAACTCCGTAATGCGATGAACTGGTTTAGCACTACTACTTTGTGAGACTAACATGAGTATAACGCATGAAACTCTCCGATTGGTTGGCCCCTCGCACACCGGCCCTAAGCTCTGGTCGATCTAGAAAAAGTACATATCCTGGCGGCCTCTCCCACCGGGTGAAGTTCTCGGGCGAAGCGGGTTTGGCGTCGTGGCAGTTGTAGAGAAATTCGTAGTCGCGTCGTTCCGGCCCGTCGATCCATTGGAAGAAGCAACACCGGTCCTTGTCCTGAGAAAAGAAAGAATGAAGCATGAGATAGTAGTGTTACCCTGCATTGTGTGGACACCAGTAGGTTTACCTTGTAGGTGCGCACTGCAGATGAGTGCGGTGGTGCCGTCGCTCCATGGGTAGATTGCTCCATCTTCGCCGGTAGGTTCTTGATCGCATTTGGGTCGGGCAACTCCGCAGAATCGGGCGTCGGCCTCTTGGCATCCGGATATTCGGGCGGAGGACTTCGCTTGTCAAGAGGCGACGGTGAAACGACATTGTGTCCTAATTTGTGTAGATTCGGTGGCGTTGATTCTTTGGTTTGGTCGTGTTGGATGTCTACCCTTCGGCCATGTTTTATAGTGGTGGTGAGGGTTACTCCGACGACGTGTCACCCATCATCAAAGCCGCGTGTTGTCGTTTCAGTCTGAAAAGCCGGGTGCAGCGTGTTGTCGTCTCAGTCTGAAAAGCGGGGTGCAGCGTGTTGTCCTCTCAGTCTGGCGGGGTGCGGCGTGTTGTCGTCTCTGCCCGGCGGCGTGGTGCGGCGTGTTGTCGTTCGATCTGGCGGGTGCAACGTGTTGTCGTCTCGGCAGAGCGGCGTGGTCGAGTGTTGTCGTTTGATCTGGCGGGGTGCGGCGTGTTGTCGTCTCGATCTGGCGGGGTGCGGCGTGTTGTCGTCTCGGCCGGCGGCGTGGTGCGGCGTGTTGTCGTTTGATCTGGCGGGGTGCAACGTGTTGTCGTCTCACCAGAGCGGCGTGGTCGAGTGTTGTCGTTTGATCTGGCGGGTGCGGCGTGTTGTCGTTTGATCTGGCGGGTGCGGCGTGTTATCGTCTCGCCCGGCGGCGTGGTGCGGCGTGTTGTCGTCTCTGCCGACCGAAGCCGTGAACTAGTAGCGCAGAAAAACGAACTAACTAACCCTATTCGGCGGCCTTTAGAATTACTCGTGTAAATCTGAGATGTTGGTGTGACTAGCTTTGGAACCCGGTTTGGACAGCCATATCACACGAAAATATTATAATTAAAGCACGCTAACATGTAACATCTGAGATACATGAAGATATGATATCTGAAACCACTTGAAAGACATGCGTGACCAACTCGCCCCTTTGCACGAAATTAACTACTTCGCAAGAATAGAGTACAATACAAAACGATAGCCACATATACAATCTTCTCTAACCATTTCATATGATCTAAAATCGCTCCATCTTGAACATCGGCATGTTCACCTCTGCTCAAGCATAGGGTCCATCCTCTCCTCCATAGAAGGTCTTTGCATCCTTTGTGGTACAATGGTTGTAGGGCGCTCCATCGAGGTGTCCATGGTGTCCGCCCATCGAAATATTGGCACCTGCAGTCACGTGATGGCGTAAATATGCATTCGGGCCGTGGTAAGAAATGAGATATCGCAGAACAACTACACAACTCGAATAGAACAAATAGTGTGCACAAGAAAGAATCAAACTAGCTTTTCACTTACAGAGAAAAAAGGGCACTTGTAGAACACTCGCCCATTATTTTCGCGAGTGTTAGCGTACAACACATTAGCTTGCACGTGGCAGTTGGGACATTCGACCTGTCTTGCATTGGCAAGTGCACGAGCCCTCCGATTTACAGAGCTCGCCGTTTGAGACATAGTCTTTGGGGGCAAGGAACGGGATGAAGACGAGGATATGTGGAACGATTGCGGGGTTTGGGGGAAGAATGTTCAACGGGAAACTGAGGTGCTTTCGGCTCTCCCCTCGGAGAGTCCTCTTATAGGCACGTCCCCCCTCCAGACGAGGACGTGGTCGGGCCTCCAGCAGCACGAACGAGGACGCCGCGCAGCGTTATGTGGCCTCGCTGGAGAAAGCTGTTCTGTGGAGCGTGTTGTCGAATCGATCTGAAAAAGTGGGATGCAGCGTGTTGTCGAATCGGTCCGAGAAAGCTGCAACGTTCGCGTTGTCATGTCGCATTGATATCGGAAAGGTAAAAAAAAAAGTGAACATCACTATTAACATTGTAAAACAATACGAACAAAGTAACAAAGCGAGAACAACACTCTAAACAATGTAGAATAGTACAAAGTAAGAACAAAAGTAGAATTGCAGACCTATCAACGAGTCCCTAGTCGGCCCCACCCTCCTCGACGACCCTCTTCCCCTCGTCTTTGAGGTGGTGCATCGTCAAGAGGGCGAGGGTGAAGCGCTGCGATGGCCCCTTTGCTCTGCGATGGCACCGCCTTTGCCCATAGTCCGAAGGGTCATGCTTCTGCCGGCCGACGGTCGCGGGAGGCAACGTGTACCGAAGGTGTCGAACTCGGTGCGTGGAATCGTGTCGGTCGCGAGGGGCTGCGTGCCACAATGTCGGTGCGAGGCTGCGTCGCTGCGTCGGTCTGAGAGAAGCGTCTGGCTATGCACGGCAAGTGGCGGTCGCGAAGAACTCCTGCTCGACGTGGCCGGAGGAGTGCGTGGACTGAGAGAACTGGCCTCCACCCTCAACGTAGCCTGCGCGTTCGGATAATACCTTTTAATTGTAGTTACGTGATGCAAAAACTCAACGTAAGTAGCTCGACTTACCTGGCGTGGGGACCATGGTGTGAGCGCGTGGTGCCTGCCAGCCGGACCCTCCAGCCACGCCTGGGCCCGGAGGCAAAGGAGTGTGGAAGCTGCACTCCGCCTCCGCTGTGTAACGAGGAGCTGGGGTCGCTGTGGGGTGTGTAGGCACGCGCGGCGGTCTCGAGGTAGCGTCGACGTGCCGACAAGAACCCAGCTCCACGATCCTGCCCAGGCCGGCCACCATGCGTCCCCAGGCCTCTGCCATCTCGTCCAGCGAGATGGCAACTCCGTCCCGTAGCCTGGACAAGACACTGGACCCGTGCGTGTGCAGCTCCCTAGCGTGGTCCACCTGCCACACACGAGAAAGTGATATGCATATGGACATAGCGTCAAGAATACACAATGTAATTTACAAAATTAATACTTACCATGCCGTGCATGGCCGCTCTACTGGCACGGGTACAAGTCACCACGCTAGGAGCTGGCGCCGCCGAGCCTCCTCCACCGATGGGAGGCAGACGCACGCGTCCGGCACGCGTACCGGCAGCAGTCTTCGCTGGTGGGACGAGTCGTCGTAAGGTGTGGCCTCATCGACGACGTGCTGCTGCGCCCCGGCCCACTGCGCCAGCCACGGCTCCATCCTCTGTAGCAAGGTGGGCAGGCTCTTCGGAGGGCCATGGGTGGCGACCCTGAAAAGAAATCGAAATTATTAGACATACGACGTAACTATTTCACATATTTTAGGTCGGCTAACTCACGTGTGTACTGCCGGCGGTACACGATCCCCCCAAGGAACAGGGACCGGCTGTCGTAGGCCGAACTGTCTGAGGACTCGGTGCGGCGCGTAGTCCTCCACGTAGACGTCGAAGACGACCTTCCTCGTCGTCAGCCAGTAACCGTGGTCCCTATAGCAAAGCGCCGAGAGCCCAGCTGCGCCGGCTCTGTCGTGCACACGGCGCTCGCTATAAGGGTCCCAGACCACCTGCTCCGCGTGCAGGTGGTCGAACGCCTCCGTGAAGGAGTGGTACGCCGAACGTACCTGCACTCCCGCCCACTGTGGCTGCAAAAGGAAGAAAATATGTGTAAGCACATGCGACTGCAAATACAATTTGATAAATGCAAGTCAAGAAAATAATTACCCGTCGCCGAGTCCAAAGCGAGCCCACGGTCGGCCGGTCGATGTCGTCGCCCCCGTACATCTCGGCGGTGTACACTCGCGGGAAGACCAAGGGTCGACCCACTGGGAAGCGCTCGAACGACCAAAGCTGGAGGAGTAGAGGCATCCCAGTCAGGTTGGTGGCCTTCCTCAACTTCACGCCGCAGCGTCGCAAAGGCGCGGTACATGCCAAGAAGAACCGTCGAACCCGGGACACTGCGGGACTGAGTGCAGGTCGGCGGCGTCGCGATAGCCCGCGGCGTAGGCTATCCACCGTCGCGTCGACGCTGTCTCCGTCGCGTGGTCGTGAACATGACCATCCCAAACAACCAGCGGTAGGCCTCGAAGTGTCGGTCCACAGTGCGGCGTGGGGTCCGCCGCCATGTCTTTGCACTGTGAAAATTAACATATAGTAATATGTTAATAATGTTACAAAAATTAGAATAACATATACACGTACAAGAACTCACATGAATTGGGCCACCACCTCCTCAACGGCCCATGCTTCTTCCTAGCGGACGGTATCGCGGGTCATGTGAGCCACTCCGCGAACCTCTCTGAGGTCACTGCCACTCATGGAGCCAACGAGGGTCCGTCGGTGCCCGGCGATCGGCAACCTGTAAGCATGGCGGCGTCTGCGGGGTGACCGTCACCTCCCGAACGGCGGTGGAAAGTGTGCGTCTCCGGCGCCAGCGGTCCACCAGACAAGACGATGAGGCTCGGTCGAGCGGAAGCGCGCGCGGCCGCTCGGACCGTCGTCGCCCTCCGCAGATCTCGGCCTCGGCCTCGACCACGTCCTCGGTGAGGCCTCGATCATCTTGGCGAGGAAGCAACCCAAAGCCGCGCCAACCTATCGACATGTAAATTCAATTGTTAGAAGAAATGCAATTGTGCGAGCAATGAAACTTGTAAATGTAGTGCAACTCACCGGGCGTAGAAGGCTGGGTGGAGCTGCCAAGGTCTCGCTGGCACACGGACCCGCAGCAGAGGCACGTGCGCAAGGCCCCGTGTGGTGTGGACGAACGCACGGTGCCGTCGGTCCAACGAAGAGTCAAGGAGTGACTCGGGCTCGGGGTGCTCCATCCCTGCAAGTAAACAGGAAAACAGTACGATTAGTAATGTAATTCAAAAGACTGAAGAGTTGGACGTAAATAAACAAACGACAAACATATTACGCAATTCAATAGAAAAACATGACGAAAGGTACAATCGTAGATAAAAGCGATACCGTTATGTAATTCAATACAAATTACATAATTCACTACATAAACATGATGGAAGGTCCAACATACTGCAAATACCTAACATAGGATAAAATGGTACATATTACACAATTGAATACCGTTACATAATTCAATACATAACACTAATGGCATTACGTTGCTTTGTGCCGTACTCACCGTGACCGAGAACACCTCCTAACAGGCCACCCACTTCAGATTCATCCATGTCATTGCGAATGCGCCTAGGCGTGGACTGCCACCGCTACTGGTGCACATCTCCGCAATTTTGCATCCGGTAGACATATGCGCACATCTGTGTTAATGGCAGTGAAATCACCTTGTGCTCGAAAACCACGGAACTCACCGGACCAGGTATTGACAGCATGACCCTTCAAGTAGAAAGTGGACACGTATTGCGCCGTGTTCATCCCAATTTGTCCACAAGCTGCGATCACATGCGAGCAGGGAATATGAAGAAGTCTTGGCTTGTTGCAGGTGCATTCACACCATCCAGTGGCCCCTTGGCCTAAGTTAACCTCGTGTGTAATAAGCTGCGTGTCGGTTCCCAATCCCCTTTACACGGAGAGTCACTTGAGCGGTACTCGGTGACTCGGCTCGCACCATATGCGGTGAGCTTTCTTGGTGCGTTCCTCCATGTAGGCCATCATCCGCACACGATCGGCGTTTGCAATGTCGTGGCATGCGATCTGACCTCCGCATGCCTTTTCGGAAGTACCGCGATGCCGTGCAGCATGCCTTCGGGATGGCCACAAGTGGTAGCGGGCCGAGCCTCGATGACCCAATTGTAAACCTCGGCTATATTCGTTATCATGACACGAACCTGTTCAAACATATCGATTACCACGATAACTCTAAGCTGTTCAATCGTCACGGCTATGTTAATTTAGTATACTAACCTAAGCGCCTCGGTGTCATGGAGCAATGCCCACTTCTCCAACGGCTCGCCTCTATCCGGTCTGAGAAACACTTAATGTTTCTTGACGATCGTCTCCTCAAATTTGGAGGATCGGCGCTCAGGGGTGATAGCCTTTTGGGTGGGCAATCGTTCGGTGTTCTTTGGTTGCTTCTTGACTCTTCAATCAATGCGGTAGTGTGTTTGTCCAACTCGGCCAATATCGCGTTGAACTTACGTGCTCGGTTACGCTTGCATAACCTCTTAAATAGGTTCATCGACTTCTTACTCTTGAACCGCTGAAAAAATTTGCTCCCAAATGTCTCATGCACCACATTACGCATGTCACGCCATGGAAAAGGCTCATCAAGGTCCTCTGTAGAGTCTTAATTGCGAAATGATACCTTTATGGCGGTCATGGATGATGCACACGTTGGGCGATCACGAACTACCCGAACTTCAAATGTCCGAAAAACCACGACCCGGCTATCCGGTTCTCACCCTCAACAAATGCAAAGGCCAATGGAAGTATGTGGTTGTTCCCATCAATTGCAATTGCCGTTAGAATCGCCTTGTATTTCCCGATCAAGAATGTACCATCGGCCAAACAATGGACGGCGATGACGAATGACGCAATGCAAGGACCCAGTGAAAAGAAAGCTCGACGAAATATCGAGACCCGTTACCATCCGCTTCACTTTCTTCAAAAGCGATTATGCGTGCGGGTTGGTTTCCTTCAAGACATCAAGCACACGAGGTAGGTTACAATCTGAAGCCTCATATGTGCCAAACCTCTTCTCTAATGCCTTTTGCCATACGCCCGAGCCATCGAGTAACTTATCGGTACTTAAATGTTCTCAAGATTGCTTTTCGAATATAAGAACACTCAATGTCCGCTTCTCGATGATCTCATTGAACATCACGCTAGCGATTACAGCCGCATTCAAGTTGCGGTGTTTCACGTAACATTTTCTAGTGCGCATGTGTGCCCATCTACTCGTGATGCAATCCAAAATGTCTCGCACTTGACATAAGCATGTACTGAATTCACATCCTTCGGTTCGCACTTCTTTGTGTATCTATCGGGTGGACAAAACAACTCGGAACTCTCTCTGCTGCGATAGTGCCCACCTCACCGCCAACTTCAACTCGTAATTGTTTGCGAAAACTTGATTCAGCCGAACGGAATTGCTACCATACTCTGTCATGCCCCCACAAAACTTCCATACTAGCTTTGTTTTCTGTTCCACTCGTCGGGGATGGGTACATCCGTTGCCCAATACTACTATGCATTTCATCATCTCCTCCCTCTTCCTCATCTTCGTCGATGTCATCATCACACTCCAACATTTCAGCTTCATCTTGCCTCGCCATATGGTTCACCAACTCCAATTGATCAACAATTTGCTCGATTTCCTCCTTCATCTGCCCGACCTTTCGCGCGTCTTTGCATCCTGTTATCATCTTCGCTGCTACCTCGGCCGCCACCACTACTGAACTTGTTCATTTGAGCCGACGTCTTGCTTTTAGCCCACGTCGCTAATAATCACCTCTTCTCTAGCACGCCTTTGCAAAGATTACACACTCAAGGCTAGATCCCTTGCACCACCTTAACCATTTACGCCACAAATCGTCCGATCTATTTTCTTCAACTCCCACGAGCGGGTCACCTTTACTCTGGCGTGAATCGACTTGAATGGTAACAGAGTAAACACTTGCATCGAGGAAAAATATTTGGTCAACCAAAGCTTTATATCACGGATGCTAACTCTATCGAGACATAGGTGTTCGCCATTGTATCGCAAAAGCGCTCAAATCAACACCATTACGCCTAATTTTTATTTCACCATCGCCATAATATACCCTAAATTTCATTTGCATCCGACATTCTTTATGACGACATAAACAAAATTAATTTCTATATCACCACTAACGTTTAATATCACTAGCTAAACAAAATTAAATTTTATATTGCATCAATATCTAAATTAACGATTCCTCCTAAATAAGAAAATTATCATGCCGGCATTTTATGCGAACAATCTAAAATCGCTATATTTCATCAAAATCTAAATTCTCTAATATTGCATCTAAAATTTCTAATATCGATATTGCATCAATATCTAAACTCTCTAATATTGCATCAATATCTAAACTCTCTAATATTGCATCAATATCTAAAATCTCTAGTATCGACATTGCATTAATATCTAAAATTTCTAATATTGCATAAACATCGATATTGTATCAATATCTAATATTTCTATTATCTCAAAATTCTAATATCTAAAATCTCTAATATCTAACATTTCTAAATTCTTAATTTTCTAAAATCTCAAATTCCTAAAATTTCTAAAATCTACAATTTCTAAAATTCCTAAAATTTCTAAAATTTTCTAATATCTAAATTCCTAAAATTTCTAACATTTTCTAATATCTAAAATTTCTACATTTTCTAATATGACAAAATATCTAAATTATTTTACACTACACAAATTTAATAACAAAATTACAAAAAAAATACCTTTTTTCTTTTTTTCTTCCTCCTTCCTCCCTCCTCTCCCTCCCTCTCTCTCTCTCTCTCTCTCTCAGGCGATCTCTCTCTCTCCCTCCCTCCCGCGCCCAAGCTCCTCTCCCTCTCCCTCTCCCGCACGGACGCCCTCTCTCTCCTTCTCCCGCGCGCCTCTCTCTCCTCCCCTTCCTCTCCCTCTCTTCCTCTCCCGCGCTGCCGATCGCTTCAGCCGCCGCCGCTCCTTTCTTCGTTTTTCTTCGCCGCGAGCGCGAGCGCAGCCGGCCGGCTCGCCCGAACAGGTATTCGGTAGTGGTCGCCACACCGCTCGGCGACCACTTAGTAGTCGCCACACCGCTCGGCGACTACTAGTAGTCATAAGCGGCTTAGCTACTACTCGAGAGTCGCCGGCGGTGTGGCGACCATCGCCTAACTGGCGACACTGCCGTCACCGGCCGACACGCGGGATTACGGTATAGTCGCCAAACCGTGTGGCGACTACCCTATTATCGCCAAACCGTTTGGCGACGACCCTATTATCGCCAAACGGTTTGGCGACCGGATATTATTTCTGCAATTTTTAAAATACGTGTATTAATGTCGCAATTTCGAATTAAAATAATATTATTTAAAAAAAATTCCCTGCCAACCCATTACAAGAATACCTTTGGTGTATTAATATGACGCACGTACCTCTTGTTTTGTTTTGTTTCCGTGGATTTTCCTGGTGGCAATGTAGCCGCCGAACCAATCTGGAATCATGGTAACATCCGTTCCTCTTTCTTCATTGTTGTTGCTACCTGATACTGATAATGCCTCTCGGTGAAAAAGCATGGAGAGGTTTCTCTAATGCTGATTTGTGTTTGCTTCGATCAGATCATATCCGCGCAGAATTCTCGGCAGGTGTTGTCTGTAGATGTGCATCCAACGGATCCATGGTGAGTGGTGGAGGTTACTAGTTAGTGTATACGTGAAATTAATGTTTAAGAAAAAAATAATGCATCAAAATTTGATAGCGTTATTTTTCGTCATTTTTGTTAAAGTTGTTAAATATTGAACTTGGATTACTCCCTCCATTGGCAAAAGAACGTAAATCATAACAGATTCATATGGAGTAGTAGAACAATACGTGAAAATAGATCGAAGAGGAGCTAGATGAAGATCCATCTGATGTGGCCAAAAGGTTTTGATTGTTTGGTGGTCACATAAATTGTAGTCGTCCAACATTTAGAGCAATGCTCCAATTCTTTTCCTCCCAATACAAGTTACACAAATCTTAAAGTAAACTAAGGGGTAAGTAATCACTATCTACTCTTCATTTATGCTTTAATATTTGTGCAATTGTGAAAAAAAAAGCATGGAAGCACCTCTCTAACATTTAATGGACAGAGGAGGGCAACATTATGTCTTAGTTAAAGGGAATGCAGCGCTAACATTAAGCGTATTTTTGAAACTCTTACAAGAGGTGCTTACATGCTTATCTTTTTATTAGTTGCACAAATATTAAAGCGTGAATGAAGGGTAGATAGTGATTACTTACCTCTCCGTTTGCTTTAAGATTTGTGCAACTTGTATTAGAAGGAAAAGTATTAAAGTACTACTAAACTCTTACCGGAGCACAGATTTGATGTGGGTACCAAAATGCTGCGGAAATGTCTGATGTTTACTTGCATCTGAATTTCCGCAAATTTCCACTTTGCAACGCAGGATTATGACAAGCCATCACGGGGGGAGCGTCTGCATTTGGAACTACGAGACGATGGTGGGTGGCTAAACTCTGCAATTCAGTAGCATGTTCTTTGCGCATTTCGAACTGAGCAAACTATGTATGTTCATTTATGATTTATCTGCAGGCAACAGTGAACTCCTTTGATGTCTCACAGGAACCAGGCATGCCTTTCTGAATTTTACACTGCTTTCACCGCTCGCGCATGCGCGCACCCGTCATCCTAATGTCATCTCATTTCAAATGCAGTTAATTCGGCTAAATTTATTGCACGAGAGCAATTGTTTGTGGCTGGCGATGGAAACGGGTACATCTATGTGTACAGTTATGACACAGAGGAAGAAGAAAAAATATTCGAAGCACACGGTAAAGGTGTCACGTCTTTTGCTGTTCATCCAACTCAGCCGTACGTGCTGTCGTCGTCGGATGACTATCTGATTAAGCTCTGGGACTGGGACTGGGACAGGGTGGCGCAAGTGATGTTTAACCCAAAGGACACCAACAGTTTTGCCAGTTGTGCTTCCTTGGATCGCAAAGCCAAGGTTTTTGCTTTCTCCATTTTCTTTACCTAATTGTTTCTTTTGGTTCTTTGATAATGCACAATTTTGTCCTGCGAAGCACTAGATTGCAAATGTCGTGTGCATGCATGAATTTTACAGATATGGACTCTTGATTCGCCCGATCCTGACAACACGCTGGATGGGCATTCAGGCGGTCTGGTCTGTGTTGATTACGGTACTGATGGTGATCGGCTGTATTTGATTACTGGCTCTGAGTATTGTTGGATTATTTGGGCCAAGCCCACTTAATTGAGACAAATAAATCCTAGAAAATCTCAAAGGCCCATTCATGAGGAGGCATGTGTGCAAGCATTAGTCCCATATTGCTTGTGGAGGTGGAGGATGACCAATTTATAAGGGAGAGCTCTCTCCACCTTCCTAGAAGCATGGCAAAGGAGAAGAAGAGAAGCCCACACGCGCGCTCGCCTCGCCTCGCCTCGCCGGGCTCGGGCGGAGGGCGCGGGCGTGCGGCACCTGCGTGAATGGTCCGCCGAAATCCGGTCCAAGGCCTTGCGTAGACGCAGCTTCCTTTTGCAGTTTATTCTTTTGCTACTCGGAATCGTGGCAGTTAGTATGAGATAAGGATACTGTAACCGAGTCCGTTCGTGGCACGTCTTCGAGTCACGTTCGGTCACGGTTACCAGGCTATCCCTATATATCTGCATACCGCTACCGTGTAGACATCTGAGAACACACATTAGGGTTTTGCCACCTCTCGTTCTTTGCCGCCTCCGTAGCCTTCTCCATCCATCCGCGCCGAGCGTGCATCTGCAATCGGGAGAGCAGGTCTCCGGAACCCTTCGTCTTTGCGATCCTGCACCGGGAGAGGGCGAATAAGGTTTTTGGGAAGCGCTTCGCGCGACTGCTCAAGATCGTCACCACGGCTCGTCTTCCTGCTCCTGCTGCTGGACGTCGTCGTAGCCAGCGGCTCCTGCGACGCTTATCGCCAACGTCGACCACGTCAACACCGCAACTGCACCATCTCGTCACTGCATCTTCTCATACATTCGAGACGTTCGATCTGCCCTAATCTTGTGGTTAATTATGTCTATCAAGATGATCATGATGTTCGTACTGTCTAGTGTGTTAGAGAGATGCATGCTAGTTTATGTGTTGCTGTTCATGATCTATATTCGGAATTTAATCTGGAAACTGTCTAATTATTCAACAATCCAAAAACCTTATTGTAGACAATTTCCTGGATTATCAATGGCTGGTTTTGCCGACGCACTGAGGCCGGAGAAATTCTCTGGTGTGCACTTTAAGAGGTGGCAAGTCAAGGTCACGCTCGGCTTCTGCTATGAATGTATTCGGGTTAGTAAAGGCAAACTGAAGGTGATCTCTCTGCCGAAAGCAGCGAAGAGTTTCACGGATGCCAATACTCTCTTCGTGGGATGCATTCTTAGCGTTCTTGCGGACCGTCGTGTGATGTGTACATGCACATAATAGACGCCTTGAAGTCTTGTGGGATACATTGAACGCCAAGTTCGGTGCATCGGATCTTGAGCGATGAACTGTATGTCATGGAGAACTTTCATGACTATAAGATGGTGATAATCGCTCTGTTGTAGAGCAAGCCCATGAGATCTGATGCATTGTCGAAACTTCGAACTCCTAGAATGTGTCTTACCCGATCCTTTTGTGGCGGTTGCATCATTGCAAACCGCCTCCCTCGTGGAGGAGTTTGGCACAACTCTAAAACATAAGAGGACAAAGATATCGATCGAAAACGATGGCGTCCCTTGATGTTGAAGAGAAGGCTCGGGCTAAGGATTTCAATGGTAAAGGAGCCGAGGGCGATCCAGCGCCAACATGGTTCGGAAGAACTACGGCAAGAACAAAGGGAAAAATAAGCCTAACAAGACTACCAACTTCAAGAAGAAGAAGATGAACAAGGTGAGTGCCTGCTTCACATGTGGTGAAGTCGGACACTTTTCAAGGAATGCCCCGATCGTGCGGACCGTCGAGGAAAAAAGGCCAACAAAGTGGACAGAGCGTCCAAGGTCATCAACACGATGACCGCTAGCAATCTTTGAGACGCAGGTATGGTAATTTACCTACGTATTCTCGATATTTCATCTTCCGGTTGGTGGATTGATACGGTGCTAATGTTCATGTGTGTTCGACATCAATATGTTCTCTTCTTATCGGGTCATTGGGATTCTTCCATCGATGGGGAATGGGTCACATGCTTCATTCATGGCACCGCACGATGGATCTGAAGTTCACCGGGAAAGATCGTGCGGTGAGAGCGTCGGCATGTCCTTCTATCAACAAGAATCTCGTTAGTGGCTCCCTTCTATGCAGAGATGGGTTTAAGGTAGTGTTAGAGTCCAATAAAGTAGTTGTGTCCAAGCATGGACTATTTATTAGTAAAGGCTATGAGTGCGGAGGCTTGTTCCGCTTTTCCTTTCAGATTTCAATAATAAGTCTGTGAACCATATATGTGGTAGTGTTAATGATGATGCGAGTACTTGGCACTCTCGTTTATGCCACATTAATTTTGGTCTTATGAATCGGCTTTCGGCATGAGTTTAATTCGAATTTCACTATTGCCAAAGGTTCTAAGTGCCATAGTTGTGTGCAATCGAAGCAACCTCGGAAGCCTCACAAGGCGGTGAGGAGAGGAACTTGGCACCCTAGAACTCATACATTCGATCATGCGAGATGAATGGTGTGTTGACAAAGGGTGGAAAGAGATATTTCATGACATTGATTGATGATGCGACTAGATTTTGCTATGTTTACTTGTTGAAAACTAAGGCGAGATGCTAGACTACTTTAAAATCTATAAAGTGAAGTTGAAAATCAACTAGAGAGAAAGATCAAGCGTCTTAGGTCGGATCGTGGTGGCGAATTTTTCCCAAAATCTTTGATGATTTCATGCGGAACATGGTATTATTCATGAGAGGACACCTCCCTACTACTTGAATCAAGCGGGATTGCCGAGAGGAAAAATCGCCTGTTGGTGACTTGGTGAATGCCATGTTAGACCTTCTTTGGTTTATCTAAGGCATGGTGGGGGAGGCTGTGTTGACTTCATGTCATGTCTGAATAGAGTTCCCAATGAAACATGGAGAAGACCCTTACGAGAAGTGGGTTGAAGAAAACCATCACTTTCTTACTTACGCACATGGGGATGCTTGGCGAAAGTCAATGTACCGATTATCAAAAAGCGTAAGCTCGGGCCTAAGACGATGGATTGTGTCTTTACGGGATATGCTCGTGAGCATCGCTTATAGATTTTAGTAGTTAAATCGATGTGCACGATATGTATGTTGATACTATTATGGAGTCTCGTGATGCTACGTTTTTGAGAATATATTTTCGATGAAACATATGCATAGCACTTCTAGTTTTTCTTACGAGATAATTCACGAGACTATTACACTGTTGAGTCTTACGAGCAACCACTCAAGAAAATCCTAGAGGAGGATGACAATGAAGCTCCTAGAAAGAGCAAGAGACAGAGGATTGAAAAATCCTTTGGCAATAATTTCATTGTGTACCTTGTGGATGATACTCCCGTCCATTGCAGAGGCATATGCATCTCCAGATCTGAGATAATTGGAAAGAAGCTGTCGAGAATGAGATGGACTCGATTCTCGCCAATGGGACTTGGGAGGTGGTGAACGGCCCTATGGGTGTAAACACTGTGGGTTGTAAGTGGGTGTTCAAGAAGAAGCTTAGGCACGATGGTACTATTGAGAAGTACAAGGCTCGGCTTGTGGCTAAGGGTTACACCCAAAAAGAAGGCGAAGATTTCTTTGATACTTATTCACTGTTGCTAGAATGACCACCATTCGAGTATTACTTTCCTAGTTGCCTCATATGGTCTTCTCGTTCATCGGATGGGCGTGAAGACAGCTTTCCTAATGGAGAGTTAGATGAGGAAATCTACATGGAGCGACTGATGGGTATGTAGTAAAGGGTCAAGAGAGCAAGGTGTGTAAATTATTGAAATCTTTGTATGGCTGAAACAAGCACCTAAGCAATGGCATGAGAAGTTCGACACCACTTTGACCTGCGAACTTTGTCATTAATGAGGTGATAGATGTGTATACTATCGCTATGGTGGGGGTGAAGGAGTTATATTGTGCCTTTATGTGGACGATATACTGATCTTTGGCACAAATATTGATGTGATCAATGAGGTCAAGTCTTTTCTGTCAAAGAAATTTGATATGAAAGATCTGGGAGAAGCTGATGTAATTCTGAACATCAAGCTTATTAAGGATGAGAGTGGGATTACTCTTTCGCAATCCCACTATGTGGAGAAGGTCTTGAGCCGGTTTGGCTTTATGGACAGCAAGCCCTCTCCTACTCCTTATGATCCCAGTGTGACACTAAGAAAGAATAAGAGAATTGGCTTAAACTAATTGAGATATTCTCAGATTGTCGGTTCGCTCATGTATCTTGCTGGTGCAACGAGACCTGATATATCATTTGCTGTGAGCAAATTGAGTAGGTTCATGTCAAACCCGGGTTCAGATCATTGGCATGCACTTGAAAGGGTAATGCGCTATTTGAAAGGTACTATGAGTTATGCGATTCACTATTCAGGGCACCTGCGATTGCTTGAGGATCTGATGACTCGGCTGGATTTCTGATGTAGATGAGCTCTATGCCACCAGTGGATATGTGTTTACCATTGGTGGTGGTGCAGTGTCATGGAGGTCCTGCAAACAGACCATCTTGACAAGGTCAACCATGGAGGCGGAGCTCACTGCTTTAGATCTGACCCTTGAGAGGCAGATTGGCTGCGTGAGCTCTTGATGGACTTGCCGGTGGTTGAAAAACCGATACCGGCTATCCTTATGAACTGTGATAATCAATGCTGTGATTGCTAAAGTGAAACGATGCTAAGGATAATGCGAAGTCATCAAGACACGTTAAAAAAAGGCAATGAAGTCTGTCAGGAAATTGAGAAACTCCGGAGTAATAAGTGTGACTTATATTCAAACAGACAAAAACCTGGCAGATCCCTTTACGAAGGGACTATCACGGAATGTGATAGAAGGTGCATCGAGGGAGATGGGTATGAGACCCATATAAGTTGCAATAGTGGTAACCCAGCCTTTGTGATCGGAGATCCCGTGAATTGGGTCCTAGGTAAAACAAGCTATTGGCGAACTGAGGAGAGTAATCTGTTACCCTCTCTAAGTGAAGATGCAATACTCTCAAAATCTTTGTAAGGCGGGATGGCGATATGCCTTAATGTGTTTCTATTGGCTATAACTAGCGAAGATCTTTGTTCTCTGAGCATTCTTGAAAGAACACACCTATATGAGCCCATTGTCTAAAGTCGCGATCTATGAGACTTGGGTGATCTCTAGTAAACTCATGAAGAGACCATGGAGTACGACTCATATGCTCCACCCGCGGAGAAGGCTACTGGCAGCCAGGTATCAGTTATGACTTTGAGTGAAACCTGTTCACACAAAACTTGCAATTCAAGGCATAGTCCATTGTTCAAGTTGTGGATGGGTGTAGCTTGGAGTTCTAAGCGAAGTTCAACAGGTCTCTCTTTGAAAGCTTATTTGGTATATTAAGCGAGAGTGAGTATTGGCAAATCTCTAAATGGACCTTGAGATCTGGTGGGGGATTGTTGGATTATTTGGGCCAAGCCCACTTAATTGAGACAAATAAATCCTAGAAAATCTCAAAAGCCCATTCATGAGGAGGCATGTGTGCAAGCATTAGTCCCATATTGCTTGTGGAGGTGGAGGATGACCAATTTATAAGGAGAGCTCTCTCCACCTTCCTAGAAGCATGGCAAGGAGAAGAAGAGAAGCCCACACGCGCTCGCCTCGCCTCGCCTCGCCGGGCCGGGCAGGCCGGGCTCGGGCGAGGCGGAGGCGCTGGCGTCGGCACTGCGTGAATGGTCCGCCGAAATCCGGTCCAAGGCCTTGCGTAGGCGCAGTTTATTCTTTTGCTACTCGGAATCGTGGCAGTTAGTATGAGATAAGGATACTGTAACCGAGTCCGTTCGTGGCACGTCTTCGAGTCACGTTCGGTCACGGTTACCAGGCTATCCCTATATATACTGCGCCCTGCTACCCGTGTAGACATACAGAACACACATTAGGGTTTTGCCACCTCTCGTTGCTGCGCCGCCTCCGTAGCCTTCTCCATCCCGAGCGCCGACGTGCATCTGCAATCGGGAGAGCAGGTCTCCGGAACCCTTCGTCTTTGCGATCCTGCACCGGGAGAGGGCGAATAAGGTTTTTGGGAAGCGCTTCGCGCGACTGCTCAAGATCGTCACCACGGCTCGTCTTCCTGCTCCTGCTGCTGGACGTCGTCGTAGCCAGCGGCTCCTGCGACGCGCCATCGCCAACGTCGACCACGTCAACACCGCAACTGCACCATCTACGTCACTGCATCTTCTCCTTCTGTTCAGTACGTTCGATCTGCCCTAATCTTGTGGTTAATTATGTCTATCAAGATGATCATGATGTTCGTACTGTCTAGTGTGTTAGAGAGATGCATGCTAGTTTATGTGTTGCTGTTCATGATCTATATTCGGAATTTAATCTGGAAACTGTCTAATTATTCAACAAGTATGGGACTGCACAGGTGTTGAATCTTTAATTGAAGAATATACTCTTATACTGTTGTCCATTCATAACATTGTTGCAATGTGCTTTCCTTTTTGTTGAATCAGATCTGGGACTTGGAGAGAAAAGAATCCATTCGAAAGCTAGAAGGGCATGCACGCCGTATTAGTGCTGTCTGTTGGCACCCGGAGCTTCCGATACTAACTACAGGTTCATTTGATGGGACTGTCTGTATTTGGAACTCAACAACATACAGGTACTGCTTTCTACTTTTGTGGAGCAATTTTTTTAACTAACCATTTTGTTAACAATATCTTAAAAATAAACGTTTACTCTCACTTCCGAAAATGATCTCTTCTTGCCACCACATCCTTAGGGATGACAACCCTTTGACATGCTACTTGTGGTGGCATAGCAGTGTTCATTTGTCACGATACCCATGGTGGCGTAGCAAATATTCAGTGGGGTTGCTTTAAAAATATTATTGACTAAAGTGTCATTTTTTTAATTTTGACCAAGAGCTCTGACATTTAGAAGAAGAACAACAGCTGGGCTATAGACACAGATCGATACACACGCCCACGCACACACGCGCTGTACCCGGCTCCATGTGCACCGAACTCGGACGGGCTGCTCGTGCACTCGCGCAGCAAGCCAACCAAGCGCTCGCTCGTTCACAAAGTGTCATTTATTAAATGCTGTTCATTTTTGGGTGGCCAAATTACTCTAGCGTTAGCTGCTGTATTAACTTAATTTAGATGTGTTAGTGATATACTCTCTAACTAACTCTCTGGTGATTCCTATATTCATGTATAGTTTGTTATGGACTCCTGTACTTAAACACCACCTTTCATCAATACATACGATACAGTTGCATATTTCGTCTTCCTCTCAGCTTACATGGTATCAGATACCCGGCGCCGTCATGAGCACCTCCTCGTCCGCCACTACCACCAATCCCCCTCTTTCATTCCTCCTAGATTCAACTCATCAACATCAAGACACATGTTCCCATTGTTCTTGATCTCCAAGAGTGCATCTTTCGCCAATGGAGTCAATTCTTCCATGTCATTTTTGGAAAGTTTGGCCTTAGCGATCACATCTCTAACTCCACAAAAGCGCTTGGTGACTCCGACTGGGTTCAGAATGATTTCTCCATTGTCTCGTGGATTTGCACCACGGTCTCTGCTGAGATTCTTACTATTGTTCTCACCATTTGTTAACAGTCACGATGCACATCTTTATGCTATATCCTTTTGTGTTCTCTAACCTCTCTAGTACCTGCATTAGATGTCTAGGTAAAATCCCACACAATTGCAGATAAATGGTACAGTGCATAATTACAACTGCGGCTAGCTTCGAGATGTATTCGTGTACAAAGATCCCACCAAATAAATTGTGTAGATTATTATCCTTTTGTCTTGATTAATGAGATAATTTTCAGGAATTATTTCTTTTTCCTAGTTACTATGGGGATTTCCAGCCGTTAAACCTAATGAAATACCTTCAATCACACAAGTATTTATCATGATATCTCAATCGTTCATATTTTTCTATGACTTACTAATTTGATATGACCATTTGAAAAATCACTGAAATCCTATTGGAAAAAACCAAAAAAAATTGGAAGTAAGAGTACAAAAAAGAAATGAAAAGGTGTTATTGCTAACGCAAAGGGCAATGAACATGTCCGTCACCCTCATGCACAATTAGAAGCAACATTCCTTTTTTTCATCACACCTTTTCTTTTGCGCTGTCGGTGGTATATATCCTAGACAAGCTTCGGCCAATCAAATTTTACAGGGTTGTATGATATCATTTATATCCTACATACAACAATTGTTTGAAAACTTTCACATATGGTTTTTACAGAATTTACACGTACAAGGTGGTTTGCACCTAATATTATGTATCCTTTTTTAAATGTTCCTAAGATATGGAAAAAATTTTTGCAAGGCTTCAGCTTCAAACTTTTGATTTTGGTAAATGTGGCTGTCGTGAATAAAAATGGTACACATAGCTGCCCAGTTGGTTTAAACAACAGCACTGTACCTACAAAGCTTCTTATTGATCAATTAACCTAGAAGGTTTTTTTCTTTTTTACAAAATTTACCTAGAAGTTGACAGTGTGGACTTGCTAATGTTACAGGCTGGAGAACATAATTACTTTTAACCTCGGTGCCGTTTATTCTTTTCGATACATAAAGGGCTCAAGAAGGTAATGGCAAGTTAATTAATTTCTTGTTCTTCGTGTTGTTTACTTACTAGAACATTGCTTCCTTGATAATTTATTGTCAAACGGTGCAAATGGAAAGAAATTAAAGAGAAACCAGACTTGACTAATTTAATTTTGGTGCAACATGGCATGTATAAATTTGCTCAAAAGTATCGTGACGACCCTCCTTTTTACAAAAGAATGTCTCATATATATACAGTACTAATCACATGATCAGTGGCTAGTACGCACATTTACAACGTAGCATGTCCATACACAAGATTATACATACGACAATGGTAGTTAATTTTAAAATAAAGTCTTACAAGACGGAATATATTGCAGCGGAAAATTCAAAAACCCTGTGGTATGCCTATATAAACTCTTAGGCAACTGACATGGTATAAACCTCGTGTTGATATTCCCTATAACCTGCATCAAGATATATTTCCTCTGCGAATTCGTTCTCCTCACCTACTAAACCAACAAATTAAGTAAGTTTGAGTACTTATATACTCAGCAAGACTTTTTCTGTATCACAAATGCATATATTAAAATGCAGGCTATGTCAACAAAAAGGCTTCTGCGATTATTTGCCTCGGCAAAATAGAATCATAATTACCGAGTGATAGATTGCAAACAAAACTTGTAAGAGCAGTTTAACAGATATGTAAATAAATTAAGAGTAGTACGTATAACATATCATAACTCACAGTCCTCCATGAAAGTGAGTAACATACCATCCTTTGCCAATCCCTGGCACAAAATCTGAAATAAAAACTTTCCAACAAATATATCCAATGTGATTGTTTTTATAAAAACTCAAAACTATAACTATGTGATGACTTTACTAAGTGCCCATGACATTGAGCATGGCTTTTCAAAAAGTTTTATACCCTGCAAAGGTGTACAACTTTACCCGCAAGATATGACCAACTCTTTTGCCAAGCTATTAACACACTTCCTTCGATGTACGGTGGAGCGATCATAACATAACCATTTCATTATCTAGACCTAACTTTCTACTAGCTTAGTGACGACAAACCCTTCCTATAGTGGTAAAAGATATTTGTACAATCACTGTACTCTCAACAGTCCATCCCTGTTGAGTCCCCACTTCTCTCTATAGTAAAACGTACACCGTTGTATTGGTATGTATTTCACCCACACCTCTGTGTCGACACCTCTAGAAGCAATTCGTCTTAGAAAGCCAATAATACTCTAGCTTTCCAATATGCAAAGCTAAATTTATATAACTTAATAGGTTAAGGCTATCCTATACTAACACTTATGTTTGTATTGCTAATTCTTGAATTATACAACACTTAGTTCGGTCCTTAATCCGATCCAAGCGATAAATCTCCCCCTATCTACATGCAAGTCACATGCATATCCGGCTATTGCCAATAATCGCTCATGTCAAATCGTAGTTTTATTTGCCAATTTTACCAAAATATCAGTATATTTTAGACACATCCAACCTTTTTAAATTATAAAAAACAATATGACATGATCATTTCATGTTCCACTATTAAAGCATGGCTAAGTATGAACATTATGTAATTACATATACCCAAGCTGACATTATGTATTGTCTAACCTTATCTTAGGGTTATCAAAGTTGACAATTCAATATTTATTAAGGAAGTTCTATGAAATGACGGTGATATCTAACAGTGTTACAATGTAGTGAATTTACTGAAAATACACGCATGTATAATAAATTTGATAAAAAACAACATAAACTAATTGAAATAATAGGATCAACATGGTCAAAGGAGGTGCTTGCCTTGTTCAGTGAATTCAAAAACTAACTCAGGGTTGAGGTCCATAGTCATATCCTCATAAATATCGATATCTACACGTGATTCGTTTTCAACGTAATTACAGTAATAGGCAAAAAGAAGTAAAATAAAACCAAATTCAAAGATGGATTAAAATAGAAGGTCTAGTAATAAAGACTTTAAATATTGATTTCTCTTTATGTAAGTTTATTTGTTTATGTTATAAGTTTTAAAGTTTATATCATAAAAGGGTACGGTTTCTATTAGGGTTAATGTGCAAGACATGTTTAAATATAACTATTTTTGGTAGCATCAGATGGTTTGGACTTATGGAGCATTTTCAAACTGGTTTCATCTATATTAACTTTTTTATTTGTGTGTTTCATTTATACTCTTAATCATATGTACATAAGAAAGAAGGTCATTTATATGCTTGATTTAAACTAGGTCAAACATTAAATATTTTTGTAGATTTAGGGTGCTTTGTGGTTTGAAGTTTTTAAAATTTATTTCATTATTTTTTAAAATTAAATGTTATATCTATTATTGTTTGAACTTTTAATGCATTAAAAGTAACCCATTTACAAATTTAATTCAAATTACATTTAAATCAAAATATTTTTGTAGATTTGGAAAGTTTATGGTTTTAACAACTTGTAAAAAAAATTTCACTACATGTGAAGAATATTTGCAAAAATTTTGTGTACAACACATTCTAGGCCTTTATTCAAATTTAAATTTAAATTTTAAAAAGATTATAAGTTTTAAATATTTTTGTATATTATGAAAGATTGTGATTTTGTATAAATTTATAAATTTATTTTAATAGATTTGGAGCTAAGTTTCAAAAGTTATAGATGTTTGAATCTATAGGTTTTGAAAATACCAATAAAATGGAAAATATGCTTTCAGCTAAAGGGAAATGCCTTTCCAAATCTTCTGGTTTTCCTGGTTGTTTCAAATTAACGCTAGGGACTGACAAGGTAGGCCCATAGGTCAAAGGTTTGGCTCGGCTGAAGGGTGAGGCTTACAGCCCGGTCACAACTGTTAGTCGACCAAAACAATTTAGTTCAGGAAAGGGGTCATCATCGGTGATAGGAGGGTGGCGTCGGCTGGCCGTTAGGCTAGGGAGCATGAGGGGACTGAAGAGCTTTGGGGGAAATGGCTAGCAGCGGTTGAGGTGAGCCAAGGTGGCCTAGCGGCGTCGGCATGCAGCAGCAGTAGAGGCAGTGGTTGGCTGGGGACGGAGGAGAAGGGGGTTCGAGCTCGGCTAATAGGTCGGTGAGCATCAGTGAGCTCAGGGAAACTCATTTTACCTCTTGGTTCCGATGGAGTTTGGCTAGAGAAGCCTACCATGGGGTGCCGAACTTGGAGAAGATGACGATCGAGATGGCGGCGTTTCAGGCAGTTCTAGCTGCAATCAAGGATGCCACTGGGTTTAGGTGACTATGAAGATACTCCAAGCCACAGGAATTGGTTATTGTTCTCCGGGTTAACTTAATTGGTCTCAACGGGTTATAGAACTTACTCAGTAGCCATGGCGGTTAAGTGGTGGTTTGGGTGAAGCTTGGGCAAGGGAAAAGTGAAGGGTAGGCATAGGGATTGTGAGGTCGCCTTGGTGACTTAAATAGGCATTATGTACATGATTTGGTGCAGCGCTGCATTTCAGCTGGGTGATAGGAAAGGAGGTTGGTGCGGGTTTTTCAGGGAAATGGTAGTGCAGGGTATGGGCAAGGCATTGCAGTGCAAAACATGGGTAAGGATTGTCTTATACAATGGCCTTGGTGTAATATGGCGATTCAAAGAACTCGGTTTGACCAGCAGCACAGGCTAAACAAAGGGGAAGAAGGGGTCAGGGAGCGGCTATGGAGAAGAAGGCCTAGGGCAAGGCATAGGTTAGTGAGACGTAGACCGATGGGAACACCAGGCAAGCTCAGCACCACAATTTGCACATGGACGGGACATGGTGGTGATCCGTGCGTATGCCATGGCAGCGAGTTTGAAGACATCTTATTGCCATGGCACAAGTCAAACAGAGGGTGTAACAACGCTCAACTGAGAAGAGCATGGCAGAGAGACTGGACACGCTACCAAGTAGGCCTAGCTTGGAGTGGACCCCACATGGCAAAGAGAGCAAAAGAAGAACCCAGAAATCTCAAGTCTGGATAGTCAAGTGTTTTCCATTTAATTGGGTTAACGCCCATCATCATAAGTTTTCGAATTTTTTTGTATGGTCCCAAGGCAATCTTTATCCTGCTCTAAAAATTTTAGATCATGATCTTATATGTACAATTTTATAAAATTCCAACAACACTACTATTTCTATTCTCTATTTACATTTTTTTTATTTTTCTAAGGGATCAAATTGGGTTAATTTCATTTGAATGTTTTTATAAGTGATCTTAGGCATATACAGAGGTTTTTATAAAATTTTCAGATGATGATCAAATATTTGAATTTTTATAAAATTCTGAAAATACTTATGTTGTTTTTAAGTTGTTTCAGTTTTTAATTTTCTAAATGTAGCAGATAAGTTTCATTATTTTTCAAACTTTTTTTATGGTCTTTTAGTTCTTTAGGTTATGTCATAAAAATTTTAGAATATAATCATGTTCGTACATTGTTAATTAATTCTGACAATGTCCCTATTTTTAGTCATGGAATACTGTTTTTTACCTTTTTTAGCATTAAATGCTTTCAAATTATTTTAAAACTTTTTAGAGACGTTCTGAAATGGTCCTTGGATTCAGATAATTTTTCTTTAGATTTTATTCTTATTTGTTTTTGGTCTTCACATTTTGGAAACGCACAATTCAATCAATATAAAAGGTTTTCCTTAAGAACCAAAATTTGAGGAAAAATGCAGAAAAGAAAGAATTTCAAAATAAAATCATAATACTCAATTTAATATCTTCTTTATTTATGGTTTTGAACTTCAAAGATTGAAAATAATAGTTTTGGTAATAAAAATATTTATAAAAAACCACACATCCAAGGATAAGCATAGAAAAGATGGAACTCAGAATAAAATTATAATTCCAACTTAATTTTAAATTTTGCTTCTTTTTATGATTTTACGGGCTGTTACAAGTATGCTTATGCTTCACTAAAAACTGGCGCACTTCAGAATTGTAGATAATTAACTTGTGTTGCTGCGTATTTGTGAGTACAAAGCTCTCTGTTTTCCCACATCCGTACTGTTCGCATTATATATTTCTACAGCTATCTGGATGCGGTAAACACTTTTTGTATACTCTGTGAAATTTTACGTCATGCGAACATGTTTGTTGATCTTCTGGTATACTGTCGGTCCACTAAAGTTTGCTGTCCTTTTCCTATTTGGATCTTCGCGTAAATTTTATTTACTTTCGCCAAAACAAAATTTGTAACAAGGAATACACTAACTTGTGTAGGATTGTTGTTGGATGCCACCAAGGAATAGCAATGATGGAAATTAATTTGCAGTGAAGACCCAGGTGCGAGCAAAGGAGTACTGCAGAGAAATTCCTCTGATAAAATGTAGTGGAATGCAACTTGTTATTATGAAGTCTTTTGGGCGCAATAATAGAAGTCCAACAACAATATGAACCACTAAACTGCAGTGTCGCTCGCGCCCCAGCATGCCTGCCTGAGCGTGCCTGTGCATTTATCCCAGTTTTTCCGAGTCTACCTGCCCCAATCACTATTTTAACCAATGCATCTACCCCTGCCCGCGCTGTTTATCCATGCATCTACCCCAATCATTATTTAACCAATCTTAGACTATCTCCAGTGGTATCCCTTCAGGCTCCAAATCCCTTCACAGACAGATCTCAAGCACTCCAACGAATTCCCTTCACGGTTCCCTTCAGAAGGGATTTAGAGAGAGAGTCTCTTCAGAAAGATATTCTCTCTCTAATCTCTATACAAAACCCTTCGAGGGGATGTTACTGAAGATGATAGGAATGAAGGGAATGAATATGGGGAAAGGAATGAGAGAAGAGAAGGAAATAAAGAGAAATTGCTGGAGATAGTCTTAGGGCCCATTTGGAAACACGGATCCCGCCCGGGATCCCGGCCTGTTTCCGGAGGTGGAAACCCACCGGGCTAATTTCCCTAGGGTCGGATGAATGCGCGTTTGGGTGCCCATCACGCGAGGAAATTTCGGCCCTTTCCACGCCAATTCCGCGAGCGAAAAACCCTCGTCTCCTCGCACTGGGCTAGGTTTCCCGTCCTCTCGCCTCGCAGTCTCGCGACCTCGCCTCCTCCGTTCGTGCTTCCTCTCTCGCCACCGCGCCATGCCCTCTGACATCGATTCATGTCTCACCCCACGCCACGCCCCCAAGCGGCCCTTCTCCTCCGCCTCCTCCTCCTCCACCTCCCGCCGCAAGACATGAAGAAGGCCGAGCTTCAGCAGCCTCCTCCTCCGCCGGGCCCACCGAGAAGAACGGGCTCCACAGACCTGCGGTGGCGGCCGTCGCCGCTTCATGGTGATAATCGCCAACGGCTAGGAGGGCGCGGAGATGGTGCTCGCCGATCGAAGCGAGATCCGGCTCCCGGCAAGATCGGCCCCCTCGAGTCGCCGCCAACCTCTTAGGAAGAAGGCCACGCTCCCCGACCTTCACCGCCGCCACCCGCAAGCCCCTCCGCATCAAAATAGGTGCCTCTCTCCTCTCTCTCTCTGGAATTGCTCATTGTGCGTGTGACTAGTCATCACCGAGGTGCTTGTAGTAGCAATTGAGGGTGTATTCTATTGTTTCATTGTTACTACTTAGTAGTTCACTTTCTTTGGGTAGCTAATCTTGTCACTTTGCATGTGAAGGTAAGATTAAATTCGGTAGTAGCAAGGGATGGCAGCGATTGTCGATTGTTTTTTTGAACTAATCTCCAGTCTTTGTTTTCCTTAATTGGCGTGCCTAGGTATGTTGTTGCTTGTCACAAGGGAATTAGCTAGATCTGCACACTGTTTTTGAAAAAAAAATGGTGATTGCTAGGAGAATTAAGGTTTTGTGCACTAGTACCATGCTTTTAGTTGCTCTGTACATGCTCGTGTATGTAAAATTCCTGGTAATTGTTTGTTTATATGGGCTTGCTTTGATGGGTGTAAACTGTAATTTTATTCTAGGGATATTCTGTAGTAAATGTGACACTTTTGTTGTCCTTGACACATTTGACGAGTGAGCTTGGGTATAATTGTATGCTTCCCGTTTATTTCTGCTCCTTGCTTGGTTGTATCACACTATGTGAGCTGGATTCTAGATAGGTTGCTTGCAATTTGTCACTAAAAAGCTGTGTTGGGTGTGATTCTAGATATATGTAATGTTGGCATTAACACAATAGGCGATGATGACTAACTGGATGGGTCTTTGGATGTAATATGCTTCCATATCATCGTATATTGAAAAGTAAATCTGTTGTTTTCCTTTTGTTATCATGATTCCAGATCATTCCCTCCTTTTTCAAATTATTATAGGACTATCGCTCAAGTTTCAGGATTTAACAACATATTTCATGGCTTTCAGATGTACTGCAACTCATCAGTTATGAAGGGTGACATCTTGACATCTATATGGTATTAGCTCTTGCTACACCACTGACTACAAATTTTTGTTGTTGATAACCATGCAACCTACGTCTTGTGCAAGCCTCATCAATAGACTTCTTATTGCATAGATGTTGTATACAGATTATTAGCCTTGCATAGATGTTGTAGCAACAAGCTTGGCTTGTTGCTATTTGCCTTGTATACAGATTATTAGCCAAAAAAATTCATGTGGCTGAATATAATGGATGTTTAATGCTATAAATGCAAGTAGTACTAGCTAAACTTGTTTGGATTTTACTTGTGGAATGGTTGTATGAATTTGAACTTAATATGTGGATTTGATCAAATTTTGGTGCAGGTTTTAGCACCTCTGAACTCATTTTTTGCATTTCTTTAATGTTAGGGAATTTTACCCCTATGGCTTCCAAATGATGATAGGGGATAAATTTCCCTTGGGGAAATTTCCCATAGGGAATGAGGGGAATTTAATATGTCTTCAAAATCCCCTCTAGGGAAAATTTTCCCTAAGTTTCTTTTCCCTAGCATCCAAATGAGCCCTTATAGTTCGTCTCGTCACGTGTGCTCGCTGCATCCTCCTGTAGTTAGTCCCCTAGCTCAGCAACTGTCCTCCTCAGCAATTGTCCTTCTGCGCTTACCCGTGTTGCCATGGTGTTGGTCTTTTTTCGTGCTGTCTGAATAAAGTAGAGGGCGTATCTTATTTGCCGCACCTTCCATGATAAAAGGGGGATATTTTTACAGATTCATTTTGCGAGGAATTAGTCTTGCAAAAAAAGAGATAAAGAGGCTAGATAAGCACAATATATTTTTTTGCTAAAAAGGCCATTCAAAATTCTAAAATTACATTAGTTCCCTACAAAAATTCCAAAATTGTGTTCAAGTCTCCCACCGGCTCTCTCACAAAAGTTCCATTCAAAAATTCCAAAAATACGTTTAAAATCTTCCCACTATCTGTTTTACCCAAAAAAAAAATCTATCGTTCCGCAAGTTCCAGTTAAAAAGACCTCGCGATTTAAAAGAATTACGTCCTGATCCGAACTATGCCCTTTTGCAACAAAAAAAAAAAAAACCAAGGTTCCAAAAATCATCCTCACCCAACATGGTGTGCTTGCACAGAGTAGCATCGTACATACGCATCTAGTAGGTACTACAACTTTGAAATTGCTCGTTTACCAAGGACTTAATGGATTAAACTGAATTCTGCCACCAGAACACACGAATAACCATGGAAAAACAAAAATAAAAATGTAAGACGCGTGCCGTGTGAAACCATTGACCGATCAGGGGACGACTTAATTGATCTTTCAATGTGGCTGTGTATACAGTTTGCTGTGCTATCACCAACTGGCACAGTGGATATTTTTAGGGCATCTCAGGCTACAGTCAAGTCAACTTAATTACTTTTGTTTACCCCATCGACATCTCGTTGGGTTGCTTTATATATGCACGTTCAGCAACGCAACTACTCGCCTCAGAACCTCAGCCCCTGCACTTTGGTTGCTCTCACATCCCAGCTAGGATCCCCGAAGTGTTCTTCTCCAGGTTAGTGCTTTTAACAAGAGGGTTATTTTCAAATGGTTTTAGAGTTGTAGTAGCTCGGATTTTAAGGAGATGTTTATTTTCAAATGGATTTGATGTTTCTGTATGTTTAGTCTTGTGTTATTAAACAACGTTTTGGTAATTGAGAAGTTGTAGCAATCAATAAGTTGTAGTAGCTGACAACTGTAACTACTTCAAATCGACGGAGATGGCCACTAGCGGGTAGCAGAGGTAAAAACGCAGAGAACAAGCCGAGCCTTCTAAGTACATTAACGAATAACCACGGAAAAAAATAATAAACTTGTAAGATGCGCGTCGTGTGAAACCATTGACTGATCAGGGGACGACTTAGTTGATCTTTTCAAGGCGGCTGAGTACTTTGTGCTTACTGAGTACTCCCACCATTTCTAAATAGCTTTAAACTTTTGTACTGAATAAATATTTTTCTATAATTTTGAGGTGATTTTTTATTATTTTTCTTCTACAGTTCCTTTAGCTATTTCCTATCTCATTTATTACAGTAGACTAGAGTAAAACACACTGTCTAAAGATACAATGAAGACTTAAATGTGTTTCAATCGAAGTGCAATAACTTATAATAATATCTATTTAGAAACAGAGAGAATATTCCTATGGCAACCTTGAGTTCAATGGTGTGTCCAAGACAAAAGGATATGGAAACAAAGAGAATTCCATTATTTTTCTTCCATGACGTGCTAGAACAGCGATGGCATGACGATAATGTGCATAATATATTCTGCCATCATGTTGCTTTTTGTTGGAAGGGCCATATTAAAACCGTGCTTACCCTACATTAGTAAGCACCTAATCACATAAATTTTATATGAGCAGTGCTTCAATACTTTTTCTTCCAATACAAATTGCATAAATCTTGAAGTAAGCGAAAGGGTAAGTAATCACTATTTACCTTTCATTCATACTTTAATATTTGTGTAACTGTCAAAAAGAAAAGCATGGAAGCACCTCCCATTTTATATTCCCTTTGGGCACTTCATTTTTTTTTAAGAAAGACTCGTTGGGCATCTCTTTTTTTTTATAGAAAGACTCATTGGGCATCTCAGGCTAGAGTCAAGTCAACTTAAGTTTACCCCATCGAGATCTCGTTGGGTCGGTTCATATTTGCACCTTCAGCAACGCAACCATTCATCTCAGAACCTCAGGCCCTTTGGTTGCTCTCACATCCCAGCAAGGATCCCTGAAGTGTTTGTTCTTCTCCAGGTTAGTGCTTTCTAGAAGACGGTTATTTTCACATGATTTTTGAGTTGTACTAGTGGCTCTGATTTTAAGGAGATGGTTATTTTTCAGATGCATTTGATGTTTCTGTATGCTTAATCTTATTATATTAAACAACGTTTCCATAATCGAGAAGTTGTAACAATATATAAGTTGTAGTAGCTGACAAATATAACTACTTCAAATCAACAGAGATGGCCACTAGCGCTAGCAGAGGTAAAAGCGAAGAGAGCAAGCCGAGCCTTCTAAGTACATTACCGAAGGAACTACCGTCACAGTTTTTGAGTGAAATTACGGATGGGTTCTCCACAGAGCGAAAACTTGGTAGTGGTGCATTTGGTGTGGTTTATAAGGTATGATTATGCCTTGGCAATTCGTGCCTTTTCCAAGTTGATTACAAAAACTACATGCTAATATGTGTTATATGGGAGGTTACAGGGAATTCTTCAGGATGGGCAAGAGATTGCTGTGAAGAAGCTTGGGGAAAATTCTCTGGTAACACCTGACAAACAATTTCAAAATGAGGTTGGCAATCTTATGGCGATTCAGCATGAAAATATTGTGAAATTAATCGGCTTCTGTTACGAGACACAAAAGAAAGTGGTGGAGCACAAAGGAAGATATATTCTTGCAGACACAGTCGAAAGCTTGCTTTGCTATGAATATGTACCTAAGGGAAGCCTTGACAAGTATCTTTTCGGTATGGCAATGCACTAAACCACATATTTTCCTTTCTTTGTTTGTTACTTATAATTTTTATGCTGGTTGGAGTTTGGGCAATACTTCTCATATGTATTTCTGTAACTCTTACTGAGATAATTAAAATGAAAAAAGGTGGTTTTATATATTTAATGCACATTCAAATGTTATTAGTGAAAGTTTGTCATTGCTCAACATTCGTCAGGTCGTTAGTGTACATACTTTTGGAGGCCATTCTCTAAAAATTCTTACATCATTACATGTATTACTTCTTCAGATAAATCCCAAAGAATTGATTGGAACACACGCTTCAAAATAATTAAAGGGATATGTCGGGGTTTACATTTCCTACATAAGGAATTGGATAGGCCTATTGTCCATATGGATATTAAGCCTGACAATATATTGCTGGGTGATAACATGGAGCCAAAAATTGCGGATTTTGGTCTCTCGAGACTCTTCGGTCAAGAACAAACCCGTATGAACACACAAAATGTGGTGGGAGCATTGTAAGTCGAACATAAGTTGTGAAATATGATTATTTCGTTCCATTATTAATTATAAAGTAAATTGCTTTTCCATATGTCCAGTAATGCTTATGAAACTCTTGATGTTATTGCTATTCAGTGGATACATGGCTCCAGAATATCTGTACAGGGGTGAGATCTCAACCCAGTCAGACATATATAGTTTGGGCCTGCTAATCATCGAGATCACCACAGGAGAGAAGAATTGTCCCAACAGCCAAGACAGGTCCGGAAGGAACTTTATCGAGAATGTAAGACAATATTGCTGAATAATTTAAAGTTTGAACTTACTTTTTTGGAAGGTTATATACGTTACATTTAGTGTGTATATTATCACTTGGAATCATAATTCCAATTCTGTAGGTAAGTCAAAATTGGACAGATGAGCACATAGCATCCAAGTACTCATCATTAGATGCAGATTGCCTCCAGCAAGTAAAAACATGCATTGAAACAGGGCTAAAATGTGTGGAGATCGATCGGAAGAAGAGGCCTTCTTCTATTGTGGAGGTTATTAACAAGCTCAACGGAAGAGGCTAGATGGTAGACGTACGAGGTATGAACACTTGGGCCACAGATGCTCTCTGTCTAGATGATTTAGTTTGGGGATCGGCTATGGCACAAACAACTTTTGGTTACAAAAATGTTAAAAGAATTTTCTCCTCCGCTATTAAGCGGCTGGTGAGAAAGTGCATAATTTACATACACATGTCCTATAGTACTCCTTTTTCTCAAAAATTGTAAAATACTCCCTTTTTCTAAGTTTATAGGGCATATTTTCTTAATAGCCTTGTCCATAAATATGTGACATATTTTATGTTCCAATGCAAACTAATGTGATGTTCCCTTAATTTACACCTCTAATAAATATCTAGATTTACTTGATATTCTACATATATATGTATTGAATATAGTGCTTAGAGATAATAATTAAGAGTAACCTAGTCATTTTCAATATCTCCTTGATCTATATGCTAAGAGAAAAAATGTCATACAAACTTGGATGGAAGGAGTTCAACGTATCATAATAGGCCTTTAGTCCTATATGTCCATATCCTTAGCTCTTCCCAGTACTCCATATTCTAACCTTAAACAATAGTACTCACAACTTACCCTCTATGTGCGGAAGCCTTCTTTGTTAGCCCTCCAATATATTTTTTTTGTGCAAATTTGGACCTCTTCCAAATAAATTAATAAAAAATAGTCCCTCGACCCTCATTGAAGAAGGCCCGACAGGTGATACGTGTCACCAGCCGTGCTAAAGTAGCGTGGAATGTTTTCCTACCGAGCAACCTTTCCTCGGAATGTTCATAAATTAAGCACTTTGCTTAGCCTCTTAATTAACCATGTTAATTATTTTATCACTTAATTAAGTCACTAATAAAGTGACTTAACTCAATTAAGTGACTAATTCACTACTAAGCTAGGCTTGCTTGGCACCTACCTACGGAGCTATGGTTGCTCGGTAGGTCCATGCTATCGAGCTCATGCTACGGGGCATGTGACCTGCCGAGCTCGGATATGCCACTGCCACGATAGATTGTGTTGCCGTGGTATGGGAGCACAGCAGGTAACACGTGTCGTCTGTCGTGCCTTTCGCGGTCAAAGAGGAGGCTATTTTTATAAATTTATTTGAAAGGGGTCCAGATTAAAAAAAAAGGTGTGTCAATGACCCAAAAAGCCAAAACTTCCTATATGCCACTCCGGTGTCCAAAGTGAAGGAAATTAGTTATGATTCTTTATAAATGGCAATTTTTTATGCACCTCAGTGCCTTCATATATATATGTGCGTTACAACGTAGGTTCCCCACGAGTACCTACGGGATTCCAAGGGTACATGATTTTTAAGTTTGTCATAATATAAATTCCTCTAGCTGGGAAAGGAAGAGTCCTTTTCTGGTTACATATATTAAGCAAAAACTTGATCGTCATTCTTAATTAGGTTTTTTTCTTAATGTGACCTAATGACATTGGAACTTTTGGGGTCCAGCTTGTGATATTAATCTAAATACGATATTGAGGAACCTTCCGCATGGCGTTAGCAATTTGTTAAGCCATTGAGTTGCATAGGTTTGAAAGAAGATGAAATTTTGTTCCTCATATCTAACACAAAAGGTCAGAATTAAAATATTCGCAACAAGAAGTCTTAATTTGTTCCCTTTGATTTTTATTTTCACTATGATTTTTACTTAGTAACTCAACATCTACATAATGATGTAGTTTATGCATGCTACAATTCTGCCAGTGTTAACTGCTAATATGATATATGAAATTTCAGGTCTCCAGATTTCAGCGTGCATCAAACTTTCTGAGGAAATATGTCGAAGATGAAATAAAACATGTTGTACTAATGCTAGACGACTTGAAATTTCTTTTGGAAATAAGATCCTTTTGATATGGCGGCATCATGCTACAGAAAATATCTTTTGTTTGTAATTGGGAGATACAACATAGTGTTCAAGTACCGTTGTCTCTGTTCATGTCAGTTTAAAATAAGATCTGCTTTCCCTAGTTAGATACCAAGATGGGTATGGCTATCAATTTTTTTAGGTCAATTTTCAAATTATACAGCCAAATGAGAACCTTTTTTAAAGTAAGACAGTATTTTAGGCAAACTAGTGGAATGCCCATACTGAGCTATGGATACAAAATTATCATATTACCGTAGCACATCGAATTGTCATTGCCAGGCTCAGCCTACCTTGCGCCCCCGGCTATGTCGTGCACCCAATGAAACTTCACTATTTTTTCTGTTTTTTATAGAAATTTTTTAAAGAAATGGAATTTGTTTGTTGGAGAGGTGAATGGGGAGCCTCTTAAACTAGATAGCTCATTAGCTCTCCTTGGCTGCATTGGGAAGCACAGCGTGATAGGAAGTATGAATACCCTGAGATGCAACACAATGGCCATTGACTGAATAGCTTATTTACGTCATGTTTTTACTCCCTTGCAAGCCCAGGTAATTGTCCAACCAATCCAACCTTGCCTAACAAGGCTAGGTACAGCTCAAAAACCTTGCTTTGCAATTTCATACAAGCTTTGCTCATATGGGCAATGAAATCCTTGCTTGTGGAGGAAAGACAGATTGGCTCTTCTTTTTGTTATGTTTTTTTTGGGGTAAAAGGACGTGCACACACACACAACATCCACTCTCTCTCACACACACCACACACGCGTGTGCATCCAACACACAACATGCACAGGGAATTTTTGTAGAGATCCCTCGGGCTTCTATCTATCTTAGTTAAGCACACATGCGCATGTACCTTAAAGAGGTGAAAAACGCTAGATCCAATCCCAAGGATCGAACTTAGGTTGGAGGCTTGAGCATAAGAGCATGTACAATAGTACATGTCGTGATCTCTAAGCTTTGCCACGTAAAATAAAAAATGACGTGGATGAGAGAGGATGCGTATAGAGAGTTGAGCCGTCTCTTAATCTAGAGTCGACTCTAGCACGAAAACCAAGACAGGTTGTGTGTGGGAAGAAACTATCTACTCATAAATGTATTGTCTATACCATTGCATGGGTTGTCTCTAACGTTGTCTATAAATGACATGTCAGTTTGTTATAGACAGCAGCTGTCTATACTATTGTACATGCCCTAACAAGCCTTCCCACTGAGCCATAGCTCAGGACTCTTCTTTTTGTTATGTTGTGGTCCATTAAACTCATTCTAAATAAATATTGTACAATATTTTAAGCAATAGTTATATTTTGTAGGAAGTGCACACTCATTTTACACTACCAAGACAAGATAATATGACAACACAAACTCTATATTGAGTCTTTTTCTAATATAATAGACGCGTTTTTCCCTAATCGCCATATAGCCACCATCCAATGCATCATCGCTATAAATTAAGAGATGTATTATTAAAACGTCTCTATATTCTTTGTGGCATTTTACGGAGAATTTTTATTGTACCCCTAAGGGAACAGAGGCATTACATTGTGGTGTTAAATTGTTTTACTAGCATAATGCATCATAGAAAAATAGTGCTTGGTGGTGCGGTAATGCCAGGCAATTTCCAAAGTTTTAAGTGTGTAGTTGCCTGATTGGAGGAAAGATGGAAAAAATGCTTGCAGTTCCGAGTGTAAGTATTCAGCGGAAATGACGCACAATTGCGCATTTGGCCTATATAGCACCAATAATCATGCGCCTTATAATTTTCAACAAGATTGCATAACAATTAAATGTTCTAGAAATCAACGGAGGAAGTATTTCATACGGAGACTTATGAATTAGTATAATACGCGCTTTGTACTTCGTTTAAGCGGCAGGTCGTTTATTTGTGTAACTGTGTTGTTCGCTTGTTCTTAGGGAATCTACCATGCAACATGTATGCTGTGTGCGACAATACGTATCAATCAATCTGTCTCAATTTGACTGTAAAATATTAATGCCGGTGCAGATCCATTGATCGGAGGCATTTTAGCTGTTCCACGATTGATCAATTTGCGGGCCCGTGCTGCGAAGACTTGCTTTGTGAAGTCTTCAGCTTAAATGAATTTGCTAGGACTCGAGCTCATCTCACAGATCTGACCAGTCTTGCTTAACAATGTCCAAATTTTCTGTTTAATTCATACCTGATCTCCCTTTTAGAATCCCATCTCGAGGTGCTCAGTCGATCGATGCACAATTAACTGCTGCGCGTTGGCATCATCACTGCTAGCTACTACACCAAAAAACCAAACACACAAGCAGAGGCTGAGAGAACAATGGGGGACCTCGTGGTCGGCTTGGCCAAATCGGTGGTGGAGGGGGCGTTGACCAAGGCCCAGTCGGCGATCGAGGAGGAGGGGAAGCTGCGGCAGAGCGCGCAGCGTAACCTGGTGTTCATCACCGGTGAGTTCGAGATGATGCACTCCTTCCTCAGCGTCGCCGACGAAGAGCGCGTCAAGAACAGTGTGGTGAGAACCTGGGTGAGGCAGGTCCGCGAGCTCGCCTACGACGTCGAGGACTGCATCGAGTTCGTCGTCCACTTGGACAGCAAGCCACACTGGTGGCGCCGCATGCTCCCATCATGTGTGGCGGCGGCGGTGGCGGCGCTGCCCCTGGACGAAGCGGTCGCCGAGATAGAGCAGCTCAAAGCCAGGGTCGAGGACGTGAGCAGGAGGAACACGCGCTACAGCCTCATCAGCGACTCCGGCTCCAAGCCCGTCATGCACCAACTGCAGCCGGCGCCCAGCGCTTGCGTCGGCGCCACAACACTCAACATGCTCATCGAGGCAAGGGACGCCGCGAAAAGGCAGCAAGGCTTACGAGATCTCACCCAGCTGATCACCAAAAAAGATGACGACTTTCAAGTGATCTCGGTGTGGGGCACAGGTGGTGATCTTGGGACGACGTCCGTCATCAGGAAGGCCTACGGCGACCCGGAAGTCTGCCGAAAATTCGGATGCCGTGGCTGGGTGAAGCTGACGCATCCATTCAATCCACACGAGTTCCTCAGGAGCTTGGTGGCTCAGTTCTACACAAACTCCTGTCTAGGACAGGGAACCACCGTAGATGTAGATGAACTGAAGAGGATGGAGGCGACGGCGACGGTGCAAGGCGGACTCGTCGAGGATTTCATGAAGCAAGTGAACGAGAAGAGGTACCTTGTCGTCCTGGAAAACTTGTCCTCCATGGGAGAGTGGGACGCCATCAGGACGTACCTACCTGACAGGAAGAATGGCAGCTGGGTCATCGTGTCCACGCAGCAATGCGAAATCGCAAGCTTGTGCATTGGACATCCATACCAAGTATTGGAGCTGAAGCAGTACTCGGCTGAGCACTCTGTGTGTGTCTTCTTCAAGGAGGTAAGCCTGGAACATCATCAGTTACTTTCAGGAAAATAAATTTACTCCTCTGTTCTCAGGTATTAACACAACTACGGCCCTGTTTGTTTTAACGATTCGGATTCTAGCCTCGATTCTAGAATTCGATTCTCACAATCCACCCACCCATATACACTAGAATCACAATCCACTTCATATGTGTACGGATTCCAGCTTTTGGAGAATCAGTTTCTCTACAACCACAATCCAGAATCAGCTTTTAGAGAATCCAAAGCTGAAACAAACAGGCCCTACGTCCGGTAGCGATTAATTTCTGGGCGCATCCTTGCAATGCCTTGATTTCTAAACCACTAAATCAAATCTAGGGGTGGGCAATTTTAAACTCAAACTGAAAAACCGAACCAAACCAAATTAACAAAAAAAAAATCAGTTTTTTCGGTTCAGTTTATATTTGATACTATTCAGTTTTTTATTTTTCGGTCTGGTTTTGTAACTTAAGACATAGAAAAATTGAACCACCAAATCACTGATACATCTCCCGTCAAAATTCTCCATCCGGTCCGGCTGGCACTCCTCAACTCCTCCCTCCCTCGCCCTCCTCTCCGTCAAAATTCCTCATCCGCCTCCCTCCTCTCTCCACTCGGGCTCCCTCCCTCGCACCTGCCACCCAGCGGCCGTCGCCTCCCTCCCTCGCCCCCGCGCCACCATGCGGCTCTCTCCCTCGCCCCTGCTGCCTCCCTCCCTCTCTCTGCACACGGCTCCATTGTGCCCCCTCCGTCTCCCTCGCCCCTGTGGTCCCCTTGCCTCCCTTCAACACTTCTCCCTCCCTAGCCCTCTCGGGTCTCGGCTGGTCGATCGCCTCTTCTCTCCGCGCACGGCTAGCCGACCGCCTCCTCTATCCGCGCGAGGATCGGGCTCCCTCCCTCGAACTTGCTAGCCGCCGCCTCCCGGCGTAGCCCTAGGCGCAACACCCTAGCCCCAAGCGGCAGGCGCCAGTACCGTCGCTGCCCTCCGGGCGCAGTCCCAGGTAAATCAGCATAGAACCTACCGTCTCCATGGTTCGATATATCAGAGTAATTACTTTCTCCAGATATGAGGTCGAACCATCACTAGTAATACAACTCTTTGTAGGTTTAGCCTCAGATGAATCAACAATCCCATCGAGTTCCTTTGCCATCTCACAGAAGAAGTGATACACATTGCTAGAGAAATACAGAAGAAGCGAAGAACTATGCTCCTAATTTGATGTGTTGGACACATTCTCGATGTCTGGGTTGCATGTAGCTCTTTGCATGTTTAGCTTCAGATGAATCAATAATCCCATCAAGTTCCTTTGCACATTCTGATTTGTCAATTTTTTAATTTGTTCTGAACATACTAATCTTTTAGGGGGACATATCCAGTGCAATCATGAGTTTGGTGCAATCACCGTGCACTCCAACTAAGAAAAGTTTCAAAAAATTCTGAAAAAAATCATAGATGTACATCTCATCTTACCCCATCTACATATAAAATTTCATAATCAAATTCATCCTATGTTAAGAGTAATAAAAAAGACAAATTTCTGACAAACTTAAATAGTTCAAATGCACCCCAAATTTGTCTTTTTTGTAACTTCTAGCATAGGATGAATTTGATCATGAAATTTATATGTAATGGGTAAGATGAGATACATCCATGATTTTTCAGAATTGTTTGAAACTTTTCTTAGTTGGATTGAATGATTGCACCAAACTCATGATTATATACTAGTATTCTGATGCTTGTTTATGTTTTGATGATTTTTGCTGTGGCCGATAGTAGCATTATCATTAATTTGGTTAATAGCAGTGAGGGGTTTTCGGTTAACTGAAAAACCGAATTAACCGAACCGATTTGGTGCGGTTAATTCGGTTTGGTTTTTAAGTCACTTCGGTTTTTAGAATCCAAAAACCGAAAAACCGAATTAACCGAATGCCTAGGCCTAATCAAATCCAACATTCTTGCACTCTATAGAAACTTGAAATAATTATCTATATTATTTGTAATATGGTTGAGCTATGAAACAGTTCGTAGATATCCCAAAAATGATCCCTGCCTCAGAACTAGACAACACACTTTGATGAATCCTTAACATCACTAATTTTTGTTACAAGTTCTTCTAAAATTTGTATTTTTGTTAAATAGGAGCTAAAACCTGTTATTTTCTGATATGTAAGTTTGAGTTGGATAGGGGATTTCTGAATAGAACTTACCCCATTCGCCGATAGTTCGGGGAAAGAAGAAAAGGAACACTACAAGTAGAAACTTCAAAATATTCACCACACAAAAAAAAAAAATCAAGACACTCTAAGAACTAGGATTAGGAACCAAATTAGAACAAACTCTTTGATGGGTTTGGGTGAATCAGATTCTTAAAATATCTCAATTCATCATGTAAGACTTTGGCGTTGGATTAAGAAACTTTGCTCCCCCCTAACACCTTGTTCGCCCCTCTCTCCTTTACTGTTTCCTATTTTCAGAGTTCTGTAGGCGATGGAGACGAAGCAGAGGAGACCAATCGGGGGACAGCCAACAACAACGGCATATCAACGGAGGATGAAGGGAGCGGCAGGGGTTGTGTTTCCTCTTACGACAGAATTCTCAGCGCTAAAAGGAATGCAGCCCGTGACTGCATGCAGCATTTTACCCTTGTTGGCCGCGAGTCACAAATGAATGAACTTCGTAAATATGCAGCTAAGACACGTTTCAATTCCCTGCAAGTGATGTCCGTGTGGGGCATAGCTGGAGTTGGGAAATCAACTCTCGTCAGGAATTTGTGTTACGACATAATGCTTGACCGTGACCCACTATTTGACAAGTACGGCTGGGTGGATGTATCCGCTCCGTTCAATCTAAGGGACTTCTCTAGGAGCTTACTTGTAAATTTTCGTTCGGAATCTCTTCAAGCCAAGGAAACAGAATACCGTGGAGCCATGGGAATCAAAGACCCCATTCAAGAGTGTCGTAAGCTTCTGAAAGAACATCGGTGCCTTGTCGTCATTGATGATCTGCGGTCCATGGAAGAATGGGACTTGATACAACCTGCCTTGGTAACTAGACCTTCCAAAAGCCTTATCATTGTCATTACAACAGAAGCAAGCATCGCCGCACATTGCGCAGATAACGAAGAGGCCGTGATTAATGTCAAAGGTCTAGAAGCTAATGCAGCCTTTGATCTCTTCAAAAAGGAGGTGTGTTTACTCACAATAAACTTTTCTCTGCTCTATTTCCATCAATCCTATTTCATGCAAGAATGCGATTGCAACCTGCACAAATGTCCGTCCTTTCCCCTTCACTCACGAAGATTGATAAACAGCATAAGGTTACTATCTGATCCTTATTAATCCTTTAGCCTCACCACTCATAGTCCTAGTAAGATATGAATCACCTTTCTCAGTAGCAGTGATCCAGCCATCATAAAATGCCTCTGAAAATTATTTTAACTTTAACTAGTAACATCTTCATGAACTTTTTTATCTGCTATAAGGAGTGAGACGTGTAGATTTATCGCAAAAATGCTGCTACAATATTATAATTCTATTAGACATCTCACATCAATCCTTTAGCCTCACCACTCCTAGTTCTAGTTAGATATGAATCACCTTTCTCAATAGCAGTGATCTAGCCATCACAAAATGCCTCTGAAAATTATTTTAACTTTGACTAGTAACATCTTTATGAACTTTAATATCCGCTATAAGGAATGAGACGTGTAGATTTATCACAAAAATGCTATTATAATATTATAATTTTATTAGACTTCACGCATATAAATTTTCTAGCTTTTGTTACAGTGGGATGATTATGTTAGCTAAAGTGTAATGATAATTTTACTCCTTTGCCATTTTCATTTTCTTTAGCATTTGGCCATTTATATTTAAGACATCTATGAATAAATAGTTTCAGTTACTTTGTCATTATTCTCTTGAATAGACGCATGGCCTTTCTAGGTATCAGCTATCAGGTGTGTTCATCGATCATGCTCTTTGTATTTTGCGGCTGAAACGTCAAAATCCATTGTAATCGGTGTTTGCCATACTAATTAAGATCAGTTCTTACGTTGTTTGAACAATAGGTACATAGGAAGAAATCATCATCCCCTTTAAAGGATCCTAAACATGCAGAGTCAGAAGAGATACGAGAACTTATTCTAAAGTGTGGAGGTCTTCCCAAAGTAATAGTTGCTATAGCTGACTTTTTGGCACCCAAGACAGTCACATGGATGGATACTGCGAGTTCTATGAATTCCAGATTTATGCACGAGCTGGAGACCAACCCGGAGTTTGCTATTCTACGGGATCTATTTGGCTGGATGCATTCCTACTTTCGTACTTGCCCGGATTCCATCAAGCCATGTATCTTCTATCTGTCGATTTTTCCTCGCGAAAACAACATTCGGCGGAGGCGTCTAGTCAGGCGATGGATCGCAGAGGGCTACTCCAGGGACACTGACAACAATTCTGCGGAGCAGAAGGGGGAGATGTTCTTCTCCAAGCTCCTCAATCTGAGCATAATCCAGCAGCCACCACAGTTGGTCACCACAGCATCCAGTGACATAAGGATGACGCTCTGCCAAGTCAACAGCTTCATTCGCGAGTACATCGTCTCACGGCGAATGGAGGAGAACCTTGTCTTTGAACTGGGGGGCAGCTGCACCCTAACAACGCAACGCACAGGGCGTCACCTTGTCATACAGGAAAGCTGGGACAGAGACAGGATTGTGTTCGAGAGCATCGACTTCTCACGGCTAAGGTCACTGACAGTGTTTGGAGAGTGGAGGCAGTTCTTCATCTCTGATAGGATGAGGCTGCTTCGGGTGCTGGATCTAGAGGATGCGTCAGGTGTGACAGATAAAGACCTCGAGCAAATGACGAAGCTGCTGTCTCGCCTCAAGTTCCTCTCCCTGCGAGGATGCAGTGAGATCTGCCGTCTGCCGACTTCATTGGGTGATCTGAGGCAGCTCCAGACTCTGGATGTCAGACACACCTCAATAGTCACCTTGCCAGAGACAATCACCAAGCTACAGAAGCTGCAGTACATTCGTGCCGGCACCCCTGTGCCAGCAGAGGAACCATCGACACAACGTACAGTTTCCTGGTTGTCCGAGTTCCGCAGGTGTCGTCAACTAGTTGGCGTCGAGGTGCTTGGAGGAATTGGGAAACTGACAGCGTTGCACACACTTGGTGTTGTCGATGTCAGTGTGTCAGGGGCGAAGGCCATGAAAGAGCTCAAGAAGCTCACCCAATTGCGCAAGCTCGGAGTGTCCGGCATCAACCGCAAAAACAGCAAGGAGATTTTTTCTGCAATCTCGGGTCACGGCCATTTGGAATCCTTGTCAGTGTGGCTTGACAAGGACAATCAAGGTTGCCTGGATGGCATCTCACAGCCTTGGGAGAACCTGCAAAGCCTTAAACTGTACGGGCTTGTTGACAAGTTGCCGCGATGGATCAAGAAGCCTGACAATCTCAGAACGTTGCATTTGGATATGACCATATTAGCGCAAGATGACATAAAGGTCCTCGGTGATCTAAGAACACTATGCGTTCTACGTCTTTGTGTAAAGCAGCTTCAAGACGGTAAGCTCAATTTTTGTGTCATGACAAATGGACTTGAGGAGCCCTCTTATCGGAAGGTCAAGGTCCTCGAGATTGCTTGCAGCTCCAGTTTACATGTAGCTTTTGGATCACAAACAATGCAAACTCTTGAGCTGCTCAAGGTTCGCTGCTATAGTGGGTCGTCATTGCAGTTTTCTGGCCTGCAGCATCTAGCTGAGCTCAAGGAATTCCTGCTTAAGGGTTCCTATGACGAAGCACTCAAGCAAAACCTGCAGCACCGACTAGCCGAGCATCCAAAGAAACCTTCTTTGAAGCTGGAGGATCAACGTCCATCCTGATTGATACTGAGCTCGAGATATTTATTGTTCCTGCTCATTTCCTTTCTTCTCTGCTACTCTACCCAGTCTTCACAATCAAAATGCCTTTGAGTAACTTTCCTGCTCTGCAACCATGCCAACGAACACTGAAACATATGCTTCCTATTTATCTCAAAATAATCGGTACTTCCCCTATGCGTGTTGTGCATCGCCAGCTCACTGACTGCACTGAACGATCTCATGTTGCATGTATATGTGTATAAGTATTGGACCTGCACATTACTGTGGTAATTCTATTATCGTTAATTTTCTGGAGTATTATGTAAGGGCAATGGCTTATTTGCCGCTGCAAATTTAGCACTATGGTTGTGTACATTTTTTTTAGATGGATTCTATAATCTTATTGGCTGCCGGTTTGAGCTAGAATATACTACCCTCTGTCCTATCTGTAGTTGGATTTCTACTTGCCTTCTTGTTGATCTCACGTCGTACGGTGCTTGGTGTGCTGCTGACCACAATCTTGTTGCGGTGTACTCCGGTCTTTTGTAACTTTGACTATTTATATATCTAAAAGTGAAAAAGTTGACTACATACAAATACTTTTACTATATCTGTATTGCAAATATTTTTATTGCTAATATGTTGTGATAAAAAAATCATGGTCAAAAGTTTTATATTGGGAAGTATGAAAATTAAAAATCAACTTATGTTTGTGCATCTGTGAGACCCCGTTCTGATGAACAGGAACCTCCATGTGTATACAGTACTAGTCCCTGGATCAGTAGCTAGCACACACATGTTTATAACAATAATATCACAACCAAACAGGGTATTTATAACCTGCACCTGAATAATTATACAGAGCAAATTTTTACAACACTTGAGAATAATAAAGTAGCAACAGAACGACAGCGGAAAAACCAAAACCCAGTTGATTTGCCCCTAACAACCCGCATGCATCAGTCTGGGGAAAACTCCTAGAAGAAAAAGACGTCGTCAAACCGCCACGACAAGACTGAAAATATCGTAAATGCGGCAAAGCTGCATCTTCATCTTCGAGGCAAGAAGTAAAGCAAGATTTGAGTACACCGGTACTCAAAGAAGACTTGATAACAAATGCAAATAAATAATCATGCGAGCTTAAACAAGGACGGGCTCTAGTTATTTTGCGCTTGCTAAAACAAATAAAAGATAAACTAGTATTAGATTGCAATTGCATTTAAAAACAATTGCGAAAGAATAAGTAATTTCTGAAAAGTAAATCTGATTGCACAACCAGTCTACCGATCGAAAACCATACATGTCGATTCCTTTGGACATAAAACAGTTGCTAAAGCCAGTTTCAAACCGAAACTCCAGTTTTCAGAAAATAACAAAGTCTAACATTGGAATGACTTCACCAAGTGCCCTTGACCGCAGGTGCGGCTAATTAATTAGATTTTAAACTCTGCAGAGTTGTACAGCTTTACCCACAAGGAATGATCCACCCTTTTTGCTAGGCCATACGACACACTTCCTTTGGTGTGCCGGCAAGGCGATCATACATAGCTGTTACATTATTCAGACATGACTTTGATCCAGTCCGGGACGTTAACCCCCACCGTAGAACCAAAAACACACACCCAAGCCGTGGATCCACTTTCAGTACACCAACACAGCGTTTCTGGACACGGCAGGTGTACACGCTGCTACCAAGCTGAGCAATTACCCATACGAACTGTATGGAAGCCCCTCACAAGCAAACCGAACTGGAATGCTTCCGCTAGCTCCCGCCTACCAATGAGCAAAGCCATGTCTAAACAACTTAATAAGCTATGGCCGTCCCATACCGGACCTCGTGGTTGTACGGAATTCTTGGATCAATAGCGTCCCATTGCTCGGTCCTTAAAGCGACGTGGGCGACACTTCACCCTACACTACGTGCAGTTCCTTTTTGCACCACCGGCTAGTGCCAATAGTCGCCCACATCCAAATCATAGTTTTAGTTGGAGTTTTTAGTAAACTAATAGCAACCTTTTCAAATGGCAGTTGGTTAAATAAACAGTTCGAAACTGAATCATTTTAGCGTTAAGCATGGCTAAGCAGATATTTTATCTAACGGTTATAACCACAGTGACATTAGTTTATGTCTAACCCATACATATGGTTACAAGGTTCACATGTCATAGAGATTAAAGGAAAACCATAGTACACAGGGATAACTAGCTGTTCTACCCAACATAGCTGTTTTTAAGGAGAATTACTCGTATGCATAATACAGTTACAAAAGCAACATATTGTAAGTGAATTATCGGGTTCAACATGATCAAGGGATTGCTTGCCTTGCTCTGCACTGTCAATCTCAAACTCAGGATCAGCTTCAGGATCTTCCTCCTCGACGGGCTCGTCAACGTCTACACGTTGCAAAAGCAATAAACAGAAATCAGCGAATAAAAAGGGCAAAAAAGAAAATTGATAGAAAGAACAGATAAAACTCATCACACAGGACAGTACTGCTTTTTATGAATTCTTTATCTTTACTTTTCGAATTCAAGATGCAAAAATTGTTTAAGTTTGTAATAATTTAATCAATTTAGCCTTATTAGATTCTTATCCCTTTTGATTAGATTCAGATTTAAAACAACATTTTATTAAGAGTTTAATTACTAAAAGAGCATCTCCCATTGCTATATATATATATACATGAACTTTACATATACATATATATATATATATATATATATATATATATACATATACATATATATATATATACATATATATATATACATATATATATATATATATATATATATATATACATATATATATATATATATATATATATATATATACATACATACATATATATACATACATATATATATATACATATATATATACATACATATATATATACATACATACATATATATATATATATATATATATATATATATATATATATATATATATATATATATACATATATATATATATATATATATATATATATATATATATATATATATATATATATATATATATATATATATATATATATATGTAGCATATGTGTGAGTATGCATATAGGTCTGCACATGGACAACAGAACTTCATTAAGCTCAATGCCATTACAGAAGTGCCAAACCTTGCCCTACATTACTCCTGATCATGCCATACTTCTATTTGTACTTAAAGCATATTCTCATTTTAAACTATACATGTGACATTGTTTCACTTAAGGATTTATTAAGCTACTGGAGTATCTCCACTCAAATACCATTTCATTGCATTTTTAAGCTGTTAACAGTATCAGGGTTCCCTGAAAATTCACTTTTCTTAATTTTGCTTAAAGTTAAAATCATTAATTACTTATGGCATAAAGCTTTCTTCATGTATTTCATTTATCAGAAATCATACAGTAACTAAACTAAAAATATTTTTGCATATTCTAATTCTACTAGATTTTACATGAATTTTAAAATTTATTTCATCTAAATTGGTTCACTGGTTCAAAAGTTATTGAAACTTTAATTAATTCGGATGCAAAAACCCCTTAAAATCAAAACCCTTCCTAAAATGGAAAATACGTTTTCCTCCAAAGATGGCGCTTTCCCTTTTTGGCTAAGACCGGATCACTCTCTGACAAAGGGACCCCACTGGTCGGTGAAAGAAAACAGAGGGCGAGTTCACGGCCTCGCCCGGCGAACGGTGGCCGGAACGGCGAAACGGGCACCTAGAGCATCAGCACCACAAGGGGAACACATTGGCGGGGGTTTGATGGTTCGGAACGGCCGGCAACAGGGTCGCCCACGCACACAGGTGGGGAAAGAGTGCTAGTATGGCTCTGGAGTGGTTTTGTAGTGGCTTTGGCGGACTGTGGAGCCTGGGACGCGCGTTAGCAATCGCCTGCATTGGCTCGGAAGGACGGCGAGTTGGCGGAAGAAGGTAATGGCGAAGCTCCGTGCTGAAGACCCGTGGCTGAGCCGTACGATGATGAGGCGCGAGTGACGCAGTGAGACGACTGAGCAAAGAGCTGGTTCGACGCATCGAGCATGGGCATCGTCCTTCGCTCGAGAGACTTCGGTGTCTCCTGCTCCCAGTGGGTCGAACGGAGGTTTGAGGAAGAAGAGTCTGGCAGGTGGGGCCTGGGGCCACTGTCAGCCGTTGAGGACACCACAGCCATGCGCCAACAGGACGGAACGGAAAGGGTTCGGCCCACATGTTAGTGACCGACCGAAAGAACAGAGTGGTTGGGCACCGTTTTCTCCCTCTCTCTCTGATTTTCATTAGTGGTCAAATGGAAGTAGAAACTGGTAAAAAATTTTGACTGAGATCTCCAACAGTATTTACCCCTCTGGTAAAAATTTGGGATTAAATTAAGCTACTGAGAATTTTTAAATATTCTTTCAATAATGGCTATTTAAATCTTTAGTCTCTGTCTTCGATTTTTATTTAAGTTCAAATGAAGTCTATTATTTTTGATATTTTGTTTTTCTAGTGGATTTAAGATATAGATACTTATGTAAAATTTCAGCTCAAATACTCGAGTCATTATTTAATTAAAATTCTGACATTGGAAATTTCCATTTTCCTAAGTTTTCAGTTTTCTAATTTTAATAAGTCTCAAACCATTTTATTAATTTATTATATTTTCACTATGTGTAGATATAGTAATGAGGTTCTCATATAAATTTTCTCAACTCCATTTGCTGTTTCAATATTTTACACCATTTCTGATAATGCATTATTTGGGAATAAAAATTGTTGTTCTATTTTTATTTCCCATTTTTCTTATGCATGAATTTCATTTGATGATTTCATTAGCTTATTTACATGTTCTGGTTTCTCCAAATAAATTTTCTAAATTTTTGCTTTTTGTTTCTTTGCCTTTTCTTCTTTGCATTCTTTAGTTGACTTTTATTGCAACTCAAAACACAAAAGAATTCATAAAACTCCAAATAAAATCAAAGGCATTATGAACAAGCTGAAAATATTCACATTTGAATTTAAATACTATATTTTACTGTTCTTAAATTTCTAGGCTGTTACATCATCCTTGGCAAATAATTCAAAAGTATATATGAAGCCTTTTCTGTACTCCAAGAGTACATACTCCCACATCTAATATATCACTTAAATAAATGCTTTATACTTCTTTATCATTTTCGGTATACTCCAATAATAATTCTAAGATACTCCAATACAACATAATTAAAAATATTTCATCAGGCTGTAACACCCCGGCACCCCGTGCCCCGAGTGTTACCCTCACTAGCACCAATAATTATAAATCCACTAAGAATAAAACTTAGCAAAGCAAGCGAACAACTAGGAGATTGACGAATTTACAAAAAATTCGGCAGCACTTCCCCTAAAACTAGGACATCCACTCGTGAAGCCGAGAAAACATTTGCAATTATATACTATCATTCTAGCGGGTCCTTAGTTAATCAATCACATACATCTAATAGAAACTAATAAACTCCACCACAAATATTACATGACAGGAACTCAATAAACATAATCGCAAACAAAGCCTTTTACAAGAAGTTTCACGAACGATTAAGATCAGAACTATAATCAATATGGTGGAAAGGTTATGTTGCAAAACGTGAGTGTGCTACTACCCCCCCATCCATGCATGCCGGTTTCAAGGTACCTGCAACAACACAAACAACAAGCGTGAGTCGGTGACTCAGCAAAGTACACGAGAATAGCAATTCCAATTTAACATAAGTAACACAAAAGCTTGACCATAAGAGCGAGTAATACAATGAAACCGCAACCGAACAAAATGCACTTATACCGATTTAAAGTAATAACTTAACCATATCAAAAGAATTACCGCAGTCACGTCATCAACTTAATAGTAAAACCACTCAACTTAAAAGAGGCATCACGTGGCTCTAAGTCACTACGTTTTCCGACTCAACCACCCCTTGTTGCAACTCAAACCATTTTCATCGACTTTATTTGAGTTCAAAACCCAAGTTTCACTTCACGGTATTCATACAACATAATTAGCAGAGCAAAGAAAAGAAATGCGCTAATTAATCAATTCAATTCAATCTCCCCCCTTTGGGTTGAATCCACGACTCAACCTTCAATTACCATAATCATCATCCATATGACACACCATTTACCACAACACTCATTATTAAAGATGCAATGCACATGAATGCTCATTTCCATGCACGCGTCAGAGTCTTTGAAAGTGCCCACCGTCGTGTGCACCCTCACGTCCCTTCCATCCGTAGATGGAAGGTGCCTACTCTTACTGTCTCGCTTCCATTCACCTCGATGAATGGGACTACGAGGTAGGACTTTCGTGTTCACTACGTGTGAACACAGAGGCCCACATCAGAATGGGTCGCCTCTTCTATTATGAATGCACAAATGCAATTAACACGAATGGACCGCAACCTTTCATTCATTGCCAACACTAACATAACTATAACCACATACATATACAAGCATATATGTAAATATATACATATATACATAAAATCTCCCATACTACATAAATATATACATGTGCAAATGTTTGTGTATATATATATATATTTATATAAACACAAGGTCAGTCATACATGTAAGCACACATGACCACAGATTTCAGCAAGTATCACACATAATTGTATGGACCATGGCAGCGCTACACATTCACATACTCTAAGCAGTACCTTTCATTTAGAGAAACATCATACACACATATAAGTAGGACTTCACATAGACACACAAGACTCAGCAATGTATGTACTTATTTAAATAGGCTCTTGCTGAACCCACATTTTCACCAGCACAAACAAGCATACATATATACACACAAAATTCAGCAATACATTGATTCGTACACATACTCAATTCCATTCCCCAGACGGGGCATAGTTAAGTACAATTCTTTGTAAATTAACCTCAAGTATCCATGTACCCCATACTAGCCACTCGCTGCAATAATAACAAAGGTACAGTAAACTCACCGAGATTAAGGCTTACTAGTGACCACTCGAATCCAATAGCTATTTATGTCCTCGAAGGGACGATCACCAATATAACTCATACTTGCCACAATAAATAGAAATTAGCCATGTACAGATAAATAACGACGAACGACTCAATTAGACATATTACTCGTTGTACTTGCCTTTACCAACATGTGAGGCAACGCGGGGTCGAGACCACCCCCGGAGACACTCTCCTTGAGCTTGCGCTGACAGGGCTGCCATCCAATGAAGTCAAAGAAAAGGGCAGGATTAGATAAGGGAGCAAGAAGACCACCATCTTTTGCTTTTAATCTTCTCCTATTGCCCCTTTTATTACCAATTTACTAGAGATAAATACTAATCACTCATACTAATGGAAGCTTGTATATATATATACACACACACACACACATAATTAATCCACATTTCAAACAACTTGAGAATCTATTGAGAGTAAAGACTGAAACTAATCTAATAACATGCTTGCACGCCCTAGTGTTCCATTCCTTTTAAATAGCAGATTTAGTAATAATTAACACACAAACATGTATGCATTACAAACCAACCACTTGAACAGAACTATACCAAAAACAAGTCAAACCAGTAAATGGAGTAAATTGACCGAAGCACATTGCTCGTCTACCTCCTGACACTTCAAAATATGCACTAACTTAATAATTGAGCATCCAATGTGAGCTAGAACTGCTAATATACTAGATTAACTGACATGGTACCATGAATACTAACTTCTTATGCATAAAGGTTTAAGCAATAATGCCACTGAATATGCATAGGCGGTGTTTTAGAATTTTAAATGTCCTTAGTGAGCAAAATATCACGTTATAACTAAACATCGGCATGTTCAAGGATTAGATTTCAGCACACACATGACCACTATTGAATCGGGGACATGAGCTTGCGATAGTAACATTCTCAAACATGCAAATCTAGCAAGTATAAATATTTGGATCGACAATTTAGAAACATAATATTATATAACATAAATACTGATTCTATTTTATTAAAGCAAGGAGAATGCTACACGGAAACTAGCTCTATATTACCAAAGCATTAAGTAGTCTTACCAAAAGTCACAAAAATCTAAAACTAAATATCAGGGGCTCATGCAATTTTAAGAGTAATCTAGATAAAAGTTAATAGATCTGCTATCAACCAGAGGCACTGTTTCTATCCATTTTTTTCTTTCTATCTTTTTAATGAACATAACAAGCAGCAGTTATAAAAGGATTTCTTTTTTTGTTATTACATCAATGAGGAATTCAGCCCTGGAATTCCAAATGGTTCCAATCCAATTACTATGCTATCTGAATCTTGGTAAATCTGAAAAAAAATGTACAGAATCTCAACAACACTGCATCAAATGCAAACTTCATCCACACAAGTTCTTACAAACACAATAACTCAGCCATTTACATATCAATATTAGTTGTATTCTGTTGAGTCAATTAACACTTCATTCCTTCATATATGCCCCAAAATCTAGCCATAAAGTCGGCATACAACTCACAGCTACAACACATGGGTGGGCTAATAATGTGCTAATACCAAACAAAGTTCTGTGGATTCGACCAACACCATGTGAATACACATCAACCATAAGTATTTATTCAACAAATTACTATGAACCCACCGTCTCGAATCGGCTCAAATACGAACCACTACACATACGTACACCTCATAGCCATTTCATCGAACACATGGTGAGCAAGCCATACCTTCCCAAACCCAAGGAGGAAGGAGGGAGCATCTCTACTGGGGAGAGGCATTGGGAGGAAGGAGGATGATGCAGGCCCGGGAGGCGACGGCAGGGACTGGTACAGGCGTCTGCAGGATGGGGATGAGACGCAAGCCATCTTGGCCGGGGAAGAGGCTTGCCAGGCGGTGTAGACCGTGGCGACGGCCGGGGCAGGACGACTGACTCGACCGAGACGGCAGGCCTCGGCAGGGTAGAGCAAACGCCGGCAGGAGCTAGAGGAAGAAGGTCGTGGACGGGAGGATTGGGGGACACCGGCCGAAGGCCTGGCGGGGGCTGCCGGCGGCGGGGACCAGCAAGGGCGGGGCCGATCGGAGAAGGCGCAGCGTCACTGGAAGGGCTGGGCTCAAGCCTGGGAGCAGCCACCGAAGAACAGGAGGGAGTCGGTAGGCTCTGGAGAAAAAAATAGCCCAAGCAATTGGCAGCCACAACTTCAAAAGGAAGGATAAGGTAGGTGGGAGAGTAGGTGGAGGGGGAAATTCCAAAAATAACCCCTCCCAACCCTAAACCCTTGAACCCAACTTCCCAGGTGAGCCAACCACCCTTGAGAATACCTGCTGGATGGCCAACAGCACACCCAGTGGGAGGGACCAAAATTGGGGCGAGGTTTCGCAATATTACACAGGCCTTTTATTTTTTTGATACATACCATTTTCCATATGTATAAGGAATATATAAACAAATTACGCTATAAAGGGTGGATTTTAATGAAACTCACTTTGGAGTATCTTATAATCAGTATTAGAGTATACTCAAAAGGATAAAGAGGTATAACAACATCATTTAAACAGTATATTAGAGGTGGGAGTACATACACATAGGAGTATGAAATCATTTTCATATATATATATATAAGTTTGGGGAATGAGCCACACGTTATGGCCTTGCATTGACATGATATAAATAGCACAATAGTACACATGAGTTTCCAACTACACAAAAAAATACACATGATGGAATCCCTCACTACTACAGAATGTACAATACTATCGCTTCATTTAGGTCGGTTCCTAATATTTTAGAAAAAAAATTGATTGTGATAGATGACTTGATGAGGATGTTAATAATCATCACAATCGATTCTTGGGTTAGAATCGATTGTGATGTAGCATTGGACACATCACAAAGGTTCTAATATCATAATCGATTGTGATATGCACGAGCACATCATAATCGGTTCTTTCGTGAGAACCGATTATGATGTACATCGTACATCATAATCGGTTCTTATTTCAGAATCGATTGTGATGTGCCTTACTAGGTTATTTATACCTTCAGAATGAACTCTCCTCTGTTATTGTTCTTGAGGCAAAAAAACCGCTGCCACCCCAAAAAACATCATATACTCTGGTTGAAAGTAATACTTGAGTGAAAAATTATGAAATCTTCGAGGATGGGTGTTAAGAGGATAAAGTTGATGTCGACGATCGGGATCGCCTGACCGCAAATGTGAAGAGGGGTTAGTGAGATCTGGGGACCCAAAAAGTACTGCGCTCAACGATGGTTCGAGAGTAGGTCGGGGCGAGGCGCCAACGAGCAAGAGACAGTGGATTATACTAGTTCGAGCCCCCATGAGGGTAATAGCCCTACTCCAGTCTTCTCCTGAGGCGGAGGGATTCACTATCTCGAGTACAAGGTGTGTGTTACAGCTCGAGCTTGTCGTCAATGGCTTTTGCCCTATAGCTCGTGTGAATGTGCGTGTGTAGATTGTCTACTGAGATTCTGATGTGTCCTGTACGCGCGCTCTGTGAGATCTTATATCCTCCCAAACGCTGCCTGTAACGGACGGGAGAGATTCCCGGAGTAGTGGCCTTGTGCGCATTGAAGGTGGGATGTAACCGCCCTGGATATGCCGCCCACGTCCGCCTTGACGCCACCCTCCAGGTCTTGGTAACTGCTGAGTGGGCGCATGCCCCATGACCTGGGGAGAAACCACCCCGAGCAGGAGCTAACTTCACGCCCTCGAGCTCGAGGGCGTGCGGGATCGAGCTCTTGGTTGAGGCAGGCTCTAGGTCGTGCGGGATCACACGGACTAGGCCGTGGTCGACACCCCCGAGCAGGGGCCCGTTGATCAAGCTTGGACCGGTCGAAGATCGCCTAGTCCCCGTCAGCCAGCCCCCGAGGCTCAAGATCGAGGAAGGCACCTAGATCGACCTCGAGCCTGCGGCCTGCTGGAAACGATCTTAGGACTTCTTGAATCTTGATCGAGGTCGGCGGAGACCTCGTAAAAAACTTCGGCTCTAAGACACGGCACCCTTGGACTTCACGATCTTTGGTATGAATTCGATCGGTTAGAAGAAGTGTGCGCAATGCCTCGAGCCACCGCCTCGATCTTTAAATCGCCTATCAAATCGCCATCGCACACCTTTTGAGACACCTTGGTCTAAAAGCGCCATGACCCGTGCCTATAAGCCCAATCCTCTACGATCTTGAAAAACTCCCAACTTCCTTGCGCTCCTTGACCCCTAGCCTTTTGCTCGCGCAACTCTCCCTTCCTCGACCAAGCTTGAAAGCGGCCGCCATGGCAAAACTCGGAAGAAGCACCATGTCACTGGCGAGGATGAAGGAGCTTGAGCTGGGTCGCTCGACCCCATGATGTGGCGGTTGCCAAGCCGGCGAGACCGAGCCGCATCCAGTGGACGACGAGCTCGTTTGTACCGATCACTATGTGCTTTTCGGCCTGCGGACACCGGAGAGCGAATTCATGGCGGGAGTCCTTGCCCACTGCGAGATAGAGCTCATCAATCTGGTGCCCAATTCCATCCTCCTCCTTTCTATCTTCTCACATTTGTGCGAGGGGTTCCTTGGAATCCTTCCTACCCCCTTGCTCTTCTTTCGTTTCTTCACTTTATTCTGCTCTAGGAAGGACCCCGTGGTCGGATGCCTCTACTTCCGGCTGCGGACGGGGATCCCATGGGCCTTCCCCAAAATCCAGTCTTGGGACTCCCTCGGTCCGTGGACCGAGCGATGGTTTTACTTGAAGAAGGGCCGGACCGGGGCGCTGTCGTTCGACGGAACCCCGATCAGCGGGAAGAAGGAGCCCCCGGAGGCGGACGACCTGGAGGTCAACGAAGAGGCCACCGCCGCCATACACATCTATGCCACGCGCGGCCTTACCGGGCAGGCGATCACCTGCGACTTCCTGCGGAATCGGGTTTCCCCCCTTCGAAAGAGAGAACACCCATTCTACGAGATCACAGGGCGTGACGACATGACCCGCGAGGGTACGTCCGGTGCGTCTTCTTGCCCTGGGGACTTGTTCGCATTCGTCCTTCGGGTCCTCTTGACAGTTTGTTTCCTTACACGGTCGGAAGAATCTCGGTCGCCGCTAGGATGAACGAGATGTTCGGGAAAGGGCGACGACTATACCCTCGACGCTCTGTCTCGAAAAACATATCATATTTGAAGGCCGAGGTAGCGCCCTAAGCCGCTCTTCAGTTTGCACACCATCGGCGCCTTTCCCTGACCATTCGTTGTGCTCACAGGACCATCAGGAGCTGCTTGACACGGCCAAGAGGCTGCTCCCGCTGCCCGGCGGGGGCAAGAGCAAGAAGGAGAAGAAGAAGCCACCCTCGGGCAAAGCAGATGACCATGAGGCTAAAAAGCCCCACGTTGAATGGGCCGCCCGTGCAACGGTAAGAACTCCCATGGTCAAGCCCCCGAGCTTATGCTTGCGCTTCCTCGTCTTCTAACATGTTTTTCTTCTAGCGGTGGCTTGGCGGCCGGCCGCCAAGTCTTCGAGCCCTCAGGCCGCCCAAGGGTCCCAAGAGGGGGGCCCTAGGACTTCTGCCACGGGGGACTTAGAGCCACCGCAGTCTTAAGGTCCTGCATCGGGACACAGGAAGGGCGCCCTCCGACCTCGGGAGGTTAGAGTTCTCGCCAGCCTCCTGCGAAACGAAGACTGCCGACCCAGGTAGGTTTCCAGCCCTTCATTTGCTCAGCCCTCCTTGTAACTTCTTAGCTTAGTAGCCGCTCTTAGTCGCAGACCTTGGCGCCCGAGCTCAACACCGCCTGCATTGACAATGACTATTGTCAGTATAGTCCGGATCTGAAGAGGAAGAGGAGGCGATTATGTCTTTGGCGCCCACGACCCTCGGCGGCGATTCCGTCGGGCCCAGAGCTGTGCTCGGCGGCGAAGTTCGACTAAGGGCTCGACGATCCGGGACGAAGAAGAGGTCCTCCGCGACCGGCGAGGATTATGTCACCGGCGAGGTGGATGTTGAAAACGACGTCAACCCGCTTGAGGCGGTAGAAGGAGAGTCTTGGGGGCGCCCGCCATGACCACCGAGGCGCGCCAACTGCGTGGCGTCGGAACTCCCGAACCGCCGATCCCGAAGGCACTCGGCGCATGATAGCACGAAGGACCAAGCCGTGATCAAGCGGGGCCATTGCGGGGTGGACTCAAAGGGCCCGAACTCGAGCCAACACAAAATATAGAATGAAAAATTGCACAAAGACCAATCATGACAATTGAACAAGAGCTTTATTGAAAATTGAGGTAAAAAGGGTTACACATAGAATTTTCGAAGCTCGATCAATGTTCCACGAGCTAGAGAGCTCTTTGCCATCGAACAACGCTAGCCGAGTAAACCCGTGCGATCTGTTGAAACAACTCTATAGGGGCCCTCCCATGAGGATAACTTGTTGGTGTTGAGCGAACTGAATCCGATCTCGGGGCTAAGTCCCCAACAAGGAGCTCCTAGGTCGTCTGATCGAGACGATGTCTGCGAAGAGCTTGCGGAGTAGTCGCCCGATCGTAGCGATTACTGCATATTACTTCTTCCGCCGAGTAAGGTCAAGGGACCGTTCTTGCTCAAGTC